>CM070782.1:6808019-8019686 GCA_036346955.1 Dipus sagitta
CCACACCCCACACCACCGGTGACCTCATCAGACAACGAGCCCACACCCGACACCACTGGTGACCTCATCAGACAACGAGCCCACACCCGACACCACTGGTGACCTCATCAGACAGCGAGCTCACACCCCACACCACCGGTGACCTCATCAGACAACGAGCCCACACCCGACACCACTGGTGACCTCATCAGACAGCGAGCTCACACCGGACACCACTAGTGACTGAATCAGGCATCGCATGGCTGGAATTCTATGGTTACAAGGTTGCAGGAAAAGCAGCACTTGGCTCTATACTGTCCGCAGTGAGAAGTCAATAAAATGCACAGAAAACAGTAGGCTGGAAAATGATGAACCACAGAGACAGCACAAGAAGGTGGGGATGGGCACTGTAGTGTCAGATGACGTAAACCGCCAGACAAAATGGGCACCATCAAATATGAAGAGACATTTCATAATGATAAAAGGGCTGATCTACCAGGAAAACAAATCATAAGTGCACATTATTAGTTCAATGAGAGGATTTCAAAATACAGAGTTTCACAGAATTAAAGGGAGAAACAAACAAATCCACAATGATGGGTAGAGCTTGTTAATTAACTATATATATTTAAATATTTTAATTTAATTTATTTATTTGAGAGAGAGAATGGGCACACCAGGGTCTCCAGCACTGTAAACGAATTCCAAATGCATGTGTCACTTTGTGCATCTGGTTTATGACGGTCCTTGGGAGTAGAACCTAGGTCCTTTGGCTTTGCAGGCAAGTGCCTTAACTGCTAAGCCATCTCTCCAGCCCAAAATATATTTTTTGTTATTTATTTGCAAGGAGAGAGAGAGAGAGACAGAGATGAGAATGGGCACACCAGGGTCTCTAGTCACTGAAAATGAACTCCAGATGCATGTGCCACTTTGTGCATCTGGCATTGAGCACTAGGGACTCAAACCAAGGTTGTCTGGCTTTGCAGGCAAGCACCTTAACCACTGAGCAATCTCCCCAGCTCAGGTAGAGATTATTTTTAATAACCCCCTTAGTAATTAATAAAACATATAGATTAAAAAACTCAAAAGGCAAAGGTGATCTGAATGACTGTCAATTACCTTTGCCCATGTCACATTTAGGAGACCCATCCTCTCTGGTCACTGTGAGATCCAACCAACATTCGACAACAGCACAAGGTGAAAACAGTACTCCTCCACTTATTTAAACGGTTTTTGCACAGCACTGGAGATTGAACCGTGGGCCTCCCATAGACTTGACAAGTGCTCTACCACTAAGTGCCAACACCCAGACTGCAAATATTATACGAGTAAACATTTTATGGGTCATGGAAAAATCCTAAGTGAGTTTATAAAAATTTTTAAAGCTCAATGGAAGTGAAGACACCATGGGATATGCATAAAGAAGCAGGGAGAGGAACCTTCATCTCTTTAATTTTTTTTGTTTATTTTTATTTATTTATTTGAGAGAGAAAGAGGAAGAGAGAGAGAGAATGGGCGCGCTAGGGCCTCCAGCCACTGCAAATGAACTCCAGATGTGTGCGCCCTCTTGTGCATCTGGCTAACGTGGGTCCTGGGGAATGGAGCCTCGAACTGGGGTCCTTAGGCTTCACAGGCACACACCCACACATGCATACAAGCATGCAAATAAACATATCATTTTTTTTCCCTAAAAAGTAAAAGGCATGGGCTGGGGAGATGGCTCAGTAGTTGGGGATGCCTGCTTGCAGTGCCCACGTGGAGCCAGATGCACAGGGGGTGGTGCATGCGTCTAGAGTCTGTTTACAGTTGCGGGAGGCCCTGGAGCACCCATACTCAGTCTATCTCTGTCTCTCTCTCTGTTCATGAGTAAATGAATAAAAATATTTAACAAAAAAAAGAAGAAGAGAAGAAAAGAGAGATGAGATTCTTGCTCTACAGCCAGTAGCCTCTGAAGTCACGTGAGTTCGCCGTCTGGCCTCTCCACACTGAATCCTTGGGGACACACTACCAGATGGGGGACTCTGGGCACAGCAATGACTTCAACTGTGCTTCCAAACACATCTGTATGTTCCATTCACTAGGTCCCACATCTGTTTGGATACACATGGAATGAGTGTCTTCTCACAAGTGCCCACTGCCCAGTTATCCGTGCCGTCTTACCACTCCACACAAGCTCCCTCAGAACAAACACGTCTCCGCCGGAACTAAGTGCTATCAAAACTAACTGCAAATCTATCTTCTTTAAATAGGTCCTTCACAGCATAATTGTGTATTTATACGAAAGCTATCAGTCTTATGTGAATATATATGATTCTGAGGAACACATCCTCTGGGGTTAATTCACTAAGGTAAAAAAAAAAAAAAAATCCCTGTGAGCAAAGGCTCTCTGACTCGTGCTGGTGACTTCCTGGCACTGACACACGCGCAGCTTGACGCCACCGTCACCCCCTTCTCTCTAATTAGATCCATGTGGCTGCTCTTCTCTCTGGGCAGATTAAAAGGCTGGCTGTCTTGTTTCCCCAGCCCTGCAGCGCTCTAGTCCCCGGCACTGGATGACAGAAGGGACCTGTGATCTACAGCCGGAGGGCTCAAGAGGATGTACCAGGAAGAAAGGCACCAAGGATACCCTTTTGAATAAAAAAAACACGCAAACTCCTGTAAAAAAAAAAAAAAAAAAAAAAAAAAAGACGACAGAGCCTCCAGCTCTTTCCAGCCCACGACACTAACCCAGGGTTCAGCCAGCAGCCCCGTCCTTACCCAGGTTGGAGGATGCCCGGCCCTCGGCCGCCCTGTCCTTGAGGTCCTCGGCGATGCCCAGCTGCTGCTCGTGGTACTGCTTGGCCCTCTCCAGGTCCTGCATGCACCTGGCGGCGTGGCCAAGGCCAGCGTAGGCCCGCATCTCGATGGCCTTCTCGGCCAGCTCCTGCGCCAGCTCCAGCACGTAGTTGTGGTAGGACATGGCCTTGTCAAAGTTCCTCCGGTAGTGGTAGGCGCTGCCCAGGTTGCTGTAGGCCCGGGCCTCCTCGCGCTTGTTCCCCAGGTCCTTGGCTATCTTCAGGTGCTGTTCGTGACACTGCACGGCGTTCTCGAAGTCCCCCATGGCGATGTACACGGCTCCCATGTTGCCAAGTTCCCGGGCTTCAGAAAGCTCATCTTTAGACTGCTTGGCGAGAAGAACACACTGCTTGTGACTGGCCAGCGCGTTGGGGTAGTCGCCAATGGCCGTGTACACGTGGCCCAGGCTGCTCAGGGCCGACGATGCTGCCTGGAGAGAAAACACAAGGCAGGGAAATGAAGACTCATCGGGACGTGACTTTGGTTTGTCTCAAAGAGTTCATCAGGAACGATCAATAAGTTTCCCCCAGGCGCCTCTATCAGGGGCCCACAGACACCCCCAGAACTGATAAAGCATGTCCCACAGCAAGGTCCCAGGAGACGATGGCAACCTAATCAGTAGCCCTCTCCACGGCTGACCTCACAGAAACGGGTGGTGGCTCATGGGACCTTCATCTTAAAGGCTTATGGACATTGCTAACAGTCGCTGTGATATTACCAATATTGTCAATACCTAGCAACCTCTGTGGTACCAGAGAGTGTCTGAGAAAGCTCAAGTTCGTGGCTCTCTCTGGTGGGGCACTGGGCATGGTAGGTAATCCATGCTCACCCTCCTCGCTCCTGGCATTCGTCTGCATGGTCTCCTGAAGCAAACGGATGCTGGCGTGAGGAAGAAACCTCCGCGACAGAGAACCTCGTGAGCTGTGACTCGCTGGAGGGCCCTGCTCTCTTAGCTTGTCATCAGTGACGGTGACAGTGGTGGCCTCAGACTTGGATAAAGGTCAGAGGAGAACAATGGGTGGGTTACAGCTAATGCCTGTGAGTGGCCAGCCCCCTCTTCAGGCGCCAAGGCTCCCCTTAGCTTTTCCTGCTGTGAGCTCCAGCCTCTCAGCGCAGGGAGAGGGTTATCTTGCCAGACCCCTTACAATGTCGTTCACTATTCATCCATGTCTGGTCCAGGGAAAGGTGCCCAAATCCTATCTTATCTTTAGAAGTCTTAATGGGGTTCAGGTGGAGAGATGGCTCGGTGGGTTAGAGGGATAGAGTGCCCCCACTCATGCATGAGGGTCCCAGGGGCCCCTGGGGCTGCCTGAGTTCGAGTCTCCGGCACCCACATGGATTTCTGGATGAGACCATGAACATCAAAAACCCTAGTCCTGTGGGGAGAGGGGGCTCGGGGGCAGGGGTCCGGATGTTAGTTGGGGCTCATGAAAGCGGCAAACTCCACAATCCATAAGAGAGTCCGTCACAAGGAAACGTGTGGATGAGCAATGGAGGACACCTGCTGCTCTCCTCTGGCCTCTGCATCTTAGCACACACGTCCTTGCACTGCACACACAGCACACTGCACACGCTGCCCATATACACACATGTACACACGTGAAAAAAATCGATGGGGCTGCAGGATGTGGCTTAGTTGTAGTGTTTGCCTAGCACACACAAAACTCTGGGCTAACCCTACCCCCCAAACCAACCACCGGCACACACGAAGATTAACCCTTAGAGCTCTTCAGGCAAATAGCTCTGTGTCAGCGCATGGATGCTTCTAGAATCGTAACGCCTGCCTGCAGTCTTGTCCTCCAGTCTTCAGTTTCTGAGTCTTGTGTGCAGAGCCAGTTCAGCTTTTCTCGGCTCTTCTTTTCATTCTCAAACATGGAAGCTTTCCTCCTCTCTCCCCCTTCGTTATGTGCCTGTAGCCATGCCCACCTGGTCGCATGAACACTTGACCCTGGCAGAACAAAGGGTACGCTTGGGTCACAGTGGGCAAGGAATCTCCCAGGGGTCTCTGGCTAGGGAATAACGATGAGGTGACGCTGTTCCTACTGGAGCAGAGGCAGGTTTTTTTTTTTTTTTTTTTTTGTGAGATGTGTTCTATGGCTGTGCCCCTCAGAACACTGTTTTATTAATATTTTATAGAATGAGTAACTTGCTATCCTATTTTCTTTGCTTGTGAAGGTAGCAGTTTTTGATCAAATGGCTGAGGCCATTTTTTGCAAAGCGCTCCATATTGTTGCGAGCTGCTCCTACCAGCACACAGGTGTTCGGACAGAGATGTAGAAAGCAGAGCGGAAATAGAACGCTTAGGATTGGCTTGTTGTTTTGTCTGCGATGCGGTCACGATGCTGCCGTGGCGTGATTCTGGCAGAGGTGGCCATCGCGTCACCAAGCAGTGTGCCACTTGTGTGCTGGCCTGGGGTTCCTACTCGGGGTGTCTGGAGAACTGGGGATGTCCTGCTAGCCTTTCTGCTGCTCAGCCCCCACCTGCACCCCACCCTGACAATCTTTCTCTCCCTTGCTGTAGGCCTGGGGCCTCCACCTCTTTCCCCTGCAGGCAGCCCTCGCTTTTCTACCCAGGCCTGGCTACGGAGGCCAAAGCCCTCATATGCTCCATCCCTGCCCTGGCTGCAGCTTGCGAAGCGTGGAGAGACGAAGGCGCTCTTCTCTGGGGTGCTGGGCAGCTCAGGATCACACACGCGGCTGGCTCTAGGACCTTTATGTCTCTGAGCCTCGGTTTCCAGGCAGACACTTCTGGCCTCAGCAGTAAGCCTGGAGTTAGTGTTTTCAAATTCAGCCCTGAGTCCCTGTCAAATGTGTAAACCATAAATAATTCACTAGTGAGCTCCACAGAGTAGATGTGGTTGGACGTAATGAGCCTTTGAACACTGCAGGGGATGGATTTATAAGGCTCGGGGCAGACACAACACCCTGGGCGTCACTGTGCTCGGGAACTTCTGGTTTATGGCAACTCCAAATGATGGCTCTGGGAACTTCTGCTTCTGGCTCGTCCTTTCTCTAAACACCAGGGAGACATAGGCACTGCCTTACTGAGCTTTCTGACATAAGGGGAGGGAATCGAGGGCTCTCCCTCCAGGGGTGGGGATGGGGGAGGCTGGCACATCAGCTCTTCCCTGGCACCTTCCAGCTAGCAGACGGCAGGGCTCTTCGTGGCAGGGTCTTGCCAACCCGCGTCTCTGGGAGGAACTTTGTGATTTACGAAGCATGCATCATAGCTTCTGAAACCTGAGCTCGGGGTCAAGGAGCAGAACAGGAGTCAGTGTCACAAACACTGGCTGTAGGACCCTAGTGAGTCATTTGACTTTTTCACCCTGACTTTTTCTGTGTGTGCGTATGGTGTGTGTGCATACATGTCCATATAAGTGTGGGCATATGTAGGGGTGTGCATGCATCTGTGTGTGTGTGTAGAGTCCAGAGTTTGAAATTCAGTATCTTCCTCAATCACTCTCCTTATTCTTTGAGGAAGGGTCTCTCACTAACCCTAGAACTCACCAATTCAGCTAGAGCAGCTAGCCACTGAGCCCCAGGGATTCTCCTGTCTCCAACCCCCGGGACGGAGATCACAGGCACACGCCACCAAGCCTGGCTTTTACATGGGTTCTGGGATCTGAACTCAGGTCTTCATGCTTGTGCAACAAGTACTTTCCAGGCTGAGCCATCCCCCCCCCCCACCGCCCTCACCCTTTTTCTTATTTTAGAGAGAGAGACAGAGAGAGAGAGAGAGAGAGCCACAGGGAGAATTGGCATGCCAGGGCCTCAGCCACTAAAATCGAACTCCACACACTTTCGCCACCTAGTGGGCATTTGTGACCTTGCGCTTGCCTAACCTTTGTGCGTCTAGCTTACGTGGGACCTGGAGAGAGATCAAACCTGGGTCCTTAGGCTTCGCAGACAAGAGCCTTAACCACTCAAGCGTCTCTTCGGCCCACCCTGTCTTCTTTCTTTACAAAATGGTGCTGCTAACAGTACTGCACACTTCACAGGGCTGGGACGGATAGGACGAGGCAGCGCCTGGCGGCACCTTTGTAAACTGCATGGTGTCCTGTACATGTGCCCTTCGGGTGGACGTGTGCTGACGGCTGCTTGGGCTGGGCTGTTTCCAGGGAGACGCACACCAGTCACCATGACCACACGTCTCCATTCCTATCAGTTGCCATGGGAAAGGAAGTGTAGTCTTGCACAGCTCCTGGGCAAAGAACACTTGAAGGTGTTCATCAGCTAAGCCTTCCGAGTTCACCACTTGTGATTGTTGCTGCTCCTCCACTGTAGAAGAGTGAAGATCTGAACCAACGTCTGGGGTTGTTGAGGGGAATCTGAAGACCAGCAGTCAACAGAGAATCACGGGCCACCCCGAGCAGATGCTGCATTTGCCACTAAGGTTCACTCTGCCTTTGTATGTTAAATTTGCTGAGATTTGTGTGTGTGTGTGTGTGTGCTGGGATCATAGCAGCTGCTTGCCAAAGAGGAGGCATTTGGCAACATCTGTATTTGAATACTAAAATGAATATAAACAGTTACACTGACAAACTATACGGCCAGAATAAGACAATAGTTTTCTCTTCTTGCAAGACAGAAATTACTTCCATTCTTTGATTTTAAAATATTTAATTTACTTATTTGAGTGAGAGAGAGAGAGAGAGCAAGCAAGACAATGGATGCACTAGGGCCACGGCAAACAAATGCCAGACACATGTGCCACCTTGTGCATCTGGCTTACGTAGGTCCTGGGAAGTCGAACCTGGGTCTTTAGTCTTCAGAGGCAAGCACCTTAACTGCTAAGACATCTCTTCAGCCCCTTTTAAAAATATTTTATTATGAAGTATGACAGTGTATATGACTGCATTAACAGGCTATCCCGATGAAAGTATGTTTGGTGCAGTCTGTCCCCCAATTAGCCATATCTGAGGCTTCTGGCCCCCCACATCCAGTGTCATCTGATCATTGTTTCAAAACTCACGGGTTACTGCTGTCATGTGCAGTTGTGAGCAACCGTGAGCTCAAAGAGGCCAAAGAGTCAACGTAATCAAGTAGCCAAAATTCTAATGACAATGGTGCCAGGGTCAGGGTCAGGGTCACACACAGGAGGCTGCAGCTCTCCCGCACACTTGACAACGGAGTTCAGACTGTGTTGACGGATTCACAGCCCACACGGAGGACTTAAACAGGGAGTGACGTTCCCTTGTCCTGTCACATACGTCTGTGAAGCAGACAGAGCCAGAGAGGTCCTCAGAAAGACCCAGGCAAGGCTGGACTGACAAGGTGAGCATTTCCAAGCCACCTGGTGCGTCTTCAGCACGGCGACATGAAGGGCAGTCGTAGGGCTTCTCTCCTAGGTGGCGAAGGCTGTGCATCCCTGCCCGGGCGAAGCCAGCAAGGGTGGCTACGTGCCATGCCTCTGTTAATTAATGTGACCGTTTTCTAGAACACAGCATGTGCTAGCAAGAGCCGGGGCACGTGCCATCATCCCATTCTTTCTTCTCTTGCTGCAGATAATTCCACCCAAATTGATCCGCAAGTGAGGAGCGTGTCGGTGTGCACTCGATCCCCGGCTGATCTATAATGAATAGACTGGGCACGGGAAGTCACCCTTTGTCTTAAGCCCTGGGGACTTTGGGAATGATTGTTATCATAGCACAACCTGGCCAATCCTGAACAGTACCCCACTGAGCATGAATTAGTAACTTTATTCTCCAGGAACATCTAAGTGAGCTAAGTGTGACAGTTAACTACCTAGTGGTCCAATTATGTGCCAATTACACAAGTTTCTGGATGATGAAACTTGAGGCATTTTTATTTAAAAAAAAAAAAAGCCACATTTGAGGAGAGGAGGAGAGTTAGGCATTAAAACTCAGTCTTAAAAAGCCCATGTTAATCTAGTCACAAAGTTCTACCTGGTGGTCACTAAGCCAAATCACAGATCTATCAGGGGATCAATACATGCACAAATACGAGCCTGAGGAGGCAGACTGACTCAGGCTCGGTGGGGCCTTATCTTAAATGACACGCACATCCTATTGAATGAGCACATAGTCGAGCCTGAAAGTCTACCCTGTATCAGCGACTGAGTCAATAAAGTAATTCTTACAAAGGCAAACGATGGTTATGCACTGCTGGAACTGCTTATTCAGAAGCCACGTAAGACAAAATCATAAGATATTTCATGATCTCTACCACTGAGGACGTTGTTCATATTACCACCCAATGTTCTCTCTCTTGGGTTCCCCTTTGTTTGGGCCACTGCAGAGCTTACGGGATAATCGAGCCTCCCCAATAACAGCCATATAGGATCCAAGAGCTATGTGCATGTGGCTCTGCCTCTAGCCTGTGAACCTACCCTGCCCCTTCATTCCTCATATTGTGTCTCCCGCTTCTACAAACGCTTCTTGGATTGAAGCAGACACAGCAATGGAACAGTCAAGGGCTGGGGTGGTGGCTCAGTGGTTAAGTTGCTTTCTTGGAAAACCTGACAGCTCAAGTTCGATTCCTCAGTACCCCACAGAAGCCAGATGCACAAAGTGGTGATTGTGTCTGCGGTTTGTTTGCAGGGCAGGAGGCCCCGGTGCATCCGTTGTCATTCTCTCCTCCCCCTTTCCTTGCAAGTATAAACAAATTGAAAAATTTTTATAAAGGAAGCAGTTAAATTCTAAGGATCTCAGCTGGGAGAAGCTTCCTAAATGGGGTCTTGGAATTGTGAGTGAACTGCCACAGAGAAAAAAGAGGTTCAGCTATAGAGGTTCTGCAGAGCAAACAGGAGATGTTTAATTATGCGGTCTTCAGTAGTCGTAAATCACTCTCATACTGTCCCTGCTCAGTGACGGCTATCAGGTCAATCAGAATCAGTCCTACCAGCTTGTTCCAATGTCCAAACCTCAGCTTGGGGGACTATTACACAATTAGTCCAGAAAACAGTGTGCATATCTGAATCCTTTCCTACCATAATAGTTAGAACCGTTGATTTGAATCTGTTACTCTGAGCTCACAGAGCCATTAGTAATAGTTACAGCTTCTCCATGGTAACCTGTCAGCCTTTTCCAATGCTATGAGGCCAAAGGAGCTTTCATAAAAATTATTTTTTATCAAAATTATATTAGGGTTGGAAGAATAATATAATGTCAGAAAGATCTATTACCTAGACCTAAGAGTTGCTACCACAGGTGATAAATTATTTATAATGCCCAGCATTAATACCGCAATGTTTTCAAGCCAAGGATTTGTAACTGTCCTCTGCAGATGCAAATTAACAGATTAATAAGGAAACAAGCTTTCTGGTGTGAGAAGCCGGGATGACAGATTAGCTATTAAGAGCAATTTATAGGTCATAAGATATGAAAGTTGGCAAGAAACACTACCTCTGCTGGCTCTATAAATAGTAAAACTGCATTTGGTTTCCCAGAGGTATCCTGTTAGACGTTTTAATTATACTATAAAAACTGCCAGAATTTATAATCATTTCATTTTTTAGAAAACTTGATGCCCCGTGTAAACGTGATGCAGGACCACAGGCATGTGAGCTATGCGCTGTAAATGCCATGCCGCGTGGTGGGAGAGAGCAGCGACCTTCTGCCGGGGGCCTGGAAGTGCCGGGCCCACCAGGAGAACGGCAGAGGACAGGAGTGGACCCTCACACTCTCAATTTCCTAGGGGTTCCCCTCGCTCTTCGCATCCTAACATCCCTCCAGCGTGGCTGCGCCACTCACCTTGGAGGATTTGCACAACACCTCCCTGTCTGGCAGCTCTTTGGCCACCATGACAGTCACAGTAAAACGCCTGGGCTTGTGACGGTTCTGTTAAGGGAGCCACATTGGAGCAGAAGCAAAGTGTCCCGCCCACTTGAAATAATCAGTTCCGATTGTCCGGGGGAATTTGCTTCCTACTCGCAATTTCACTGAAGCAGATAACTTAGTCTCACATGACTTTCCTATGACACGGCTCACTCGAGCTCTCATGTAACAATCTCATCGGGGTTGGGAAACACTACAGGATGCTGTTTAGTTCCACCCTTGCCAGCCAGCCTGCATTTCAGTGGCTATAAAACCCAGTTCTGTAGGGGTTGGAAGGTAGCCAATCACCCTCCGAAGACAGTATTTACACTGAGTCATAAAACTTGGCCTCGGCAGGGCAGGGCAGGATACCATGGAGAAATGCAGATGCAGAGACATGGGAAACACACATGCACAAACAAGAGGGGGGCAGACACTTCTGGAAGGAAGGAAGCCCAGGAAAGGATGGCTTATTTGCAGATGCTGGCAGATAACAGTTTAAACAAGAAACCTTGACACTGGATGGAAAAGGATCCTGCAGACACGTCCGGGAATTAAACAACTGAGAACTTCTGCTTCCATCCGTGAAGGAACGTCCTCCCCTCCTGCTATAAAGGCTAGGTCGTAACGGTGGCTGCAGACTGTGGATACGCATGGCTTCCCGATGTTCAGGGACAAGTGAACCACAACCCCAGCCCCCTCCGTGCTCACTAACTCCAAGAGATTCAACCTCTACTCCTGGTGGAGGATTCCGGACCCAGATTTCGGCACAAGAGGCTAGAAGAATTTCAGAACTGGAAGAGGCTCTCAACGTTAGCAAACCCACTGGTTTGACAATATTGGGCAGGAGGGATGGCTCAGCAGTTAAAGGTGCTTGTTTGTAAAGGCTGTCGGCCAGGGTTCGGTTCCCCCGTGCTCTTGTAAATCAGATGCACAAAGTGGCGCCTGACTCTGGAGTTTGTAGTAGGAGGAGGCCCCGGTGCACGCATTCATATTCTCCCTCTCTCTCTCTCTCTCAATCTCTCTCAAATACATAAATAATTGTGTAACAGTGACAGGATTAACGAATGAGGTTTGTCATATATTTTAAAATAAGTACTGTTTTGCTCTCTAAAATCTCAGCAGCTCTTTAGTGATAAATGCAAACTTTGAGAATTTTAATCAAACTTCAGTGACTTCCTAAACAGCTCCTAATTCTTCCCCCGAATAATAATCAATTCAGCAAATGTAGGGATCAGCGTTTCCCAGGTTTGGCTCTCATCTCTGCTGGAGACTCTCCTCTAAGGAACCTACTCTGTCTTTGGTTCCTTTCATATACAATGGGGACACATTGTTTACCTCATGGGACTATGATGGTCTCACTTTGGAAGAGCTCAGAATTGTGCCTGGCACATAGCAGTGTTCACTTACTGCTAGCTCTCATTATAGATGCTAAACACCAATAAAACCAAGTAAGTTGGTGCATTTTAAAGTCATATATTTATATTAATTTATTCTGATTTGTACATTTATTTAAATTTTAAATGTACCAAATTAGTGCCCTTCGTCCCCTCCCTCATTATATCAATTAAAAAATCTGAAAATGGCATTTCCCGTATGTGGCATTTGTCACCAATTCTTTGGCACAATGAAGTATTTGGGCATGCAAGCTCATAAATATTGCTTTTTGGAAACCCTCAAAGAAATATCAAAGATCTAAAAGTGGAACATAAATATGTTCACCAATGAAAATATTTAATTTTGATCCTACACTATTTTTTAAATCAGATTATCGCCGGGTGTAGTGCCACACACCTTTAATCCCAGCACTCAGAAGGCAGAGAGGTAGGAGGATCTCCACGAGTTTGAGGCCACCCTGAGACTACATAGTGAATTCCAGGTCAGCCTGAGCTAGAGTGAAATCCTACCTTAAGAAACAAAAACAAAAACAAAAAATCAGGTTATCATACAAATACACATTAAAGTAGGTTATTCTGTTAGATAATTTTCTAATTACAAGTATAAGCAAGTTAGTCACCAGGCTAGTTTTTTTGGAGGCCAACCCAACAGACTGGTCTTTTTTTTTTTTTTTTGAGAGAGAGAGAATTGGTGTGCCAGGGCTCCAGCCACTGTAATTGAACTCCGGTGCATACACCCCCTCGTGTGCATGTGCTATCCTGTGCACTTGTGTCATTGTGCATCTGGCTTATGTGGGACCTGGAGAGTCGAACACGAGTCCTTAGGTTTCTCAGGCAAGAGCCTTAACTGCTAAGCCATCTCTCCAGCCCCATAATGCTAATTGTTACATTTTTCAATGGTATGCTTGTTTTAGATAAAAATGTGCTAGATTTCTGAGGAAATATGTTCTGTAACAAAAAGAAATGACTCTTTTTGTTTTGCTTTGTTTTTCAAGGTAGGGTCTCGCTCTAGCCCAGGCTGACTTGGAATTCACTATGTAGTCTCAGGGTGACCTCAAACTTATGGTGATCCTACCTCTGCCTCATGAGTGCTGGGATTAAAGGCATGTACCACCACCCTTAGTTTAGGATTTGTATTTTTTCATTTTTTACTTTATTTTTATTTATTTATTTGAGAAAGAGAGAGAGAGAAAGAGGCAGGGAGAGGGAGAAAGAATGGGCATGCCAGGGCCTCCAGCCACTGCAAACAAACTCCAGATATATGCGTCACCTTGTACATCTGGGATACGTGGGTCCTGGGGAATCGAACCAAGGTCCTTTGGCTCTGCAGGCAAACGCCTTAACAGCTAAGCCATCTCTCTAGCCCCAGGATTTGTATTTTTATTCAGCATAAAAAGAAAAGAAATAGGATTTAGGTGAAGGAGTCTATTATGAGTTAGGACAGAATGTGGCATTTTGAAGGCTAGGGCCATCTTAACCATTCTGTCACCTCAAAGTCTAGTGGGATGAATGAATGGTACATGGCAAGTGCTCAGCAAATGTTTGGAGAACAAGGTGGTAGTTCATGGGACCCTGGGTCTGCATAAGGACAGAAGAGGATGCCTTCCTCAAGGTGGGACTGAGAGAATGAACCATCCATTCTCAAGCCAAAAAAGAAAAAAAGAATCAGGCACACTCCTATTTATTTACCTTCTCTTACAGCTGTAAGATGGAATCCACAAACATCAGTGTTTCTGTCATCAGCTAGTCCTGTCTGCACATGCCTTGTGGTCCTTCAAAGCTTTTCTCGTTCTTGGACCTGTTGTTGCTCATCCAACCATCACACTCTTGTTAAAGTCTTTGAACTCTAGTCTCTCTTTGGTTTTTTTTTTTTTTTACAGATCTAATTTTTTTATAAGAGTTATACTTGACAAGTATAGTTGCATATTGCATTCATTGAATCCAAAGAGTTCCAGTAATGGATAGTGACATGGGAATGTATTAGCAAATCTTCAGAGATGCTAATTTAGCCCTGAAGTATATTTTGTTTTTTTAATTAATTTTTTATTTTTTTATTAATTAGTTTTGTATTCAGCAAATACAGTCAGTTTGGTACCATTATTAGGCTCATCCGTGACCTATCCCCTCCCCTTGGCCCCTCCTTGTTGAGGTATATGGGTCATGCATTGTGGAGTTAGCCCACAGTTGTGGGTAGGATAAATGTCTCTGCATATCATGACCCAACATGTGGCTCTGACATTCTTTCCACCCTTCTTTCCGCTCTTCTGCAAAACTTCCCTGATAGGTTAGACCATGAGTTGCTTGGACAGATATTGGTCATTTTCCCCCAGTTGCCCAGGTAGCACCTTCTGGCACTAGACACACTGACTGTCTGGGGACTGCTCTAGTCTCTTTTTGTTTTGTGCAAGTGAGGCATGAAATGATTAAATGGGAGCTGCTAGTATGACTATACTATTAATAATGTTACATATTAATATGTAATATTCTTCTTCCCAATAATTACAATGGTACCCAAAAGCAGAATCAGAGAAAATTAGTAGAATTCAGATCATTTCTGGGTAGGATTAAAAAACTTTTTTTTTTTAAATACCTACTCTTCATGAAGAGCTATGAAGACTGAATTTCATAAATGAAAGTTGTCATTAATTTTAAGAATTTTTTTGATATTATACAACAAGTAAAGGAAAAACCATCACAATTAAACAAAGAGAGTGGGCCTACATATTGATTGTAAGGCCACCCTGATTTCGGAGGCATTCAGGGTAAAAATGTGCATCTTAGAGTCAATGAGTGATAACACGTCAGACTGGGTGTCTTACTGATGCCGTCTCAAATCTCCTCAGGGCCCCACATGGTAGGAATTTTTACCCCCACTTTGCAAAAGAGAAATCAAACATTAAGTGGCAGGCCCAGAGTCAGATAACCAATAAAAGGCAAGGTTGAGATTTAAGTCAAGGCCTATTTGACAGGGGAAAAAAATCCACACAAGGCATGAGGAGAGACGGCAGTGCTGATTCTCAAAGGGATGATTTCAGTGCTGCTAGCCACAAAGCGCTTAGGACGGCCTGGCACACAGGTGTTTCTAATTTGCTACACGTTACGAAAATGGCTACTGCCAAACTGTCATAAACTGGACACTCAGAGTTCATTAAGATGGAGGGGGGAGAGCCTGTAATAATCTTGAGGTTTTTTTGAGCAATTTACAATATGTCATTCCTCCCATCTAGGTATAAAAAAAAATTACCACTGGAGGGCTGGAGAGATGGCTTAGCAGTTAAGGAAGTTGCCTGCAAAGCCAAAGGACCCAGGTTTGATTCCCCAGGACCCACGTAAAGCCAGATGCACAAGGTAGCACATGGGTCTGGAGTTCGTTTGCAGTGGCTGGAGGCCTTGGCGCACCCACTCTCTCTTACTCTGTCTCTCATAAATAAAAAATATGTCAAAAAAAATTGAAATTACCACTGGAGGTCAGGTTTGTCCGTCTTCTCATGAGTCTAATGGGCATGGCACGCTGTGACTACAGCCTCTCCGAAGATGGCTCTATTTCGGGTTGCAGATGGCTTTGAACAAGGACACCAGGCTAAGTTTAGGGTAACTCTATAAACATGCCTTGGTAAGCATGGGTGTTGGAGGAGCCAGGCGAAGGAAGAAGTAAGCTAACTCTTAGAAAGGCGGGTCCCATTGCCAGAAGGTTCCTTTCAAAGTATTCCGGTATTTGGACGCGAGAACCATCTGGCTGTGACATCTGTCAGTCCATTGATCACCTGGGTTGACTCAGCTGATCTGGCTGGCTAGACGGGTGTCCACTGCCCCCTCCAGAAGCCAAGCACTGGGTGGAAGAGGACGGCCTTCCCCAGACAGAGGAGAGCTGCTCTCAGTTACATGAGGAGCCGGGCTCCCTGCTAGAGCCTCCGAACAAGCTCTCAAAGTACTATGGTATCAAATAGACGCTCCTAGAAATCTTCGCTTTACAGAAACTTCACAAGCCTGTTTTGAACAAACGGCCTAGGATAGGAAGGGTGTAGTGACTCAGTCAGGAGTGGAAAAGGAGGTGATGATTGGGTGAGGGATAGAAGGGAGCAGCAGACAGGGTGAGGGGGAGCAAGGGGCTTCCGTTCTGCCCCAGCTTCTCCCCAAGAGAGCAGGAACACAGCCCCCAAGCACAGGCTGCGTCACATCTCACGGTGCATTTTACCTGATTTTATAGTTCAGGAGAGGAGGGACAGGGAGGAAATGAAGGGGAAAATGGGAGGGCAATAAATCCATTTTACTTCCCAAGCTTGAAGAGAACTTCGCTGGTCATGACTTCATTCTCTGTGGACTTATGTGGCTGCAATCTAAGAGAAGTAGAAATGCGGAAATAGAGGCAGTCACTAACAGACAGTACAGGGCTCAAGTCAACCTCTTCAGCATAAAAGGGAATTCAGCCAGGCATGGAGGCGCACGCCTTTAATCCCAGTACTCAGGAGGCAGAGGTAGGAGGGTTGTGTGAGTTCGCGGCCACCCTGAGACTACGTAGTGAATTCCAGGTCAGCCTGGGCTAGAGTGAGACTCTACCTCAAAAAAAAAAAAAAAAAAAAAAAAAAAAAAAGCACAGAATCTTTATTTGCATTTAATGCATTTGTAAAAAGACAAGACTTGATTTTTAAATATTTATTTATTTATTTTCAGCGGAGAGAGAGAAAAGATAGAAACAGACAGAGAAAATGGGCTTGCCAGGGCCTCCAGCTGCTGCAAATGGACTCCAGATGCATCTTGCTTTACATGGGTCCTGGGGAATCGAACTCAGGTCATTAAGCTCTGGAGGCAAATGCCTTAACTGCTGGACCATCTCTCCAGCCCAAGACTTTGACTTTTAAATCCATTAACTGTGTAACAAAATTAAACTTGCTGGACTGGTAAAAAACAAAAACAAACAATCAAAAAGCCACATCAAAACCTCACTGTCTGGGCCTGGGCTCCAGGCTCCCTGTTTAGCAGCTTATCCAGATGCACGCAGGTGGGCTGTACAAGGCCCCTGGGATGCGTCATAGCGCCTCCCCTCCACAGGGCACACGGTGGTCCACACACTTCCGCTGAGTGTCATCCCAGGTAAGTGGAGAGCAGCCTTAAACATGTGCTGGGTACTATCGAGCACTGTCGTGATTAAGTCAGATGGGGCATCAAGGATGTGCTTCAGGGGTTTGGTAATAAGAGTCTGGGCAATGTATTCATCACTGGATACTTAAAATCCTCCGCATAACAATGCCCACTGGGAAACCTAAGTAACTGGCACCCACTGTGAACAGCAGCTGCGTTCAGCAGGGATCAGCTTCCCTGAAACGGCAGACTCCAGGCTGGCACTGGTGGGCACTTGGCGTTACACACTGGGACCGTGGGTGTCTGGTGAAACAAAGAACGCTTTCATTTATTTACTCATTTCTTCAGCTAACACTCGCGTGACTGCCATGTGTTGGGTCCTGGGACGTGACTAAGCATCTGCTCCAGTCATTCTCAGCTCAGAAGTCGGGCAGGAAAAAGGTAAGTGCCACCCGCACACGTCCAGGTGAACGGAGCGGAGGGAGAGCTCCGGGCTCTCAACTCCTGCTAGAACCCATGAAAGCAACAGGGAAGGAACCTCTTTCAAGGCTGTGAGCCCATAAAAAAATGAAGACCGAGAAAGATGACAGCGGATGAAGGATGGCCACAAAATGTGGGAAGACAGAAGGCAGATGGATGAAGGCGCTGATTTAGTACGACGGGAAAGCAGCCGAGAGAACTGGCTGCAGGAGGGGGCCAGTGAGAGGCCAGCCAGTCCACTGCCCAGCCCCGGGGAGGAGCTGCTGGAAAAGAAATCCCCAGAAATTAAGCAGAGCTGAAAGAGATGGAGAGGAAGAAAGGAAGGAAGCGAGGAAGGGAGGGAGGGAAGAAGAAAGAAAGGAGAGGCGAAGAAAGGAAGAAAGAAAATTGTGAAATGTCAGGACGTTGGATAAAGAAAAGACCTCAAATATTCTAGAGAGAAAAATCTGGTAAACATAGAAATAACCAGGAAACAGGATAGCACTAGATGTCTCAACAGCAACTGAAAGGTAAGCGACAATGAATCAAGTCTTATCAATGCCCCAGGAGGACAGCATCCCAAACAGAATTCTATTCCTAGAGCAGCTATCAAGCCCAGGGTAGAATTAAAGACCTCCGAGACGTCTCCTGTCTCCGCAATGTTAAGTGCCATGCACCTTTGCTTGGGGAACTAACAAGGGTGATTTCTAGCAATGCATGTGCATAAACCCAAAAGAAGATGGAGTCCTAGAGGCAGGCCATAACAGAGGAAAGAGGCAGACAAAATTCTTGGGAATCAAAAAGAGAAGAGAGGGCTGAGGAGATGGCTCAGTTTTTAAAGACATGTGCTTACAGAGCCTGCTGCCCAGGTTCAATTCCCCAGTACCCATGTAAAGCCAGACGCACAAAGTGGCACACGCATCTGAAGTCTGTTTGCAGCAGCAAGAGGCCCTGGCGCACCCCCTAATCACACTCTCCCTTTATCTCTATATAAATAAATTTTTTTAAAAATTAAAAGAGAAGGGAGTCTCGGATTGGAGTTGGGCAAGGTTCTAGAGATAGTAGGCTTGGAGCAGGACACAAATCAATGACAGGATGGGTTTCTTCGGAGGAAGTGAAAGATACAGTCGTGCTAGGTGTCATGCCCTGGAAGGGGGTTTTACAGTCCGGTTGTAAGCTCTCACAGTAGTGACTGGCGATAAACCCACAGCAACAATGAAAACTAAAGGGACAACTCCAGCTTTGTAACAGAGAAGGGTTACCAGAGCCATGGGAAGGACGGAGACTGAAGACAAGGGAGATTGAAGGGCCAAGCCTGGCATGAGGGACGAAGGCCTGAACCACAGGGACAGGTAAGGTCCAGCTTCACCACGGGGCTGGAGGGGACAGCTGGGAAGGCAACTCTTCCTGTCCGGAAGTTGGAAAGGGGAGAGAGTATCCAGGGAGTGGCATCATACGCACAGCCCAGTAACCCAGAGAAGCACCCAGCTTGGTGCTCCTTGATCAGAAGCTAAAGTGACTTCAAGGGTCCAGTATTGCTGGAGCCCTGAGCGGGGCTCTTCCTAGGCCACTTAGGCGGCAGGGTGTCCCTGTTCTCCACTTGCCGGATGAGGTACAGACAGATGAGGCCACTTGCCGTGCTCACAGGGCTGAAACATCCCCACCCGGGCTGGCGGGGCCGCAGCCCACTCTCCTGACGAGCAGTCACCCTCACTCTAGCAAGTACCTAAGGTAACAGCTACCACCTGCCGAGGGAGCCCTGGCCTTGGCACGTGATGGGAGGCGGCTGCGACACTGTTAACCTTCACGGCAACCCTCCGGCCATCTCATCAGTCAGGCGAGGGGCAGGAGCTATGGTGCCACCAGCTCACATGGCTTCTGAAGTTTGTTTTTCTTTTTACTCCCTTCCCCTGCAGTTGTTTTGCTTCCTCCAAGTTTGCTTGTGGCCAGCAAATGCTTCATTTGGTTTGCACCATGTTGGGTTTCATTAGGAACTCCTGTTCAAATCCAGGTCTCAAATTCCTTAGGAACAACAAACTGAACCAGATCCGACAGCCACCTCGCTGAGCAGTGAGTCCAGGTTCAAGTTCCCCACAGACCTCACATCTAGACCCACTCGGCTCACGTGCTGCCTGCCTGGCTCCTTGGGAAGTTTGCTTTCTGAGACCCCAGCCCTTACTTCACGCTGAGCTTTTTTAATCGCTTGCTTTCATGATTGGAACGACAGCCTCTTAGCTGCGGGCCTGGCCGCTGCCCTCGCAGCCCTGTTGCCCTACAGCTGCCTTAATGCACAGTTCTGATGACTTCCCCATGCGCCCGACCTGCCCAAGGCCCGGGAAGTGAGGACTCGGTACAGAGTGGAGCCCACCGGCTCATTCAGGGCTACCGCCCCTTACGAGGCAGAACTGCCGGCATGTTCACAGTTCTCTAAACGTGCACTTCACTTCCTCCTCCTCCGCCATGGCTCATGTTTGGGTGAAGTTTCATTTATAAGAAACACGTTCAGCCAGGCGTGGTGACGCACGCCTTTAATGCCAACACGTGGGAGGCAGAGGTAGGAGGATCACCATGAGTTCGAGGTTACCCTGAGATGATACAGTGAATTCCAGGTCAGTCTGGGCTAGAGTGAGTCCCTACCTTGAAAAATGAAAGAAAAAGAAAGAAAGGAAGGAAGGAAGGAAGGAAGGAAGGAAGGAAGGAAGGAAGGAAGGAAGAAGAAAGAAAGAAAGGAGGGAGGAAGGTGTTCAAAGGCAGGCTTTTTAGTTTTGGCTGGGCTAAAGGAACTTTTGATAGTCCTGGTTGTAAGATCCATAAAACAGAAAGGATCACTCACTTACTAAGCCACAGTGGATAATGGGTTAAAAAAAAATCACACAGCTTGGGGCTAAAGAGATAGCCTAGTGGTTAAGGCACTTGCTAGCAAAGCCAAAGGACCCAGATTCAATTCCCCAGTACCCACATAAAGCCAGAGACACAAGATGGCACATGCATGTATCTGGAGTTTGTTTGCAGTGGCTAGAGGCCCTGACATGCCCATTCTTTCTCTCAAATAAATAAAATACATAAAAATAGTTTTTAAAAAATCACATGGCTCTTCCAAATAAATGTCAGATGACAAAAAGTTAGACATAAAAGCAAATATAAATTAGAAGCAAATATGAATGACTGTTGAATTTCTGAATTGGGAAGGACTTCCTAAGCCTGAAAAGCAGAAACCACAAGGAAAATAAAATCGGGGGGAAATTTGAAAATTTTCTCATGGTAAAACATGGAAAATATCACAAAGACAATTAGATGACAAAACATTTTGCCTGGAAAAAGCTGCTATAAATAAGAGTATGGGAACAAGAACATATAACTCATTAACAAAATACAAAAAAATGGGGAAAAAGATGGAAACCTACATTCACCTATATTGGTAATTGAGAGGACATAAAAGAAAGTGAAATTCCACTTCACCTTCCAAATAGCAAAATGTAAAGAAAATAATTTTGAGAAACTCTGGCCACAGTAGAACACAAGTGGAGTGGCTGTTTGCACACACTGCGAGTGGGAGTATGAACCTTGAACCCCCAAAGCCAGAGAAAACCAAAAGTCTTAAAAATGTCCTTGATGAGTTTATTTTCTTGCTAGACTTGAATCCAGAAATTTTCAGCTTTGGCCCCATTGATATTTTTTATTTATTTATGAGAGAGAGAGAAAGGGAGGGACAGAATGGGCACACCAGGACCTCCAGCCACTGCAAATGAACTCCAGACACATGCACCACCTTGTACACCTGGCCTTATGTGGGTACCGGAGAATTGAACTAGGGTCCTTAGGCTTTGCAGGCAAGTGCCTTAACCACTGAGAAATCTCTCCGGCCCCTTATTGATATATATATATATATATATATATATATATATATATATTAGTTTTTCGAGGTAGGGTCTCACTTTGGAGTCTCAGGGTGGCCTTGAACTCTCGGTGATCCTCCTAATCCCGAGTGCTGGGATTAAAGGCATGCGCCACCACGCCCAGCTACCTATTGATATTTTAAAAAATATTTTTCTTTATTTATTTGCAAGTGGAGAGAGACAGAGACAGACAGAGAGAGAGAGAGAAGGGGCGTGCCAAGGCCGCCAGCCACTGCAAATGACTTCCACATGCATGTGCCCCTTTGTGCATGTGGCTGTACATGGGTACTGGGGAATTGAACCCAGGTCATTAGACTTTGCAGGCAAGCACCTTAACCACTGAGCAATCTCTCCAGTCTCCTATTGATATTTTGAACCAGTTAATTCTTAGTTGCAAGGGGTTGTCCTGTAACCCCACTATACACCAATCAGATGCCCTTTAAGGTAAGATTAAGATACCAAAAATGTCTCCAAACATTGCCACCTGTCTCCTAGGGAAAAACTTGCCCAGGTGCTCTAATAGATGCAAGAATGAGAAAGCTGAAAGATTCTTTTTTAAAAAATATTTTATTTTTATTTATTTATTGGAGAGAGAGCGAGAGAAAATGGAAGTGCCAGGGCGTTCAGCCACTGCAAACAAACTCCAGACACATGAGCCCCCTTGTGCATCTGGCTTACATGGGTCCTGGGGAATCGAACCTGTTTCCTTTGGCTTTGCAGGCAAGCGCCTTAACCACTAAGCCATCCCTCCAGCCCTGGAAGATGATTTTATGCATGTGCATATGTGTGCATGTTCAACTGTGTGCAAGTGCATGTGGAGGCCAGAGGACAACCTCAGGTGTCCTTCCTCAGCAACAGCATCTGTATTTCTTTTTATTTACCAATCAGGCTAGAGTGGCCAAAACCTCAGGGACCAGCTGGTCACTGCCTGCCCAGTTATGAGATTATAGGTATGCCCCAACACACCCAGCCTGCTCGTTGGCTTTTCAAGGGAGGGTCTCACTCTTAGCCCAGGATGACCTGGAATTCACTCTGTATTCTCATTGACTTTGAACTCACAGTCACATTCCTACCTAAGTGCTGGGATTAAAGGCGTGCGCCACCACACCTCGCCCACCCAGCCTTTTTTGTGGGTTCTGGGGATTGAACTCAGGGTCCTCATGCTTGCAAGACAAGCACTTTACTGCCTGAGTTATCTCCCAGCCCCTGGAAGAAGACTTTTATAGAGAATTTGTCACAACATTAAAGGAAAAAGTGATAACGATGCCAAGTGTTCGGTGGCAGCAGAAGGGTGACGTAAACGGTGGCCTGCCGCGCTAAACCATGCAGCCATCTAAAAGGACGCTTTGATGGCCTTTAACAAGGCGGAAAAGCCTTTTTCTCTGCTAGCTAGTGGTGCTGGCTGCTGTAGCAAGCACCAAATTGTCACTGACAACCGAGATGGCTTTTGTTCTCACTCATGAAACAGCCGAGACAGTGCCAGGCTGTCCGAGCAGACAGGTGTGGAGGTGAGGCCTGCCCTGCACAGTCAGGTGCACCCTCAGTGACAGGGCTGACCGAGCAGGAAGTGCAAGTGCACGGGCCACCACGACCGTGCCTGTTCATGGACAGGGCCTAGAAGTCACTACCCCTCAACATCCACGGCCTAGGACTGAGCCGTGGCCACAGCCAGCAGCAAAGTGGGCAGTACCATCTAGTCATGGGTTCCGATAGAGAAGACAGGTTCAGTAAAGCAACTGTTGAGTCTCTGTCAGAGTCGTGATGTCATGAAAACTAAAAAGTGTGGGCAGAGCGTGGTGGTGCACACCTATAATCCCAGTACCTGGGAGACAGAGGTAGGAGGATTGCTGTGAATTCTAGGCCAACCTGAGACTACATAGTGAATTCCAGGGCTAAAGTGAGATGCTATCTCAAAAAAAGATAAAACAAAGAAAAGAAAAAAACAAGCTGGGCATGGTGGCACACACCTTTAATCCCAGCACTCAGGAGGCAGAGGTAGGAGGATCACCCTGGGTTCAAGGCCACCCTGAGACTCCATAGTGAATTCCAGGTCAGCCTGGGCTAGAGTGAGACCCTACCTTGGAAAACCAAAAACAAAAAACAAAAACCTGAATGTTTTACTTGCATACAATTGAAAAAAGAGAGAGAGAGAGAGAGAGAGAGAGAGAGAGAGTGGTGTTGACCAGGTATGGTGGCACACACCTTTAATCCTAGCACTCTGGAGGCAAAGGTAGGAGGATCGCCAGGAGTTTGAGGCCACCCTGAGTCACCTTGGACTACAGCAAGACCCTACTTCAAAAAGGAAAAGAAAAAAAAGGGGGGGTGGTGTAATACAGATATACAATGCATTCCCAGTCCTTAAAAAAAAATTCCCAAGAGTCATTTCTATAGTTTTTTATAAACATATTTCCAAAAGGTCTGTAAGCCAGCAATTCTACTAACTACACCTTCTAGAGAAATACAGAGAAAGACACATGTGCATAGATAATAAAGAGTATCAGCCTAGGACCACATGAGAGAGGACCACATGGGAGACTAACTAAATAAACCATGGCAAGTCCGTGTCCAGAGGATGGAGTACTGTGGCCAAAGGGAGCATGGGAGACATTACAAACGGAGTAGCAAGGGTCTCTCAGGCAGGTTGCTAAGGGCTAAAAGCAAGAGGAAGGACAACTCTTGACGCATGATGTCAATTACAGTTAATCAAATGATACTAAATGATTTGTATGTGTGTTCACAGAGCAAGATCTGGAGGAGGGGGGTCAGCAGCGGCACTTTAATACTCTGGGCCAGAGAGCTCTTGGCTGGAGGAAGAGGGTGCCTTAGTTTGTGGGTGTCTAGCAGAAGCCCCGGCCTCTGCGTACCAGGTACTACTGATGACCCCCATCCTCTCTGGAAGGATACAGACTAAAATAGACAAAGAAAGAAGGAATTAGTGGAAGAAGAAAGGGAGTGAGGAAGGGAAGGAGAAACAGAGACAGGGGAAAAGGGAGGTGGGAAGGGCATGGGGCAAAGGGTATACTCATTTCATCTGTAATGTTTAGAAAGCTTACCACAAGACTACATCAATTTATTATTTATATATAACTTTTACTTTTTAAAACTACAAAATTATGGGGCCTGGAGAGACGGCTCAGCCATTAAAGGCACTTGCTTACAAAGCCTGACGGCTCGGGGTTCAATTCCCCAGTACCCACATAAAGCCAGATGCACAAAGTGGTGCAAGTATCTGGAGTTTGTTTGCAGTGGCAGGAGGCCCTGGCATGCTATTTCTCCCTCGAATAAATTTTAAAAAATTACAAAATTAAAATATTCATTGTCACGATCACTGTGTCATGCAACTATGGGTAACATTCTCTATAGTTTCTATAGATAAGTTCTATTTTTAAAATTTACTTTGTCTTTCATTTGTGGTGTGCACGTAGATGCACACGCTCTGTGAGCATGTGCAGGAGGCCAGAGGACGAGGTCTGTGCCCTCCTCTACCATTCTTCTGCCTTGGTCCCCTGAGACAGAGTCTGTCACTGAACCTGGGGCTTCCTGGCTGAAGTTACGGGGATGCCCGGCCATGCCTGGCTTTTTCCGTGGGTGCTGGACATCAAGCTCAGGCCCTCATGCTTGAGCAGCAAGTGCTCTTTAGCTGCTGAGCCATCTTGCCAGCCCAGTGTTCTGGTTTTGAAGATTGAAAATGAAATGGACTTTTTTTTTTTTTTTGAGAGAGAGAGAGAACTGGTATACTTAACCGCTTAACCGCTAAGCCATCTCTCCAGCCCTCTCTCTCTTTTTTTTTTTTAAAGAGAGTGAGAGATCAAGAGCAAGAGAGAGAGAGGGAATTGGCACACCAATGCCTTAGCCAGTGCAATCGAACTCCAGACGCTTGAGCCGCCTAGTGCACACATGCAACCTTGTGCTCGCGTCACCTTGTGCATCTGGCTTATGTGGGATCAGGACAGAGATTGAACCTGGGTCGTTAGGCTTTGTAGGCAAGCGCCTTCACCACTAAGCCATCTCTCCGGCCCTGGACTTCTTTGTTTGAAGAGGAGAACGAAGGCTGACAAGCGGAAGTGTGAACAGTGAGGCAGAGAGAAGCACAGTCATGTCTCTCTGCCCTTTGACCTCTGCTTTGCAAATCTTCTATAGCTGCACACATTTGCTTGTGATTTAAAAAAATGATTTGCTCTTTACAAACCCTAGTCATACAACCTCTGCATAAAAAAGAACAATCTCAGAAGAATAAAGTAGGAGGCAAATAGTATGACATGTAGTGTAAGTATCTGGCTCCCCGCTGTAAGAAGTAAAAATAAGCAAAAAAAAAAAAAAATTTTTTTTTTAAAGAGAGAGAGAGAGAGACTTTGAGTGGGAGTTGGCATTGGAGGGTTGGTTCCAGAAGGTTCAGGCCTGGGCAGCTCAGCCACCTCTTTCTACATGGAGAAGGCTTCAGACCACCTCTCATCCTTCTTGCCATCAGGCACGGTTGCCCAGAGAGGGGTACCTGAGTGCACAACTGCCTGAGCGAAGCCAGCAGTGCCAGCAGAGCATGTTCCCGCTCTGACTCGGCCCTGGACTCAAAGGTGTGCAATCGCCTGGGTGTGGATTAGCATGTTCCTGACCCTCTAGCTCTTATAGTTGACTTCGCCTTGCTGGGACAAAATACCTGACCAAAAGCAGCTGGTGGGAGGAAAGGGTTCATTTTGGTTTACGGTCTCAAGGGTCTCAACATGGCAGGGAAAAGACAGTCTTGAACACTCCTTCTCCAACCAGCTGTTAGGGAGGAACACGGGCATATCCACTGTGTAAAGGACATATGCGATCCCCCGGCACCTGCTCTGCGGAGGAGCTTTCATCCACTGGACCACTTGCAACTCAGCACGCTGGGGTTGGACGGCGCTATCTTACTTTGGAGACCCGGAAACTGATGGGCAGTCTGGTCATTTAGTCAGGAGCGCATAATGAGGAACACAAGGGGGCAGTTATGATCCGTCTTGGAACTCATTCGTTCCAACAATCAGACCGATAGTTACAGAGCATCTGTCACACGCCAGCGATACGAGGCTGCAGATTTGACTGCGCGCTGTCCACACGAGTGGGCCTGGGGTAGAGCGTGAACTCCAACACAAGGGACCAGACATCACTGAGGGAAGGCTGGGGCAGGGAGATGCAGAACAAGAAGACATGCCTTGCCTATGGGCCTGGGGAGGCCTCCCAGGAAACCTGCACTTTAAAATGAAGCCCGAGGGCTGGTGAGATAGCTTAGTCAGTACATGGTAAGTGCCTACAAAGCCAAAGGACTCAGGTTCGATTCCCCAGGACCCACATAAAGCCTGATGCACAGGGTGGCGCATGCGTCTGGAGTTTGTTTGCAGTGGCTGGAGGCTCTGGTGCATCTCTTCTCTCCCTTGCTCTCTCTCTCTGTCCCTCTTTCTTTCTCTCTTCCTCTTTCTCTCTCTCAAATGAATAAATAAATATTTTTTAAAAATGAAGCCTGAGAAAGAATTAGGGAGGTGACAGGGAGCAAGAAGTAAGAGGAGGAAAATAAACTGCAAGAAGTGAGAAAGCTTTGCAGCCTTCAAGGAACTGAGAGCTCAATGCAAGGGAGGCATGGAGGTGGCAGTGTGAGAAAGATGGGGGGGCAGCTGAAGGAGCAGCCAGCAGCACTCATGGACGGCCGCAAGAAGCAAGACAGAAAGCCGAGGTGTCACTAAGGGTTCTCAGAGACCTGACCTCAGGGAAGCCAACGTCACTGGGAGAGGCAGACGACGACGACACCAGAGCCAGCTACGGCGGGGGGGGGGGGGGGTTAGCAAGTCCGGGGAGAGAGGAGGGTGGCCTGGTCCGAGGATAAAGACGTACTAGGTTAGCCGGGCGCGGTGGCACACGCCTTTAATCCCAGCACTCGGGAGGCAGAGGTGGGAGGATTGCCGTGAGTTCGAGGCCACCCTGAGACTACATAGTGAATTCCAGGTCAGCCTTGACCAGACTGAGACCCTACCTCGTGAACAGGTACCAGAAACATTCAGGACACAGAACTGAACGGCACTTATGTTTGTATAGAGCTCCGGGAGCCACTTGAAGTACCCCATGAGGAGCACCTGGTCTGTGCTCAGCTCTGCCGCGCTCGAGCTCTGGGTGTTAGCACCCACAGCAATGCTGCAAAGAGACCGGTCTTCATGTCGCATAAGCCGAGCTGCAGGAGGGGGTGTGCGGCGTCCTCCTCCATCTCAGTGACCTCGGGCAGCGGGGCTCCGCTCCACTGCAGTCGGGTTAATTTCACACCTCTTTCCAAAATATCACATTGCATGGACTCGGTAGCTGTGAAATCCTAGCTCTAAGCTGTGGTGTTATAAGAGGAGAAATGGAGAGGTAGAATAATTCCCCTGCATCATCATTCTGTACCTTAGATTTATACACCTATAAAGGTGTCCAGCGAGCAGAGGCATTGGTCACCAGAGAGCCGCAGCCTCATTGCAGGCTCAGAGGGACTTCAGCAATGCATGTGCCATCTAGCTTCCCTCCTGCAATGCCAGTTCCACCAAACCTCTCTACCTGTGATGTACGCTTGATTGCCTTTGGTTTTTATCATTGAAGCTTTCCTTTTTTTAAAAAAAAATAATCATTTATTTATTTATTTGCACAGGGCCTCTTGCTGCTGCAAACAAACACCAGAGGCTTGCGCCACTTTTTGCATCAGGCTTATATGGATGGCTGGGGAACTGAACCCACGCCAACAGGCTTTGCAAGCAAGCATCTTCACCAGATGAGCCATCTTCCCAGCCCCCTTGAGATGTTTCAAATGCAGAAAAATAATATGGTTACCTTTGACCTAGGTTTAACAAATTTCAGTATTCTCCCTTATTTGCCTTAAATCCCCACTCTCTGAAAATAAACACTACATAAACCATTCACTCCCCCTTTCCTTCCAGAGTAATTATGATGTGAAATTTGATGTCCCCCATTCCCATCACAGCTGACACTGTTATTGTGTATTGTGGAGCTGTGAACCGGTAGTGTTTCTGTGTGTTTTCAGATTGCGTGCACATGATGAAAACGGCACACACCATCCTCCAGATGCGCTCGTGCCCTTGTTCCACTTTCTGGGCGGACGGCGTGTGCGGAGAGGCGTACACGGCTCCGGAGCCAGCCAGGAACTCTGCTTTTCTTCTCAGCCTCTAAACAAGGGAGTGGACCATCCAGAACGGCCTCTAAACGAGGGAGCAGACCTTCCAGACTGACCTTTAAACGAGGGAGTGGGCCGTCCAGACCGGCCTCTAATCGAGGGAGTGGACCGTCCAGACCGGCCTCTAATCGAGGGAGTGGACCGTCCAGACCGGCCTCTAATCGAGGGAGTGGACTGTCCAGACCGGCCTCTAAACGAGGGAGTGGACCGTCCAGACCGGCCTCTAAATGAGGGAGTGGACCTTCCAGACCAGCCTCTAAATGAGGGAGTGGACCTTCCAGACTGACCTCTAAACGAGGGAGTGGGCCGTCCAGACTGACCTCTAAATGAGGGAGTGGGCCGTCCAGACCGGCCTCTAAACGAGGGAGTGGACCTTCCAGACTGACCTCTAAACGAGAGAGTGGACCTTCCAGACTAACCTCTAAACGAGGGAGTGGACCGTCCAGACCGGCCTCTAAACGAGGGAGTGGACCTTCCAGACTGACCTCTAAACGAGGGAGTGGACCGTCCAGACCGGCCTCTAAACGAGGGAGTGGACCTTCCAGACTGACCTCTAAACGAGGGAGTGGACCGTCCAGACTGGCCTCTAAATGAGGGAGTGGGCCGTCCAGACCAGCCTCTAAATGAGCGAGTGGATTGTCCAGATCGTCCAGACCGGCCTTTTGATTTGCAAAATGAGGATAAAGACCTCCGTTGCAATGCTATTGGGAGGTATAAGATAATCCCTATCTTCAGCCAGGCACAAAGCAAATATTCAATAAATGTTAACTATTATTTGTCACAGTAAAACAGCACACACTCAATAAATGGTAGCTATTTTTATGGTAACCTATAAATGTTCCTCACATTTGTTTGGGAAACCTAAGTCTTAGGATGGCCATAAGGTCCCCAGTGCCTGATTGTGCTCACATAAAAGGAAGTGTGATTATTTCCAGGTCAAGTCTTTATGCATTTTTATAAATTCTCCTATCCAGCTGGGCTGGGCTTGTTTATTTTAATGGTTGAATTAAACTACTAATTCTTTGTTCTGTACTGAATGTCACCCCACGTGTGCCTGCGATCAGGAGTGTGGCTTGCAGAGGGCTTTGGAAGTAGCCCAGCCTCTGCTGGTCCTTTCACCTCTGCGGACTAACGCCACCCGCTTCCATTCTGCGCATCTGGAAATGTAGCAGAGGTGCCGTCCCAGCACTCAGGACGCTGAGCCTGAGGAACTGTGAGCCCCAGGCCAGCACTGACTATGCGGCAAGACCCTGTCTCAAAACGGAACTCAGAACACATGAAGCACTCCTGCGTCTTCAGCGAACAAGCCGGTCCTCCTGCCTCACTTCTCACAAAGAGATGGACGCTGGGCCTTGCAGAGCACTTCTGAGTGCGTCATTTCTACGTCTCTTACAAGGCAGAAGACATTATGTATACTCATTGCTGTACTTTCAATAACTCATGACCACTCCTCAGACCTAGTCCTGCTCATCAAGATTTCATCCATTCTTCATGATTCCTCTCCACTGCCAATTCTTTCTTAAAACACGTGCCGCTGACTTCTTCCATCGGGCGCAGGCTGTCTCTGCTGAAAGCCCGAGCACAGTGCCAGCAAGGTGCCCTGTGCAGCTCCAGGAAAGACACGTTGCACCCTCCGTGAGTACGGGCAGCATGGGACTCTGTGCTCCGTGGTGCCAGCCACTACCCACTGGACACAGGACGGGCTGCCTGTTCTACGGGAGTCAGTTTCTCTGTCGAAGGGCAGTCCGAGCAGCTGTCACTGGCAGCGTTAGGGCCCGCCTGGTCCTTTACACTCAGTACCTCACCCTGACGTTAGCCCTGCAGGAAGAGTCAACTTGTCCCCACTTTCCAGCTGTCTGTAGAAGCTTCCTTGCCATCCACCTCAGCAGCCCATGCGTTTCCCACTCCGTGTGTCCCACACAATAAACACTAGCCTAGCTCAGCACACCCTGAAAGAGTCCCCACCAAGCAGAACTGGGCTCAAGGCACGGAACACAAGAGTCAGTAAATCAGGATGCCTCAGGCACAGGGACACAGAAATTCACAAAGCACACACTTTATCATTCCCACAGATTCTGAACCTCTAGTTCTACCACCCCCAGGGAAAAATCCCAACCCATTTGGGATATTAATTATGATAAAAATTTATTAAGTACTCATAAATGCTGGGCACTATAGGGAGCACTCAAAATAAACCCCACAGCTGTGTATCCATGCTCTCATTCAAAGAAAATTAAGTGTCTAACTGATGAGGACTCCTGGTAGCAGTAACAGTGCTTTATTACTTGCATTTTCCCTATCCTTCTCTTAAAACTGTTTATTATTTATTCAGTCTCTTGAATTTCACTCCAAATGCCAGAAACGAATATGTGTTCCAGGTCAAATATGACCTCAGCAGAGGAGCACACAGCAGCTCACTGCCGGCCTCATCTCCATCACGAGGTGCTCAGGACACACTGCCCGCGGAGCTGGCGTGTTGCTTTGCATAGCACACAGAGGGAGTAAGCCTTTAAATAAACGTGGTGAAGAAGGAGAGATGCTCTTTTGTTTTTCATGTCCACTTGGACATTTTTTTCCTTATAAATACCTCAGATTTCTAAGACCATCCTTTTCAGAGCCTCTGTTCAAAGTAGGTATGCCACAACAACAAAAAAATTCATGTGCACCTGAAGCCCAGATTTATACCTGATGATAATTCAGTCCAGCCACCCAACTCCAGGGTCAAGTTGCTATTAAACTTTAATAAGACGGTACATCCATCTAGTGGATTACAAAGGACTGAGAGCAAGAGATTAACACAGAAACATGTCAGACTGGGGGGTGACTAACATTTGTCTGGTATGAGTTAAATGAGAATTTTCAGTGAAAATGTTAAAGGAACAACAGAAGAAAACCTACTGATGGGATAAATACATACAAATCAAACTTGTGAAGGCAGGGCCAACTCTGAAGTGAAGGGATGACTTCCTAGGTTAGGGAAGGCACCCACACCAACCCCATTCTTTTCCTTTCCCCATGCATAGATTCCTTTCACAAACCACAGAGTCATTCATTTCACCATTACGGAGCAAGCTTAAATGGAAATAAGAAGTCGCACATTGATTTTCATGATCTAACACTGATTTTCCTACCACTGCTTCATGCGATGATTTATCTGGTGAGCAGAAGGTGGAAGAAGCAGATTTCACTTGCACAAACCCCTAAGTAGTCACAGGGTGTGAGAGCGAGAGCTCAGAGTCCTGGGGTCTATAGGAAAGCATGGCTTTAGCACTTGCCCAAGCCCCCAGAACTTGTCAAGTTCTCTGCTTGCAAAGCCCATGCCCATGATGACTCTACATAGGGCTCAGCTGAGATACACTTCAGTAACTACTATTTAAAATACAACAGCTCTGGGCTGGAGAGATGGCTCAGCAGCTAGAGGCACTTGTTTGCAAAGCCTGACGGCCTGGGTTCAATTCCCCAGCACCCATGTAAATCCAGATGCACAAAGTGGTGCATGCATCTGGTGTGCTTTTGCGGTGGCAAGAGACCCTGCAGTTCCCATCTCTCTCTTTTACAAAGCAATAAATATATTTAAAAACAAAACACAACACCCCTGATCACAGGCTGGTAAGGGACGGTAGACACATGCATCAAAGACAGAATGGGAACTTCAGGTTTTGGTTACAAAGGCTCTGGCTCCCTTCACTGTGAGTCACCCAGCACCTCCAGATCTTACGTTGTTTAGTGCTTTGGAGAAGTGGCGATATGCTTGCACTTTCTAATCATCTTTCAACGTTAATGACCTTCGATGCTAATTACAGAATTTGTGCTAGCCTAGCAGCAGCTAAGTGTCCGCAGCCAGTGTGTGAGAACCCAGTTCATCATGCCACTCAGACATTAGGCCATAAAGGAAAATTCAGCCTACTCTGCTGATGCACAAATCTGGTTAATATGTCCCTGGTAGTACACGGGCTTGGTTTAGTGCTTTCTCTGTTAAATCATTTAAGACCTGGGAGCCATGTCTTGCCTTAAATAGTACTAGAGTTTCATAAAACGAGAACGGGTCCTCTCGTGAGAGATTTGAAAGTCACTGAATTCTGGCTGTGGGAACCCAGAGATAGGAAACTGACTCATCCCTGCCCTGGGAGCCTCGCTCCATCCCAGCTGGCAAGCTCATTGGTACTTTACTCAACAGTGCTCCAAGCCACTCAAAAGTCATCTCGCTGCTGCTCACTGGAGCCGTGACAGAGAACGAGGAAAAGTCTGCTCAGGACAGAAGCGGGGAGAAGCATGCGGAGCTGAAGGGCGAGGGAAGGAAGGTCTCTTCAGGGCAAGTAATTTATCCCGACATTTCCACACAGGCTAACAGACTGTTGTCAGGAAGGTAAATTTGGACCCCCACCCCCAAATATAAATGACATTTAGATTGTCCCACTTGGGGGATTCCCTCTTACCAAGCTCCTATATCAACTTAATGTAGTGCCACAAAGGGGAGAATTCTGAGGGCACACAACTAACAGGTCACTAAGTCCTTTGAAAAGGATGCCACTTCGCTTCATGGGGGCTGAATGACTGTAAAGATGAGCGTGGGGAGGGGGAAGCCTTCAATAAATAATTCTTTGCTGCTGTGGCATTACGGTGGGTTAATTTATCCTAGAACTCCTGAGCATTCCTGCAGGAATGCAGAAGAAAACGACTGGCCCCCAAACAGGCTTTGACAGCACAGTACATGGAGAAGGGCAGGGGGTGGCACCTTTCACATCACAGAGACGCAGGGGTGAACCTGGCTCTCCCCCTTTCTGCATATGATGTGCTCAAGTTACCCAGTCCTCTGGACCTCGGTTATGCAGGCAACACTTGACCCTGGCAGGTACTAACAACTATGTAAACCCACTGTGGAGGGCATAAAACGCAGCTTCCTGCATTTTAATTAATTTATTCGCACACAGGCATGCACCAGGGCCTCTTGTTGCAACGCCACTTTCTTATTCTTTCTTTCTTCCTTCCTTCCTTCCTTTCTTTCTTTCTTTCTTTCTTTCTTTCTTTCTTTCTTTCTTTCTTTCTTTCTTTCTTTCTTTCTCTGCATCCAGCTTATGTGGGTGGCTTGGGAATTGAACTTGGGCTGGTAGGCTTTGCAAGCAAGCACCTTTAAGTGCTGAGCCATCTCCCCAGCCCCCAAAACACAGCTTCTTAAACTGTGGTCAGAACTCTATCTGGGGTCATGTGACTCAATGTGGGGTTAGAGGAAAAAGCTGGCAACAGCAAAAGATTTCTGAATTCACAGCAGGCTAAAAGTTAGATCAGAATCAAGCATGTGATGTACCTGAGGTGTTTCTGGCGGAGGTCGCCCGTGTCACCTTATGTGACTTCACCACAGCCTTGGTTCTGAACACGACGTGGACACTTGGAACTGCGTGTGCTGTTTGAGCCACACAATGTCAACAGAAGCCGCCTGGAACACACCCTAACTCAGATCCAGGACCACTGTGTGTTAGGAGGTGAGTGTCTTCACTATACGTACAAGGTTTTCTGCTCTTTCGGAAACATCCTGGTTTAATCATGGAAGACAGAGAGTTTAATACTATCTTGTCACTCATTCCTCAGCGTGTGATTATCATGAGCAGATCTTTGGATTAGGATGTGTTACGATGTTTGACTTTAAAAATTGCTCTTTGAGTTGCTGACTTCAGTTTCAAAGACATTTGCTTAATGAATTTTGCGTAAGATTAGTACAGAGTTTACAACAATTTCTGAAATATCTAAACATAACTTCTGTTGTTTTGTACCATGTATTTATGTACAGTGACACTTGTGGCATTGACGATTATATAATCAAAACAGTGATCAATTCTGAACAACACTGAAGATGCTTTGTGTCCTATAAGATCAGCTATCTGGCCAAGATTTATTTATTTATTTATTTTATACTTTTTGGTTTTTCGAAGTAAGGTCTTGCTCTAGCTCAGGCTGACCTGGAACTCACTATGTAGTCTCAGGCTGGACTCAAACTCACGGCGCTCCTCCGACCTCTGCCTCCTTGAGTGCTGGGATTAAAGGCGTGCGCCACCATGACCAGCACGATTGAATTTTTGGTGAAAATAAACAAGCATATTCATCTCATTATTATGCACATGTTCTTTCAGCTTTAATAAATGGTTAAAATTATATGTACCAAAGGATTGGTTTAACTCTCTTTATTATCAGCAAAGGATCTGTACACCTATTTTATACAGTTTTAAAGCTGGGGTCATGAAAAAACTTCTCATGGAAAGGGGATTAGAAGGGAGAAAATTTTAAGAAGCCCTGGCCTAGAAGCCCTTGGTGTGCATGGGCAAAGATGTTTCTGAAGCTGTGAATGAGAGCTCGCAGTAAGCTGGCGGAGGACCCAGGAACGTGTTTCTGCGAGCACGTATGTAGGGGACGCACACGGACTGCAAGTGTAAGCTCTCCTGGCGCCACGACGAGGCCCTGCAAGTGAAAGGGTGAGACACAGCAAGAGCCTGGGGTGGCGCGCTGTGACTTGCAGAGGGGGCCCTCCAGAAGCCATCGTGTGCCTGGCAGAGAGCCACGAGACAAGAATGCTCTGCTGCCCCCGTGACTGCCCTGTGGAGCCACCAGCCTGAGATGCAGCCAAGTGCTTCAGTTCTTGCCGAATGGATAAAGGACTTTCCAGGATGCACCAGGGCGTCAACAGACCCTGCTGTCCTAAGACTGTGGAGAAGCACCGTGGCACGATGCCAGCCTGACGGCGGTGGTCACCGTCCTCTCCTTGCACTTCGCACTACCTGACAGACCGGAAGCCAGCCTGAGCCTCTGGGAGAGGTCTGCCAGGGAGTTGTGCCCTCGGATTCTAGATCCAAGGTGCCAGTCCTCCATGTATCCGAGGGCCAGGCTCCAGGCGCTCAGAAGAGTAACTGCTCATTAGAACCATGTGGAATCTGCCAAGAACGATTACTCTAGAGCCGCTGACTCACAGCAGGCCTGCTGAAGGTTAACGCTTCTCAGACACGTGCCTCGTAAGCAGACAGTGCCCACCAAGAGCCCGGTGTCCTCATCCCATCAGATTCTATAGTTTGCCTATGACTGAACCAGCTGAGAAACTTGATGTGATTCCGCTGTGTACGTCGCTGTTTCTTGGGCTGTAAAAGATGCTGGGTCAGACGGTCCAACTTGGGGCCTTCCAGCCTCGTCACGTGTAAACAAAGGCACGTCCACCCCGAGCTGACAAATCTCTAGGTCAATTCTAAAGCATGAAGGCACGCATGAGAAAGAGAGAGGGAGAGCAGGGACGTGTTTTGCTTTTGTGAGAAGAGGGATGTTGGAGCTGACTCTGAATGGCAGGCCTTTCTGATGTCCCTTCCACCTTCCACTAGTCACGGGTAACAAGGGGATGAGATCACCTGCCTTGCTGCCTTCAGAGATACTACGAGAATCCGGTGAAGTAAGTTTGGAACGTAACTGGTAAATGGTTAAGCACAGTACAGGCATAAGGTGTGTTTTCATAAGCTAGTGTAAGAGCAAGATAGAAAGGTGTTCTCAAAATCAGAGGGAAATCATCTGAAACTCATTAAATTCTGACTTGCTGAAGAAGTTAAATGCCGAGGGCTGGAGGATGACAGCTCAGTGGCTAAGAGTGCTTCCTGGGCAAGCATGAGGATTTCAGGGGCCCTGAGGCCACCTGAATTCGAATCTCCAGAACCCATGTAAAAACTGGGTGTGGCCACACACATCTGTAACCTCAGTCCTGGGGGGAGCGAAGACTGGTGAACGGCTGGAGCTCAGGAATGGGGGGGGGGCCTCCGGAATCAGTGGGAGACCCCACGGCAAGGAGAAAACGGGTGGATAAGTGATGGAGGGGGTGCCCGACGATCTCCTGCAGCCGCCACAGGCAAGCCCGGGGGCACCACAGGGGAGGGCATGGGGTGCTGCACTGGAGCGTGTTCGTGCACACACCCCTCTCCCCATGGATCTCACATACACATACACACACTTGAAAATTAAATTCTGGAAAGAACTATGAGTGAGCAGAGGGGGGGCTGGGGATGTAGTTTGGCTGATAAAGCACTTGCTGGGCAAGTGTGATGACCTTCGTTCAGACCCTCAGGACCCACGCGAGGCGGCAGACACCAGCAAGTGACCCCGACCCCGAGCGCCTCCAGCAAGACAGGAGGAGGAGACCGGAGAACCCCCAGAGGCCCATGGGCCAGCTTGCCTGTGCACGGCACCAAGAAACGCTGGATCCAGCAAGGTGGCGCCAAGAACCAACACCCGAGGCTGTCCTCCGACATCGGCATGTACAAACACGCACATATACATAAAAAGATTTATTTTTAAAGAAAAAAATTACCTTAAAAAAAGGAGAGAGAAGAAACAACTTATCATGGAGCATACATTTTTAATTTATTTTTTATTTTTATTTGAGAGAGAGGTGGGCACAGAAAATGGGCACACCAAGGCTTCCAGCCATTGCAAACAAACTCCAGATGCATGTACCACCTTATGCATATGGCTTTACATGGGTAGTGGGGAATTGAACTCTGGTCCTTAGGCTTTTAGGCAAGTGCCTTAACTGCTGAGCCATCTCTACAGCCCTATTTTATTTTATTTTATTTTATTTTATTTTATTTTATTTTATTTTATATTGTTAAGTCCTTACTGTGCAGCAGACCCATGGGGCGAGGCAATGGGGACAGTTGTTCTGAAGGGGCATCACTCTGAGTCTCCACTGCCTTCTCAGCACCCAAAACAATGAATAAATGAGATGCGGTCCTGGTCTCTGAAAAGTTAAGTACACTGTGGTAACCTGACTACCACATCTGAAAGAGGCCTGTTGTATAGTCAGGGCATGAAGGAGGGAGTGATAGGTTATACATGAACTGGATGCAGTGAGTAAGGGAGAGAGACAGTGAGAAAAGCCTTCAAAGAAGAAGAGAAGTGGGCTGGAGAGATGGCTTACTGGTTAAGCGCTTGCCTGTGAAGCCTAAGGACCCCGGTTCGAGGCTCGATTCCCCAGGACCCATATTAGCCAGATGCACAAGGGGGCGCACGCGTCTGGAGTTCGTTTGCAGTGGCTGGAGGCCCTGGCGTGCCCATTCTCTCTCTCTCTCTCTCTCTGCCTTTCTCTCTCTCTCTCTGTCACTCTCAAATAAATGAATAAAAATTAAAAATAAAAAAAAATAAAAGAAGAGAAGTGAGCTTGCCCTGGGCCTTTGGGGCATAAATTCATGAGGTCTAATTTCCCTATAGCGCTAGGGCATTCGCAGTGAGATACGTAACGACACACAAGTACGTGTTGTGCAGTGTAGCAGCAGTAAGGAACAGACTCTGTTTATGTCACCTTTGCTGCATGCAATCTTATGGAACTGAGTTTATATGGCTGCTACGGTTTAGATGAGTGTCCCGCAAAGGCCTGTGAAGGCTTGGGCCTCTGGATGCCTCTACTTGGTGGTGATTGACGTTGTGAGGAGGTGAGCCTTGTGGGAGGTCACTGGCCACCGAGGTCCAGACCACACTGCCACCATGGTGTGCTGCTTTCTCAAGAGACCCGAATCATGGGGCCACTTGATCTTGGATTTGAACCTCCAAATCATAAGTTCACCACCTCAGGTATTTCACTATAGTCCCCCCCCCACCCACGAGGCTCACTGATACAACGGTTTTCTTTTCTGCCAGGAGAAACAAAACATGAGCAGTCAGTGAGGAAGAAAGGATAACAGCAGTTTCCGGAAGGTCTGGCAGAGTTCCCACCGTTGTGGATGCTGAGGCCCCGGATGCTGACAGCAGTCAGTATCATTTCCAATGACAAACTTCAGGTGATGGAAAGATTCACTTAAACATTGAGAAAATACCAGAGACAGGCCAGAGTGCGCCACGGTCCACTGCAACCCAGTCATTAGCTATTATTTCAGAGAGCACGTCTTTCTAAAGCTGTGGTCCCCAAAAGCTACTCCCCTACAGAAAAAGATGTAATTAACTATCAGAAATGATTTACATTGCCTCCAAAACTGTGAGGCTAAAAGTGATTTCGGTGACAAATTTGATCACAGACACCAACCAGTAAAATAAGTCTATGGTTTCATACCATCAAAATTGAGAATTAACTAGTTAGAAAAATCTACAAATGCCCTTTTAAAAATCTGTTCAGACAGGAATATAAAACGTCTCACTATGTACCTATTACATGAGCTAAGCCTAGTCATGTTTAATTTATGGATTCTGTTTTTGAGTGAGAATTATGATGATTGAGAAAAATGATGATTATATATAATCTCCTAATATCATCAGATGATTTCCTTCTCTATGGCAAAATCAGGAACCATAGATACGTAATCCCAGCCTTGAGAGGTGGAGGCGGGAGGATTAGGAATTCAAGGCTATCCTTGACTACATAGGAAGCTGTACTCCAGGGCTGGAGAGATAGCTTAGTGGTTAAACGCTTGCCTATGAAGCCTAAGAACCCCAGTTCGAGGCTCGATTCCCCAGGACCCATGTTAGCCAGATGCAAAAGGGGGCGCACACGTCGGAGTTCATTTGCAGTGGCTGGAGGCCCTGCCACGCCCATTCTCTCTCTCTCTCTCTCTATCTGCCTCTTTCTCTCTCTGTCTGTCACTTTCAAATAAATACAAATAAAAATTTAAAAAAAAGAAAGCTTTACTCCACAACATAACAACCTGACACCTTGTCTTAAAAAACAAATCAAAAACAAAACTCCACTGAGGAGGGCTCTTGGTGGCAGGGGTTTGGGAGAGGGAACAGAGAATGACCCAACAGGGAACATGACCCATGTGTAAGATGCTGATACAATAAAGTTCTCAATAAAAACATTTTTTAAAACCCCAAACTCAAGAACAAATCAAGTAGTGAGTAAAATAACAGAATAAACTTGAAATAAACTCATTAACGAAAATAATTCCTTTAGACAGCCTTATCAAGTTAATCTGTTTATCGAGTTCATTTTATGTTCAAAATAAGCATGCAGGGGACAAGAAGTAAGACAGCATCAAGTATGGGTTCTGAAACAACTCAATTGGCTGGAGGACAGCTCAGTGGTGTAACACATTACATGCATACAGGCCCTGGGTTCAAACCCCAGTTCCACAAATAAATAGAAATGGAGCCACTTTTTGTTTAAAGGACCTCTTCATAGGCCTAACAAATACAAACTCAAAGAATTTTTATTCATGAATTATGTTTAATATTTAATTTATGAAATTGTTTTTATGAAAAATTTTAATGAGACTATTTGTTAATTCATTGAGATTCCAAAGCCATTGCAGTTTAGTATAAATAACACGTTCATATGAGAAGGAACTTGTAACTGCTAAAATGACAGAACAGTCATGAAAAGAATGGCCTTGCTTTACATTTTAAAAAAGTCTTTCATGTTTGCCTTAAAAAACCCAACTAAGGACCCTGATTTGAGGCTCAATTCCCCAGGACCCACGTAAGCCAGATGCACAAGGTGGTGCATGCATCTGGAGTTTCTTTGCAATAGCTGGAGGCCCTGGCATGCCCATTCTCTCTCTATCTACCTGCCTCTTTCTCTCTCCATCTGTCGCTCTCAAATAAAAAAAAATTTTAGAAAAGCAACTTGAGCAGGTGTGGTGGTGCATGCCTTTAATCCTAGCACTAGGGAGGCTGAGGTAGGAGGATCACCATGAGTTCAAGGCCAACCTGAGACTAATGAATTCCAGGTCAGCCTGGGCTAGAGAGAGAGACCCTGCCACAAAAAAAAAAAAAAAAAAAAAAAACCAGACATGCTTAATGGTTGAGATTCAATAAAACCAGTGGTTTTTTTTTGAATTGCATTATGGGAGACATACTTAAGTGAAAATAGCCCCCCACTCCCCACCCTTAATTGAAGAATAATGACTTCTAGGGAGTGGAGCCATTATGTGAATTCAGGCTGACTAGAAGTTTTTCCTAGCAATGACTTTGTGCAAACGCCAATGTTGTAAAATAAATTAAAAAAAAAAAACAGAGGAATATGGCCTTTTTTATTCTTGTGCAAATAGATTTGACCCCAGAGAGTCTCTGAAGGCTCTCAGGGGTTGTGAGGAGTCCGCAGAGCACACTTGAGTGTGAGTGACGCTGAGGGCAGTTTTGAGATCAGGAGGACAGGAGCTCTGTCCTTTGGACTTGCTGTGTGCTCCTGAGCACACTCCAGTGGCACTTCTGACCTCAGGCTGCTCTGCACAAAACAACCTGTCCAGTCACAGCCCTCCTGGGGGAAGACTTGGGTAAGTGCCACCAGAGGAGCAGTCCTCCCTAGGTGTGTGCACAGTGTTAAGGCCTCTTCACACTACAGGCATGGTTATCCCATCTCACACATGCAAAAGCCAAGGAAGGCCCATAATTAAGAGTCAGAAAAACTCTAACAAGGGCTGGAGAGGTGGCTTAGTGGTTAAGGCACTTGCCTGCGAAGCCTAAGGACCCAGATTCGATACCTCAGAACCCACTTAAGCCAGAAGCACATGGTGAGACATGCATCTGGTATTTGCAGGCTGGAGGCCCTGGCACGTCCATTCTCTCTCTGTGTCTCATAAGTAAATAAATAAATAAATGAATAAAATATTAAAAAAGAAAACTCTAAAAAAATGGGAAAGCATTTTGAGAATGCTATGAAAGTAACAGATCTATTTCATGCAGTTTTGGAAATGGGTGATTTGAATTTTAGATGTGCTCCATACAGCTTCTGGCAAACTTGTCTCAGCTTTTGAAGTTGAGTTTGAGGTTCCTCCTGAACCACTTATCGCCGCACTGGAGACACTGCTGGCTCCTTTGTACTCTCCAGAAAACCTTCAAGAGATCTTTTCACTTTTCCCCCTTTGTTCTCTACTTCACATGAGGCTGCACTGACATAATCTCTGTGATTTCAGACGTCCCTGCCCCAGCTGCCAGATCCCATCTGGTGTCCGTTATCCAGGACACCTGTTTCAGGAATTAGACAATTAAGGTGATGAAGCAGTTCCATGCAGAATATAAAAGGGGAAAAAAAAACCCACATTTCCTTAGGAATGTTAGGAGAAAGAAAAATGTTTAATAAAGCACAATTACACATCTAATTACCAGACGCCAAGCACTTAGGCAGAACAGATAGTCTAATTGCAGTCTCTTGTTTTGCTCCACTGAGACTTTGTATTAGTTATCTACTGCTGCGTAACAACATTTCCAGGCTTAGTAGTTTAAAATAACACACATTTAGAATCTTGCAGCTGGTTGAGTCAAGGATGCAGGCCCAGCCAGTGGGTCCTATGCTATGCTGCAAGGCTGTCACCCAGGCCTGGGCTCTCATTTGAAGGCGTGGTTTAGGGCACCGGTCAGTGTCTTGTGATTGTAGAGCTGAAAGCTTCAGTCTTTGATGACCATGCACAAAGACTGCTGTCAGCAATGGAAAGCCACCTGCTCTTCTTTGCCACCCATGGGAGACCCACTTACTCCCTTCTATCAATAAGAGGAGAGAGAAAGAGATGCCAAAAAGACAGAGATTGCACCAACACCCCAAGGGATTGTGATGGTTAACTTTGGCTATCAACCTGATTGAACTGAGAGGCACTGAAGATGCTGAGTGAGGAACACGTAGGGGTGTCTCTGAGGTCATTTCCAGAGAGAATGAACTAATGGGGGAAGAGCAGCTGAGTGTGATCAACACCATTTCACAGACTGGGGTCTCTACATGGAGAAATGGAAGGAAAAGAGAAAGCCCATTGGTGCACGTGCTCTCTCTGCTTCCGGGCTACCAGATGTGAGCTGCTCTGTCTGCACTGCCACGCTGTCCCAGGAGCCCACAGAAACCCTTCCTCCCTTGAGTAGTCTTCCCCAGTCTAACACAGGTGGAAACACCAGTACACAGGAGCTGTGAGCTCTCCTCAGGAGCACGCCTGCCACAGACACCGTGGGGAGTGGAGAGCTGGGGAAACTGAGAAGAGCCGAGGTTTAACGGTGCCCCGTACAAGGAGCACTGGTCTTCCGTCGATCTGAACGTACCTCTGATGTGCTGCCAGGCAGGAAAATTGATCTGCTGGGTTAGCTGTGATGTAAGCACTATCAGGCATGTGCCACGAGCAGGTGGCAATGATGTGCTTATTTATGGGAGAGCTGTCGGTTGCAACGTAATTCCAGGCAGTAGCGAGAATCTGGGAGACAGGCAGGCCAAGAGTAGGCAGACTTTTAAGGGACACTCAGTTACAGGCTTTAATGCTAGTGTGGACCACAGGAGTCATTGGAAAATGGAGAAAAAGCCCCGTCACTAAGTCTGCATGAGCAAGGGCAGAATGAGGGCCCGGGTAACTGAGAGCAGGTGACTGGGGGTGTCTGGCATAGCCCAGTTTGGGGCAGCAAGTCCAATTCCAGATTCTGTAGCCAATAGCCCAGAGCCACCATGGCTTAGTGAGACACTGGCAAGATGAAGCTGAATGTGGAGATCTTGGCCTGGGGAGCTAGCTGAGGGAGAAAAGACGAGACGTGGCTGGGGCAGTTATGAGCTCCGAGGAAACCTCCACCCATAATACAGCCGGGTTCCCCAGAACCCAGCCTCAGCCTGCCCACCTCATCCTCTCTCCCACCATGCTCCTCATTCCAAGTCTCGTCGTCACATGAGCTCGCGTGCCTCTGCGACTGGACCTCGGTTCACGCTCCCTAGACTCCCCTGCTCCTCTGTGGGTGAGGAATCCCTGCTTACTTTTGAGGACCGAGTTCACATGCTACCTTTTCTGTGAAAGGTGTCCACTGCCCGGGCTCTACTGCCACACTTTTCATCCTGTTACGTCCAGTCTGTGTGTGCTGTCACCTAGCAGACTCTGGGTGTGTGAGAGAAAGCTTTACCTGCCCACGTGGCCTTGAGCCCTTCACACCTGGACAATAGCTTCTGTTTAGCATCTGCTGGGCACAAAGGGTTGAAACAGCAAACCAGGAATCAGATCAATAGTGCTTTGTTGCTCCTGATCGAAGAGGCTAATTTTGTTCATCCTCCCTCACCCGCACGCCTCGTCCCCCCAACTGTTACACCCAACTTCTTGAGGCACGATGGGAAATGTGTGCGTACACCCCAGCTCACATAGCTACTGCTCTTTAATGAGCATTAGTACAGCTGAAGCTTGACGCAGAGGGCTGAAAAACAGCACTAAATCTTTTACAGACAAACGGCAAATCTGCGAGCACAGCCAGACATTTCCCCTGCTGACCCCAAGCTCCGACCCACACATGTCAGAGGCAGAGCACAGCATAGCACCCACGTGTTCTCAGAGAACAGCGAATTGCCAGAGTGGCTCACGGCTGCCGCTGCGAGTCACCCAGAGAAGCCACACGACCCGGAGGTGATTCTCAGCCCCTCTCCCCTGGATGATAAGGAAAACACGCCTTGGCACGGGTTCTTCAGCATCTAAAGCCACGGTGAAAGTATTTCCTCTGCACGATGCATTCTGCCTAGGACAATGGCTTCCTTCTGCCTTTTGCATGTGAGACTTTAATGACCACACCTAATGTAGAGGCGCACAGCTCGGCTGCAGACCCAGCAGTCACGACTTCTGAGGTTGGCTCCTGTGCTCAGCTCCAGGAAATGGTCAGGAGCTGTCCACTTGTACCAGGCTAGACAGGGAAGGGCTCTTCATCATCCTCAGATGTGCACGACAGGATGTGCCGACCCTCGTCTATGGTGCAAGACTTCAAGATCAAAGGAATCTCTCAAATCTGCTCTTGCCCACGTCGAGCCCGCAAAGGCCAGGTGAGAACCAAGGCCTCAGCCGACGTGCACGAGCACTGCTCAGCCCCGCTATATGAATATTAAACGCTGGGATGGGAACAATTTATGCACACATATTTCATTGTGTTTTAAAATATGCATAGATCCATGTTTTAAAATGGCCCTTTGGCCTGAGATGATGCAAGAGCTCCATTTGTAACGAGGGACAAGCATTAGATATGCTGACAAAAAGAAAAAAAAAAAGAATTAATTTGCTTAATATGTCCTTCCAGTCAGACTTGCGGAGAAAACAAGCCCAGGACCAGAAGGCCCTTCCGTCAAGATGCTCTCAACACGACACTGACCACAGCAGGTGCCTCCCAGGGACAGCCCCGCCCAGAGCTGGCACTTGTCAGCATCCTGGCTTGTCTGCCTGTCTTCTGCTTCTCTCTCTTCCCGTTGGGTACATGCTGCTGTGAGCCTACCCAGTGCTATGGCTACAATAGGCTCCTTCCTCCAGAAAGGGATTTCACACAGCGGCGTAAGTGAGAAAAGACGGATATGAAAAGGCAAAGGAACTCTTAAGCTGCATTAGGTGAAGCCAGCAAAAGCCCCTTGGAACACACACTTGGCTTTCTTCTCAAAAGAAAAAAGAAACTGAAGTAGAGAGGATATTTACTTCCCCGTTCACTGTTAGGTTTACAGAAAGCCGCTCCAGCGCCACAGCGACCACAATCCCCCCCCCCCGACGTGCTTCAAGCACCTGTGTGCCAGAACTCGGTCGCGTGCTCTGGGTTTGATCTGCCTTTATAGCCGCACAGTTGGCCACAGCAGTGGGATTTCCTTGAAAAGGTCTTCGTGTTCAATGACAAGAGGTATTTGTAGCAAACAAATACAATTACACACGTGGCTAAGTTCGTGATTTAATGTGTGTGTGATACCTACATGAATAAACATCTTCCTCCAAATTCCAAGATGGAACATGAAAAGAAGTGACTTTCTAAATTAATACAGTTAAGGTTACAAGACTGTTACAAACCCTGACATGATGAAATCAAAGTGCACCAGAAGTCTGATATTAACCTAGCCATTTCACAGAGGTATTGGCCTTTGCCAATTCTATCACTGCCTAATATTTCTACAAATATTGATAGCTTGTAGAACATTCTAGATACGATTTATTTTAATATTCTGTATCAGTGGTTTTTGCCTGGGGTAATTTCTCCCCCATAAACATGTGGCGAGGCCTAGAGGAGACATGTTTGTCGTCACACTTGCAGGTGGCTGCCACCCGTAGTTAGTGGGGAGAGGTGGGCAATGCTAACAGTCACACAGTGGACAGAGAAGCCCACAGCAAAGAAGGGCCCTGTGCCCTGTGGGCACATTCAGAGAGCCTGGCACCGTGGCGTGGCTTCTTGTAGTGTCTTATGAGCATGAGCGTGTGGCCAGGGCAAGCCTGTGGTAGCATGGCACTCACTGGCTCCTGAGGGAAGCCAAGCTCACTGGTCCGTGGAGCACCAAGGTCCCGTGATCAATGTGCCTCTTATGCAGCTCTTCTCTGGGATCCGTTCCCGAGAGTGCGGGCTGTGTGACTCCTCCACTCTTCCAGCCACTCCTCATTGTGCCTCGGGTGAGCCCAGAACCCAGCTGGGATACACCCTGGGGGATTTGTCATCAGGATGCCAGGCCTTCAGTTTTTCTTACAACAAAAAGTTCACGTTTTCAAATGCACATTCTAAAATGAGCACATTTTAAAATAAGCCGGCTCCAGGCTGGGACCAGCATGACTGGCCCACACACAGAGAAGCAGAAGTTCGGAGCTGTGTAAGCTAGGGCAGGGTGACAGATGCCTGTGGGAGGCAAACCTGAGAAAATGACTTCACCTTGTCCCCAGGTCCCTCCTGAGCCACCAGCTGAACTCCCTTGCCCCAAGAACTCATTAGTGCCAACCTCTATGTCCTGTAATTATACATATGTTGCTTAAACTACCTTAAAGAGTTTTCTTCACTCAAAACTATGGGTTCCTGAGCTGGGGGGCGTCTCAGTGGGACAGTGCTTGCCTTGCATGCATGAAGCGCTAGGTTCCGGCCCTGGAGGATAACCTCCAAAACCCAAGAAGACCTCCAATTTCTGACCAAAATAGATTCAAAATGATTGTCTTCAACCCTGAGACATGTAACTATGCCTCAGTGTGAGTCCAGCTCGCTCCACACTCTTAAGAACCAATGTCTAGCAAAGCACCAATCTTTTGCCTTCAAACCCTGTGCTCTCCATACCCAGCATGCTGCCCACTGGCAATCTCACCTCACAGCACAAAGCCGCCCCTACCTACCATCCACAGAAGAACAAGGAGGCCTTCCAAGCCCGCTCCATGTTCTCAGACTCTAAGTGCCTTAAGCGCTGAGCCATCTCTCTAGCCCAGGAAGCAAAATTTGAGTCCAAAGATTCCTGATTCCAAAGCACATGTCACTGATCACTATGGACTCACTCAACAGGACAAATGTGGCTGTATATATTTTTGCCTGGTGCACTAGCCTTTCTCCTAATTTCTACTTGCTCTGGAAGTATTACCTTATCTTAGAGGCAATAGTGAAATGAAAAAAAATTAACGCTAATATGAGGGCTACTAAATTATAGGCATATACACAATTATTTCATTTCATTTTATTTTTATTTTTATTTATTTATTTGAGAGTAACAGATAAAGAGAGAAAGAGGCAGATAGAGAGAGAAAATGGGCACGCCAGGGCCTCCAGCCACTGCAAACGAACTCCAGATGCATGCGCCCCCTTATGCATCTGGCTAACGTGGGTCCTGGGGAATCAAGCCTTGAACAGGGGTCCTCAGGCTTTACAGGCAAGTGCTTAACCGCTAAGCCATCTCCAGCCCTATTTTATTTTTTTAAAATTTTTTTATTGATAGCTTCCAAAATTGTAGACAATAACCAAGCCCTATATAACTAATAGTATAATTAATATTTTAATGCTGAGGAAATGCCCAAGGTCATAAGCCAGTGAGTAAGTGTCAAAGATGAAACTTAAAGTAATTTCAAGTCCCCAAACCTATCAAAAAGTTTGAGAAGACCTCACCAAAAGTGCACATCAGGGCTGGAGAGAAGGCTCAGTGGTTATGGTGCTTGCCTGCACTGCCTAAGTACCTGGATTTGATTCCCCAATACCCAAGTAAAGCCAGATGCACAAAGTGATGTGTATATCCAGAGTTCGTTTGCAGTGGCTGGAGGCCCTGGTGCACACATTCTCTCTCACTTTCCCCTTGCAAATAAATAAATAAAGTACTTTTTAAAATGCACATCAGAACTCCCTGAACAGTTTTTCAAATATGCATATGCTCACAAACCAGTCATTGTCCCATATAATAATAATAATATAAAAGCAGAGTAAAAATTAAAAGTAATTGCATTGTAAGAATAAATAAAAATAATTTGTAAAATAATAAAATTGCATGAACTTTAACTAAGGAGGCAAAGACTTAGGGACTGAATGCTGTGAAATTCTGCTGAGAGAAGGACGGCCCGTGTTGATTACTAGGGGACAGGACAGCACAGTCGCAGTGCTGCCCACAGCAATCCACAGATTCAGGAAAGTCTTTATCAGAATCGCAATAGCGATCTTGGCAGAAACAGAAAAACCCATCTTACAACTCATACACAATCCAGAAGGACCCTCCAGACCCGAAAGCCACCTGGCAAGAGAAGGCTTCGAAGCTCAGGAACGAAGAATAGCCCATTCCAGTTCCAAGACTCACCAGAGAGGCGGAGATCATGGGACAGAAGAGAGATCCCAGGACAAGCCCTCCCATGCATGGGCAGGTCAGCGTGCTGGGACCATGCCATGGAGAAAGGAAAGTCTTTTCAATAAATGGAGCTGAAAAACTGAATAACCACATGTAACAGAACGAAGCTGGATCTCTACCTATCCCATACAAAGCATGTGTCAAAGGCCTAGACATAAAAGTTAAAACTATAAAATTCCTAGCAGGAAACATAAGGAAAGAACTTCATGATCTTGGACTTGGGCAGTGGTTTCTTAAATGACACCAAAAGCACAGCAATAAAACTAGGAATAAACTGAACTTTATCAAAATTAAAATCTTTTTATGAAGTAAAGTTTATTTGCAAGAGAGTGAAAAGACAATTCTGTCTTAATACAGAATGAGACAAGGCATTTACAACTATATACCCAATTAAGAACTGACATTTATTTATTGACATACTATGCACCCACACACACACACGCACACACACACACAATTTTTTGAGACGGAGTCTCATACTGTAGTACAGACTAGCCTGAAACTTGGGCAAGCCTCCTGGCTCTGCCTCCTGAGTGCTGGGATTATAGCCATTATGGGCACTGTCCCACCCAGCCCATATCTAGGATAGATAGATAAATGGATGGATGGTTAGATAGATAGATAGATAGATAGATAGATAGATAGATAGATAGATATTAGAGAGAGAGAATGGGCACACCAGGGACTCTAGCCACTGCAAAAAAAAAAAAAAAAAAAAAAAACCCTCCAGATGCATGCACCATCTTGTGCATCTGGCTTACGTAGGTATTGGGGAATCAAACCTGGATCCTTAGGCATCACAAGCAAGCACCTTAACCACTAAGCAATCTCTACAGCCTTAGAGTGTGTGATAATGAATGTGTCAACTTGACTAGAAACACGCTTCTGGGTTCGCAGGTCTGGGAGAGCATTTCCAGCAAGGTTTAACTAAGAGGGAAGACAGACCTATTCTGAATGTGAGTGGCGCAATCCATGGGCCAGGGGATCAGGGACTGAGTAAAACTGAGAACGTGAGCTGAGCCCCAGCGCTCGACCCTCTCTGAGCACGCAAGGTCCCCAGCCGTGTCATGCTCCTGCCTCCATGACTTCCCGCCATGATGGACTGGGAGCCAAAATGAGCCCTTCCTTCCTTAAGTTGCTCTTGTCGCACTATGAGAGAAGAAACTAATACCTGTCTCAACAGTAACAAACCAACTTAAAAGTGTTCGTTAACTTGAAGACATTTCCACAAATAAAATATACAAATGACTGACAAGCACATGAAATGATACTTTTCATTACTAGGTACTAGAGAACTGCAAACCAAAATCATAATGAGACCCTACTTTATACCAAGTAGGATGATGTTATATATTTAAAAGGAAAATGATTCCCCAGCGGCATGTGCATGTGCATGTGGGGCGAGTCCCAGAATGTGTGTGGGATAGAGGAGAATACTGGGAAGAACCAGGACATATCAATACATCAAAAAGAGACAGGTGGGATGGAGAGATTGCTCAGTGGTTAAGGCACCTGCCTGTGAAGCCCAACAAACTGGGTTCGGTTCTCCAGTACCCACGTAAAGCCAGATGCACAAGGTGGTGCATGCATATGGAGTTTGTTTGCAGTGCCTACAGACCCTGGTGTGCCCATTCTCTCTGCCTGTCTCTCTTCTCTCTATTCCTTTCTCCTTGCAATTAAATTTTTAAAAAAGCTTTTTCTTAAAAACAAACAGAGAGACAGAGAGCACCCCAATTGTCTATTATGAGATAGGTCACCTCCACCTCATCTGCCCAGGCCTAGAAGTCACGACAGAGGAAGCAGGGACACAAATACTGCCCTCATGGCTAGCCTGAAAACCAGTCCCAGGGAAACTGCAACAGACACCGTGGTCACTCAAACTTAACCCAACAGACATCCCTAGTCTACAGAGAAAGCAACACTAAGTCAGATCTCTATCTTGCCCACCAAGGCTCAGGGGGCATCATGGAAGAGGGGGCAGAAACGTTGTAAGAGCATCAGGGTGGGTGGGAATAGCCTGAGGCACTGAGTTTCCCCCACCCTGGCAGAGACTGACTGGGACCTCTTGGTTCCACAATGAATACCAAAGAACATGCCCAGCAGAACTGCGGCAGAGGAGAGCGAGTCTAAGAGTGCAACCATTGTATAAAAAAGAGTAAGACAGAAAAAAAACCCCACTAAGTGTTGGTAACAATATTGAGAAACTTGGAATCCCTGTTCACTGCTAATGGGAATGTAACATGGCAGTCACAATGGGAACCAATATAATTCCCCAAAGAAGTAAACATAGAATTACCATGTGATCATCAGTCCCACTTACTATATATGCCCCAAAGAACTGAAATCAGAATCTCAAAAAGAGGTACTTACTTGCACGCCCATGTCCACAACTGAATGAGTCCCAATAACCTGGAGGTAGAAGCAACCCAAGTATTCATCAAGGATGAAAAGGCAGGGGACTGGAGAGATGGCATAGCAGTTAACGCGTTTGCCTGCAAAGCCAAATGATCCTGGTTTGACTCTCCAGTACCCACATAAGCCAGATGCACAAGGGGCGCATGCGTCTGGAGTTCATTTGCAGTGGCTGGAGGCCCTGGCAAAACCATTCTGTCTCTCTCTTTCTTTCTGCCTTTTCTCTGACTCAAATAAATAAATAAGATATATTTAAAAAAAAAACGATGAAAAAGCAAAATATGGTACATGCACACAATGGAAATGACGGCTCATGCTACTGCATAGAAACATCACACATATGACACATAGTGCGTGCACACAATGGAAATGACGGCTCATGTTACTACATAGAAACATCACAGACAGCATGACACATCATACAATGGAAATGACGGTTCATGTTACTACATAGAAACATCACACATATGACACATGGTGCGTGCACACAATGGAAATGACGGTTCATGTTACTACATAGAAACATCACACATATGACACATGGTGCATGCACACAATGGAAATGATGGCTCATGTTACTACATAGAAACATCACAGACAGCATGACATATGAAGAAAGAGACACAGGGCACAAATGTGTGATTTCACTCACACATGACATCTAGTGAAGTTAAAGTCATAGGAACAGGAAGCAGAATGGTCGTTTCCAGGAAGTGGGGGTGGTCGAGGAGTGGCTGTTCAATGGACACAAGTTTAACTGACATGATGAAGTGGTTCTGGAGATTCATGGGGATGACAGTCACACAAGAATGTAAATGAACCTAGGGGCACTCAACTGTAAAACAACAGGAGTTAAAATATTAAATTTTGTCCTATGTTATTTATTACATATAAAAAATAAAATTTGAAAAATAAACATGGTCAGACTTTACCTAAGATCTGAGGAGGTCACTCTAAGACAGGGAAAATCTCTTGTATTGGTAGGAATTATTTTTAATTTTTTTCTTTAAATTAATAAATGGACTATAGATACTTTCCAGATTGTTTAAAATAAAAAACTATACCCTCTGATGAGACAATAAAGTCAATTTCAAGGGAAAAGTTAAGCCAACCTTATAGCTCTGGGTAGCCTATTGGCTGCCTTTTACATAAATGGTAAGTCCATCACTTGACTTTTAAAAAAAGTTTTGTTCAAGACAGGGTCTCATTCTTGCCCAGGCTAACCTGGAACTCACTCTGTAGTCCCAGGCTGGACTTGAACTCACAGTGATCCTCCTACCTCTGCCTCCCAAGTGCTGGCATCAAATGTATGTGCTATCGCACCCAACCTACTTGGCTTTTACGATGCAAACGAAAACTGACACCAGCTAAAAGAAAGGACAACATGTAGGCCAAGATGACAACTGACCCTAACAGTTATCCACATAAATTGCTGCCAGCTGTGCCCACAAAAGACTGATCCCGGGCTATCCAATTCAACCCTGCGGCCTTATCCCAACGCAAGTGAGCCACAGGCTTGTTTGAAAACTGTAGGTCCAGAGCATCTTACGGTTTCCTTACTCTCCTAACCACACACGTGAGACTGTACAGCTGAAACCAGGGGGCTCCTCGATGCTACGGGCTTGTGTTCTTGAGAGCCCGCTCGCTGCCAGCCCTTCAACCTACACACAAGTCAGTCAGGAGTTGGGAACGGTCACCCAGGCTTGAGGGCAAGCCCAGGCCTCCTCTCAGCCCTCTGACTTACACACAACATAACTTCTCAGAACCATCTCCTACCAGAGAAATGAGGACACTTTTTTATGAAATGACTTTTGAGAAATATGCTTCTTTAAAACATGTTGGAAAACTTAAAAGTTAAAAAAAAAACTCCAAACAGGGGCTTTTTTTTTATTTCTAATGACTGCCTCATGATGTAGTAATAAACAGGTTACCCACCCACATCGTCTGGACTCCAGAATATGTGAACAGTGGCACATGTTCTCCAGGCTTCACCAGCTGACAGGCTGGAGGGAGGGAGGGCGGGAGGGGGGAAGAGAGGGAGGGGAGAAAGGAAGACCCCCTGCGCCCCCAGTGGCCGTTCTCAGCATCTGCAACAGCAGATTCCCACTGGATCACCACTGCTGTGAAGGTACCTGATGGAGAATTCCAGATCCTTTCTACCTGCAATAGTCATGTCAGCTCAGCCAGTGGTGTGCTGCCCAAGAGAGACGGAAGACTGCAGGCGCGTGCGCTGGCTACAGGAAGGGCCCTTCCAGCAGAGGGGAGGGCAGGCCTCGAGCCCCGCACGGGGCCTGCTGATCCTGCAGGAGCTCCGTGCAGGACATCCAACCTAACTCGAGAAGTCCAGAACACACTTCTGACAAGCCCTTCATAGGTGACTGCAGCATAGGCCACACCCGTGAACAAGCAGGAGGGGCTGAGGCTCCCCACTGCCCACCATGAAAGTAGCCCTTTCATTTATCCTGTTCTATTCTTTTATTATAACATATTATTTTTTTGTGGCTGTGCTAAAGGTCAAACCCAGGACCATGCACATCCTAAGCAAGTACTGACTGACCAAACTACCAACCCTATCAGCCTGAAAATATCCCTTTATTCTTTTTTTAATAATTAGAGTTTTCTTTCATTTTTATTTATTTATTTGAAAGAAAGAGGCAGAGAGAGAGAGAGAGAGAGAGAGAGAGAGAGAGAATGGGCATGCCAGGGCACTAGCCACTGCAAACAAACTCCAGACACATGCACCGTCATGTGCATCTGGCTTACACGAGTACCTCATTCTTGAGTGACACCTGTACACCACGGGAAAGTCTTCACAGCCTCCCCTGACATGGCGGGGCAGACCCATGCAGGGCCATTCCTATGTCACAGTAGTGTTGTGGAATACAGGTAGGGCCCAGGAGGACCAAGCGGAAGGACACCGCCTCTCTTGTGCTGGATGGGAAGGGTCTGACGGTTAAGCCATGAGGAACTTCAGCACAGTTCCGTACGACAGGAAAGGTTTCCTGGAACCCTGAACCCTGGCTCCTCAGCTGAGAGAAATGACCTCACAGAAGGTCTAAGCTATTACCCAATTCTGTGTGTGAGTTTTTGGCAAAAAAAAAAAAAAAAAAAAAGTTTAAGTAAGAGAGGTATGTACCTTACATGGGAAACTTACACTGGTGAAAAATGTACTAAGAATTTTGCTGATATGCATGACAGCAAGTTATTCTATTTGTACATATTTAGATATGTTCTAGTGTCAATAACTCTATCTTTTCTTTCAACAATCTTTTTACACCACAGATACTAACTGTATCTCCTGAGAGAGATGGATTATTTAGGTAAATGGTAAAATAAAACATTCAATGCCCAACACTTGGGAGGCTGAGGGAGGAGCATTGCTGTGAGTTTGAAGCCAGCCTGGGCTACAGAGTGAGCTGCAGGTCAGCCTGGGCTAGAGTGAGACCTTGCCCTGTACCCCACAAATGTAAAGTCCTGTAACACTAGAGTAAGAAAACTCAAAGAGAATAACAGGACATCTGAGCCTGTTTTGTGGTGTTCTTGTTTGTTTTGAAACACAAGGCAGGAAATGAGTCTGGAGTCCTATTTCTACGATTTAAGTCCAAATCCCTGCAGAGGTCAAAATGCACAGCTCGCATCTATAACTCTTGTAGCTCCTCCTCAAAGAGTCACGAGATAAACCCTGTGCAGGAGCGGCCGGGCTGGCGTCTGCAGACCACAGCTGGGAGCAGCTCCGGGCCGGGCTGGGTTTACAAGTCTTAAGGGAGCTGTGGAATGTTAGTAGCTTACACATGGCTGTTGAAGAGCCATCAGGAGCTCAGTCCTACTACACCAAGCATGACCATTAGGAACATTCGCGGAAGTACGTGTCTGCAAGGAAGACATTTATTTGTTCTGAAGAACTGGAGTTAAACATCAGGTCACTTAAGCTGCTAGCATACATTTATTTACTCCAGCTTCGGCCACAGCAAAGAAAGAATGTGAAATTGGTTTGATTTATTAATGAGAAACAAGGCTCAGGAACGGAAAGCTAGAGTCAAGCTTTCTTTTTAATTTGATGGAAAGTTTAAATCCTTACTCTAGACTTAAATATGCAGGAGCAACAATACGTTAGGATGTCCGAGAAAGAAAAGTTCCTAGAGGAGAGCCGGAAGCGGATCACTTCCTTGAAGTTCTGACCTCCAACCAGCCAGACTGTTTTCTTACAGCAGGCAGGGCGGTGACTGAGAAAACCTGCCCACCACCCTTTCTAAGGGACACTGCTTCTTTTATAACATTATTCTTTTTTTGCGGTAGGGTCTCACTGTAGCCCAGGCTGACTCACAGCCACCCTCCTACCTCAGGCCCCTGGGTGCTGAGATCAAAGGCGCGCACCTCCACACTCAGCAGCCTTTTCACCCCTTCCCGCTAGCCATGTGAGCTCCACAGCTGAACCAGGCTGGGTATTTGACTCACAGACAGATTATCTACTAAATGATTTCCCACTTTGAGCCTGGAAGGAAGAAAAGGTTTCAACCAATCAGGTTAATCATTTTCAGGAATTTAAACTAATAAATAGGAAGGGAAGGGTGGGGCAGAAGAGGGAGGAAGGGAAGAAGAGACGAAGGGAGGGAAGGAAGGGAGGAAGAAAGGAAGGAAGAGAGGGAGGAAAGAAGGCATGGAGGGGCAGCAGTTTGGAGGGAATCGAAAGCTGAGAGGATGTACAGAAAGAGAGACACAGAAAATGGCCCTTGGGTGTGGCAAAAGTGGTGGGTTTTCTAAACACTTATGTTTCTTGAAACCAAAAAATTCCAAGCATGATTAAAAAATATTTTTTATTTATTTTCAAGGATAGAGAAAGAAAGACAGAGAGAATGGGCACTCAGGGCCTCTAGCTACTGTAAAAGCACTCCAGATGCATGTGCCACTTTGTGCATCTGGTTTTACATGGATGCCAGGGAATTGAACTGGGGTGGTCAGGCTTTGCTGGTGCCTTAACTGCTAAGCCATCTCTCCAGCCCCCAAGAATAATTTTCACTTACATATGAAGAAACCAATACTCAAAGTATCTGAAGTAAGTTGGCTGGCAGGGCCAGGGTTCAACACAGAAAAGTAAGGAAACAGAAATAATCTGGCTGCTGTTTCCTGCAGATCTGTGAGTGTTTTTATTTGAACTTCCTGTGATGAGTTTGCATTGGTTATGCTTTCTTAATTTTCAAAAGTTGAACTTTGAATTCTGCATTCCCTATTTTGCTTTATAATTATTAATTCCACACATAATTTGAGCATTAAAATTGTTCTTTTAAGTTAGTAATTTTGAATAAAATCAAATATACCAGTAGAATGAATAAGTACTTCTAATTGACTTACATCAGAAATTTTGATGCTTTTCTCCTACTTTGCTGCTTTTAAAGAGAACCATATATTATCACTCAAGTTTGCTTATGTTTTAATTATTTTCATTACCTTTCACACCTGTCAAAGTGTATACATTTTCATAAGTTCAGTATTTATGCACTCTTCTACAATACTGTTATGCTGTTTAATATGTGAATGTCTGCCCATCACACAACTTGGGAAATAGTGAAGAGTAAGATCAAAAGACCAACTTAAAAGAGCAGGAGTTGGCTCCTAGTTCAACAAATACATCCCAAGCATCAGTCACACATGACCATTCACCAGGACCACCAGGCGCAGCCCTGTGCTGCACTGTGTACAAGAGGAGAGCAAAGGACCATAACCAATGGGCACTGGACAGCCCAGCATAGCACTGGCTAAACCGCAAGGGCGAAGTCACTCAGGTGCTGGGAAGGAGCATGCCAGGATCCAGCTCCACCTTCCACAGTGCTGGCCTCATCCTGGATTTATACACGGTGCAGTCAGGGAGAAGCCGAGCTCTGTGGTTGTGTTTTGTCCAACATAATGAACGAAATCCCGGGACTCCCCAAGATGCACTAAGGAAGCACCTGGAAAAATAGAATTTACATCTAAACTGGAGCTTCAATGCTGAGTTTTCCCAGTGGGAGCATGAACTTACACATAATAAGCTCCTGAAATATACTCACTGACAGAGGGTGAGCCAATGATTACCTCCAACCTGAGCTGTGACCTCATATTATCTCCAGGGACGCGACGCTTCTGGACCACAAGTGCTTCCCATCTTGGGCTTTTCTGACATACAGAATGGTGAGGGTTCATGGTGCCACCGCAGACGAGGGTCACAGGCGAGTCAACGCCCACAGACAGACCCACTTTCCAGAGCACAGACGGCTCCAGGGGCGAGAAGTCACCACCCGCCCCTGCATCACTGTTCCTTAGGCTGGACTTGACAGCTTTTCTCGTTATTCTCATAAAATTCTCTCTTTTCACTCTCAAATAGACAAGATCAAGAGGTCAGGGAAGGAAATCACATTTGCACTGTACTGGCTCCACACAGGAAGGGAACAGTCACCTTCGCCCCCACGGCAGCTCCACAGGAGTCAAGGGCAGAGCTAATTGGCTTTTCGATCTTAAACGTCTTCTTGCCACTGCGAATTCTTGTGGTCAAGGTGCAACACTGCCGTAAGTGAGGTCTTAGCTAACACCAGACAAAGGTGGAATCCACGCACAGGATTCATAGCCGGGTGGCATCCTATCATCCCAGCACTCAGGAGCCCGAGGCAAGGAAACCGTGAGTTTGAGGCCAGCCTGGATTACACAGTGAGACACTATCCCAAAGTAGAAAGATGAAAGAAAGGAAGGGAGGAAGGAAAGAAAGAGAGGGGCAGGGAAGGGAGGCTGGCTCTCAAGACTGCCATGATGAGACATTCTATAAGAAGCTGAGCATATGGCACGAGCACCTGAACAGACACCAGAATTACATGAATACAGGGTTCAGAAGAGACACAAGCTCCTAAGGAGATTTGCAAATCATAATGATGGCATCTCACAGCACTAGGGCACGGGTGGGCGTTCTAGTAAATGTTAATGGAGGAAAATGGGAGAGCCTTTCAGAAGAGATGAAATTAGGTCCATACTTTGTACTCTCTCTCTTTTTTTTTTTTGTTTATTTTTATTTATTTATTTGACAGAGACAAAGACAGAGAGAGATAGAGAAGATGGGCACGCCAGAGCCTCTAGCCACTGCAAACGATCTCCAGACGCGTGCGCCCCCTTGTGCATCTGGCTAACGTGGGTCCTGGGGAATCGAGCCTCGAACCGGGGTCCTTAGGCTTCACAGGCAAGCGCTTAACCACTAAGCCATCTCTCCAACCCACTTTGTACTCTCCATAGGGGTGAACTCAGATGGGTCACTGGCAGAAAAATGACACTGATACCATGTGATTGTTCTACTGCTAACTTGGTTAAGCTGGAGCTATACTTCATTTTTGAGGGGGGCAGGAGTTCAGGTTAGAATAGCCCAGAAGATGAACTTGTGAAAAGATGAACTTCTCTCTGGGAGGCAAAAATAAAACTCATCTTCTTGGTCTGATGGGATACTGGATGACACAGAGGTACCAACTAAGAGCGCATTTCTCCCTGTTCCGCATTCTGGTGACTGCTGGCCTAGGAGACCGACAGCAGCCCCAGGTCCGTCACCAGGTGCCTGGTGGTAGTTCAAAGGAGACAACATCTTCCCCATAATCCACTCCACAAATTCCCATCTGAGTCCCAGGCTGACCATGTTTGGCTTCCCCTCTGTGAGTTCCAGATTGTGCACCTCTAAGGGGGGAGTAATGGTTCCGGCTGACCTCCTTCCAGAAGCTCATGTCCCCAGGGAGCGACTCTCACAGTTTCATGAGGTCTGATTCCTGATTCCTCCACTGTCCACCATGGGTGTGTCTTCAAGTCTGATATAACCACTGGTCTTGGAGTGGAGTCCCAGGGTACCAAATGGAGTAGGTGGGAATCTGGAATTGAGTGAAAGCCTTTAGCAGTGAATGGGATGTTGGCAGCGGTGGCACGTGGTGACAGGTAATAAAGGCGTTGCCTGCAGCCTTCTGCAGTAACACACATTCGTGGGAATTGTGTTAGGGTGGTAGGCATGCTTGGAGGATTCTAACCACACTGGATAACTTGAAGGAAAAAGTTACAAGCTTGTACTTTCAATTCTCACCCAAGGTCAGGGTTAGGAACAAGAAAGCTTCTCTGCTTGTCCTCAGAGAAGCCCTTATGTTCTGAAGCCACAGGTTCAAGATCTCGGAAGACTAGTTAGGTAGTGCGTTCACTATGAGGGAACCCAGACAAACAGACACATATGGCATTGTGATGAGACTGAGGGCCCTGAGCCCTCCGCTGATCACACTCTCCTTAGGAGAACCTACGAGCAATAAGCATCTGCCTGAAGTAATGGTTGGCAAAAATCCGTATCTCCCACCTCTCCTTTGTGCCTTTCCCTGCTCGATCTTGCCCTCTTCTGCATTAAGTGAGCGTTTGTGGGGACTTCGTTGTATCCCTTCTATTGGCCTTTTAATCCGTTTCTGAATTTCTCTCTGTGGCTCTCTCGTCTCTCTTGTTCCCATCTTCAGTGGGATTCCATGACATTCTGTGACAGAATTAAGCCCTTATGCCCAAGGGCACCTGCTGCACCCTGCTGTAACGCCTCTCCTACGTGTCCGTCCTGTGCACTGTGCCTTTCCTGAGGACACGGCGTCGTCATTAGGAGTGCCGACGCAACAACCACGCACATCACCTTCTGTGCTCCGTGTTTGAGACACCGGCTCCAGTTAAGGAAGGGTGCATGGGTAGACAGCATACCTCTTTAACCTACAACCACTACAGTCTTCCTTTCGGAAACCTTTGTGCACTCCCAGGACCTCACAACAATGTCCTTTCAACTCCCCCTCTGTCCTCTGAGATTTATTGTAACACAGCGTTTATCAGCCGATGAGCTCCACGATAGATTATTTCTGCTTTACCCAGTGAAACATCTTTTAAGTAAAATCTTAATGAAAAAAGTGAGGGCAAGTCCTGTATCTTCATCCACATATTTACATTTGGGGCTCTGGCTGCTCCTTTGTGTAGAGACAAGTTTCTCTCTGGTGTCATTTTCCTCCACCTGAGAAACTTCCTTTAACACCTCTTGAGTGCAAGTCTGCAAGCGACAATTTTTCTTAGCCTTTGTTTGTTTGAAAATGTCTTTATTTCATCTTACTTTTGAAGTGTATTCTTGCTAGACATTGAATCCGAGGATGATGTTTTTAACACTTCAAAGCTGCCATCCTGTTGTCTTCTGAGGAGGAGTCAGCCATCCTTCTTATCTTTGTTCCTTCTTCAGTGGTGTCTTTTCTCCAAGGCTGCTCATCAGATATTCTCTTTATTGTCTGATGAAGATCGTTTGACGATGGCGTGCATCGGTACAGTTACTCTGTTAGAGGAGAACGCGAAGCAGACACGAGCAGGAGGGAGGAAGGCGTCGGGTACGACCATCCTTTTGCAGTTAAGTGTATCATGATTGGGTAGGTAGAGAGTTAGAGATGCAGTAAGCAAGGGAACTATAGCTATATCTTGGTAGTCATGTTTCCTGATGATTAAAATGATGCCCCTTTGTGGGGGCTGGAGATAGAGCTCAGCCTGATGCCTGGGTTTCATTCCTCAGTACCCATATAAAGCCAAATGCTCAAAGTGGTGCACACACCTAGAGCTTGTTTGGAGCGGCAAGAGGCTCTGGTGCATCCATGCTCTGTCTCTGTCTCTCAAGTAAATAAATAAAAGTATTTTTTAAATACCTTTTTGTGGGCTGGAGAGATGGCTTAATGGTTACGGCGTTTACTTGCCTGTGAAGACTAAGGACGCATGTTCAACTCTCCAGGTCCCACATAAGCCAGATGCACAAGGTGATGCAAGTTCGCAAGGTCGCACATGTGCACAAGGTGACTCAAGCATCTGGAGTTCGATTACAGTGGCTGTATGTCCTAGCATGCCAGTTCTCTCTCTCTCTCTCTCTCTCTCACACACACACACACACACGCACAACAGAAAAAAAGGCTCATTTGTTGGGCTTGCCTCAAAAAAATTAAATTAAAAAATGTCTGTTTATGACTTGACATCCTGGAAACTGCTATTAAATTCTCCCCCATGTCAGAAATTAAGGTGCCAGGGCACTTTACCAGTTAGTACACATGCCCATCAGCAAATATCCTGGTAAGTACAGACAAATAGAAAAATGACATCTTGGCATGGAACACGCACAGTAGTGTGGAATGAAACAAATATGCTATCCAAAAGGGAGAACTTAACAATGACATCACAAGGGGGGAGGGCCTGGAGGAAATGTGCTGGAAATCCACAACACAGAAGCCGTGGGCTGCTACTCTCTTTTCAGGTCAACCTACTGTGATCTCAATCTCTCTCTCTCTCTCTCTCTCTCTCTCTCTTTCTCTCTCTCTCTCTCTCTCTCTCCAGAGTGTGCTTTGCTAAATAAGCTTTTGCTCAACTCATGCATTCTTTCCTTTGAAAAGACAGGAACTGAGGAGAAACCTTTACCTAGTAACGGGAAGTTCACTAATGTTCCTGGACCTATAGTTTTCATATGTAATTAGGACACCCCTTAATTATTATTTCTTCAAATATCTGTCTGCCCTGTTCTCAGAACCCCTTCTGTAGCTGTCAGAACGCCTGGCAGTGGCCAGCGGACTGCTGGGACTCCATTCTCCTCCCTCGTGCTTTTCCCTCGGCTCCAGCTGGACGGTTCTCACTGCTGCCCCTTGACGGGCCTTCATCTTTTCTGCCAAATCTATTATGAAGCCTATATATTAATTTCCTATTCATGAAATCCCAATTTTTTCAATATAGAAATGTCATTTGGTCCTTGCCTATGTTTTCCGCTTCTTGCTTCCGTATGTTATGGGTTTTCTTTAAAATCCTTGAACAGAGCTGGGGAGATGGCTCAGTGGTTAAAGGCATTTGCTTGTAATGCACGGTGGCCTCATGGCAGCACCCCCAACCTCTAGCAGCTGGGAGATGGAAATAAGAGAGGCTGCCCTCACTTCCAGCCACCAGTATTTTGATGACATGCTCTAAGACCAACACAAAATAGCCCTAGTCAGTCCTGGACCCCGGGGCGGGGAGGTTGCTTTTATACTGCTCTGTGTTCGACCTTCTCCAACGACTCTGTGTATTAAAGGACTGAGAAAACAGATTGAGACTAACAGAAAGAAAGATGTCTCACTGTTGGAGAAGACTGGCAAATATGGCAAAGACTCTGGTGTGGTGTCAGCTAGGAGGAGTAGAGATAAGATTTTTCACACGTGGATTTTAAACATAGTTAAATCACAAGTGGGTATAGATGCCCATGTACTGCTCTGCATTTACATTTGTGAATGTGTGCACACAAACATATCTGTACAGACACATCATATGTTCACATATACTCTACCTTACCCTTCTAGACAGGACCCAAAACACTGGCACCTCATTAGCAGTGAACATTCTTATAGTTGGTAGCCCCCCAGGAGGAGCTGGGGCTCCCCGAGGAAAGGCTAATGCAAAAGCCTGAGTAGGGAAAGCAGACTATGAACTTGGAACCTTTCGTTGTGCCAGGGCGCAGGAGCCCGCTGAGAAGGGCTCTCAGTCCGGGAAACATTGAGTGTCAACAAATAAAATAATAACGGAAGTCATCTTTTAACCCATTTAGAAAAATCAGAGGATAAGGTAAGGGACCACAGGAACCACACTGATAAAAAGGACTCAACGGTGTGAAGCAGAAAATGTTGACTTCCGGGAAAATATCAACTAGCAAGGACAGAAGGACTGAACAGGAAGTGTTCCTATCTAGTCTCCAAGTATCTACCCATGAATTATATATAAACTACAAAGGAACAACTAGTTCCTTCACAGTGGAAATCCCAGAGGACCCCCATCTGAACAAGATCAACCCAGCAGGGAGACCAGAAAGCTGAAGGTTTGAGTTGGAAGCAACGCGGAGTGCCCTGTGAACGCTGCTCACTGCGTTAGTGGATTCGTACCTATGCAGGGCAGGGCGGGCAGGGTGGGCAGGGCCAGGAATGCTGGAGGCACTCTGGAACACAGAAAAGATGGCAGGATGGATGAAGGTCACAGGAGCTGGGTCTGAGGGAGTTTCAAGGACAGAGGAGTGAAGACAGGACAGCTCTCCCCCCTCCCTGAGAGGTCATTCCACCCATTCACAACTCCTCACAAGCATCTATCATGTGGTAGTCACTAGAGACACGAGACTCCTAACAGAGAGTGAAGGCTGCACCCTCAGGGGGCTTACATTGTAAAGAGGAGGAAAAGACACAGCTAGTCGTTATGCATACTTATTTCAGAGAAGCTAAGATCTGCTGATGGCTGGATACATTTGGAGTTCAGAAATGGGAATACTACATGTGCTGAGGATCAAGAAAACAGCCAAAAGCACAGTGAGAAGCTGGGGAAATTGGGCAGGAAGGACAGGTGGGAGGGACGAGGGGGATGTGAGCCGAACCTGGGCAAGAGGACAGATGGGCTGGAACCGGCTGGGGCTTAACACGCAGGACGCTTAAGGGAGGCAGTGTTCCTATTCATTCTACCCAGAGACATCTCCTCCAGCTACCTCTTCTCAAATATGGGTTAAGAATTGACTGAGAAGTAATTTGTGTAGATTTTCTAATCTGAAAGAAACAAAGTGTGATTTAATTATGGAGGCAAAAAACACTCAACAGACAACACAGGTTGTCCTCTTGAATAACTTCAACCAACTTCAAGACTGAGGACCTCTTTTCTTTAAAAAATATATTTTATTTTTATTTATTTATTTGAGAGAGAGAACAAGGCAGAGGAAGAGAGAGAGAGAGAGAGAGAGAGAGAGAGAGAGAGAATGGGCGCGCCAGGGCCTCCAGCCACTGCAAATGAACTCCAGACACATGCACCCCCTTGTGCATCTGGCTAACATGGGTCCTAGGGAATTGAGCCTCGAACCAGGGTCCTTAGGCTTCACAGGCAAGTGCTTAACTGCTAAGCCACCTCTCCAGCCCTGAAGACTTCTTTTTGAGAGAGAGAATGTGTGTGTGTGCATGTCACAGCACACCTATGGTGGTCAGAGGACAACCGCGGGCGTTGGTCCTCGCCTTCCACCTTGTTTTTGAGGCAAGGTCTCTCTTGTTTGGTATTAGGTTTGACAGGCTGGCTGGCCCACAAACTCTGCAATTCTCTTGTCTCCACCTCCCTTGTCGCTGTGGGTGTGCTGGGGTTATAGATGCTTGTGCTGTGTCTGGCCTATGTGGATTCTGGGGATCCAAAGTCGGTTGTCAAGCTTGCACACGGAGCCATCTCCCCAGCCCGAGACTTGTCCTCTTGCTAGCAGGGTATAAAGAAAACAAATGGGGGCTGGAGAGATGGCTTAGTGGTTAAGGCACTTGCCTGCAAAGCCTAAGGACCCAGGTTCAAATTCCCAGTATCCACGTAAGCCAGATGCACAAGGTGGTGCATGTGTCTGGAGTTCGTTTGCAGTGGCTAGAGGCCCTGGCAGGCTCTCTCTCCCTCTCTCTTAAATAAATAAAATTATTCATTTTAAAAAAGAAAGGAAATGAGATCTGAACGGCCTCCACCAGCTCTCTGTTTCCCCTTCCACAAGCATGACGCTGCCTGCTCTGACTTCTCAGCACCTCTTCACTTCCAGGGCTCCTGATACATTATTCAATGTTTTTAATTCATGACAAATTACATCTAAATTTTCTTGCTCATATTCGTTTATGGGACATTTTTATCTTGTCGTCTTTTTTCATGTACCGTGAAAGCAAGAAGGGAACAGCAGCACAACATACCCTTCAGAAACAAGCTAATGGCACACTTCGGTGTCAATTTCACAGCTCAGTGAAGTGAAAGTGATCTAGCCGGGCATCCAACACACCTAGAAGTCCTACTGCGGGTGCCCAGCCCTGATGGGGCTGTCATGCCTCCAAGCAAGGTAAGTTCAAGTGGAGACATTGTGTTTGAAGAGAGAAGGCACTTATCATTCAAATGCCCTTAGAGCTAGCTGGAACAGAATATGGAAAACGCAGAACCAGGCTTCCTTTTGTGCTGTAGAAAGTTGTTTTTTCAGAAACTATGCTTGTATGCACAAATAGCAGGAAGCAGGAAGCTTCCCTTAAGGGCTTTGATAATGTTTAGAAGCAGAGAATTTTTTTTAGCAGGTTCATGAAAGCTGAACGACTATTTAAAGAGGTTCCCATGATTTATGGTTGGGCTGGGGGGGAGGGAGTCAGACTTGCCAGGCATGGTGGCACACACCAATGTTCCTAACACCACGGAGGTGGGAGGATCCGCAGTTCAAAGTCATAGTGAGTTCAAGACCAGCCTAAGCTACATGAGATCCTGTCTCAACAAGCTCAAGAATAAAAGTAAAGCACAACACAAATCACAGACTTTCAGCTGTGTTTAAAATAAAACCAAACATAGTAAAAAGGTTATACAGGTACTATTTTCAACAACTATAGCAATAACATTATTTACTAACACAGAGTAATAATTTCATTTTCTCCTTCAACCAATTCTATAAAAGGGTACATATTAATGATATGTACTATTATTGTGTTTTCATTCATATATAATAATTGTGCCTATTTACGGGGTACAGAGTGACATTCAGCACAGGAATCAGGGTGGCTTGTATGTCTGTCTCCTACAGTGTAGATCATTTCTTTGTGTTGGGAACAATCAAAGGCCTGTCTTCTGTCTACTTTGCAATGTAGAGGTAACTATTATTATTATTTTTTTAATTATTACTTATTTATTTGAGAGTGACAGAGAGACAGAGAGAAACAGGCAGATAGAGATAGATAGAGAATGGGCGCGCCAGGGCCTCCAGCCACCGCAAATGAACTCCAGACGCGTGCGCCCCCTTGTGCATCTGGCTAACATGGGTCCTGGGGAGTAGAGCCTCGAACCGGGGTCCTTAGGCTTCACAGGCAAGTGCTTAACCGCTAAGCCATCTCTCCAGCCCGAGGTAACTATTATTGCCAACCACAGTTGTTACTGTGCCACGGAATACGAGAGGTTACTCCTCCAATCCACCTGCACCCCAAACCCAATAACCACGGTCCTCCATCCACCCTCCCCCCCCCAGGTTCTGGTAACCACTCTTCCGTGCTCCCCTTCCTCAAGATCAACTCTTAAGCCCCCACACATAAGCAAGAATGTGCAGCACTGTCTCTGTCTCTAATTCTGCTTGACATAATATCCTCCAGTTCCACGGATGCTGTCAGTGACAGAATGTCACTCACTTTTACGTCTGGGTAATATTCCGTTGTGTACATAGGCCACGTTTTTTATTCATTCATCTGTTGATGATTGCCTAAGTTGAACCAATATCCTGGCTACTGTGAACAGCACTGTAATTTCCCCAGTTATATAGAAGAAGATGCTGAGTCTGGAGCAATGAGGATAATAAACTGTGTAGCCAAAACTTAAATTTGTTTTCTTTTTGCAGGGGCTTCCAAAGCATTACTAAAGAAATGAGGGGTGGAGAGATGGCTTAGCGGTTAAGCACTTGCCTGCCGAAGCCTAAGGACCCAGGTTTGATTCTCCCGGTGCCACGTAAGCCAGATGCATATGGTGGCACATGTGCCTGGAATTCGTTTGCAGTGGCTAGATGCCCTGGCATGCCCATTCTCTCTCTCCCACTCTCTCCCACTCTCTCTCTGTATCTAATCAATCAATAAATAAAAATCTTTAAAAATAAATAAATGAGGGATGGAGAGATGGCTTAGCAGTTAAGGCACTTGCCTGCAAAGCCAAAGGACCTAGGTTCGATTCCTCAGGATCCACATAAGCCAGAAGCACAAGATGGCACACGCGTCTGGAGTTCGTTTGCAGCAGCTGGAGACCCTGGAGTGCCCATTCTCTCTCTCTCTCTCTCTTCTATCTACCTCTTTCTCTCTCTTTCAAAATAAATTTTAAAAGTTTTAAAAAAGAAATGAGTAGCTCATGATAATGCAAATCATTAGTCAAAATTGGGATTTTCTAAGCCAAGGTGTTCTGCGTGTGCTGAATGCTTTCATGTGACACATGAGAAGTGGGCCACTCTGCATTGTGGAGTGCTGGGGGATGCTAGTGAGAGTTCTCTGAGGATCTCACCCTGCTAGAGACACGCTCCCTGTGCCCTGGGGTAAAAGGCAGATCTCCCTTCTGGCCAGCAGGACCTTGCACAAGCAGGCACCTTTCCCATCTCAGGTTCCTATATTCACCACCCACTCTAATTTGCGTAATAGTGACCACTCATGGATAAGCTCTGTGTCTTCCTTTTATTCTGACATTCTATTACTCCATCTGAAATTCTTCTCATATTCTTTTCTCTTATCAAATGCTCACCCATACTTCACAAGGCAAAAAAAAAAGCTAAAATAGTGAACTCTTTTTGGGGGGGCAGGGGTTCTTTTGAGGTAGGGTCTCACTCTAGCCCAGATTGTCCTGGAACTCTCGCTCTACTTCCAGGCTGGCCTTGAACTCACATCGATCCTCCTACCTCTGTCTCCCAAGTGTTGGGATTAAAGAGGTGTGTCACCATGCCTGGCCCCGTGAGCTCTGTTCTTACTGTTAGCTTTAACAGCAGAAAATCTTTACCTTCCGGAGCCCAACATTGTGCCCTACAGTGCTACACCCTTCTGTGTCTGCTAAGAAGGGAGGCATACTATAACAGAACACCGACAGACCGGTGAGACAGGATGGAAAGCCAGGGAAAACTCTGAGGACATGGGAAGGGAAGACACTCTTCATCCTGGAGTCTAGTTGAAGCTGCAGACAGCTGGGGAGCAAGAATCCTGACATAATTAACAACACCTGCTTCTAGCCTGCCTCCTTCCCAGCCATCAACTGCACCTCTCCAGACCCTCAGCAGAAGCCGCCTTTACAACACAAGGTAGGTCATAACCCCTTGTGCAGCCCTGGTGACTCCTGGTTCTACCTTATCAGAGCGTAATCCACCCCACACACCTGACAGCCACCCCACAATCTCAATCATTAAAAGGGGGAATAAGGATGGGGAGGAGAGGTTCCCTTAGAAGTCACTGAGCAATGGACTTGCAAAAGCTTCCAGGATCCTACACCATCACCTCTGAGACAGTGACATGCGGCTGTCTCCAAGGGGCCCACGCTGCACTCGCCAGTCTGCCTTGTTCTTTCCCTGAGCACCCTCCTTTCCATGTTAGATAAACTGCAGCTCTGCTTCATGCTGCCTCGTCCTGGACGCCTTTGCCAAGGCATGGCCAAGGGTCTGGCTTTGCCTGAGTGGAGATCCTTAAAAAAAAATAAAGAAGACCCCAGGCTGCTGTGGACGGTGGCTATCCCTCTGTCCCTTCTACTGTGGGCACCTGGACACAAGAGACTACGGTTTGAATCCTGCTTGTCCCTTACTGAGCAGACAGACCTTTAAAAAAAGGGGGGGATTGTTTATTTTATTTATTTATTTATTTGAGAGCAACACAGAGAGAAAGTGGCAGAGAGAGAGAGAGAGAGAGAGAGAGAATGAGCACGCCAGGGCCTCCAGCCACTGCAAACAAACTCCAGATGCATGCGCCCCCTTGTGCATCTGGCTAACGTAGGTCCTAGGGAATGAATAGAGCCTCGAACCTGGGTCCTTAGGCTTCACAGGCAAGCGCTTAACGCTAAACCATCTCTCCAGCCCTAGACCTTTTGCCCTCACAAAGTGGGGGGTAAAAACCGCTATCTTAGCGGTGTTCTGAGGACTGAAGTGAGTTATAAAATGCGGCTACAGCAGCCTAAGGTCTGGCACAAAATAAAGACACTCAGCAATGGGTGCTGAACCCTTTGAGGAGGAGTCTAGCCTCAATGGACTCTCAGGGCTCTTTTCTGACCTGTGTAGCATGGTGATTTCTGCAAGGGCTCATCACACCACTTCCCTCGTAATACTTCATACTCTTACTTACTGTGCCACGTGTTAGCACTGCATGTTCCATACCGATTCTGCTGTCGCCACATGTGCCAATAATTAAAGGGACTAAGTACTTGGTACCTCACGCGTATACATTGTCACACTGAGTCCCTTCACCAACCTGCAATCTGTAAACGCCGCCCATCTTCACACGAAGACTGAGGAGGTGGGTTAAAGAATGGGCAACAAGGAACATCTTAGAAGCGGTGGGAGCCAGCTTTCACCCCAGCCCTGATGTCAAGGCGTCTACCATCCTCACTGTGTTATCTGGCCTCTTAATAAAATGATAAGAAACAAGAAGACCAACTATCACAAATTGGTTAAAAAAAAAAAAAAAAGACAGGGTCATAGCAGGGGTGTGCTGCCCTTCAGTGGAAAATGTTTTCTTTTTTTATTAAAAATAAAAAAAGAATATTCTGCCAGCCCAGCACCTGGCAGGAGGAAAATGCAGCCTTGAATACGCAGACCATAGTGCATGGGAAGCAGTGGGCAGCTTGACTGCCACCCGGGCCCAGCACAGTGTACCAACTGGAGCAGGAAGTGGTGAGGATCGAGGTACCAGGCACTCACTGTACAGTGTAGACAGCACATGGCTCCCAGGCGCCTGCTGGGACCCCCAGGGACAGCACTCAGGAAGGAGAGTCTCTAGTGACAATCCTCTCAAAGGAAAATGGACTGTGCGGTTTGTCTATGTGGCTCTGCAGCCACGGAGAACAGAAGAGGTCGCACAGCCGGCTAACAACTCTGTAGGAGCTTTTTCATGTCACTGGACAGGAGTGCTGAGAGTCCTTTGGGGCTGGCCCGAGTGGCACTCAGAGCTGCTTCCCGGCCAGTTCAGCTCGGTGCAGGAGGCAGGGGGTTATCCTGCGCTGGGCATGGGAGAACGGCAAAGAGGGCATGTGCAGCACGGCCCACGTGCGCACAGGCAGAGGAGGAAACGCTGCTCGGGACAGTGGGACAAGACCTTCCTTGGACACATTCTCTGAGCATGCCTGGAGGACACCAAACCCAGACAGGGTGGAGAAATGGATGATGGGGACTGGGATTGGAGGAGGGTGATATCTGCTCTAAGTCTTACAAAATGAGGATGTTTTACCTTGATGAAGAAGAGAAAAAGAAAGCTCGGTGTGGTGGCGCATGCCTTTAATCCCAGCACTCGGGAGGCAGAGGTAGGAGGATCACCATGAGTTCAAGGCCACCCTGAGACTACAGAGTGAATTCCAGGTCAGCCTGGACTAAGAGTGAGACCCTGCCTCGAAAAAAGAAGAAGAAGGAGGAGGAGAAGGAGAAGAAGAAGGAGAAGAGAAAAAGGCCTTATCAGTGAAGGAAGCAAACAGAACAAGAGAAAGTCAGAAAGTGTACATGTATGGGCATACAGAGAGCTCGTTCTTCTAGAAGTAATGATGGGGAGAGGCTGTAGAGAAGGGAGCAGGCCATCTGGCATGCTCTGCACTAGTGTGCATCATCAGAAGGCTACAGGAAGACAGCGATGGTCAGGTTTACAGTCCCCTCTAGACACTGCTAGTAAACACAGCTCCTGTGTAAATACGTTTGTGGCATGTTAGGAAACAATATCATCGTATGATGGCCTTCTGAAAGAACCATGGCGCTTCGCTGCTGTTGTACCAGGGCCTGAAGCCCAGTCAGTATTAGTAAGTGGCCTATGATAAATGACCCATTCAGCTTCACAGTAAGGCTGGGGACAGAGAGGGGTCTGAAGTGTCCCTAATGGAAACTGCATGTGTTCTTGTATTTGTATTCACTGAACACACCACATGTGGTGCCCACACATGGCTGGAAACTCCAGGAAACCTTAGAGCCCCCATCTATCTCCCTGACAGTTCTCGCTGTAGCCAGCCTGGAGACCAGAGGCCAGGCTGGGGGCTAAATTTACTTTAATCTCCACAACTTTCTCAGGCTGTTATCAACATGGGAAAATGAGAGTTGATTCCAAAAGGTGCTCTTCAATTAAGGGAGACATTAGAGTTCAAAATGGAGTGCAATTTTCAACACAACTCCAAAAGTAGTGTGACAATGACCAATGCGCACCACCATCCTGACCGACGGAGTCAGAAGAGTCACGTTTTGCTTCAGTAGTTCGTAGCAGGAAGAAAGACCTGCAATGCGATCTCAATGTCCCTTACAGCCTTGCCCTTCATAACAACTTCCAGGGCAGCCACACCATGTGGGCTCTGCACTGATGCTCAGGGAGAGAGAAATGGCTTTGCCCAAAGCACCTCCTAACCCTGCAGGGCTTCTAGTCTACGGAGCCAAGAAGAAAAGACCACATTCTCACTTCCAACCAGAGTTCCTAGAGTTTGCATGCTTCTCTGCTTTTCTACATAGTCATGAGAACGAGCTAGCGGGGTACTGAGCACGGAGGGGCGGGAGGATGCCGAGCTCTGCAAACTGGGCCCTTTTTACACCAGCCGCTTGCCCACGTGAGTGCCTCCTCCCAACCAGAAAGACTGCACGTGTGAATTCATGCTACGTAAGCCTCGCAGGAATTGCCCGAACTCCTTAATCCTCCAAATCCTCCCCGAGTTCTTTGTACATCCTAATAAAGCATCTCCCAAAGACACGCACGGTAGGAGGATGAGCGAGGCACCGGAACAGGGAAGACAGAGGCTGAGCGCCGCGCTTTTAGAACGAGGCGAGCCTGGGTTGCAAATCCCAACTCTGCCATTTGGGGGCCCTGACCCTGAGTTTTCTCATTTGCAAAATGAGGCCAAGAACAGCATCTGGCCCACTGGGTTGCTCTGAGGATTAAATAAGTGAATGCAGAAGAAGCTCTTATTTCAGTATCTTGCACACAGAGGATGTTCGATGTATGTAAGCTCTAATTATCTACATCATCATTACTTCTCACAGGGTAGCAAAGAGACTCACCAGCCCTGAAGATCTTAGGAACAGGTAGCATAAAAATCTCCCCTGGGTGACTTTTAAAAGTCTTTACAACTAATTTTTAATTATACAAGTCGTACATGAAGACATCCTCCTTTGCCAGAGATAATTTAAGTGAATTCCTACTTGGAGTCAGAGGGCCGAGTGAGATAATGTCTTGCAGTCTCTAGTAGCTGATGGATTTCCCAGGGACGGGGGCAGAGGACAACAGCTCAGGCAGGACCTGGGACTGGGATGTGCAAGTCGCCCTTCCCTTGAGGCCGCTTGCGTGCGCTCACCGAGAGATGGCAGCCCTTGTGGCAGGCACACTGTCCGGCAGAACAAGAGGATGGATGTGTCTCCAGCTCAAGAGACTTAATAAAAACACTTTATCTATTTTACTGAAGACTCAGTCCTGAGACATTACCTCAGAGGTCAGGCCCGAAGACCCACTGCTTGCTGAGCCTCGCGTGGAGAGCAGTGTGCGCACTCTCAGAGCAGCGCCTTCCGGGGGCCGCTTCTCTTGTTGTGATTAAACTGAGGACTCTTCCCTAATAAAGTGTCCAATTTTAATTAACAGTCAACTAAGGAATGGATTCTGTGCACAAAAGAGAGGTGTCTGATGGAAGGAAGTGCCAAGGTTTGGCCTACACAGTCGTGGAGGCTCTGAAACACGTCTAGTATTTCAGAAGGAAATCGTTTCTGTGGAAACTGCAAACCACAGCCTAACTAAAATGTCACATTCCGCTGCTGGGCCTCGACTCCGCCCGCGTGCACAGTCTCACGGATTCGCCACACGGCTCACATCAGTGAGGGTCTCCTTCAGACATCCCGGGGACGAACAGAAAAGACCAGTTCTCCTCTGCTTGATTTCCCACTTGTCCTATCTCAACATTCAACTCTGGTTTTCCCTCAGGATTGTACGTGTAGTTCAGACTTCTCCTTATATCACTTTTTAAAAGACCCTGTTACAATAAACACTTCACATTTATACATTTAAAAACTCCACTTTCGCTTCAATTACTTAAGCAATCTGTCAAACAAAGCCTTTCAAAGAGTGGAGGTAATTCCTGTTCTAATATGATAATTCTTTGGTTCTTTAAAACATTGAAAGCTTGTTAACTAAGAGTTCTCACTCAAGTTTAATCAGTCAATTGCATATGCTAAGAATCACAACATTGACCCATTAAGTGGAATGGGAGGAAAGAAAATCTCTCAAACATTGAAAGCACAAGTTCTCTAACAAAGAGATAGCAACACTGTCACGTACATACGTCAATTCATAATTCTAAAGATATGCTAACCCACTATGAATATGGAGAGCTACTTGTGCAAGCATTTGGGAGATGACTGTCTTGGCTTAGTGATGCCACACAGTGGCAGGAAGTGGCTGGGGTGTAGCCTGGAGGTGTAGTGGTCAGGGCACTACTGAGCCACCTGCTGGCAAGGAGGTCCCTCCTGCAGTTGGCAGGTCGCACACTGGAAAAGCTAAAACAGTAGCCCAGGCTGGGCCCAGGGCTTCCGTTATGCCATTCTCTGAGCTTCGGCCCAGCACAGCAGAGAGCTACTAAGTAAGGACTTGATGGTCGCAAGATTTAGGACACAGGTTTTGTGTCTCTCTATGCTTTTCATTAAAAACAAAGAATCACCTCACTGTTATTCAATTTGCAGTTGGTCTGGAAGTCCAGCTTTCACAACAGAGAAGCAAGGAATCGGGTTGGAATTAAAAGGCAAGAAGTTTGGAAGCTACTCGTTTAAAGCACATGTTTGCCAAACCCTACTCGCAACCTACTACTGCTGTAAATAAAGTTTTATTGGAACACAGCTACACTCATTTATTATTATTATCTATGGCTGCTCTCCTGCTACAAAGACAGAGCAGATGAGTTATGATGGTAGGGCCCAAAAAAACCTAAAGTGCTTGCCATCTGGCCCTTAGCAGAGAAAGTACGCCAGTACCAGGTTTAGAGGAGCAGCTACAGACCTGGAAACAAGACTGCTGGCGTCCATAAATCTGACTGACCGTGCTGGGAGAAATCAAAGTAGCATATGCACGAATTACTACCTAAAATGTACAGAGATTTAGAGATTAATAGAATTAATTTGTGACCCTATGCAATTGATTTAATGTTTCTGAGTCACGTTTCATGGTACAATATATTTTTCCCAAGTAATGTTTTTAAAAACATGAGAAAATACATTTAGGGTTTTTTGTTGTTGTTGTTGTTTGTGGTGGTTTTGCTTTGTCTTTGAGAAAGGATCTGTGTACCTTAGGCTGGTCTTGAACAAGCTATGTAGCCAAAGATGACCTTGAACTTTTGATCCTCCTGGCCTTCACTTCCTAAGTGCTGTGACTACAGGTATGTGTCACTACTCCTAGTTTTATGTGGTGCTGGGGACTAAACCCAGAGCTCTGTGCACACGAGGCAAGTACTCTGACAAGGGAGTCACAGCCCCCGCCCCCCCAGCCCAGCAGGTTTCACATGAACAGTGCTAGACGTTGAGTAGTTGAAGGCCTCTGCGCACCAAGGACAGCTCTGTGGCTGGAGCAGTCTCACTCAGCAAGTGTTGCTGCCCGGGCAGGAGGACCCAAGTCTGCGTCCCCAGAGCCCGAGGCAAAGATGCCCGCAGCAGCACATGCCTATACCCCCAGCACGGGGGAGGCGGAGACTGGAGGGCCCTGGGGCTTGCTGGTCAGCTCGGCTAGCTACATGGGTGAGCCCCAGATTCACTGAGAGAGCCTGTCTCAAAAAAGTAGGGTGAAGAGAGGCTGAGGAACCCATTCAACACTGACCCCTGGCCTCCATATGTACACGCGCGTGTGCGCGCACACACACACACACAACAGAATCTCAGGGTTAGTCTCTCTCTCTCTCCCTCTCCTCACCCCCAGATTCCATGTCCCTAAGCAAAGCATACACCAGGTCTTGGAAGACTTATTCTCAATCCCTAGGGCAACTGGTAGTTAGCCATATCGACTAGGAACAAGCCGTTCTCTATCAGCTGACTGTTTTTTAGAGGAGGAAGTGAAGCCGTCTTGCAGATAACGGGCACATGGCTCGCGAACAGTCATTTGGCATCATCAGCACGAGGTGGCTACGTGGTAACACGCCGCAACTGTCTTTCCAGAATGGCCCCAGGCCAGAATGGAGTAATTTCGTTTCTATCTTATGCTCCAACTCATTTGACAGAGCAATTCCAGCAGGTTTTCAACAGCTCTTTCCCCATTATCCAGGAGTAGCTACAGCTACTGGGAAACATCAGCTATAACTCCCTAACAAAGACAGAGCTTCAGGGCATCTCTGTGAAGAGGAAGGTGGTGGCACAGTCTCCCGTCGCCATCTCAGTCTGCCACACCTGCCGGTCTCTGTCCCAGCCACTGACATGTACTGAGTGAAGAATGGCCCGCGAGATCATGAAGGGAGGGGAATTAAACCTTGACAGCAGGTCTGGAGCCCAGTAGTTAAGCTGTAACCACTGTGATTAAACCACAGACGCGATGGCGGCGTCTCATCTTCCCAGGAGCATTTGTCTTGATGGAACACTGAGACCAGAAAGGAGCTGTCCACTTGCGCTGAGTTACAGGCCATGATTTCCTTCTCCTCTTTGTGCAGGGCCAGGTTCATCTCCATTAGCATCACTGGAGTCTTTTAAGAACAAAGGCTCAGGTTTGTGTTCCAAGTCACAAAAGACTGGTGCCATCCCCTTGCAGAACCTGACTATGGGGACAGGTGTGATACGCTTCACTTACCAGGAAAGCCCCAGATCCATGCCTGTGTCTCCCCCAAGGGAGTTATTAACTACATGTTTGGGCTATGCTTTTAGAAATATATTCACAGATTCACCACCAAGTTTCATTAGCCAAAACGAACAGCGAAATGTGGTTATACTGGTACTCAAACACACATCCTTTCTCCGAAATACAGAGATAGGGTTTGAATCTTGATAAGCTCACTCAACTTGGTGGTTACAGCAGGGTTTTCTTCTGAAAAATCTCAAATTACTTTAGAGATGCCCATGAAAAATCCTGCCAGGCATAGTGGCACACGCCTTTAATCACAGCACTTGGGAGGGCAAGGAAGGAGGATTGCCATGAGTTCAAGGCCAACCTGAGACTACCATAATGAACTCCAGGTCAGCCTGGGCTAGAGCAAGACCCTACCTCAAAAAAAAAAAATCTGCATAAATAATCCAGAGAACAGACTCAAAAGCAAAATTCCACATGAACATTTTATTAGTGCATTCATTGTTTGCTTCCTTTTGTGAGATGGGGTCTTGTTAAGTCACCCAGTCTGGCCTTGAACTTGTAATCCTCTTGCCTCAGCCTCCCGAGTAGCTGAGACTGTAGGCACACACCACTGTGCACAACTCTACATAAGCATTTTTTTATGAGAGAGATAAATAGATGCGGGGGGGGGGGGGCGCCAGGGCTTCCAGCCACTGCAATAGAACTCCAGACACGTGCACCATCTTGTGAGCACATGTAATCTCATGCACTTGCGTCACCTTGTGTGTCTGACTTATGTGGGACCTGGAGAGTTGAGCATGAGTCCTCAGGCTTCACAGACAAGCACTTCAACTGCTAAGCCATCTCTCCAGCCCTACATGACATTTTTTAAGTGCTCTTGGAACAGAGTATATACGTCCACTTCTAGGAAATTTTCCAGGTATAGTTTTTATAAAGATTAACCACATAAAATATCTATATAATCAAATCAATAACATAATAGAAACATTGTTTGGGCTTTAAATTTGTGCACTGCATATCTAAAACTTGAGAAGCGATCATAGTTGTACACATTCTCACCCTGAACTGTATGGACGGAGTCTTCAAGAGACCCTTTATTCACATTCTCAAAAATTAAGCCTGCAAACCACCAAGATCACCACTAGGAGTACCACTAGGTCACTGTGACACCATGGCTTACTGTTACATGGTATTACATGTCTAATACCATGTTATGTGTTGATTTGTTCACTGTCTTTCACGTGTGAAGAAAAGTTCTGTGGGGAAAGGGACTGCTTTTTTGTTGTTGTTGTTGTTGTTTGTTTTATGTGATAGGGTCTCACTCTAGCCCAGGCTGACCTGGAATTCACTCTGTATTCTCAAGGTGGCCTCGAACTCACAGCGATTCTCCTACCTCTGCCTTCTGAGTGCTGGGATTAAAGGTGAGCGCCACCACACCCGGCTGGGACTTTGCTATCTTAATCACAACTGTACCCTCTGCACCTCACAGACCACCTAGTACATGGTGACCAAGACACATGTGTAAAATGAGCAAATGAATGAACGCGGGGGTGTTACCTTCTCGCTGTGATATGAACAAGCGGGTAGTAAAGACTGAGGTAAAACAGCAGTCTGACTCGATGAAGGGCTGCAGGGAGGAGGCACCTGGGATGAGCGAGCAGGCCAGCACTGGCGTTACTCGTGGCTCCAGGAGTTCATCCACACAAATGAGCTTTGAACAGAAAGCAATGAGTCCATGCTAGATAAGCTTAGTTTAGGGCACCTAAATGCTGTGTCCAACAGGACACTGGATGCAGGAGGAAAGGAAAGGCTGCGTCCAGAACTCCATTTTTGGCAATAGCTATTCTTCTATAACTGTAAGTGATTATAGAACGAGTGTAGTGGGAAGGAATATAATCTTGGGGGCTTGGAGGACTGCTCAGTGGTTAAAGGCACCTGCTTGCAAAGCCTGATGGCCCGGGTTTGATTCCCCAGTACTCATGTAAAGCCAGATGCACCAAAATGGCACATGCATCTGGAGTTTGTTTGCAGTGGCAGGAAGCCCTGGCATGCATTCCCCCTCCTCAGTCTCTCTTTCTCTCTCTGATATTTAAAAGAGAATATAATCTGAAGCCCATCAACATTTGGTAAGCAAACATATTGGAGAGAGCCTCATGATGAAAGTGGAGACGCTGTCACCAAGTGCTTCAAAAAGTTGAAAGAGGGCTGGAGAGACGGCTTAGCAGTTAAGGCACTTGCCTGTGAAGCCTAAGGACCCAGGTTTGATTCCCCAGTACCCACGTAAGCCAGATGCACAAATTGGAGTGTGTCTAGATTTCATTTGCAGTTGCTGGAGGCCCTGGCACACTCATTTGCTCCCTCCCTCTCTCTCTATCTCTCTCTCTTACTCAATATTCCCCTGTCCCTCTTAAATAAATAGGTAAATAAATATTTTTTTTAATGTAAAAAGTCAGTAGAGCCAGGTATGGGGGTTTGCACCTATAACCCACCTCCTCAAGAGGCTGAGAAGGGAAGATGGCTTGAGTACAGGAACTGGAGACCAGCCTGGGAAGCACAGTGAAGCCCTGTTTCCAAAACAAACAAACAAACAAGTACTAAAAGAGTCAGAATATAAAAGTGAAGGAAGAAAAGCATTTCAAAAGGAGTGTTTGTGCAGAAATACATAGTCGTGCAGGAAAAGTATAGTTAGACAAGCTGGAAAGGATCAATGGGAATTGATGAAGTTGAAAGCAACCAAACAGCACTGCAGAAAAGTCCTCCACCAGAGAGGAAACGGGCATGTCACAAAACTAGGAGAAATGGACATGTCTCTAAAATACAATGCAGATGCTAGAAAAATCTAGGAGAGACTATTGTAGAGATCCTCAAATCAAATCACATTTCTAAGAAAAAACGTATTGCACGCTCAATGGATAGAACATCAAATGTGAAAAGACAGCTCAATGGGTTTGCATCGTGGTTTCTGTAAAAGAGAACTGGCTAGCCACATTTATGTGTGATGTCTAGAATCCACTAAGAGCGGCTGTAATGGAAATGTCACATGAAACAGCTTCACTATTTGCCTTTAAAAGTGTTGTGCTGCATTTTAAAGACACTTAGATATTTGGCATTAAAAACTGTGGTGACATGGTCACATGACTTTCCTCAGAGGAAATTGCTCTGAGAGGGGGAAAGGGCAGAAGGAGATGCCGTCTGGCAGCAGAAGCAGAAAGTCAGTTTTCAGCCCCAACCCGCTACTTCTCCCAACCCTCTTCTGATGTCTTCCACTATTCACAACAAATCAACTGTCCACTCATTTATCAGGAAAATGTCTTCCCATAATTCTGGTATTTTCCATGGAGGCTGTCTTCTCCTGGATGGACGCCGTAGAGAACAGGCAGGAACAGATGCGCAGGACGTGACGATTTATTAGGAAGCAGTGGAGCTTGCATTTCGTCCTAGTAGGAAACCCCATGGGACACGGACACGCCTCTAAACAATTCACTTCCTGTGCAGCAGGAGTAGATGTGGGAGAAACCAGCACGTTTTCGGGGCATCAGGCTTTCTAGAACATTACTATACCTGTTCCACTTAGCTAGTGGAACAGGAGTAGATTTTATCTACCTAGAAGAAAATTGAGTTCAGACTCTCATTTTTCTTGATAAGTTTATCCTGGCAGAAAGGAACCCCAACAAGCCAGACAGTTAGTCGGGAGAAAAAAAAAAATTCTATTTCTTTGTGGCAAGAAGTAAAATTATCGTGTGTATATCTCCAACCTGGCCTTTCATTGTTTCAGAAAGACAAAAACAGGAACTCATGTGTCATGACTTGAAAAATACAAGATGAAATTATCAAAACTGATAAGCCAAACAAAATTTTAAAACTACCAAATCTTTGACTGTAAAAACAGTTTTCCAGTCGTGAATCTATCCCTTGTATAGCCTGCTCATCATGGTGGGCACCCAGTAAATCTACCTCAAGAATGCCAGGCCAGTGTGCCCTGGGCTCACAACCAAGTCAGCTCTAGGCAAAGGGTCACCTTCAGGCCAAGCCTGAGGTGGCCTCTGGCCACTCACGTCACTCTGGCTGTGATTCCAGGAAGTAGGACAGTCAGTAAGCACCGTAACCTCTTCCTGCCTCTTTCCCCACGTTATCCCTCTTTTCACTCTGGGGTCTAAAAAGGAAACTGTGCCCTATTTATTTTTCTTGTGTAAGACCATAGTAAGAATCCTTGCTTCTCTCAGGGGACTTCAGAGGGTCCTCTTGAACCCCGCTGACCCCTCAGGGTGTCGTGAAATTGTTCCGGCCTTCCTAGCCCGGGTGTGCAGTTCTGAATTAGTCTCTTCGTTCTTCCCAAGGGTAATGGGCTCACTCGACACGCAGTTATCTGGAGCCTACCATGTGCAGAGCAGAGTGCCGGATGCTAAGGGTGTGACAGACCTGTAGACACAGGCGATCCCGTCATGAGAGAACAGCATTCTTTTTAAAATTTTTTTATTTTCTCCTTTTCCTTAAGAGCTTTAATATATGAATATTCAGTAATGTTTTTGTCTTTTTTCCTTTTTGGACCCCTCTTCCCTAACCCCCATCTCTTTCGTGGTATTCCCTCCACTGTCCTGAGATCTCATTCTTTTTGTTCTCCTCCATCCTCCATATGACAATGCTGATGGGCTCAGAACCATGGTGGTCTTGTGAGGGTATCCAGAGCTATCGCAGAGTCATGAAGGCACCAGTCGGTCCACAGTGCGCCTATGCCCCTGTGGCTCTTACATTCTTGCCACCCACCCACACTCTTCAGCAATGTACCATGAACCTTGGAGAGCATGGTAGAAATCTCCTTTCATGTTGAGCTCTCAACAGTCTCTTAGTTTCTACTTTGAAGAATTTTGGGTTTCCTTGGTGTCTACCTCCATCTCCATAGAGATGAAGAGAACAACGTTGTTGTGGGAGGAAACACAGTGGAGAAATCTGGGCAGGACGGTGATAGTAAAGATGGTGACTACCAGGCAGGATGCCCCACACAGGAAGGAAGATACAGGTATGAAAAGCGCACCCTCAGGGTCCCAGCAGCCTTGAGAGGCCACTCTCAGAGGCACGACTTTGACTCTTTAGGAAGTGGGAAAAATATTTTGATGAACTGTTTGTGATGGTCCTGCTCTGTTGCCCAAGATGTTCTCTGTGTCACTCTGGCTCATCTCAAACTCATGACCCCAATGTCTCGGCCTCTGGAGTGCTAGGATTACATGCATGCGCCACCAGGACTGGCTAGTTCAAAGGTTTGAGCAGCGAGATGTATGCTTTTTCTGACCTGCTGTTGTAAGTGGATTCTTCTGGTTGGTGTTAGTTTCTACGTGAAAAGAGTTCAAGTATTTATCCCCAGTTCATGTCTCCCTCTAAGTGTCTCAGTGTACCTAAAGCTCTGAGAACTCACGCAGAAAGAAGCCTACTAAGCTCACCTTTTCACCTTGCATACAGCACTCACTAGGCCCGCAGGGTGCTGTCATGTTGAAGGGCCAGCAGAACAGCTCCGTGGTGGCGTTTCCTCCCGGTGCACGTGCCCTGGTTCCAGCCCCAGCGCACACCTGGAATGCCTTATAATAATATCGCACAAAGCATGGTTCAGAACCTGTGCCAAGAAACACTGGGCTACAATCCTTAAGGGCCTTTAAGATCTACTGTTCGAAGGTTCAGTATTAGAAACATTGTGACAGCAGACTCCTAACTATAATGACATTACACAGGGTCGACACAGACCACTGTGAAAGACAGATGGAATAACTTTTCCCTTCCTACTCTCTCTCCCTCCACTGCCCCACCCCCCACATCTCTGAAATAATAATGAGAGGGAATCCAGGAATACTTGGAAACAAAGTCGGGGCTAAAATATCCCTCAACATACTGTGACCTGGGTAAAGTCAAGATTAAGGGAACCAGAGGTACCCAGAGGCTCTTTGTGAGTGACAGCAGCGCACAGCTGGAGCAGGTAAAGCAGCTCCTGAGCCCTTTGTGTCTGACTCCCGTGTCGATCCACTTTAGCTACTGTCTGCAAATTAGACTTTATGCAAACAATAGTTCCGACCCACTAAACCAGACAAATAGAGCCTTCCACATTGCAAGGAGGCTAAATTAAAGTTACATCTTTCAAAGCAATATATTCATTATCCAATTTGTTTCCCCCATCTCCTCTTATTCACGTCAAAGTATCTCAAATAAGCTTTGTGTGTCTGTAGTGCCTCTGAGTCTCTGAGACTTAATGTAAACTAACAGCTTATTTCTCTAGCTTCATCTCTGATACCATCGAATACGAAATTTCCTTCTTAAAGCTGAAAATACGTATGCCGTTCGGCACTTCAGGCCCTTGCCTGCAAAGCCCAACAACCCGGGTTTGATTCTCCGGTACCCAATTATAGCCACATGCAGCTAAGTGGTACATGCATCTGGATCTTGTTTGCAGCAGCTAGAGGCCCTGGCGTGCTCATAGTCTCTCTCTCCTTGCAAAGAAATAAAAAATAATACAAAAACTTAAAAATCTACTTATGAAACGCAATCTGTGCTTATGAAGGGACTGACATTGGCAGGTCCAGGAATAAGACTGCTGTTGGCTGAGCACTCCACAGAGCAGCGACAGCGGTCTCTCCAGCTACCACAGATGTACCAGCGTCAACGGGTGTCAGCCCACACGTCCCGAGTGTCGGGCAGCCAGGGCTTTCCTTCTAGAAAGGGACCAGTGCATGAAACCTGAGACGGACTCCCAGAAGTCAGACGATTGTGAGGTGGTCAGAGATCCTGTCTGGGGGAGGAGGAAGCATACTAGAGGCAGAGTGGGAGTCAAGTTACGGTCACCTAAGGAGAGGAAGGCATGCCTGGGCCATAGCTCAGGACTTGAAAAGAGGAGGAGGAGGAGAGAAGGAGGCCTGAAGAATTCCAGAATCAGGGATGAGAGATCCAAATCATTGTGAAAGAATCATCAATGGGCTGGGAGTGTGGCTTTCTGGTAGAGCACGTGCCTATCATGCACAAGGCTGGCTGCAATATGAAGCAATGGAAGAGAAGAAAAAAGACTCAAGACAAATATGGTGACCTTCTATGTTGTGTGCTAAGACAAATAAAGAGATTATGAGGTAGATCACTAATAAAATGGCTAACCTCAGGGATGGGGAGATCCCGCAGCAGGTAAGAGTGCTTGCTTAGCAAGCATGAAAACCTGAGTTTAATCTCCAGAACCCACATACAAAAATCTGGGCATGAGCTGGAGAGATGGCTTCGTGGTTAAGGCACTTGCCTGTGAAGCCTAAGGACCCAGGTTTGACTCTCTGGATCCCACATAAGGCAGCAGCACAAGGTGACACATACGCACAAGATGGTGTACGCATCTGGAGTTGAATTGCAGTGGCGGGAGGCCCTGGAGCACCAATTCTCTCTTTCATGTTCTCTCTCATAGAAAAGGGGGGCAGTCTATTGGGCTTGCATCAAAAAAAAAAAAGTTGGGCATGGCCAAGCATGCTATAACCCTAGGAGGTGGGTGGAGACAGGAGAATCACTGGATTTGAGGCCAGCTACAGTTCCGTTACAGACCCTGTCTCAGGGAAATAAGGTAGGACAATCAGGGGAGGACATCCAACGTCTTCCTCTGACCTCCATGTATGTGTGCACCAGGTGCACACATCTGCACACAAACATGTTCATATACCACACCACACGCATACGCACACCATATAAACATACACAACAAAAAATGGCTCACAGCTATGAAATCTTTACTATGTAGCATGAGGCACAGTGGTAATGTGCCGAATTGAAGGTGCCTGTGTCATTTACTTTAATAGTCTTCTGAAGTACGTTTTGTTCTTATTCTAATTCTATAGACAAATACACAAAGATTTAGAGAAACTGAACAGCTAACTGAACTTAAAAAAAGCAACGAAACTCAGTTACATTTGTGATTCACACGTGGCATTGGGGTACAGTGGTGAGCATGCTGCCTTCCACTCGTGAGTGACAAATTATATTATAATACATTATGTACAAGAGCCCCAAATGACACAAAAATGAATACCAAGCTATATGCACATGTTTTCTCCCTCTGTCTTTTGTTTGTTTGTTTGTTTCTTCAAGGTAGGGTCTCACTCTAGCTCAGGCTGACCTGAAATTCACTATGTAATCTCAGGGTGGCCTCGAACTCACGGTGATCCTCCTACCTCTGCCTCTCGAGTACTGGGATTAAAGGCGTGCACCACCACGCCTGGCTACATTGCTCTCTCTCTTCTCTCTCTCTCTCTCTCTCTCTCTCTCTCTCTATATATATATATATATATATACATATATATCAAGTGTGCAGTAAGTACTTTGATATACAGAGACGGAAGTCTGCCTTTCACTTCACATAACTGTCTGACTTTCCCGTCGCTGTGCTATTCGCAGGGCTCCTGTGTCAACTTATATAATGTGGAGCAGAAAAGATAAGCGGATACAATGCTGTGTGCCCAAGCAGGGCCTGCTGAGAGATGAGTCCTCAGAGTCTGCTTAGAGCTCAGACAGGGTCACGTTAACCAGCATTCCTGCAAGGCGAGCAGGGGTTGGAGCCTGGCCTCATGCTGATCTCAGGACAGGAGGAGGAGGAGGTCCTTGAGGTAGAGGGCAGGATCCACAAGCAGACTTGGAGAACATGATGGCAGAAAGGCAATAAGAAACTGAGTGGTTAATGAGTCTACAGTGACTTGTAGGCCGCATGGAGTCACAGGCGGGTTTGACAGAGGGGATAGTGTGTTTAGATGTTCACTTTGAAATTCGCTCCCTGGGCTTTGAGAGAGTGGATCAAAAGCAGAGTGAAGAGGAACAAAGAAGCAGCTGGGAGGTCACGTGACAGCGTTGACTCTTCCATCACTTGCATAGTAACCCAGAACATGAGCCAAACATTGAAAGGGGCTCCAGAGAAGAGGATGCAGTGTCCATACAACCGGGAGGGAGAAGAAGGAATATTTAAAAGAAATAGGCATATACATAGACTTAATATATATGACATATAACACATACGTGTATGCTAGACAGAGAGAGAGTCAGCCAGGGCCCGCACACAGCCTTCGGCTGTGGAGAATGGAGAGGCTCCATGCTGGACTGGGCTTCTGCACGGGACACCTGGGAAGCCAAAGAAGCCGAGAGACAGCATGGGGGGGGGGGGGGCGGAGAGGAGCAGCAGGGCTTAGACCGGCTGACTTGAAGCACACATTGAGTTGCACTGAAAATGAGTCTGAAGCATGGCTGAGAGTTTAAGAGTAAAGTCCAGGGTGAGTATGTACCCCTGGTCATTTCTGCTGACCTAAAGGTGCCTGAAACCTATGCTGACTTGTCCTGAAATGAGTCTGAAGTATGGCCGAGAGTTTTAAGAGTAAGGTCCAGAGTGAGTGTCTATCTCTGGTCATTTGTGAGCTGACTGAATACGAGGTTGGATCCTATGAAATAACCAATGTTCCATTTTTACCTCCAAAAATCATCATTTCAACATAATAACCTGAGTTTATATATGGGGACCTTGAAAATAATCCAATGTGTGAATATATAAGTATTTCTTAAACAGGATCTATGACAGACATCTCTAGACACAAGCAGAATAAAGTGATTCACAGACATTTACAGATCTTGTGCTCATTTTTACACAGGGAGGTTTTATGAAATGATTATTAGGGTGCATGTAAAATAAACAATTAATGGAACTGTAAGACTCATGTCTTTTGCTAGGTCATGCATGCCAAGTAGCCACACTGTGATGTGCTGACTGTGTGCGGAAGTAACCATAGTTCCTCAGGTGGTTCATTAACGTTCATCACTCCACTTCCTGCAATTAGTGTGTGGAGGGAAGGAGAAAAACGAGAACTGGGTACCTGCTCAACCTGCTGAAACATGTCCTCCAAGAGGCACCTCAGTCCCGTCTGCAAGGCAACGATTTCTCTCTATGGCCAACTTGGGGATCATAGGAGACACTGCATGTGCCCCACGGGACACACGAGAGCCTTGTGAATGGTACCTTTTGTTATGGCATCGTATTGCCAAATGACCAGCAGCTACTACCCAAAGAAATCACAGTTTAGGCTAGGTTACAACGATGGCTATACAAACGTGTGTATACTTAACAGTCTTAGAACAAGGCAAATATTAGAAAGAGTAATGTTGAAATAAAAAGTCAAGTCATGCATGGTAAATGAGACCCATTCTCAGGAAATGGCGCACTGATCACTAAGCCATCAAACCTTAAAACGGAAAGTGGCCTTCGAAGTTACCAGTGCTCCTTTAACAGCAGCCAGAGTTAAGGAGGCCTAAATATCGCAGGAATTGGAATAATTATAAGAACTGTTATAAGAGTTATTCTTGTTGGTCTGTGTGGGGATTAAGTGGGGGAAAGGACGCTGTCAATGTACTGATTCTGCCCACCATTTGTTCTGATCCTTCCTCCCTCCCTCCCTTTCTTCCTTCCCAAAGGAATCATTAAGAACAACATTCCAGAAGGTACTAGCAACTCACTACATCCGCTTCTATCACACTCACTTGCTCACTTATTAAATAAAGAAGCCACCACATTGTGGGGCAGTGTGACACCAATGCTTCACGGCCCCACTGGGCATGTGATGATCACTGTGGGCACAGTCACATTTCCTGGTTTAAGGAAGTCAAGGTAGTGGTGTGTAAGCAGAAAGTTGGTATCATTTACCCATAAGCTTCCCTCATCAAAAAGTACCCAAGGTGAACTGATTCTGGATTGGTCTGATGGGCACTGATATCCCAGGAGGCAAGACCAGGGAAGAAACCCAGCCACTGCCCCACTGATGTCACCTGGTTGCAGACACACCACAACCCACTGAGCCCACTCGGGTCAAAGCTGTTAAATGGATATGTAGTGCTTCAGGTGTCCAAGGTTTTGTAGTCACTTTGTCATTTGGTATTATTGTGGCACCAGAAAAAAAAGATCTATATGACTATTAATCATCAGAAAAATGTTTGCTCACTGCTCCTGTAAAATCCCAGACACTCCCCCCCCCCCACCAAAGGACCACACGCCAGCAGATTGAGGACATGAGCTTCATGTGTATGAACAAGGGTTTGAGAAGTTTGAGATGTCATTGGTCTTTGGCTGTTTACAACTGGCTTTTAATGTAGCCACATCAGATACAGAACCTGTTCCACTTTAAAAGTCAAAGTTTGAAGACACCAAGGATACTGAATCAATAAGATGACAAATTATTTGAGAGGACCTCAATAGTTGACGGTACATGTGGGTTTAGCAGGGCGCTATAGTAAACACTGGATCACGTCTCTCTAACCGATTTCATTTTTACAAGTTCTTCCATTTCTTATTCTGCATCTTGAAGGAAGCTAGTTATCTGACAAGGCAGAAACAACGGTCTCCGGCAAGAAGGAAACGCAGTTGTTCTCTGCCCCACTTCCTGGCAAGGCTTTCCAAGCAGGCTTCTCTGGAGACTAACGGTGGCCTGACAGTGTGGAAGAAACTTTATCAAGTGTGGAGTCCTGTCCATTTCACAGTCACTGAAGACACTGAGGCAGAGGGGTGCCAGGGCAAGTCACCCTGCAGCAAACGAGAGGAAGGCAAGACAAACTCCCTGGCTCTGATATGTGGGAGGAGGACCCAAGTCACTGCCTTCGTGGGTTGCTTTCCCTGTGTCTCGCTGGTCTTTCCAGTGAGAGAGACAAGCAGAACAGAACGTTAATAGGGATGTCTGGGAACCATAATTCTGAATATGCAAGTATATAACATAAGTTGGCTCTACAGAGAAAGACTGATGCATGAACGAAACCCAGACTATTAATCCAACTGCCCAATCGCAACACTAAAGTAAAACCCGAGGCATCTAACCAGAAGTGGGCATTCCCTAGACATATGAAAGCCAATAATACCAATTAGAGCATTCTAAACTCAAATGCCTTTGCTCAAGGTTTCAGTAATTGTTGTTGCAGTCTCTCTGAAATGATTTATCTCCCACACTCCACTGTAACGGCAAGGGACAGAGGTCAAGTCCTCGGGGACTGGGGCTGGTCAGCTGCAGTGAAATCCTTCAAGTGACATTTTCAAAGTTTAATATCAGGCATTTTATCTTATTTAAACCCAAAGAGCATGTCGAAGGCCAGTGTGCCACCAGGAACGGGCTCTTACTGTCCATGCGCAACGGAGAGGCAAGCTTGGTCCGCGGCAGCACGGAAACCACGGAGGACATGGCCCACGCAGACGACAGACCCACCAGCCTTGAAGCCCACGTGAATTAAAAGCCCTGGAGGCCGACCTAGCTTGGTGACCACGGTCCTCAGCACAGCCCCCATACTAAACTCCTCCCACTCATTCTTTCCAGGACTTCCAGAGGCGAGAACACTGCGGACAAGCAATGCAATCCGAACAGCTGCCGGGCAGTGGGCACAGGACAAGGTCGCATGGGTTCAGCAGAGACAGCACGGGTGTGCCAACAAACGTCCTTTCAAAGACCGATCCACGGGGCTAGGTACAGCTTTCTCATCCGGGTCACTGAAATACATCCTTGAAGGCCGCCGACTTCAAGACTCGCCTGTGCTGATGACAGATGTGGGAACGAGAGCCGGGCGCCATGGTAATGCAGGCTGAGTCCCGAGACCGCTGAACCGGAGCGGGCCCGGTGACATGGAAGTTTGAACATATCTGGTTCTGAAAGCGGTGGGCTTCCCTTTTCGCGGTAACGAGGATTCCAGACCTCCTCCAGGACGGGCTGAACGGGAAGGGCGGTGATCCCCGCCAGACCTTCGCGTCGCATTCCTACCTTCCCCCCTCCGCAGGGACGGGGCTTTGCACTCTTGCCCCTCGTGGACACCCAGCTTCTGAGCTCTCCTCCGAGGCACCTTTGCCTCGTCAGGGTCTGTCTGCCTGAGAGAAGCACTACTACTAACTCTTTTCAGTCAGAGCTATTTAATTTTGACTTCTATTTTGGTGAGAAAAGTAACATATATATTTATTATGGCAATCCACTTTTTTTCTAACCCATTTTTATTACTCAATATAAAACAACCTTTATGATCATGAAGAAAGGCCACTATATCTTTAATAAGATGCTGGGTTCGGCTCTCGATGTGCTGGCCAGTGAAGGCTTGAGTCCTGCCAACAACCGGCGGCCTCCTGGCAGCACGGGCCTTCTACGAGTTCCTCTCTGGTAATAGTCTCTCATGCAAGCACTAATTTTATTATGGTTGCTTTATGAATTTCCCTTATTTCCTTGCTATTTTTAAATGTGAGGCTGCAACAGGAGGCGTCTGGGGGCCCAGGAGATGGAGGGACTGTTACATGCTGTTGGGCCCCCCGTGGCATCGGTGTCCTTTGGAAGCTAAAGATTCAAATGCAACGTCAAAGAGAATTTGAATTCAGGGTCCCCTCAGGGGAACTTGGCGCAACCAGAAACACATTGCTTTGCTCTCTTTAGTCTTTATTCTACTTTTAATTTCTGCTTTCAAGTCCTTGTGGTCTCTCAACACTCTCCCCAGTTTTGTTCTTTAAAGCTATTTTTGTACCTTGGCCATCCTTGCCAGACCTATTTAGGCTACATTTAATAACATTGTCTGGGGAGTGAATTTTGACTTCTAGCATAATGTCCCATTTCGGATTTCTAAAACACAGTAAAATACTTTAGGATGTGAGTACGGCCTTGCATTTTAAAATGCCATATTTACTTGAAGTCATTTCCTATATAAGTATATAGGATGTGCATTTTTAGGACTGGTTAATCACGAAAGGTTTGGAGAAGTAGAGGGATTTTTTTCAGAGATAATTTACTGGGATAAAGGACATTTATGAAAAGGATGGCGATTTGGGCAGCCACGTGCTACTCTTAAATCGGGCTCACTTCCAGAATCAGCAGAGCGCTGTCCTAGGACGTCACAAGCAAACGCCCTGGGTCCCACCAGGCATCCGCATCAAGCTCCCGGAGCAGAAAGGGCAGCAAGACCAGCACTCAGCAAAGGGGCCCACGGGAAAGAGCCGCGTGCAAGTGGGAGGCGCACGGGTGGAAGCGCGAAGATGATGGTGGGGACCCTGGGGTGAAGGTGAACTCTGCAGTGTGGCTCCAAATTCAGCCCTAACTGATCACCCCAATACCCATGACCCTTGTTTCTTCACCTGTGAATGAGAGGCATGCTAATGGACCATATGTCCTTCCTACCTCTGAAATCCAGGTCTAGAATTTTTACTAAAACTATGATCCTCCAGGCATAAATACACAGGAACTACAGAATAATTTCCTGTACCCTGGACAAGAGGTTGCCTAACAGGTCTGTGCTTTATCTGGACAAGACAAGAACCCAAAGCAACTCCACAGTTGTTGTCCAGGTGTCCGTAAGTGCAGATTACACTCCAGTATTAAGAAAACATTTTGAAATCCACAATTTTTAACATAGCCTTTGTAAGGATAGAGGTCAAGCATTATTCTCAATAAATATCATTTTCTATTTACCTATTTCCAAAACTCGTGTTTTACTTTTTTCCACCATTAAAAATAAGGGAGGGGGCAGGAGAAATGGTTTAGTGGTTAAGGCACTTGCCGGCAAAGCCTAAGAACTCCTGTTTGATTCTCCAGGTCCCACGCAAGCCAGGCTCCCAGTGACGCAAGTGTGCAATGTCACACATGCACACAAGGGGGGGTACATGCATCTGGAGTTTATTCACAGCAGCTGAAGACCCTGGCATACCCACTCTTTCCCTCTTTCTCTCTCAAAATAAATACATTTTTTAAATGTCAAAAAAAAACTAAGGGAGGATTGAAGAGATCGCTTAGTGGTTAAGGCACTTGCCTTCAAGGCCTAAGGACCCATGTCTGACTCTCCAGATCCCACATAAGCCAGATGCACAAGGTGACACAAGCGTGCAAGGTCACACATGCACACAAGTTGGCACATGCATATGGAGTTCAATTGTACTGACTGGAGGCCCTGGCGCAACAATTTTCTCTCTTTCCCTTTCCCTCTCATTAAAAAACAACAACAACAAAGAAAAACAAAAACTAAGGGATAAACAGACACCCAACCCAGGTGCTAGCCCATACTTCTGTACCACGGGGGAAATTGAGGGTCAAGCTACATTGCCAAGAAACCACTGCTGATGGCTTCTCTATAGGATCCAAACAACAAACCAAACTCTGGCCAGGGTTAGCTCCACTCATTAAACATCATGGCCTCTGAACATGCAGATCACTTTATCCTTTGGAAGACAGGCTAGGGATTTTACTAATACAAAATAAGATTGCCGTCTATAACCATACCACCCTGACCTTATCTGATTTGGAGAAATAAGATTACCTAAATATTCTCAAAGCAAGCGTGCAAGTGACGTGCAAGACAACCATCTCTGGCTCTGCCCTCCGAGCGCACATGACTTCAACCTGACAAGCCTGTGCTCTGCTTGCTCGGCAGACTGAGCTATGGCAGGTGATAAACATTTCTCCAGAGCCTCACAGATGGCCATAAGCTGGTGGCATTCTTTATGAATTATTCTCTCCAGACTGAGAAAAGGGATAAAAAAATGTCTTGAGTATTAAATGTGCATGCATTATGTTACAGAGAACAGGCTTCACAGGCATCCTTGAAACCTGACATTATCAGCCTGAAATGTAAGCTCTCTTCTCAACGACACACTACTATCACTTACGCAGGCCAAGGTTGAGGAGGTTGGTAGAATGCTGGGTTGATTTGGTTTATGATTTCAGTAAGCAAGAAGAAGACACACATATTGTGTTATCAGCGATGCAATGTGCTGGCCAGCGGGCTGGAGGTTGGAAGGCCCTGATGCCATTAACTGGCAGGATGTCCTTGAGTGGGTCTCTCTGCCAGAGCCTTGGCTGCCTCGGCAACAAAACGAGGGCTGAGTGTTGACCAAGATCTTTATCTAATCCCAAGGTTGTGATTCTAAATAAATAAGTGTCAGAAATCAAAACATTAATGAAAAGCACACAATAAAATTCCATCCAGGACAGATTAATTTACAGTGGAGGACGTCATTTACCAAGAACAACTAGAACAAAATGATATAATTCACCCAATCCATTTAAAAGGCACTGGAGTTATGGTGTCCAGGCACTAAAGAATGGATGGGACCCTGGACAGAGGGTAACACAGCAGGCTGGCATCCTGTGAAGGAATTTTCTAGTTTGAAAAGAAAATGAGGAAAAGGTTGAAAGGTTGACCCTGAAGTGGTCACCTCAGCAGAGCTTCTAGCAACCCCTAAGGGCCATGGAAGAAAACAAGCTAGCAAGGATCCAGGCTGTGCAGGGCCAGCGCTGCGGAGGCATGAGCCCCGGGGCCTGAGCACCTCCGTGATGCCGCCCTGCATACCCGCACTGACTTCGCACCCTCACGCTGCTGTGCGGCTGGAGGAGCAGAACACCTGGAGAAGCATTCGGCAGCAGTTCCAACCAAGCACATGATCGGCATTCTGGCAACAGACAGATGAAAAAGAAAGCCCCAGCCCCACAGGTCCTAATGCCAAATGAGCACTTTAGACACAGGGCTGGAGCTGGAGCAGGAATAAAGCCAGGACCAGAGGCTGGTCAGCCTGAGCCCAGCATGGAAGAGTCACACCTGCTGCTAGATGAAGATGATCCACTCTTATTCCGAACACCTAGCAGAGAGCAAAGAAGATGCTACCTGGAGGAAGATGATGACAGTGAGAGTCTCTTGGGATTTATTATGTGTGCAGTGGCCAGAAAGCCCATGAAAAGTGAACCAGGCTCAAGGAGAAAAAAAAAGAAAGAAAGAAAAGAGAACAAAGAAAACAGCAACAAACATATGAATTGGAGAGGGAATTAGAAATAATTGATATTAATATGCTTAACTAAAAACTGATAATGGGCTGGAGAGATGGCTGAGCAGTTAAGGCACTTGCCTGCAAAGCCTAAGGACCCAGGTTCGATTCCCCTGTACCCACATAAGCCAGATGCACAAGGTGGTGCATGCATCTGGAGTTCATTTGCAGTGGCTAGAGATCCTGGAGTGCCCATTCTCTCTATCTGCCTCTCTCTCTCCTTCTCTCCCTCCAATAAATAAAGTATTTTAAAAAGTTGGTAAGACAGAGACCTAGAATCTATTTTAAATAAAACCAAAAGAGTAAAAATATAATAACTAAAATCCAGAATGATATGTTGGTGTAATGACAAGTTAGACATAGCTACCGAGAGCAAATGTGTGATCCAGAAGATAAACTAGTAAACATATGTAGGCCACAGATGAAAAGTCTGGAAATCACAGTCTGAATCAGAGAGGTGCATGAAGTGTGGGTCACAGGTATGACTTAAAAGTGACAGAGAGGCAGGACGGGAAAATGGAAAGAACATTTGAAGAGATGTTTGCTGAGAATGTTTTGGTATAGATAAAAAAAACATCACGCAGCCGGGCGTGGTGGCGCACGCCTTTAATCCTAGCACTCGGGAGGCAGAGGTAGGAGGATCGCCGTTAGTTCGAGGCCACTCTGAGACTCCATAGTGAATTCCAGGTCAGCCTGGGCTAGAGTGAGACCCTACCTCGAAAAAAAAAAAAAAACATCACGCCACACAGTGAGGCTCACACAGAATAAATATGAAGAAAGCTACATCCTGGCAATCCATGTGAAAGTTCTCAAAGAAAAGAGATAAATCCAGCAAAGGAGAAATGAATTATATTCAACAACAACAATTCTGAAACATCATCTTCAGTAGAAAAACAGAAACCACCCAAACAAATAAACAAATACTGGAGAGATTCATGTAATAAAAGACTATTTAGAAATAGACACACATGAACTACTGCCATAGAAATCAATAAAAAATGACCAGGTGTGGTAGCTCATGCCTTTAATCCCAGCACTCGGGAAGCAGAGGTAGAATGATCACTGTGAGGTCAAGGCCAGTCTGAGACTCCCTAGTGAATTCCAGGTCAGTCTGGGCTAGAGTGAGACCCTACCTTAAAAAAGAAAAAAGAATAGCTGGGGAACAAAGAATTGAAGTCCCAGCCCTAGTTCAAGTAACTACAACTATTTAATCCTTAACAAAGGAGCCAACAATGTACGCTGGAGAAAAGACAGCATCTTCAACAAATGGTGCTGGTCAAATTGGATCACCACATGTAGATCAATGAAACTAAACCCACTCCTCTCACCATGCACAAAAATCAACTCCAAATGATTAAAGACCTCAACATAAGGCCTGAAACTCTTAACTGTCTGGAAAAAAAAATAGGGGGAACTCTCCACGATATAGGGGTGGGGAAAGACTTCCTGAACTATACCACAGTAGCCCAGGAAATTAAACACCCCACCAGTGGCATCTCATGAAGCTAAAAAGCTTTTGTACAGACAAACATACCATAAAAAGAGTCAACAGAATGGGAGAAAATCTTTACCAGCTATACCACTGATAGAGGCCTATCATCTAGAATCTACAAAGAACTCAAAAAACTAAGCAATTAAAAAAAAAATCAAACAATCTATGCAAAAAAAAAAAAAATGGGGTAGAGAACTGATTAGGGGGCCCTCAATGGAAGAGATTCAATGGCCAATACTCATTTATGACAATGTTCAACATCCTTAGCCATCAGGGAAATGCAAATTAAAACAACTATGAGAGTCCATCTTCCTCCAGAAAGGATGGTAATCATTGAAAAACTCACGCAACAATAAATGTTGGTGAGGATATGGGAAAAGAGGAACCCTCATTCACTGCTGATGGGAGTGCAAACTTGTACAATCATTATGGAAATCAATATGGAGATTCCTGAGTAAATAAATAGAGCTACCAGTTGACCCAGATATTCCTCTACTGGGCATCTACTGTAAAGGCTCCTCTCTTCACTGCAGATATATCTGCTCAACCGTGTCTATAGCTGCTCAATTCACAATAGCTAAGAACTGGAATCAACCAACGCCATGACTGGACGATTGGATATGTGGTGCATACGCACAATGGAATTCTACTCAGCAGTAAGGAAAAGTGATACAATGGTATTTGTAGGAAAATGGACAGACTTGGAACAGATCACACTCAGTGAACTCACACAAGCACAGAAAGACAAACACCGCAGGTTCTCACTCATCTGTGGATCCTAACCTGGAACAGCCTGAGCTACAGGCATACCTGACAGGAAACTCGAGGGATGGACAATAGGGATGGAGCTGCTTGGGAGAAGGGGAACGGAAGGGCAAGGGAGAGATCCACAAAACTAAATCCAAAATGAATTGGTACCATGGAAACCTTTCTCCCGGACAGCAGACTGAGAGATATAACTCTCAACAGGAGTATTCAAGGATTGTCTGGTAAGAAGGGCCCTAGAGAGGGTGGGATGAGCCCTAACCCTAAAACATTTGGCTCTAGCTGGTAACTCCCAGGACCAGAAATCGGTCACAACCCACAATGAGTTGTTGCTCGGAGAGACCTACAAGGTCCCCCAAACAAGACAGGCTTCCGGCAAAGAACCTGATTACCGGCTTGCTTGTGGTAGTTTGAATGGATGTCCCTCGATGGATTCGAGAGTTTCATTAAGGCTTGTAATTTAGATCTCCAGCCGCCTGGCTGGAGGAGGTGTCACGGGGGAGGATTTGAATTCCGGCCTAAGAGATGCCAAGTGCTCCGCCTTGCCTGGATTTCCTGGAGCGAGCTTGCTTGCTTATGGTGGCGGCTGCAGTTGCTTTCTCTCTCTCTCTCTCTCTCTCTCTGTTTGGATCTGTGGTGGTGGTGGTGGGGGGGGGGCAATGTCTTCAGCCATTACGGAACTTCCCCTGGATGTGTAAGCTTCAAATAAATCCCCTCCTCCATAACTTGTGCCTGGTTTGGAAGTTCATCCCAGTGACCCAAGGCTTTTTTTGTTTGTTTATTTGTTTGTTTGTTTGTTTGTTTTGGTTTTTCAAGGTAGGGTCTCACTCTAGCCCAGGCTGACCTGGAATTCACTCTGTATTCTCAGGGTGGCCTCGAACTCAAGACGATCCTCCTACCTCTGCCTCCCCAGTGCTGGGATTTAAGAAGTAAGCCACCCTTATTGCTGAAGACACCACATGCTGCCAACACAGAACCTCAAGAGACCCAGCTGGCATCTGGAAGGAAGGCAGCTGCCAGCCGGTCTGCTGTACAGTGCGGGAAAGTGCGGCATGAGCTGCTGGGGGAAAATGGCCAATGGTGGTGTGTGTTAGCAGGGCCTGCTGTATGAGAGCAGCCGGCCTGACAAGATGTATACATCAGCGCAACAGTGGACCCAGCCTAGGTGGGTAACCAATGGCTCTTTTATTGGCTAATTGGCTAAGAGATCCACTCAGTGGAAAGGAACCCATGGCTGGAACTGGGAACCAGGTCAGAATCCTATGGAGACCAAGATCATAGACTCCAATGAGAAGCTCCCACCAGTCTTTGGCCAAAAAAGAGGCTACACCCTCCAAATGTCTCTTAATTAACAATGCTTATCCAAGTTAACCCACACTGATCTCATGCTCCACTCGAGAATCCATTTTTCTTTTTCAGAAAGCAGCAAGAACCAAGGAGATAAACCGCCCATGCAAGTCAGCTGTAAAAACACAGTAAAGCATCTGGTACTGGTTTGTAGTGGTATGTACACACACACACACACACACACACACACACACACACATAAATAAATAAAATAATATGAAAATATTTTTTACTTATTTATTTGCAAGCAGAGAGATATTGAAGAGAAACAGAGAGAATAGGCCCACCAGGACCAACCTCCAGCTATTGCAAATGGACTCCAGAGGCATGTGCCACTTTGTGCATCTGGCTTTACGTGAGTACTAGGGAGTCATTGGGCTTCACAGGTGAGCATCTTAACCACTGAGAAATCCCTCTAGACCCTGAAAAATATTTTTTTTAAGAAAAAAGACAGTATTACGCTGGTGAAATGGTTCAGTGGTTAAGAATATCTGCTGTGCAGGCACGAAGACTCAAAGTCTATTTCCAGCACCTGTGTTAAAAAGCCAGACATGGCCACACATGCCTGTAACCCCAGCATTAAGCTGGAAGGAGATAAGAGGGTCACTGGGTCTCAATGTTCAGTGAGAGGCTCTCAGAGAAATAAGGCAGAAGAGTGACAGAGGAGGACCCACATACCTCTCTCTGCTTTGCTCATGCATGCTTGTGCTTACACCCCCCCCCACACACACACACATACACTGGAAAAAGACAGTATCTTGAATCTCACTTGTGGTTCTTGAAGTCCATTTGTGACAGAGTAAGCACTTAATAATAACAAAAGAACTTTACGATAGGACAGAAGTTTAGGTTATGTTACATTAAGTTCTTAGAAACACTACATTTCTAAAGCAACTTTCAAAAACTCCATCAGTCTGGTGTAAAAGCTTTGGCAAGGCCTTTCCAACCTCATGCATACTTCACTTGGAACAAGGAAAGAGGGTCCTTAAATTAAATTCCACCACCAATATGAGTTCGCCTCAAACAATAAAACCAGTATGCAGTGTGTGGTGCAGACTGTTAATAAAACAATCTCATTGATCTGGCCATTGTTCTTCCCTAATCACTTTGTTACAGGTTTCCACATACCAAACAATGACAGGAACCAGAAACCTAGCCCAGGCTTTTACAGGCTGTGAGTATTTTACCATTCCAGTAATGTGACAGACTCTGCTGAACCTTCGCTGGTGCCCAGAAGAAAGATACACACCTAGCGAGGCCTTTAATCCCAGCACCGGGAAGGCAGAGGTAGGAGGACCACCATGAGTTGCAGGCCAGCCTGGGACTACAGAGTGAGTTCCAGGTCTGCCTGGACGAGAGTGAGACCCTACCTCGAAAACAAACAAACAAACACAGATCCACAGGTGGACTCCTTATGCTCTCACATGAACTTCCTTCTCCTCCTTCCTCTTTGTTCGGCAAGGGACTCCAGCTGCTTTGCTGGACAGAGTGAAGACATTCTGCAGTAAAGAAAAGCAACTGTCTTAAACCCATTGTGAGAGGGGAGGAAACAGGAGGAAGATGTAAAATCCATGTTGCTAACCTTCCACCCCACTCAGGCTGCAGGGGTGAGATGGGGGTCAGTCAGTAGGGCGCGAGGAGGGAGCTGGGAGGTGTGGTTTAGAAACATCGAGAGACTCTCTGATTTTTAAGCTAGACCAGCACAGGACTAAAGCAGGCAAAGAAGCAATTTACAGACTTTAGAGGAAGGTTTTTTAGATGTCATGGCGGTTTGAATAAAAATGTCCCCCATAGACGCGTGTTTGTGATTAAGCCTGATGTTTAAGCCCTAGCTGGTGGAGCCTTTGGGAGGTGGACCCTTGCTAGAGAAGGTGTTCGAGCCCAGCCAGCCCCACCTGCAGCACTCAGCTCGCTCTTTCTACTTCTTTCCAGCTGATGTGGAGATGTGACACCTGGCTGTCTGCTCCTATCATGCTTTCTCTGCCATCACGGAGCCGCCCCTTGAAACTGTAAGCCAGGAATGAACGTGTTCCTCTCACAAGTTGCTTCTGTCGGGGTTTTGTCCCAGCAATGAGAACATGCTCGCTACACATGACCAAGAGAACAACAGGCGAGGTCCCACCACTCTGTTTTTATTATAGGTACACCTCCATCATATCAACAGTCAACTCCTGGCCAGCCGACATCATGGACTTAGAGCTGAGGTAACGGAGTAGCAGTGAGGGAAGGAAAGAGGGACACCTTGATGACTGGCCTTCAGGAGAAAGATCTCTCTGCACTGACAACGCGATCTGTCTAGACAGACAGGCCGAGCACACTACTGCTGAACATGCCAGTAAGGAGAACCCCAGCCATTCCCGTAGTGCAGGGTGCTTCTTCCCTCCCTCATTTTATGGATCAAGAGGCTGAGGATGGGAGACATGTGAGTTGACACATTCAAGGTCTCATACGAGCTCAGGGTCAGAGTGAGGACTCAACTACGTTCCATTTGTAAGTTCTGGTCAACATAAGTAATTCCTTCTATGCTGATATTCCCAGAGAATTTCTTATTAAGGACTTTATGTGTCTTCTAATCACTTTTGGCCTGTTCATTTGACTAGCAAACTTTCCTAACCAACAGTTACAAGGTAAAATGTAGGTTCAACAATCATCTCAAATTTTGAATAAGATCAAGATGATCCGTGAGTGGACTGCTGGGTGCAGTGTGATCTACTATCACGGTAAAGCAGCGCAGAAGACTTTTGGCTCAACTGCCACCGTCCACGAGAGGCGGGAAGACATGCCGTACCACCTCCAGACACCGAGGGACCCTGTCATGAGTCTGCAGAAAATCCTAGAAAGAGATATAAAGCAACAAGCAATTGGATGATGATTTCTTTGGGATGTGATTCCCATGTGTAAAAAAGAACTTTGGGATTCACATGTGTTTTATGATAATTAGACAAAAGTATTTTTTTTTTATTCAGGGAGAATAAAAGATTCTGATTGCTGCTTCAAAAACAGACTGCTTTGGTGAACTGAAATTGAAATAAGAAAGGATTCCTAATTCCCGTCATCTGTAGTAATGGATGGGAAGGGCATTGTTCTTACAATCTATGCTAATCAGATATATATATATATATACTATTGACAACTTCTATACTTACAGACAACAAACCATGGTATTTCATATTTTCCTCCCCTCCCCTGCCCTCCTGCTAATCAGATTTTAATTGTCCTAACCTACAATGACATAAAATTAAAGAAACCTTAGTGATGCCCTTACAAAATTAAAATGACTGTAGAAAATGATTGTTTCTGTTGTTAGTTTTGTTTTGTTTTTAAAAACTGGACACAGAGCTGAAGAGATGGCTTAGCGATTAAGGCACTTCCCTGCAAAGCCTGAGGACCCAGGTTCAATTCCCTACTGACATAAGCCAGATGCACAACGTGGCACATGCATCTGGAGTTTGTTTGTAGTGGCTGGAGGCCCTGGTGCGCCCATTCTCTCTCTCATAAATAAATAAATAAGGACTGGACACAGAAAGTATTACTACTTATGTTAGAAATTCTAAACCAAGAGCCGGGTGTGATGGCGCACACCTTTAATCCCAGCACTTGGGAAGCAGAGGTAGGAGGATTGCCATGAGCTCAAGGACAACCTGAGAATACATAATGAATTCCACATCAGCCTGGGCTACAGCGAGACCCTACCTAAAAACAAAATTCTAAACCAAGTAATTTTTAGCAGTTCTCCAACCCTTCAGTTTGCATGTGTTAGTCTATAGATGCAATAGTATGGTCCTTTGAAAAAGCACCCACCTTCTATTAAAATAAGAATGTTACCAATTTGCTTTAGTTTCGCAAATACAGCTCTCAGAATATAAGTCCAAAGTGGGAATCAAGGAAGTGCAAGTTCATCCTACAGCTGACCTGTCAGGACCCTCAGGCTGATGGCGACTTGGACACAAACCATATTCTAGCTTTTTGGATCATTATTGGTACCTTTAGCAACACCTCCACTGGAGCCCCCCTAAGTCCCTGGATGAGGATGTGGGCTCCAGTCTGGCAGATTCTGCTCTGGCTCAGTCCCATCCTCAACACAATGGCCCACACACGATCCAGCAGAGGGCCTGCGGGCTCCCCAGGGGGCAGGGGGTTCCTGAACAGTACCAAACAATAAAACCCATTCTTGAAATCCAAATGGCTGCTCTGAAGTTTTTGTTTTGTGGCTGGTTTTCTGAGACAGGGTCTCATGTAGCTCAGGCTGGCCTGAACTCCTACTCCTCCTGCTGGGTGTATGCCACCATGCCCAGCTACGTGCCCAGAGTGCTTATGAGAGTAACATGAAATAGTGTGAAAGAAAACAAGAAATCCACTTGTAAATGGTAAACATTAATCATTATATGCAAATAATTTATTATCAATGACAGTTATCATTTTAAATGACTAGAACATGGTAATAATATTCTATAGATTGCAACATCATAGGCTTAAAAATGACTATCTCTAGAAATTTCACAATTATAACAAAGGAATTCTTTTGGGGCATGTGCCAACCATGCCTGGCTTTAACTGTTTTTATTTTATTTTATTTTATTTTATTTTATTTTATTTTATTTTATTTTATTTTGGTTTTTCGAGGTAGAGTTTCACTCTAGCCCAGGCTGACCTGGAATTCACTATGGAGTCTCAGGGTGGCCTCGAACTCACAGCGATCCTCCTACCTCTGCCTCCCGAGTACTGGGATTAAAGGCGTGCGCCACCACGCCCAGCGTGTTTTTGTTTTATTTTTAATATTTTTATTTCTTTATTTTTTCAAGCAGAGAGAGAGAGAGAGAGAGAGAGAGAGCATAGGCACACCAGGACTTCCTGCCACTGCAAGCGAACTCCAGACACGTATAGCACTTTGCACATTTTCAGACTGGTACGTTTGGCAACACCGCCATTGAAGGCCCTGTGAGTCCCTGGATAACACGGGTTCTTGGGATTCGAACCTGGGCCAGCAGGCTTTGCAAGCAAATGCTTTTAACTGCTGAGCCATCTCTTCAGCCCTATTCTTTTTTTTTATTTTGCATGTGTGTATATGTACATAGTCACATGTGTGTGAGGATGCATGTGCATGTGTGTGCACGAAGACTGTTCTTATTTATGACAAGTTTTAGCAGTTTATTTGATCTTGGGAAAGACTCATCATTTCTATATCTTTCCTATTTCATAGGTTAAAATGAGGTTTAGCCGAATGGTTCCTATTAAATTGCATAAAGCACTTTTTCCACAGGTCCTGTGCCTTCTAACTTGCTCATGCAAAGAAGAGGTGGTTTCCCACACGGAATTCTATAGGCCACCCAGTGACACTTACTCCACCTGGGGCGGCTCTCCACAGCAGGGAGAGCCTCTAGAATAAATGCTTGCCCCCACTGCAGCGCTGACTTCGCCATGTGTTTTCATGTCTCTCTGGGCTTTGATGGCTCAATGGCGAAGAGGAAAAAGTCAAGAGAAAAGAATGGTAAATAGAGTCTGTGGTTCCTCATATTTTGTTAAATGTTTTTTTGTTTTGTTTTGTTTTTGCCAAGCATGCTTTATCTGACTATCTTTTCAGCAACCCACCTGCTTTTGATACAATTTAAAGCATACTTCACTCCTAAACACTCCAGCACTGACTAGAGTTCAGTATATTTTCTTTTTTTTTTTTTTTGGTTTTTCGAGGTAGGGTCTCACTCTAGCCCAGGCTGACCTGGAATTCACTATGGAGTCTCAGGATGGCCTCGAACTCACGGCGATCCTCCTACCTCTGCCTCCCGAGTACTGGGATTAAAGGCGTGCGCCACCACGCCCGGCTTGAGTTCAGTATATTTTCCATGGACATTTTACATGTAATGAAATATACACATTTTAGTTATGCCATTTGATGAGTTTCAATGGACACATGTAACTAGGTAGGTCCTTGGTCACTCCCTGTCCCCCTCTCTACTCCCAATGACACTGCTGACTTGACTGTTTCCACCACGGATCACCATTGCTTGTGCTGGAACGCATGGCTGCAATCAAAATATGGTCACTTTTGTGCCTGACTTCTTTGAGATTTTTTTCTATCGTTCCATATATTTTATTCATTTATTTGTTTTCAAGCAGAGAGAAAGAGAGAGAAAAACATGCCAGAGCCTCGAGCCACTGCAAAGAACTCCAGAGGCATGCACCACTTTGTGCATCTGGCTTTACATGGGTACCGGGAAATAGAACCCCAAGTAAGTAGGCTTTGCAGGCAAGTGCCTTAACTGCTGAAACATCTCTTCAGCCCTGTTCCATATATTTTATAAGTGTGCAGCAGTTAGTGTACCATCCTTCAACTGAAGGTCACTTGGCTATTTTCAGATTTGGCCATTATGAGGAAAACCGTTATAAACATTCTTCTATGTGCCATTTTGTGGACACGTGTTCTCAGTTCTCTGAGGTAAATAACTAGGAGTGATTTGGCTGGGCCATAAGATTAGTATGGGTTTAGATATAATGAAACTATGAGACCTTTTTCTAAAGTGGCTATACCATCTCATGCTCCCAATAGCAACACATGAGAATAAGATATATTTCATCTATGTAGGCAATAAACTCCACTATTCAATGTCAAAAATAATATATTTTATTTATTTATTATTTATTTATCTGCAAGCAAAGAGAGAGAGAGATAGAAGAGAGGGGGAGAGAGAGGGAGAGAAGGGGGGGACAAGGACCTCCGGCCACTGCAAAGAAACTCCAGATGCACACACCACTCTATGCATCTGGTTTTATGTGGGTATTGGAGAATCAAACCTAGGCCTTTAAGGCTTTGCAAGCAAATGCCTAAACTGCTAAGCCATCTCTCCAGCTCCTATTTTTTTCTTAAATAATCATGTGAATTTTAAAAAACTAAGAAGAAAAGACAGCATATGTCTTTTATATTTACTACTCACTATACCTATTAGCTCTGACACTCTTCCTTCTTCCCTGAAGGTCTGTTGTTCCAGTCAATATTATTTTCCTTCATCCTGAAAACCTTCCTTCAGCATTTCTTCCAGTACAGATCTCTTGATAACTTCTTCGTTTCCACTTCTGTTAAAATATCCTTAGTTTGTTTTCATTATTGAAACTTATTCTTGCTAGTTATTGAATTCTGGTTCATTTTTGAATGAACTCCAGATGCATGTACTACCTTGTGCACCTGGCTTTACATGGGTACTGGGAAACTGAACCTGGGTCTTTTGGCTTTATAGACAAGTGTCTTAACTGCTGAGCCATCTCTCTAGCTCTGTTTTATTTTTTTTTTAGTACATTAATTCTTTTTTTCTGGCCTCCACTAGCTCTAATAAGAAGTCAACCATCACCTGTATTATTGTCCCCCTATGCAATGTGTGTCTTTTTTTCTAGAAGCTTTCAAGAGCTTTACTTTTATTGGCAGTTTGGTCACAGAGCATAGAGGTGTGGCTTTTATCTGTATGGAGCCTGCTTGGCGTTAGCTAAGCTTTCCAAACCTGTACATTTATTTGCTTCTAACTAAATTTGAGGAAAATATTAGCCACTACTTGAATAAATATTCTCTGCGCATAATTTTTGTTTCATCTTTCTGCACCACATATACACCTGTGCACATGCCAGAGCCTTGCCCCGCTGAGCACCGAGCGCTGTTGCTTGTTTTAATCAATTTTCTCTCTGATCTCCACATTGGACATTCTTAGTTTTCATTCACTATGAGCACATCGTACTTTATATATCTGGACATAGTTATAACTTTTTTTCTTTGAAACAGGACCTTGCTATGTTGCTCAGGGCTAAAGCAAATCTCCTCCTATCTCAACCCACCGGTATCTGGGACTACTGGCGCGCACCATCACACCCAGTTTACAACAGCTTCTTAAAACCGCCTTCTACAAATTCCAATAGCTTGATTATGTTCGGGTTGGTCATATTCAGTGCCTTTTCTCTAGAGTCTGAGTCATACTTTCCTGTTTCTTCTTATGTCTAATAGTCCAGGACGTTAAGTGATACATTTGTAGGCACGTGGGATTCGGATTTATTACCTTACCGAGCCCCGGCTTTGCGCTCTAGCAGGCAGTTAACCCGGGTGAACTCACACACCACACTGCTTCTCCTAAGTGGGCCGGCCGCCACCTGTGCTCAGCTCCCTCTGAGCAGATCAGTCTATTTGGAATCACATGCTTATCTTGGGGGCTACTTGGAGATTTAATCGGAATTTATGCAGAGTGGGGAGCTGCCCTGCACGGCTCTCTCCTTTCTAGGAGCTCTTCCTCACTCTCTGCTAACCGCTGTAGCCCAAACTCTGCCCTGATTCCCCAACCACTTTCTATGCAAATTTAGTAGCTCTGTGGTACTGGGGTCCGAACTCTGGCCAATCAATCAATCAAACAAACAAACAAACCAGGAAATGTACCCAGGGTTGCTCCCCACATCCACATGCCCAGTCTCCTCTGACCCTTGTACCTTCACATGGTTGCCTGGCTTATATTTGCCCAGAGTTCATGACTGGGTTCAACTACTTTGCCATGATCCGAGTGCAAACAGAAATCACTATGTAAAGATGAGGGTGGGCTAAGTTTCGTTCCCCTGCACATATTGCCTTCTGATTAAAGAACTAACCTACAGGAGGCTGTAGTTAGCTTAGCCTGTAGAACTTTCCAACATGAATTGTTTTCCTATGCTGGACAATATGGTAACTGCTGGTCATACAGAGTTACTGAACACTTAAGATGTAGTGCTTGTGACTGGAAAATGAATTATTTTGCTTTTTTTTTTTTTCTTGTTGCAATGCAGTGTTCTTCCATTGAATTACACCACCAACCCCTCCCCTTTTTTTTTATGTAAGACAATCTTTCTAACTTACTCAAAGTGGGCTTGAGCTCACTATGTAGCCTAGGTAAGCCTTGAACTTATGACCCTCTTGCCTCAGCCTTCTGAGTGGTTGGGATTACAGGCCTATATCAACAGACCCAGTTTACTGCACTTAAATTTAATTTAATTACATTCACTAGCTGTGGCACTAGAGACAGTGATTTGGCTCTAAACACAATATGACATGGTCTTCCTGTGTTACAGATGATAAGGTACAGCCCAGCGAGCTTCCAGAAGAGCCTGTCTTGAACACATGGCTCTAGTGGAAAGCCAGGACTTGAGCTTAGAACCCCTGAATCCTTCCACACTATACAAGAAGAGACTACAAAACGTGATGGACGGGTGAGGACAGCTAAACGTATACCAGGAGGAATGACGATGGAGTAGAACCTGAAGAAAACACAAGTGGGCAAATGCGAGAGCTGTGGGCAGGGCGATCTGCAAGCAACAGACACCGCGGCGCTGGCACACAGTCCTGGGGCTCCTGCTGAGCTCATAGCTGTTCCATCAGCAAGTGAAAAAGAGCTCATCCCAGGTCTGAAAGGCCCCGGCTCGGCTGGCTTAACGTACAAAGGAAACAACCAGGAAACTGATGACTGTTTCCATCCTCTGCAAGTGCCCCTGCAGTCTGCACTGATCCAAGTTACGGGTCCAGAATCCTATTTGATTCGCAAACGCCGGTGAGATGCATACTCCAGAAGGAGTTGCCAAGCCAGCCCCTCGCGAACTTAACACTCCCTGTGAGGATATGGTTCTCTGCTAAAATGGAATGTTTTTCACCTTTTGACCCACTCTCTTGTGCTACCAGAAGTAAAATAATTACCTTAACTACAGTCTTTGTCTCTGTCCTACATGCACATGCGCACTTACACGCCACAAACCTTTGTATGGATTTTATATTACCACTACGGCAATTATATAGTAATGTACATGGCGTAGAAGACGTCTGCAAAAAGCTCCAAGAAAAATAGCATTGTTTTTGGAGAAAGTGCTGTGGTGAAGATGATGTCACCAAAATCATCTAGTCAATTTCCTGTGGCCGTATCCTCAAGGAAATCCAGAAGGCTCGATTCTGTCTTTTTTCTTGGTCAGTAACTGCTCATGCAAACCCACAGGTGTCATTCCTTGATAATGATTCCAATTAACCTTCATTCTTTGTAATCACAAGGAATCAAATTTCACCATGAGAGATCTTTTACGAGACTGTTTAAGGAATTCTGATTGGGTGTAGATTTTCTTTTCTTTTTTAAAAAAATATTGTATTATTTATTTATTTGAGAGAAAGACACAGGGGTACAGAAAGAGAGAGAGACAGAGAGAGAGAAAACGGGCATGTCAGGGCCTTTAGCCACTGAAAACAAACTCCAGACCCATGAGCCCCCTTGTGCATCTGGCTTATGTGGGTCCTGGGGAATCGAACTTGGGTCCTTGCCTTTGCAGGCAAATGCCTTAACCGCTAAGCCATCTCTCCAGCCTTGGGTGTGAATTTTCAACTTTAGTCAGTGACAGCAAAGATGATTACAAAGAAGAGAAGACAACTCCGCTTAGTGGTATTTTCTAGCTGGTTTCCTGGGGCTTCTCTCCAGCTCTGAGCAAAGCAAAGAGCATCACCGTAAGACCTGAGGGGAGGGGACCTCTTTCCCTGCCCGAGCATAGGTCTCCTCCAGGCCAGAAGCACTGGTCAGCACTGGCCCGCAACAGAAGGGCTGTTGCCGGGGACTTGAGCTCCAGAGGGCAAAGAAATGGTGTGTTTGTTGGTACTTGCACAGAGCAACATGCTAAACGCTGCTGGGTGATAGGCCAGCTATGGCCCTTTCCTTCCAGAAGCTGCTGGTGACACAGGGAGCATTGACCCCAAGAAAGAAACAGCAAGGGTAGGGCCAAGGAGTCTCTGAGGACAGTATGCCCATCAGTTCAAAACCAAATAAATCTAAAAGATCAATATCAAGTGTTGACACATCTATAAGTCTTTCTAAAAAAAATTGGGGAAATATCTTAATTTTGAGTATGGATTGCATATAACAGCAAAACATAGGGAACAAAAACAAATCAGACTACATCTAATAGAAAAGTTTCTCCATGGCACAGGAAATGGCTAACCAAGGGGAAAGGCAGCCTATGGAACAGGAGAGATTTTCAAACCATGTATTCCATAAGGGGCTGGGACTAATATCCAAAATGTTTAAGGAATTCATATAACCAGAGAGCAAAACAAGAAAAAGTACTGAAAAATGAATACTGAACGTATATATTTAAGAGAAGTCTCTGGATGTACAGGGAAGGTGCTGAGCATAACAAGCCCACAAAACAAAATGGCGGTGGGATGTCGCCGTATATCTGCTGGGATGGTTGGTATCAAAAAAGCCAGCAACGGCAAGTGTTAGTGAGGGTATAGAGAAAAAGAAGCCCTTGTATAGTGTTGGTAAGAATAAAAATGGATAGAGCAATTATGCAAAACAGTATGAGCATCCTCAATGAACTAAAATTCCATTGCTAGGTTTGTATCCAAAAGGAATAAAATCCTTGTGTCAAAGAGATATCAGCACATCCATGTTCACTCCAGAACTATTCACAACTGTCAGAATCTTGAAACAATTGAGATAACCATCAGTGGCATGCCATCAATTTTTACAAATGTGATACACACACACACACACATACATATATGTATGTTTATTTATAAAGGAAATCCTGGGCCAGAGAGATGGCTCAGGGGTTAAAGACACTTTCATAAAGCCTGATGGCCTGAGTTCAATTCCCCAGTATCCATGTAAAGCAACATGCACAAATTAGCATGTGTCTGGAATTTGTTTGCAGGGGCAAGAGGCCCTGGTGTGCCCATAACACACACATACACACACACACACACACACGCACGTGCACACACACACACACACACACTTTCTCTCCCTCTATCTCTATCTTAAATAAATAAATATTTAAAAAAGAAATCCTGCCATTTGCAATAATATGAATAGCACTGAGAGACATTATGTTAAGTGAAATAGGGCAGGCAAAAAGGGACAGCTATCATATATTCTCAGTCAGCTGTGGAAACTAAAGAACTTGTCACATAGACGTGCAAAGCAGACTAGTGGTCTCCAGGCTAAGGGGAGGATGGAGAGATGGCTGAGCACTCCAGAACAGATTGGAGGAATTAATGTTAATGCCCTGCAGCATAGCAGAGCAACTATAGTGCACAACAGCTTATAAGGCATTTCAAAATAACAAGAGGGGGGCTGGGCTGGAGAGATGGCTTAGCGGTTAAGCGCTTGCCTGTGAAGCCTAAGGACCCCAGTTCGAGGCTCGATTCCCCAGGACCCACGTTAGCCAGATGCACAAGGGGGCGCATGCATCTGGAGTTCTTTTACAGAGGCTGGAAGCTCTGGCGCGCCCATTCTCTCTCTCTCTCTCTCTCCCTCCCTCCCTCCTTCTCTCTGTCGCTCTCAAGTAAATAAACAAACAAAAAATAAATAAATAACAAGAGGGGGCTGAAGAAATGGCTTAGCGGTTAAGGCACTTGTCGGCAAAGCCTAAGAACTCAGGTTCGATCCCCCAGTACCCAAGTAAGCCAGATGCACAAAGTGGTGCATGCATCTGGAGTTTGTTTGCAGCAGCTGTGTCCAGTCTCTCTGTGTCTGCCTCTTCCTCTCTCTCTCCCTCCCTCCCTCTCAAATAAATAAAATACAGAAATAATCTATTAAAAATAAGAGGAAAAGAATTTGAAGGTTCACAACACATAGAAATGATAATGTCTGAGGAGATAAAATTTTGATTACTCTAATTATTACTGTTGTTGTTGTTGTTTTGGTTTTATGAAGCAAGATCTCACTCTAGTTCAAGATGACCTAAAGCTCACTCTATTGGCCAGGCTGGCCTCAAACTCATGATGATCCTCTTGCCTCAGGTGTGAGCCTCTATACCTAATGATTACTCAAATTTGATCGTCACACTTTATGTAAGTAAATCAAATTATCATACCATACCCCATAATTATGTACAAACACAATATGCTAATCAAAACACAAAAACAGGAGTATATTCATTTTCTTAGCATTAAGAAATGAGGAAGCCAGGCATGCTGGCACACTCCTTAAAACCCAGCACTCAGGAAGAAGAGGTAGGAGGATGGCTGTGAGTTCAAGGCCAGCCTGGAATTACAGAGTGAGTTCCAGATTTAGCCTGTCCACTCTGTCCAGCTTAGGATAGTGAGACTCTACCTCAAAAAAAGGGGGCCTAGAGGGACTGGAGAGATGGCTTAGCCATTAAGGCATTTGCCTGCAAAGCCAAAGGACCCCTACTCTCCAAAACCCACATAAGCCAGATGCAAAAGGTGGTGCATGCATCTGGAGTTTGTTTGCAGTGGCTGGAGGCCCTGGCATGCCCATTCTCTCTCTCTCTCTATCCATGTCCCTCTTTCTCTCTCTCTCAAATAAATAAATAAATAAATAAAATATATTTTTTAAAAAGGGCTACTGAGATAGCTTGATGGTTAAGATGCTTGTCAGCAAAGCCAAAGGACTCAGGTTCAATTCCCCAGTACCCATGTAAAGCCAGATGCACAAGGTGGTACATGTGTCTGGAGTTCATTTGTAGAAGCTCGAGGCCCTGGCATTCCCATTCTCTCTCTCTCTATCTGCCTCTTGCTCTCTCTCTGTCTCTAATAAAATATAAAAGAAAAAGAAAAAGAATTTAGGAAAACAGGGACCATAGATATGGTTTGGTGGATATAGTGCTTTCCACTCAAGCTTAACTACTAGAGCTCAATCCACTGACCCCACAAAAAAGTCAGAAGTCAGGTCATGCTTCTGGTAATCCCAGCACGCTGATAGTGAGGTGGGAGGTAGAGACTGGAGGATTTTCTGGAAGCTCATTGCAAGTGTGGTAAAGAAGGACAGAGCAAGATCCAGAAAGAGAGGCCCTTCCTCAAATGAGGTAGAAGGTGAGGAACAACATGAATGCTATCCTCTGACCTCCACACACATGTGTGACCTGCACACCCTCATCTTCACACACACACACATGCACGCGAACAAAACCATAAATTTTACATATGTGGTATACTTAAATACATAGAAAATGGGCTAGAACACTACAATCTAATAAAAAGTAAGCCACAAATATAATTTAAGCTTTCAAGTAGCCACATAAAATGTTTATAAAAATTGGCCAGTCATGGTAGCGCATGTCTTTGGCACTCAAGAGGCAGAGGTAGGAGGATCACTAAAAAGTCAAGGCCAGCCTGGGACTACAGTGAGTTTCAGGTCATCCTGGGCTACAATGAGACTCTACCTCAAAAAATCAAAACAAGGGGCTGGAGAGATGGCTTAGTGGTTAAGTGCTTGCCTGTGAAGCCTAAGGACCCCCGTTCAAGGCTCGATTCCCCAGGACCCATGTTAGCCAGATGCACAAGGGGGCGCACATGTCTGGAGTTCGTTTGCAGTGGCTGGAGACCCTGGCGCACCCACTCTCTCTCTCTCTCTCTTTCTCTCTCTCTCTCTCTCTCTGCCTCTTTCTCTCTCTGCCTGTCACTCTCAAATAAATAAATAAATAAAAACAAAAAAATCAAAACAAAATAACAAGTTTGTAAAAACTGAATTTGATTTTAATAACTATACTATTTAATGCAAACTATATAAAATACTGCCACTAGACTATAATGAACATAAAAAGTTTAATAATGAGATACTTTTACATCCTTTCTGTTCATTGTAAGTCTCAAAGTCCAGCATGCATTTTATATTTATAGCATGCCTCAACTCAAACTAGTCAGGTTTTAAAGGCTTAACAGTCATATGTGGGTAATGGCCACCACAGTGGGTGGTATAATCTAGAAGGACACACTTCACACTGGTAATAGCAGTTACTTCTTGAAAAGACAGTGTTTAATCTTTTACATCAATAACTGACATAACATCACTGTGTAACAACAAAACTATAATAGCAGAAAACAAACTGGGGCTAGAGAGATGGCTTAGCAATTAAGGCACCTGCTTGCAAAGCCTAAGGACCCATGTTTAATTCCCCAGGTCCCATGTAAGCCAGACATGCAAGGTGACACATGCATAAGGTCACGCACGTGCACACTGTAGCACGCACATCTGGAGTTTGACTGCAGTGGCTGAAGGCCCCAGCGCACCAATTCTCTCTCTCTCTCTCATAAAAAATAAAATAAAAACAAAGTGGATGGGAATACAGGTGGCTGAGCAAATAACCCTATTCCTCAGCTTTTTGACTATCTGGGTCAAGGAGAGACCAGGAAAAAAAATAGCATTTAAAGTAGCAAATACACATAAAGCTAAGAATATAATCAAAAAAAGATGAGCAATAGTCTGCACTGGAAAATATTAAACTGTTGGAAGAGATTTATAAAGCCTAACTGAAATGGAGAAATATTCCATGCTTGTGAAATATAAGATTCAAATATATTTATAAATTCAATGCTATTCCAATCAAATCTCCAGCAGGATGTTTGAGTGGAGAAAGAGGGAACTGAGAAGCTGGTTTTCAAAAATCTATACACTGCAGATACACACATACATGCATGCATGTACACACACACACACACACACACACACACGGAACCTGGAAGAACTGGAGAAATCCTGAATTAGAACAAAGCTCCAAGAATGACATTATCAGATAAGGAGCTAAAGTTAGGCCATATATTCTTTGTGTAAAGACAAAAAGACCCTCAGAGTGGGAAGCACAGTCCTACGGACTTGAAATCTCACACATGGAAACAGCAACAAGCAGTAAGGCCTCCTTGAACCTTGTACTCTACCCCCAGTACTTAGGACAGTCCGTTCTAAGTGGCAGCAGATCTAAACGTGGGAGGTGAAGCCACCAAGCCTTGCGGGCAACGCTCTTGTGATCCTGGGATGCACAGGCATCTCCCCAGCCAGGACGCAAAGGCACCAACAAAAGGAGGCAGAGATTAGACCTCATCGAGCGTTGCTGCAATGCTGAGCACATATGAGGGGAACTGAGTATCAGTGCTTGAGTAAGGAAGAAATGCTCAACTGAACTTGAAAAAGAAACGCTGCTATGGGGTCAAAGGTGGGGGCTTCTGCGCAGAGGCGAAAGCTGCGGCAAGCAGACCTATGCAGATCTCACACACACACCGAAGAGCAGTGGTGGGAAAGGTCGTGCGGGGGTTTAGACTAATCCTGGAGGCTACTGAAAGCTGTCAAAAGCATTTTTAAGCTGGCAATTGCACAGTCAGAACTAGACTTCAGAAAGGCAACTCAAAGAGCTTTGTATAAGATGGCTGGATAGTGAAGTAAGTTAGAATCGAGGTAAATGACAAATATGAAAATCATCTAATTTTTTCTATCAGTGCCCAGTTAACTTGTATATTTGTGGGAAAAATTTAACACTAAAATAAGTGCTAATATGTAGTATGCACCACATATATAAATTATCAAGTGAAGATGAAATGATAATTCCATGAACAGCTTCATTTCTGAACCCTTGTGCCCCAGGCCCTGTGCTCTGAAAGCACTTTCTACGGCACACCTCATTTAATCCTCACAATGATAAGAACATTAACTACAGCACACAGAGTTTTTTTTGGGGGGGGGCATTTGTGTTCCGTATTCCTTTGTCTTTGAATTTTTTCATTGTATTTTTGGAAGAGTTAAGATTCCCTTATGATGCTGAAGATCCCTTGGTGCAACCACTGTAGACTGGCAAAGATCTACTGAATCCAAACATAGGTACAATTTAACATCTAACAGAAATAAATGCTGATGCTCACCTAAAGACATGGACAGCAGAAGTGTGGAACCTGCTGGACATGGTGGCACACATCTTTAAGCCTGGCACTCAGGAGGCTGAGGTAGGAGGATCGCCATGAATTTGAGGCCAGCCTGAGACTACGTAGTGAATTCCAGGTCAGCCTGGGCTAGAGAGAGACCCTACCATGAATACACACACACACACACACACACACACACACACACACACACACACACTAAAACGTGTGGAACTGCCAAGCATTAGAAACAACTCGTGCGTCCATTATCATTTCAAGGCCAAAACCCAAGCCCAAGCCTGTGGAGACTTCTGTTCACACTCATGCACTTCACCCTCCTGGAAGGAAACATGAACTCGGGCAGCAGCCACATGCCCAGGCCCAGGAGCGCATGCAAGCCCCTCTCCTTGACTCACAGTAGTTCTATTAAACGCATGCAAAGTGCTGAAAGGAGGCTGCTGCAACAGTCTGGCGTAAAGATGGTGCCGCAGAAGGAAGGAGACAGAGCAGATGTCTACAACAGAAAAAAGAGCAGCCGGTCAGCAGCCAGACCTGGGCGTGCAGGAAGGAGACGGCATGGGCACGAGGGCCATAGCAGTGCGGCTGCAGGATGGACCGAGGGCTGGGGCAGGTGCTGTGAGCTGGGGGCGGGGGAGGGGTCTTGGAGGCAGATGAACAGAGAAATATGAAGCTCAAGAGAGAGACAGGACTATGAAACCTTTGGAGTCATCAGCATATTTGCATATCTGGTTTCTCGAATAGAGAGCATCTTTAATACACTGTAATTTATGCACTCTCCCGACAATTAATATTCGCTCACAGGAAGGTCTCTGTGGGCACCTGGAATTAATTTTGAAGCCATTAAAGGAGACAGAAGGTTAGTCTGGATGAAAGATCCTGTGGAGAAGGTATCACCTCCCCTATTAAGTATCTGAGAGTAATTGCATAAAATGAAAACCCTATTGCTTTTAAAAGTAGGCAGATATGGGTAAAAACCCCAAAACTTATCAGAACCCAAGATGCATGAGGCAGAAAGATGCAGTGTGTGATCTTCACCATTCCTAACATTTATAGTGGAGGATTTTTGCTTCAAAGGGCCCATATCTGTATTTCATTTCAATATAAATTAACACAACCAAACACACAAGGTACAATGTCAGGTCACAGATACGGTCACATTAAAAATCATATGATGATGACAGCTAACTTATATAACTAGCCCAGGAGTCCAATAACAGATGACTGGATAAAGAAAATGTGATGTAGATGCATAGTGGATTTTGTTTACAGCCATGTCATTTGCAGGGAAATGGATGCAACTGGAGATAATCATATTAAATGAGGGGAGAGGAGGGAAGAAGAGGGAGAGAGATGGAAAGAGAGACACTGGCCTTTAGGAATTATTGACGAAGGATGATAAACAATGAAAAACTTATTCAGGTAACTCTGAAGTAACCAGATGAGTATAGTCTTAAATGGTCTCTTGGTCTCTCCCTCCATCTCTGCTTTTGTGCTCCCTTTATCTGAAACAAAGCTTCACCGTGCACCAGAACTTGTGACGCTCCTCTTGCCTCAGCCCCCACGCTGGGGTTATAGGCTCCGTCACCACCCGGCCTTTCTTTTCTCTTGTTTTTGAGACGTGGTCTTAATGTGTTGCCCAAGCTAGCCTTAAGCTCCTGGTGCAGGCAATCCTCCTGCCTCACCCTATCAACTAAGACTAGAGGTTCACACCATGTCCAGTTCTTGGGTTTGCCAAGGCTGTTTTAAAATCCCTCAGTTCCTCCGGATACTGGTGCCTGACCATGTGGCGGACAGCTGAAGTGGCCAGCTCACTTACATACTGTAATTAATCTTCACAATGCTCTGTGGTAAAATTCAGAGATGTCAATGTAACTAAACATATGAAGTAATTCATAAACGCTGTTATCTCTATGGACATTTTCTTCTCTATTAATATTACAATAAAAATGATACTGTCTGAAACTTCCTTCAGGAAAGCCATCCCAGGATTCCAGGCACCTCGCTAGGCACCTCACATATATTGCACATGGCCACTCACCAACTGCGCTTGCCCTGACTGGCGTCCTGAGGAAGACAGTCAAGAGAAGAGGAGGAGCTAGGTAATGCCCTTTGGCACGCCGCGGCCAGGCCAAGAAGTGCTCCAGCTGCAACTCAGAGCTGGTTCTGCTTGGGCACACGCCCCTCCCTCTCCACAGAGGCCCGCGGCCACTTTCTCAGCGTGCCACAGCTACTGGCTGTCAACTGCTTGAGAAAGTTACATTCTAATTTGCAAATAAAGACCAGCATGACCTTTCATCATCTGACAATCCAGGTCCCTCGGTGAGTGCAACACACTTCTCCCCACAGGTTCAAAACACCCACTAAAGAAACCGCACTTGATGACATCAAAATAAAAGACTAATCAAGAGAGGGAGGGAATACATCCCTGATACTGAAAACTTAAAACAGGGGTACTCATGAGCCCTAGGGGTGTAACGTCTGCTGTTGTCTGGCTAAATGTATACACTATGCCTATCAAACTGCCCAGTAAGCACTTCTCTTAAAGTTCATACCCTTATATTAACGCTACTCTCACTTTTGGTAGAGAATCTTCTCTTTTCAGATGGCAGTGACCTTGGGACGACTCAGAAGGTATCATGGTGATGGAAAGAAATGACTGCAGTGCTCAGTACTGCAATATCTGTATCACACCTTCCAAGGCTCAGGGTCTAATGTGGAAGAGGTGGTGGAAAGAACGTAAGAGCCAAAGGAAGGGTAGGTCTCCATATAACATGCTCCTTCCAGACACAAAATGACCTGGATATCCATGGCCTCACAGTGCCTGACACTACCTACACAAGACCATCATAAGAGGAGGAAAAGATCATGACATTAAAATTAAAAGAGAGACTGATTGAGATGGGAAGGGGGCATGAGGGAGAATGGAGTTTCAAAGGGGAAAGTGGGCGGTGTGAGGGTATTACCATGGGGTATTTTTTTTTTATAATCACGGAAGTTGTTAATAAAAATTTGGAAGAAAAAAATTTTTAAAAAGAGAGGGAGGGGATATGATGGAGAATGGATTGTGAGGGGGAGAACAGGGGAGGGGAGGGAATCATCATGGTTTATTGTCTATAATTATGGAAGTTGCCAATAAAAGTTTTTTTGTTGTTTTTTGTTGTTTTGTTTTTTAAAGGAAAAGCGCGAGGGAGCTGCAGAGTTCACATGGGGTCTCCAGCGGGTCATGATGCAATGGGCACACTCCAGGCGCAGCGTTGTGCTAACGTGCCCGCACGCAGAACAGCAGAAGGACCATGTCCCTGACTAGGCTACTCACTCATGAAGCCGGGGACGAGGTCTTCTACGACACCTGATTGCCAAGGAAAGACCCAGCGGTCAAAGCAGTGTTTGCGGGCATCCGAGCACCCCGTCTCAGGAAGCAGCTAATGGCTTACAGTAAGCTTCCTACCTCCCGGTCCTTGAGCTTCATGGCCAGCACCAGCTGATGCCTGTGGTTCGTGAGAGCCTCCCGGTAATTCCCTTTGGAGAAGAATGCGGAGCCCAGATTCCCATGAGCTCGGCATTCTCCAGTCTGGTCACCTGAGTGGGATTTAAGAAAAAAAAAAATCTCTAAGTCTTAGCATTATTAATAATATATAATGGCAATCTTAATTTAAGAGCCACGGAATTACGAGCTAGGGTTTCATTTACCTGCCTTTAGCAAAGCATTAGGTTTTTCCCCAGGACTGTATTTGGGGGTGTTAAGGTCCTAGAGCGTGAATCTTCAGACAAGTGTTACTGTCGTTGTGACACAAAACTAGTCAGGGGCGCAGGGTGCTAGGAGAGCGTAGAGACCTGGAGACACACCAGCTGCTGCTGCGGTGTCCTCATTGCTCTGTGAATGACCTCTGACTTGCAGTGATTAGCTTGTTGGTTCAGCCATTTGACGCCGAGCCTCCTATAATATATTACTTCTTTACAAGTATACAAGACTCGGCACAGCCCTTCCCCCTGAAGCCCTGAGAGTCCTTGACTAATCACCTCCCTGCTTGTCACAAGCCATGTTTATTCTCTAAGTGAGAAAACTGGGACACAGCCGTTAGGACGCCTATCCAAAGTCACCCAGCTAACCTGGGTGCCGTGGTGCGGGCCCCTGGTCCCCATCCCTCCTAAGCTGGCACAGCCGAGGCGACATAGTGAGACTCCAAACATGCAACCACCAAACAAACCCACCCCAAAGTCTCATAGCTGATAAGGAGCAGAGCCACGAAAGCCAATAGTCTGGCTCCACAGCACGTGTCTTGACTCTGCTCCATACTAAATCCTTGGACAAACTCATGATGCATTCTCATGGAGGCAGAAATTAAATTGAAGATTAAAATTCACCCACTTGGCACTTGGGATGTCAGATTTATAAGCCCTGAACTCTGAGGAGGGCCATGAGTGAGTGTACCAACCCACATCCCTAGCCCGCCTGGGAGCCCTGGTGCCGTGCTGTATGAAAACACTGAAGGTCTGAGGGCTCTGAACAGAGAACATTCTGGAGACACATACTCATTGCATATGCTATTCCTATTAATGCCAGGCTAACCAGCTGGGTTTGTTTCTTCTCAGTCCTGAAATGAACGGGGGCAGGACTCCAGCTAGGGTCTTAGCTACATCCAGGTCCTGCTGCATGTACCCTGAATGAAGGGGCGCAGGACTCTACCTAAGGTCTTGGCTACATCCAGGTCCTGCTGTGTGTACCCTGAAATGAAGGGGGCAGGACTCTACCTAAGGTCTTGGCTACATCCAGGTCCTGCTGTGTGTACCCTGAAATGAAGGGGCCAGGACTCTACCTAAGGTCTTGGCTACATCCAGGTCCTGCTGTGTGTACCCTGAAATGAAGGGGCCAGGACTCTACCTAAGGTCTTGGCTACATCCAGGTCCTGCTGTGTGTACCCTGAAATGAAGGGGGCAGGACTCTACCTAAGGTCTTGGCTACATCCAGGTCCTGCTGTGTGTACCCTGAAATGAAGGGGGCAGGACTCTACCTAAGGTCTTGGCTACATCCAGGTCCTGCTGTGTGTACCCTGAAATGAAGGGGGCAGGACTCTACCTAAGGTCTTGGCTACATCCAGGTCCTGCTGTGTGTACCCTGAAATGAAGGGGGCAGGACTCTACCTAAGGTCTTGGCTACATCCAGGTCCTGCTGCGTGTACCCTGAAATGAAGGGGGCAGGACTCTACCTAAGGTCTTGGCTACATCCAGGTCCTGCTGCATGTACCCAGTGCTCTTCTCTGTGTTTCCAAGAGACCAGTGTGCGCTGCTCAGGGCCGAGAAGACGGAGCCCCTCAGTTTGAGGCTGCAAGTGCCGATCTTCAGAGCGGCTTCTAGGACAACCACAGAGGCACCATGGTGGCCGGCTGTCAGGAGCTCCTGCCCAACCACGGACACGACCACAAAGGGACTCTTGTCCAGTTTCATTTTCTGAAGTTGCTGATAAGTGGGCTCGAGGGAGTCTGAGGAGAAAGAAAACAAGAATATGGGTTGAAACACAATGCCATCTTTTCTAACATGCTCCACAAACAAATGATTGTCCCACTGGTCATGGCTGGTTCACGCACAAGCTCTTCAAGCTTCAATCACCACAGCCCAGAGGTCTTCTTTTCCTTACTACCCCACACACCGCCATGCCTATACATTCTTCGGTTTTTCACTAATGATGCAAAACTCTCCCGGAATGGTTCTTCTCCTCCCTGAATGGTCTGCCTCCTTTTCCAAATCCTCCAATCACATCCTTCGAATCCCATCTCTACTGGGTACTACATCAATTCTTGTAGCAAAACTTCATCTATTCTTACATCTAAACGTGTCTCCATTTTTATAGTTAATACCACCCAGCTTAGCTGCTGATGATCTAAGAATTCTTTTACATATGCCAATTAAAAAATATTTTCCCAGCTAAATCATTTATTACCTTATTATAATTTTATAGCAGGTGGCACAGTGCAGGCAACATGATAAACAACTCTTCACTGCCACCGAGGTAAGAGTCCTGGACATGTCTGCCACTCAATAAATATTCAATGTGAATGTATGTCCCCATAGCCTCAGGAATTTTTGATTAACATTAAGCTTGCAACTTAAGCCTGCTGGGGAAAAGGTGCGTCACTGGAGAATGGATCTTGAACCCAGCCCTACTACAGAGCCAGTTCAGAGCCAGTTTTGAGCTCTGCTTGTGGGTGCCGGCTTTTCTCTCTCCTCTGTGGATGCTAAAGTGAGCCAGCTTCCTCCGCCACTGATGGAGTTTCCTCTGGAATCTGTAAGCCTGAAATCAACCCTCTCCTCCCATAAGCTGCTTCTGGTCAGCCGTTTGTCCCAGCAACAAGAAAGTAATGGCAACAAGCTTGAAGAACTTGTGCTTGAAGCAGGCCATGATGTACTAGCTAGGACCTCTGAACCAAAACACCACCAGGCAAAACCATAAGGAAATCACCTGGCAGTACTGTGAGATGGAAGATGAATGCATCAGTGTTGACTGCGTTTTATTTTCACATGGTATATGTTGAGGACACAGATTAGAAGTCAGTAAAGTACATGGGATCTGTTCCACGATTTGAATGTAGGGGACCACACAGCTCCTGTTACCTCCCTTGAAATTTGTCATTAAGGACAACTGCAGAGCTATGAACTATTGTCCTACAAGGAGATGGCATGGAGGACCCGTTTGCTGTTAAGCGGCAGTGAAAACCTCCTTGGTGACAGCGACTCTGCTATTCACATGTAACATACTAAAAAACAGTTGGTCTCTTTAAGTCTTGAATCTCCTAGCCAACAGTACTACATTAAAATGTAATTTTTACAATTTATGATTTCTCAACTCTCCATTTACAAGCTTGCGTCTGAATCAACATTACCACGGAAACCTTGAAACTTACTGGAGCCTAGAGCATTTTTTCCCTTCAATCAGATTGCTAAGCAGAGAGAACAAAGAACATTTTTACACCTGTCAAGCGCGGGCTGTGCAGAGTGCCCGCAAACACCAGCTAAGCAGTTAAACGGGTTAAATGCACACGCAGGAACCCAGGAACTGCAAGGGGAGGAAAGGGCAATGTGGCGCTAGAATGCCAGGAGATGCCTGCTGCTGGGCTTGGCAGCCAATGATGAGCGATATCAGCATCCCACTGCCTGATTGGCAGGAACCAAAATAATAGACTTTAGAACTAGATTTGTAAAATGTCATCATTTGAGAAATGAAGAACTTGAGTACTTAGCAGCCAGGATTGCAGACTGGGACAGAGCCATGAAAAGAACCCACGGCAGGGCTCTGGGCCCACAAAGCCACCATAGCAGGCTAGCTAAAAACCCACAACAGGGGGCTGGAGAGATGGCCCAGCAGTTAAAGGAACTTGCTTGCAAAGCCACTGTCCCGGGTGCCATTCCCTAGTAACCATGTAAAGCCAGTTGCCCAAAGTAGTGCATGAGTCTGGAGTTCATTTGTAGGGGCAGGAGACCCTGGCATCCATATTCTCTCTCATAAGTAAATCAAAATATTAAAAATTTTTTAAAAGAACTCATGGCAAGGCTGTAGGCCCACTTCTCCACCATAGCCAGAAGAGTCTCGATGGTGAACTACAGAAGCATTGACTGCTTTTAAGTAGAAAAGACATGCACTGAGTAACTGCTGAGCAGGCTAGGAATCCAGACCTTCAAAATGACAGCCAAAATCATGCCGCAAAAGCTATCTGGTGAAGACAGCACAACCACTGCAAGAAAACGCAGATGTCCATGGCTCGAAACACTGCCCCGACGGAACCTGCCCATGGTCACCACCACAGCAGTCTGCGCCACACTCTCTCCTGAACCTGCAGCTCCTGACACAGAGTTGGGGTCCCAGCTGCAAAGGTGGGTGGGAAAATTAGGATTGTGGGAGGCTGGAAGCAGATGTGCAAGACTGAGGAACTCCTGAAATACAGACATGTTCGATTGCTCATCTCAAAATGGCAGCTGGCAGGCAAGGGCACCGTGCTTCCGGTAGAGACGCTCTTTCCCAGAGCGCCCACAGAGTCTGTGGCTGAGTGACGGCAGCCGACAGAAGAGAGGTCCCTGCAACGGTCAGAGGACTAAGGAGACGTCCAGAAGATTCCTCAGAGTGAAAGGAATCCCCCAACCACCCAAGTTTTCCCTAGATGAGACGGAATTGAAGAGATTAGAAGTAAAAAAAAAAAAAAAAAAAAAAAATCCCATGTGTAGTGTATAGGAAAGAGAATCAAAAAGGCACATTAAAGATTAAACGGCAATGTAAGGGAAACATAGAGCTGATATAAAAGTGAGTTTGCCAAGGGCCATTAGAGAGCTTTCTTACTGGATGAACGGGACTGAAATATGGCTCCTGGTTTTTGTTTTTGTTTTTTTGAGGTAGGGATTCACTGTAGCCCAGGCTGACCTAAAATTCACCATGCAGGGATGGAGGGATGGCTTAGCGGTTAAAGTGTTTGTCTGCAAAGCCAAAGGACCCCGGTTCAATTCCCCAGGACCCACATTAGCCAGATGCACAAGGGGACACATGCATCTGGAGTTCATTTGCAGTGGCTGGAGGCCCTGGCATGCCCATTCTCTCTCTCTCTCTCTCTTAAATAAATGTATTTTTTTTAAAAAAAATTCACTATGTAGTCTCAGGGTGGCCTCGAACTCATGGTGATCTTCCTACCTCTGCCTCCAAGTGCTGGGACTGAAGGTGTTCTCCAACACGCCTGGCTCTCCTGTCTTCTGATTGGAAAGACTGATTGTCCCAAACTGAGGATCCAGGGAAAGGCAGGGGCAGAGCATAGTGGAGTGGGAACCGACCAGCCTGAGTCGACCGGGGAACATATGCAGGCCGGAAGCGGATGGGGACTAGCGGGCAGAGCACTGAGCCAAGGATGGAAATGTCTGTGTCTGGAAGCACATGGGCTGCATCTCCTCACTCAGTCAAATGCTCAGGTTGCAACTGTGGTAGCAGCGCACAAATCTACACGTGTGCACACGCATGTGGCTGCATTCATGTGTCTCTACACATAGGCATGTGGGCATATATGTCCACCTGTGCTGTGCATAGCTAAATACACAGACCGTCCATTTTACTACATGTAATTTTAAGTTTAATGTCAAATTTCTCTGCTTTGGGCTCAATTACTAATCAGAAGCTCTAATCAGTACTTATACATGCTGGGGGTTTGGTGGGTTTCACTCTTTTGTTTTAAGTTGGGATTTTTGCTATGTTGCCCAGGCCAGTCCCAAACTCCTGAGTTTAAACTACCCTCCCATCTTAGGCTCCGAAGTAAGTACTGACACATGTCACTGCTCCTAGCCAACAAAACTAGCTTTAGATGAAAAATGATGGCAGGAAGGTTTTTAAGTCTATAGGTAATCTCCGAGATTCTTTCCAACTTTATTATTCTACAGGATACTGGTTCTATTAGCAAAGGGCCAATTTTGTGATGTTTAGTAGATTAGACAGAACAGAATGTTGGAAGCCTGTCACTATTAGATGGTTTTCTTTGGAATCTATGCATGATGCATGTGTAGCCAATGCCAAGCCAGTTCTGTCAGACACAAAGGCTCTGCACAATGCTGCTGATCCACTGCTAATGGTTCTGAAAGGGAAAGAAAACAGAAAAATGAGCAGTCACACTTCCTGACACTTAACAGCTTGAGGGAATGACCAGGCGTGGTGGTGCACGCCTTTAATCCCAGCACTCAGGAGGCAGAGGTAGGAGGATCACTGTGAGTTCAAGGGCAGCCTGAGACTACATAGTGAATTCCAAGTCAGCCTGGGCTACAGCGAGACCCTACCTCAAAGAAAAAAGAAAAAAGAAAGAAAGAAAAAGAGAAAAGCTTGTTGGAATGTAGTAGAAGCTAAAATAACCCATCACTCCCACCCCCAGCTAAGAAACACGCTATACCTCACCAGTTCTGAGACACGCACCTGTTGTACATGAACATTTCTGTATTGGAGGTGTCATATCTTGAGCTCAGTGGTACCTCAAAATAGTGGTCATTTCTACATCTACACAGGCCTACAGGAGCCCAAAAGTTACGTGATGAGGGAGGATGGTGTGAGTATCTGTCATCAGTGTCTTGTTATTTCTTAGTGATATATAAACAGACAGTCACAGTTCTCAGAACTGGTAGGCTGTGCTGTGGGACATTGGAGGGGAGGAGGCTTTGCAAAGGAAATGACATCAAATACAAACGGAAATACTGGAACCACAGTGCTGCCCGGGTGTGGCAGGGAGTGGGCAGTGGGAACATTTGGAGACAGCGGAGAAGGAGTGGGTCTCTGGTACTCGGCTGAGAGAGACTTGTTGGTGAGCGCCCATGAAGGAAGCCCATGGTACCTGGATGATCTCATTCCCAGCATCTCGCCTGCCAGAAACACGAGAGGGGGCTCCATGACAGGAAGACCCCATCTGCAGAGGAGGAGGTCTCCCTCACCCCAGTGCCCAGCTCTCAGGGACAACATGAGGAGGTGGGCATCACCGCTTACTTCCCCCTTTGGAAAGAGGCTGGTTCAGAGGATGGAAGCCACCTTCCTCAGTTGGCAGATGAGGAAACAGCAGTGCCAAAATCAGAATCCATTCTTGTGGGGGAGCAAATTTCCAAGATGGCCCTCCTGTGAAAAGTGACACCCTTCAAAGAGAATTAGAGAGAGGGTGTTCACAGAGGGCAGGCACTTAGGAAAATGCAGGTGGGCCTCAATTCACTGAGAGGTCAGACAGGAGAAGGTGTGCACAGAGGGCAGACATGTAGGAAAAATGCAGGTGACTAAGAGAAGAGCTTAAGCGTTCAGCAGCCATGTCCCATGGGCATTTGATATAATCAGCTTCCTCCAGAGCCGGCAGAGACACAGCAGGCGACCGACCGCCCCTAACCCAACAGCCCTGTGGGATTAATAGGAAGAGAGGAAAGATAGCTGAGAGAACCTGCGAGAAGCAGCAGCCCTGGTGCCTGGGAAGAACAAACAAAGGGAGCTCGGTGTCTCCCTCGTGGAGCAGAGACTCCGTGGCGGGCACAGCAGCGGGAATTGCACCCACATTTGCTCACAAGACACAATGCACAAAAATGGCTGAAAGACTGGCTAAAACGGAGACAGGGAAAACAGTACAGACGATGGCAGATCCAGTGTCTTGATTTATATTCATCCAGGTTTTCCCACTGTATCGAGTAATATATCTATAGGAGAAATGGCTCAAATGATATCTGGTTGGTGAGCATAAGTGAAATTATAATAATAAAATCAAGAGAGATTTGATTCAGTTAGAAGTCTAGGGAACAAATAATTTAAAAAAGCACATTAGTTTATATTCTGTGTGTGTGTGTGTGTGTGTGTGCGTGCACGTCTGCGTGCACATGTATGTTAGCATCAGATACTAGCTTTTGGGCGGGTCCTCACCCGTCCATCTCATTTGAGGCGGGGTTTCTTAATCTGGGATCTCATTCTACTGTCCTGTGCTGGGCTGGCCTTGGGCTTCCGGAAAATTCTCCTGTCTGCCTCACGTCTCACCCTCAGTGTCAGTGTGCTAAGACTACAGCGCCTTCTGGGGCCCAGGGTTGAACACAGGCACTGCAGCCTCAGGCAAGCATATGGGATGCTGCAAGGGCATATCCACGTGCACAACACACACACACACACACACACACACATACACACACATGAGTAAAGAAACAGGTGAGCTCTTCCTCTGACGCGCTGAGGGTTGAACCCAGGGCTTTGTACACGCTATGCAAGCTTTACCACTGAGTCGAATCTCCAGCCCTAAGAGGAAAACCTGTGACTTCAAAATTACTATCAAGGCATGGGAGTTTGTGTGTTAACAGAATCACCCGGAGAAGGGAGTTGTTTTTGCTTTGTTTTGTTTTTTGCTGTTGGATTTAAGAATTTCAAGACAAGGGCTAACTGAGAGGCTCACGTGCTTGCAGTACAAGCAAAAGGACCTGAGTCCAGACCCTCTCACCCATGTAAACACCAGGTGTGGTGGTGCACCAAATTGATGAGCTCTGGGTCCAGTGAGAAACCCTGTCTCAAAAAATAGTGGAGCTTCATTCAGGAGACGCTGACATCAGCCTTTGGCCTCCACACCCACGTAGTGTACATGCGCATTCTCTCTCTCTCACACACACACTCTCTCTCACACACACACGCACATCTCTCACACACACACATTCCCTCTCTCACACATACATTCTCTCTCACACACTCACACATATTCTCTCTCACACACATACATACATTCTCTCTCTCTCACACACACATTCTCTCTCTCACACACACACTCTCTCACAATGCACACATTCTCAAACACACACTCTCTCTCACACACACACATTCTCTCACACATACACATTCTATCACACACACACATATTCTCTCTCACACACACATTCCCTCTCACACATACATTCTCTCTCTCATACACACACACATCCTCTCTCACTCACACACACTCTCTCTCACACACACATTCTCTCACACGTACACATTCTCACACACACACATATTCTCTCTCACACACACATTCCCTCTCTCACACATACATTCTCTCTCACACACACACATTCTCTCTCTCACACACTCATACATATTCTCTCTCACACACATACACACATTCCCTCTCTCTCTCTCTCTCTCTCACACACACACACACATCCTCTCTCTCCCTCTCTTTCTCTCACTACAAAACCAAAACAACTGGCACAACAGATCAGCCCCCCCTGTGAAGTGCCCAGTCTGCACAGCTGTGCCTCAATGTCGGAGGCATAGAAAGATGCAGGAGCCTAAAAATGGGCGGTGGGTTAAAAAAAAATGAGCAGCAAATACTGTCAGGCTAGTGGGTTGCCACACTGGAGAAGAGGAGAGGACGCTGGGATGTGGGGCGTGCACAGAGCACGGGGCAAAGCAAGTCTTTCTGAAGCCTACCCAGGAGAGGCCGGCCTGTAATGAATGCACACCGGGGGAAAGACCAGGCTGAAAACAAACCAGGTAAATTCAATTGCCTCGAGGGAAGAGGAGGCAATATAGAAGAGCCCCGGGCACCTGCAGGAAGCAGCTTTCTCCAGGTCAGCCTAAGGTTGCGGCACAGACCCCCCCTCCCCCGCCCCCTGTGGCAGCAGCTCTGAGCTACTTTTCACAGCGCAGAGACCCCCTTTAATTTATCTGAGCAAACTGCTGCAAAGGCCCAACAGTATGACTGTGCTGATATCATGACATTCGCATGACAGTCTCCATCAGCAGCAGAGACGCAGCAGAAGAAACACGCGACAGCTTTGTGAACTAAATAAAAATGCTCCGTGTGTGCTCTTTGTGGAGGGCAGAGGGAGAAAATGGAAAAGAGAGACAGGTTGATCTTTTCTTTCTTTCTTTTTTTTCTTTCCAAGCCCTGGAGCCCCAAAGCGCATCTGCTCTGAGTCAGAGTTTATTAACAGTGAGGTCCCATGGTGGGAGAAGCCATTAGGTTCCTGCAGCAAAGACTCGGCTTTGTGTGGATTTTTTTAAAAAAAATATTTTATTTATGTAATTATTTGAGACAAAAAGAGGCAGGGGGGGGGAGAGAATGGGCATGCCAGGGCCTCTAGCCACTACAAATGAACTCCAGACATATGCACCACCTTGTGTATCTGGCTTATGTAGGTACTGGGGAGATGAACCTGGGTCCTTAGGCTTCTCAGGCAAGTGCCTTAACTTCCAAGCCATCTCTCCAGTGTTTTGCGTGGCTTTTAAAATCACACAAAAAGAGGTGTGCTTTCTCCCCTCTTTTTTTCTCAAAACATGGTATCTCTAACTTTTACAGCTATGACTTGCTCAGAGGCCAAGTGGTTCATCCAACTTGCGTTGAGCACGTACCCTGAACAAGCGTGTGGTTAGCTGGTGAACTACAGCTGCCTTACTGCTGCAGACGCGTGCAAAACTAGAGAAAGTGCCCAACGAACCTGCCATCGGAAGTTTCCGGCTCACTCTCTGATGTGGATAATGCAAAAGTGTACCATTTCTAAGGCAAAAATGGAGCTCTACTGTCATAATCTAATTAGCATGAAACAGTATTTGTGTCTACTACACCGTGAACCTGCCTTAGTGACCACATCATCACCCACAGATGACAACTTCCCACTAGCCCATTTTTCAAAAATAAATGTATCTGGAGTTTATTTGCAGTGGTTAGAGGCCCTGGCACACCCATATTCTCTTTCTTTCTTTCTCTCTCTTTCTCTCTCTCTCTCTCTCTCTCTCTCTCAAATAAAATATTTTTGAAACAAAAATAAAATGATATATTAATTAATATTAAAATTAAAAAATATAGATGTTCCTCGGCTGGGTGTGCAGTGGAACACTTGTCTAGTACTCTTGAGGTCCTGGGTTTGACCCCTAGCAACACAGGAGAAAAACTATCACTGCTCCTCAAAATGAAGCCTATCTGCTTTGGGCATTAGAATGCCTCTGACTTTCACAGAATAATTTTTAATCTATCCCCTTTATTTCCCTGAATACCAATTAGAAGAAGTGATAGAGAAAAGAAATGTAGTCTCCACCTGTCTTGTTTCTCTCTCCTTTTCTTTCAATACAATCACTTAATGATCCTCTGAAAAATGTTAGTTGCTGCCTATAGTTATGCACATATGTCCGTTTTAGAAATATAAGAATAAACCTGGTATGGAGATATACACCTGTAACCCCAGCACTCAGGAAGCTGAGGGAAGAGGCTTGCTGCAAGTTCAAGACCAACCTGGATTGCATAGTGAGGCTTGGATCAGCCTGAGCTACAGAGTGAGATGCTGCCTTAAAACCAACAACAAAACAAAAAGGAAGGGAGAAAGGAAGGAACGAAGGAAGGAGAGAGGGAGGGAGGGACGGAGAGAAGGAAGGAAGGAAGGAAGGAGAGAGGGAGAGAGGGAGGGAGAGAAGGAAGGAAGGAAGGAAGGAAAGAAGGAGGAAAAGGAAGGAAAAATTATAAAAATGTCAAATGTCTATTCTTACTGGATTATTTCTAAAAGGTATATTTGCCCAGTAAGAAAATAAACTTACGGCTAGAGGTGTGGTACAGAATTACAGAGCCTTCAAAATATTTTCAAATGGAGATTATTTAAATAATCGCAGAACCCAGAGAAGCGAATGTTCATGAGAAACTTAAGCCACTAAGCAAGGGGTATTTCCAAGCAGTGGCCATCCCGCGTCACCATCCCACCCCGTACTGGCAGCGATTCTTGATGGCCTTTGTCTAAAACACCAGCCCTCAGACAAGGTACTGGCCCGGCACCTCTGTGCCTGAGCCTGGAGTCCCACAAGGCCAGGGGGGTTTCACTGTCCATTAGCTTCATGAGCACCCCACCCTGCCTACCTCTCATGGGAGACTTCATGGCGGCCTCTACCATCCCCACAAGGAGCTGCAGACTCTTGGGGTCTTGAGCCAGTCCAGACGCAAAGGCTGCCAGGGCGTCGGCATGACGTCCGAGGTACTGGAGGGCAACACCCTGTCGGAAGTATGCCTGGAAACAAAGGGAAAACCAACGCGTTTTACTTGGCACGCTGAGGTCCAGAAAGGCAGATCGGGATTCTTCAGCAGAACGACGGGCCAGCAGAGCTAATATTGGGGTATCACTGGCTCAGAAACAGAAGGGAGGGTTGGTAAGGAGAGGGGCTCACATCTTCTCACATCATAAAGTGTGAGCATGTTTCTTTCAAGCTATTTATATTTGAAACTTCTTTTCATTCTCAAACACGTTGACTCACATTCTTAGACATTTATTTCCATATTGTTTTTATTGTTTCAAGATTATTAAGAAACATTTCTCGGGCTGACAGAGCGTTTGCCTAGCATGCACGAAGCCCTGGGTTCAGTCCCCAGCGCCACATAAACCAGGCATGGCGGCACAGGCTGCAATTCCAACACTCAGGAGCAGTGAGGCTCAGAAGTGCAAGGTCGTCCTCAGCTACGTAGCAAGTTCAAACCCAGCCTGCCACACATGAGACCCTGCCTATCCGACCTGTAGTTTTATAAACTTCTCATGGACAGGGATTTGAAGATTTCTCAATGTCTCATCAAAGTATTTGGTACAGCACACAATAAGAGAGAAATTCGACTTATGTTCTATTTCCCCTCTTTCAGTTAAGATTAAAAAAAAAAAAAAGACTAACTTGGGGACTGGAGAGATGGCTTAGCGATTAAGGCACTTGCTTGCAAAGCCTAAGGAAAAGAGTTTGATTCTCCAGTACCCACATAAAGCCAGATGCGCAAGGTGGCACATGCATCTGGAGGTTGTTTGCAGTGGCTGGAGGCTCTGGTGCACCCATTCTCTTTCTGCCAGGTGTGGTAGTGCACACCTCTAATCCCAGCACTCATGAGGGGCAAAGGCAGGAGGATTGCTGTGAGTTTGAGGCCAGCCTGAGACTACATAGTAAATTCCAGATGAGCCTGGGCTACAGCAAGACTCTTACCACCACCACCACCCCTCCCCCCTCCAAAAAACTTGGTTGCACACATTTTGTTTTTTTTAAATATTTTATTTATTCATTTAAGAGGGAGAGAGAGAAAGAAGAAGAGACAGATAGAGAGAGAATGGGCACTCCAGGGTCTCCAGTCACTGCAAACAAACTCCAGACACATGTGCCACCTTCTGCATCGGGCTTATGAGGGTACTGGGGAATTGAACCTGGGTCCTTGGGCTTTGAAGGCAAATGCCTTAACTGATAAGCCATTTCTCCATCCCACATTTTGTTGGACTTTTGTTTGTTTGTTGAGGCAAGGTCTCACTATGTAATCCTAGCTAGCCTCGAACTACTTATGGTGATCCTCCCATCTCTGCCTCTTGAGTGCTGGGCTTACAGGCAAGCACGACCATGCCTGGCTATGGCTACATACTCTGTGGCATTTCAGACATACTTTAAACAGCTATGTCAACTCTGTGTGCTTTGCCCTGGACCAAACAAAGGTTATTGTCCTTTGTGTCTTTTAGCTGGACTGGTTCCAAAGCCAGCACCATCCACGGGGTTATAGGAAACATCCCCTTACCAGCTAACTGAAGAAATTATCAGAGAACGGGGAAATAGTTAACTTTCAGAATTTAAATGTTTAAAAGTTATAACAGTTTTTAAAATACTACAGTTTGCTTCATAAAGTTCATAAAATAAAATCAAGTAAATGACCAGCGTTTTACTATTATGTAACTAGCAAAGGGACTTGTACCTGATTAATACCTAAAAATAACATTATTAAGGCACTCATTATTTCTATAACACCTGTCTAAAGTCACTAGCTTTTTTTTCTCAAATATTCTTACAATATTATTTACACCACAAATTTAACTTTTTTCAGTCCAACATACCCAGACATCTTCACAAATTATATTCTTAAGATCTAAATGAAGCCGGGCGTGGTGGCGCACGCCTTTAATCCCAGCACTCGGGAGGCAGAGGTAGGAGGATCGCCGTGAGTTCGAGGCCACCCTGAGACTCCATAGTGAATTCCAGGTCAGCCTGGGCTAGAGTGAGACCCCACCTCGAAAAAACCAAAAAAAAAAAAAAAAAAAAAAAAAAAGATCTAAATGAAGTTTTAAGCTCTTAAAACTACTAAGTAAGCTGGAAATATTTCATAACTTTATAACACACATACAGAGGGGCCAAGGGCCAAGCTCCTGTCAGGTTCACATGTCTATGTAACTTGTTTCATTCGTATAACACTTTGATGTCGTTTAAGACAAGCAACAGCATTCCGGGTTTCTATGGGGAAACAATCCATGCACAGAATGAATACTAAGATTATTATTGGATGATCAGCTTCTATTAGTTTAAACTGCCAGCGGCTGTTGACACTCAGGCCATAGTAAGGCAATAACCGTGAGCGCCCCTTCATGACTGATTCATGCACTCACTTCCTTCCACTGGCCTCAGCCACTGTCTCAATCTTTAATGTGTGTACGGACATTTCTCATTACCCCTTTCACTTCACATCAATCCAAAAGATAGCCAACAATGCATGCCATCTGAAGGTGGCTATAATTTACATAAGTCTGCAAGTGCTACACTAAGACTTAACTACAAATACACACCTATTCATATAACATATACACATATAGGCTAAGTGTTGTGGCTCATGCCTGAAATCTCAGCACTCAGGAGGCTGAGGCAGGAAGATTACCAAGAGTTTAAGGCCAGTTTGGGTTATATAGTGAGTTCCAGGTCAGCCTTGACTACAGAGTGAGACCCTATACCAAAAAAAAAAAAAAAATCAATCAATAGTAAATATGTAAGTATATGTGTGTGTGTGTGTATAGACAGAGAGTATATATACACACATATATATGTATATATATAATGTCAAATATCTATAAGTAGTAATTATTACTACTTTGGAGGGAGAAAAAATGTCTGTAGTTTCAGGTACATATTATAAGAAACACAAAAACTTATGACTCTCAATTTTGGCAGCTTCTTGCGTATTTAAAGCAAAAGCTTGTCATTCATTGTCTCTGAGACAGCAAGGGATCTCCTAGCCTACAGAGAGGAATCAGAGCATGCAGGCACAGTTCAGAGTCACAAGCTCAGCCAGAATATGCTCTGTTTGCTTCGGACACTCAGAAACCAGAGGAGAAAAGACGGGACCGCACCAAGCCTCCAATCCTGCTTACTTCCTTCAGAAAAGAGACTTTGCAAGTCCATGACCACACCATCCTGAATGTGCCTCATCTTTTCTGATCTCGGAATCTAAACAGGGTCGAGCCTGGATAGTACTTGAATGGGAGAAAAAGACTCAGGGGGAGGAACAGGAGAGGAGGCTCCATGATCTCCCTGATCCTGCACAGGCAGATGCTCAGGGTGTAGGAGCTGACGACAGAGGCCCACAGGTGGACCAGACAGAATGGCTCGCACAGCTGACCACGCTAGTCACTGCAATACCACCGGGTGAAAATTAGTTCTTTATTCCGTTGTGAGAGCTAGGCTACCACTGAGTTGAAGCTGATAGCGATAATACCTAGAGTGAGCTTAATGAGAAGAGAATAAAGAGAGAACTCAGAACCATGCCTGACACAGAGAAAGACCCATCTTCAGTGTTAGTTAACCAGAAAAAAGACTCTCTAAGAACACGAAATGATAGACTAAGAGGATGCAGGGGTTTCCAACAAGTATTTTAGCATTCAAATCACTGCTTCATTCACTCCTCCCCTTGCTCCAAGAAGAGATGGTTAGTAACTGGGCAGCCATATAATTGGGACCCCTCATTGCCATAAAGCTTCCAGACAAAATCTAAACCACCTGGCTAGAATGACTGAGTCTGGGAAGTGACAGCAGTCACCTCAGGACCCACTGTGTCAACCTCCAAGGACAAGGTCAAGATGTGCAGAGACCCTCAGCTGTTCCCAACAGCTCCAGGGAAACTGATGTGAATGTAAGAGCCAAGGGAAGGGCAGGACTCCTAACAACGTGCTCCTCCAGACACAAAATGGCCTGGATATCCATGACCTCACAGTGCCCGACACTACCTACACAAGACCATCATAAGAGGAGGAAAAGATCACGACATCAAAATAAAAGAGAGACTGGTTGACAGGGGAGGGGATATGATGGAGAATGTTGTTTCAAAGGGGAAAGTGGGAGGAGGGAGGGTATTACCATGGGATATTTTTTTATAATCATGTTAGTTGTTAATAAAAAATTTGAAAGAAAAAAGAAACTGATGTGGCATCCTGCAGCCCGCCGGCTCCTCCTCCTCCTGCTGGTGTCTTCCCATTACAGGTTCCAAAGGAAGAGGGACAAGATCTGGTCCCTTGTGAGAGAGCAGTGTCTGTGTGTGTTTGTGTGTGTGTGTGTGTGTGTGTGTGTGTGTGCCACTTGCTGAAGGCTTGTGCCCATTCTCCCTCAGGTCACATGGACCCCTGCCTCTAGACCCCACACATTCATTCCCCACCTGGGTGCTGCTCATGCACCACAGAGAGAAGGAACAGAGATACCCATCGACTACTGAGGGTACCCCGCACCTCCGAACAATCGTTTGCACACTGAACTTGGCCAGGAAGACCAGCACCTTTCCTGGGAGCTGGCCAACGCACCGGACTAAAGGTGGCACCTACACTTTCAAGGGCCCTGCGGTCACCATGTATTGTATGTGGCTGACCAAGGAAAAACCCCATGATCTTTCCATGCATGAAGACAAGTTAAGTGCAGGAAGTCCCCGTTGTTCCTCTCTTCCTCCCTTCAGTCACAGCTCCTCAGCACAATGACACTAACACTTAGAGACAGGCAAGGCTCTTCCCTCAAGGTGCTCTCAGTTGGGAGGGGAAAAATATAAAACCACAAATGCCTCGCTGGCTCGCCGCAGTAAATACTAGCAGGGACTGTCCCTGTAAAATTCCAGCAGTAACGAAAAGGTAACTAATGACTAAAGTATTTACAACCTGTGGTTAAGATTGTTGGGATTATTAGCATTTGGTTTTGATTAAAATGGCTATCCGGAGGGTTAAAGTAAAAACATTCAAAGACTAAACGCTTAAACCAGTAAACTAGTCACCCTGCAAATGCCCTGGAAATAGTGAAAGATGTTAAGACTTTACTTCCCGCACCCCATCCCTGGTTCTTAATTCCAAACGAAACGGAACCCAGAAATGACCCAACACTCCACTTCCCCTTGGTCCAAGGCACACGGGCACACACATGCTTACAGTGCGTGACAAAACGCATGACACGATATGTGGGACCAAAATGTATATGCATATGCACAGTGTTAATCTGATTCTTACTTCAAGCACTTGCAAATAATCTGCCTTTGATTTTGATTTACTTATGCTTTCAAATGTCGCCTTTAATATTCCCAACCTTGAACTTAAATGCTGAGGAACCTCATCTCTAGCTGTGACATGGTGGTTCACCTGCTGCTAGCCAAGACACACTTTCTGTATCATCACCATCTCTCTTTCTTTTTACAAAAATATTTTTAGTTAATTATTTGAGAGAGAGGCAGATAGAGAGAGAGAATGGGTGCACCAGGGCCTCTAGCCATGGCAGAGGAACTCCAGTCGCATGTGCCACCTTGTGCTTCTGGCTTATATGGGTCCTGGGGAATTGAACCTGGGTCCTTAGGCTTTACAAGCATGCCCCTTAACCACTGAGCCATCTCTCCAGCCCTTCATTGCCACCTTTCTAATGCCATGATTGTAAATCACATGACTGCCAAATTCTCCCTCATTGTTCGATTTTTTTTTTTTTTAATGAGTAAAAACGGAGAAAGTAGAACTGCCAATTGTAGGTTTTAAAAAGTAAGAGCACTGATTTATAACTCAACACAACTGGGTCAAAATGAGAATTATTACTAGATGCCAAAAACTCTGAAAGTCTGTATCAGTGGTATAGGAACCAACAACTACGTTCAACTCATATGGAAAAGGACAAAATTAAAGGATATGTAAAAAGTGGTTTGAGAGAAAAGTCATGATTTTGAGATTTTTTTTAAAAAGGGCTATTTTATATGGATAAATAGACTGCATCACTTAAAACAGAAACCAGTCATATGAAGAAATAGTAAATATACACTTACTATGTACCAAAAAGTTATTGTATTTATATGTTATACACTGGGTCTTTTCAGTTGCGTGCAAAAAAAAAAATGAAAGAATTGGATTCACACTCACAATACATTTTCACACTCTTACACCACAAAGGCCTGGGTAGGGGATAATGGAAGACGGAAAATCTATCTGTAGGAATATGAACACTCCATCTTTTCAAAGACGTTTAGCCTGATAGGCTGATTATTAGAATTCTTAGCGGGGTTTCTGGGGCCCAAGCCTGACACCCATCTTGGCAGAGAGCCCAGTGTTGTCACGGAGTCACCACTCTGAGCTATCATGCTTTACAACATAAATGTCGATTTTTGATTTCCCAAAATCTTTCTAAGTTGTACATTTATCAAACATGTACTGTGTGTGCCTGATGCTACCTGCATAAGACCATCATAAGAGGAGGAAAAGATCAAGACATCAAAAGTAAAAGAGAGACTGATTGAGATGGGGAGGGGGTATGATGGAGAGTGGAGTTTCAAAGGGGTAAGTGGGGGGAGGGAGGGTATCACCATGGGGTATTTTTTATAATCATGGAAGTTGTTAATAAAAAAATTAAAAAATTTAAAAAAATGTACTGTGTGAAAGAGACTACACTGGTAGCTTTCCAAAGTTCATTGTTACTTCTCATAGTAGCCTGCAAGGATTTTTTAAAAATAATCATTGCACAAGAAAACAATTACAAGATCTGCCCTAAGACAGAGTCATAAAACCAGACAACCCCGCCACCAAGCTCTCTCTCCACTAGTCCATACCAACTCTTTGATAAAAGAATAAATGGTGTGCAATTAACCTCTAAGTAAGCATTTTGTGGGGGAACTCTTGTACTTGTAAAATTCAACCTATGGAGGCAGAAATGAAGAAAAATCAGAAATGACACAGAAAATTTATGAACATGAATATTTAATCTCTATTCCATTAGCAACCCTTGATTGTAGAACAATTTTTAATGAATTGGATAGAGGGGAAATTCATTTCATTAACCTTTCATATAAATGTATTATTATTGAACCAAACAGGCCACTGTACTTGCAACTCAGTTCGATGTTAATTAGATTACAGGCCCAAAGCCTTAAATCAAAGAGAAACAAAAGGAGCCTTCAGCAAGCTTCTTGGCTCTAGCTTGTTTGTTTGTGGACTGCAATACAATTCGCTACCCTGCTTTTATTTTCTGATATTTTCAAGGGAGTTTCCTCTTCCTTCTGTTTGCTGACACTTGATATTAAAGATAAAACAAAGCCAGGAGAATCAGCAAAGAGCGCTTTCTTCATGTGGCAATGGGTTCTACCTGCTCAGCTGGGAGCAATCATTCCCACCTCTCCACAAAACTTCACTCTTATTTTTCACATTTTTTTTTTTTTTACTAGTCTTGTTTTATTGTATGCTGAAAGAACATGTGAGAGATTGGGGGCTATTTGAGAAAACACCACGATTTTGTTTGGAAGCCAGAGTCAGCAGACCAAATGGCCTGCTCATGATGTTCTCACCAAGGCCGTAACTGTGAACTGTTTGCTCGTCGGCCTTTGGTACATTTGGGATCCATTTCTAAAGGAAATCTCTCAATTCTGGTACTTTCCTATTGTATCAACTATATCATTCCCAAAATTGAGTTTAGGTGAAGCACATCAAAAGTGTAATTAAGGTGACAGACTTGTAAGAAAAAAAATTATAGCTCGATAAGCTAAAGAAAAGATTAAATGCCAATCAGGAGTTAAATAACTGAATAAGTACTACTTTCTAGCACTGTGTCACGTTATTAAATGTGCACAAATCCTCTGGAGTTTCTCAACCAAGCTTTAAAAATACAATCAAAGATGTCTGAGGGCCCCAGAGCAACAGTTCTGAACTTTCCATATCTTTTTTTCATTCAACGGGTGTGGCATGGGAAGCTTATAAAGTCATGCCAAGAAGAAAACCAGGGAATTTCCTGAACATTCTCTAAGAAATCATCTGGTTTCAGCATGAGTTCTGTGCCCCTACCCTGCCAGCCCTCCCTCCACCCAGAACACAGAGAACGTGTACTTTCACACATAGCCTGGTCCTAAGGAATGTGGTAAGACCAGAAGCAAGATGGAAACAAGAAAAAAAAAATAAGTAATGGTGGGCAGAGAGAATGGCGAATCAGGAAGCACATGGGTGCCAACAACATGGGAATTAAAGCAGCCTTGATTCCTGCTAAATGTTGAAAATCCTAATGGCATCTAATCATCATGTATCAGTCCTGAACCATCCCACACTGATGGGAATCTGAGGGTGGAAGGTCCCCGCCCATCACACACACACACCTTGCAGTGACCTAGCCTGCAGGCTATAGAGCAGGCAGAGCTCCAAAACTGCCCTGTACACACACTGCTTTGCCTCATGTTTCTTCTTTTTAAAAAATACTTTAGGGCTGGAGGAATGGCTGAGCGGTTAGGGTATTTGCCTGCAAAGCCAAAGGACCCAGGTTCAATTCCCCAGAACCCACGTTAGCCAGATGCACAAGAGAGCACACGTAAGCCGGACGTGGTGGCGCACGCCTTTAATCCCAGCACTCGGGAGGCAGAGGTAGGAGGATCGCCGTGAGTTCGAGGCCATCCTGAGACTCCATAGTGAATTCCAGGTCAGCCTGGGCTAGAGTGAGACCCTACCTCGAAAAACCAAAAAAAAAAGAGAGAGAGAGAGAGAGCACACGTGTCTGGAGTTCGTTTGCAGTGGCTGGAGGCCCTGGTGTACCCAATTCTCTCTCTCTCTCTCTCTCTCTCTCTCTCTCTCTGTCAAATAAATAAATTAAAATTAAAAAGTAAAAAAAAAAAAAGGCCAGTCCATTGAGCTTGCCTCAAAAAAAATTTTTTTATTTTATTTATTTGAGAGAGAGAGAATGGGCACACCAGGGCTTCCAGCCACTGCAAACAAACTGTAGACACATGCGCCACCTTGTGCATCTGGCTTACGTGGGTACTGGGGAATCAAACCTGGGTCCTTAGGCTTAGCAAGCAAGTGCCTTAACCAGTAAGCCATCTTTCCAGCCCCCTTCCATCTTTCTTGACAGACAGAAACCCTTGGCTCTCCTTGCCACACAACAAGGGATATGGAGCGGTCATCTTCTAGAGGACTTTCTCTTGACCAATCAGGGCCCATCAATCAGGATCTAATAGACACATCTGGCCTGTACAGCCACTTGTGCTCAGAGCATCAAATCTACTCCTGTCTCCAAGACTTCCTGAAGTAGCTTGTGCTCAGGCTGCCCGACTGACTCCTACCTCTGAGATCCTCCAAAGCTGCGCTCAGTGCCCAGCCCTGGCACCCAAGACTCACTGTTTTAAAATATATATATATATATTTATGGACAACTTCTATACTTACAGACAACAAACCATGGTATTTCCTTCCCCTCCCCCACTTTCCCCTTCATAACTCTGCTCTGTCATATCCCCTCCCTCTCTCCATTAGTCTCTCTTTTAATTTGATGTCATCATCTTTTTCTCCTATTATGAGGATCTTGTGTGGGTATTGCTAGGCACTGCAAGGTCTTGGATATCGAGGCCAAATTCTGTCCGGATAGTTGTATGTAAGGAGTGGTGCCCTTCCTTTGGCTCTTGCATTCTTTCCGCCACCTCTTCCGCAATGGACCCTGAGCCATGGAGGGTGTGAGAGATGTGTCAGTGCTGGACGCTCCTCCGCCTGGGACTCGCTCTTGCCAGCGCTCCTGCTGCAATGTCTGGCTGTCCTGGCTCCTGCTTTGAAGGGACCCACTGCGTAGGCAGGTACCAGCTCCCACCTTGACAGGACTCCTTCTGACTCACATCCCGAGGCCTACCAAGAGTTCAGAGCTGTGACGCTCAATGGCAACCCACTCAGTTGGCATCTTGCTGCCACTGGAGTTCTGAGCTTTCACCTCTTTTTTTTTAATTATTTTTTGTTCATTTTTATTTACTTATTTGAGAGAGACAGAGAAAGAGGGAGAGAGAGAGAGAGAATGGGCGCACCAGGGCCTCCAGCCACTGCAAATGAACTCCAGATGCATGCTCCACCTTGTGCATCTGGCTAATGTGGGTCCTGGGGAATCAAGCCTTGAACCGGGGTCCTTAGGCTTCACAGGCAAGCGCTTAACCGCTAAGCCATTCCTCCAGCCCAGCTTTCACCTCTTTTGAGTTGTGTTCTGACATGAATAAAGTCATCCTTGTTTGTTCACACTTCACTACTGTCTATTTCATTCTTCATTGTAGGGAGACAAGAACCCAGAAGAAAGACTTGCTGTAGGAAATTCCCTCCTTTCCAGAACAGTCTATGGAAACTACCACTATAAGAAGCTATGTACTGGGATGCAGGCGCTCCACACAGATTTCCTTGGGGAGATGAAATTCCACTACTCATGATTCACCCTCCCAATGGACACTGGCTGTCAACTCTTGCTTTTCTATTCAAGTGAGAGACCACAGGAGCCCGTGGCATGGCACCAGGGAGATGTGTGCTACCACAAAACTGAAAAGACAGTTATTTGAAGTTTGAGAAGAGAATTTTGCAATAAACTTTTTTTAAAAAAATTGTGAGCAGAGAGAGAGAGAATGAGTATGGGCACACTAGGGCCTCTAGCCACTGCAAAAGAACTTCAGATATATGCACCACTTTGTGTTATGTGGCTTTACATGGGTACTGGGGAATCGAACCGAAACTGGAAGGCAAGCAAGCACCTTAACTGCCAAGTCATCTGTCTAGCCCATTAAGCATTTTTAAGTTCACAGCGAAATTCAGCTATAAGTAGCTATAAGTAGAGACTCCATGCTCCCTTCTCCTGCACAACCTACCCACCACAGTGGTGCATGTGCTACCTGTGGAGAAATCTTCTTGCTAAAAAAAATGATGGAACAGGGCTGTAGAGATGGTTCAGCAGCTAAGGCACTTATCTATAAAGCCTAAGAACCTTGCTTTGATTCCCCAGTACCACATATGCCAGATGCACAGGGTGGCCCATGCATGTGCAGTTCATTTGCCTGCAAATAAATAAAATATTTTTAAAATGATGGAACAAAAATGGAGAACTCACACAATGTTTTTACGACAGTTAAGCTAATAAAATTGTTACTGTGGTAGAATCTACATAGAGAAGGTTCCCATTTTAAACTTTTTTTAAATTTTCTATGTGTGGTATGTGGTATGTGCGGATGCTCAGAGCCCCGCAGGCGCGTGTGGAGCCCGGAGGAAACGTCAGGTGTCGTTCTCATCATTCACCTGCGGGTTTCCTGGAGCTGGAGCCTCCCTCTCAGCCCACCAGGGAGCTGCTACCCACCAGGGAGCCCCCAGCAATCCTCTGGGCTCAGCGCCCCACAGACTGGGATTCCAGAGGTGCGTGGCCACACCCAGCTTTTCACATGGATTCTGAGGTGCCCGACTTGGTGGTTTTCTGACCAAGAGGCCTTGTGCTCAAGCAGCAAGTGCTCTTAACGGCTGAGCCATCTCCCTAGCCCACAGTTTAAGCCTTGTTAAGCGTATAGTTCAATGCCACGGGGGCACTCACGGTGCTGCGCAGCCTCCACCACCGCCCTCTCCAGCACACTTTCATCTTCCCCCCAAAAAAGCTCGTTACTGGTCCGATTCTCACTGCTCTCACTCTCTGCCCTCCCATCCCTGGCAACCACATTCTGCTTTCTCTCTCTGAATTTAACTAATCTAGGGGTCATATGAGTGGAATTAGACAATATAGTCTCTTTGTGACTAACTTATTTTATTTAACCGGACATCTCCAAACAGCATCCGTGTTATAGCATTGTCCGAATTTTGCTCTCTTGAGAAGCTGAATAGTATTCCATCATATATAAATATGCCACATTTTATTTATCCAGTCATCTGTTGATGGACGTTGGGCAAGTTCATACAATTTTTTTAAAAAAGAAAATATAGAAGGATGTCCATCTCCAGACCTTTATAGCCACAATCAGCTCCTTGCTCTGACTTTACTCAAGAAAGCACAGTTTCCCTACGGCGATGCCACCCTGAACGCTGGTCTCTTCCCATCTCAGAAGCTGAGCTGGCTCGGGCCTGGCTAGTACCTGGATGGGAAGAAAGCATTTTGGGAGATCCTGCTGACCGTACTGACAGTCCAGAACTGTCAACTGCCAGGCTGCAGTGAGAGTCCCCAGAGCAGACACCGGGTGAGAAAGGGGCTGGCGGGGACCCCAGGGGGGAAAGGCTGGAAGGCAGAATGTGTGCCCAGCAGAGGCGTGCATGCACATGTTGGTCATGACTTCTTCAGCGAGAACTTCCCGGGCTGCCTCTCTCCCTTCACCATGTTAGTGTACGAATACCAAGATGGAAAACGATGCCTTCCTAATGCTCACATAAAAATATGGTAATGTACGTATGATCTTTCCAGGAGGGAAGAAGACACCCCAGTCCCAAGCAAGAGGGGGCCCCCACACCTTGCCCAGTCTGTTCCGTGAAATACAGCCGAGTACGCCGGGAAGCTATCCTGGAGCGCCTCTCGGAGGACTCTGAAGGGTTGGCGACAGCACGTGGGCCGTGGAGAGATGGAGAGCAGCAAGCAGTTGCCAAGCCAGCAAAGGCCTCATGTCCTTTGGGATTTTGCAGGCCAGATGTCACCACACTGGGCTTGGGAAGTACATACTCAGTGGGTCCGACAGAATGGGTTCTGCAAAAACCCTTCTCCTCCAGGTCAGAAAAGCAAGAAACAGGACTCCTAGGGATCTGACAGGGCACAGAAAACACTGTGTTTGAATCTCCCTCGCGTTCCCTCCAGCCCTCAACCCAGACGCGCCAGCCATGGCCAAGTGGGCTGGCAGTGTCTGCCAGGCAGGTGTCTGCAGTTGTGACGGAGCGGACCCTTCTCCCTGATGGCAGGGCGGTGTCTCGGGAGCAAGACATGTTCCGGCGCCCTTTCCTCTCTCTGCCCTCTCCCTGCTCGCTGCTGCCTTGTTCGGGTGTGGTTACAGGTCGCGCACAGCACGCACAGGGAAACGGAAGTCTGAGCATTAGCCAGAGGACAGCGTGGGGAGCAGCCAGAGAGCTGTAAGTGTCCGCTGCTCGGTCAGCTTCAAATGCTGCTTCATGCCATTTATTTGAGAGAGAGAGACAGAATGGGTGCACCAGGGCCTCCAGCCATTGCAAACAAACTCCAGATGCATGCACCCCCTTGTGCATCTGGCTTATGTGGGTCCTGGGGAGTCGAACCTGGGTCCTTTGGCTTTGCAGGAAGGCGCCTTAACCGCTAAGCCATCTTCCTATCCCCCCAAAAAAAATTTTAAAGAGAAAACCATAAGACAAAATATTTATAGGATGGAGTCTAGTAGAATGGACATGAAAGAGGAAAGGAACAACATGGGAAGATAAGTTCATTGAAATTAAAACTCTAGCCGGGCATGGTGGTACACACCTGGGGTCCCAGCACTTATACTTGGGAGGTGGAATCAAGAGGACCAGGAGTTCCAAGTCAGCCTGGGATACACTGGAAGTTCAAGGCCAGCCTAAGCTACATGAGACTCTGTCAAAAGAAGGAAAGAGATGAAAACAGAGAGAGAGGGAGGGAGGGAATAGAGAAGAAATTATACAATCTGAATAACAAAAGTAAAATAATTGGAAACAAAATTGAACATGGGGCTGGAGATACGGCTCAGTAGTTAAAACTTCTTGCTTACAAGCCCTGATGGCCCAGGTTCAATTCACCAGTACCCAGGTAGAGCCAGATGCACCAAGTGGTACATGTATCTGGAGTTCATTTACAGTGGCAGGAAACCCTGATGTGTCCATACTCGCTCTCTGTTTGCCTTCTTTTCCTCTCTTGGTCTCAAATAAATAATTTTTTTTTAATTGAACATGGTCTAAGGGTAAGGGTACAAGAACACAATGTTTGCCATTCATGTTACTGATGTTCAAATAAGAGATAATAAGAACAGTGGAGGCAAAAAAAAAAAAGTTTAAATAGTGCCTGCTAATTTTATAAAACCTACAGGTTTAGAAAGCTCAGTAAAGCCTAAAAGAGGATGAGTGTAAAGAACTGCCCTGTGGGACTAAAGAGAAAGAAAAAACTGTTAATTGAGGCCGGGGCCAGAGGAGGGTACACACGCAGTGGAAGGGGCGAGCATCCTGTTATGCAGCCCAGGCTGGCCTAGAACTCACTGATCTCCTGCCTCCGCCTCCTAAGTGCTGAGATCACAGGCAACAGAGCCATGAAACCAGGCAGGTCAAAAAAGTAGTGTGCGGGCTGGAAAGATGGCTTAGTGGTTAAGGTATTTGCCTGAGAAGCCAAAGGACCCGGGTTCAATTCCCCAGGACCCACATAAGCCAGATGCACAAGATGGCGCATGCACCTGGAGTTTGTTTGCAGTGGCTGGAGGCCCTGGCATGCCCATTCTCTCTCTCAAATTAAAAAAAAAAAAATTTAAGTAGTGTGAAGATTTATTTTTTTGCTTTAATTGTTATGTTTTTGCATGCGTGTGTACATGTGTATGTGTCTGTGTATTTGTGTGAAGGCATTTGCATATGTGGGTGCACATGTGTGCATATGTGTGTAGAGTATTTTCTTCTATCACTCTTAGTCTTTTTTTTTGTCCACGTGTGTGTGGGTGGGTGGGTGTGTAGAATATGTTTTGTATGTGGGCACACACATGTATGTGTGCAGATGTATGCATCCTGTGGGTGCACATGTGGAGTCCAGAGACCTCCTCTATCACTCATCCGCGTATTTCCTTGAGATGGAGTCTCTGACCCAACCCATAGCTTTTTGGGGGGAGGGTGGTCAGGGGCCCTGGGATTCTTCAGTCTCTACCTCCCAAGGACTGAGGTTACAGACACGCATGACCACACCCACCTTTTTATGTAAGTTCTGGGCATTTGAATTGGTGGTCTCTGCCTTGAGGCCTTCATGCTTAGGTAGCAAGTGCTCTTAACTGCTAAGTCATCTCCCAGCCTTCCATCTTTATTATTATTATTATTATTATTATTATTATTATTTTTGCATTTTGAGTCTTTGAGCTGGAAGCATGCTAACCAAGCATATTTCTCAAGCATGTGTCCAATTACTCCTCTTCTTCTTGTTAGCATAGATAAGTTTCCTGTTCTATAACTTGATATAGTTGAAATTATCCAGTTTAAACTTTTTCCATCCAAGTTCTTATTTATTGATTGATTGATATTTGAGAGCAACAGAGAGAGAGAGAATGAGCACGCCAGGGCCACCAGCCACTGCAAACGACCTCCAGACATGTGCGCCCCCTTGTGCATCTGGCTAACGTGGGTCCTGGGGAATCGAGCTTCAAACCGGGGTCCTTAGGCTTTACAGGCAAGCGCTTAACCGCTAAGCCACCTCTCCAGCTCCCATCTTAATTTTTGAGATGAACTCTCTCATTGAACCCAGAGCTCACTGATTTAATTAGACAAGCTAACCAGTGAGCCCTAGGGTTCCTTCTGTCTGTGCCTCCCCAGGACCAGGGTTACAAGCCACTATGCCCAGAGTTTTATGCGGGGTTAGAGATCTGAACTCAGGTCCTTGGGTTTTATGTGAGGTTAGAGATCTGAACTCGGGTCTTTGTGTTTTATGTGGGGTTAGAGATCTGAACTCAGGTCCTTGGGTTTCATGTGAGGTTAGAGATCTGAACTCAGGTCCTTGAGTTTCACGTGGAGTTAGAGATCTGCACTCAGGTCCTTGTGTTTTATGTGGGGTTAGAGATCTGAACTCGGGTCCTTGTGTTTTATGTGGGGCTAGAGATCTGAACTCAGGTCCTTGTGTTTTACGTGGGGTTAGAGATCTGAACTCAGGTCCTTGTGTTTTATGTAGGGTTAGAGATCTGAACTCAGGTCCTTGTGTTTGTGTGGTAAGCACTTTACCCACTGAGCTATCTCCCAGCCCTGGAAAATGTTTTTAAGCAACTGAAAGGAAAGAACTGTCAACTGGGAATACTATATCCTGTGGAAAAAATCTTTCAGGAATGATGATGCAAATAAAAGCATTGTCAGAAGGAAAATCCAGGGGTTTGTCACCAGCAGTCCTGCTGCAAAAGCAATGCTAAAGGGAGGTCTTCAGACACCAGAGAAAGACTAGAGGGAACGGGAGTGGTGCCATCAGCCTTACTAAATAAAAAAAAAAGGCAAACAAATTTTAATAAGAAATACAACCATTCTGATTCTCAGCCAATATAAATATCTGCAAGATAAATAATTTCAAGAATTCTGTAAAAGAAGCTTCTAGACCTAACAAATAACAACAACAAGGTTAGTGGACACCAGTGCAACAAGTAAAATTCAATTCCATAATAGCAAACAAAAACTGAAAAGATAACACTAGCTCCCCAAAATAAAATATTTAGATATAAATCTAATAAGATATGCATAGTATATACATATACACTAAAAACTATAAAATGCTCATTAAAACCAATGAAGACCTATATAAATGGGGAAAGAACATGTTTGTGAACTGAAAGAATAAATATAATTATAATTCCAACCCTCCAAAGAAACTAATGCAAACAAATTTGATAAAATTTTATTGAAAAATCAAACAAGATTTTTCATAGACATAGACAGCTGAGTATAACAAAATGTATATGGAAAAGCAAAGGAACAGAAGTAGTCAAAACAATTTAGAGGACCACAGAACTCAATTATAAAACTTTCTATAGGGCTGGAGAAATGGCTTAGTGGTTAAAGTGCTTGCCTGTGAAGCCTAAGAACCCAGGTTCAATTCCACAGTACCGATATAAGCCAGATGTACATGATGATGCAATGCATCTGGAGTTTGTTTGAGTGGCTAGAGGTCCTGACACACCCATCCCCCCCTTCTCTCTCTAACAGATAAATAAAAATAAAATATTAAAGGCAAGAGAAATGGTTTAGCAGTTAAGGCACTTGCGTGTGAAGCCTAAGAATTCATGTTCAAATCTCCAGGTCTCACATAGTCAGATGCACAGTGATGCAAACACACGATGTCACACATGCGCACAAGGGGGCACACGTGTCTGGAGTTCACTGCAGTGGCTAAACACCCTGGAACACCCATTCTCTCTGCCTTTCTCTCTCTCTCTCTCTCTCTCTAAAAGTAAAAATAAATAAATAAAATGTTTTTAAAAACTTACTGTAAAATTATGGTGATCGTACATAGTGTACCACTGTAAAAAGGAGACATAAACCAATAGAACAAAGAGACATAGGAGCAGAATAACTGGTGCGTGCGTGCGTGCGTGCGTGTGTGTGTGTGTGTTTAACAAAGATTGAAGGAAAATATTAAAAAGAAAAAAAAACTTTCGCACACAGTGACAAAATAATTGAGATGGTCAACTAAGAAAAGGAAAGGTTTGCTCCGGCTCGCAGCTTCTGAGGTTTCAGCCCATGGCTGCGTCAGGCCCGGGGTGGCCCAGTGTGTCATGGCACAAGCACAAGGGAGACACCCATCTCAGGGTGGACGGGAAGCACAGAGAGAAAGGAGGCTCTGGGGTCCCGATATCTCCTTCCAGAGAATGCCCCAGTGACCCAATCTCCTTCCACAAGGCTCTGCCTCCTACAGCCTCTGCCTGTCTCCAGTTGAGCCCCAGACTGTGGACCAAGCCTGCAACACACGGGCCTTTGGGGAACATTCAAGACCTAAACTGTACTCATTTCCACAAATGGTTGGGACAATTGGGCATCCACAACATATAAAGGAACTCCATGCCATGTTTTATATCTTATACAAGGATTAACTCAAAAATTGCAAATACAGGCTCCCAAGGCAGTACATATCTATCATATATAAATAACTGGAAACTTAATGGTTGGAAAGCAAAGTTTAAAAACCCTGAGGGAGAGATGCGAGCAGGTACTTAAACAGAGAGGATATTCAGATAGCAAATAAGCAGGGCGTAATTATCTATCAAGAAAATGCAAATTACCCCACAAAGGAATGCCACTATATGCCCATTACAGCACAGACAAAGGGACAGTAGAAACAATACCCAGTGCTGGTGAGAACCGAGCAGCTGCGAATGACATAGGCTGTTAGCTGAATGCAAATATCTAGAAAAAAATAGGTGGGCTATTTCTTATTCATTGAAATTTAGACTTATCTTATGACCCAGCAATTCTACTCCTAGTTTTTTATCCTACAAAGGTAACAACCTGTACATGAATGTTTATCCACCTATTCATAATTTTCCCAAAGGGCAAACAATCCCCATGTCTTTCAACAGGCGATGGAAGTCCATGCTCTGACAAGGCTGGTACTCAGCAAACTACTGAGCAAGGGCAGGCTGAGAGTGACAGGCACTAAGCTGAGGGAAGGAGACCCTCTCCAATGGTGACAACCACATCCCCTTTGAGAAAGGTGAAAGTCTACAAAGGGTGGTTACTGGGGCTAAGGGTAGAGAACAGCTGACTCCACAGGCAAGTATATGAAAGCAATTTGGGGTGCTGGGCAGTGTCCTAACACATGTTAAGATGCCAGTTCTGTATCTGAAAGTCACAGCTAAAAGAAGATACAAGTCCTCAAATTCAGAATGAACAAGTTAATTTACTAGACAGGACTGGGAATTAGGAAGCACTGCCAGTTGTATAACTTAGCATAACTAATGTCAGTGAGTGTGTACAGGACGGCGGTGAGTGTGGCATGTGTACGCTGATGTCAGTGAGTGTGTACAGTACGGCGGTGAGTGTGACATGTGTACGCTGATGTCAGTGAGTGTGTACAGTACGGCGGTGAGTGTGTCATGTGTACGCTGATGTCAGTGAGTGTGTACAGTACGGCGGTGAGTGTGTCATGTGTACACTGATGTCAGTGAGTGTGTACAGTACGGCGGTGAGCGTGGCATGTGTACACTGATGTCAGTGAGTGTGTACAGTACGGCGGTGAGTGTGTCATGTGTACACTGATGTCAGTGAGTGTGTACAGTACGGCGGTGAGCGTGGCATCTGTACGCTGATGCCAGTGAGTGTGTACAGTACGGCGGTGAGTGTGTCATGTGTACACTGATGTCAGTGAGTGTGTACAGTACGGCGGTGAGTGTGGCATGTGTACACTGATGTCAGTGAGTGTGTACAGTACGGCGGTGAGTGTGGCATGTGTACACTGATGTCAGTGAGTGTGTACAGTACGGCGGTGAGTGTGGCATGTGTACACTGATGTCAGTGAGTGTGTACAGTACGGCGGTGAGTGTGGCATGTGTACACTGATGTCAGTGAGTGTGTACAGTACGGCGGTGAGTGTGGCATGGGTACGCTGATGCCAGTGAGTGTGTACAGTACGGCGGTGAGTGTGACATGTGTACGCCGATGTCAGTGGGTGTGTACAGTACGGCGGTGAGTGTGGCATGTGTACACCGATGTCAGTGAGTGTGTACAGTACGGCGGTGAGTGTGGCATGTGTACGCTGATGCCAGTGAGTGTGTACAGTACGGTGCCGAGCGTGGCATGTGTACACTGATGTCAGTGAGTGTGTACACTACGGCAGTGAGTGTGGCATGTTTACACTGATGCCAGTGAGTGTGTACAGTACGGCGGTGAGCGTGACATGTGTACACTGATGCCAGTGAGTGTGTACAGTACAGTGGTGAGTGTGGCATCTGTACACTGATGTCAGTGAGTGTGTACAGTACAGTGGTGAGCGTGGCATCTGTACACTGATGCCAGTGAGTGTGTACAGTGCAGTGGTGAGCGTGGCATCTGTACACTGATGCCAGTGAGTGTGTACAGTACAGTGGTGAGCGTGGCATCTGTACACTGATGCCAGTGAGTGTGTACAGTACAGTGGTGAGCGTGGCATGTGTACACTGATGCCAGTGAGTGTGTACAGTGCAGTGGTGAGCGTGGCATCTGTACACTGATGCCAGTGAGTGTGTACAGTGCAGTGGTGAGCGTGGCATCTGTACACTGATGCCAGTGAGTGTGTACAGTGCAGTGGTGAGCGTGGCATCTGTACACTGATGCCAGTGAGTGTGTACAGTACAGTGGTGAGCGTGGCATGTGTACACTGATGCCAGTGAGTGTGTACAGTACAGTGGTGAGCGTGGCATGTGTACACTGATGCCAGTGAGTGTCTACAGTACAGTGGTGAGCGTGGCATCTGTACACTGATGCCAGTGAGTGTGTACAGTACAGTGGTGAGCGTGGCATCTGTATACGGATGCCAGTGAGTGTGTACAGTACAGTGGTGAGCGTGGCATCTGTACACTGATACCAGTGAGTGTGTACAGTACAGTGGTGAGCGTGGCATGTGTACACTGATGCCAGTGAGTGTGTACAGTACGGCGGTGAGTGTGACATGTGTACACTGATGTCAGTGAGTGTGTACAGTACGGTGGTGAGCGCGGCATGTGTACACTGATGTCAGTGAGTGTGTACAGTACGGTGGTGAGCGCGGCATGTGTACACTGATGCCAGTGAGTGTGTACAGTACGGCAGTGAGCGTGACATGTGTACACTGATGTCAGTGAGTGTGTACAGTACGGCAGTGAGCGTGGCATGTGTACACTGATGTCAGTGAGTGTGTACAGTACGGCGGTGAGCGTGGCATGTGTACACTGATGCCAGTGAGTGTGTACAGTACGGCAGTGAGCGTGGCATGTTTACACTGATGTCAGTGAGTGTGTACAGTACGGCGGTGAGCGTGGCATGTGTACACTGATGTCAGTGAGTGTGCACAGTACGGCGGTGAGCGTGGCATGTGTACACTGATGCCAGTGAGTGTGTACAGTACGGCGGTGAGTGTGGCATGTGTACACTGATGTCAGTGAGTGTGTACAGTACGGCGGTGAGCGCGGCATGTGTATGCTGATGCCAGTGAGTGTGCACAGTACGGCGGTGAGTGTGGCATGTGTACACTGATGCCAGTGAGTGTGCACAGTACGGCGGTGAGTGTGGCATGTGTACGCTGATGCCAGTGAGTGTGTACAGTACGGCTGTGAGCGCGGCATGTGTACGCTGATGTCAGTGAGTGTGCACAGTACGGCGGTGAGCGTGACATGTGTACACTGATGCCAGTGAGTGTGCACAGTACGGCGGTGAGCGTGGCATGTGTACACTGATGTCAGTGAGTGTGCACAGTACGGCGGTGAGTGTGGCATGTGTACACTGATGCCAGTGAGTGTGTACAGTACGGCAGTGAGTGTGGCATGTGTACACTGATGCCAGTGAGTGTCTACAGTACAGCGGTGAGTGTGGCATGTGTACGCTGATATCAGTGAGTGTGTACAGTACGGCGGTGATTGTGGCATGTGTATACTGATGTCAATGAGTGTGTACAGTACGGCGGTGAGTGTGGCATCTGTACACTAATGTCAGTGAATGTGTACAGTACAGTGGTGAGTGTGGCATCTGTACACTTTACCACCACAGTGGCATGTGAGCTTATTTACGCTGAGGCAAGAAAGATGATGGCGCCTCTTATATTGAAAGAGTGAAAACCAGGGACACACTGGCGCCCGGGCATTCTCAGCAGAAGGCATGTGCTTTCTCCACAGTGTGGTCCGCCCCCACTGAAAGCCTTTTGAGCTGATGGCTCTAACTTTTTATTTTTCACGACTAATTTTCTCACTAGCACTTAGTCCATTTGTCAGTTTCTTCAAACCGGGTCAAATCACAACTCCCAAAATGTCAAGAGATAAACCTATAAAGAACAAATCATGTTTGTGAGACTTTTGGATTTTTTTTCAAGTTAAAAGTGCTTGTAAAAGCAACAGTATACCTGTGACATGAGAGCAGAAAGGGAGACTATCTGGAGGAAGAAAGGCCCCAGCCAGCAAGATTAAGAGTGGGGAAGGTCAACCTCCGCCTGGCGTGGTGGCGCACGCCTTTAACTCCAGCACTCAGGAGGCAGAGGTAGGAGTATCGCCATGAGTTCAAAGCCACATAGTGAATTCCAGGTCAGCCTGAGCTAGAGTGAGACCCTACCTCAAAAAAAAAAAAAAAGAGTGGGGAGGGTGACAGACAAATTAGAACAACATATGAAACACATATATGAAAATGACAAAATGAAGCACATTACTTTGTATGCTAACTTAAATAATCCTTTTGTAAAAATGTAAAAGCAAATTAGTGGTTTGGGAATCTCAAGGAAAAGCATGTATACATGCACTGTGCAAACCCTACTGTAAAATGAAAAAAGAATGTATAAAGATGAAATGTGCTTTGTATAAAACAAGTAACAAAAACACTATGGAATAAAGATATTTATATGAATATTATTTGCATATTAATGTGGATTATTCAAAGTGATGAGCAAAAGGTAAGTTATGAGATTGTTAAAGATTAATAATAGATACAAACATATACAGCCAATTTAATTATTCATAGATTCTATATTTGTAAGTGCACTTCATTACTACGCTTTATTTGTAATCCTAAAGTCAATTATGAAAAACTCAAGCTATAGGACCTCAAGTTTTAAGCAAGCTGACATCCTGCCTTCCTGCCTCAGTTCACATATTTTTCACGGGTGACAGTACCACAAGCATAGCCCTGGAATTTGGTCTAGTGTCCCTAAATGTAAGAAGGCTACAATGTGTCTTGCAAAGCACAGGTTAGGTTAGGTCAGCTCATTCAAGAAAGTCATATAATAGAGCCGGGCGTGGTGGCGCACACCTTTAATCCCAGCACTCGGGAGGCAGAGGTAGGAGGATCACCGTGAGTTCGAGGCCACCCTGAGACTCCATAGTGAATTCCAGGTCAGCCTGGGCTAGAGTGAAACCCTACCTCGAAAAACCAAAAAAAAAAAAAAAAAAGTCATATAGTGTTGCTGGCCTTGAGGTCAATGCTAATGAATCAACAGGACGTATTAAGTCAGAGACTCTAAACAGAGGCAAACATAAACAAGGTTCTGTTCTGGTCAGTTGACAAAAATGCAGAGCCCAGAGACTGACAGGAACCTAGCCCATTTCTGCTTAAAGCCACGACTCGGTGTTTGTGGCAACTTCATGGAATGTGACTACTAAGAATGAGAATAATGAGATTCAATAGAGGCAGAAGACCCCTGAGTCTTCCTCCTTGGCTCAGACTCACAGGAGGCATGTAGACAGAACCTACTGTTCACTGCCCTCTGGGACTCTGGGGACAGGAAGCTTCTGGAAGCAGACGGATGATAACAGACACCCCTAACAGCCACACATCACTAGGGATGTCTCTCAATGTGCAGCATTCTTCAAACCAACATGTGTATGGTGGCTCTGTGCGAGACAACATGCCAGGGAAGATCCCCGGGAGAGAAGGCAGATGCCCTCCTCGCCTGTCAGCACCCATGTCTGCTCTAAAGGCAAACAGGAAACAAACGCACAGACAAAACAAAGGAAAGCTCCAAGTCCAATAATTACACAAATCACATATGTAATAGAGAACAGTCGGCAAGGAGCGATGCTGTACATACGACCATGTTCAGCAAAGGTGCCATTTGAGCCGAGGTCAGAATGAGAAGCCAGCCCAGGAGCATGCATCAGGGGCAAAGGGTGAAGGCCAGAGATGGCATGGGGACTCAAAGACAGCCCCTGCACAAGGGAAGAATGGAAGGCGGTGGAGTTCCCAATTGCAGGCATGGAGAGCAGGCACCACTAACCCCATGTTCAAAGGAAGAACCTGTAGTTGGGGTGGTAGCTTGGTAGGAGAGAACCTGGCCAACATGTGCCAAGCACTGGATGCCACCCCAGCACTGCAAACACACAGACACTGAGTTCAGAGAGGTAAAGAAACTTGCTCAAGTTGCAAAGCTAGTGGACAAGAATTCAGGCTTAAGAAGATTGCTTCCAATATCTGCACACTTTCATCTACATCGCCAACTTCCTTCCCATCCACTCCAAAGACTCCTGAAAATTGTATGTGCTAACTATACATGCACATCTAACTCTGTATGCACACGCGTGCATATCTAACTCTGTATGCACATGCATGCATATCTAACTATATGCACACGCGTGCTTATCTAACTCTGTATTCATGCACATGCATATCTAACCCTGTATGCACACATATGCATATCTAACTCTGTATGTGCACACACATGCATATCTAACTCTATATGCACACACACGCACATCTACTTCTGTATGCACACACATGCATATCTAACTCTGTATGCACACGCACGCATATCTAACTCTATATGCACACACACGCACATCTACTTCTGTATTCACACACATGCTTATCTAACTCTATATGCACACACACGCATATCTACTTCTGTATGCACACACAGGCATATCTAACTCTGTATGCACACATATCTAATTCTGTATGCACACGCATGCATAACTAACTCTGTATGCACACGCACGCATATCTAACTCTATATGCACACACACGCACATCTACTTCTGTATGCACACACATGCTTATCTAACTCTATATGCACACACAGGCATATCTACTTCTGTATGCACACACAGGCATATCTAACTCTGTATGCACACATATCTAACTCTGTATGCACACGCATGCATATCTAACTCTGTATGCACATACATGCATATCTAACTCTGTATACACACACATGCATATCTAACTCTGTATGCACATACACGCATATCTAACTCTGTATGCACATGCATGCATATCTAACTCTATGTGTGCATGCATGCATATCCAACTCTGTATGCACATACATGCATATTTAATTCTGTATGCACATACATGCATATCTAACTCTGTGTGCACATACACGCATATCTGACTCTGTATGCACATACACACATATCTGACTCTTTATGCACATACACACATATCTGACTCTGTATGCACATACACACATATCTGACTCTGTACGCACATACACGCATATCTGACTCTGTACGCACATACACGCATATCTGACTCTGTACTCACATGCATGCATATCTGACTCTGTATGCACATACACACATATCTGACTCTGTACGCACATACACGCATATCTGACTCTGTACTCACATGCATGCATATCTGACTCTGTATGCACATACACACATATCTGACTCTGTATGCACATACACGCATATCTGACTCTGTATGCACATACACGCGTATCTGACTCTGTACGCACATACACACATATCTGACTCTGTATGCACATGCATGCATATCTGACTCTGTATGCACATGCATGCACATCTGACTCTGTATGCACATACACGCATATCTAATTATATATGCACACACATGCATATTTAACTCTATGCACATGCATGTTTATCTAATTCTGTATACACATGCATGCATATCTCATTCTGCAGCACATGTATGCATATCTAACTCTGTATGCACATGCATGCATATCTAACTCTGTATTCATATGCATACATATCTTAGCAAAAAGCAGTTAAAGACACCTACTGAGTAGGCAGCTGACGTAAGCTGCCAGTGTGCACTGAGGATCTCATGCACTGCTACGCAGCCACACCTAGTGCTGACACATGCGCAGTCATGACATCATCACCCTCGTTCTGTACCTGCCACCCCGGATGTCAGGGCTTTGTCTCAATCACAAGCTAATAATACAGCCCTCCCCTATGAGACACGAAAAGAAAATGGTTTTTATCTTATAAGAACATAAGGTAAAGGGAGTGAAAGTTTACAGTTTGCCTCCGCACATTCCCATCGTCCCAACAAGCAGTTCTGTTTTGCACATGCTATTTATAGGCACTTTAATTCTGGAATGCTCTAGGCCAGGGACTTGGGTTTCCCATTTCTTCCTCTGTTTTTGTTTTCTTAGGTGGTTATTTATGTGACTGTCCTCCTAACTAAAAGGACCAATCTGGGCATAAAGCATTTTCTCATTTTCTCGGCTTATAGGAAGGAGTGGTTTATTTCAGCACCACAGATACCATCTTGAGGTCTCCAGAGAGTGACAAATGAGAAGTCTCTCTTTCTTGCCTAACATTTCGTACTCAAGAGTCAAGTGATGACGTTGGGGAACAAATCTCTCTTCTCCTGACAATTTGCACTTATTTTCTTAATAGCTCTGCTAAGATTCAATGAATTTTAGTTTGCTTAGAGCCTACTTAGTGCCTGCCACCAGGCACGGGAAGCCTTCATTCATCAGCATAATAGTCCTATTGGTGAGGCACTCCTGTGAAATTATGACAGCAATTCCACAACAGAAGTAGCAGGGATGGAGCAAAGGAATTCTCTTGGAATAAAAAAAAAAAAAAACTATCAGAAAAGAGGAGCAGATCCTATGTAAACAGAAACTTAATAAATTATTTTGATTGAGAATTGTTCAGAAATCTCTTTTGGGCATATTATCAATGTTGCTAAAAACAACTGTTCCATAGGATTATCTACCTATCGATTTTTCAATATTTTCATTTTATTTATTTGCAAGCAGAGAAAGAGACACATAGAAAGAATCGAGTGCAGCAGGGCCTCTAGCCACTGCAAACAAACTCTAGATGCATGCCCCACTTTGTGCTTCCGGCTTTACGTAGGTGCTGGGGAACCGAACTCAGGTCATTAGGCTTCACAGGCAAGTACCTTAACTTCCTGGGCTCGAGCGAGACCCTGCCTTGAGAAAGAAATGAGGGGCTGGGTAGATGGCTCAGCGGTTAAGGCACTTGCCTGCAAAGCCTAAAGACCTGAGTTTGGTTCCCCAGTACCCATGTTAAGCCAGATGCACAAGGTGGCAGATGTGTCTGGAGTTCATTTGTAGTGGCTAAAGGCCGTGGCACACCCATTCTCTCTCTGCCTCTTTTTCTCTCTTTGTCAAATAAATAAATAAAATACTTTAATGTACTTTACATTTAGTACCCACGGATGTCTTCAGCGCTCCTAGGACACGCACGAAGCAATGGGCTGCCGGGAAACAGAGTGAGCTTGGCGAGAGACCGAAGCTGAACTCTGAGAATTACGGCGTGGTCTCAGGACAACTGAAGAACAGGTGCAAATGAAAGCCCAACATGCTCTTCCCCGATTTACAAAAGAATTTTTCAGAAAGTTAATTGCAAGTCAGTTGTTCAGAACATTTTAGGCACTGTTCTTGTAGAGGGTTAGGGTTACAAAGGGTACTTACACTCTCCAGCTGCTTCACAATGGTCTCATTCGTGTAAAACCGCACTGCGTTACAGGACCAGCAATGTTATAGGAAGGCGAAGAAATGGAACTTATGCTCATTGGAAGGTTGCAAGGGCTTTCACTCAAGTGATCTTACCTAATGCTTGGTGGTAACAGTCCTGTAAGGCACAGTATGTCTTCCTGTAAAGGTAAGGATTCTCATGCTGATAAAAGTAACTTGCCCTAGGTAATAGCTTGTAACTGGCAGAAGAATAAAAAAATTTTTTAAAACAACTTCAAACCAAGAAACATTTGTCTGTGAAGACTAAACTCCACTCCAATGGAATGTGACATCTTTTTAAAACATTTATAAGAATGGCTTCTTGGGGGCTGGGGAGATGGCTTAGCAGTTAAGGCAATTGCCTGCAAAGCCAAAGGACCTAGGTTTGATTCGCCAGGACCCACATAAGCCAGATGCACAAGGGGGCGCACACATCTGAAGTTCATTTGCAGTGGCTGGATGCCCTGGCGCGCCCAGTCTCTCTCTCTCTGCTTCTCTCTCTCTGTGTCTGACTCTGTCTCTCTCAAATAAATAAATAAAAAGAAGTTTCTTTAAAAAAAAAAAAAAGAATGGCTTCTTAATATTTCCCAAATGGGAATGTCAGAAATACATTTCCTGACCCCAAAGAACCTTGGGTGCAAAGACAATGCCTTCTTCCATTTCGGCTCTCCAGTGTGGCATCTGAAACAGTGTCACGACAGCTAGATGAACAAATTCACAGAAAATGAGGTCAACTAGTATACCTCTCATTTAGCTTTTTTTTTTTAGGTGGGGGGTAGAGGGGTTGAGGCAGGGTCTCACTCTAGCCCAGGCTGACCTTGAACTCACTCTGTAGCCCAGGCTAGCACTGAATTTACAGTAGTCCTCTTACCTCAGCTTCCTAAATGCTGGGAGTAAAGGTGTGAGCCACCATGCCTGGCTTCATTTGGATTTCTCTCAATATGCAATCCTGACATTAGTCATTTGAACTCTCAATTCTTTTGTACTTCCTTTACTGAAATCCAACGGGAAGAGATTCAGATTGATGTCTTTCTTCAGCCGAGCAGCAGGCTTCCTAGCCAGGACATACAGGAATTCACTAAGGCTGTTTTACCCAGAGGGCCGTGAGCTTGACGAAGAGTCACGGCCCTCGGGGAGGAATTACCCACACTAATCTCAACCAAGTGGATTTATCCTGTCCAGAGGAAAGGCAAATGAAACCCAGTACATCAACTCTCAAAACTATACTTCTGAAGCAAATTAAGAAACTCATTTCAAGTTGCTTGAAAGGGATATTGGCTGACACTTGCAGATGAGTTTCTCCAGAAGCACTCTGACTTTGCAGCTTATCATTTCCAACGTTCTTGCAGATGAATATTCAGATCTCACATCAATTTTTAATGCAACAGAATCCCAAATGCTTAAAAAGTAGGTTCCACTTCATAATCCGTCATCTTCTTTACGTTCTTTCAGGATGCATCAATTTTTTAATAAGTTCTTTTAACTCAGCGCCTGAGATATATTTTTAACCACTACAAGTTCAAAACGGATGTACGAAGCCTCTAATTTAATTGATATCTCTTGAAAGGATCATCGTTAATTATAAAATTGTGTGCATAATTAAATAAAAATATAGAAGCAATGGAAATACGGGCTCTGAATTTCTCATATTAAAGGTGCTTGAGGAAAACTCAAACCACGGCGGGCAGCTCTCCGGAGAGCATTAGTGCACATTCCGATGCATGGGAACAGATCCAGAGAGCAGCCATGCTGACGGTGCCCACCATCACCCTGGACAGGGCGAGTTGGCAGGGAGCCTCTGAGGGCGGGCTCTGCGGTGTCAGACACACACTGGGTAAGACAGGCAGACTTTTAAGAACGCGAACAAGGTCTCCATCCCTTCAGCACAACTGGATCATGACAATCAAACAGAAATACTTGTTTTTAATCCATACTTTATATCCACACTTAAATGCCTGATTAATCCTAATAATTAAACACAACCACTAACCACTTTCTTTGCAAGATCTCTTTTGTATTTCCATAAACTCTGGAATTTAATGAAAATCATTGTGTCATTATGGCTAAGGGTAATAAATGCCCACTGGTCAATAAGCTCTGAACCTTAACAGGCAGTTATAACTAATTCAGTTGGAAATAAGACCGATAGTTCTAATGGCCTCTAATTTCACCACAAGAGTCTACCCTTATGAACTATGGGTGGTTTTCATGAGCTCTTCCTACAGCAGAGAACAGCAATTTAAATGTAAAAAACATGCATTTGAAATCCAAGTGCTTACCCTGATTTTATTTGCCAGGGAGACCACAGATCAGAAGAGGCCCTTCCTTGAGAAATATTTAAGTGCAGTAAGCAGAGCCAATGCAAATAAAAATAAAACGATTTTAAATTACAAGAGCCAATTTCATCTATTTGAAAATCATTCCCATTTTTTTTTGCTTATTTCAAGCAAACGGAATAATTTTTTTTTAAGTAGGCCAAAGAAACAGCTGTAAATACACCTTGAAAGAAAAACAAAAGGGAGGGCTGGACACTTGATCGCTTCCTGCTGGCTCTGCTCACTCCTCCGGAGCATGGAAGGCCTCTCAATTTCAACATAAATAGATACGTCTTAGTGCACAGAGATCAGTACACCGCGAATCAAGACAGCCTGGAAACCCGAGCACATCCACCGAAATCCGGATCACCGCAGCGGGCGCAGCGGGCCACGGGGTCAGGGTGTCTCCTTGCCCTGTGATGTTAGGAGGTGACTGCCTGACGAAGAGGAGCTCCGTTGGCCTCAAGGCTCTTGTGACATGCGACTGTGACCTGCTCGCTTTGGACCTCTGACCATGCCTCCACAGCAGCTACACCTAGTCCCAAGACCGTGTCTCCTACAACGTGCGCCTGGGCCCCTCGTCCAAAACGACACCGAATGTAAACAGCATCCTGCGTACCAGGCTGAAAGGCGTCAGCACCTCCGCATCACTCTCGTTGCTAACCACGGGAAAGCAGGGAGAGCGGAGTTCGCTGGCACAATCTTGTACCAACCCTTGGACGAACCAGAGGGAAACAAGGCATAGTACTTTCTAACTCCCAGTGAGTCATAATCACATTTCCTGCAGAACATGAGGCCTGGCCCTCCTGCTGGCACAGACAAGGAGGGAGGAAGCCCTGGGCCGGTCCTGGCCTTCTTACTGACCAGCTGCAGGAGGAACCTCGTTCCCTCATTCCTACAGTGGGGGGGGGGGGTCAGGTGATCTTCTGAAATCCTACTCTCTGAAGTATAGACCCTTCTACCTCTAATTATTCATAGTGACCACCTACTGAGGCGTCTCAAAGTTCCCCTCATGCCTCCAAACCCGCCATCATTTGGAACTGTGTGATTACCACACGGAGCGTCTTTTCAATATTACTTAACTTCTTTGTCAAGCACCATTTTCCTAAAAATAAAACCCAACTCACAAGTATTGGATAAGAAGTCTGCCACCACCATCCCCCCATCAAAGCAAGGGGGAGCTTTCCCTTTTAACAAAAACACAGGCAAGAAGGGTGTGAGCCAGTCTATTTCTTTCCATGTGCTAATGAACCACCTATTGCCAAGTGGAACTCTTGCCTTAATGCCAGACCAGCACACACCATTTTCTGATGATGTAAAATGACAAAGTACTAATTAGAAAACACCTAATCTGAGTCACAATTCTCATTAATTGGAAGTTACTACAGTAATTATTAACAAGTCACATTATCATTAGACCAAAGAAAATGTCAAAATTGATTTATGCACACAGGAGCATCTGATAAACAGGGTCTACAATTACAGTCCTTTATAAAATGACCAAAGTGGAGAAAATAATGTTTTGTAGGTTTAATAAATGCTCTGAAAATATCACAGATTTTATTGCTCAACTGTCTTTTTCCAGCATGAAATCCACCTTGAAATCCTGAGTAAAATGAAATGACTTAGAAAGGAAAATATTTTAAAGTCTCCAAAGAGTAGCATACAGCCACCTCAATAAACCAAAAAAACCATCCCAGAGTTGACTAATGCCCCCAAGGAGCCTAAGGCGCATCCATCTCTAAGGTCAGAAGGTTCCTGCCTTTGTTCAAGTTCAACTGGCTAATTAAGATGAATGGGGGACAAATGCAAACAGGGATTGCGGGCATTTGGAGACCAATATATCACTGCAACAGAGAAGAACAAACCTGCTCAATTAACTTTAAAGCCACAACAATGTCCATGCAAAAACGTACCCCAAAGAGATAGTTTACTCTGGAGCCAAACGTGGGTGACTATGTCCACAGAACGTGGCCTCAGGTTATACCACGTCCCAATGTGGCAACACTTTCATGAAGGGTTTATAGTTACAAAACAACAAAAAAGTCATAAATCTATTTTTTTTTCAAATACATTAGTGGAAGCATCAGGTAGGTGGGTTACAACAAAACAGGAAAATCTCTGTTATAGGTGTGCGTGTGCATGTGTGTGTGCGTGTGCATGTGTGTGTGTGTGTTCGTGTGTCTGAGGGTGAGCACACGTATGCTTCAGCAAGACCCGAGGACAGCTTGGGGTATCAATCCTCACCTTGCATCTTGTTTGGGGGCAGGCTCTCTCATTCTCTGTGTGGTTCAATGCTGAATCCACCAGGCTGGCTGGCCTGTGAGGTTCCAGGAGATTCTCCTGTCTCCACCTCCCCGCTGCCCTAGGCATGCTGGGATTAAGACACTGGTGCTACAGTGATATGGCCATCCAAACACGGATCCTCACTCTTGGGATGCAAGCGCCTGATCCACTGAGCATCTCCCCAGCCTGTCGTAAGCAGCGATAAGTGTGCTTGACAGCAATCTTAGCTTCTGTGTTGGTAGAAATGAGTGGTCTGCTAATGCACTCTAAAAGGTTCAGGTGATGATTTCAGGATGTTAGGCCAGACACACAGGTGGCCAATGGATGGCTACTAAGGGGGCTAAAAATAGTCAAGTATACAACGTTGCTCTGGACCTGCAACCTTACAACTGTCCACAGTCATGAAGTCCCAGTCAGTGAATCAGTCTTGAAGCTTTTTAAATATATCCTTAGTTGTGGTTAACCTACCTTTTGCCCTCTCTTCTCCCCCATTCTTGTCAGTATTTTTCTATTATTTTATAAATTTCTACTATTTCTATTTCTACTACATGTCTGCTATTTTATAAAATTTAGAATTCTCTAACCTTTTATTTTTGGCGTAAATTGGTTTAAGTAGTTATTTTGGTATATAACCCCCAGGTAAATATTGGCAAAGTTGTATTTGCAAGTCACTTGTGATCATATACATATATGATACACAAAACATATATAACTGTGCACACATATGCATGTACAAAAATCATGTAGTAAGTGCTCGCCTTCCATATGGAACAGATCAAACCTATATTTCAGAGTTGAAGTCATAGCATAATCATATAGATAAGTGCAGCCGCACAGCATGCATAATCTGTAAACCATTTATCACATTATAACTATGTCATGGAGACTGATCAGATAAGAGAAACAATTAGCTTAAAGTAAACATATCCTGCTTAAAACTGACATAACACTGAGACCTTAAACGTGTGGGGGGGTATGGTGTATGTGATGTGTGTGTGTGGTGCGTATGTGGTATGTGGTGTATGTGTGTGGTGTGCATGCATGTTCTTAGGCATGTGGGCACATGTATGCATATATGTGGAAAGACACTGACATCAAGTGCCTTCCTCAGTCACTTGCCCCCTTTTTTTTTTTCTTGAGACAGGGTCTCTCACTGAACCCCAAGCTCAGAAATTTAGCTTACTAGCTAGCCAGGAAGCCCTGGGGACCCTCCTGTCACTGCCGCCTCAGTGCTGGCACTAGCGGGGTATGTTGCCGCACCTCATTTTTATGTGGGTGCTGAGGATTTGAACTCGTCTTCAAGCTTGCACAGCCAGCACGTTAGAGACCGAGCCTTCTCCCCATCCCTCTTACTAAATGTTTTATTAGCTCCAGGACAGGAAACTGCAAATGCCTTCCATTCCCACCAGCCTCTGCTCCTAGAATTAGACTGTGCTCACAAAAGAGGCAAGAAGAAACATTTTCACGATGACGGCTTCTAGCTGATAGCAGAGGGAATATACATATATACTGAATAAAAAGTGTAAGGCCTTGCGAGTGGTAAACAGAACCAACAAAATAGCTTGAATCTTAAAACAAAATACAGCAGAGAATAGAGAGAAAAGCGTTTCTGGGAAAACGAAATGTATCTTTCAAAGCTTTTAACACAAAAGGACCGCGCAGTGCCCCAATTCATGAGTTCTCACAGATTCCTTTACACGGCGCAGGTCATCCTTCCGAGGTCTTCTCGTGAGATCTGTAAGATGTAGCACTGGAAATGAATATTCTTTAATTTGGAACACGTGCAACTATCTATAAACATCGACTGGAGCCTATTCTTGTCACTCCAGCATTTTCACTGAGTTGTGTAATTTGCATGCCAAATACAGCTGCTATCTAGCTTCCAAGGGTGGGTATAACAGTGGCTTCTACCTATTCAAAAAAATTGTAGAAATAGTAAAAACTTGCATTAACGCAGTATTGTGGTAGTTTTAATTTCCTTGGGGTGCTAAGAGAAAAGACATGAAAAGGAATTTTTATTTCAGCACTAAATTATGCTATTGTTTATATATGAAGAAACCCACATATGTACATTTCCATTGTTACACTTTAGTGATACCATAAAATTCAACAGAAACAAATAGCATTCGCTATTTTAAAATATCCACATTATCAGTCATTTGGCATGTGGCCTATGCCTGTGACAGGCCATCCTAAACCACAGGTACCAATCCTATGATCACTGGTCTAGCAATCTAGTGTGGTATCTCATAGCACAACTCAGAATTTAGGCCATACTCAATATATGTGTCTTCAAGTTATGTCCTGAAAAAGAGCCACTGATCAGGGGAGGAATAAGAAAACATACGCTCCCAGAAGCACCAGGACCAAGAGAGCCTAGAAAGTTCAACCAGGCTTACTTGAGAATAACCTTATCACATCCAATTCCTTCAGCTTTCTTTCCTGACTCAAAGAACCATTATTAAGGGAGAATTTTTTTTAAAATATGCTTAAGAACTGAGACAAAGGAAAAACCTTGTCATTCGCACTGAACCATGACATCCGTCACTAGCCAGGCCCAGGAGTCTGAGAGCACTCAGAAGACTATGGAAGTGACTCTCAGGGCTGGAAAGATGGCTTAGCAGTTAAGGCGCATGCCTGGGAAGCCTAAGGACCTAGGTTCAATTCCCCGGGACCCATGTAAGCCAGATGCACATGGTAGCACATGCGTCTGGAGTTGGTCTGCAGTGGCTAGAGGCCCTGGCATGCCCATTCTCTCTCTGTTTGTCTTCTATCTCTCTCTATTTGCAAATAAATAAGTAAAATTTATTTTAAAAAAAAAAAGAAGTGACTCTCTAAAGTGCTGGAAGGAAGACATGAAGAGTTTAAAGAAAGCATAATTAAAAATAATGTTCTAGTCTTCTGACTAACATTATTTGAGGTAAGAATTGTTAGAGCTACAGCCATTCAGGCATTTTACTTTTGCCCCAACACTGAGCTGACTTTCTAGTCATCCAAACCCTGTATCTGTATAAAGACGGTTCACTAAGAAGTTTTACCAAGTGTGGGAACATGGGCCTTAACGGCGGAGAGGAAGGCAGTTTCCCTCATCTCCAAAGGTGTTCCTAAGGCTCTGTATTCCTGTGAACCCAGGGGGTAAGTGAGTTATTCTTTGTGACGTGGGAGAGGAAGAGGAAGGAGAAGAAAAGAAGTCCTAACCTGAGGAAAGGCCTTTGCATATCAGCCATGTGGCACACGCTAACCCTCTAGCCACCCTGAAATAAGAGTTACTGGTCAGGAAGGAAGAACCTCAGAAGGGTGAGCAGCCCACCCTAAGGCTCCTCTCACATTCCGGAAGCATCTGGCTCGGGCTGCAAACTCCTTCTGACTTGAAAGGCCCTTGCTGTGCCCCACAGCGGCCACCTCTGTGGCTGAAGCTCCACTCGGCGTGGTTTGGTCATCATACCTTTCTGTATCAAAATCAATAGCTCTAACCAGCTGGTATTAATATCACAGGAACTGAAATTAAAAAGAAAAACCCACAACAGCCACAAATATTTGGAGCCACAAAGGAATACACTGTGCTATAGCCAATAAAGTTATAGTAAGAGAACTTTCAAAGCTAGACCCTCGAAATAAAAAACTCACAGGAAGTGGAGGGAAAAAAACTACTGGCCAAACGCTAATAATCACCCCCTAAAAGTCTCTCTCTAGCACCTGGGACTATTGAGCCCTCAAACCCTCGTGCTCCGAGGCCCTCAGCCCCCCTCGTCGGAAGCGGAGGAGGCTGGGTGGTGAAGGTGCCACGATGACCTTTTATGGCTCTGCTGGGCTTGCTCGCGGTGCCCAAGGCCAAGCAGCTTTGAGGGTTTGGCAGAGAAACTCATTCTTGGTTGTTTTTATTTTTAAGAGGAAACATCATCATAAAAACATTAATGCTCCGGTTACAAAAACAAGAAATGCTTCTTATGAAGCTCATGCTCTTGTTCAAAGACTTTCACTGCACAGAAATCAGAACTTAGAACTCAAAAAGGCATATTCAACTGACTTCGGGGGGGGGGGAACAACAACAAAGAATCACAAAACTGCAGGCCTTGAAAGAATCTCAAGCAAAATCATATCAAAATGCTTAAAATACATGGGAATTTATTCAATATTAAAACTTCCCCTGAGGAAAACGTTGAAATTCTTAGGCAAAAATTTATTTAGGGCGGGCATGGTGTTGCACTCCTTTGATCTTGGAAGACTGAGGTAGGACTGTCATGAGTTCGAAGCTACCCTGAGACTACAGAGTGAATTCCAGTTCAACCTGGGCTACAGTGAGACCCTGCAAATGTCAGGAACTACCCTGGATGTGTCGTCACATGTGATCCGGTTTAACGTCTACAAACCACCTGTGACATGGGGAGCAGCTAGCCCACTTCCCTGAGCATGAGCAGAAACCCTGGCTAGGGAGTCCGTGAGACGCCCGGGGGGGGGGGGGGAGGAGCAGACCCACACACAGGGGCCCCTTGTTGGTTGTAGCTCAGAATTCTTTGCACCAGACATCACCAGGCTTGTCAAGGTCAGAGCAGCCGAGTTCTGTGTTGCTTTGCCCCGGCCCCAGTGTGTCAGGCTGGGTTCTGGGGAGCTAAGGAGGAGGGCGAGCCCTGCCCACAGCTCCTGTGCACGCAGCAGCCCCATGCCCACTGGAACGCTCTGGCTCCAGACTCTCTCCTGATTCTGACTGAGCTCAGCAGTTCCAAGCCGGCTGACAGTAGGCCACAGCTGGCAGTCAAGGCCAGAAGCTGCCAATAGCTCCTGCAAATGGCAGAGAGGATCCTATAAACAATCTCTGTGCGCCCATGCAATCTGCCCAACAGCCCCCCTTGGTGTGCACAGCACAGGGCATCAGCTTCCACAACACCCAAGACTCCACCTGCGGGCAATGTGGATGACTCGGGGAGAGGACAGGCGACAAAGACGCCTAATCCATTGTTCTGGACAGTGGCGCAGGGATGGGAGAGATGTGGATAAACACACCGAATGGCACAATCTAAAAAGAAAAAAATTTAAAAACAAAACATTCCAGTGAAGGGGCTGGAGAGATGGCTTAGTGGTTAAGGTGCTTGCAAGCAAAGCCAAAGGACCCAGGTTCAGTTGCCCAGGACCCACGCAAAGCCGGATGCACAAGGGGGCACATGCATCTGGAGTTCATTTGTGGTCACTAGAGGCCCTGGCATGCCCATTCTCTCTCTCTCTACTTGGGTAATCCAGGTAGAAACAGACTGGGAATTTTAAGGGAAAAGCTAGTCAAGGTTGCTGTCCATTCCTCCTCAGTCCATGCTTCCTTGGTTCCTTCCATCTGTCTGTTTGTCTCTCGTTCTCCTCTACTTAAGGTCCACTGCACTCAACTTTCCCTTTCTTAACAGAGTTTCGCCCCAAGCAAGAGAAGTCCAGTCTCTGCACTAGTCACAAGAGACAAGAGCCCTGAGGTCACCAAGTCACCACCGGCCCACTCGGGGCAGGTGAAGCCCACCGAGAAGACAGCAGGAAGAAAGACACTTAACACCGTCTGCCGTATTTGGGAGTCCTGGCATCTCTCCCTCAGACCTACCACAACCATTGTCGTTCACATCTGAAACAAGTGAAAGTGGTGAGCACTGTCCATTATTCCAGGACAGTCTCGAATGTGCGCCGACAGCCCACCCCAGTGCTTGAGGGCTGTGGTGGGAGCAGAGTCCTCCTCGGGTAAATTTGTAGAGAAAACATCTGTAACTCTAGACGACAGTATGAGTGACCGCAGAACCCACGGGTGCAGCCTAAGTAGGTGGCGTGGCTCTGGCCACGGGCACGTGCGCACTGGCTCTCACACCCTTTCTTACACTGCCCATCCTTAGAAGGCAGCGGACAGCCAAGGAGCTGGAGCAAGGGCTGTGGCGGGGACTCACTGGCTGGCTGGGAAGGGCTTACTCGGCTACCTTGGCAAGGTCCCTCCAAGGCCTCCGGCACAGCCGGCGTGCTAAGAAACTGAGCCCCAAACAATGTGCACAGATTGTCTCAAATCCTTAGAATGAGCTCTCACCTGACAGGAGAGGCTTTCCAGTGGCCTCCATGGACCAGACCAACCACCTCACATTTGAGCCCGAAGAGAAGGCCCCCACCTACAGAGAGACCCACTTATTTGGAGGCTGACTTCCAAACATGAGGAGCTTTCGTTCACATCCAAATGCTACTTAAGAGTTATAGACTACTGCTGACCAATCGATGGCTTTTGGTCCCAAACCCGCTGCTCAAGCGAACACACAGAAACCATATGTCAGGCTCTTTAAACATGCCAAGTGGAAATCAAAGTGACGCGCTGAAGGAGAAGTGACAGCTCGGGGTTTCTCTCCAGTGTAAATTCCCTGATGCTCACTCCTGAAAGAATCGTCCCGTCCTTCCCTGTTTGACATTTCCTTCCCAGCTACAAGCTAAAGTGGGCCCCGTGCATAATCACTGATGAACTTAATGCCCACAAGACCACCTCAAGTGACACACACACAGTGCCCTGACACACACACAAAAAACCAAAATCAATAATCTACTGCTGTATGTCACATGGAAATCCTGAATGCTGTCAGCGTTGGGGGGCGGGGCGGGGGGGCAGTGCAGTAGAGACAATTAGAGTCCTTGGAAAAGCAGAGCAGGAAGTAATGAAAATTCCCCAAGTTCAACACACACACCCAGAACGTAATGAAAAAGGCCATGCAGCTAGAGGTCATATTTTTCCAGCCTGCTAAATTAAAATGACTCAAAACCTCTGTAATTACATGGAAACAGATGAAATTGTTATCTTAACTAAATTGTAAAAGCACTTTAAATGTCATAAGTTTTGATGCAATTTAATATTTTAAATGGACATCGCTCAGTGTACTCACTGATTTTCTACCAAGCAGATGGGGACATAATCCACGTCCATTATCAAGACGGAGTGAACGCCCATCCATCTGCCAGAGAGGAGGAGAAAGCCGCACAGAGGGGAGCAGACCGTCCCAGCCTAGACCCACAGAAGAGAGCGCCCACTGAGAGGCCCGAGGAGGGGGGTCCCGTCCTCACTCTGCAGCCTACTCTGTGACCTGAGGAAGTGACAATCTCTGTGGGCCTCAGCTTCCTTCTCTGTGAAATGGCAACAGTCCCTGTTTTACTGGATGCTGAAGACACAGATCAAATGAGTTATGAGGTTCTGTAAATGCTTACATATAAATGAAAGTGATTATTAGAATGTGAAAACAATTTCTCAACCATAGTCAAAAGACATTTGAATTAACGTTGAAAAACCCTTTAACAGACCGGCAACACGAAAAGTGAATGAATGACAAACTCCAGTGCATTACTGTTAATCTCCTAAAAAATCAACTCCACACAGTGTTTCAGTGACAACGAGACAGTAATGGCACATCTTCCCAGTAGGCAGGTAGAAGGAAGTCTGAAGGAGTAAGTACAACGCTTTCCCTGACAAACTTGCTGATATCACTCTTTACCAACCCATTATCTCTCACCTTTCTTTAAAAAAAAGTTTTTTTGTTTATTTATTTGTAAACAGAGAAAGACAGTGAGAAGAGATAGAGAGAGGGAGGAAGAGAGAGAATGGGTACACCAGGGCCTCTAGCCACTGCAAAAGATGCATGCACCACTTTGTGTGTCTGGCTTTACATGGGTCCTGGGGAATCTAGCCTGGGTGGTTAGGCTTTGCAGGCAAATGTCTTAACCACTGAGCCATCTCTCTAGTCCTCTCACCTTTCTTGGTCTGGTCCTCACATACTGTATATAAAAAAAGCCACTGAAGAAAGCCATAAAAGCAGCAATTTCAACTATTAACTGGATTTCAGATAGAGTAGACTTCACTCGTAGCTGTACTGAGTTATTTCCCGTCATATATTCTGTGCACTTGACAGGTTCACTTTCAATTCTAGAAACACAATGCACTGTGTTTAGTGCTGAAACAAAATGTGCACCTCTAGTCTTTTTCAGTTTTAGCCTTTTTCAAGGACTAATAATGTTTAGTCATCACAAAATTGGTTTTTCATGGTTTAATGTATTTTTCTCAAACTAAGAAATGTGCTTTGGGGTTAATCATAGAAATGTTTTATGTTTTAACTTTGATGGAATTTTACACTTTGAGCTGTGAAGACCGTAGGCGGAGGCTTGGGGATGTAGCTTGGTGGCTGGGTACTTGCTGAGCATGCAAAGCCCCTGGGTCCATTCTCAGAACGTGGGTGAGGTGGTATTCCTCTAATCAGTTTCCTTTGTAATCATAAGCTCCACCCAAGTGCTAAAGGGATCCATGCTGAGCACACACACACACACACACACACACACACGAATCCCCAAGTTAGTGGATACTGCAAGACTGTAAGGAGAAACAAAGAGGGCAGGAGCTAATTACACCAATAGTAGAGAAGCAGAACTGATTCAAGAAATCTTTAAGAAAGCCTTTTTACTTGATCTTGAAACAGCATTCTGTGTAGATAGGAAATCCGGCTCGTTTTTTGATAGTATCTAAAAGCCTGAGATTTCCCGAAAGGCTCGTTTCTCCAGGATGACCTGGAGGCCTGGCCCCGCCACGCGTGGAACATCCCTGCACCCAGTCTCCGTGCACGGAAGAGCTCAGCCTTGGGTGCGGGCAAGGGGCTGGGGCTTTCTCCCCAAAGGAGAAAGAGTGCCAAAGCAAGAAGGAGACGATCGCGTCTTAATCCACTCCTCCACTTCAGCCGTGGCTCGCTTCATCTGAAGAGTCCCACATACGCTTTGAGAGGTGAAAAGCCTTTGTGAATAATTGAAGACAAAATAATGAAACCCTAGAATGTCAGAGACATAATATAGTTTTGTAGAATTCATCGTGGAGCTTTTAAATTCCCAAATACTACATGCTGAATAATTTATTCCTGTGTCAATATGGGGCCAGCAGATGTTCTTTCTGAGCCAGCGTTAACCCTCCTCAGGCTGAAGTGCAGGAGGACAGTTTGAATGGATGGGAGAAAGCTCTCCGTTTAACTAAGGTTATCTGGGTGTTTATGAGAAAATTAAAGTAGCTTTGGAAGCCAAGAAAAAAAAAAAAACACACTCCTCAGTTGCTGAGCTTTGGTCAGAGTCTGCTTATGAAGATAAGGAGGTGAGATTCATGGAAAAGCCATGAACGCTGACACGGGAGCTGCTCTCTGCCTTCAGATGTGTCCCCAAGGGCCTCTGCTGATTCTGTCGCGGAACATCCACAAGTGGCACGATGATATTTTCCTCCCTCACTGCCTCCTGGCGCAACTTAAGCACCCCATGTTTTCATTTTGGGATATTCTCCTCTCCATGACCCACCCTCTAGCTAGGTTCACTTTAACTACCATAGCCTGCTGTTCATTTAATAAGAAAATAAAGCTGAAAACTACACCACCAGGCAACAATAACGAAGTTCAAAGAGTAAAGGCTGGAAAGATAGATGGCTCAATGGGTAGCGTGCTTGCTGGGCAAGCCTGACGACCCAAGTTCAGAGCCCCAGAACCGATGTAAGGCCAGATGCCCAGCACAAGCATCTGTACTCCCAGGGCATCTACAGGGAGATGAGAGGCCCGAGGAGAGCCCCAGAGCTCACAGGCCGGCGGTCCAGCTACGCTGCGCACGCTGCGCGAACAAGGGAGGTCCGCCTCAGAACAAGGGGCAGGTGAGGACTGACAGTGGAGGGTCTTCTCAGACCTCCACCGCTGTGCTGTGGTGCGTGTGTCTCCACACGTGTGCTGTGCACGTGCCTGAATGCACACATCCCCACACCCCACATGCACGCACACATACAATTTTTCTAAAAAAAATGAAAAAAAGTAGGATTCATTAATGCCTATAAAACTTCAAATTAGAAACTAGTGCCTTAGGACACAGTCATTTATTCCCTCATCAAGAATATTCAAGAGGAGGCTGGGCGTGGTGGTATATGCCTTTAATCCTTGGAAGAATTGCCATAAGTTTGAGGCCACCCTGAGGCTACATAGTGAATTCCAGGTCAGCCTGGGCCAGAGCAAGACCCTACCTCAAAAAGAAAGAAAGAAGAAAATTCAAGAGGGCTGGAGAGATGGCTTAATGGCTTAGTGGTTAAGGAGCTTGCCTGCAAAGTCTAAGGACCCAGGTTCAATTCCTCAGTACCCATGTAAACCAGATGCACAAGGTGGCGCATGAGTCTGGAGTTCGTTTGCAGTGGCTAGAGGCCCTGGAACTCTCTCTCTCTCTCATATATATATATATATATATATATATCCCTTACTTCCTCATTGTTTATGACACTTAGAAATTTCTGTTCCGGGCTGGAGAGATGGCTTAGCGGTTAAGCGCTTGCCTGTGAAGCCTATGGACCCCGGTTCGAGGCTTGATTCCCCAGGACCCATGTTAGCCAGATGCACAAGGGGGCGCACACGTCTGGAGTTCGTTTGCAGAGCCTGGAGGCCCTGGCGCGCCCATTCTCCCTCTCTCTCTCTCTGTCTATCTGCCTCTTTCTCTCTCTGTTGCTCTCAAATAAATAAATAAAAATGAACAAAAAAAAATTTTTTTAAAGAAATTTCTGTTCCTTACATATGAAGTCAGATGTCTAGCCTAAATATAGTTCCACAGGAGCCCAGTGCTCCATTTTTGCCATCTTGACTAGAAGCCTCTGCACCTGGCTGGACATGGACACTGGTGTACCTTGAGGCATCTTTATAGCCTGTGATTAAACATTTCCCTCTTGACTATTCTTTTATTTTAATTATTTTATTATTTATTTATTTATTTGAGAGAGAAAGAGGCATAGAGATTGCTCAGTGGTTAAAGGTGCTTGCTTGCAAAGCCTAAGGACCCAGGTTCAATTCCCTAGTACCCACGTAAAGCCATATGCACAAAATGGTACATGAGTCTGGTGTTCCTCTGCAGCAACAAGAGCACCTGGCATGCCCGTTCTCTAAATAAATAAATAAATTTAAGGGAGGTAGGGAGGAAGGGAAAAGGAAGGGAGGGAGGAAAGGAAGAAGGGAGAAAGGAAGGAAGCGAGGGAAGAAGGTTAAAAGGTGACAGTCTGAAAAAAACCACCAAAACAATGTTTAAAAGGAATCAACAGAAACTATGGAAACAAAACAGGGAGGCTCATGGAGGAGAACCTCAACAAGCAGTCTAAACAACATGTAGCTGATAAACTGGGGCTGGGAAGATAATTTAAGGATTGCAATGAAAGCCAAATTAAATTCCAAATACAGGACAGACAGGAGAAGATAAACACACGATGAAAGAGTTGGGAAAGAAACTAGAACAAGATAACTCAAAATTTATCAAACAAGAGTTCGGAAGAGGCAAACAGAAAGCCATGAAAAAGGCATAACTAACGAATGATAGTTGGAGGAGAACTTATTTCACAAATTATCCCAGAAACCATCTTCGATCACACAATGTTGTTAGAGGCAAATAGGAGAGAACAAACCACTGGCTTCCACCCCAAAGGAGAATGCCATTCAAATGAAACCAATCTCATGAAAACTTCCATGTGCCTTTACCACATGAGCACTATTTCAATGAGCCAGTACAAAGGTCTTACAGTCATTACATTAAACTCTCAAAGTAACTATATTATAATGTTCATTTTAAGAGAAACTGACTAGTGTTAAAAAGAAAACAAAGCCGGGCATGGTGGCGCACGCCTTTAATCCCAGCACTCCGGAGGCAGAGGTAGGAGGATCGCTGTGAGTTCGAGGCCACCCTGAGACTACATAGTGAGTTCCTGGTCAGCCTGGGCTAGTGTGAGAATCTACCTTGGAAAACCAAAATAAGTGAGGGGACAATAGGTGTCAAGAGTGGGGTAGAGGGGGTACTGAACAGTGGTATATAAGGAACAGCAATGCAAGAAGATCCGCTGAGGCCATGCTAGAAGAAAGTATGGAGGTCCCTAAAAAAGTCAAGCACAGGTCAAGAGATGACTTAGCGGTTAAGACACTTGCCTGCAAAGCCTAAAGACGCATGTTCTACTCTCCAGATCCCATGTTAGCCAGACACACAAAGGTGAGGCAAGCAAAAGGCTGCAGATGCCCACTAGGTGGTGGAAGCATCTGGAGTTCTGATTGTAGTGGCTCAGGCCCTAGCATGCCAATTCTTTCTCTGTCTGTCTGTCTCCCTCTCTCTCTCGCTCTCTGTAAAAAAAATAAAATTTAAATTAAACAATTTTTAGAAGTTAAGCACAGAAATATGTTGCCCAACAGCTGCTCTGCTAGGCACATGTGTGACAAGGCTGAAAGGCAGGGATTCAAGCACACACATGTCCACGAATGTTCAGAGCACCAGTGCTCATAACAGCCAACAGGAAGAAATAACTCAACTGTCCATCAATAAGTGACTAAGTAAACCAAATGTGACAATACATACAATTGAATGTGTTTCAGTCATAAAAATGAATGGAATTCCCAGACATGCTACAACATGGCTGACCTTTGAAAACATTATGCTAAGTAAAATAAACCAAACACAAAAGACGAGTTTTGTCTGACCTAACTTACATGAGTTCCCTGAAACAAGCAAGTACACAGAGAAAGAAAGTAAAATATGAGTTGTCAGGGGTTCCGGGGAGGGGGAAAGGGGAGTTAGTGCTCAGTGAGAAGAGTTTCTGTTGAGTTAGAAGAGTTTCTGTTGGGGTGATGAGGTTCTGGAACTGTGCAGTGGGGGTGTTTATACAATTAGGAATGAATTTAATGCCACTCAGAAATGCTTCAAATGGTATATTTTATATATGCTTATTTTACTACAATTCAAAATGACAAAATTTTATGACATGCATCTTGCCACAATATGTTAATAAATACACAAACAAGCAAGCAGACAGAAACAGCATATGACCTGCAGTATGCCTCTTCTGAGCATGAATATGTGCAAACATACCGTAGCCATATTTAAGCGTAACACCATCACCAGCTGGGCAGACGGTTCGGTAGGCAAAGCGCTTGCTGCGTCAGGACCTGAGTTCAGATCCCCAGCACCCGTGTAAAGATGGATACAGAAGTGAGCTTCTGAAATCCCAGCCTCCTGCAGTGACGTGGGAGGCGGAGACAGGAGAGCTCCAGGAAGCATGCAGGGCAGCTCGCCTGACAGATGCAGCAGCAGCAGCAGAGAGCAAAGAAACGCTCCTTCAGACAAGGCAGGGGGTGAGGACCCGCGCCCAAGGTTGCCTTGAAGCCGTCCACGTGCTGCGAGCCACACACGCCCACGTTCCCACACATCAACACATACACGCATACACAAAGATATTTAAAAAAAAAAGAATACTGGGCCCTGGTGTGCCCGTTCTCTCTCTCTCTTTCTCTCTCTCTCTCATGCTTTTTATTAGCATATACTATTGTACAAAATAGTGTCTCCATATGCTATTTTATACATATACATGATATAATTCCATCATGTTTATTCCCCATTGCCCTCCTGCCCCTCTCTTCTCGTCCTCTTTCCAATAGTCCCACTTCCACTTTCATATCTTATATATGCACTTTTCATATTTTTACTTATCTATTGGCAAGCAGAGCAAGATAGAAGACAAAAAGAATGGCTACGCCAGGGCCTCCAATCACTGCAAACAGACTCCAGACACATGTGCCAATTTGTGCATCTGGCTCTTCGTGGGCACTGGGAAATCAAACTCAGGTTGTTAGGCTTTGCAGGTAAGCACCTTAACCACTGAGCCATCTCTCCAGCACCTTTATGCATTTTTAATGTGGATTCTGCATATAAGAGAAGACACACAATATTTCTTCCTGAGGTAGTCTTACTTTGTTTAACATGATGATCTCCAGTTCCATCTGTTTTCCTGCAAAGAACACAATTTCATTCTTCTTTAAGAACTGCCCATGTTTATTGAGTGCTCACAGTGACCTCCCCACATTCTCACATCAACTCCATAAGCCTACCCTGGTATGTAGTAGTATTATGCTGACTTTACAAATAATAAACACATGCTGCATCTCAGTTAAAATCTACTTTCTCTTATTGAAATAAACACTATGGGAAAATTATTTTTTCAATAAATGAAATAATTTCTTAACAAGTATTTCTCCTTTTTTGGAACTGAAATTTCCACCAAAAACTTTGTCAGTGTCAATTCCATGTAATATAACTCAGCTTAAGTTGATTTTTCACATCTTTTTTTGACTATTGCATCAAGATAGTTATACCTACATAAAGTTTAATTTAAAAGCAAAAGAGGGCCTGAGAGGGTAACTCAGTGGTAGAGTACTTACCCAGCATGAACAAGACCCTGGATCCATCTGAGAGAGAGGGACAGAGACAGAGAGAGAGGGAGAACAAGAGGGGAGGAGGAAGACACGAAAGAAAGAAATGGAAAGGAAAACCATCTCCCCAGCCCCAATTTCATATATCTTAGCTAACTTAATCTACTCTAAACAACGTGTGAGGCAGAGATTATCATTCCCATTTTACAGATTAAAAACGAAAAATACAGTAACTCTAAATACACCATTCACAACTTTCAAATTATTCAAGTAAAAGCCAATTAATTAAAATTCCCCCAGGGAGTCAGAAAAAATAGTAGTTGCTGCCAATAGTTGCCTCAGATACTGAAAGGAGCCAATACGACAGCTGCCCCAGCAGGCCTCGCGGCTGAGGACTGATTCAAAAGCCCAGCAGATCTCACCCGCAAGCACAGCACCGGAGGGCAGGAGATGGCCCTGCTTTGTTGTGGCGCTAGATGAACGGATGGTGCTCCCGTCTGCCACAGCAGCAGCCCGGTGCTGCCGCCAAGCCCGCCAAATGCGGGTGGCCCTGAGCCACAGGCAAGAGGCTCTCAGGGCCCTCCCCCCGCGGGAGCTCATAGAATAGAATGGGAAGGGCCTTCTGGTGCTCTGGGGAGGAGGACAGCTTTTGAACCTCATCTCAAGAATGAATAGCAGACCCAACAGCATGCATTTTCAGAACATACTTTGGAAGTGATTATAACTAACTTTCTCCTCCTCACTTACTTCATGTCACTAACATTCAAATATGCTTAGTGTTCTTCGAGAGTGAAACACAGCGTTGGAAAGATGGCTCAGCAGTTAAAGGCACTTGCCTGCAAAGCCTGTCAGTCTGGGGTTCAATTCTCCAGCAACCATGTAAAGCTAGAAGCACAAAGTGGTGCAGGCTGCACTTAGAGTTCATTTGCAGCAGCAAAAAAAATAAAAAACTCTGGTGGGGCTGGAGATGGCTTAGCAGTTAAGGCATTTGCCTGCAAAGCCAGAGAACCTAAGTTCGATTCCCCACAACCCACATAAAGCCAGATGCACAAGGTAGTGCATGCATCTGGAGTTTGTTCATTTGCAGTGGCTAGAGGCCCTGGTGTACACCAATTCTCTCCTCTATTTGCTTCTCTCTCTCTCTCTCTTTCTTTCTTTCTCTCTTTGTCTCTCTTAAATAAATAAAAACATAAATAAATGGGTTTTTTAAGTTTTAAAAAATATTTTATTTGCCATCTCTCCAGCCCTGAATATTTTTTTTTCTTTTTCTTTTTATTTATTTGAGTCAGGGAGAGAGAGAGAGTGAGAGTGAGAATGGGCATGCCAGGGCTTCTAGACACTGCAAATAAACTCCAGACATGTGCATACCTTTGTGTATCTGGCTAACATGGGTCCTGGGGAATTGAACCTGGGTCCTTTGGCTTTGCAGGCAAACGCCTTAACTGCTAAGCCATCCCTCCAGCCCATATTTTTTTAAAGGTCTTGGTGTACCCAAGCACACACACTCTCTTGCAAATAAATTTTGAAAAATAAAGTTATATGGAAAAAAATAAATGAATCATTAAGAACTCCTCTCTCTGGTTAACATTCCAGTTACCACTCTCTACCCCACTCTTCAAAGCCAAGCTTTGTTCATGCTTTGAACTTTTTGTTATTGATGCACTGCTCATCTGCAGTTCCATTATTATAATTCCACACATGGACAGTACGTGTATCATTGCACAATTGATTTAAATAGTTGTCAAACTTTCACTTGCCTTCATAAGCTGGCATCTCCTGAGCTCTCCCCACAGAGGCCTTTGTCAAGGTCACTACCACCTATGCCACTGGGTCTCTGATGGGCACTAAAAAATTCCAAGACCTCTGAAGGCCAGGGCTGGTTATGTATTTTCTGAGGCGGCCACATAACTTATGGGGCCCAGTGAAAATGAAGGGCTCCTTATTTGAAATAGCAGGAAGAACTCGTATGTGAAGCTCCCTCAAGAGTCCTGCTAGTCTTCACTCTTGCCTGCTGCTCACGGTCGTGCAGGGATGCTCACAGCTCCAGGGCACCGCTGACTGGCATGCACAGTGCCCTCCTGTCCTCCACACGTGTCCACAACCCAGCCCTACCCAGGGTGGAAAGAGGCATCAGGCACGTGGTAATCTGGGATCCTGTCTTAAGGAAGTTAGAAGTAGTAAAAGGCTGGACTGGCCAGGGTTCATGTTCTGAGCACACATGCCACTGTCCCCTCTGAAGCCACTTACAAAGTACCAAAACATGTTTTAGTCAGGGCTTCAAGACAGCAGCCACACAGCATTAAATTCTAAACAGAGGCGCTGTAGCTCGGTGCTTGAGAGCCTGGCTAGCATCTGACAGGCTCTGGGTTCCATCACAACGGTGTGTAGCCGCACTGCCACTGTACCCGGGAAGCTGGCCTTCACTGTGCTGCCAAAGTCCACAAAATGATTCCAATTTCATTTTATTCTCAACTACCTTCAAATGAGTACCCCCATTTCACAGATGACAAGCCTGACTGTGCGTGAGGAGTGAGCGGCACGGGCCTGAGGACAGGAGCGCAGTGCGGAGGCCAGGCCTCCGGGCCCCACGTCACGGCAACGGGCTTCCCTGGCAAAGGCAGAATGCAGGGAACCAGCGCAGTAGCCACTGGTCTCCATGAGTCACTGGTTTCGCCATCAGGGGGAAATATGTCTATTAAATTTCTGTCAATTCCACTCACATGTTTAAACTCAATTGATTTTATTTTCCAAAATTCAAAGGCCATATACCAAATACAGTCTAAAAACAGTAACATGTGAAAACTTAATTTTTTCCTAAAGTACCCCATCCAGCAGACACCTTGGTGTACCATCTTGGACCCTCATCATAGGAGAGCAAAGACCTGTGGTGGGACAGGTGAGGTCATGCTGTGTTGGGCAATTCCTCACCTGCGGGGGTTAGAGAGAAATAATACCATGGAAGCAGCTCAAGTGCGGACACCAAAATCAAGATGGAAGCAATTTCCTCTTTTTTTTTTTTTTAATGTGAGACAGAGAGAGAATTGGTGCACCAGGGCCTCCAGCCACTGTAATAGAACTCCAGATGCGTGCGCCCCCTTGTACGCATGTGTGCTTGTATCATTGTGCGTCTGGCTTACGTGGGACCTGGAGAGTTGAACATGGGTCCTTAGGGTTTGCAGGCAAGCACCTTAACCACTAAGTCATCTCTCCAGCCCAGCAACTTCCTTTTTTACCCTACTCTACATTCTGTGTATAATTCTATCTTTCCAGATAGTGAAATTGCCACTGACCTCCTACATGTTAACACACTTCATTTTGAGAATTTTACTCTCAACTCATTTCAGTTCCCTAATTCAATCATTCAAAATTTTCCCCCAAAAGCAAGAAGAGAGCACTTTTTTTTTTGTGGCTGAACTAATATACATTTGCTACAAGCATTCGCAGCGTCGCCCCTTCGTCTGGGCTGCTCACCCGGAAAATATCCCAGGCAGAGGAAGCGCAAGTGCCTGTTAGATCCATGCAGCACAATCTCTCAGCTCACTGGAGCAGAAGCGGGCTAGCACAGCGGTCACAGGCTACCCTGCCGGCTCTTTTTATCCTATCTCTAGGTAGAAAAGCCATAATTTAGATGACAGCATTACTTGTCATGAAGTCTGTGGCTTTACAATTTCTAAATGTCAGTTTGAACTTCTGAGTGCTCAGTTCCTCAGCGCACTACTGTTTGTTTCTAAACAAGGTGACATGTCAGCTCTGCATACAGAAAAGCCGCTTATCAGCTGCCCACCGCAGGGGACGAATTGCTGCTATGCTAACACTAGCCCCACAGAGCACCTCCAATTAGGAAAGAAAGCTTTGTTTTAGGCAGATAGCATCCTCGTATATCACAAAATTCATTCCCCTACTCGGTAGATAAAATATTTCTGGTCAAGGAACTAGCTATTTTGAAGTAATTGTTTGCACTTGGCCTGAGGTTCCCATGGTCCACAGCCCCAAAAGGAGAGCCACACGCAAAGACACTGCTACTCTGGACCCTCCAGTCTTGTGGCTTCCTCCAGCCCTGGAGAATTTTATTGACTCTTTTTGGCTTACAGTCCCACTTCCCACAGTATGCACAGCCTCCTCTTGTTATGTCCACAGCTCCAGCAACAGAACAGGGCCGGGCTTTTACCTGAGAAGTGCCCTGGTTCCTCTGCCCTCTCTAGTTACATGCTTCAAATTGCTACATCCATTTCTAAGATGTCAATCATTCTAATAATCCGATTATTTTAACAAGAATAATCTACAGGACTATAATAATACTTTGTCATGGTTCTTAACTACTAATAGGTTTAAGTCTATGGACTTACTTCTAGAACAAGGATTACAATGACTAGAATTAAAGAATAAAAGAAGACTCTAAACAGGTTTTCAAGAAAATCTCTTCTATTATCCCCAGTAGCTGAAAGTAAAGGTTGTTCGACTGTGGTCAGGTACCTGGCCCACTTCAACCCCAGCCTTTGTCTGTGACAGCCTTTCAAATCACAGTGTAAGCTGATCAAGCAAATTGGTTTAGAGATTGGGTCAAGGATAGCAGGCACCCAGCTAGAATCCAACAGTCGGCTCTTCCTCAAATGAGGCACGCAGTACTGGAAAGCACGTCTGTATGCACTGTGGGGTTCTTGACGCCCGCGACGTCTACAGGAACGGAGACCCTTTCTGGACCCGATGGCAATCACCCGCTGCAGGTGACAAGTAGTGAGCGGATGGGTGCAAAGCAAGAAGCAACGTGGCTCATGGTAGGACCAAGCGCCGCTGTCAGCCATCCAGCAGGAACAGAGGGAATCCGGTATGGAGCACAACGGGGCCACTCCCGTGGGCAGCACTGCACACAGCAGCATCCCGAGACACGGGAGACTCGCTGGTGGCTGAGCTATGGCTTCAGGGCACTACTTTTGGCTCAGGGTCAGCGGAGGGCACAGAGCTCCGACCTGTGGGTGGGAAACTCAAGCAGGTCCAACCCTGAGCAGTACGCAGGAGAAACAGATACCTTTGTATATTTGTACTAAACCTGTAACTCTCTTCTCTTTCCTTCCCCTTCCCTCCATATCTGCCTTCTGTTATTTTTATCAACATCTTTAAACAGCCAGCTAATATCTGGTATCCTGCTTTGAAATAAAACTGTAATCAAAAGGGCCTACTATGTACCCACTAGTTCAACAGTAGTATGACTGTTACAGGGGTAACCACCTGCTTTCTCATCGGATTTGAGGTCTGCTGCACAAGACAGAAGTCGTGCCTCGCACTGAAAACCTAGTTAAAAGCTTAGAGCTGGGAAGAGGCCACAGGTCCTAGAAGGGAAGCTGCTACTGTTACTTGGCTAAATAGATCATCATCCATCAACTTATCCTCTAAATATTCATGTTTATGCCCAAATTCACCTTTTGTCAGAGAAGATTTATTTTAAAGATGGTGGTGACTACTGGGGAAAGTCAAAACTTGTCAAAGTGCTAAAAATAAATGACTGTTGAGTGCTCAGTATTCAATAAGACATCTCTACCCTCCTCCCAAGGCTTAGGGAACATTGTGGAAGACGGGGCAGAAAGAATATAGAACCAGAGGATGGGAGGAGAGCCCTGGAACGCTGTCTTCTGGGCGTGAAGTGGTCACTCATGATGACCTTACAGCTACTGCCACTACTGTACATGACCTGCAGTTTTGGGCCATCAACATTCTGTCAAGGCTGATGGAGGAGAGAGGAAACAAGACATTAAACTAGAAAAGGGACTAGATGGAAATAGAGGGGGTTCAGTGGAAAGGAGGTGGAGAGAAAAAAAAGGAGGTAACCAGAGAGGATTGTAATAAAAATACATTATGTATTATCAATAAAAGTTTCTTTAGAAAAGTACTTGCTAAAGAAAAGGACTTGCTTAGATGCAAAATGAGAAAATAGAAAAAACACATGTGCCAGAATCCTGTCCATTTAGCTGAGCCTGAAGCCTCCTGTGTCCTCCTGCATCTCTCTGTATCCTCCTATAGTTTCCTGTGTCCTCCTGCATCTCTCTGTACCCTCCTATAGTCTCCTGTGTCCTCCTGCATCTCTCTGTGTCCTCCTATACCTTCCTGTGTCCTCCTGCATCTCTCTGCGTCCTCCTATACCTTCCTGTGTCCTCCTGCATCTCTCTGTATCCTCCTATAGCCTCCTGTGTCCTCCTGCATCTCTCTGTATCCTCCTATAATCTCCTGTGTCCTCCTGCATCTCTCTGTATCCTCCTATAGCCTCCTGTGTCCTCCTGCATCTCTCTGTATCCTCCTATAGTCTCCTCTGTCCTCCTGCATCTCTCTGTATCCTCCTATAGCCTCCTGTGTCCTCCTGCATCTCTCTGTACCCTCCTATAGCCTCCTGTGTCCTCCTGCATCTCTCTGTGTCCTCCTATAGCCTCCTGTGTCCTCCTGCATCTCTCTGTGTCCTCCTATAGCCTCCTGTGTCCTCCTGCATCTCTCTGTGTCCTCCTATAGCCTCCTGTGTCCTCCTGCATCTCTCTGTGTCCTCCTATAGCCTCCTGTGTCCTCCTGCATCTCTCTGTATCCTCCTATAGCCTCCTGTGTCCTCCTGCATCGTCCTATAGCTTCAGGTATCCTCCTCCTGCATCCCTCTGATCCTCCTATAGCCTCCTATATCCTCCTGTAATATCCTGAATCTTCCAGTAGCCTCCTACACCCTCCTGTATCCTCCTGCAGTCTCCTCATCCTTCTGTAGCCTCCTTCTTGGGCAGACACTGCACAGGTCATTTTCTCCATCTGGTTTTCCTGCTTGCTTTAAAACAAAGTCCAGCATTCTTAAAGCTGGGCGCAAGGGAATTCTTCCCACATGCAGGCCCCAGCATTCTTTCAGTGCTGTCAGGACAAAGGAGCTCTAGAGTGATACATTTGTTTAGCTCACGTTCAAAACTGGGAAGTAAGACCCAGACATAATAGCACACACCTGTCTTCCCAGTACTCAGAAGGCTGAAGCAGGATGGTGGTGAATTCAAGCCAGCCTAGGCCGCAGAGCAAAACTCTTATCAAAGATGGCGGGGTTGGGGGGAGTAGGGGCTACAGCACTAGTTCAGTTAGTAAAGTGTTTGCCTTGTAAGCATGAGGACCTGAGTTTGATCCCCAGAGCCCACGTTTTAAAAAGCTGGACATTGGTGCTATATACTTTTAATCCCAGGACTGAGGAAGCTGAGACATGAGGATTCCCTGACTTTGCAGACCAATTGGTCTGGCCTTCTTGGTGAGCTCCAGACCAACGAGACACCCTGTATCAAAAAGGCGATCAGGTGGTGACGCACGCCTTTAATCCCAGCACTCGGGAGGCAGAAGTAGGAGGATCACCGTGAGTTCGAGGCCACCCTGAGACTACATAGTGAATTCCAGGTCAGCCTGGACTAGAGTGAAACCCTACCTCGAACCCCTCCCCCCCCAAAAAAGGCGATCAGCACCTGAGGGATGTCCTTGAACCTACACACACACACACACACACACACACAAATAAAATAAAAGGGGAAAAACAAAAAATGAAACAAGGCCATGAAATGATATTTAAGAAATATGTGATTCCTAAAAGCTTAGCTACTGAGGAGAAAAAAGAGGCACATGAACCTGAAATCATAGAAACAAGCTTTGGGAAATTGTTTGCAGCAGAAAACACACGTGAGATTGCCTCATGCAAACGCAGGCCATCCATCTCCCTCCCTTGGGTGACTCCTTTCATTAGTGCTAATGGGCTCCAGGCCTCTGCTCAGGGGCTGTTTCTATGAACACTTGAAGAACACAAATATTGTTCTCTTCGGTGAAGTCCATTCTTAAATATACATATATAAAACAGAAAGAATCTAGATATTGATATTAACACATGTACACACCTGTATTTACCTTTAACCACTTTTTTTAAAAAATCTGAATTTATTAGTTTACTAGAAAACATTACCAAGCCTTACTGAGTAATACAGTCCAGACGTAGAACCAAAATTAGATCCCACATACATGTCTAATGAAATCCCTTTTCATCAGGATTAGTAATAAAAAATGAAACTATGCATAAGAAGGTAGAAGCACTGAATGGTCACCCACAAAAAGCAGCTTACAGCAGTAACACGAAATATGGCACATGTCAATCAAGTCCTTACTAAACACCTATTTGCATGCGGCTAAGTGCTAACGACTGTCCCGCTGTGCCGGGGAGGAAGCGTGAGCCTCAGCGGGACTGTCAGCCTCCCGGCATCCTCCTGGTCCTTGGGTGTCTGTCTGCATGTTGAAATGCCACTGCAGCATTCCCGTCTTGAGTCCTGGGCTCTGTTGCTTTCCCGTTTCGTTTTCTCAGTACATTTAACTGTGCAATGGAACAATGTCAAATTTCAACAGGAATCCTGAAAGCTGATCAAGGACCCCATAGAAATGATGCAGTTCTATTTAAGCCACATTAGCATTTTCTACTCAGAAGGCAAACCAAATCTCAGCCCGGTGCTTTTCCTCGCAACAGCCGTTCTCTTAGAGAGAGATGCCAAGACTACACGTCCAGGGATCATTTCTGTAGTTCACTAGAGAGAGATGCCCACCTCTAGTTTCCTCCTTCTCTCCCTTCCTCACCCTCACTTTTTTTTTTTTTCTCAAGGAAGTTTCTTGCTCTAGGCCAAGCTGGTCTGGAATTCACTATGTAGTCTCAGGCTGGCTTTGAACTCACAGCAATCCTCCTACTTCTGCCTCCTGAGTGCTAGGATGAAAGGCGTGTGCTACTGTACCTGGCTCACCCTTTAACCCGACATCACCTAGTGAGTTTTAGCCTCTGGGATGCACGGATGAATTAGGCATGATCCCTGTCAGGTCTTCCTGGGAAGCACAGATGCACACATCATCCCAGGGAAAAATAACAAGCCCTCATCAGAGGTCTGCCTGCAAGGTGGTGGCATCAGGGAGGGAGCAGTTCATTCGGGCAGAGGGAAGTGTCTCAAAGGTGGCATTTGGATGGCCTCAACAGAGGAGTGGATGTTTTACTGAGGAAAGGCTACACCAGATGAGGGGCATGTGGAAAAGCCAGTGACATGGTAAAGGCTGGAAGAGACAAGTTCTGGGCTGGAGAGATGGTTTAGTGGTTAAGGCACTTGCCTGTGAAGCCTAAGAACCCAGGTTCAGTTCCCCTGTGCCCAAATAAGCCAGATACACAAGGTGTACATGCATCTGGAGTTTGTTAGCAATGGCCAGAGGCCCTGGCGCACCCATCCTCTCTGTCTCTACCTGCCTCTTTCTGTCTTTCTTTCTCAAATAAATAAATAAAAATAATTTTAAAAAAGAGAGGTGCCAGGTGTGGTGGCACTTGGGAGGCTGAGGTAGAGGATCACTGTGAGTTCAAGGCCACCCTGAGACTACATAGTGAATTCCAGGTCAGCCTGGGCCAGAGTGAAATTCTATCTCAAACAAACAAAGAAACAAACAAAAGGATTTATCCATGCCTCTGTTAGTGAACTTCTGGATGCTTTCTAAGAGGTTTGGGCTTTTACAAGCAAGGCATCTGTTCACGAGTATGCATCGGCATTACCCTTTTCTGCTAAGCAAATCCTTGGAAGTATAGTAGCTAGATTGCAGCGTAGGTGTGTGTTTAACTTTCTAGGAAACTCCCAAATTGTTTTTACAAAGTAGACGTATCATTTTTTATTCCCACTTACAATCTGTGAGACTTTCTATTTCCATACAACCTTGCCAACACTGGTGTGTGTGAGACAAGTCATTTCATAGGTGTGCAGTGGGATCTCATTATGCTTTAATTTGCATAAGATAGTGTGTCTCCTTACAAGTGTCTTTGTTTCACATAGCTTTATGTGTGGTGAGAGTGAAAGGCTTAGACCAATCTTTCCTTTCTTTTTTCTATGCAAGGTCTCACTCTAGCCCAGGTTGACCTGGGCATAAAAAGGAATGAGATTGTGATAGACAACAAAAATGAATAAATCTCAAAATGATGCTGGGTGACAGAAGCCAGGCATAACAGCAGCAGATACCTCGGGATTTCATTTGTATGAAAATTCAGAGAATGCAAGGTGAAATCTCACGACAAAAAAAGGGGGGAGGAGTAATTGCTGTGTGGGGAAGACATTGCCATGGCAAAGAGGGACAGGAGGGAAGGACTGTAAAAAGAGACAAGGAAACTTTTAGAAGTGATGGAAGTGTTGACCATCTCAGGTATGATGATAATTCCATCGGCGTACATCCACGTAAAACTTTTCAAACTGTACAACTTAAATGAGGGCAGTCTGTTATACGTCAACTACTTTTCAGTCAAGCTGTTGAACTGAGCGTGAGAGAGAGTAGACAAGGACCCTGGTCAGGGGTTTGCATTTTTCCAGGGGATTTGCCACATCTACGCTAAGTTGCACATAAGTGCATGAAGCCGCCAGGGAGAGAATAGGCCGCTTGGTGGAGTTCAGGCATTTTAGATTCCTCATTTCTATAGGGCAGCTGTCTTATAGTTTGTTTTCTGGTGAACTGCCCTAATCATGGTTTAACTGCAAAAGCTTAGTGATAGCAGTTCCTTCTTTCCTTCTCTCCTCCCTCTCTCCCTTCCTTCCCTCTTCTCCTCTCTTCTCTTTTCTCTCTTCCCCAAACTTTCCTTCTCATTACTGTAGGGATCAGATGGCTTGATAGACAAGAGTGCTACACTGAACTGCACTCCTAGCCCCAGTAATTTTATTTTTTACTAAAATTATAAAGTATACAAAAGATGTTTCTATCCTGTCATGGTAACTAGATGCAGTGACATTACTGTGAAGTCACTTTTGAGCGTGCACACCACAACACGTAACTGGTCCACTCAGTCAAAGAGTCTACACTGACAGAACAGTGGGTGGTGCTGAATGTGCAAAACATTCAAGAGTGAGAAGATACACATAAAAAGTTTAACAGCAAGTGTTACAAGTCTTTATAAAATACACTGGCAAAACAGATACCCTTTAGCACTTCAGGTTTCTCACCTATGTGCCCTAAAAAAAATTTTTTTAAAAAGTGCCCTAAGTGGCTGGAGAGATGGCTTAGCAGTTAAGGCTCTTGCCTGCAAAGCCTAAGGACCCAGGTTCAATTCTCAAGTACCCATGTAAGCCAGATGTACCTAGTGGTGCATAAATCTGGAGTTTGTAGTGGCTAGAGGCCCTGGCACGCCCATTCTCTTTCTCTCTCTCAAATAATAAATAAATAAAATTATGTTTTTAATTTTATTTTTGAGAGAGAGACAGAGAGAGGGAGAAAGAGGCAGAGAGAGACAGAGAGAGAGAGAGAATGGGCGCACCAAGACCTTTCAGCCGCTCTGGACTAACTCCAGATGCATGCACCCCCTTGTGCACATGTGCGACATTGCACACTTGGATCACTTTTGCATCTGGCTATATACGGGACCTGGAGATTCGAATAAGTGTTCTTAGGCTCTGCAGGCAAGCACCTTAACCAATAAGCCATCTCTCCAGCCCTAAAACTATTTTTAGAAGTGCTCTGAAAAAGATAACTGTGAATAATACTAGATAGAAATGAGTGGCAGTCATCTCGATAAGGTCAAGGCCTTGAAGTCACTTTCCCAAGCTACCATGGTAACCCTGTAATGAGGACTTAAGAGGTTGCTTTTGCTAAAATTACTGACTGCTTGGACAGAACTTTGTTAAAAGTACCAACTTCTTGCAGATGCCCCATGGGTAACGAAGACCAGGGTAAAAGCTTGGCATCTCTGCCTCCATCTCTGCCCTGTCTCCTTTTCCTCCTTGTATTCCAGGAACAAAAGGTCTAGCGAATAAACACCTTGTGAGAAGAGTAGAAACTACCCTCCAGGCAACAGTAACTTTCTGGCAATAGACAAGGTCCCTGATGAATCCTGATAATGATCACCCCCTCCCCCACACATCTCTTCCCTATATAATCTGAGAGATCATGCCAGTACCCTTGAAGACAGGACTAAGGATGCTATCCCCTATCTTCCTTGGACAGCTACACTGACTAAAGGTCCATTCCTTGTTTCACCATTACTTTTCCATTTGGTTTTTGAGGCAAGAGACGGAACCTGATTTGTTGGGACCCTGGAATCCAGCCTCTGGCCAGGTATTCTAGTAAAAAGCAGACAAACTTTAGATCTGAGTCCAGAAACAAAAGGAATCTTTGGCTTTCCAAGGAGTTATGTCCACTCTTGCCAAAAAGAAAAGGATTAAATACTTACTGTAAAAGTTCAGGGCTGGAGAGATGGCCCAGTGGTTAAGGTGCTTGCCTGCAAAGCTTAACGACCTGGGTTTGATTCCCCAGTACCCACATAGAGCCAGATGCACAAGGTGGAGCATGTGTCTGGAGTTCATTTGTGATGGTTAGAGGCCCAGGCACACCCATTCTCTCTCTCTCTCTCTCTCTCTCTCTCTCTCTCACACACACACACACACACACACACACACACACTTTTTCTTTCTCTCTGCTTGAAAATAAATCGATTTTTTAAAGTTCAGATTTGAAACGTTAACATTAGAATTCCCTAGAGAGCATGATGACCTGGGACTAGAACCAGTGTGACTATCAAATATCTGCCCACTTCTTCAAGTTCTCTTGTCAAGGGTAGACGCCCCTGCAGACGGTAACAGCGCTCTCAGCTTGAACACGAGAGAGGCTGTGTTCTTAGTGCTCACCTCAACACTACAAGTCATTGTGGGGTATTTGTCGTTTGGACACAGAGCTCTTCCTCAGGGATGGAGTTGCACACTCTTCATGGGACTCCAACAGGTCACTAATAAAGTTACGTCTGTGCACTGCACAGGCAGGAAGCAGAAGGTGAGGAAATCTAAGTTGTATCATGGAGATGCATGGGCTACAGCAATCTTGGAAAAAAGGCTACCCTCCATGTGATCAGTTCTAACAAGTTCTGGAATTAGGTTAGCAACAGATCATCCAAAAGAAAAGACTGGGCACTTAAGTAGAAAACCTCCATTCTTCATGCAATAAGGACACCTCAGAGAATGGATTGTGTTTTAAAAACGAGCTAGGAGGTTCTTCAGAGAGTCGTGCTTAATTTTAAATACCTTTCATCAACTTTAAAAGAAATGTCAACACCACCAGCTAGCTCACCACCTTTAGTTGAATGAAACAAAGATTTATGAAAGTAAACAAAAACCTCCAGAGCAGGCTGAATTTGGCTGTTAGCACTCATATAGAACTTCCTCTCCTTAAGGGATTCGCAAGACATTGTGAAAATTATTATGGGTAAAAACCTTACGGAATAAGTGCTGAAAATTTCACACACACGCATGAAAGGACGCAGACAGGGCAGACAGGAGAGAAAAATCTTAGCGTGCTTCCTCTTACAGGAAAGCAAGCCCATGATGGGGGCGGGGTTCTTTATGTGACCACGGCACTGCGCGCCATTCCCACCCTCCACATCCACACCCTGCCTCGCCAGCCCCAGAGTGACCAGGAAGCCACCCCCCCCCCCGGGCTCAGCGGCAGGGGGCCAAGGAGAAAGGCGTCAAGCTTGCTCCTGTCTCTGCAGAGCACCTCCCTGCCTCACTGACTCCGAGGCTCCCTTCCTGCCACGGCTCCTGTGCGAGCTCTCGCTCCTCAGGCTTCAGCGGCACTCTCTGCGTCATTGTTCCCAACTAGGATGTGGTGGCGGCTTCCCAGTGACACCCTCTGTCAGCTTCCAGAAGCCAGCCCAAGCCTCTGTAAACGGCACACTCGTTACGATCTCTTTGGTTGAAGCCTGACTTTCTACATAATGTGTTTCCTTAAAGTAAGATGTACCTATCCTAAGAGATCAATGTGCACTTTGGCATACAGGTAATTCTGCATCCTGTTCAAGCTCACACTGGCCGTCCATCTGAACTGTCACACACCCTGTCTCCACAACCACCTGAGGATGGATAATGAAATAATGGTAGCCATATGAAGTCCAAGGGTTGCTCAGCAGAGGACCAGCATGTGGTGCTGCCCCCGACAAGCAGGAGCTTCCGTAAAAGACAGGGTCCAGGCCCTGAAAGACCCCAGCTGTCCAGGTCCCTGTGATTCTTCCATTCCCACCCCTCCCTGCCCTGCATCCTTACTTCTTCTCCACCAACGCCAGAACCACCATGGAACTCGCCCAGACGTTGTTAACTGCACCTCTAGTCACAGAAGCTGCAAATAAAGGTCGCCATGCCGGGTGGCCTAAACCTCCCACTATCTCTCACAGAAGATGGAGCCCAGACAGTGTTCTGAAGTAAATAAACATGAGATTTCCTTTAGATGACCTTTCACATCCATTAATTTTAATAACTGAGAGATTATTATAATTACACATTGACTAATCCTCAAATTAAACCCAGAACATGTCACTCTGGCCCCATATCATGGAAAAGGCAATTTTCGTTTTGATGGGGAAGTGATACAAACACGGATTTGAACTGAACAGGTGAGACAGGAAACGTTCTTTGTCTAATAGCAAAGACAGCACCATGGCTAAGCAGAGGCACGGACGCATCTACTTAGATGACCTTGCGTTACAGATGCAGAACTTAATGCCAAGCCTTCGATAACTGGCTGACCCTTGCCAAACCTAAATCATGGAAGCATGCTGAAGTGAGGCAGCTTAAAAAGGCAGTGACTGAGTTAGGGGGAAGAATTTAAGACTCCTGGCTTCTGAATTACCACTGCAACACTGTTTGGGGGAACCATGATCAAAGACAGAGGTTTCCATGTCCAGATCCCAAAGGTGAAAATCCAGACAGCAGCTCCCCAGCTCCTTGGCATTGTCACTTAGCTCGGAGAACAAGGAGGAAGAGAGCATGACCGGATTCCGCGTGGAGGCCGTCACCCCCATGCCCACAGGCCTGCCTGTGGTATGCTTCCCTCTCTCTCTCTCTCTCTCTCTCTCTCTCCATATATATATACATATATACATACATACATATTGTGCTTCTCTATACCTTCCATTGGTGCCAGGCTACAAGTAAGCAAACACTCAAAGTAACAATGCCTGTGAATCCTATGGCTCAGTGAGCGTAGAGCGAGTGTGACAGAGAGGGGGAAAGAGGGCAGCGTTAAGATTTGTCTCACGCACTCTGGAGTTGAATGCCATTGTTCATGTCACAGTATTGAGAGGCAACGGGCTTTCACGAGGTGTGGGCTGGGGCGAGGATGCAGAGCACTCATGAGAGATGAATGCTTTTCTCATTGGACTCCATGAAGTGCGCTAAGAGCTTTGGGATCTCTTATCTCTTCCTATGTGATCTCCTCAACAAGAAGTCATGTGCCCTTCTGCCTTCCCAGAGCAGCATGACAGCTCTCGGCAGACGCACAACAAACCCTAGCGCTGTGCTCATGAGCTTCTAGAACCATCAACTGACATAAACTTCTCTCCCTTATAAATTGCTAGCCGCAGATACTCTGTTATTGCAACAGAAAACCAACTGAGACAGAAGGGAAGGTTGAAAGAGAAGCAGGTTGACAGACAGACAGCACAGAAAGAAAAAGGGAAGATAGAAGGTGGAGAAGCAGAAAGAAAAAAGCAGGAAGAGGCAAAGGAACACAGATGGAAAGAAAGAACTGATATAGCAGCAGAGTGGACAGAGCCAGAGATGGAGCAGCAGAGTGGACAGAGCCAGAGATGGAGCACAGTGGACAGAGCCAGAGATGGAGCAGCAGAGTGGACAGAACCAGAGATGGAGCAGCAGAGTGGACAGAGCCAGAGATGGACGAGCAGAGTGGACAGAACCAGAGATGGACGAGCAGAGTGGACAGAGCCAGAGATGGATGAACAGAGTGGACAGAGCCAGAGATGGACGAGCAGAGTGGATAGAGCCAGAGATGGATGAGCAGAGTGGACAGAACCAGAGATGGACGAGCAGAGTGGACAGAGCCAGAGATGGATGAGCAGAGTGGACAGAACCAGAGATGGAGCAGCAGAGTGGACAGAACCAGAGATGGACGAGCAGAGTGGACAGAGCCAGAGATGGATGAACAGAGTGGACAGAGCCAGAGATGGAGCAGCAGAGTGGACAGAGCCAGAGATGGACGAGCAGAGTGGACAGAACCAGAGATGGACGAGCAGAGTGGACAGAGCCAGAGATGGACGAGCAGAGTGGACAGAACCAGAGATGGACGAGCAGAGTGGACAGAACCAGAGATGGAGCAGAGTGGACAGAGCCAGAGATGGACGAGCAGAGTGGACAGAGCCAGAGATGGACGAGCAGAGTGGACAGAGCCAGAGATGGATGAGCAGAGTGGACAGAGCCAGAGATGGACGAGCAGAGTGGATAGAGCCAGAGATGGATGAGCAGAGTGGACAGAACCAGAGATGGACGAGCAGAGTGGACAGAGCCAGAGATGGATGAGCAGAGTGGACAGAACCAGAGATGGACGAGCAGAGTGGACAGAGCCAGAGATGGATGAACAGAGTGGACAGAGCCAGAGATGGACGAGCAGAGTGGACAGAACCAGAGATGGAGGAGCAGAGTGGACAGAACCAGAGATGGAGCAGAGTGGACAGAGCCAGAGATGGAGCAGCAGAGTGGACAGAGCCAGAGATGGACGAGCAGAGTGGATAGAGCCAGAGATGGATGAGCAGAGTGGACAGAGCCAGAGATGGATGAGCAGAGTGGACAGAACCAGAGATGGACGAGCAGAGTGGACAGAGCCAGAGATGGATGAGCAGAGTGGACAGAACCAGAGATGGATGAGCAGAGTGGATAGAGCCAGAGATGGATGAACAGAGTGGACAGAGCCAGAGATGGATGAACAGAGTGGACAGAGCCAGAGATGGACGAGCAGAGTGGACAGAACCAGAGATGGAGGAGCAGAGTGGACAGAACCAGAGATGGAGCAGAGTGGACAGAGCCAGAGATGGAGCAGCAGAGTGGACAGAGCCAGAGATGGACGAGCAGAGTGGACAGAACCAGAGATGGAGCAGCAGAGTGGACAGAACCAGAGATGGACGAGCAGAGTGGACAGAGCCAGAGATGGATGAACAGAGTGGACAGAGCCAGAGATGGAGCAGCAGAGTGGACAGAGCCAGAGATGGACGAGCAGAGTGGACAGAACCAGAGATGGATGAGCAGAGTGGACAGAGCCAGAGATGGACGAGCAGAGTGGACAGAACCAGAGATGGACGAGCAGAGTGGACAGAACCAGAGATGGAGCAGAGTGGACAGAGCCAGAGATGGAGCAGCAGAGTGGACAGAGCCAGAGATGGACGAGCAGAGTGGATAGAGCCAGAGATGGATGAGCAGAGTGGACAGAGCCAGAGATGGACGAGCAGAGTGGATAGAGCCAGAGATGGACGAGCAGAGTGGACAGAGCCAGAGATGGACGAGCAGAGTGGACAGAGCCAGAGATGGATGAGCAGAGTGGACAGAGCCAGAGATGGATGAACAGAGTGGACAGAGCCAGAGATGGATGAACAGAGTGGACAGAGCCAGAGATGGACGAGCAGAGTGGACAGAACCAGAGATGGAGGAGCAGAGTGGACAGAACCAGAGATGGAGCAGAGTGGACAGAGCCAGAGATGGAGCAGCAGAGTGGACAGAGCCAGAGATGGACGAGCAGAGTGGACAGAACCAGAGATGGAGCAGCAGAGTGGACAGAACCAGAGATGGACGAGCAGAGTGGACAGAGCCAGAGATGGATGAACAGAGTGGACAGAGCCAGAGATGGAGCAGCAGAGTGGACAGAGCCAGAGATGGACGAGCAGAGTGGACAGAACCAGAGATGGACGAGCAGAGTGGACAGAGCCAGAGATGGACGAGCAGAGTGGACAGAACCAGAGATGGACGAGCAGAGTGGACAGAACCAGAGATGGAGCAGAGTGGACAGAGCCAGAGATGGACGAGCAGAGTGGACAGAGCCAGAGATGGACGAGCAGAGTGGACAGAGCCAGAGATGGATGAGCAGAGTGGACAGAGCCAGAGATGGACGAGCAGAGTGGATAGAGCCAGAGATGGATGAGCAGAGTGGACAGAACCAGAGATGGACGAGCAGAGTGGACAGAACCAGAGATGGACGAGCAGAGTGGACAGAGCCAGAGATGGATGAACAGAGTGGACAGAGCCAGAGATGGACGAGCAGAGTGGACAGAACCAGAGATGGATGAGCAGAGTGGACAGAACCAGAGATGGATGAGCAGAGTGGATAGAGCCAGAGATGGATGAACAGAGTGGACAGAGCCAGAGTTGGATGAACAGAGTGGACAGAGCCAGAGATGGACGAGCAGAGTGGACAGAACCAGAGATGGAGGAGCAGAGTGGACAGAACCAGAGATGGAGCAGAGTGGACAGAGCCAGAGATGGAGCAGCAGAGTGGACAGAGCCAGAGATGGACGAGCAGAGTGGATAGAGCCAGAGATGGATGAGCAGAGTGGACAGAGCCAGAGATGGATGAGCAGAGTGGACAGAACCAGAGATGGACGAGCAGAGTGGACAGAACCAGAGATGGATGAGCAGAGTGGACAGAACCAGAGATGGACGAGCAGAGTGGACAGAGCCAGAGATGGATGAACAGAGTGGACAGAGCCAGAGATGGAGCAGCAGAGTGGACAGAGCCAGAGATGGATGAGCAGAGTGGACAGAACCAGAGATGGACGAGCAGAGTGGACAGAGCCAGAGATGGATGAGCAGAGTGGACAGAACCAGAGATGGACGAGCAGATGGACAGAGCCAGAGATGGATGAACAGAGTGGACAGAGCCAGAGATGGAGCAGCAGAGTGGACAGAGCCAGAGATGGACGAGCAGAGTGGACAGAACCAGAGATGGAGGAGCAGAGTGGACAGAACCAGAGATGGAGCAGAGTGGACAGAACCAGAGATGGAGCAGCAGAGTGGACAGAGCCAGAGATGGACGAGCAGAGTGGACAGAGCCAGAGATGGACGAACAGAGTGGACAGAGCCAGAGATGGATGAGCAGAGTGGACAGAACCAGAGATGGACGAGCAGAGTGGACAGAGCCAGAGATGGATGAGCAGAGTGGACAGAACCAGAGATGGACGAGCAGAGTGGACAGAGCCAGAGATGGATGAACAGAGTGGACAGAGCCAGAGATGGAGCAGCAGAGTGGACAGAGCCAGAGATGGACGAGCAGAGTGGACAGAACCAGAGATGGAGCAGAGTGGACAGAACCAGAGATGGAGCAGCAGAGTGGACAGAGCCAGAGATGGAGGAGCAGAGTGGACAGAGCCAGAGATGGAGCAGAGTGGACAGAGCCAGAGATGGAGCAGCAGAGTGGACAGAGCCAGAGATGGACGAGCAGAGTGGATAGAGCCAGAGATGGATGAGCAGAGTGGACAGAACCAGAGATGGACGAGCAGAGTGGACAGAGCCAGAGATGGATGAACAGAGTGGACAGAGCCAGAGATGGAGCAGCAGAGTGGACAGAGCCAGAGATGGACGAGCAGAGTGGACAGAACCAGAGATGGACGAGCAGAGTGGATAGAGCCAGAGATGGATGAGCAGAGTGGACAGAACCAGAGATGGACGAGCAGAGTGGACAGAGCCAGAGATGGACGAACAGAGTGGACAGAGCCAGAGATGGAGCAGCAGAGTGGACAGAGCCAGAGATGGACGAGCAGAGTGGACAGAGCCAGAGATGGACGAGCAGAGTGGACAGAGCCAGAGATGGATGAGCAGAGTGGACAGAACCAGAGATGGAGGAGCAGAGTGGACAGAGCCAGAGATGGAGCAGCAGAGTGGACAGAACCAGAGATGGAGCAGCAGAGTGGACAGAGCCAGAGATGGACGAGCAGAGTGGACAGAGCCAGAGATGGACGAGCAGATGGACAGAGCCAGAGATGGAGCAGCAGAGTGGACAGAACCAGAGATGGAGGAGCAGAGTGGACAGAGCCAGAGATGGACGAGCAGATGGACAGAGCCAGAGATGGAGCAGCAGAGTGGACAGAACCAGAGATGGACGAGCAGAGTGGACAGAGCCAGAGATGGAGGAGCAGAGTGGACAGAGCCAGAGATGGATGAGCAGATGGACAGAGCCAGAGATGGAGGTACACATGGGTGATGAAATGTAGCTAGAAGTGTAAGTAGAGACAGCAGGGAGAAAGCCATGCTAACTTTGCCTCATGACCCAAAGGCATAGGCATTACGTGTCTAATAGAATTTCTGAGTGGAGAAGGATGAGATCAGAGTCTATAGATTGTAATATCTTCCTCAAAATTATCACTGTTCATTAAAATGACCAATACCACATGTGGGAAACTACCCAGGGAGTTATTGGTTAGGGTTCCCCCCCCCACCTTCCAGTGGCCTCCCAAACAATACAGGATATTACCAATACTCTTGGTTGTTCACCAGAACTAAATGGTAAGGCGCTATTTCTGATACTGCAAGACTCTGGGAAATCATCTGGAACTGAGATGGAAGCCTCCTTTCCGCTGGCCAGCTGTCCATGCTGGGAATTGCTTGCTTGGCTGTTAACCATGAAGCACAGCCATGGCAAGGGAATGAATACTACTGGCAAGTAAGGGCACTGTCTACCCAGTGACCTGAGCCAGGCCAGCTTCTGAGGATGACAGCAGTGCCCTGCCAAGAGCCACACACAATGGAGATACAAAACAAAACAAAAATTGGTCAAAGACTATGACTGCTCCAATATTACAAAAGTCGTGGAAACATATGATGTATCAATTACCCTATGTAATATATAGTTAATTTATGTATACTCCAGGTATATAGTCATGAAATAAAAGTGAAAGGTGCTGTGTTGTGTTCTTTTTTCTGGAAGCAAACGTGGACAGTTATTTTTCAAAAGAAACAACTGAGATCGTCCATTGCTTGAACACCCTGCCTCCCTGCTTTGTTCTCAATGCCATATAAGTTATTCTGAGCTTATTGCTTTGATCAGATTTAGCGGTAAGTAATTATATTTAGTCACAGGCATTTGATCTATAAATAGAATCTACTAAAGGAATGACTACAACGTCCGGGAGGTGGGCAAACAGCAGCTCCATTTCATGTGATTGTAGAAAATCTGTAGCCTTAAAAGAAAATGTAATGACATTTCCTACAGAAAAGACTTGCTTTCAAAATTAAAATCTCTCAAGAACAGAAGCACATACTTACGTGATCAAGAAAGAGTTACCATTGAACAATGTCTTAAGCAAATCTGTATTAATTACTTAATGCCTCCTCACGTTAAGGAAGCAAACATTAAAATTAAAAAATAGGTTTGGGGCTGGAGAGATGGCTTAGCAGTTAAGGCATTTGTCTGCAAAGCCAAAGGACCCAGGCTCGATTCCCCAGGACCCACAGAAGCCAGATGTATAAGGGGGTGCATGCATGTGGAGTTTGTTTGCAGTGGCTGGAGCCCTGGTATGCCCATTCTCTCTCTCTCTCCCCCTTTCTCTCTGTCAAATAAATAAATAAAAATAAAACTATTTTAAAAATAGGCTTTTCTGGGCTGGAGAGATGGCTTGGCGGTTTGAGCACTTGCCTATGAAGTCTAAGGACCCAGGTTCAATTCCCTATTACCCATGTAGGCCAGATGCACAAGGTGGCACTTGCATCTGGAGTTTGTTTGCAGTGGCTGGAGGCCCTGGCATGCCCATTCTCTCTATATATCTGCTTCTTCCTCTCTCTCTGTTTCTCTCCCAAATAAATAAGCAAAATACTTTTTTTAGCCAGGCATGGTGGCACACGCCTTTAATCTCAGCACTTGGAAGGCAGAGGCAGGAGGATCACCATGAGTTTGAGGCCACCCTGAGACTACATAGTGTACAGGTCAGCCGAGCTAGAGTGAGACCCTACCTCAAAAAACAAAACAATATATTTTTTTAAATATGTTTTCTTTTCATAGCTATTGTGTATTGCTTACATAATGTCTATACATTGAGTGTTGAATACTAAATGAAAGAAAAAGAGGAAAAGAGCTTATGCCCTGGCTCTGAAAGAATATAAAATTCATTGTTGGTGAAAAGTATGTAGGTAAAATAACAGACCAATGTCAAAACCTTTTTCTTTTTCTTTTTCTTTTTTTTTTTTTTTTTTTGTAGTCTGGAGAGATGGCTTAGCAGTTAAGACATTTGCCTGGGAAGCTTAAGGACCCAGGTTCGACTCCCCAGTACCCACGTAAGCCAGATGCACATGGTTGTACATGTGTCTGCAGTTCGTTTGCAGTGGCTAGAGGCCATGGTGTGCGCTCTCTCTCTCTCTCTCTCTCTCTCTCTAATAAATAAATAAAAATAAATTTTTTTAGAAATTTTGTGTGGGGGGGAGGAAAGGGATAGTTCTCACTAGACAGCCCAGGTTGGAGTCCAACTCCTGGACTCAAACATTTGGGCTCACCAGGCATAGTGGTGCATGCCTTTAATTCCAGCACTGGGGAGGCAGAGGTAGGAGGATCGGCAAGTTCGACGCTACCCCGAGACTACATAGTGAATTCCAAGTCAGCCTGAGCTAGAGAGAGACCCTACCTTGAAAACCAAAAAAGAATAAAAAATAAAAAAAAAACCCTGGGCTCAAATGATGGCCCTGCTCAGGATCCACAATAGTTGGGACTACAGGCATTGACCACCACAACCATCAAGAACTTAGGCACTCTCCAGTCACCTGATCTAGATGTGGCTCTGTCATTTACTGGCTGTTTGGCCTTAAATTCACTGCTTATCTTCTCTGTGTCTCGATGTCTCATTAGAAAATGAACACAAAGCAGCCAACCTGGGATAAGATAAAAATGTATGGGACTACATTCCAAAAACAGTAAAGGGACACACGTATATGACTAATTAAGGTGCATATTAAAAAGAGAACAGGAAAAGTATGGCCTCAGAAAGCAGAGTGACATGGGGTCATTTCCATTTTAGATTTCTGGGGTGAATCTGGCACCTAATGGAGTTCCCAGCAGCTACAGTATATTACATGGGAGCTGTGCCCAAGGGCCGTATGCACATCAGGTTGTCTCCCTGCCCTGTATCTAGTGTTGTCTCAGATGTCAGTGCGGATGACTGAGCTCCGCTTTACTCTGCTGATCTGCAAGGAGAAGGATGTCTTCAGAGAAAGTTAGTTCCTTCAACACGACCTAGGGCATCCAGCACAGTGCTTTGTCCTGGTAAAAACAAACAGATAAGGGAAGACAAAAGAGACTGAAAAAGAGGTGGCAGAAAGAATGTAAGAGCCAAAGGAAGGGTAGGACTCCTTACAACGCGCTCCTCCAGACACAAAATGGCCTGGACACCCATGACTTCACAGTGCCTGACACTACCTACACAAGACCATCATAAGAGGAGGAAAAGATCATGACATCAAAATAAAAGAGAGACTGATTGAGATGGGGAGGGGATATAATGGAGAATGGAATTTCAAAGGGGAAAGTGGGAGGAGGGAGGGCATTACCATGGGATATTTTTTTTAATTTTTTTGTTTATTTTTACTTATTTGAAAGCGACAGAGATAGAGACAGAAAGAGGCAGATAGAGAGACAGATAGAATGGGCGCGCCAGGGCCTCCAGCCACTGCAAACACACTCCAGATGTGTGTGCCCCCTTGTGCATCTGGCTAACGTGGGTCCTGGGGAATCGAGCCTCGAACCGGGGTCCTTAGGCTTCACAGGCAAGCGCTTAACCACTAAGCCATCTCTCCAGCCCGATATTTTTTATAATCATGGAAAATGTTAATAACAATTGAGAAAAAAAAAAGAGACTGAAAAACATCTCCACAACAGGCCTTGTTTTTTATAGTACAAATAAGAAAAAGTGGGTCTGAAAAGACTGGCTCCCAATCGTGGTGTAAACCACGCTCTCCTCTTTTATGAACAAATGACAAACACAATAACTGACATCCACACAGCATTGAGTGTGTGCTGGGACTGGACTAACATCTAACTGACATCCACGCACTGCTGAGTGTGTGCTGGGACTGGACGAACATCTAATGACATCCACGCACTGCTGAGTGTGTGCTGGGACTGGACAAACACCCACACAGCACTGATTGTGTGCTGGCACTAAACTAACATCTAATACCTACTCAGTGTTGAGAGCTTGCTGGGACTGGACCAATACTCTGTAAGTGCTGTCTTTCTTGAGCCTCACATATTGTTGTGTTATCTTTCACACAGGAATAAATCAGAATATAAGGAGATTAAAATGCCATTTTAGCCAAAATGGAGTAATAATGGAAAGATGCATCTGCCCGATGATTTAAACAACTGAGAGACTCAGCCGTTTTGAGACTTTGGGCAAGAGCCACAAAGACAGTCACTCCTGAGACAGAGGAGGAAGAGAGACAAGCCCTGTGACTGCCCACACTCACCACTAAGGAGCTTTGAGGCTCCCGCTCTGGGAGGGAGACTTGAAAGAGTCCAAGGGCCTACTGAGTTGCGAAGACAGGGTGAGGAGCTCAGAGAGGCTGAAGAGTAGAGTTCACTGGGCAGAGGAGTAGAAAGGAGACAGCTGCACTGAGTGAAAAATGTGGAGGGTCTTGTTACTCCACTTCACCCCAAGTCTTTAGCTGAGAACCAGTGAGTACATCAAAGGCCTGGAGTAACCTCCATGGATGGGAATGAAGCCGAGAGTAGGCCAGTGGATATGCTCAGGGCTCACACAGACAGAGAGGATAAGCACTGAAGAGAAGGCCTAGCGGCCAGTAAATGACAGAACCCACAAGGCAGAGAGGAAAGCTCAGTAACACTGGGTGTTCTGAGGGGCATTGTCTGTGCAGTGCTAAAATCAGTAACATCCGGATGGTGGGTACTCTGAGAGGCAGTGTCTGTGCAGAGGTAAAGTCAGTAAGACCAGGACGATGGGTATTCTGAGAGGCAGTGTCTGTGCAGAGGTAAAGTCAGTAAGACCAGGATGATGGGTATTCTGAGAGGCAGTGTCTGTGCAGAGGTAAAGTCAGTAAGACCAGGATGATGGGTATTCTGAGGAGTATTGTATCTGCAGTGGTAAAGTCAGCCTAGATCAAGGCCTGCTCTCATCCTACTGGAACCAGTATTACAAAGCAAGTTTGAGGGTTGGAGAGATGGCTTAGTAGTTAAGGTACTTGCTTATGAAGCCTAAGGGCCCAGGTTTGATTCCCTAGTACCCACGTAAGCCAGATGCATAAGGTGGCATATGAGTCTGGAGTTTGTTTGCAATAGCTAGAGACCCTGGAATGTCCATTCTCTCTCTCTCTCTTTCTTTCTCTCTCTTCCTCTCTCTCAAATATATAAATTAAGAAAACATTTTCTTTGAAAAGCAAGTTTGAAAAGACCAAGTTATTTCCAAGTAACTTAACAATAGCAAAGTTTAAAAGCATTTCATAAATACAAGAATGCCTAGCATATGACACAGAACCATGTCTGACATCCAATCAGAAGTCATCAAGCATGCAAATAAGCCAGGAAATAAAGCACACACCACCAACAAACCAGTGGAAAAAAAAATGAGAGGACACATACAAAAACACTGTCACACAAAGAGATTGTGACAATCATCTGTATACTCAAAAGGAAGAAGACATGAGAATGATGTGAAGAGAATGGATGGCGTTAAAAGACAGATCAAAGGTCTAGAGGTAAAATACAGTGTCTCACATGAAAGAAGCAAAGGATAGGGTTAAGAGCAAATTTAAAACTAATGACTGGGGCTGGAGAAATGGCTCAGCAGTTAAGGTGCTTGCTTGATAAGACTAGGGACCCAGGTTCAATTCCCCAGTACCTACATAAAGCCAGATGCACAAGGTGGTGCATGTATCTGGAGTTCATTTGCAGTGGCTAGAGGGCCTGGCATACCTGTTTTCTCCCTCTCTCTCTCTCTCTCTCTCTCTTTCTCTCTACCTCTTAAATAAATAAATAAATAAAATAGTTTTAAAAAAACTGAAGACTGGTAAATTTGTTTAAAGTCATACTAAGTACAACAACTGAAAGTGAACAGTGATTCAACACGGAATCAAGGAGCTGTAGACAGTCCTGGGTGGTCCAACAGACATACAAACAAGTCTGCAAAGGAGAGAAGAGAGAAAAAGGGCACAAGCACATACATGAGAGGGTAAAAAGTGAAAATTTTTAAACTTTACTAAAAACTATAATTTTGAAAATAAAAGCTATTTAACAAAGATTGTACACCAAGTCACACATTATGACCGATTTTCTTGAACACATTATATAAAGGGGAAAAATCCATAAAATCAGCCAGAAAGAAATTAACATTTTACACAGAGAGGAATAAAGCTAAGAATAAGCTGGGTGTGGTAGAGCATGTCTTTGATCCCAGCACTCAGAAGGCTGAAGTAGGAAGATCTCTGTGAGTTGAAGGCCACTCTGAGACTATATAATGAGTGCCAAGTCAGCCTGGGCTGGAGTGTGATCCTACCTTGAAAAGACAAAAAAGTGTGATAATAGATTTCTCACTATAAACAATAGAAGAGAAGTGAAATAGAAGATAAGTGAAAGAAATCTCTAGATGTCTAGATGTAGTGAAAACATTAAAGCAAAAAATGTAAAGAAAAACACATAACCTGACATGGAAACTACACTGACCCTCAAAAATCAAAATTAAAACCAGAATTATTATACGACCTAGCAATTTCTCTTCTGGGCCTATCCGCAAAGGAAATGAGAGTGGTGGTGTGAGCAGATACCTGGCAGTAGTAGTCACAGGAACCAAATACAGAAGCAATCTGAATTTCTACTAATGGCTAAATGGGTAACAATGTGTGTATGTACAAAATGAATATTAGTCAGCCTTGAAAAGAAAGCCTAGATGAGCTTCGAGAACATCATGCTAAGTGAGCTAAGTCAGTCCCCAGATGACAACTATTGTGAGCCTCCACTTGCAGGAGGGGCTGGGGGCTGGGGTGGGGGGTGAGTGGTCAGTGTGCAGCAACTGTCAGCTTTGCACCTTGGCTTCTGGAAACCAGCCACGCGGCAATGTGGACGCACTCGGAGCTGCGGAGCTCTCTGCTGGAAAACCCCTGGGAAGGCGGGTGCCACGTGATGGCTGTTTTCCCACAATTAAAAATAAACAGTACTTTTTTTTTTTTTTAAGAGAGCTAAAAAGAACCAGCAGCAGCAGACCTTCACTATGAGAAATGTCACAGAGAGGCTGGCAAAGCAAAGCCAAGGGCAGTGGGGTGTGGGGAGATATGAGAGTGAAGGGCAAGGCGAAGCCTGGACCTTATCCTGAAGCAGCACAGGAGCATCAGTGGGGAGCGGGGAAAACCTGCATGCACTGTAATGTAGATAACAGTATTAGGCTCATACCAGTTACACTCTGGCTGCTCACAGATGCCAGCACTACAGCATCTCTGTGGTGGGACAAGAACTGGGTTCCACTTCTGTGACTTTTCTGCCAGTCTAACATTATCCCAAAATAAAAAAGGCTCCACTGTTAATATGGGCGAATAAACTACAAGATTTCAGTCTGACTCCAGATGCAGAGAAATGTGCTTATCTGTCTGTGTACACTGAACAGTGGTATGTGGGAATACAGCCAGTCAACACTGTTGGATGGCCTAATCCTCATGGTCCACACACAACAAAATAAAGCATGCCTCTTCCCAAAGCTCTGACACATGGTGTTAAAACAATTTCAGGTTCTGGAGAGATGGCTCTACGGTTAAGGTGCTTGCCTGCTAAGCCTAACAACCCTGGTTCGATTCCCCAGTACCCACATAAAGCCAGATACACGGTGACACATGTGTCTGGAGTTCAATTGCAACATCTGGAAGCCCTTGCATGCCCATTCTCTCTCTGTGTCTCTTTGCAAATAAATAAAATAAAGATATTTTAAAAAACAAACAATTCCAGGGACTGGAGAGATGGCTTAGTGGTTAACAAGGTGTTTGCTTGTGAAGCCTAAGGACCCAGGTTCCATTGCCCCAGAACCCACATAAGCCAGATGCACAAGGTGGTACATGCATCTGGAATTCATTTGCAGTGACTGGTGGCCCTGGTGCGTCCATTCTCTCTCTCTCTCTATCGCTCTCCCTCTTTCTCTCTAAAATAAATAAGTAAAATAAAATATTTAAAAAAAAACCAATTCCAACTAGTGCAGGGATTCAAGTGTACAAGAATGTAGGAGGAATTGAGAACAAGGAACCTGCTGAAAAAGAACTGATTTGTGGACTCAGGATGCTGGGTGCAGGATTCAGTCACTTATTGCCAATCCTTTCTGCAAGACTGTCTGTTTTCTGGCTAAATTTCCAAAAGAAAAGGACATGGGTTTTGCTTCTCCGCTGTTCCTTCCTGTCAATAAGATTAAAGCATTTAATTCTCAGCCTTCAAACTCACATACGTCACTGAGAAACTAACGCTTGTCAATCAGCGACTCTGCACCAGGTTCTATTGAAAACACTGACTACCATCTCCCCCGACAGAGCAGACGGCTGTGCTCCTGTCATCCCCACTTCTCCAGGTGAGCTCTGCAGTCCCGGCTCTCCTGGCATGTCACTGAGGAAGTGACGCAGACCACAGCTTCCTAAAAGTCAACACCTTCTAGCATTCGTTTCCTGGCTGCCTGACCTCCCACGGGGTGAGACGGGTCGCCTTGGTGTAGGGTACATACTTGCACTAGATTTATAGTTTTTGAAGAGGATGGTGGGTGAGGAGGCCAAACTTAGAAAAACAAGCCACTAAACATTTCTCATAGCGATGCCATCCCATTCTCCAAACCAGCATGAGAAGAGCCAGTGGAAGGAACAGACTAGAAATGAGTAATGTGGGGTCTGGCCCCAGCTCTGCCACTGATTGGCAATGTGGCAATTCACAGATGCCCCTGTGTCTGAGACTCCCAACCACTCTGGAGGTTCTCAAGGACTGCTATAAGCAATGAGCCAGCCTGTCTTAGATGCTCACTGCAACCCACACGCCAAGCTCCTGGTACCAGACCAGTGCCCAGTGATACCAACAGCCCCTCCCCCCGCCCCCACCAGCAGAAGGACTCCGGAAAGGAGATGCCTTATTAGTGGACGGAGCCTTTCTGTCTGCAGCATTTCAGTAACCTGGCACTTTCACTCTGGTGAGATTTTCTGTGGTAGCTACAGACAGTGATTCATCCTGTAAACTAAGATCACTGCTTGCAAGTAAATGTGGACTGCAAATTACAGGGAGAAGAGAGGCTTAAAAATGTACTTGAAAATAATAAAAACTCAAGTGAAGTCTCTTAATCCAATATTTCATTGGAAATTGGACCAACTCCAATTCTCTTAAGGGTACCACAGTTTGGTAACCAGATGTTAGTATCATTCTTCTGCCAAAGAAAACAGCAAGATTTTAAGGGGCTTTCTTCTGTTAAAAAAAAAATTGTTTTATTTCCAAACATTTATTTTTCTGATGTCCTGATAGGTTATATTAAAAGCCAATCAAAGTATCCCTCAATCTATTTTCAGACAGATTAGAGATGCCGTGGGAGGCGGCACGGGAAAAGACAGGGCCCATCCTTGGAGGTTTGGCAGAAGAACCAAACGGACACCACAAGGCAGCAGCAGCCTGACTTACAGCTGACGTTCGAGCACAAAGAAGCAGCTGAACCCACGGAGCCCACTCGCCCCACTGTAACGGACATGAACCTCGCTAGGGGATGAGCACAGGGAGTCAGGAGGAACCTGGTGAGGATTCAGGCCATCAAAAGAAACAAGGTGAGCCACGCTGCAAACCAACCAAATTCCAAAGTAAAGTCAATTCTCTGCATCTTCACTCAAGACGCAAACATGACCATGTGAATCTGGGCTGTCACTGTGGCAGTTATGACTACCCTGCCAGTCTGTCCTCTGCACTGGGCTTGGCAAGAACATCAAGCTGCCTCCTCCGCGTTGCCACCCTTCCCTGGCCTTCAGGACTGTTTCTGCCACAAGGACAATCACTTGATGCCATCCTCTACACGTAGGTGACTGAGCAGACTGGACTCTGTGGCAGCGTACGTGTGGATCCCACCCTTGCTTATCACTCCTGACTTCACTGGCTATCCAATGCAAGTAGGTGATCTGATGAGCAGAGGGCACAATTTTGGACCAAACCCAAGAGCCATGCAGATGCCATCAGTTGACAGAGCTAATCATCAAATGCAACGAGAGCTCAAAGCACAGCCCAAGACCAAGTCCATTTCCATAGCTACAGTAAGGGGCTACTAACCTCAAAGGAAGGGGATTTCAGAGTAGAGTAAGACAGCACAATGGAGCCAGTGGTGGAGCACGCTTTTAACCCCAGCACTCGGGAGATAGAGGTAGGAGGATTGTCATAGGTTCGAGGCCAGCCTGGGACTACAAAGTGAATTCCAGGACAGCCTGGGCTAGAGTGAGACCCTATCTTGAAATATATATAACAATGGACACTTTGTAATTACAAAAGGGTCAATCCATCCAAAGACATACCATTTAAGTGTGTGTGCCCCTAAAAGCAGAATCTCAAAATGCACGCTGCTCCTCCTGCCACTACCTTGTCTCCCATGTTCACACACCACCTTTAAGAAAACTTATGTAAGCAAGATTACACGTGACTACCATGTTGGTGTAAGTCCACCGACCAATGCCCACATGTCCTACTTGATCTGCCATGTCTTCACCTTGGAGGCATGCGTCTCTTTTGGTGCCCCCCAAGGTGTCCTTCTCCCCCCATGCTAAAGTGTGTCCAGGTAGGAGGGGCAGCAGACAAGAGCTTGGGTGCTTGTGTTCATTCACTGGCTCTTGCCATTGGCCTCTTTTCCTAGTACTTCACTCTTCCTTCCTAAATCTTCAAGTTCCTAAGATGTGGGCTTCAGACCTCCTCTCTATCTATTACATTACTTGTTTTATTAAAAATATTTTTACTGCTGGGCATGGTGGCACAACCTTTAATTCCAGCAGTTGGGAGGCAGAGGTAAGAGGATCACTGTGAGTTCAAGGCCACCCTGAGACTACACAGTGAGTTCCAAGTCAGCCTGGACTAGAATGAGACCGTACCTCAAAAAAATATACATTTATTTATTTATTTATTTGCAAGCAAAAAGAGAGAAAAGAGAGACAGACAGAGAGAATGGGCATGCCAAGGTCTGCAGCTGTTGCCAACAATTCCATATGCATGTGCCTCTTTGTACATCTGGTTTTATGTTGATACTGAGGAATCGAACCCAGGTCATCAGGCTTTGCAGATAAGTGCCTTAACCACTGAACCATATCTCCAGCAGCCTTTACTTATTTATGAGCTTTCTTTGATGGAGATGGAACTGTGGGGTATGAAACACTCCTTGGCCACGGCAGTGATGTGTTATCCAAACTGCCCACATCCCCCTCTCACGTCCACTTAGAATGTGTGATCTCAGGACAACTGGGCATAGCTACAACCCACGACTCACACATGTATAACTGCGCTGAATTCCAATTTTGTACTCAAATCGCCATTTGGATGTTAAGTAGGCATTAAAAAAAAAACTCTGTTGGTTCCAGCTCCCTTTCCCCCAAGCTCCTCTATCTGCAATGAGAGATGGAAACTCCAGTCCACCAAGTGTTCAGGCCAAATACTTCGGCACCATTCTTTCTCTCACACATGCCCCACCCTCATCCAAGCCTTCAGCAAATTCAGTGGATCCTGCTTTCAAACACGAGCCCAACCTCTTCCCATCAAGCTTTGCCACCATTTTCTCTCACCTACATTACAAAGTCCTCCACACGCGCCTCATGGGTCTGGCTCTTGCACACTTAGATCTGCCCTCCACAAGCAGCCATGCTGAGGTTGCTGTCTTCACTTTGCTCATAACCCTCTGACGCCCCAGGTTAGGGCACAATGCAGAGTGCTCCCCCAGCCTTCCGGTTCTAAGTCTCCCCTCTCCCAGCTCTGATCTCATCCGCTGTCACCAGGGGCCTTTGGCTCTCCCCAGGCCAGCCAGATTCTCCTCCTTGCTAGCACATTTCCGCCAGGGCTTTTCCCCTCTGCAGGGCTACACTCCTTAGGAACCTCATGGTCTTTCGCTGGCTTCAGGTCTCTGGCCATTCATCGCTTTGATTTTAAGTGACTTTAGCTTTAAATTGCCACATGATGTAGCAGCTTTTCTTTCTGCATTTTCATGCATACTTGCTTTGGCTTGTCACTCCCCATCTCCCACAGTACCTCTCCACCCTCAGTTTTCCTCCTTCTACTCCGTGTCACATGCTTATTACCAGCCCCTTTTAAAACCCCTTTTTGTCCATCTCATGGGCTCCTTCCTAGTTTCCAGGCCTCTACCCACACTCACTTGCACACAGATACACATACGTAACAATTAGAAGCTAGGATTCACAGTGAGAGAGATCATGCGCTATCTGTGTGTGTATGTTTTGTTTTGTTTTGTTTTGTTTAGCCTGGTTAATTTGCTTAATATAATATTTTCCAGTTTCATCCATTTTCCTGCACATTTCATAATTTTATTTTTCACTGTGTCTGGATAAGATACCGTTGTGCCTATGCCGCACTTTCATTATCCAATCACCTGCTCGTGAACAGACAACGAGGCTGAGTCCATCTCCTCGCTATTATGAATAGAGCAGCAATAATCATAGACGAGCAGGATCTCTGCAGTAGGACAGACAGTCCTCTGCGTATATGCCCAGGAGTTACATAGCTGAGCCATACAGTAATTCTATTTTTAGTTTGTGAAAACCTCTACATTGATTTCCATAGTGGCTGCACCAGTTTATACTCCCACCAACGGTGAATAAGAATTCCTGGGCTGGAGAGATGGCTTAGTGGCTAAGGCACTTGCCTGCGAAGCCTAAGGACTCATGTTCAACTCTCCAGGTCCCATGTAAGCCAGACGCAGTGACACAAGCGTACAAGGTCACACATGCTCTCAAGGGGGCACACATGTCTCAAGTTTGATTGCAGTGGTTGGACGCCCTAAAGCACCAATTCACTTCCTCTCTCTCACTCTCTCTCTCTCTTAAAAAAAAAAAAAAGGCAATCTGTTGAGCTTGCCCCCCCCCCAAAAAAAAGATTCCTCCTTCCTTCTTCCTACCAGCATTTGTTGTCATGCTTTCTTGATGACAGCCATTCTGACTGCGGTGATATGGAATTTCACCTGGCTGCCTTCCCCTCATTTCCATCTCTTTTTAAGAAACATCTTTTGGGCTGGAGAGATGACTCAATGGTTAAGGCACTTGCCTGTGAAGCCTAAGGACCCTGGTTTGATTCCCCAGGACCCACATAAGCCAGATGCACAAGGTGGTGCATGTGTCTGGAGTTTGTGTGCAGTGGCTGGAGGCCCTGGGGTGCCTATTCTCTCTCTCTCTCTCTCTCTGTCTCTCTCTCTGTCTGTCTCTCTCTCTCTCTCTGTCTCTCTCTCCCTCTCTCATAAATGAAATAGTTTTGTTTTGTTTTGTTTTGTTTTGTTTTAAGAAGAAACAGCTTTCTACTCCTCCCAAGATAACATAGCCACCATCTCCTCCATCACTCTACTTCTCTGGACCACTTTGTCTTCTTCTGGCCAAGCCCTCATCTCCTCTCCATTTGCCATTTCCTGGGGAGTCTATTTCCATTTACCCCAGACAGAGAATGCAGTGGCAGACCAAAGAAACCATTCCCCCCAACTCTGACCTGTGAGGCCAAGTGGGGTCATTTAAAGGAGCAGAGGCAATAAAGAGAATGAACAGCTTGCAGGTACTAGGCCGCTGGAGAAATCCCCCTCTTCCTGCTGCTTCTGTTCCTCACGAGGGACCCATGGCCCTCACGATCCCTGCCTCCACAGTCGAGAGAACGAAAGGACCTCCTCAGGTCATCACAGCCACTCTGCTTTCAAGACGGTGACATGTCTTAAGTCCCACACCATATATTCATTCTCTCGCACTCTGGAATGAATATAGGTGTTCTGCTCAGTGCTTAAGCCCCGTTGTCTAAACCAGCATCAGGTAGACAGCAGGTGCGTATTAAATATCTGATAGACAAATGAGGACCTTCTCCCAGTTAGCATGTGTCTTCAATGCTTCCTCTTCCCGGCCACTCACACCCCAGAGTCCCTGGGCGCTTCCTCATCTACATCCGCAATACTTCTGCACGGCCCTTCGGTCTCCTTGCTCCTGCCTTTCAGCCCCCATCACTCGGGCTCGCAGGCTCACCACAACCCTTGCTGTATCTACTCTTTGTCTAATGGAGGTGGAAAGTTGACAGAAAGTTAGCTTATCTGTAAAAAGAGATAATAACAGCTAGGGTTTAAAACAATTAAATAGGGTTTTTTGTTGTTGTTTTTGCAGTTATTTTGAGACAAGGGCTCATTATGTAGCCAAGGCTTGCCTCAGACTCGCAATTCTGCTTCAGCTTTGAATTGCTGGGGTTACGATGCGTGACACCATGCCCAACCCAACAGTCGTTTCTGAAACAGTCTAAGGTTTGTGGCAAGATTGAGCAAAAGTTGCAGAGAGGTCGTACAAGGTCCACCTACCCACATAATCCCCATACGAGGTCCACCTACCCACATAATCCCCATACGAGGTCCACCCACCCACATAATCCCCATACGAGGTCCACCCACCCACATAATCCCCATACGAGGTCCACCCACCCACATAATCCCCATACGAGGTCCACCCACCCACATAATCCCCATACGAGGTCCACCCACCCACATAATCCCCATACGAGGTCCATCTACCCACATAATCCCCACTTCCAGGGTTAACAGAGGACAGAAGCACAGTGGGCACACGGCAGCTCTCACCTGCTCCAAATCTTGGTGCCTTTCTGAACTTTGATTAAGTCATTCCTTGCTTCCAAATTTTTTACGGGCCAGGTGTGCTGGTGCACATCTTTAATCCCAGCAGTCAGGAGGCTGAGGTAGGATCGCTGTGAGTTCAGGGCCACCCTGAGACTACATAGTGAATTCCAGGTCAGCATGGGCTAGATAGAGTGAGAGCCTACCTCTACAAAAACCACACACACACACCCCTACACTTTTAACTGGCTCACCACTCCATTTAGAATAAATCAAATTCTTCAGTCTGGTTTTCAAAGACTTCCACAACATGGATCCAACCTGTTTTCCAACTTGTTCTTTCACCAAACACCCCATCTGATAGCTTCTATGCAATCCTGATTCCATCCACAATTCTACTCACCGTTTCTGATCACTTTTCAGTACTTTACTGTATCTGTTCCCCGCTCCTCCTTGGCCATCACCCTCCAATGTGTCTGCCATGGCTTCCCAGCCTTTCCAAGGCCCGCAGAGTCCATCTTCTGCCGGAAGACTCTCCCAGGGGCACCAGCAGGGCATGTTTCTGCTATGCTGTCATGCTATTTCGTTATGCCACTTTCTCACTCGCTCGTGATGGGCAAGGACTACCTCTCATTCAGCAACCAGCACAGTGCTGAGCAGTGCCTGGCATCCACAAACAGGCTGTTGAGGGCTGGGCACAGCTTAGTGGCACAGCCTGCCAAGGATGCAACTGCGACAGCTACTTCCAAACTACTCATCATTGTACTTTTCTCTACCATCATCCACTAAGCCATCAATACAACACACATTTTTACTACACCATTTAGCTCATGTCAATAGCATGCGGAAGTTGTATTGGTTCATGTGTGATTTTTTTTTCTTTCCCTAGGCAAAAGGAGTGGAATAATCTAATAGAATTCTGCAAGAAAAGTAAAGCAGCTTCAGCAGGGCGATTGCACAGAGAGGTCCCTCCACTTTATTTAAGGAAAATTTAAAGTGAATGTCTGCACACAGGGCTGAGAGGCACAATTCCTGGTTCTGACCTCAAGAAAGTCTTACTTCCCACTGCGGGCCCTTAATGGCTACCCTGCTGGCTCAGGGCTCCACTCCAATGCATTATCTCACATTCTGCAAGCTAGCACTTTCTGCTTGATTTTTATTTCTATTTTTTTGCATGCATACTTTCACTATCTTCCTTGGCCCTCGTGCCCATGCTGAGCTGCCTGCACAGGCAGGCCCATAGTGCTTGCTGCTGCTGTTGTCCCGCGGCTCAAGGTTACATGCATTTTCAGTGGTCCCCAACACTGCTCTCCCAGGAGCTCTGCTATGGTAAAGGGGGTGGTTCTGTAGAACATACGCATATCACATGACAGCAAAATGCCTCCTTATGCAAAATCAGCAGCAGTAGTGTGGTGTGCCTTCCATGTGTAACACTTAAAGGTTATTGTACTTAAGAAACAACTGAAGACATCTTGCTTTGTCACCAGCCCCAAGATCTTAAAATCCAAGATCAATCTGTCATCTCCAAACTGGGCTTCCTAAAAGCTTTCAGCAACCCCCCCCAAAGGGTTATCCCTGCTGAGGAGTCTCCAGTCACCACACCACAGCACTACGTACTTCATGAGGCAGGTTCTGCTGATAGGAGACTGTTACCAAAACAGCATCAGTATGACGCTCAGGCCCAGTAAGTAAGGGGAGCGCTCTGCTCGGTGCTACTCCACTCAGGGATAAAGCGGATTGAAAAACAAGAAAAACGGGGACAGTGCTGTCTTCACTTCACAGCTGCTCGTGCCCGGTCCCCATAACAAGGGCAGCCTCCTGTCTGTTTCTCCGGAACCCATAGCACGTACACCCATAACATGTCAGCACTACTTGATTTTCAGCCCTCTCAACAGAATGCTCCCCAAGCCGCTGGATATTTTGTCTCTTCTCTGATGGTCGGAAACGCATCAGAGATGCGGCACTAAGCCTGACTACTGCTTGAATCGGCATCAGTGATTCACTTACGGCCAGCGAGATGAAGAACCAGCGTACTACTTTAACTGAAAGTCCCCACACTTTCACCTTTAATTTCAGGGCCCCCAGGCAGGAACTTGAGTTTTAATTTAAGAAACTGGGGCTCAGAAGTCCATTACCAGTGTACCCAATAAGGCCTGGTAGGGCCCTTTAATCCAATTTAGCAATATGTGCACACATGCTTATCTGTTCATGGATACAGCAGCAAGGTGGTTTAACACACAAGTGTCTATTGTACATAATTCCTTTAAAACATCTTTTTTGGGGGCTTGGCAGTTAAAGTATTTGCCTGCAAAGCCACAGGACCCAGGTTTGATCTCCCAGCACCCACGTAAGCCAGATGCACAAGGTGGCGCATGCATCTAGAGTTTGTTTGCAGCAGATGAGGCCCTGGCGTGTCCATATTTTCTCTCTCTCTCTCTCTCTCTCCCTATCTGTCAAATAAATAAATAAAGATATATTTTTTGAAAAACATCTATTTTCCTTTCTTCCTTTCCTTCTCTTCTTCTTTCCCTTATGTTGTCCTTCCTAGGAGGCCGTGCAATGCCAGGCCACATGTAGCCTCATACACAACACTGTCATTGTGTGTTCATGTAAACCCCGTGTGCATGGCCCCATGTGTCTGTAGCACTAGTTCAACCCTGGGACATGCCGCTCAGTCAAGTTATTACATTATGAAATCTACTCAAACAAAAGCAATGACGTGTTTAGACATGCAGTCAGGGCCCAGTCACCACTCTGATACACGCAGTGGCTTTTCTTTCATCACAGTGGGCTAGTTCAGGGAAGGCACTGATAAACCCGTACGAGAGCCCCATGAATCTGAGAAATACCCACAACTGTGGCCAGTGCAGACAAATAGCAAAGCACCTTCAGGACAATGCTTTTAAATCCCAAGTCCTAGGGTTCTACAGGTCAACCCAGGGAACGCCAGTGACCAGACCCCCCAGTCACCCCATTCTCATAGAAATTAACTTCTTCACGAGGCAATGACTGCTCTAAGGTCACACACTGGAATTCCTGGACACCGATTCCTCAGGACCATAACAGCTCTTCTCATAGCTTCAAAAACAATATTAAAACAGAATTGAGGGGCTGAACAGATGGCATAGTGGTTAAGTCACTTGCCTACAAGGTATAGCAACCTGGGTTCAATTCCCCAGTGCCCACGTAAAGCCAGAAAGTGGTACACACACATCTGGAGTTCATCTGCAGTGTCTACAGGCCCTGGTGTACCCATTCTCTCACTCTCTCTCTCCTTGCAAATAAATAAATATTTTAAAATGGAATTGAGGGCTGAAGAAATGGCTTAGTGGTTAAAGTGTTTGCCTGCAAAAGCCAAAGGACCCAGGTTCAACTGCCCAGGACCCACGTAAGCCAGATGCACAAGGGGGTGCACGCATCTGGAGTTCGTTTGCAGTGGCTGGAGGCCCTGGTGCACTCTCTCTCTCTCTCTCTCTTTCTCTCCCTGCCTATTTCTGTATCTCTCTCTCTCTCAAATAAATAAATAAATAAAATTTTTAAATGGAATTGAAATGAATTTAAATATGATTGACAGGAAAATTTCTCAAATTTCAAAAATATACACATCAACTTAGCAACTCTATTTGGCCAGCTTTCTGCTGTCTTCCTGTGATTCTTCAACGTTGCTAATCTAAGATGACATCTGCCTGCCACTCCAGGGTGGCCTTTTCTATCTGTTGAGTTGTGCTCAGAAAATATATGCTGCATTAAATATTTAAGTAGAGTCATTAAGGAGGTAAACTCACTGGGAAAGCAAGCTAGCAGTAGAGTCACTAAATGCCAGTGCCAGGTCTTCTAGTGGGCGCTCTCGTTTATTACCTCCTCTACGCAGTGAGCCCTGGGAGGTTGGCACTGTTAGGATCAGTGGTTCATAGATGAGGAAAGTAAGGCAAGGAGACCAGCTCCATTTCAGTTCAAGGATTCCGTCCCAGGCATCCTCCTGCAAGGTCCTGACCTTTCCACGATCATACAGGACCTCCCTGTAACGTAATCATACGGTCCAAATGAAAACAGATTCGATTTTTTTTTTTTTTTTTTTTTTTTTTTTTTTGTAGCTGACTGTTAGAAGACCAACAGGTTACATTTTATTTTATGGGAAGATAGAATTCCCAACCTCAAATAAACCTCACATGTCATTTATCTAAGTCCTTCATGATTAACATAAAGGAATTGGTCATCAGGAGGTGAAGTGATTTCTCCAAAGTTACACGGCTCCTGGTGGCAAAGCTGTTTGTCTTTCTGAGCCAAGGTTCCATATTCCGCATTGTTATGTTGTCTCCTGTGCCGATGGAGCAGAGCATGTAGTATTGATGGAGCAAGCTGGGCACAGGATCCATGATCTAAAAGGAAAACTCAACTTGGAGAAAAAACAAATTGGAGGGAAGGGAAGAGAAGAAGGCACCTCCAGGTTCAGTGAGAGGTTCCATCTCAAGAAAACAAATGGGGCTGGAGGGATGGCTTAGCAGTTAAGGTGCTTGCCTACAAAGTCAAAGGACCAAAGTTCGATTCCCCAGGACTCATGTAAGCCAGAGACATATGGTGGCGCATGCTTCTGGAGTTGGTTTGCAACGGCTGAAGGCCCTGGCACACCCATTCTCTCTATATCTATCTATCTATCTATCTACCTATTTCTCTCTTTTTCTCTGTGTCAAATATATAAAATAAATAAATAAAAAGATTTTTTAAATAAAAAGAGGGCTGAGAGATGGCTTAGCGGTGAAGCACTTGCCTATGAAGCCTAAGGACCCTGGTTTGAGGCTTGATTCCCCAGGACCCACGTTAGCCAGATGCACAAGGGGACGCACGTGTCTGGAGTTTGTTTGCAGTGGCTGGAAGCCCTGGCGCGCCCGTTCTCTCTTTCTCTCTCTCTCTCTCTCTCTGCCTCTTTCTCTCTCTGTCTGTCTGTCACTCTCAAATAAATAAATAAATAATTTAAAAATAAAAGAAAACAAGATGATGACTGATAAAGGAAGGCTCCTGACATTCTCTTCTGGCCCCCGTGCCCCATGCGTGTGCATGCAGCTACACACACATGTGCGTGCGCCATACACGTATCATAAACATACATACACACAGGACATTTTTTTGAGGCCACATCTCACTGTATAATACAGACCGGCCTCCAAATCACCTCCTCTCCTCAAATTTTTAAAGAGTGACACATCAAAGAACAAGTGGATGTAACTTGGTGACTGTGTGTTCCACAAACAGGCAGAAGAGATGTCACTAGGTCGATGAAAGCCAAAGGCTCCAGCTGCAGCCACAGACAAGCAGAGACTTCCCAAGCAGGGACTGGCTGGCCGACAGCAGGTAGCAAAGGCCGCCTGCATGCGGCCGGTGTTCGCACTAACCACGCAGCTCCATCACCAAGGCTGTGATTCTGAGTTACCGGTTTCTGGGTGCGAGTGTTAAACAAAGCCCACAGCAGCCGCCGGGATCATTTCCTCCTCCCTCCTTGTTTTAATGAAGCCACAAGTTCAGGGGAGTCTGGAGATTTAAATTCTAATCATTTTCCCTTTGCCCTTTAACACTGCTGCTCCCAAGGGAAACTTTACCTCCAAGCATTACCATTCCAGGTCCTGAATCAATAACCCACAGCTCTAAAAGGCAAGAATGCCAAGTAAATGCTATTTTCTTTCTCCGTCCCCGTCGCAATTAAAGAAAATGAAATCTATAAGGTGGTAGAGGAGCCGCTAACAGACGCTCTGTAATATAAAAGCCAGACTGAACAAAACGCTGCAGCTGCTGTCCCCAGCATGGCCACATGACAGTCCAGCAGGACACAGGGGAGGGAAGCATCCCAAAGATGCACCTCAATCTGAGTGCACTGGCCCTGCTCCAAGCCCACCAGAAACACCAGGCCCTTGCCTTGCCCTCTACACCATGAGCTGCCAGCCCGCAGTGGCATCACAAAGAGTGCTTTGCACGCAGGCTGCCAGGGTGGCAAACCAATGCACTATTAAGCATCAAAATCACTGTAAATCTTAATTCAGTAAATATCTATTTGTCAAACACTGCGTTGGATTCTGGAGACAAAGAAAACAAGATTCAGTCCCCAGGCGCCATAATCTCACCTCCCAGTAAGGCCAAGAGAGATCCAACACAGTGCTTACAGTTCTCTGGCCCTGCAGAACCTGCACGGACCTGTCTACCCGTCCCAGCTCACTGCCCCTCCCACGAGTCTTGAGGCGGGTAAGATAGGCTCACGGTCCCACCTAAGGGACCAAAGCACAATCCAGAGCTGAGAACTCGTACAAAAAAGAGGCAGGAGTATTAAGACAGCCCAAAGCTGGTACCAAAGCCAGAGTATATCTGATGAGACCTCCGAAAACACCTGTGTCACCACGATAGCTGCAAACACAGGCAGGAGTGAACAGCGCCCACTGCAAGCCATGTTGAACGGCCGGCCCAGCAGACCGCGCGCAGCCCAGGGACCTGTAACCGCTGGAGGCTGCTGATTAGGTGTGAATGGGGTTCTCTTTGTTTGTTTTTTAGTATTTTTTTTTTGTTCAGTTTTATTTATTTATTTGAGAGCAACAGAGAGAGAAAGAGGTAGACAGAGAGAGAGAATGGGCGCGCCAGGGCCTTCATCCACTGCAAACACACTCCAGACACATGCGCCCCCCTTGTGCATCTGGCTATCATGGGTCCTGGGGAATCAAGCCTCAAACCGAGGTCCTTAGGTTTCACAGGCAAGCGCCTAGCTACTAAGCCATCTCTCCAGCCCGTGTTTTTTAACATGGGGTGTTATTTGCAAACAGAGAAAGAGAGAGAGCATGCCACAGCCCCTAGTCACTTCAAACAAACTCCAGATGAATGTGCCACTTTGTGTATCTGGCTTTATGTGAGTACTTGGGGATTGAACCCTGACTGTTAAGCATTGCAAGCAAGCACCTTAACCACTGAGCCAGCTCTACAACCTAGTTACTGCTGTTTTGAGCCTTTTATTCCCCTCAGTGTGTCACCAAAACTTTATACTTGAAAACATACACAAGCACAAGAAAGCTAAGAAACTGTAACTTAGAACACAGAGCTACGAAGTGGAGTCACAGAGTCAAGTTCCTGACCCTCCTTCACTCGGGGCGCTTGCCACCATCAAACCCGGCACCTCGGCGTCCACAAGGGAGGTCCAGGGTGCATGAGGTCTGCATGCCACAAGGCTTTCAGTCCAGGATTCTTGAATACATCCCAAGTCTCACGAAACCCCTCAACAGCCCCAGAATCCCACACAGCCTTGTTATTTGTGAACCAGCCTGAAATGTCTTGATAGTGGCCTAGACCAGATGTCCGTGACAGCACAGTTCAGACACCGTCTTCTAAGTGACACAGCCCAGGATAAAGCAAAACGTACAGTGAGATCAGCTCAGGAAAGAGTGCCAGCCCTAGCCTGGGCTCAGCAAAGAGTGCCAGCCCTAGCCTGGGCTCAGCAAAGAGTGCCAGCCCTAGCCTGGTCCACATCAGAGGGTCTGCTGGTTGCACACGGTGACCGTTCTGAGAACTATGGAGCCACATGGTAACGGTGGTGCCAGCTGTGTGCTGGGGGACGATGGAGATTGAGGGTGTGGAAGAGGTAAGAAAGAGAAGAGAAGAGAAGAGGTAGAATGGATATAAGGGGGCTGGGAAAGAAAATATGGCAACAGAAAAAAAAAGCACTGTGTGCCTTGATAAGGGGTGGGAGATGCAAATCTGCTCTCTGGTCAGCCTTGCCTCTGAGCCTCTCCATGAAAACACACTGACAGGCTGAAGGTAGTTCCCGGGAATAAAACATCACTTGTCCCTAAACATTATGGCTCCTAAATACAAGCCAAGTATTTCTGGGGCTCAGCCAAAGAAGTGCTGCTCCGTCAGAACAATGCTGGATCTATTCATCTCTCACACAGACTTTCTAAAGGGATTCTTCAAGGTAATTTAGACGATTTTGTTTTTCACTTTGGGTTCTAACTTGGGAACCTACCCCCAAATAAGTCACAGCCTTATGATGCTTTCTCAGATCACTACTGTCACCAATCATCTGTCATTATTCCAGGATATCACTTCTGTAGCCTCCTTCCCTCCTCAATTGAGAAAAATTGGACTGTAGCAGCCAGTATAGATATGATATGGTGGGTAAACGGGCATAAGGTCCACCCAGACAGCATGTTGTTTGCATGGCCAGCCGCAGTGACCCAGCGGGACACACACATGGTGGTGTTAGTGGTCAGCTGCAGTGATCCAGGGGGACACTCACACACAGGGGTGTTAGTGGCCAGCTGCAGTGACCCAGCGAGACACACACACATGGTGGTGTCAGTGGCCAGCCTCAGTGACCCAGCGGGACACTCATACATGGGGGTGATAGTGGTCAGCTGCAGGGATCCAGCGGGACACTCACACATGGTGGTGATAGTGGTCAGCCGCAGTGACCCAGCGGGACACTCATACATGGTGGTGATAGTGGTCAGCTGCAGGGATCCAGCGGGACACTCACACATGGTGGTGATAGTGGTCAGGCACAGTGACCCAGCGGGACACTCACACATGGTGGTGATAGTGGTCAGGCACAGTGACCCAGCGGGACACTCACACATGGTGGTGATAGTGGTCAGGCGCAGTGACCCAGCGGGACACTCATACATGGGGGTGATAGTGGTCAGCTGCCGTGACCCAGCGGGACACTCAAACATGGTGGTGTTAGTGGTCAGCTGCAGGGACGCAGGGGGACACGCACACATGGGGTGTTAGTGGTCAGCTGCAGGGACGCAGGGGGACACGCACACATGGGGTGTTAGTGGTCAGCTGAAGGGACGCGGAGGGACACGCACACATGGGGTGTTAGTGGTCAGCTGAAGGGACGCGGAGGGACACGCACACATGGGGTGTTAGTGGTCAGCTGCAGGGACGCGGAGGGACACGCACACATGGGGTGTTAGTGGTCAGCTGAAGGGACGCGGAGGGATACGCACACATGGGGTGTTAGTGGTCAGCTGCAGGGACGCGGAGGGACACGCACACATGGGGTGTTAGTGGTCAGCTGCAGTGACGCGGAGGGACACGCACACATGGTGGTGTTAGTGGTCAACTGCAGTGATCCAGGGGACACTCACACACAGGGGTGTTAGTGGCCAGCTGCAGTGACCCAGCGAGACACACACACATGGTGGTGTTAGTGGTCAGCTGCAGTGATCCAGGGGCACACTCACACACAGGGGTATTAGTGGCCAGGAGAAGTGACCCAGCGAGACACACACACATGGTGGTGTTAGTGGCCAGCCACAGTGACCCAGCGGGACACTCACACATGGTGGTGATAGTGGTCAGCTGCAGGGATCCAGTGGGACACTCATACATGGGGGTGATAGTGGTCAGCTGCAGGGATCCAGTGGGACACTCACACATGGTGGTGATAGTGGTCAGCTGCAGGGATCCAGTGGGACACTCATACATGGGGGTGATAGTGGTCAGCTGCAGGGACGCAGGGGGACACTCATACATGGGGGTGATAGTGGTCAGCTGCAGTGACCCAGCAGGACACTCAAACATGGTGGTGTTAGTGGTCAGCTGCAGGGACGCAGGGGAACACGCACGCATGGGGTGTTAGTGGTCAGCTGAAGGGATGCGGAGGGACACGCACACATGGGGGTTACACTCATGCGCAAGGCACTTCAGATCCACCAGACTTTCTCATTCTTCAGCCAACTGTCTCCTGTCAGCCATTGTTTGAAATCTCCTAACTCCTGGGGATTTCTGCCAAACTCGTAATACCATGAGCCCTGCATTATCTCTGTAAAATTTAAATCCCAGCCTGGCTTCCTCTACCACTCAGCTCACTTCTGAGATCTTTCCAGTACAATCTGTGAATGAAATGCATTTTATCATCAACATAGGATGTAATTAGGAAAGCAAGTTGCTATAATCACACAAATTAATAAATTGATGTTAAATACTATCAGTTCGATGAGTCCACATTTTTGTTCTTGAAGTCTTAAACCCTCAGGTAGCCTACATTCACCTATAAGGTGCTCACTCCATCACTTGCCTTGCCTCACCTAGCCCCATGACAAGATAATAAGCCTTCCTCGCTTAGAATTTACCAGATCTTTTCTTCAACAGTAAATTTTTCAAGTGATTTATTTATTTATTTAAGAGGGGGCCTTGGAGAGAAAGAGACAGACAGACAGACTGGTGGTGCGCCAGGACCTCCAGCCACTGCAAACGCACTCCAGATGCATGCCCCACATTCTGCATCTGGCTTTACGTGGGTCCTGGGGAATGGAATCTGGGTCCTTTGGCTTTGCCAGCAAGCACTTTAATAGCTAAGCCATTTCTCCAGAGGTTTTCGAGGTAGGGTCTCACTCTAGCTCAGGTTGACCTGGAATTCACTATGTAGTCTCAGGGTCTCGAACTCACGGTGATCCTCCTACCTCTGCCTCCCAAGTGCTGGGATTAAAGGCGTGCGCCACCACGCCCAGCCTAGCAGTGAATTTTTGAAACAGCTTTAGAAATGAGAAAACCTGAGTAAAAATGCATTAGCATAAACACTTCCTCACCCAGCACAAACACACACCCACCTTGCAGAGCCCAGCACCATCACCACTGGCTGGGGCCTGGCGCCCTGGTCACGCTGAGCTTTAAGTCCCCTCCCACAATGTGACTGCAAAGCCAGCAATCTTCACCTTTCCATCTCTGCGCATCCCCGTCTCCTTCCAATGCCTGTGCATTCAGACATCATGGCTGGACCTCAGCTGCCCTGTCTGACTTGGTACCAAATCTGAGCCCATCACCGACCAATTCTTCAAGCTCTTCTTCAAGGCAGGGGTGGCCTGCCTGCTTCCCTTTGCCACTCGGAACAGCTCAAGCCCCACTCACACCTCACAGGCACCTAGGCTCCCCTCTAAGCCTGCTGCTCAAGCAGCTCCAGACCCTCAGGCCGCAACGGCAGAACCACGAGCAGCAGCCATGCGCCACCACCTCGCACTCGAAACTCTCCTCCAGCACACACGACATTGCTGACAGCGAATCCACGGTCAAGCCAGCAAGTAGTTCATCCTCAATCTGAAGAAAGAAAAAAAAACTTTCACATTTTAGAGGCCATATACTGTCCAGACTGGTTGAGGTCTAAGTGTATTTTGTGACTTAATATGTAAATATTGGCTAAAATAAGCCAGATGGTAACAGTAATAGTGCCAATTCTTGGGCCACTTATGACTGCGTTTCTAATGTTACTATTTCAGCATTCTACAATCTAAACAAGCATATTTAAGAAATCTAAGGGCTGAGAAGACAGCTTAGCTGGTAAAGTGCTTGCCTTGCAAGCATAGAAGCCTGAGTTCAATGTCCCACATAAAAAATGCTAGGTATGGGGCTGGAGAGATGGGTCAGCAGTTAAAGACACTTGCTTGTAAAGCCTGATGGCCTAGGTTAAATCCCCCAGTACCCATGTAAAGCCATATGAGCAAAGTGGTGCATGCATATAGAGTCTGTTTGTAGTGGCAAGAGGCCCTGGCATGTACCTACTCTCATTCTCTCTCTCTCTCCCCTTGCCAATAAATAATATTTAAAAATTTTAAGTCATTTAAAAAAATTCTGGGGATGGAGAGATGGCTTAGCGGCAAAGCCAAAGGACCCAGGTTTGATTCTCCAGGACACATGTAAGCCAGATGCACAAAGTGGTGCATGCATCTGGAGTTTGTATGCAGTGGCTAAAGACCCGCACACCCATTCTCTTCCCCCCCCCCCCCGCTTTTTTCTCTCCTTCTCAAATAAGTAAATGAAAAAATATTTTTAAAAAATTCTAGTTGTGGTAGCACACACCTGTAACCCCAAAACTGGAAATGTGGAGACAGGTAGATCCCCGTGGCTCACCGGCCAGCCAGTCTAGCCGGATTAGGTGAGTTATAGGTTAATGGCAGAACCTATCTCAAGAAAAGTGGGCCCAACACAGGATGTATCCATACAAAGTTTCTACTTAAAAAAAGTGGGTCACATTCCTGCTGAAGTTGTCCTCTGGTCTCCACACACACACCAATCACATGCACGTGTACACGTGCGCACGCACACACACACACGCATTTTAAAAAATGAAAAGAAATCCAGAACCTAGGGAGATATCTCAATGGGTAAAGTTATTGCCCTGCAAGCATGCAGACTGGCGTTCACACCCCCAGAACCCACATAACACATGAACATGCACCCATACATACATGTGCACACATACAAACATTATGGACACATTCATACCACACACACACATAGGAAAAAAGAAAGCTAACAAGAAGCCAATCTAATGTCTTCAATTTTTAGACTTAAAATTTTTCAAAAGATACAAATGCACATTCAGTAAACACTAAAAAGACACAAATTCAAGGGGTAGGGAGATAGTTCAGTCAGGAGCGTGCTTGCTGTGCAGACATGGAGATCTGAGTTTGATGCCCAGTGGTGCCCAATGTAAACCCAGCATGGGGGAGGCAGACACAGGTAGATCCCTGGAACTCACTGGCCGACCAGTCAAGCCCACTTGGCAAGCTCCAGGCCAATGAGAGACCCCGTGTCAAAGCAGCCCACAGCGCTCCTGAAGCACACCCCCACAGTTGTCCTCCAGCCTCTGTACACATACGCACATATGTACACGCACCGCACACACACAGTACACAGCATACACAAACATGCACACACAAAAATAGTGCAAAGACAATTTTTTGTTCTATTTTACATTGAAGTTGAGAAAGAAGAGAGGGGTAGTAAGGGCAGGATAATGGGAACCAGAGAGGTTAATTTTTTAAAAGATAGTACAAAATATTAGACAGTCTAGGAAGGTGACTGAAGTGAGGTTGGTAGGGGGTCAGGTAGAAGGGGGTACAGGGAAAATTCACAGGCACATTAGAGTCAGTGCAGGAACCGGCGAGAGAAGCAAACGTATAATGGCTGAGTCGGTCTTTTCACTACTCATACACCTCCTTAGAGGAACAGCGACATGCTCACTGCTTGCTATGTAATCGGTGAGTCATATGGACCAAATAAGAATAAAAACCAAAAAGCCGGCCATGATGGTGCACGCCTTTAATCCCAGAACTCAGGAGGCAGAGGTAGGCGGATCACCGTGAGTTCGAGGCCACCCTGAGACTACATAGTTAATTCCAGGTTAGCCTGGGCCAGAGTGAAACCCTACCTCGAAAAACCAAAAAAAAAAAAAAAAAAGAATAAAAACCAAAGCTTTGGCTGGAGAGATGGCTCACTGGTTAAGGCACTTGCCTGCAAAGCCTAAAGACCTGGGTTTGATTCCCCAATACCAATGTAAAGTCAGATATACAAGGTGGTACATGCATCTGGAGTTCATTTTCAGTGGCTAGAGGCCCTGGTAAGCCCATTCTCTCTTTCTCTCTCTCTCCCTCTCTCTCTCTTTCTCTCTCTCTCTCATAAATAACTTTTAAAAACCTAAAGCTTTAGATGTGGTTCAGAGACATTCAGTGAAGCTAAGTTCACAGATACATTTACTTTCCTTTATCCATTGACCATGCATTTGTTGAAACCCCCAGTGTGGAAGGTACCAATGCAATGCACATGCATAAGCCACACAACCGAATGTCTATCAAATCCAAATGTCATCTATTAGCATAGCAAGGTTTTAAAAATCACAAAGCCATCCTTATGATAAGAAAAGTACAATTAATTTATCCCCCCAAAAAATAATATTCTCTGTGAGCTAAAGCCTCTTGTTGAAGATCAGAGTCATTCATTTAAAAACTGTCATCACATGGTGTCATTGCAGAGGCGTGGTGGTGCATTCCTATAATCACAGCACTTGGGAGGTGGAGAGCAGGAGGATCAGGAGTTCAGGGTTATTCTCTGCTATAAAGTGAGTTTGAGGCCAGCCTGCACTAATGTGAGACACTGCTCAGAAACAACCCCGGCAACAAAACTAACCCACGAGACCACCACAGAGCACAAACCTAATGAACTAATTTACTGATACATGATGCTCAAACCCAAGTTCAGCTTGTTAGCAAAGATATGTACATTTCATAGTTGCTAATTCCAATGCAGGACTTGTTAACTGACCCTTTCCTCAGATCTCCAATCCATCAAGGGTCAAGTTGCCCTACTCTTAGTCCAAAGCAAGACAAAGACACACGTTGACCCTAGCTGACTTGCCAAGCTTGCCGGGGCGAGCACAAGAAACAAGCCCTACACTCTGCTCTTGGCTAACGGTCTGTTGTTACTGGTGCTAGACCTCAAAACAGTTCACCTACAAGGCTGGCACAGGGTTAAGCAACATGCCAAAGCACCTTGCTTTAGCCACAGCTGGCACAAACTGTCATTAAAAAAAAAAAAAAAAAAAGCTGTTACGCCCTGTAGGATTGGTGAGGACAATGTCTAGAAGCGACATGGCTGGGAGAACCGGCAGGTGACAGTTCAACTCATCCAGTGGAGACTGTCCTGACCACTTGTTCATTGTGAGGTCAGGTCCTAAAGCCAAAGCTTTAACATCTGTCCATGCTCCCCACCCACCTCCGTCACCCTGAGTCAGGCCCGTCCGTGAGGGTCCCCTGGAGCCCTTCCTCCACTCCCTCGCCCAGTTGCTTCAAGAGAGGCATTAAATCACAAGCCTCGGTCCCCAGCAAGCCTGGCAGCTGATTAAAGCTTTCTCAGCTATAAACAGGATTCTACTTCACAATCACCCCCACACACAGTGACTTGGCCTCACCTAGAACAAGGAGGTGAGGGGCTACAGAACAAGAGATGGCCTTCATTTGGCTTCGTGCCATCAGAAGTAAGCAGCTTTGTGGGGTTGGAAGCAGTCTTGGGCCCCAGTTCCTCCTGAACAGAATCCCTGCAAGCATTGCGCCCCAGATCTGAGGAGATCACTCCCATGTGGTTTTCAACATCTGCTGCCCCAGGAGCTCAGGTAACAAGCTTCCACCTTCATGTGACTGCAGCTCTGCTTCTGATCTGTTCACTTGTCAAACGATAGGCACCAGAAGCAACGACACACTTTAAAAAGGCACCCTAAATATTCATAACTTAGGAAAATCAGATGGATGCAGCATTTATCATGATATCCACACAGGAAAGAATTGGGGCTGCTGGCAGACGTGGACTCTTCTACAAACACATGTCCCCTCTCCCAGGAGCCTATTCACCTGCCAGCCCATGCTGTTCCCTCCTCTCCTGCTTCTTCCTCGCGCCTGCCTCCTAGCGTCTAACCTCCAGCTTCCTCCCTCCCTTCATCCATCCTTGCAACCGCCTCTTCCCCACCACCAACTCCTGCTCGCTCTCTCCCAAGGTGCATCCAACATGACTTCTTACTGGAGCACCAGCCATGGCTCCATCATGAGCTGTCAAAGCCCTCACTGACCATTTTATTTATGACAATTGGAGGAGGGACGAGTTTTAAGAGACATGAAAGCTGGCAAAGTGAGAGTAACAATGAAGGTGTGAGATCTCATAGGAGTGGCTGGCAATAACCAATGGCTGATGGGCACGGCACTTTATTTTCCAGTGCCTCGTGAAATGCATAGTTTTGCCACTTGTGTGTAAGCTCACCACTTAATAGTTTGTGTTCGTGAGACAGGAGATGGTAGTGGTGTCTCTCAGCTTTGAAAAACAATGATATGCAGGCTCTCTCAGAGAAGGATCGATTACTTGGCTTCTAGTGTATAAGATTATTGATTCTGTCGGCTGAGAGGCTCACATGCTATTTTCTTTTCATGTACCATTCAGCCTGCAGAAGTTTTTAAAAATAATTTTGAGAGCCGGGCGTGGTGGCGCACACCTTTAATCCCAGCACTCGGGAGGCAGAGGTAGGCGGATTGCTGTGAGTTCGAGGCCACCCTGAGACTCCATAGTGAATTCTAGGTCAGCCTGGACTGGAGTGAGACCCTACCTCAAAAAACCAAAAATAATAATAATAATAATAATAATAATTTTGACTTAATATTCTTCAGATTTGAGAATCAAAGCATACTTATATGCCTACAAATAGAACCTAAGCACTTTGATATTTTCAAATAAATACACTGACAAGATTCAAGTGAATGTAAAGTAAAACAGTATTTGCCTTCTTTGTTATTCACTCAACAAATACTACAGAGCCAACAGCCGTGTGTGCGCTGTTGCATGATGTCCTGTGATAGTGGGCGGCAGAAGAGCCTGTCTACAGAGCTCTCCCACGGCTCGTGTGAATACGGCACGGCGGAAGGTAGAGATGCCACGGAAGGACGAGATGCAGCACCGTGGGCTCAGAAGAAGGGGAGATCAACCTCAATGGAGGGTGTCATGGAAGAGATCGTGGTGGCTGGTGGTTCAGAAAAGAGGCTGATGAGTGTCTCTGGAGCTGAGCATCCTGTGGAATTCAGACATGCTGTGCGGTTAATATTCCTATGGGTAACATCCCTCCATAACCTTTCCCATTCACTAAAATGAAAATGTAAGAAAAAAAACACATGATGCTCTAACTCTTAAATTACAAAGAAATTAGTAAAAGGACTGAAAAAAAGGAGCTTAATCTACTCAGCTAAGCCTCATGTCCTTTGTATCAGATCGTGATAATCCCATAGCAACGAGAACACTCACTTATCTTATTAACGAGACTGGAATTATTTTAATTAGGTATCTCCACATGCACCAACTGTTAGAAATCAGACTGTTTTGAAACAGTTGTTAATGACTTAACGCGGCAAACGCTCTCCTCCGTTTTGGGCTGAGGTCTATGTTGGGGACAGATGGGGAAGGGCCCAGCCTGCTGTGCAGCAGAGGAACGGCCCTGCGGGCCTGGAGATGCGTTTTCCACTGGGATCCAACAAAGCAGTTCTAAAGACACCAGAGAAACAACCATAAACTTCAGGAACATCTGCTACGTTAAAAGTTTGAAGCCTGGCACTAGGGTCATCTAATTATGGGAAGAAGTGCTTTATATTAGACACAAGTCTAAATTCCAATGCCTCGTGACACCTAATGAGAATATCAGAAGCCCAAAGTCTAACCCATCTTCAAAATTAACCTGCTTAACTTTACTCCCACGACAAGAGCCAGGACTCAGTGTGGTTCCGTTCCATGCTTCCCTTCCTGCAGGAAATGAGATTGTTTTCATTTTACTATTAATTCTCAAAAATGCTTTCAAACTTTAAAAGAGCTATTAAAAACCAGGCATGGTGGCACACGCCTTTAATCCCAGCACTCGGCAGGCAGAGGTAGGAGGATTGCCATGAGTTCAAGACCACCCTGAGACTACATAGTTAATCCCAGGTCAGCCTGAGCCAGAGTGAGACCCTACCTCAAAATAAGTAAATTAATTAATTAAATGTAAAAAATAAAAGAGCTATTAAATTTCTGGGGACATTTACAGGGTCAACTGTGGCCCTCTGAGGAGATCCATGCCTAGGGGGTCTAGCCTGTGCTTAAAGTGCTTCCTGTTGCAAGACAGAGATGTGTTGAAAGGCAACTATAATAAAAGAAGTACATTTCATGTTTTAGCAGCCAGAAGAGTCTATCCTTCTTGGCAGTTCTTACACAATGAGCTTCCAGCTGTCTGTGACAAAGAGGTCCATGTCATACTGGCAGAAATCGTTTATTCTTGCTTATCTTGTGGCCTAATGAGCAAGGGGGAAAAGCAGAGTTCTCTCCCAGTCTGCCCAGTCTTCTAGACCTGGGACACCAAGATAATCCTAGAGACAGCAAGCAGGAGGAAGGCCCATGTAAACAGAGCAATTCTAATTCCCAAAGCCTATAACATCCTCTACCTGGTGTTTCTCCCAGAATGTGATGAGGCATGCCAAATCCCCTGGGTGCTCCAGCTTGGAAATACGGGAGAATTGTTACTTGTACGTACACACGTGCATACCAGCAGTGTTTTATACAAGGCTCTGGTGTTTGGATAAGACAGTCTTTCCGGGCTGAAGGGATAGCTTAGCAGTTAAGGCGTTTGCCTGCAAAGTCAAAGGACCCAGGTTCGATTCCCCAAGACCCACGTTAGCCAGATGCACAAGGGGGTGCACACGTCTGGAGTTTGTTTGCAGTGGCTGGTGGGCCCTTTCTGTCTCTCTAAGCGCTTAACTGCTAAACCATCTCTCCAGCCCAAATAAAAACAAAATATTTTTTTTAAAGACAGTCTTTTCAGTGGGGTGTGGTAGCAGAGCCAGGAGGATTGCCACAAATTCGAGGCCAGTCTGATCTACAGAGTAAGATCCTGTCTCAGAAAGAGAAAGAGAAGCCAGGTGTGGTGGCACACGCCTTTAATCCCAGCACTTGGGAGGCAAAGGTAGGAGGATCATCACAAGTTCTAGGCCACCCTTAAGACTACATAGTGAATTCCAGGTCAGCCTGAGCTGCAGTGAAATCCTACCTCGAAAAAACAAAGAGAGAGAGGGAGAGAGAAAGAAAGAGGATTGGACAGGTGGCTTAGTAACCCCTAAGGTGCTTGCCTGCAAAGCCTAAGGACCCAGGTTCAATTCCCCAAGCCCATGTAAGCCAGATTCACAAGGTGGCACATGCTTCTGGAGTTTATTTGCAGTGAACTCCACCCATTCATTGCCTCTCTCTCTCTCTCCCTCTGTCTGCCTCTCTTTCTCTCTCAAATAAATAAGTAAATAAAAATTTAAAAATTAATATAAAAAAGAAAGAGTTGGGCATGTTGGCACACACCTTTAATGCAAGCATTCGGGAGGCTGATGTAGGAGGAACACTGTAGGTTTTAGGTCAACCTGAAACTACATAGTGAATTCCAGGCCAGCCTGGGCTAGAATGAGACCCTACCTCAAAATACAGAGAGAGCGAGAGCGGGGGGGGAGGGGGGCAACGGGGAGAAAAGGAAAACAGAGAAGTTTTTTCTAATAAGTATTTTATTATATTTATGTATGGGAGAGAGAGAGGCAGATATAAAGAGAAAGAGCGGACATGCCAAGGGCCTCTAGTCACTGCAAACAAACTCTAGACGTATGCACCACCTTGTGCATCTGGCATTACATGGGTAGTGGGGAATTGAACTCAGGTTCTTAGGCTTTGCTGGCAAGCACCTTTAACTACTGAGCCATCTCTCCAGCCCAAGGCAGACCTATCTTAATCAGCAAATAAATAAAATATTTTTGAAGAAAGATAGGTGTGGCTTAAAAAACCATGTAACTGCTTCATTATCCAATTAAAATTTTCAGAGCTCTAATCATCTTGTAGGAAATTAAAAAGCACAGTTGTTACAAGGCACAAGAACTGGGTATTTTTGCAGGCGGATCTGCTTTGTGACCTGCACACCCACCTGAACACACGGACTGAGGCACTCTAGTGACAAATTCCCACCACCTCTGCTTTTCTAGTCCTCACATGAACAAACCACTTCCACTGGCACTTAAAATGGCCAAAGGATTGTACCTGGCCATGTGCCAAGTATAAACCAAAGGGACTGAACAGCACACTCAGCAGCCAGCATTCGCCATGGGCACGAGGAGGGTAAAGGAGAAGTCAAGGTCATGCTCTGTCATTTAACTGTGAGAATGGACTAGCAAAGCTACGGCCAGTTCTACCGAGAGCAGAATTACAAGCTTGGGCTCACCTCTTTGAGACCGGCTCTCGCACTGGCCTGGAACTTGCCTAGTTAGGCTAGAGTGGCTGGCCAGCAAGCCCTTCTGCTCCCCACCTCTGGGGTACAAGTTGCGCCCCGTGCTCAGCTCTTTCTCTGGGCGCAAACTCAGGCCCTTGCTTAGGCTTTCATGCAAGCACTTTACTGACTGAGCTAGCTCCCTGGCCCCGAAAACTCAATTTTTTTTCACTTACTTATTTTTTATTCCTTTTTTTTTTTAACTTTTTAAATTGGCATACAGAGATTTACGTATCATTCATTCTGGCATTTTCAAATGCAATTTGTTTTTATTGATTCTTGTCTCCCTCCACATTTGCCCCAATTCCCCTCCCCCACTGCCCTTCTCCCCCCCAGTATCTTCCTGCCTTCTGTTCACAGGTCACATGTGTCCTTTTACCCTTCCCTCTTCCTCAGCCAGGGCTTTTTCTACATCTGCACTTCCAGCAAGCCTGAGTGAGTCCTGAAGTCACTTCAGGCCCCAAAAGCCTGTGAACAGAGGCTGCTTCTCTGTGGACGCGGCGGGATCATTGTGAAGAGCCACGAAGGACGCAACAGCGTGTGTGTCTCGTAGTGATCTCATCAGATAATGGCCCATTGTGCACCAAACTCCAAGCTGGATGCTTTCCTGCTACTGCAGCAGAGGACTCAGCTCGGAGCCTCCAGGGACAACGGATGGACTCTGTCCTCATCCTCTGAAATGTTGGAGTCTGTCTTCAAAATTGGGGGGGGGGGGGCAGGCACGGTGGGCACACCTTTAATCCCAGCACTCAGGAGGCAGAGGAAGGAGGAGCACCGTGAGTTCCAGGCCAGCCTGAAGACTACACAGTGAATTCCAGGTCAGCCTGGGATACAGTGAGACCCTACCTCGAAAAAAAAAAAAATGTGGGGGAGGGGTTCTCTACCCTTGTCCCACTGTGAAAAGCTGATGAGAACCACGGGAAGAAAAGCAATAAACTTCTAACTTACTTACATAGCTACAAAGTTGAGACTGAGAAAAAAGGTCCATCTCAGAGCAGCAGTTGTTGACTGACCCTTGTGCTGCTGAAGAGCTGGGAGAGCTCCGTCTTTCAGACCAAAGAAAGCCGGGGCTTAGGTGGTCTGACTCACCATCCTATCGGATGCCTGAGCCCCATGGGCCGCAGCATGCTACCCCCAGGGCCAGTATATCAGGTCTTCAGACTAGTCACCTCCTGAAAGTCCCCCCTAAATAAAACAAATAAGCCAAGACAGTTCCACCAATGGAAACTGTATCACTCTAACATAGATGTTGACGTTCAGCTGCCACGAAATTTGCCCCTTACGTTACCTTTCAGGACATTGCAGCACAAGACTAAATCCCCTTCCCTATGACAGCCCTTCAGACACTTAAGAAAGTTATTACAGCCTCTTTCCTACCACCAAACATAGTTCCTGCTGTCCTTCCCCATTTAAAGAGTTTAGGGGCTGGACAGATGGCTCAGCAGTTACGGCACTTGCCTGTGAAGCCTAAGATCCCAGGTTCAGTTCCCCAGTACCCATGTAAGCCTGATGCACAGGGTGGCACATGCATCTGGAGTTTGTCTGCAGTGGCTAGAGGCCTTGGCATACCCATTCTCTCCCTCTCTTTCTCTCTGCCTCTCTCTTTCTCTCTCTCTGTCTAATAAATAAATAAGTAAAATATTTTTTATTTAAAAAAAAGAATTTAAAAGCACCTCCTATCATCTACTCTGTTGGTCCTCTTGGCTATCCTAAACTAAACATATTCCAGTTTATCTACGTCCATCTTGAAGTCACCCATGCTTTATCATAGACACGCCAAGTGACAGATTACAAGTAGCCACAGGATTCTAGCAAGCATTTCATTGTGACAGGGAGTGAACACAGCCTGCATTACCATGAAATAGAAGAGCACACCAGGGATCCTATGTGCAGACCTGAGCAGCAAATAGGAGTCTGGAATCCCAAGCGGCAGGTCATTCACAGAAGAGGAGCAGGTAGGCTGAGGAGCCCTGCAGCAGGAAGTGGCATACTGACCTCAGAGCCAGCTTCAGGACACATCAGAAAGGGGTGAAGACATTCTCTTGAGGGTGAAAAGATAAAATGCAGAGAAATAGAGGAAAACAGTATTTTGTGCACTAGCAAGTAAAGTGACTAGAGAGGGTAGAATCCTTTATTTTTCAATCTTTTCAAAAGAAAAAAATATTTATTGATGTAAACTTCAATATGCAATGTTTTTATTAATAATTCTCACTTTGGGGCTGGGAAGATTGCTCAATGTCTGCTCAGTGCCTGCTGCTACAAGCATGAGGACCCAAGTTCAGATCCCCAGAGCCCGTGTGAAATACCATCTCAGCACTGGCAAGAAAGCCATGGAAAGAAAGCCTAGGGCTTACTGGCTCACTCATCTTGACTGCATCAGTGAGCTCCAGGTTCAAAGAGAGAGAGGGGGGCTGTCTCAAAAAGCAAAAGCGGGATCGGAGAGATGGCTTAGCGGTTAAGGCACTTGCCTGCCAAGTCAAAGGACCCAGGTTCAATTCCCCAGGACCCATGTAAGGCAGATGCATAAGGTGGTGCATGTGTCTGGAGTTCATTTCCAATGGCTAGAGGCTCTGGTGTGCCCATTCTTTCTCTTTCTCTATCTATCTATCTATCTATCTATCTATCTATCTATCTATATATCTGCTTCTCTCTCTCTCCAATAAATAATAATTTTTTAAAAAATGTCAAAGTGGAGAGTGATTGAGGAAGACACCTGATGCCTACCTCTGGTCTCCACTCCTATGCACAAATACATGAACCTGCATATACAGAGCAAAATACAAACAAGCATGCATACACACACACACACACACATGCTAAAAAAAAGCAAAAAAAAAAATCTTACTGTGAATGAAATTTAAATAAAACAAAGATAACCTGAAGCAACTGTTTCTCAAATAGGGATCTTATATCAATGGACAGGCTTAATATTTATTCAATACCTTTACTCTCAAATTTGCTTTAAAAAAGAAGTAGACTATGGGCTGAAGAGATGGCTTATTGGTTAAGGGAGTTGCCTGCAAAGCCAAAGGACCTCGGTTCAATTCCCCAGGACCCAGTAAACCATATGCACAAGGTGGCGCATGCATCTGCAGTTCGTTTGCAGTGGCTGGAGGCCCTGTCACGCCCATTCTTTTTCCCTTCTTCTTCTTCTTCTTCTTCTCCTCCTCCTCCTCCTCCTTCTTCTTCTTCTTCTGCCTCCCCCTCTCTCTCAAATAAATAAATAAAAATATATTTTTTAAAAAATAGGAGTAGACTAAACTCTCTTGCCTTCTGGAAATTTTTTAATATTCTAATGACAGTTATCTCAGTAGGCATTCATTTTTTAACATCTTCAGCAATGCCCCAGATCAAATTTTTAAAACAGATTATGCATTAAAAGTATTTCATGTAATAATATTCTGTTGCCTTCAAAAAGTTCGGGGGAGGGGGTGGCAGGGGCTAGAATGTAGCTCAGTGACAAAACCCTTACTTAGCATATGCAAGGCCCTGGGTTTGATTTTCAGTGTAAAAGAAAATACAGTGTCCTCTCAGTCCAGCCACAGAGTCATGACAGGAATGCTGCACGGAAAACAACCGCACAGCTGTTCAGCCTCACAGAGAGGCACTCCCTCCCCAAGAATGGCCATGGAGTTCATATTCAGTGATTCAAAAGCACACTCCTTCCAACAGTCCATTCCCAAAACAATTTTATAAAGGAGTTTTAAGGGGCTGAGGAGATGGCTCAGCAGTTACAGGCACTTGGCTTGCAAGGCCTGCCAGCCCAGGCTCAAATCCTCAATACCCATGTAAAGCCAGGTGCAAAATTAGCACATGCATCTAGAGTTTATTTGCAATGGCAAGAGGCCCTGGGCCATCCATTCTCTCTCTCTCCCTCTCTCTCTTCTCACCAATTAACAAAAAGAATTTTGTGGGCTGGAGAGATGGCTTAGAGGTTAAGGCACTTGCCTGCAAAGCCCAAGGATCCATGTTGGACTCTCCAGATCCCACATAAGCCAGATGCACAAAGGTGAGGCAAGGACACACATTCCCACTAGGTGACACAAGTGTCTGGAGTTCAATTTCAGTGGCTGAGGCCCTGGCATACCAATTCTCTTTCTCTGTCTCTTGCTCTCTCTTGCTCACTCTAAAAACAAATTTTTAAAGCATTCTGATTTGAAAGATCATTATTATCCATCCTTAGAAACTCAAAAACAGGTCTGTAGAAAGACTCTCTCCGGAAGGAATACATTGGAACACAATGCAGTGTTCTATAACAGTGCCATATTCCTTGATACCTACAGGAGGACTACAAAAGGGCATGGGATTCAATGAAGCCTATGAGAAAATTCTGGTTCATAGCAATAGTTACAATGTCAGTTTGATGGCCTTCACGACTGATGACCTCCATGGTTGCAAATGCTGTGAAAGTTAAAGAAAAACAGTTCCAGTCTGGTGTAGTGACACATACATTTAATCCCAGCACACTGGAGGCAGAAGTAGAAGGATCACCATGAGTTCAAGGACAACCTGACACTACAGAGTGAGCTCCAGGTCAGCTTGGGCTAGTGTGAGACCCTACGTTGAAATACACACACACACACACACACACACACACACACACACACACCCCTCACATTAATATTGTTAGAAAATAATCAATGGCTTAGTGGTTAAGTGCACTTCCTGTGTAAGCATGTGGGCCAGAGGGGCTCTGAGACTTCCAGACTTTGAATCTCCAGAACAGATGTAAATATCTGGGTATGACCATGCCCACCTGTAACTTCAGTCCTACAAAGAGAATTGTTTGGATATCTTATCAGTCATTCCAGCTCAAATGGGAATGGACATAAGAGCAATGGAGCAGGGCACACAACATCCTCCTCCCAGCCACTGCAGACTGTTAGGTCAGGACAAAATGGAGTCACTGAGGACAGGCAGGAGGGCAACAGAGACACAAGAAGTGGGTCATCTACATTCTTCAAGGAACCACCCAGCCATCATCCCTTCCTTGCCTAACAATGCCACAGGTCTAGGTTTCCTGCCCCCTTATCTCTCAGGTCACCTGGTTACTGATCTGGTGTCTCACCCTGGCTATCTTAGATCTCCCCTAAAGAAACCTTTTCTTGACTTCGCCTTCCCCCAGCTGAAGAGCTCTATATAGCCCATTATCTGTAACCCCAAGTTGACTGCTCTGCTCTTAAGAGTCAGTCCTGGTAGCTCGTGCTTTTTCCAAATAAAAGCTTCCATCTTTGCCTCAGAGAGTGGTCTCCTTGGTCTTGGTCACTCCTGAACCTTACACAGACGAGCACCACCCCCCTCTGCCACAATTGAGGGTATGGGATGCCACAAGGGCATAAACCACACACACACAGACACACACACCACATAGCATGACACATTACACACACTCATATACACAAGGAACAAAAAAAAAATCAAGCATTTTAAAGCATTGTAATTTCAAAGTCAGAAGAACAGTAGAGAGTCCTAAACACTGGGAGTAAAGAGCAGTGAGTTCCCCAGGCAGGATGGCAAGTCATTAGAACTACTCAGAGATGGGCTGGAGAGAAGGCTCAGCGGTTAGGAGCTACTTAGAGAGGGTTTGAGAGGGAAGCTGGGACTATGCGGGTTCCCCAGATGAAAGGCGCAAAGCCACCTTCAAACATCTGTAGACCTGTTCTCTGCGGATGAATGAGAGCTCTGCCAGTCAGCGTCAGTGATGTACTCCAGCCGTGGTTAACCCTTGATTAGAACTACTGCCTGGGGTTGCTTAGCAGGACTTCCTGCTGCCCAGCCCTGCCCTCCCGTCAGCTGCTCTGTTCCAGCTCTCCCTCTGCATTGCAGAAAGAGGAGGAGAGAGGAGCATGGTTCTCTGCCAAGTTTGGAAAAGGGAAAGCCCAGAGCTTCTAGCTCCCCAGCCTTGCCTCCCAGTAACTTCCCACGGGGTGTCTTGTGATTCCATACTAGACAGACTGTCTGACAAATGTCACCCCCTCTAGAGCCAGCTCTGCTCTCAGTCTGTTCCTCTGGGGTCCTGCTCATTCCAGTTCTAGCATGCACTATACTTATGTGTAATTGTTATTTTCTTTCTGTATTTAAGTGTGGTGACCATGGATGTTGTCACCAGCAGGGCAAGTGGGCTGCAAAGTGACACAGAGGGGTAGACAAACTTTCACCACTTCAAACACTTAAGCTAAACCATTGGTTAGTAGCTTTGTAATAATAATTAAAAATGACGGCACTTGCTACGTGATGCTGCCCATCTGAGCCTAAGAGTACATTTGGGGGCCTAGGTAAAGGGTCCCACCCCCACGATGCTTACTTGCTTCTTGAAGTTCACACTATTCCTGGTCACCTGAAGAGTATGGGAGAGTAATGTGAACTCGGTTTTATTTTCATGAGATACTGTGCAATCAAAGCTTAGTGATTCCACAAGCTCTGGTGCTTACAAGGATGCTCAAAGCAACCTAGAAGGCAGCTGCAGAGGTTGAAGAGAAGCAATTTTATAACAGGAAACCTTATTTAAAATGTATAATGTAAGAGGAAGACCTTACATTTCAAAGAACATGTCAAAACTATGTAGAGGCCTAAAGAAGCAAATCTGTATTTTTAGAAAATGTAATTGAGGTTTAAGGTTCAGAGAAAAAGTGGGCACCCCCCGCTTACAAATGCTATGGTTGCAGCCATGTCATTAAGTGGTGACACTGACACTGAAGTGAATGAAAGAGGGTCACTTTCTCTGGGTTGGTCAGAACCAAAGTGTAATGACAGCCATATGACATTAGACCCAGAGAGAGACAGGAATTTAGGCTATCTTCCTGCTGTTAGCAGGTGTTACAAACAATGGGAAAAAGGAAAAGGAAAAAAAAAAAAACTACTGACTGATTCAAATTCGGAAACAGTTTTCCGTTAGTTTCACTGTGAAACCAACCTCCTGTCAGAGCTTAGTTGAGCTTTCAAACATTCTTATTCTCACCTATTTCTGTCAATCATCGTCTCATTTCCCGGCCTGTGCAGCACATGCAAAAGGAGCTTGTGGTCCGGCTTGCTGGCCTCTGGTTGCAACTCCCAGCAGGAAGTGACCTCTTGGAAACAGGCACCCTGCACAGACAGATGTGGCGCAGCTCTCCAGAGAGCAGCAGTAAATCTATGTGGATCAGACTGCAACTGGGGCGTGGCTGCGGGCGGGAATACCGGGAACATCTGGGATGCTAACTGCAACCCTGGAGAGTAACATCGGGTGCTGGGGAGTATGGGAAGAGCCCTGTGCGTTGTGTTCCAAGAACATGGATCCTGTCAGGCTGACAGCTCGGAACAGAGAGGTTGGTTCTTGGTGGAGAATCGCAGTGGAGTTGGCGTGTGGTGGGGAATGAATGCACTGACTGGAGATGCCTGCCTCAGAGGTGAGGGAGGACACGGCAATCAGAAGGAGCAGCAAGAACAAACGTCCGAGCGCCAAGGCTGTCTGTCCGTCCAGACATGTATCCTACTGCAAGGGGAGAACTGGAGTGGGGAGGACAGGACAGAGAACCAAGCCAGCGCCCAGGGAGGAAAAGTGAATGTGAAATGGACAAAAATGGAGTAAAATTCTGTTATTCCAACTTTGTCTAGAGGAATGACCTCCTTTAAAATAAATGAAGTGCTAAGCAATAATCAATACAATATTTACAACTTTAAAAACGTGTAATCAAGTTGGACAGACTTGATCAATTTACTTTTAATATTTTAATTGCATAATTTGTTGAATTATGGAAAAACCAATGACCTAAAACTGTGTTCCAGTATAAAACCTGAGATAAGGTCTCAGAATGCAATTCAGAAGCTTAATTAAAATCGGCCTAACATGAGCACGGCCAGATGGGATGCAGCGTGGCTCTGAGGTTACATGGGAAAGCATGGAGCAAGACATGCCAGACAAGAGAAGGACTGTGACATATGCCACAGTCAGCAATGGGACTGCGTTTAGTTGATATAATCCCGAAATGACAGGAAAATCACAGGAAGATGATAGCTGATGAATGAAATAGGCTTGAGATGGATAAAAGAAGTTCTAAATGAAAACCATTAAGGAAAAGTGGAGACTATGCCTCAGAGGCATGCAAGTAAACAATTATAATATTTGATTAAAGACAAATAAATTGGGCTGGAGAAATGGCTCAGCAATTAAAGTGCTTGCCAGCAAAGCCAAAGGACCCAGGTTCGATTCCCCAGTACCCACATAAAGCCAGATGCACAAGGTGGCACATGCATCTGGAGTTCATTTGCAGTGAACAGAGGCCCTAGTGTGCCCGTTCTCTCCCTCTCTCTCTCCCTCTCTCTCTCCCTCTCTCTCTCCCTCTCTCTCTCTCTCTCCCTCTTTGTCTCTCAAATAAATAAATAAATTTTTAATTATGACAGACTTAGGGGGAAAATATCATTTTATTAAATTGGAATAGAACATCTTTTTTTTCAATGAAATCTTAGAATTATGGTGAAATATTTGGAAAACAACTGAAGTCACAGATTTATTCATAGTAGATCGCAGCCACACAAAAAGTAAATAAAAAGTGTTGAGCTGGAGAAGGCTGGAAGAGGCCCCAGCAGGGCTGGGCAGAAACGCAGAGCGTTTATTCCAAGAAGCAGCCTGGCCCCGCAGAGATGGAGCCCAGCCTGGACCTGTAAGCGACCCCCGGGGACTGGCTCAACACTTTCCTGAGGGACAATCTTCAGCCCCATTGGGACTGGAAGGAGGAAAGGCAGGACCAGGACTAGTGGCGCAGCACTGAGAGATCCTTTCGGGACCACTGCTTCCACAATGAGCTGAGTTTGGACCGAGAAGTCAAGGTGCTTAAGGTGGTGAGGATGAGCACAACCAGTTGTGGGTTCAAATCCCAGCTCTGCCCCTGTAGGACTTGACCTTGAGGGTGCTCAACTTCCTCCCTCCTAGCCTCAGTCTCTTCCTCTTTAACCGGGGTTCTTAAGAGCAATAAATGGGATAAAACATGAAAAAAAAAGTGAACATGAGTTGAAGTTCTCAAAAGTGTTTAGTGGCCCTTGAGACCCTCGCAGTGCCCTGCTGGGTCAGGCAAGGTTCCCTAGCCAATTCCACATATAAGATAAGCTCTGCTTGGGAACTTGATCTCACGGCTAAAACACGGGGCTGGCAGCAGGCACGGATGTGCTGACTTCTATTCCCAGCATAGAGAAAGCTTCTGTGCAACCGTTCTACATTCCCTGGGATGACTTCTTGGGCACTTCAACTCCTCAAATTGGGCAAAATCCAAACAATGATGTAGCTTATCAGAAAGGTCAAATTAATTTTATAATTTGTTTAAAATATCAAATGTGTATGTTTCTACACTTTGCAACCCCCAAAATTTTTTAAATTAAGAATGCACGTCTCGGGCTGAAGAAGGGCGCCTGCCTGCGAAGCCTAAAGACGCAGGTTCGATTCTCCAGGTCCCACGCAAGCCAGATGCACATGGTGGTGCATGAATCTGGAGTTTGTTTGCAGTGGCCAGAGGCCCTGGCACTCCCATTCTCTCTCTCTCTCCTTCTAAAAAATAAATAAGAAAAAAGGAATGTATATTTCTACAAAAGGCATAGCATTTCTGGGAAATTCTTTGAGTGAAAAGAACTTAAAAAGCTTTCCTTTATGGGCTGGAGAGATAGCTTAGCAGTTAAGCGCTTGCCTGTGAAGCCTAAGGACCCTCATTCAAGGCTCAATTCCCCAGAACCCACGTTAGCCAGATGCACAAGGGGGCGCACGCGTCTAGAGTTCGTTTGCAGTGGCTGGAGGCCCTGACGCGCCCGTTCTCACTCTCTCTCTCTCTTCTCTCTCTCTCTCTCCTTCTTTCTCTCTCTGTCTGTCGCTCTCAAATAAATAAATGAACAAAAAAACAAAAGCTTTCCTTTAAAGAGGCACCAACACCTCAAAAGTAAAATTTGAATTTTCCTAAATATGTTCCTGTCTACAGAACACTGCTGTATACAAACTGCCTGATGTTTCTTTATGAAACTACACTGAGATCTTTAAAAACACCCTGGAATGAGTAAAAACCCAAAATCTCATAGTTATGTGATACGTCTGATAGTACACTCTAAGCCCCCACAGCTTCATAAGAATACAGAGCAGAGCCAGGCGTGGTGGCGCACGCCTTTAATCCCAGCACTTGGGAGGCAGAGGTAGGAGGATCGCCATGAGTTCGAGGCCACCCTGAGACTCCATAGTGAATTCCAGGTCAGCCTGAGCTTGAGTGAGACCCTACCTCGAAAAAAAAAAAAAAAAGAATACAGAGCAGGACAATAGCTAGGGATCCAGCCAGGCCGTGGACCACGTATTCACACAGCAATAGTCAATGGATTGACTTTTCCCTTATCTTCAAAAATCTTCCATTTGCCGGGCATGGTGGCGCACGCCTTTAATCCCAGCACTCAGGAGGCAGATGTAGAAGGAGTGCCATGAGTTCGAGGCCACCCTGAGACTCCATAGTGAATTCCAGGTCAGCCTGGACTAGAGTGAGACCCTACCTCGAAACACCAAAAAAAAAAAAAAAAAATCTTACATTCATCTAAAACATATATTAGGGCTGGGGAGATGGATACAGTGGTTAAGGCACTTGCCTGCAAAGCCTAAGGACCTGGGTTTGATTCCCCAGTACCCATATAAAGCCAGATGCACAAGGCAGCACATGCATATGGAGTTTGCTTGCAATTGCTGGAGGCCCTGCTGTGCCCATTCTGTCTCTATCTGTGTCTTTCCCTCTCTCTTATAAATAAACAAATCAATCATTTGTTAATTGAGAAGATACGAGAGGAAGAGGCACACCCAGTCACAGTGTCCTGCTGGGTTCTGACTATCTGGACCAGCCCGTCTACACACTGACCCAGTCACAGTGTCCTGCTGGGTTCTGACTATCTGGACCAACCCGTCTACACACTGACCCACTCACAGAGTCCTGCTGGGTTCTGACTATCTGGACCAGCCCGTCTACACACTGACCCACTCACAGTGTCCTGCTGGGTTCTGACTATCTGGACCAGCCCGTCTACACACTGACCCACTCACAGAGTCCTGCTGGGTTCTGACTATCTGGACCAGCCCGTCTACACACTGACCCAGTCACAGAGTCCTGCTGGGTTCTGACTATCTGGACTAGCCCGTCTAGACACTGATCTGAAGTGATGGAATTATTTGAATATCATGTGATCATTTATACACTGAATACAACCCCTTCCTTTATCCCAGAAGAACTTTTAAAACGGGACTTACTACTGTCTCAGCAGTATCTTTTCTGATGCCATCCGTCACACCGGAGTGAGCTCAGCCACCATGGCCTGGCTCAGTGTCATCACTGCACATCTTAAATCCCCTCGGCCAGTCCTCACAGGCCACTGGGGAGAGCGCAGCAGGCAATGCCAAAACAAATGGCCTGATGAGACAGTGGCGTGCTCTGCAAACAGAGCTGGGAACACTTAAACCAAACAGGAAGACGGCCGTGAAAGGAAAGATTTAGAAGTCCTGTGATAAAACTTCACTACGTCCACTCGGTCAACAAGTACTCGCTGCGCCCTGCTCTCCGTATAAAGGACACATTCATGGGAAATGGCACATCCACGGCATAGTCATAATATTAACAACTCCAGAAAGCAATTTTTCAAAGGAATTTCTTTTAACAGTCATTTCTTCCCCAGTTTGAACAAAGTTCAGAAGTGGAGGTCTGCTTGCCCAACTCAAATAAGAAGGACCTTAAGCCGACATGGGCCTTAGGAAAAAAGAATGAGACTACTGTGTTCTGTGCTGGACACGGGCATATAGCATATGGCCCACTTGGATGGCTCAGGAGTTCATGAGATTTAGACTTTATCTACCTACCAAACACTGTGGTAGACATGTTCACAACATTTTATTACCAAGACATATGTACATGCATTTTCATTACATTAGTAAGTTACAACACCCATAGTAAAGATTCCTGACCAAAAAAAAAAAAAAGGCACATTTGACTAGTAATCTACATATCATGCAAGGCTTTGAACACGCCAACAGCTCCGAGCCTCAAGCCTCAAGCCCTCTCAATGCACAGATGAGGGCAGCCAGTATGGGTCTTAACCCAGGAATGAAAAGCCAGGCATAACTGTGGCTTGTAAAAATATCAGCTATTGGGCTGGAGAGATGGCTTAGCAGTTAAGGCGTTTGCCTGCAAAGCCAAAGGATCCCAGTTCGATTCTCCAGGGCCCACATAAGACAGATGGACAACAGCATGCATCTGGAGTTCGTTTGCAGTGGCTGGAGGCCCTAGTGAGCCCATTCTCTCTCTCTCTCTCTTTCTACCTTTCACCCTCCTTCTCTCAAATAAATAAATAAAATATATTTTTTTTAAATATCAGCTGTCACTTGCTCTGAATGGATCACCTCTACGGCTTCTCCAAAATAGAACCAGCTTCTCACAGTGCTTCCAACACGCGGAAATGCAGGCCTTCCTCCTTTCGTCTGGCTGTAAGTAAGCAACCATGGTGGAAGTGGCACACAGTGTAACCTACAATGGTAGCAATCTTTCAAGATTTCAGCCAAGAACTCAGAGGGAAAACCTTGAGAAGACAGTAATTGGGCCACTGGAGTTTCTTCTCACTAATTATCCCAGAGTGGCCATTAGCCATGTAACCAAGGAGGAAAGTGTGTCAGACTTCGGCGAAGCTGTGTCCTCAGCATCATATGGAACGCACCCTCGAGCCACTGTAATTAACTGCTAGGAAAATGCTGACTGAGTCGAATAAAGAGGTTATAACAAATCAAGTACGCTGCATAGTCCAACCCCGGTGGCAGCAGTTGCATTGCTTAGAACTTCAAAATACTCAGTGGCATGTGGTCCTGCCTTCCGCAGAATCTCCAGAAAAATGGATTTGTGGACCAGTGAAGAAGCAAAAATGCAGGCAACAATAAAGACAAAATTACCGAAATTCAGGGCTGAGGAGATTGCTCTGTTGTTAAAGGCACTGACTAGCAAAGCCTGCTGGCCTAGGTTTGATTCCGCAGCACATATGTAAAGCCAGATGCACAAAGCGGCACATGTGTCTGGAGTTCATTAACACTGGCAAGAGGCCCTGATGCACCCATTCCCTCTCTCTCTCTCCCTCTCTCTCTCACATGTGCGCACGTGTCTGTGTGTGTGTGTGTGTGTGTGTGTGTGTGTGTGTGTGTGATTTTAAAAATACATAAATTCAGCTAGGCATGGTGGCTCACACCTGTAATCTTACTATTTGGGTGGTGGTGACAAGATTTACAATCAGCATGGAAACAAATCTCTGCACATGTCTGTGAGGGACTTTCTAGATGAGGTCAGTTGAGATGGGAAGACCTGCCTAAATGTAGGCAGAACTATTCCATGGGCTGGGCTCCCAGGCTGCACAAAATGAAGAAACAAGCTAGAACCAGCAGTGGTCACGCTCTGCCTCCTCACTGCTAATGGACTACAACCATCTGCTTCATGCCCCTGCCTCCTCCAGACCTTTTCTGTCATGACCTACTGTCCCTTTGAACTGTCAGCCAAAATAAACCCTTCCTTCCTTGCTTGCTTTCTTGCTTCTTCTGGTCAGGTATTTGGTCACAAAGAGGAAGTTGATAGATTACATTAGATTAGATTAGGAGATAGATGGATCAATATGTACATACATACATATATAGATGATAGGTAGGTAGGTAGATAGATAGATAGATAGATAGATAGATTGATTGATAGATTGATTGATTGATAGATAACAGACAATTGGAAGGAAGGGAGGGAGGAAGGAAGAAAGGAAGACACAGATAGAAGATGGACAGACGGATAGGCAGGCTCAGAGGGTCCTGGAACCCATGTGACAGGATGCTAATGTACAGACTTGCTGGAAGTTAAGCAATCGAGTTGCCAGTCTTATCATGAAAGGCTAATTTACTTCCTAGGCAGCAACTCCAATGCTGAAAAGTTACATTTCGATTCTCTGGCAGCTGCTCGTGTTTGTACAGCTCTCGTCATCACCCCAGACGACTGCTGAGTGACAAGACTAATAGATTTTATTTTAATTATTAAAGAAGACAGATGAAAATTTTTGGCTGGAGGATGGAATGTTCATCTTGAGTAACATGTCTATTACTCTCCTCTATTAAGATCTATTTTTATTTACCATTTAGTAATACTTAGGGTTGTAGTTAGAAAGCAGGAGTAGCCAGACATCTTGGCACACATGTAACGCTGGCATCTGGGAGATGGAGGCAGAAGGATAAGGAGTTCAAGGTCAACCTTGGCTACATAAAGTTTGAGGTCAGCTTAGGCTACATGAGACCCTGTCAAAAAAACTTTGTTAATTTAAAAATATGTTTTTAAAAAACAGGGCTAGAGAGATGAATCATCAGTTAAGGCGCTTGCCTGAGAAGCCTAAGGACCCAGGTTTGATTCCCCAACACCCACATAAAGCCAGATGGACAAACTGGCACATGCATCTGGAGTCTGTTGGCAGCAGCTGTAGGACCTGGTGCACCTATTCTGTCTATCTCTCTTCTATCTCTCTCTGCTTGCAAATAAGTAAATAAAAATATTTTTTAAAATAAATAATTTAAATTTTTTAAATAAGAAAATATGAATACATATTAAATTCCAAGCTTATTTTTGAAAAAGTTTCTTTTTCTAACTTTAATATCAGTGAAAATTACTGAGCACAAGTACCACATGAAACTAAGTGCTTTCTGACGGTTTTTCTCAGCCCCTACAGTATTTCTCAACATCATACTGCAAAAAGTAAGAGAGTGGGCCTTAGCTCTTTGACCTTCTAGCTTGTTCTCTCCCCAATCAAAAAGAAAGACATTTTTATCAAAGAAACCACATGGCTTGCCTCTTTTTGCTACTCAGTGCCATCTCTTATCCAAAAACTATGGTTCAGAATAAGGAGTGATTAAATAAAAATTTTTTTAAAAAAATACAATGTTTTTACTGGGGCTAGAGAGATTGCTCAATGGTTAAAGGTGCTTGCTAGCAAAGACTAATGGCCTGGGTTCGATTCCCCAGTACCCATATAAAGCCAGATGTACAAAGTGGCACATGTATCTGGAGTTAATTTGCAGTGGCAGGAGGCCCTAGTATGCCCACTCCTCCTCTTCCATCCTCCTCTTCCTCCTCCTCCTCTTCTTCTTCCTCTCTGTCCCCCTCTCTCATATGTTCTCTCTTGCAAATAAATGAAAATATTTTTAATGTTTTCACTTCTAACCTAGGATGTGTGCAAACAGAGCAGCCTCACTCTGCCATGCAGTTGCCCGGAGGAGCGGCCTGCGTAGGCTGATGTCCACAGAGGGTGTGTGCGTCTAGTTACACTTTCTAGAACTGGGGTGTAGCTCGGTGATACAGCACTAGCCAAGCATATATCAGGTCGAGGTTCAATCATCAGCACAGCAATAATAAATAACAAAACCAAACAAAAAGCATAAATTAGTTATGTTTTCTACTTATACCTTATTTTGTCCTGACTCAGCTAGCTAAAGAGACGGGCTCCAGAATGTCCCATTCCATCCTGACACACCCACATCCAAAGGCAGAAACTTCATCTTCCAAAATTAAACAACTCTGGAAAACTGATTCTGTTTCAATACAAAAAAAAAAAAATGAGTAACAGATTTGCATCTCTGAAAAGAATTTTCTATTCCATTTTACATGGCAATATATGATTATTAAAGAGAACTAAAAATGAGCATCTCATCCAAAGAAACTGGAGCCTCCAAAAGGAATATCAAATGTCTCTAATGACTAATAAGGCTTGAATATTCTTGTTCCATATATGTATTAGCAATAATTACCAACTTATGGCTGATCCTCTGCTTAAAGAAGGAATACCAGGGCTGGAGAAATGGCTTAGTGGTTAAGGCACTTGCCTGTAAAGCCTAAAGACCCAGGTTCAACTCCCCAGAAACCACATAAGCCAGAAGCACAAGGCAACACATGCACACAAGATGGCACATGCGTCTGGAGTTTGTTTTCAGTGTCTAAGGTCCTAGCATGCCAATTTTCTCTCTTTCTCCTCATAAATAAATTAAAGAAAGGAATACCATTTATGGAAGAGCTGATGGAATGATATGATTGTTTAAGGCATGTGACCAAGTGTCTAGGAGAGCTGTAATAAATAAATGCCTAGTCAAAGACACAGCAAAGCAGCCTTGGCTGTGTAGTGAGTTTGAGGTCAGCCTGGGGGGAAGGAAGGGGAGAGGAGAAGAAAGGAGGGAGGGGAAGGAACGGGAGAGATGGGGGAAGGAAGAAAAGAAGAGTGGAGGGAGGGGAAAAGAGAAGGAGAGAGAAAAAGAAAAACTAAGAAAAATAGAAATATGCCATATGGGGGCTGGAGAGATGGCTTGGTGGTTAAGCGCTTGCCTGTGAAGCCTAAGGACCCCAGTTCGAGGCTTGACTCCCCAGGACCCACTTTAGCCAGATGCACAAGACAAGGGGTGCACGCGTCTGGAGTTCATTCACAGTGGCTGGAGGCCATGGTGCGCCCATTCTCTCCCTCCCTCTCTCTCTCTCTCTCTTCCTCTTTATCTCTCTGTCTGTCTGTCACTCTCAAATGAATAAATAAAAATAAACAAAAGGAAAGAAATATGCCATGTGGCCTAGCCTCAGCTTTAAACAGATCAGATGTGGACGTTATGGTTTTCAGCATATTGAAAAAAATCCTACTGATTATTTTTGAAAGGAGAGGCATAAATGAGTAAAGTATCTCTGCTAACTCAACAGAACACGAATGATGACATCAACACAACTGAAAGTAACAGGGCAGTGCTCAAACACTTGAAGAGAGGCAGCTCGCTCTCTGCAATCGGCTCCCTACGAAACAGCACGGATGAGCGGTTGGGGTTTGTACGCAGGAACGGGAGGCTGCGGGGATGGCTTCACAAGGTTTTGTATCTAAACAAGGAACTCCATGCAGCAAGCACCTTGTTCTTATCACCTTGTCACATGTGGCTTAAAACTTCATCTCCTTCTAATGTCTGGATGGTCGACTTTCTGCCATTCAATAACCTTAAACAAGTTAACTTGTCCCTCCACAAGAAGCCCAAATGCACTTCTAAAAATCAGAAAGTGCTTATTTCACAAAAGCTGAATGTCTAATTTTACTGAGACTATGTTAGATTTCAACATAGTATTAACAACTCCTAATAATCATAGCTACCATAAACTGCCATTTTCTTTTTCCTTTTCTTTTTCTTTTTCTTTTTCTTTTTTTTTTTTTTTGTTTTGTTTTTGTTTTTGGTTTTGGTTTTGGTTTTTCGAGGTAGGGTCTCACTCTAGCCCAGGCTGACCTGGAATTCACTATGGAGTCTCAGGGTGGCCTCGAACTCACGGCGATCCTCCTACCTCTGCCTCCCAAGTGCTGGGATTAAAGGCGCGCGCCACCACGCCCGGCTTTAAACTGCCATTTTCTTACTTCCAGTCATCTACTTCTTTGCTCATACAGTCAGTTTCTGTGATGAAGAAATATAGATATTACACACCACGTATTTGTCAAGTAAAAGGTTTCAGATTAACATTTTTTTAAATGCTTGGGAAAATGTAAAAACTGCTACAGATCCTTGACATCCCTGAAGATCTCTGGAATCCCCAAAGTATAGATTCCCAAAATTTTAAATCATACTACAGTAGCTAGCTTCCCCCACAAATTCACTAATTATAGGTAACCTGTTTCAGACCCTCTGTCACTGTGAACACTGGACTAAAGTAATGCATAGTGCCGTTAAAATACATTAGGCCACGCAGGTAACCCTTCCGGTCCACTGTTACATCCTTCTAGTAGCTGCGTCACCCTCACCTGTCTGCGAAGCGATGCAATGCTTCCAAGTGCTGACGGTCCCACCACACAGTGGGCAGGCTGCTAGGACCGACAGGACGATGGTGGGCGCTGCACCGCAGGGAGGAGGGGAGCAGTAGGCTGTGCTGGCACTCATCCCGATGTGGGTGTGTTTATACACTGGTCGGGTGGGAGGTGCCGGGAAACCAGCCTCGCTCTCTCACTGGCTGGCCAACTCACATGGGTACTTCATCAGTCACAAACCTTCTCACTGTTCTTTGGGATGACTAGGATGACTACAAGCCTGAATGGTGGACTGGAGAGGTGGCTCAGAGGTTAAGGCACTTGCCTGCCAAGCCTAGTGACCCAGGTTGGATTCCCCAGCACCCATGTAAAGCCAAAGGCACAAAGTAAAAGCCTGCATATGGAGTTCTGTGTGCAGTGGATAGAGGCCTTGATGTACCCATTATCTCTCTCTCACTCTCGCTCTCTCTCTTCTCAATCTCTCTCTCCTTACAAATAAATAAATAAAATGGTTTTTTAAAAGCCTGAATGTCAGGCCAGGCATGGTGGGTATGCCTTTAATCCCAGCACTCGGGAGGCAGAGGTAGGAGGATCACCATGAGTTCGAGGCCACCCTCAGAATACATAGTGAATTTCAGATCAGCCTGGGCTACAGTGAAACCCTACCTTGAAAAACCAAAAAAAATAATAATAATAATAAAGAAAAGAATGAAAGAAAGAAAGCAGCCTGAACGTTACATGTAGAAACACCAAGGTTCTCTGACCTACAGGTTCTGATGGGATCTGATTGGCTGTGGGAAGTAAGCCACACATAATCCCACACTGCTGCTCATCTGTGACAGCATAAACCAGCCTAGCAAAGTCAGTTGTGCTCAAAACACCAAATAAAGATGGATTCTGCATACACACATCCTTTGGCAAACAGCATTTTCACACCTTAGTATCTATTAGGACAGGTTCCAGGACTCATATAAATATCAAAATAGGGCTGGAGAGGTGGCTTAGCAGTTAAGGCACCTGCCTGCATGCAAAGCCAAATGACCCAGGTTCAATTCCCCAAGACCCACGTAAGCCAGATGCACAAGGGGCACATGCATGTCTGCAGTAGCTGGAGCCCTGGCCTGCCCATTCTCTCCCTTTTCCTCTCTCTCTCTCTCTCTCCTCTCTCTCCCTCCCTCCCTCTTTCTCTCTCTGAAATAAATAAATAAATAAATAAATAAATAAACAAAATTTTAAAAAGTAAGGTCTCTCATACAAAGTGGTTTAGTGTTTACACATCTCCCCATATCCTTTAAACCATCTTTGGATTACTTATAATATCTAATACAACATAAATGCTATGGAAGTATTGTCTACACAGTAATAATTGTAAGAAAAAAGCTTTTACATGTTCAGTATAGACACAATTTTTCCCAATATTTTTGGCCCATGAATGGATGGCTCCATTGATGTGGAATCTAGAGGTATGAAGAGCTAACTAAACTCATATGAATTAATTAACTTTATATAATAACTTGAAAATACTTAAGAAAATACCTAGACAGGGGCTGGAGAGATGGTTCAATGGTTAAGGCACTTGCCTTCAGACCCTAACGACCCAGGTTCAATTCCCCAGCACCCATGTAAAGCCAGGTGCATAAAGTGGTGCATGCAGCAGTTAGAGACCCTGGAGCACCCATATATTCTCCCTATCTCTCTCTCTTCTAAAAAATAAAAATATTTAAAATTTTTATACCTTTTATACACAAAAGGATGCAATAGAGGGTATCTATTGCCACCCCTTAAATTTATGCTGTATTCAACATTAGGAAATATTAAAACATAAACATTTTTCTGGTTATTTATCATTTTATATGATTTATATCAAGGAATACAGGAGTTTAGGCTGTTAGTTTTACAACTTTATTGGCCCTTAGTTAGCAAACAGAAATGAAATCTATACAAGCTGATTTTTGGGGGGCAGGGTCTCACTCCAGCCCAGGCTGTCCTGGCATTCTCTCTGCAGTCCCAGGCTGGTCTCGAGCTCACGGGGATAACTCCTACCTCTGCCTCCCAGCTGCTGGGATTAAAGGTGTGCGCCACCACACATGGCACGAGCTGACTCTTGATGTAGAGACGAGACTGTTAACAGTTGTGCACCTGTTAGGCTACAGACTCACAACAAGCCAACGGAGTGCCAAACAGCCTCACGCCTCTGCCTGTGGCGAGGTCCTGCCTCAAACCAGCTGCTCCTTCACACGGAGCAAATTCCCGGGGTGCAGAGCCTTTCCTGCCACCTCCAAGTCCCTCTCTTGTGTTCCCACGGCTTGTAGTACACACTTCCACAGAAACGCTTAGAACATAAGCTATTGTCGCCAACTACGCACGTGTGCCAAGGAAACCCTCTCTGGGTCCTTTGGAGGCATTATCTCTCTATAAAGGTTACTGTCTGATGTGACAGCAATTTCTTTTGAATCAAGTCCCAAATAAAAGTATGTGACACCTAACTCTGTGTTTGGGCCATAATTGTTTCCTGTAAAGTTCTCTCCTTCAACTCACCTTCAATGTGAGGTCACTCCTCACCTCTGGGCTTTACGGTAACAACCTGTAGCCACATTCAGTCAAACACCTAGATCTCTGCTAGTTTCCAGTCGCCGGTGCACACGCTCCCCTTCACAGGCCTCCTGGATTAGCTCAGTAAGACATGGCCGCTGGCAGCTGTTTGTCATTCAATGTCGCTACCACGAAAGCATGTGAGTGTTTCATTGTTTAGGCGTTGTAGAGAGTCTCGGCAAATGTTTACTCTGGGTTCTTGGATTAGAAGAATGTTTGTGGCAGGCAGACGGTAAATAATAAACCGCAATGCTACTCAACCCATGACCTATCGGCTTTCTGGTGTCACGTAAACAAAGAGCCAACCTTTTTTTTTTTTTTCCTACTACAAATGATATTTCTAAAACGTAGTTCTAAAGTTATTTGGTTTATTTAAAATAAGCTAAAGTTGAGGCACAATATTTCAAACAAACATAAAATGCATCAGAACATGAATGCATCATTACTGACTCATTAAACACAGCTGAACATGTCGTTTAATGTAGCCTGTCAGAACTCTGCTTTCCTCCAATATAAGCATGTTATACAAATGTAAGTCATAAGTGACCAATAGCCATGCATCTTCAGTTCTCTGTAGGTGAGAACCAAAGCGCAAAGCCAAAATATCCAAAGGCACTTGATAAACAGCTTTCGAGCTGGGCACAGGGAAGGCGCATGGAGAAGTAAGAGCCCAACACTGCCGGGTAGGACTTGAGATCAAGTGGGAAACGGGCCTGGCAGTGCACACCTTTGATCCCAGCACTCACTGGGAGGCAGAGGCAGGAGGATCTCAGTGAGTTCAAGACCACCCTGAGAATACACAGTGAATTCCAGGTCAGCCTGGGCTAGAGGAAGACCCTACCTCAAAATAAATCAATAAATCAAACAAGTGGGAGAAACTAGTATGAAGAAGCATAAAAAATGACCTCAGCCGGGCGTGGTGGTGCACGCCTTTAATCCCAGCACTCGGGAGGCAGAGGTAAGAGGATCGCTGTGAGTTCGAGGCCACCCTGAGACTACATAGTGAATTCCAGGTCAGCCTGGGCTGGAGTGAAACCCTACCCCAAAAACAAAAAGGAAAAGAAAAAGGAATGACCTCAAGGAACTGGGAGGACAGGGATGGAGCCCTGCTCAGCAGCGACCTCCTTGAGGTATTAATCGTATACTGCTCATAACAAATCCATGTCGAAAGACGAAGCCACTGATCAGCTGCAAGAGGGAACAAGCGGATATAAGGAGGAAGAGATGAATTCCCAAGTGGTGGTGGGAAGACGCTGGTGGAGGGAGGCTTAGGCCGCCGGACATGGAGACTCTACTTCGCGGAACCGGAACCCACAGCCCGCCAGTCTCCCCTTCCTTGGCCCTTCGCGTGCTAGCTCCTCCAGGGACATTGCTTCCTGCTCCGGGATTCAGTGGGGTCTTAGAAAACACTTGTTCATGAATGACCCACCCTGGGGAGAGCACAGAAAATGAAAGCTCCCTTTGCTTCTCTTCAGCACAGCTGGAGGCATTTTCAAAACGGCTTCAAATGCCAAGGTTAACAAAACAAAGCACAGAACAGACCCCCACACACACCCCCACACACACATGTGCATATACTCAGGCTTACACAGTCAATACTCTGACTTTACCTTCATACAGGGAGCTGGTTTGCCCTAGGGCTTGGAGCAGGCCATTCTAATCCTTAAAATAGTTATGGTGCGGCCACTAAAAGAACCTGCACAACTTTCCATGCTTCTCCATTCCTGCTTCTGTGGGTTGTTCTGATACAAGGGGACCACCAACAACAACACTAGGGTGTTCCGACAAGACTTACAATATGTTCCTCCCTCCATCCCTGTTCTTACTGAAGCCATGGCAAAACGGGGATTAACAGGCTCAGCACCCGCCCTGACCCCTACTCTCAACAAGTCCAGAAGTGGCCTTTCTTCCCAGTAGAGATCCAAAAGCATAACAGCACCCTACCAAGAAATAATGATAATGATAGCACCCTACCAAGAAAGTCACCAAGCTCACACTCACCCTCTCACTCAAGACCAAGAGATTTTTGTTCATATTGTCTATACCTTATCTACCCTTAAACAGTCAGGAAGGAAAATGCTTTCCCAAGTGTAAAACTTGGCAAAGGAACTACACCCTCCTATCTAATTTTATATTGTTAAAAAAATGTAGTCCTTTTAATAATAAAGTGAAACCTGCAGGTTTTTTTTTTTTTTTAGGTAAAACAGTGGGAACATGTTTTAAGAACTGTGAAAATTAAATGTTAGGTAAAATACTTTGGCACTCAGCAATATATTCAAGTCTCTGGGGAAATATTAAATCCAGGAGCCTGATAAATGGATTTTTACTATGCCACATTTTAATAACATTTTGTACCTTTTCAAGATACATTCTCCTTTTCCCTTTCTATGCTACCAAATCTTTTCCTCTCACATTCCTTTATGCCCATAGAGAAGGATTCTTGTTTTATCTCTTCTTGTCCCCTTTCTTCTATTTCTTTCCCATTAACTTTGACCACATAAAGAGAATATTTCTCTATTGACCACATATGCACATGTTCTTTTCTGCATGTGTAGTGTGGTGTACATGTATGCATGTCTGTGTGTTCACGTATGAGTGGGTGTGGAGGTATGTGGAGGCCAGAGGTTGATGCCATTTGTCTTTCTCAATCATTCTCCTCTTTATTCACAGGCAGCATCTCTCACCTGAACCTCGAGTTCACCCATTCAGCTAGTCTAGCTAGACCACCTGCCCCAGGGATCCCTAGTCTCCACCTCCCAACCCACGCAGGCTGCCATGCTACTCAGCATTTTGCATGAGTTCTGGGGATCCAAACTCAGCTCCTCATGTTTGTGCAGCAAGCATTGCCACCTGAGCTCTTTCCTCAGCCCCTGCATTCTCATATCTAATCCAAACACATAGATGTTTGTGTTACCAGAGAAGTCATAGAGGAGAAACAGCTGGTTGAAGAAAAGTTGAGAAGCCTCTCTTCAGGACGTCTCAGAGCCCTCACAACGAGACAAGCTAATCTGTCAGAGGAAGACATTTCAACAGTGGAATCTTATGCAACATAGTTTAAGAACTACATTCCTGGGGCTGAAGAGATGGCTTGGTGGCTAAGGCACTTGCCTGCAAAGCCTAAGACCCAGGTTCAATTCCCTAGCACTCATGTAAATCCAGATGCACAGAGTGGCACATGCATCTAGAGTTCGTTTGCAGCAACTGGAGACCCTGGTCACCCATTCATTCTCTCTCTCTCTCTCCCCGTCCCTCTCTGTAAATAAATAAAAATAGTTTTATTTTATTTTATTTATTTATTTATCTTACAGAGAAAGAAGGGGGAGAGAGAGAGAGAAGGGGTGCCCAAGGCCTCCAGCCACTGCAAATGAACTCCAGATTGCATGTGCCCCCTTGTGTATCTGGCTAATGTAGGTCCTGGGGAACTAAACCTGGGTCCTTTGGCTTTGCAGGCAAGTGCTTTAACCACTAAGCCATCCCTCCAGCCCATAAAAATATTTTTTAAAAAGAACTACTTTCCTAAACTTTAAAAACCAAACTAATATGTGTATCATACATTCAAAAGTTTTAAATAACTAAACTATTGTAGAAAAGATGGATAATGTGTCACAGGGAAAAAGAAATTAAGGCTGGAGAGATAGTTTAGCCTTTAAGGCACTTGCCTGAGAAGCCTAAGGACCCAGGTTCAACTCCCCAGAACCCACATAAGACAAATGCACCAAGTGATGCATGGGCACAAGGTGGTGCATGCATCTGGAGTTCATTTCAGTGGCTAAAGCCCTGGCACAGTGATTCATTCTCTCATGCTCTCTTGCTCTTGCTATCTCTCTCTCTCTCTCTCTCTCTCTCTCTCTCTCTCTCTCATAAAAAATATACAGAGGGACATTCATTTTATAGGCCAAACATTCCCAATTAAAAAAAAATTCAAATGCTCTAAAAACCTCAAGTTCTGTGAAATCATGTGACCAACATGATGCCACAGCTGATGAGTCCCACACCTGACCTCACATACTGGGTCCCAATCAAAATGCAGGTATACAAGAAAATGTGTGAAATATCCTTCTGGCTACATATATGAGGTGTGTATGAAACATAAATGAACTGTGGTTGGACATCAGTCCCACTTTCAAGATATCTCATTATAAATATGCAAATATTCTAAAATCTGAATGAGCCCCAAACCCAAAACTTCTCTGGTCCCAGGCATTTTGGATAAGGGTTAGTCAGTCTCCATGACCCAACTGTGGGAACTAATCAGAGCTGAGTAAGCAGGAGACACACTAAGTACAACAGTGCTTAAGAGGAAACCAAGCTCCGAGCAACAAGCAACTCCATACCAGGGAAATAACAAAGAAATTCAAAGTGGCACACCCTCTTGGTTTATGCTTATTCCTCCTGAAAATCAAGGGACAAATGATGGCCAAGTGCATGTTCTAGAAATGCAGAGCCTGGGCAACTTCTGGACATAGCCTGGCGCTTAGTTGAGGTCACACACGCTGCTTCCTTTCTCGTGCTCTTCCACCGTTCCCACAGCGTCCTGAACGCGGTGCCCATGCTATCAGATTGTGTTACAGTAATTCACTTTCTCATCTGGCTTCCTGTCTAGACTATAAGCTCCTTAAGAATGGGGAATCATGTGCTATCTGAATCTGCATGCCTGAGGTCTAACACTTCATAAATTACTAGACAACTTGTACTTAGAAAATGAGTGGGTTCCCTTCAATTCAGCACACATACATAAGGTAAACTGGAGAATCCCAAATTTAAAAATAACAGAACCACCATTAGGGCTCCTCAATTGTCTTACTCTTTATGACGTAGATAGGTAGCGTCTGGCACATAGTGAGACCTGCAGTGAATGCTGAAGTCATTATCCAGTCCATTCACCCATGTTTGACTACAAATTTAGACCTTAGTAGAAGGGGCCGTGCTCTTCAGAGAACTCTTGAATCGTCTGAAGCTTTTGTGCCTCCCAAGCTCTGCCGGATCCCACCTAAAAGCTATGGCTCCTGACTGGTGTTGAGAGCCCATGACCAAAGCACATAGTCTCCCCACACACACCAGACCCCAAGCACAGCAGTGTCTTCCCCCCAAGAAGCATTGCACTTAGCCTCAGAAGAGACAAGAGTTTTAGCACGACACAGTAGCACAACTCACTGCGAAAAAAAGCAAAAAAACTGCACAATGTGAAGAAATAAACGCTAACTGAAAAAAACTCAAGTTGATTCTGTTTTTTTTTTTTTTGGTTTTCAAGGTAGAGTCTCGCTCTAGCTCAGGCTGACCTGGAATTCACTATGTAGTCTCAGGCTGGCCTCAAACTCACAGTGATCTTCTTACCTCTGCTTCCCGAGTGCTGGGATTAAAGGCATGTTCCACCACACCCAGCCCCATCAAGTTGATTCTTTAAGATCCTCAGCAGCTTGGGGGTCGTGCACTGTGTAGACAGCTGTAGCCTGGTAGTGAGTCCTCTGTGCCTACGTCTTCATCACCTATTACACACAGGGCCCTCGCTTCTCTTTAAAATAGTTTCCAGATAATGGTATTCTATTGCAAGCCCATTCTTTCCACTCCAATTTCTTTGTCTTATCCTACATGCAGGTTACCTCTCCCAAATGGCATAATTAAATACTTAAAAATGAAGAAGTTGTCAGAATTCTGTCTCCACAAAAATGCCCAGAGAGAAAGCATTCCTTGTAATCCACAGAAATTTCCCACCAGCCTAAAGGCTATCTAAATTTCAAAGTCTTCAGGGAATAGCATGACAAGGAAAAACAGAAGGTGAATTGAAGACTCCTTTCGCCATACATACACACTGTGACTTCTTTGTAGGTTTATGCTCCTAGTAGAGATATATTATTCTCCTAGGATGGATGTGTAAGTTCTCTCCAACAAGAGCTCTGGAATATGATTTTTTTAAGTGAAGACTGCATTTAACAGAAATTCAAACAGAAGCATGCATTAGAGGGGTAATTTCAGATGCAGTGAAAAGATGTAATGTCCATTCAAAGTAATGAAGGCACACGGCATTAATCTCCTAAAAAGATTCAAATGCTATGAGTAGAGCAATTCTATTTCTTAGTGGGAACAAATTAAGATGATTTCCCTTACAGAAATTGCCATAATTACAAGTAATTATCTTGTACTCTCTAAATTTACCACTATGGCACACTCTGCAAATATCATCCCTTTCAAATACTTTATTTGGAAATACAGGAGAGATTGTTGCTTTGTGAATTGTGCTACAAATCCAAACTGATTGTCGGGACTATATAATACGTGTAGTGAAGGGATGGCATTCGAAAGTTGGAAGAGCTCGGAAGTCCAAATTTATGATATCCCCCTCATCAGGTAACTAATCTTACCCAGAGGAGTACGAACCAAATGAAAATGGCAAACGTTCAACGGCAAACTTGAATCAAATGTGGGCTTCTGCACAAAACAATAAGGATGAGCATTCTGATATGCATGGGGTAATCACGGAAAACACGTCCACAGCTGCTGCAGTATTAAGAAAAGTCCTTGCAGAGCCAAATAAAACGCCACCATTTGCAGCCTACTCAGTTTTTCATTTTTCTTTAATAGGAAAATGTGAGAAAAACCAGTTACTCACTGGGCATTAAGAGGAGAATAAGCATGTGAAAACCTAATTTCACCATCTTTGGGGCCAATTACCGTCTGGATTTCAGCTGGCATCTGATATCAATTCTCCAGCCAAGCTGGGGTTCCTCACCACCATGAAAACCATGCCCAGAGCTTGCCTTTCCTTACATTACTCTCACCACCTGGACCAGCCTTATCTCTACCTAGTAAAACTCAGCCAACCCTTCAAGAGTGCTTGAAGTACTACTCTACCATGAGGACACTTGGTCTGCGCATTTCTACCCCCACCCCAAGCCCTTCCTCTCCTCCGCCTCGATGCAGTTATAACTTCTCCCTTCAGCACTCTTCTGCCCCCCAGGTGGTGCCTAACACAGGCAACCACCTCACATTTCAAGTATATATACTTGTCTATCCTCTCTTCTATACCTACCGTAAGCTGAGACGTATATTTTATTTAGATTGTCATCTCTTGCAACCATGGCAAATATTTAATAAGATGATCATTTCAGATAAATTTGACTTTTAAATTGCTCCCATTTAAAAGCCTATCATTGAAGCAGTCTCCAAAAGGTTAGAGACTATAAATAAATAGCTGGTTTTATTTATAAAAACTATACATTTCATATTAGTGTTTAAAGCCAATCTATGGTGAAATTATAAACTTCTGCGCCTAGACACCTTCCCTGGAGTATTTGGTTAGTATGAATTCTTTATTTCAGTCCTGAGGGTTGAAAACAGGACCATGTGGATGTAGTAAGAGCTCTACCGCTGAGCCCAGCCAAGGTCAGTGTAAAAGTTAACTGTGCTTTTATGTGTATTTTCATATATTAACCTGTAATTTAAGGTTAGAATTTTTATACTTGATTTTTAAATAAGAAGATAAGTAAATAAGATGGTTCTCCACATTATCATCTATTTCAACAAACATTTGTCAGCAGCATATTCTATAGATTTAAAATATTTAAAATTTAGCTTCTATTTACATATTCATACATCCACACACCCATTTTTGGTCTAATATGAGGGAATACATATATCACAGGCTCACTTTAAAAAATTAAAGTCATAGAGTTCTGCCAAAATTAGCATGGACAATTTGCCCACAGTTACAGTTAGTTAGGGGAAACAATGGCTCCACAATAGCCCGGTTATTTAAATTGTTTCATAAACACTATAAATGAGATAGCATTTTCATGGTTCATTAAAGTTTCTTGAGAACCACAGCTAGCTTCAGAAATAATTAGAGCACTGACAGTATATTTGGATAATGATCCACTTATTGATGAGATTCTGCTCATACTTCTGTGAACTGACAAGAGCTGCTTGCTTTTCACACATTATTTGTTGAGAATCATCATTAATTTTTCTTCCCTTCTTCTAGGTCCCTTTCTATGGTTCATCCTGACCTAGAGCTTGTCCTCCCTTGATGCTCTGAAGGATGTGGAGCTTGTAGTCAACGTCCTGTCGACCTCCACTTCCAAGTGTCTTCTTGTCCTGTCCATGGAATGGCAGACCCTCCTTAACGTTGTTCCTCACCTACCCAGGGTCCTTGCCAAAATGGGCCCATCTCGACCTCTAACCCAGCCCCTCAGTGTATATGACCCTCACCTTTCATGACCCTCCCTGCCATGGAACCCCTTTCTCAGCCTCTTCTGTGGAGCTAACAAGCAGAAAACAAATGCTACTACCATGGCTGCATTCTGGTATGGCCTTTGAAAGCACCAGAGCAAATGACTTTTAGAAAAATAAAGTTATGAGCCAGGTGCTCACACTTGTGCCCTCAGCCACTCAGGCAGAAGGTTTTTGCTCAGGGTTTTAGAGCCAGCCTGGGCAATCTTCAAAGTAAAGGGAAGCAGCCTTCAGTAAGAAGGCAGAATGGGAGCCAGAACTAAGAAAGCTGCAGGAAGAAGAGGCATGATCACACAATATACTTTTTAGCAACAGTCAAGATCTGCAAAGGGCCGGGCGTGGTGGCGCACGCCTTTAATCCCAGCACTCGGGAGGCAGAGGTAGGAGGATCGCCATGAGTTCGAGGCCATCCTGAGACTCCATAGTGAATTCCAGGTCAGCCTGGGCTAGAGTGAGACCCTACCTCGGAAAACCAAAAAAAAAAAAAAAAAAAAAAAAAAGATCTGCAAAGGAACTTAGTAAGCCAGGTGAGATTCCTGCAGAGAAGCAATGAAATAATCCCAGATGAGAAAAATCCCAATGAAATAATTTAAGAAACATGTAGAAAATTCAAGGCAATATAACCCCCCTAAAAATTATGGTTCCCACTGTAATGGCCTCCAGTGGGAGGGAATTAGGCCAAATACCAGACAGAGAATTCAAAAGAATAATTATAAGTAGGTTCAAAGAAATAAAAGGAATCAAAGAAGAAAACAAAATCCTGAAGGAATCCCAAAAGAACATAGAAAATCTGCTGAATGAAATAAGGAGGTCAATATAAAATATGAGTAAGGAAATAGAAATACAGAAGAAAATCCAATCTGAAATACTTAAAATAAAAAAATACAGTAAGTCAAATTAAAAAAAACTCCACAGAAAGTCTCACCAATAGAGTGGACCAAGGAAAGCACAGAATATGAGTTTGAACACAAGGTGGGAGGATTTGGAACATGCCATCAAGGAGAAAGACGAATTAATAAGAAGGTATGAAAGCCGAGCATGGTGGTGCACACCTTTAATCCCAGCACTCAGGAGGCAGAGGTAGGAGTACTGTGGTGGTTTGAATAGATGGCCCCCCAATATAGTCAGTTGTTTATTTGTTTGTAGTTTGCATCTTTAGCCACCTGGCTGGAGGCAGTGTCACTGGGTGGATTTTAAGGTGTGGTGGTGGGTTTCAGATTTCAATCTAAAGATATGCAAAGTGTGCCTAGCTGGAGTTCCTGAAGTGTGCTCTGGCTTTTGACCTTTAGGCTTGTACTTCTCTCTCTCTCTCTCTCTGCTTGGGCCTGTGAAGGAAGGCCAGTTTCTTCTGCCATTTATGGAACTTCCCCTGGATCTGTAAGCTTCAATAAGTATCCCTTCCTCCATAACTGTGCCTGGTCAGGAAGTTCATCTCAGCGAACCTGAAGCTGTCTGCTACAAGTACTGCCGTGAATTCAAGGCCACCCTGAGAATACATAGTGAATCCCAGGCCAGCGTGGATAGAGTGAGGCTCTACCTCAAAAAAAAAAAAAAAAGAAGGTCTTTGAAGACATTCAGGACACTATGAAGAGGTCAAATTGGGACACAGAAGGAAAAGAGGCATAGTAAATACTATCAACAAAAGTCATAGAACATTTCCCATATTTAGCGGGAAAGATGTCTATACCAACACAGGAGGCATTTAGAACATCAAATAGACAAGACCAGAGAGAACATCTCCAGGGCTGGGGACATGGCTCAGCGGTTAAGGCACTTGCCTGTAAAGCCTAACAATCCAGGTTTGATTCCCCAGTGCCCACATAAAGCCAGATGTACAAAGTCACACATACATCTGGAGTTTGTATGCAGTGGCTACAGCCCCTGGTGTGCCCGTTCTCTCGCTTGCTCTCACTCTCACCCTTGTTCTTGCTCTTTATCACTCTCCATGAAAATAAATAAATAAAAAGAACCTCTCTTCATCATATTATAACTACTAAATATACAGACCGAAGGAAGTATACTGAAATCAGCAAAAGAGAAGCACCTGGTCACTTATAAAGACAGGCCCATCAGAATAACAATGAACTGCTCAACAGAAAAGCCAGGAGAGCATAGAATGTGTTTCAAGTTCTAAAAGACAACAATTGCCAACCCAGATTACTATGCCCAGCAAAGCTATCTGTCATAATTGATGAAGAAATAAGAACTTCCCATGATAAAAGTGGGCTAGAGAAATTCATGACCACTAAACCAAACCTACAGAAAACATGTGAAGGGCTGCTTGGAAGTGAGGAGAAGGAAAAGCCCATCCATAAGGCCACAGCAAAGAATAAACCATGCATGAATAATAGTTAGTGCAAGGGAGAAATAGGATGACACCAAGCACTGCAAAATCAACAAGAGTGACAGGAAATAATATACACCTTTCAGTAACAACTCTAAACATAAATGGTCCCAATCCACTATCAAAAGACACAGACTAGTAGAATGGATCAAAAGGAAGGATCAGGGCTGGAGAGATGGCTTAGCAGTTAAGCACTTGCCTGCAAAGCCTGAGGATCCCGGTTTGAGGCTTGAACTTCCTATGTAACTAAGGATGACTTAGAACTCCTGGTCTTCCTGCCTCCACCCCCTAGGTTCTGGGATTACAGGCATGTACCACTACACCAGTTTATACAGTGCTGGGAATCAAACTTGGGGCTTTTTTATGCTAGGCAATCACTTTACCAACCTTGCCAACTGTGCTACATTCCTCGTCCTCTAACACTTATGCCTGACAATTTCTATCCCACAGACACAGCTCTCCCTAAATATGTAATAAATTCAGAAGTAGAAAGCTTTTCAGATTCTAGACCTAGTATAATCCTGAAAAAGCATGTGTGCATGCATTCTAAGTATGTTCACTCATAAATCTGAAGCATATAAAATAGGCTAACAACTAATTGTTTAAGCAATGAATGAGTAATAGACCATTAAAGTTCCCAGCTATCATCTAGTCTACTTGCAGATGTAAGATATTGTGTTTTCCAAGCCTAAAATTTATGTGGAAACACAAAATATCCATAATAATGAAAGTGAACCTAAACATAAATAGCATTGCTAGAAGGATTGCCATGTCTTATTTCAAGTTATATTACAAGGCAATGATAACAAAACAGCATGGTACTGGTACGAAAACAGACAGCTAGACCAATGTAATAACATGGAAGATCCAAAAATAAATTCACATATCTAATTTTTGACAAAGCTGTCAAAAGTACACTGGAGAAAAGACATCACTCTTCAACAAATGGAGTTGGGAAAACTAGGTATCCACATGTAGAATAAGGAAACTAGATCCATATGTCTTACCCTACACAAAAGTCAATTCAAACTGGAAACTGGATCAAAAAAGCTTAATTAATGAAGGATCTGAAACTTTGAAACTTCTGGAGGGAAACACTTCAAGATATATATATGACTTTCTGAAAAAGACTCCCAATAGCTCAGGAAATAATTCCAAATATTGACAAATGAGATTTCATGGAATTAAAAAGCTTTTGCTGGGATGGGGAGATGGCTCAGCAGTTAAGACGCTTGCCTGCAAAGCTTAACAACCCAGGTTCAATTCCCCATCACCTATAAAAAGCTAGATTCACAAGGTGGCACATGCATCTGAAATTTATGTGCAGTGGCTAGAGGCCCTATTGTACCCATATTCATTCTCTCTCTCTTTCTCCCTCTCTCTCTCTCTTCCTGCCTCTCTCTCACACAAATAAATAATTTTTTTAAAACTTTGTTTTAAAAAAAAGCTTTTGGGGCTGGAGAGGTGGCTTAATGGTTAAGGCACTTGCCTGCAAAGCCAAAGGACCCAGGTCCGATTCCCCAGGACCCACATAAGCCAGATACACAAGGGGGCACATGCATCTGGAGTTCATTTGCAGTGGCTGGAGGCCCTGGAGCGCCCATTGTCTCTGTTTGTCTCCTCTCTATCTCTCTTTCTCTCTGCTTGCAAGTAAATAATTAAATTAAAAATTATTTTTAAAAAAAGCTTTTGCACAACAAAGGAAACAATTGGCACAGTGAAGACACACCCTACATAATGGGAGGAAAAGCTTTGCCAATTATATATCTGCCACCCAGAATCTATACATAGCTCAAAAATATTAAATACACAAATCTTCCAATCAGTAAATGAGCAAAAGATTGGACAGTTCCCAAAACAAGGAATACAAATAGACAATAAATATTTAGAAATATGTTTGATATCTTTAGTCATCAGGGAAAAGCAATTTAAAACTATATTGAGATTCTATCTCACTGCGGTCAGAATGGGCACCATAAGAAAACAAGTGACAAAAGATGCTGGTGAAAATGTGAGGAAAAAGGAATAGTTACAACCTGCTGGCAAAAGCATAAACTGGTACATTCACTGCGGGAATCAGTATGGAGTCCTCTCATTAAAAAAATGAAAAATAAAGCTACCATATGACTCAAATATACTATTCCTGGGCATATACCCAAAGGACACTAAGCCAGTATTCCACAGAGATACCTGAACATCCATGCTTACTGATGTACTATTCACAACAGCCAAAACACAGACCTAGCCAAGATGCCTATCAACAGATGAATGAATATGGAAAAAGTGGTATATATACACAGTCAGGTTTTATTCAGCCATAAATTTAGAAGAAGAAAATCATGTCATTTCAGGAAAATGAACAGAACTGGACATCATTGTGTTACATGAAATAAGCCAGACTCAGACAAAATAGTACATGCTTTCCCTCATACACATAATCTAGATTTAGCTATATATTTATAATTATATAAATGTATCTAAAGATATAACATGAAAGCAGGAGAGGACCTATCAGGGGAAGTGGGGGTGCAAATATGAACAAGATACAATGACATATATGTATTAAAATGCCATAATTAAGCCCATTATTTTGTACACTAAAATTATTAATGAAAAAGTAGGGGCCTGGAGAGATGGCTTAGCGGTTGAGGCACTTGCCTATGAAGGCCAAGGTCCTGGGTTTGATTCCCCAGGACCACATGAGCCACATGCATAAGGTGGCACATGCATCTGGAGTTCATTTACAGTGGCTAGATGCCCTGGTACACCCATTCTCCCTCTCTCTCTCTCTCTCTCTCTCTCTTTCTCTTTCTCTTTCTCTTCTCTCTGCCTATTTCTCTCTGTGTCTCTCAAATAAATAATAAGTGAAATATTAAAATTAAAAAAGAAAAAGTAATAGATTGTGTTTTATTTTCCTTAAAACAATGAACAAACCACAACAAGGAATATTCATCAAAAACTAATAAATGTTTTTATATCAATTTAGGGTTATAACAAAACAATCCCACAGTATACAGCAAGCCCTTCCTGTGGTTTCCCCCTTCTCTACACCCTCCACTGTCTTCCTTGGTTCAATCACGTCTGTATATTGCATGTTTGGGAGAGTGTGTATCCAAACACAATGAATTCACATAATGACCTCTGGCTTCCAAATCCTGTGGGCCCTTATTCTAAATGTTAATTGCATCACAACTCTGGCTTGCTTTGATGTCTGTGCTTCCACAAGTCTCAGCCTTCAAAATGATGTGATTCTGAAATATTACCTACTACAAAGTACGTGATGCTGGAGATACAGGTGAATTTATTAATGGACATTGCCTTACATGTCAGATGTATGCTAGAAAAATTTCATTCTTAATAGTCCAAATTGAGAGATATTTATCAGCAAAAGAAGTTATGTGCCGTTGACACTCATCACCAAGTTCATTTCATGTACTTTTTCTAGAAATACTATTCATATTACAGGTTAGAAGTTATAATTTTATGCTTTTTTGTAAAAGGTTTGCAAAAAGACAGAATACTCAAACTAGCAAACAGACCAGTGTAACGGAATAGTCTATTGGAGAAAGCAAGCCAAAAAAATGAATGCAGCTACCGAAGTATGGTCATATGAAAATATAAGAATTCTTAGCTACCAAAACCTAAAAAGGTGGGGACTAACAGGAAGGTCAGAACAACAGCCTAACTTTCGTAGCTTTCAATAAACCTACAAGGGCTTAGCACATCAAGAAACACAAAGTCTTAAAGCCGAGACATACGTTGTCATTAATGATACATTGACTTCGCTGTGGAAGCTGGAGCTGACGGGACCAGCCTGGACTTCAGGTTTTCTCTTGCTTCCAGTCTATTTTCCATAGCATGTCATTGCTGTGACTGACTAGCAAAATGAAGGTGGCTGCTGGCGCCCTTGCTTGAAACTGGGCCAATTAAACTCTGTAGCCTCACACACTGGCAATGTTTACTAGCTGCTCTTGAACAGTGAAGGTGCCAACTCACATTTCCTCATCACTGACATCCTCCACTTCTTATCAAGTCTCTAAACTGTGCCCGGCTTCTCCAACATCCCTGGACCTTCTATGGATGACCAATCTCCATCTATTTTATAGAATAAAAAATACATTTAGGGACAATAAAGATGCACTCTGCTAGCTTACAATCATGGCACTGACACTCTGAAAGCTTTTAAAACTTGAGGTGAGGGTCACATAAGGTAAAATTACCCACCTTAAGTGTACAGTTTGGTGGCATTTAGTACATGTCTAGTGTTATTTAGCTACCAGTTCAAGAGTGTGACTTTATATTTAATAGGTACATGTTCCAGATTATCCCTTAAATGAGTTGTATCAGTTACTTTCTCATTACCTGACCACACCACAAGCAGCTTAAAGAAGAAAAGGGTTGGGGCTGGAGAGATGCCTTAGCAGTTAAGGCACTTGCCTGCAAAGCCTAATGACAAGGGTTCAATTCCCCAGTACCCACATAAAGCCAGATGCACAAGGTGGTAAACATCTAGAGTTTGTTTGCAGCAGCTGAAGGCCCTGACATCATGCCCATCTTCTCTCTCTCTCTCTCTCTCTCGCCCCCCCCCCCAGTTGCAGTGGTACACACCTTTAATCCCAGCACTTAGAAGGCAGAGGTAAGAGGATCACTGTGAATTGAGGCCAGCCTGAGACTACATAGTGAACTCCAAGTCACCCTGGGCTAGAATGAGACCCTACATCAAAAAAAAAGGAAAGAACAAGGAAGAGGAAGAAGAAGAGGAAGAAAGAAGAAGGAGAAGGAGGAAGAAGAGGAAGAGAAAGAAGAAGAGGAGGAGGAGGCTGGAGAGATGGCTTGGCAGTTAAGGCATTTGCATGCAAAGCCAAAGTGCCTCAGTTTGATTCCCCAGGACTCTCATAATCCAGATGCACAAAATGGAGCATGCATCTGGAGTTCTTTTGCAGTGGCTGGAGGCCCTGGTGCACCTACTCTCTCTTTCTCACTCTCTGTCTGCCTCTTTCTTTCTCTCTCTCTCAAATAAACAAAAAAAAATTAAATATTTTTTTAAAGAAGGAGGAGGAAAAGAAGATAGAAGAGGAGGAAAAGATTTATTTCAGCTTAAAGTTTCAAAGTTTCAAGGGGAAGTTCCATCGTAGTAGGAGCAGGAAGGCAGCGTCACACTGTCACATCAGCCAGGAAGAAATACAAAAAGACTAATACCAAATGGTATTACCTTGAGGTAACACCTCAAGGCCCACTGCCAGTGACACACCTTCTCCAACAGGACTCTACTTCCTCAGTGTTTCACCATGTTCCCAAATAATGCGACCAGCTAAGGATTAAGTATTCAAATGCATAAGCCTGTGAGTGGAGGGACATTTCACATTGGAATCCCCATAAGTGCTACCCTCACTTCTACCCAATATGACATTCTGAGAGGGTAGGAAAGGACAGAGATATCTAGCAAGACAGGCACTCGCAGTAATGGGCAAGTCAGGGAGTCTTGCCAACTAGGTAAAGATCACTGAGCATCTCAGCCCACAGCAGTCATTCAAACATCCATTCATTCAGCTCTTCCTCTTGTCTAACGCCCTCCAAACCATAAAGAAGCAAAGGAAAACATACTAGGTATTGTGGCATGGAGCTACAAGGACTGTGGCCCGTGTAACTGTGATCAAAGGAGGGAATGTCCGGAAACAGGATAATCAAAGGACTGACCGAGGAAAAGGCTGGCTCCATGCTAAGGATATGCCCAATGACTACAGCAAGGTGAATTGAGAAGAGTATGAGAAGGCATTCTAGGCAGTGCCTTGTCCAGCTAGCCTACAGGGTATTGTTACACTACAAGGAAAAGCATAGTAAGTACTTTCAGATGCCAAAAATTCTTGTCTTTTTGCACTTTAGCCTCAGAGTCATCCTAAGAAGTAGGTGAAATTCACATTAAAACAGTCAAGAGTCCATAAAAATAAATACTTTTAAAATATTTTCTTTATTTTATTTATTTATTTGAGAGCAACAGAGAGAGAAAGAGGCAGAGAGAGAGAATGGGCAAGAGAACGGGCGCGCCAGGGCCTCCAGCCACTGCAAATGAACTCCAGACGCATGTGCCACCTTTGCATCTGGCTAAGGTGGGTCCTAGGGAATCAAGCCTCAAACCAGGGCCCTTAGGCTTCACAGGAAAGCGCTTAACCACTAAGCCATCTCTCCAGCCCAAAATAAAATATTTTTTAAAAGGGCTGGAGAGATGGCTTAGCAGTTAAGGCACCTGTCTACAAAGCTTAAGGATCCAGATTCGATTCCCCAATACCCATGTAAGCCAGATGTACAAGATGGCACATGCATATGGAGTTCATTTGCAGTGGCTAGAGGCCCTGGCATGCTCTCTCTCTCTCACACACACACACACACACACTCTCTCTCTCTCTCTCTCTCTCTCTCTCTCTCCCTCTCCTTATTTCTCTCTATCTCAAATAAATAAATATAAATATTAAAAAAACAGTCGAGGGGCTGGGGAGATGTCTCAGTGAGTAAAAGCGCTTGCTGCACAAGATGAAAACCTGAGTTTGGATCCCCAGAACCAATGTAAATCCAGACATGGGAGTATGAGTGTCTATAAACCCAGCATTCCTACAGTGAAATGGAAGGCAGAGACATTAAAGCCTCCAGAAGCGCACAGGTCGGCTAACCTGGCAGAAATGGCTGTGAACAAGAGGCCCTGCCTCAAACCAGATGAAAGGTGACCAATACCTGAGGTTGTCTTCTGACTTCCACACACATGTCATAACATGTGCATGCCTCCTTCCCACCATATACAAACACATCTCTCACATACATACACACATGTGACACAGGATGCACATGCCTCCCTCCATATGCAAACACATCTCTCTCACACACACACACATAAAGATGGAATGTGACCAATACCTGAGGTTGTCCACTAACCTCCACACAAGTGCCATGGAATACACATGCCTCCCTTCCACTACATGCAAGCATATCTCTCACACACAGACACACATGAAGTTTTTTTTTTTTTTAATTAAGGTTACAGACCTTGGCTACAAGCTACTATGAAGTGGGACTGGAATGGTAACACGGAAGTCTACTTACTTTCAGAGCCCATTCTCTCCACCACAATATAATCCAAATTACAGCTTTAATCTTCTTTCAATAAAATTACTTGCTTAAGGCACAGCTTTCATGACGGAAGCCACCCTGTGCCGCAACACGCTGAAGGTGAATGAACGCCTGGTGTCCCAGCGCGTGACCACAAGAGCCTCTGGCCTCTGAGCCAACAACCTGCATGGCTCTCTGGTGCAGCCTCCCGCCCCGCTGGCCCGGGATGTGCTTCATCCCCCTGCTGACCTCGGCCAGACCAGGGGAGACCCACAGCAGGGCTTTAACAAGGTCAGTAATGTGAGCAGATGTGTGTCTTTCCAGTAATTACTTGGAAGGAATAAGAAGGGGAAACCAGACAAAAAAGAGGCCATCATTAGGATGTCATTTGAAATGGATCCAGCAAGCGATAATGAGGTGCTAAACTCTAACAGTGGGGAGTCAGATGTGAGAGATTAAACAGCTTGCCCAAGGGCATGAGTCAAGGGGGGATACCAGCACCAAAACCCACCTCTACATTGCATTCACCTGGGAGTGGAGTGCTCCATGGGCCTGTGGACAAACTGCAATCATGAAATGCCCAAGACTTCTCTAAGCACTTCTGCCCAGATGACTTGTGTTTTAGGTCTGACTTTACAATATTGGACACACTGTGGTCCAAGACAAACGGCACAGTGATATCTATTGCATGGCATCCAGGCAAGTGAACACTGAAGTAGAGCTGTGTTAAGATCTGAGACTTAACCTTCTAATTCAAATGCTAAATACTGCATGACAGAGTCAGTGAAATGCACTCTTTCATCAAAGTGATAAGCCGTTACAAGGCACGAATAATCCTCACAAGTGAGCATCTGAACACGTTTTATACGCGAAGCCCCATCAGAGAAGTCATTTAAGAAGCCAGATTCTGGGAAGCACAGAAAAGGGGGCAAACACAAAGCAGAAGGATATAGACATGTCACTTCGCACAGTAAAAAACACGTATGAATGCAAAATAAAAGCCAGAGTCACATTTCATTAATGCGACAAGTGTAAGATAAATCCATCATATGATTCTCAAATGACATAATTAATGTGGCTTTTGTGACATATTCCTATTAATGGTCTTTTATTATGTGTGAACAGTAAAATAACATTAGATTAGCAATGAAAAAATCTAATCAGCAGTAGCTTTCCTGAAGGATCTGACTGCGGTCTTATTTACATTGTGTTATCTCTTACTAATCCTTGGGTTTTAAAGAGCAAAATCTCTTCAGAATTGTAAACAAACGTGTTCTTACGGGATGAGCATTTTAATTACCATCATTTCTGCAAATACAAGATAAAAGTAATGTGATATATAGCAGCCTCATACAGTAAAACAAGGGATAGTATATTTTGCCAGGCCAATGAGGTTACTTGAATAAAAGGGCCAGGACACTAGAATAGGAGAGTCTAGCACGGAGCATAGTATGGTACCTTAATCATGACTTCCTGGGAGATTTTCTGAACATTGGCTGCCACCACCACCACCCCTAATGTTGTCTCCAAAAATTTAGGTGGGAGTGATAAAATATTCTGGTTTTCTTTAATAACCACTACAGACCAATACCTATGGACCAACTGAAATGGAAGAAGGCCTAAAATTATAAGTTGTACAAGGTTGCAGTTCTTATTTACTCTTACATGAAATAAATATTTACTGAGCAACTATGTAATTTTTGAAACCAAAAATAGAAGAGATGTGGTTCCTGAATATAAGGAGCTAGAAATATATGGCGAAGCTAGATAGATACCTAAAAAGACAGAAATACTGTAAGAAAAAATAAGAAAGATCCCAGTCAGTAAAAAGAGTCATAGACTCGAGGAGCTCCAAGACTTCACAAGTGGCTGAAGTTCCCGTGGCCCTTCCACAGGAGAAAAGGATGGGAGGGCAGCCCTGTGGCATTCCCCAGAGCAGGGGAGCGAAGCTCTGCCTCTCTATCTGAGACCAGCTCAGCTCTGCCGTTCTCAGATAAAGGGCCCTCATTGGCAAAGCTCCCAAGCATGACAGCAGAGAACACATGTGTGGAAGCAAGTAAGGCCCGGCTCCACCCTAAGGTCCGACCCTGCCATACTGTAGGACTTGGGTAAGTCATTCCATCTCTCTAAACCCCAGTTTTCTTACCTGTAACATGAAAAGCGTGTGCTGTTTCCTCGCTGGATAAGAAGTGAATGAACACATAGAGACGAAGCAGAGATCCTAACATCAAGTAGGTACCTAATAAATGGCAGCTGCCACCTGTGTGACGTGAAGTGCTATTCTGACCATGACGAGACTACAAGGACTGCTCAGAACCTTACATTTCTACTTAAACACTTTATTGAGCTCGGACACAGAAAAGAATCTGTCATTATTTACTAAATACAACTTGACGAGTTTGGAGATATGTATACATCTATAGACCGTGCCTTCAGGGAAATGACCTGCCCTTGGTAAGGGGCCCACTATGCTTCAAGACTGGGTCCCAAGCTACTCACTCATACTCGGTGAGGGGGCAAAACCTGATGAGTCATGTTCAAAGGTTTCTTTGTGTAAGGTATTAGGCCCTAATGGAATACTACAGACTCTCATATTTTAAAAGGTTGTCTTAAGTATGTAGTTTAATCCACCAAACAGTGAAAAGAGAAAGGAAAGAACTCCCCTTCCCTCATGTGCCCCGGCTGCATGCTCAGAAACAAAGAAATCTGGACGCTAGTCACTCTCTATAGTGAGCCCAGAATTGAAAATAGACAAAACTAGTAGTGAGCAACAAGACACGGTGACAACGAGCCACCGCCCAATTCCAGCCCCGAAGCCTGGTCGCTAGGACGCTCTTCCTGGCCATGCTAAAACCCCATCAGGGCACTGTGGCCTCTCCTCTGGAGTGGAAATGGTTTCTATGAAGCAGTTGGGTAAGACGCATGGCATGTGGCCGTACCACTACAAACGTGTTAGCAGACCCTGCCAGCAACCATGGCAATGAGAGGATCGTGTCAGCATTCTGGCAGAAGTGAGAAAATAAACCAAATCTTTGTAGACTTGCTGCTGCCCTCCTGGAGCTGAGTGTCTAATCTTTTCCAAGTTAGCTTCCATTTCCAGTGAAGAATTAGAAGGGTTCTCAGGCTCCCACCAGGTACTCATGCAGAATTTGATGGCTCAGCTTTTTTTTTTCAATCTTCTACGAACTGTGCAGTGTTATATCGGGGTCCTCATAACACGATGATTTGAGATTACAAACACAGAGGATAAACACCACCTTCTGGTATAGCAATTTAAGCATCACGGGGTGAGTAAATACTGTAGAGTGAATCCTTACACTCGAAACAGAATCTTCCAGAGTCCAGAAATCCACCTGACTGCCAAGAATAATACTTTCGTGGTTTAAGCAATACTAGTAACCGGAGGGGTTTCCACAGACATAACCACATGAGTTACTGCACATTGGGTAAAATAGAAAAAACAGACATTTATAAATGTACAGTTTGCAGACATCTTTAAACTACTCATAAATATTCAATTTACAGATATGGAAGAAATAAAGGACTTCAGTAGTATGCTGCATCTGTTTAAATTGCTTAATTATATGGTTTCTTCTATGGGTTTCCTCATCTGACTGTTTTTATTGTGGGCTGGGGGTGGGGAATACATGGCTCTCCGAACCAAAGTAAAGGAAGGCAACCTCACTGAAGGAGGCTCTATGATGACAGCAGACACAGGAGAAGCTCCGGATATGGGACGAGATTCACTGTCACAGGACAGAAATCACATCAGCGAGATATCAAAGGAAACCTCTCAGCTTCAGGGCTACGATGAAGCGGCGTCTGTTAGATTCCCTGAGCAGTGAAAACAAATGCACTTATCTTCTCAGTCATTTCACACATGATTCCTATTTCAGCTCTCATGTAAAAACTCCCCATCGCACATCAATGGCACAAAGAAAAGACGCAGTTTAGCTAGTAGAACAGAAGTGAAACACCAGACAGCTGCTGGCAGAGACGGCCCCTCCCCAGCCCTTCAGTTCGCTGTGTTTTTCTGCAGAAGAATGTCAATTTAAAAAAAAAAAAAAAAAAAAAAAAAACACCACGGCCAAATGAGGCATTTGAAAAGGGAAAGTCCCCCGATGCCGTGAACCAGTGGGTTCACCTAGCAGTTAGAGACAGTCAGGCAACTTAGCCAAACGAACAGCTGCCAACAACTCAGAGAGAGAGAACGAGGGAGAGAGAGAGAGAGAGCAAGCTGTCTTTCTCCCTCCACGTCCCAGGCCAGGAACCGACGGTCCCACATTTAGAAATGTTATTTCTGGGACCAATAGCAATTTATTTTGATAGAACCACTGGGTTGTTTCCTTTTTTTTCCCCCTTGAGTTCTCAACAAAGGAGCCATATTAGGAAATAATCTTGCAAAAAAGCAAAGTGCCCCCTCCTCCTCTGCCCACGATCGATGCATGCACACACGCACACGCGCGCACCCGCACCCGCCCGCGCCGACTCGCGCACACCCCCGGTGCCCGCGCACAATGGCCGGCGCGCGCTCGCCGGGGCCCACGCGGCCGCCGTTCCCCGCGGGCAGCAGGCCCGGCCCGGCCCCGGGCGCTCGGGCGGGATGGGCGGGAGGAGGCCCGCGGGGAACGGCCGCTGGCTGGCCGCTTGTGCTGGGGCGGCTCGCCCCCCAGCGGGGCCCTGGGGAAGCGGCTGCCAGCGGCCCGGAGCCCATTAACCCCTTGGGGAAGAGGAGCTCCAGCGCCCACCTGCGGGGCCGGGGCGCAGCCTCCGAGCCGGGGCGCCGCGACCCCTGGAGGTGGGGGACGGGGACGGGGACGGGGGTCGGGGGGGCAGACTCGGGTCAAGCGAGCCCGGATGCTGCCCTCCCGGGCTGCCCCAGCCCACGGGTGTTTCTGAGCTGTCAGCCCCGAGGGGGTCCGGGCTCAGCGAGCAGGAGAAACTTAAGAGGGCAGCGGGTGAGGACCGGACTTGAGGACCGGTCCCTAGGGGACCGGCGCCCGTCCCCTGGGAAGCGGCGGGCGCGGGTGCCCCGGTGAACGACGGAGGACGCGGGAGGACCCGAGAGCGCCCGCTCCGGGCACCCTTGCCCGGGCTGGACCCCGGCAGCGGCCCCCCACCCCGGCCCTCCCCGGACGCACCTTCTTCCGGGGCTGCCATTTCATCATGTTTGTACAGCCGAGACGCGGGACATCAAGACGCTGGCCGGGGGCTGGGGGCAGATGCAGGGCAGCGGCGACTGCCGGTCATGCTGCCTCCTTCCCGCCCCCAGTTCTTCCCCGTGTCCACTGGAGGAGGGGTGGGCGGGTGGGGGGAGAAGCCCGGGGAGAGTCCAGTCCTGTCGCCTTCCGTTCAATGAAAAGTAACCCCGGACCACGGGCGCACTTCGCACCGGGCTAGGAAGTCCCGGCGGCCGCCAGCGCGCTCCGGCCCGAGCGGGGCATCTTCCCCGGGCGGGCGCCTGCGAAGGGAGCCGGCCGCAGGGGGCGGGAGGGGGTCTCCGAAGACCCTCCCTCAGGGCCCAGACCCAGAGCCCGAGCTGCCGCAGAGACCCGGCCCGGCTCCTGCCATCCAAGACCCTTTTTGGCGAATTCTCTTCTTCTCAAAGAAAAAAAAAAAAAAAAAGATTAGACAAGCAATCAAATCCTCACGCGCAGCCTGGAGCAATTCCCAAAATTCTGGGTGTATTTCTTTCTCATTTGTAAAAATTTAGCAAAGAAAATTCCAAAGATCTGTAATCAGAGCTTCCTTGCGCGGTTCTCGCCTCCTCCTCCTTGGACAAGTTGGGGAAAGGATCTGCCCTTCCTGAAATGCCTACCTTCCCTGAACACTGTAAATAGGAAAACTTGGTTTGTGTGCTTAGATTTTTTTTTTTTTTTTTAATTCCCAAGAACCTTCGTCGTCGGGAGAGGCTGGAAGGAAATCCTGCAAGAACCCAACTCCACAGCTCAGTCTGCACTAATGACTTCCTTCCCTTCAGCGCGAGCAGAGCCAGCCAGCCCAGCTCCAGCCACACAGAGCACACACGGTTTCTGGGTCTTAGTGCCACGACATCTACTCCAAGGCAAAAAGTAAAGCTACAGTTCCTGAGGCTTCCAGAGGCGGTCTCCTGAGGAACACAGCCAAGAGAGTCCTACAGACCCAGGACACCCTCTCCAGATTCACTTAGATCTGTGTGAATGAGTCACATGGAGAGAAAAAAAAAAGAAAAGAAAAGAATCCAGGTCCAAAGGTTACAAAAAAATGTTTCTGATTTGAAGAAGATTTGAGACAATCTAACTGGCTAAAAAAAAAAAAAATTAACTAGGGAGACTAGGGAGGCAGAGGTAGGAGGCTAAGCGTGAGTTCGAGGCCACCCTGAGAATACAGAATGAATTCCAGGTCAGCCTAGGCTAGAGTGAGACCCTACCTCGAAAAACCAATAATAATAATAATAATAATAATGATAATCAACAAATTTGCCCTGAATAAAAACTTAAATATAGATTTCATTTGCTTCTCTAAATTTAGTGGGGTTTTTGAGACAGGATCTCACTATGTTAAACCAGGCTGGTCTCAAATTTGCATGCTCAAGATATGCTCCCAACTTAGCTTTTTAAGTAGTTGGAAATATAGGCAGAGGCCATTATGCACAGGAATTAATATATTACTATAAAGATACTGCTATAGGGATTGTGTTTCATTCATCCATGAGCTGATTTCATCTTATTTAAGGAGATTAATCTACAAAGACAAAATACCATGTAACTGGACTATTATTTATCATCCAACACATCTGCCAGCTCCCACTGCACTGTGAGGTTATTTTGGCAGCTGGTAATAGAGTAGAATGTAAAAGTTACACCAACCAATGCACTGCGAATCCACTGTCCACACAGTGTTTTCCTTAGTACTCTCAGAGTTCAGTGCCTATTGTCAGAACTGACTTACATGGGGAATCGTATGCAGGCTGACCACTAATGATATCAGATTGTAAATGCATCATTAAAATGCTCAGAACAATCAGTTGACTCTCGGTAGCCACGTAAGATAGCTTTTGTTCCGTTTTCCGGATGAGAACGCTGAGGCTCAAAGGATTCACCTGCTCAACCAAGATGTGCAGGTGAGAGCATGAGGAGCTAGAGTTCAGACCCACAATGACCTCATTCCAGAGCCTGTGTTATTTCCATGATGAACAACACAGCTACATGGCAACCTAACCTCCCACCTGCCTATCAAGTAAGCACCTGTTATTGGTACAGGCACTGGAGATAGGAGGGAGAGGCTGTCCTGCCCCTCAGCCAGCAGTCGCAAAGAACTCTAACTGCTACATGAGCTCTGACGAGACCCAAATTATTCTGAAAAACTTCATGTTTATATCCTAACAGCGTCTACAGTTCAATAAATTCCACACCAAAGTTATCTGTATACCTTAAAATCAGCTTCTCTTCCTCGTAGTCCTTCTTCCTTCCATGACACCACTGTGCTTCCAGGATCAAACCTTTCCCCACATCTAATCTATCAAAAGGCCTTCTCGCATCTTTCCTAAGCATCACTGTCAAATTCCTCCAGCTCACACCTGAAATCAGAGATTCACAAAATGTGCACTAAGTCCCAACAAGTGCAGAGCATCCTATAGGACAGAGAGGTGCACATCTAAGTCCCCAAGCTAGAGGAGGCCCTGTCAGCAGAGCCTCACCAAACAGGCACTATCTATCACCACGGAGATTCACACCTAAAACCAGAGGCTCGCATGAGTACTAAGTACCAAAGAGTACAAAGCATCCTATAGGACAGAGAGGTTCTGTAAGAAGACAACCAAGGCTGGAGAGATGGCTCAGCAGTTAAAGGTGCTTGCTAACAAAGCCTGCTGGCCTGGGTTTGATTCCCCAATACCCACATAAAGCCAGATTCACAGAGGTGCATGTGTCTGGTGTGTTTGCAATGGCAAGAGATCCTGCATGCCAACACACACACACAATATTATATATATATATATTTTTTGCTCCTGGCTTAGGGACAGACATGCATAGAATTTAGCAGTTCTTTTTTGTTTTCCGGAGGGAGGGGTTTCAAGGTAGGGTCTCACTCTAGCTCAGGCTGACCTGAAATTCACTATGTAGTCTCAGGGTGGCCTCAAACTCATGATGATCCTCCTACCTATGCCTCCCCAGTGCTGAGACTACATAGTGAATTCCGGTCAGCCTGAGCTAGACTGAGACCCTACCTCAAAAAAAAAAAACTAAACTTACGCCAGCCAGGCGTGGTGGCACATGGCAGAGACAGAAGTAGAAGGATTGCCATGATTTCGAGGCCACCTTGAAACTACATAGTGAATTCTAGGTCAGCCTGGGCCAGAGCGAGACCCTACCTCAAAAAAAAAAGAAAAGAAAGAAAGAAGAAGACAACCAGGAATTTGTTGTCTTAATCAGTTCAGCAACTACCAAGTTCTGTGGTCAGTGGTGTTGTGGAATTAGAAGTCACAAATACTCATGGCCATGGAAAGCTTCGCAGAGGAACATCAGGTAAACATTCAGAGGAGATGCAGCTTATTGTGCAGCCAAAAGGCAAGGTGCCCACTGTGACTGTAATGTCTTCGAGGACCTAGGCCCTCACATCTTTATGAGCTACTCTCTTACTAAGCCCCAGTCATATGGCATCTGGCCCTCTCACTGTCCTTTGAGCATGCCAAACACACTCGTGTGGTACCCTCGGCATGAATCATTCTTCCTTCAGAAACCTTCTTGGCTCCTTCCCCACTTCCCTCGGGACTCTGTTCAAATATCACATTAGAAGGCTATCTCTCACCATCCCACCTAAAATAATGACCCCATGACCCTCATATTACTTCCTGTTCTCCTTACCCTGCTATACTCTGGGAATTGAAGGAGGAGTTAGTGCATTGGTATTCACACGTATGTGCCATATGTGCATAAGTGTGTGTGTATGAGTGTGTATACACATGGGTGTGGAGGCCAGAGTTTGGCATTGGCTGTCTTCCTCAATCACATTCTACTTTTAGTGAGACAGGGCCTCTCACTGAATCCAGAACCCAGTGGTTGAGCCAGTCTAGCTAGCCAGCTCGCCCAGAGCACCTGCCTGACTGTCTCTGCTGCCTGAGCCCTGGGATTACAGCACGCATAGTCCTGCTTGCCATTTATATAGATGCTGGAGATTCAAACTCAGGTCTTCATTCTTGCTCAGTTAAAGCTTTACTGACTGAGCCATCTCTAGCTCAGCATTCTTTGTTGTTGAAAAGAAAATGAATGTGTAGCCACTCCACGGAAACATAACTTCCAAAGGAGCAGAGAGTAGTAACCCAAGTGCTTGCGAGGTGAAGACAAAAAGGTGGCGAGTTAGAGGCCATTCTGGGTTATGTAAAGAAAAAAAAAACACCAATATCCAGTAAGCAGTACCTAGCACATGGTAAGCAGCCAGTATTTGTTATATACACCAGTGGAAGAAAGAGGAAAAGGAGACTAGCAGCATGAGCAAAGGAGATATGCTTATGTTAAGATGTACTCAAGAGGATGGAGAGATGGCTCAGCATTTAAAGCCTGAGTTCGATTCCCCAGTACCTGTATAAGGCCAGATGCACAAAATGACACGTGCATTTGGAATTAGTTTACAGTGGGAAGAGATACTGGCACATTCATTCTCATTCATGTTCTCTCTCTCTCTCTGTCTCTCTGTCTTCTCTCCTGGTGCTTGAAAATAAGTAAAAATATTTTAAAAGATATACTCAAAATACAAAAGGCTGACATCCCTAAAATATAAAGAGTGGGCTTAGGATATAACTCAATGGTAGAGCACTTGTTGGGCATATGGTGGATTCAATCCTCAACATCACAAAAAGTAAAGAAAAATGAATAATAAAGTAAAAATCTAAGGCTTAATTATTATGAGACTTTGTCTTGTCAATGTTTTTAAATCCTTCGTGAATAAAACAGTATCAGACACAAAAGAGACATCAATATTTATGGAATTAAAAGCCTCATGAGGCTTGCATGGAATCCCGGTGCTTGAGAGGTAGAGGCAAGAGGATCAGGAGTTCAAAGCCATCCTTAGCTACATAGTAAGTTCGAGGCCAACCTGAGCTACCTGAGACCCTGTCTCCAAAAAAAAAAAAAAAAAAAAAATGGTAAAGCAGGGAAGCAAAGCAAATGGTGATGAATGAAATCCATTCTGCTTCATACTCTGGCAAAGCAAGTGGGAACCAGCAATGGCCACTGCCAGGCAAAGGAGCTTGGAGTTTACGGTCCAGAAGGCAAAGCATGGAAAGGGTTAACTACGGGGGGGGGGGGTGGCAGTTGAAGTCTCTTAGATGGGCTCTTGCTATGTTGTCCAGGCTCTCCTGGAACTCCTGAGCTCAGGGGGTCCACAAGCCTGGGCCTCACAGTAGCTAGGACTACAGGCATGCATCAGCCCAGCTTGAAGTAGCATTTATAACCAACCTAATATAAAATTGAATGCTAACTGTGATTTTATGGAGTCATTTTTTTAATTTTTTAAACTGTATGCCTGCTTAAAATGTTTATTATGACTTGACAGGTGAAAATTCAGAGAAGTAATCTGTTCAAGGCCACACTCCAAGTCTACAGCCTAGGGCTCCTTCCTGCTTAAAACATGGCCTGAGAGAAGAGGAAAAACAATATTCCCATCCTGCCTGTGAAGAGCTACATCACAAAAATGTTCAGAAGAGCAAGGAGGTAACATGAATGGAGGGAACCCGTCTAAAACAGAAGGGAGATTCTAGAGTCCTGGAAGCAGACAGCTGCTGCACAGCCCAGTGACTTGATGTCATGCAAGAATATCAGTCCTGGGCTGGAGAGATGGCTTAACAGTTAAGGTGCTTGTCTTAAAAGCCAAAGGACCCAGGTTCAATTCCCCAGGACCCACGTAAGCCAGATGTATAAGACGGTGCAAGCATCTGGAGTTCATTTGCAGTGGCTGGAGGCCCTGGCACACCCATTCTCTTTCTCTCTCTTTCTATCTCTATCTGCCTCTCTGTCTCTCTCAAATAAATAAATAAAGACAAAATACAAGAAAATTTAAAAGAGGGGCTGGAGAGATGGCTCAGCAGATAAGGCACTTGGCTACAAAGCCTAACGATCTGGGTTTGATTCCTCAGTACACATGCAAAGCCAGGTACACAAAGTGGTGCATGTGTCTGGAGTTCATTTGCAGTGGCTGGAGGCCCTGGTGCACCCATATTCTCTTTCTCTCTGAATGCAAATAAATTTATGAATTTTTTTAATTTAAAAGGACAAAGAGTATCAGTCCAACCATGTCAGATCCTACTGTCATGAGAGGTGAGAAATTTCCTTATTTCTGCTCAAAACTTTTAAAACATCCCAGCAACCGGACCAAAACATGACATGCCTGCAGGACTAACCTCTGTCTAACCCTAATTGGTGACTATGGACTTACCCACAAGGCTTTCCTTTCCCATCTGCATGATGGGACCCGACAGTTCCTGCTGTGCATGGATAGTTCTGCAAGGCCATCGGGGGCTCCATGTGTGTGCTTGTCTATGACTGAGGAGCAAGCTCCTTGCCCACTTTTGGACCTCAGAGTCCACAGTTACTTAAACTGAGGTGGGGGTGAGAACAGCAGGCTGTATCAGGAGACAGAACATGTGTTTCTGCAGAAAGAATCAATCTAAATTACATCAAAGTGATACAGGGCTTTAAGCTGGTTTTCAATTTTTTGAGATGTCTTTCCTTTGGGTCACTTATTTGCAATCTGCAGGGTACTTGGCTCCTGCTGTCTGATTGTTCCAGCTCTCATTTAATAGAGGATCATTAGCTCGAAGCCTTTAAATACAAACACCATCTTAAATCATTTTATTTTTTTCTTCTTTGTATCTTTATTTATTTGCCTTAATACAAATTGAATTGGTGTTTATATCTGAGATATTTACAGATTTACTATTATACCAATCTCCTTTCACCACTAAGAATTATTTATATAGAGCTACCAAGTTAGCACAGTTCAAAATAATGTAATTTAGCATTATTGCTTCAAAGACCCAACAAAGAATCGTAAGACACATTTTCCTAGATCTGTAGCTACTAAAAGGCATTTTTACAACCTCCTGATTTTTAACATAGAACTTTGCAAATCACTTCCCTAAAAGTAGATACTGTAAAACAGTCCATTAAAGTAGTGTTTTCCTCGATAACTACTTATCTATTCAAATCTGAACAAAAGCAAGAAAGAGGAAATGAATGGTGAAAACATACCTTTTCTTCATTGTTGTGAATTTCTTCAAGATTTCCTAAGGAGTGCTATGTCTGCCCTTGATCACAGGGTAAATGCCTGAAAAAGCTAGCCCCATACTTATTTACACTGTGTTTTAGAAGTAGAGTATTAAATGCAATATGAGACCATATTTGGAAATACATTAGTTTTCCTAAAGCTCTCTAAACTATTTTCAAGTACCTAAGGAGGTGTAGAGAAAATAGAGAACAAAGTAGAAGCATATTTGATAAAGAAAAATTTGCTTCTTTAGAGCTATTTCACACAAATGGATGACTTCAGCATGTGAAGGACTTGCTTTTCTAACAAAGAAACCATAATAATCTGTTGCAATAAGCACTGGATCACACTGGGTCCCACTGCCCCGTGGACGCGAGACTGCGGGCCAACCCTGTGGCTCTACAAGATCTAGCGAGGTTCACCTCTAACACTGCCTACCTCACCTCCTTCCATGGGCCCACAGCTCCTGAGGCTGAAGATCCTGTGATTTAACACGAGCTTACTGAGGAATGATTGTATGCCAGAGACTACTCGAGGCTCCTCGAGACTAACAAAAGTCAATCCATGACTGCTCTCTTGGGGGAGACTGCCATCCCATAGAGGTGGAGGTAGAAGGAGAAGTTAGGTACACAACTAACAAAAATAACAGCAGGGGCTGGAGAGATTGCTCAGTGGTTAAGGCACCTGCCTATAAGGCCTAAGGATGCAGGTTCGATTCCCCAGTACACATGTAAAGCCAGATGCACAAGGTGGTGCATATGTCTGGAGTTTGTTTATGGTGACTAAAGGCCCTGGCGCACTCATGCACGCTCTTTCTCTCTCTCACACACACATATGTAGATGAATAAAATATTGAAAAAAGAAAAAACACAGCAGTTGACACTAACTGGCCTGCTACTCGACTCCTGAGAATCCAAGCTCTTAGCCAAGCCACGTACTAGAAGGATGGATTTAATATGGTGCATTCTCTCTCCTTAGAACAGAGGAAGACCTTCAAGAGTCGTTAAATCTGTGATGAGTGAGACAGTGTCCACTTGAGAGAAAGCATGACATTCTTTCAAGAAGCAGATCAAGCTGGTCATGGTGGCGCACACCTTTAATCCCAGCACTCAGAAGGCAGAGGTAGGAAGAAGGCCGTGAGTTCAAGGCCAGCTTGAGACTACATAGTGAATTCCAGGTCAGCCTGGGGTACAGTGAGACCCTACCTCAACAAACACACAGACACACACTCAAAAGAAGCAGATGAAGCGTGTGGACAGCCGTGCTCCAGGCTGAATTAACAGGGAAGTCTGGTGATGTGGGCCACGTTAACAATCGTCTCATAGGTATGGACTGAAAAAGTTAAGGCAAGTTGTATGCAGTTAAGTTTAGAAGGCTATGTAATCTGCTGTGGTGGTGAGTGCCTATAATTTCAGCACTTGGGAGTCTGAAACAGGAAGATTGCCATGAGTTCAAGGCCAGCCTGGGCAACACAGCAAGGCCTGTTTAGAAAATAAATAAAAAAGAAGTTTGGAAGGCTGTAATGCTACCCTACTAACAATAACTACAGTAGCTATCATACATTGAGTATTCCAAGCACTCAGATGTTTTACTTACTTTTATTTTGTTGAAAGAACACCTTGATGAGAAGCTATTCATATAGCTGTGTCACAGAAGTGGAAGCTAAGCCTACAGGGCTAAGGCAATTCCCAATGCATCCGGGTCCGAGAGTGGCAGGAAGGGGAGAAGCCTTTCTCTCGGCTCCAGACGGACGGATCTGATGAGCCAGCAGGAGCTTTGATCACAGTGCTGGCAAATCCACCTGAGCTTTATGCTGATAACACTGCAAGTGCTGGGGAGGGGAGAAAGAATAAGAGAAGGATAAAGAAAGCAAAGCCAAATGAGTTTCTGTAGCAGTAAATCAACAAGGGATGAGACAGCCTTAGATTAGGGCAGCATAAACAGAAAAGGGGACCACTTTGGAGACCTACTTCATGAAAGGGCTAAAAAGGGGAGGATTTAAAGGTGATCCCAATTTTATTTTTTACTATTTTTAAAAATATTTTTATTTGGGCTGCAGGGATGGCTTAGCGGTTAAGGTGCTTGCCTGCAAAGCCAAAGGACCCAGGTTCAATTCCCCAGGATCCACATTAGCCAGATGCACAAGGGGGCACATGCATTTTTAAAAAATTATTTATTTATTTATTTAATTATTTGCAAGAAGAGAGAGGGGGAGAGAATGCATGCTAGGGCCTCTTACCATTGCAAACAAACTCCAGATGCATGCACCCCTCTGTACATCTGACTTTACATGGGCACTAGGGAATCAAACCCAGGTAATTGGGCTTTGCAGGCACTGTCTTAACTGCTGAGCCCTCTCTCAGCCCCATTTTTTTTAGAAAACTGAACACTCCACTAATTGAAGTACAGGCCACAGAAAGGACAGGTTGATACTGAGTTCAGCTTGAGACCTGCAAGCCAGTGGTACTGAGAAGGCATACAGAGGAGTGTGTAGTTGCAGATGAAGATGTAGTTTGCAGTGAGAGAGAGAGAGAGAAAGAGAGAGAGAGAGACATATGAATGCCCAGACATACACATATATACACACAGCTATAAAGATAGTTCTATTATAATGATAATTGTATTATAAAAGTCTAGGTTTTAAAAAGTTCTCCCAGGGCTGGAGCGATGCCTCAGAGGTTAAGGCACTTGCCTGCAGAGCCTTAGGACCCATGTTTGACTCCCCAGATCCCAGACGCACAAGGTGACGCATGAGCCCTTGCATCTGGAGTTCAATTATAGTGGCTAGAGGCCCAGCCGTGTCAATTCTTTCTCGCATGCACCCTCTTCTCTCTCTCTCTCTCTCTCTCTCTCTCTCTCATTAAAAAACTAAATAAGTAGCCAGGCGTGGTGGTGCACACCTTTAATCCCAGCACTCGGGAAGCAGAGGTAGGAGGATCGCCGTGAGTTCGAGGCCACCCTGAGACTACATAGTTAATTCCAGGTCAGCCTGGACCAGAGTAAAACCCTACCTCGAAAAACCAATAAATAAATAAATAAAAAGCTCTTCCAGGGATGGAAGTTGGAGCAAGAGATGAGATGGGATGAGATAAAGTGACAGAGAAAGTAGACTTGAATTTTGTGGTGGTTTGAATGAAATGGCACCATAGCCTCAGGTTTGTTTTTTTTTTTTAACTATTTATTTATTTGCAAGCAGAGAGATATAGAGAGTGAGCTAGAGAATAAGCTCGACACTCTGCTGTGGATGGACGATGAAATAAGCCAGGTTTTTAGCCATGATGGAACCTCCGCTGGAATCTAGAACCTTAAAATAAACCCTTCCTTCCCCTAAACCGCTTCCAGTCCGGTGTTCATCCCAGCAATGAGAAGGCAATTGCAACAAATTTTAAATACTGCTATTTTTAATGAGACAAAGTTTCATGCATCTTAAACTAGCCTCAAATTTATTTAACCCAGAATGGCTCTGAACTTCTGATTCTCCCGCCTCCACCTCCCAAATGCTGGGATTATAGGCATGCACCATCATTCCCATGCTAATGGTATATATATATTTTGAAGGGCGCACATGTGTTTATGTGTGTCATGCTCTTGTGTGCGAGTGCAGGTGCACACATGCCACAGTGCGCGTGTGGAGGACAGATGGCAACCTCAGGTGTCAGTCCTCCCCTTTCACGTTGTTTGAGGCAGGATCTGTCATTCACTGCTGAGTTCTCTAAGCAGCCTGGCCTTTGAGTTTGGGGGGGACTCTCCTACCTCTGGCCCCTATCTCACCGTGGGCACACTGGTATTACAGAGGCCCACCACAGTGTCTAGCTTTACGTGGACTCTGGGATCTAAACACAGGTACTCGTGCTTACGTGGCAAACATTTATTCGCTGAGCAATCTCCCAGCCCTAATGCTATGATTTTCAATACAACCGACTTCACCCAGATAGGATGGGAAACGTAATCAGCCTCCTAAGACAGTAATGATTTGGCCAACACTGCCTGATTCAAACACCAGAGCAACCATTTATGGACAACTCACCTCGTGTTTGCATTTTTCTCTGTCTGAATTTTTAACACTAGAAATGTAAATAATAATTGAACCTACCTTAATATGGTTGTTCGAAGATTATATGTGTAACTGCGTACACACACATGCACACATATGTAATATATTGAGAACATAGGAACATACTAGATCTTTAAGTATTGTTGCTACTGTTGTTTCACTATACTAAACGTGTTTTAATTTTCTTTCCTCATCCTACCATGAATTATGTGTTGATTATATTTTTAAATAATTTTTATTTTATGTATATATTTGAGAGAGAGAAAAAAAGGCAGATAGAGCAAGAATGGGTGCACCAGGGCCTCTAGCCACTGCAAACAAACTCCAGATGCATATGACACCTTGTGCATCTGGCTTACATGAGTACTGAGGAATTGAACCTGGCTCCTTAGGCTTTGCAGGCAAGCGTCTTTAACCACTAAGCAATCCCTCCAGCCCTGATTATATTTTTCAATTTTAATTTTATTTTAGAGAGAGAGAATGGGCATGCCAGGGCCTCAGCCACTGTAATAGAACTCCAGATGCTTGCACCACCTAGTGGGCATGTGCAACCTTGCACTTGCCTCACCTTTGTTTGTCTGGCTTACATGAGATCTGGAGAGTCAAACATGGGTCCTGAAGAGATGGCTTAGTAGTTAAGGTGCTTGCCTTCGAAGTTTGATTATATTTTTGAGGGTCATAAAATACAAGAAGTAATGCTTATATATTTCAGTGGCAGAATCCTTTTGCTAATGAAACATCTGCTTTTGCCCAAGTGAGAGAGTTCTCCAGTGACCCGGATTTCTGCGTGGAGGTATCTTCCAGATCCCAGCACAGCAAGCAGTCTTAAGGAGAGTGCCACAGTCTTGTAGAGTTCAGGAGGTGGAAATCAAATGTGACCAGGACCAAATAGCGAGAACATTCAGGCTGGACAAGTGGAGAAAGCTTCAGAAACAAGTACCTCCAGAAATGGGCAGAATTCCCTAGAGTTTTGTCTGAGTACAAACTTGCTCAATTTGGTGATTTGAACATAAAATGTCCCTGATAGCCTCAAGTGTTCATAATAAGCTTCCTACTTAGTCCCCAGCTGCTGGAGCATTTGGGAGGTGGAGTTTTGTGGGGAAAGTGTATTGCTGGGGGCGGGCCTTGAAGTTCATTAGTCCAGTCCATTCGCCAGTGCCAGCTCACTCTGGCTTCTCTCTCTCTCTTCCTCCCTCCCTCCCTCCCTCCTTCCCTCTCTCCTGCTGACGTATGCAGATGTGAGCTGGTTGTCACACTTTCTCCACCACGATGAAACTTCCCCTCGAAACTCTAAGCCTGAAATAAACTCTTTCCTCCCATAGACTGCTTCTGGTCAGGTGTTTATCCCAGCAACGATAAGAAAACCACCACGCCCATTGTTGGGAAGAAACTCCTCTAGGTGGAGAAACAGAAGCTGTAAGTTACACAGCCACCTAGAGCTATCAGGGCTTGTGGTGGTTTGACTCAGCTGTCTCCCAAAACCTCAAGTGTTCTGAATGCTTGCTCCCCAGATGGTGGCAACTTGGGAGATGAAAGCTGGCTGGAGGAGGTGCGTCACTGGGGGTTGACCTTGAGGGTTATTAGCCCTACTCCCATCCTCGCTCCAAGGAATGAGGTTACAAAAGAAGCATGTGGACACATCCAACTTTTAAGTAAATTCTTGGAAGTCAAAATGGAAATCTCCTGGCCCGACAGGCCTCATTGCTAAGTGTAATTGTTCTTAAGCACTGAGCCACCTCCCCAGCCCCTAACAAAGTCACCTGTTAACTAAAATAGCCCCAATTGCTTCCTGTACTTGAAACTCACACACATTTGTTTTTTCTTCTATGTACATATGCATGGCCATGTTGGTGAACTCCCTCCATGGCAGGGTCTCCTGCCTCTCTTCCTACCATGCCTCCCTCAGAGATCAGAGCCAGCCTTAGGTATCTCAGTTAATGGAATCTCTGAGCTATCATTCAATAGCAAATGTTGCAGACACTTTGGATTCTTCCCCTTTCCTGGCCCTCAACTGTCAAAAAAAAAAAAAGGCCATTCTTCAAAAGTAAGTACTATACACAGGCCTAAACCAGAAGAGGTTAAATTGAAAGAAATGAATGTTTCTGAAAGATAAGATGAACACTAATTATTGTCCAAAACATGTTTTGTATTGCAAGCATGCAAGTACTATCGGTTTCTAGCTTCCTTTTTATTAGGGAGAATTCTGTAGTGCCCAAAAATGAGTAGATAAAAATGATCTTCAGATAGTTTAATAAATAAATTTTAAAACACTTTGAAATTCTTAGATGAAATAGAAATCACTTGTCAAAAGTACAATCTTATTTGTCAAAACATGAAACTGAAAAAAAAGAGAAGACACAGAAATAACAGGCTCGGAGCTGCCAAACTGACAGGCTGTCTTAAGTAAGATAGTCAAAACATTCATATGCTAATTTTTCAAGTGCTGCCTATCTGGCCACCCTAGAAAAACAGGGAGGGCTTTTTATTCCTGTTTCCAAAGTATATGAATGGGTCAAGCATAGAACACTCTGGTGACCAAATTAAGAAAGAGCAATTCAGACCTAGAAGAATTCCCCAGTTAGGTCCTGAGTGCTCCCACTAACTGCCTGCCTGGGAAGGGAATTCAGAAGCATCAAGGCCCCCAAGAGCTCTGCTCCCTGGAGCTGGGAGACAGCTGGCTGTGGAAGTAAAAGCAATGAGGACCTGAATTTGGATCCTTAGCACCCACATAGAGCCTGGCATGGCAGCAGGAACCTGTACTCCCTAAACTGGGGAGGCGGAGACAAGAGGACCCCTAGGGCTCACTGGGTAGTGAATTGAGCAGAATAGGTGAGTTCCAGGCTGAGAAACCCTGTCTCGAAAAAGTAAGGTGGAGAGTGACTGAAGAATACAACTGATATCAATCTCTGACCTTCACACACATACATACAAACATGCACATGCACACACATATGTGCAACCCCACACATCCAAATGCACACACGCATACAAACACGCACATGCACACACATATGTGCAACCCCACACATCCAAATGCACACACGCATACAAACACGCACATGCACACACATATGTGCAACCCCACACATCCAAATGCACACACGCATACAAACACGCACATGCACACACATATGTGCAACCCCACACATCCAAACGCACACATACATACAAACATGCACATGCACACACATATGTGCAACCCCACACATCCAAATGCACACATACACATGCAAAAAAAATCATTACTCATGCACCTACAGGATTAGTGACAGTAGAACCCAATGCCAGAGACAACCCCCCTGCCCCACATTAGTAGCTGGGCTTGTAGCCACATACCACACAGCTACCATTGAACAGTACTGGCCTATCAAAAACCCATCAAAAGCCAGGCACGGGAGCACATGCCTTTAATCCTAGCACTTGGGAGGCAGAAGTAGGGGGATCGCCATGAGTTTGAGGCCTGCCTGAGACTACATAGTAAATGCCAGGTCAGCCTGGGCTAGAGTGAGACCCTACCTCAAAAAAAAAAAAAATCAAAATGGGTCAGAGGCCAGATGTGGTGGCATAAAAAAGAAATGGATCAGAGATTTAACTGAACCAAGCATGGTGGCTTACACGTGTAATCCCAGTTTGGGAAGCTAAAATAAGAGGATTGTGAGTTTGAGACCACCCGGGGGCTACACAGCAAGTTCTACACAAGTCTGGACTACAGAATGAGACCCTGTCTCAAATAACAATGGATTTAATTAATATATGAAAGTATTAGTCTTTTGTTCTCTCTCTCTCTCTCTTTTTTTTTTTTTTTTTTTTTTTTTTTTTTTTTTTTTTTTTTTTTGAGGTAGAGTCTCGCTCAGGCTGACCTGGAATTCACTAAGTAGTCTCAGGCTGGCCTTGAACTCATGGCAATCCTCCCGACTGCTGGGATTACAGGCATGTGCCACCATGCCCAGATAAAAGTATTATTCTTAATTTTTTTTTCCATTTTAACAGAAGGAGGTTCTGGGGTGGAACCCAGGGTCTCGCCCTTGCTTGCAAGCTTTTCTTTTTCTAAAAAGTTATTTATTAGAGAGAGAGAGAGAGAATGGGTGTGCCACAGCCCCTAGCCACTGCAAATGAACTCCAGACACCACCATGTGCATCTGGCTTCCATGGGTTCTCAGGCTTTGCATGCAAGCACCTTAACCACTAAGCCATCTCTCCAACCCAAGGTTTGTTTGTTTGTTTTTTTCACCTTTCCCTCCCAGGCGGTCCTCCTTTCTGCAGTGCTAGTGATTCTCAAGTACAGAGCAGCTCTCTGGAATGTTCTTCCCATCTGGTTGATGAATCCCCATCCTATCTGTATTCTTGTGTCTCACCAACTTCCTGGAATGTACAATTCACTTGAACAATAAATCCAAAGTTGTGCTCAAAATTTGCTCAAGCAAGAATAGGGGTGCTTCTCGACTTGAATTCTGATATTATGCAGTTTAAAGGGAATGGGCATATATTACATGATTGCATTTATGTGGAATACCCAGAAAAGCTAATCTATACAGACAGAAAGTAAATTTGTGGTGAGAATGAGGATTGACTGCTAATGGGCACAGGGTTTCTTTCAGGGGAGATGAAGATATTCTGGAAGAAGATAGTGGCGGGGCGGTGGCATAGCTCTTTGTCACTATACAAACCACTGAATTGCATACTTTAAATGACTGAGTTTCATTATATATGGATTAGCTCTTAAAACTGCAATTATAAAAATAATAAACATGGTAATCGGGTGTGGTATTGCACACCTTTAAGACCAGCAATTGGGAGGCAAAAATAAGATCATTATCATGAGTTTGAGACCAGTCTGGAACTACAGAGTGAGTTCCAGATCAACTTGAACTACAGTGAGACCCTATCTGAAAAAACAAACAAGCAAAATGTACTCCACAGGCCCAAGTGTATCTGAACACTTAACCCCAGATGGTGGCATTGTTTTAAGAGGTTATGGAACCTCTTGGCCTTGGGACATCCATAGCAGATCATAGGGGAAAGGCTTGAAGGCCACAGACTGGCTCTGCTTCCTGACTGCCTATGCAATCTAGCCAGTGACTCCACATGCCTACTGCCACTGACATGAAGTGCTCCTGCCAAACTTGCCTTCCCCACCAAAATATTTTATGTGTAATAAGTCCAAATAAGTGAACTAAGCTATTAGAATAAGTAAGAGTTCAGTAAATCAGTAGCAGCCTACTAACATTCTAACATGGTGTTCCATTTAAGGTAGAAGATAATGACAAAAAGAAGATCATTGGTAGTGAGCAGACATTACTTGGGGATAGTCAAAAAAAAAAAAAAGCCGTGTGTGATTTTATATGTGGGAATTTCATTTAAAAATTAAAAAAAAAAAAGACATTAAGTGGGCATGTTCTGTGTCCATGACTTCCTGGAATATGATGTTAAGTAAAAATTTCAACTTAAATTTTCCTGGAATTTGACATCGTTCATCTGAAATCTGTTATGAAAGATTGAAGCACGTGTGCTGGCACAAATCAATATTTTGTAGAACAGAAGCATCCACGCCTGAGTAAGAGGCCTAAACTTTTGTCGTCAGCCTTGCTATTGTTCTGTTTTCTTTCCTAAGACATAGTCTTATATACAGCCCCACAAACTCTAATCTTTCTTTTTAAGTCAGTTTCTGAAACATAGCATTGAAAGATTTTCCAGAAAAATATCAGTATGCTCTAGTTTGCCAGAGTATTAATGTATCACATGCCCCAATAAAAGATACTTGGTGCCAGGCATACCCAGAATCCTAGCACTTAGGAGGCAGATGCAGAAGGACCTGGAGTTTGAGGCAAATGTAGGCCACCATAGTGGGATGCGATCTCGAACACCCACCCCTCAAAAGATGATTGCTGACAGCATCCAAGCCCCAGACTATCTCAGCTGTGGGATACATGTGTATTTTGCAAGGCAGGGTGGGTGGGGTACTTGTTTGCGGGATTTACATTCCTACTCAAAAGATCTTGTCTTCATTCTTCCCAACAGAAAGCCCGAGGAAGGTGACCAGGCAGACCCTCCTTCTCTTCAACCTTTCTTTTTTTTTAATTCTTTATTTTTTTTATTAATTAGTTTTGTATTCAGCAAATACAGTCAGTTTGGTACCATTGTTAGGCTCATCCGTGACCTACCCCCTCCCCTTGGCCCCTCCTTGTTGAGGTATACGGGTCATGCATTGTGGAGTTAGCCCACAGTTATGGGTAGGATAAATGTCTCTGCATATCATGACCCAACATGTGGCTCTGACATTCTTTTCGCCCCCTCTTCCGAAAAATTTCCCTGAGCCATGTTGGGTTCATTTTTGGTCTGCTTCAGCGATGAGATGTTGGGGACCTCTGGGTCTCTGCATCTCTGATTTGGTAGGAGTTGTCTTCAACCTTTGTAAACATGGTTACAGTCCACCTGGCTCCCTCTTCCAGGTCAGGCCTTCTCACAGCCCTGGATCAAGTCATGCTGTGCACACAGGGCAGGTCAGCGGTCCCTGCTCTGCACACAGGGTAGATCAGCGGTCCCTGCCCTGCACACAGGGCAGATCAGCGGTCCCTGCCCTGAACACAGGTACAGATCAGCGGTCCCTGCCCTGCACACAGGGCAGATCAGCGGTCCCTGCCCTGCACACAAGGCAGATCAGCGGTCCCTGCCCTGCACACAGGTACAGATCAGCGGTCCCTGCCCTGCACACAGGTACAGATCAGCGGTCCCTGCTCTGCACACGGGGCAGGTCAGTGCTCCCTCTGCCTTGCTCAGCTGTGGCACCAGGTCATGGCAGGTCCCTCGCCTTGCCTTTGGACTCAGCCTCTTAGGCTAAGTCCTGACTTCAGAGGGCTCACCCTCACCCAACCTTGCACTCCTTTCGTCTGACCACCCGCAGATCTGTGCCCAGGCCTGCCTCGCGCCCTCCAAGAACACCCTCGCACCTGATTCCTGTACGGTTTTGATCTTCGGGATGTGCCTCCTATTCTAGATTGTTCTCCTCCCAAACACTGTAGGCTTGGCTGGAATTATCATTTCAAAGTTGTCCATGTCTGAAGGAGAAGGGATGGTGAGGGTAGGGTGAAGGAACATGTTCACTGAGAACAAAAGGTTTATAAAAATGAATACAGGGCTGGAGAGATGGCTCAGCAGTTAAGGTGTTTGCCTGCAAATCCTAGGGACCCAGGTTTGATTCCTTAGTAACCCTGTAAAGCCAGATGCACAAGGTGGTGCGTGTGTCTGGTGTCTGTTTCAGTGGCTAGAGGCCCTGGCGCACCCATTCTCTCTATACACACATAGCTGCCTCTCTCTCATAAGTAAATAAATATTTTTTTAATGACGACATACTTGAAAATGACCAGGATGGTAAAAGTGGGGGCTGCCAGGACAAAAGCTTAATTAACAAAAGGAGGCAGGTTAAAGCTCTGAACAAAAGGAGCTCAGTATTAGGGTGTTGTTTGACTACAAAGCCAAGGCCACAGGCAAAGGCTGAGTGTGGTAAGATTCTTTTATCAAAAATATTTGATTTTGGGCCAGGTGTGGTGGCGCACGCCTTTAATTCCAGTACTCGGGAGGCAGAGGTAGGAGGATCGCTGTGAGTTCGAGGCCACCCTGAGAAAACAGAGTGAATTCCAGGTCAGCCTGAGCTACAGTGAGACCCCACGTCGAAGAAAAAAACAAAAAAACCCTAGCTTCTTAGCTGTCTTCCTATGCCACAATTATGAAGGTAAATCACAAAAGTACAATAGGTTTGATGTGAGATCTTTGAAATATCATTAAAGTGTTAATATTTGTATGCGTATATAGAGTATATATGTGGTTTGGTATGTACACGTGTATGTGTGTGTGTGTGTGCAGATGCACATACCTCAGGCATATGCATGCAGAGGCCAAAAGAGACCATCAGATGGCCTTTTCTTTTCTTTTCTTTCCTTTTTTTTTTTTTTTTTTTTTTTGGTAGGGTCTCACTCTAGCCCGGGCTGACCTGGAACTCACTATGTTGTCTCAGGGTGGCCTTGAACTCACAGCCATCCTCCTACCTCTGCCTCCCAAGTGCTGGGATTAAAGGTGCATGCTGCCATGCCTGGCTCAGATGGCCTTTTCTTATCACTCATCCATATTTTTCTTTCCTTGAGAAGGTCTCTCCTTCAACCCAGAGCTGCTGTCCATCAGTTAGCCCCTGCAATTCTCAGGTTCCCCCCTCCCCCAATTAACCAGTGTTACAGACATGAGAGGTCATGCCTAGCTTTTTAATATATATATATATATATATATATATATATATATATATATATATTTGAGAGCGAGAGAGAAAGAGGCAGAGAGAGAGAATGGGCACTCCAGGGCATTAAGCCACTGCAACTAAACCCCAGATACATAAGCCACCTCGTATATCTGGCTTTACATGGGTCCTGGGGAATAGAACCTGGGTTCTTTGTCTTTGTAGGCAAGCACCTTAACCACTAAGCCATCTCTCCAGCCCCAGGCCCAGCTTCTTACATGGGCTCTGGGGAGTAGAACTTGGTGGTCTCCAGCCCCAAAGCACTGAGCCACCTCACCATTCCAGATTTTTAACATTTTTAAATGCATTCCAGAAACATTCTTTTTTGTTTGGAGTTTGGGAGGGAAGCTATTTTACTGAGAAAGAGTTTCACATATAAGTTTAATTTTCTCTGACATAAAGGCCAGACATTTGGAAGCAAAGCTGATATTTCATCTCAACATCATCAGAAACAGTCCTCCTAGATCCTCAGCCTTATCAAGCCATAGTTCTAGACTATGGTCCAAGATATCTGCTTGGGTACCAGACATAATATACAAATCCCAGGCAGGAGGAAGGGGAAAGGAAGAAAAACACGTCCCTCCCTGTGAGAGAGATAGGCCCTGTCATTGTAAGCGCCACTTCTGATTACGGCTAAAATTCAGCCTTATGACTCTATCCTAGCTTCCTGGTTGGGAAATGTAGCCTTGATTCTGGTGGCCCAAGTTCCAGTTCATAAAGGCACAGCTTACTGCCAAGGGGAAAGGGGAAGTAGATACTTGAACAGCTTGCAATTTCTGCAATAGGAACGATCACGTTTCAGTTTTCAAGTATAGGACCTAACTGGTGACCTCCAGCAAGCCAATTTACATTTTCTCACAAAAAAAAAAAAACCCTTCCAAACTCTTTGCATGAAGAGTATCAAGTAGAAAAATGCCAGAAAATATGGGGCTGGGCTGAGAATGCCAAGAGGATCTCAGCACAGAGGCAGCGTTCGAGCAAGGACAGGAGATAAAACAACCGTGGCTGGGGCTGAAGGGATGGCTTAGCACTTAAGGCACTTGCCTGCAAAGCCAAAGGACCCAGGTTCAATTCCCCAGGACCCACATTAGCCAGATGCACAAGGGGCGCACGCGTCTGGAGTTCGTTTGCAGTGGCTGGAGGCCCTGGTGCGCCCATTCTCTCTCTCTCTTTCTCTATCTGCCTCTTTCTCTCTCTCTTCCTTCCTCTTTCTCTGTCAAATAAATAAATAAATAAATATTTTAAAATTAAAAAAAAAATAGAAACAGTGGCTGGATGCTCTCTGTTGGCTCTTTCCCCTTCGAGGGCCTCCCTCTTGGTACAGGTGTAAACGTGCGACAACTCCGCTGCTGTAGCATGAATGTTGTACAAGAGATGGTGCAGGGGACAGGCAGAAGAAAGCCAACGAAGCCACACGGAGTACCACGGATGGGCAATGTGACTTGGAAGTGGGACCCGCCCAGAGCACTGTGGTGCGCCATTAATCCTGCATGCCCACATTTACATCTCTAATTGGCTCATATAAATGCATTGCACCAGATGGTTCTAGAGGCTTGCACTCTGCACAGGCTTGTGGGTCAGCACCCACATGTTCTGCACTTTATGGGTGCCCAGGCTTGAGTAGCACCCACCCTTCATCTTTCATTAGTTTTTCAGCATAAGCCACTTTGTTCTTATTTCTCCCCATTCCCGAAATCAGTATTCACATATCGTTGAATGTCGGCGCCCATGCCAGCATCCCCTGTGACCTTGCGGAGCGAAAGCTGGGAAGACACAGCAAAGCCAGCACTTCCTCAACACGGGACACATCAGGGATACCAGTTTCAAGATAGGCCTTTACTCTATTTTTGAAAATTCAGCACCGCTATCCTAAAATGGGAATCATGCATTGCGCTAGTATTAATCTTACTCCATCTATTGAAGAATCATCTAGGCTAATAACTGGAATTCCTGAAAATTCAATAAAAATTATAAACTAGCTGGGTGTGGTGGCACTCGGGAGGATCGCCATGAGTTTGAGGCCACCCTGAGACTCCATAGTGAATTCCAGGTCAGCCTGAGCTAGAGTGAGATCCTACCTCGAAAAAACCAACAACAACAAAAAATTATAAACTACAACTTTTACTTGGTAAATTTTAATTCCCGTCTTCAACTATTACAACAATTCTGTACTTACTGATCTGTTGGCATCTAGCTCCAACCAGACCCATCACGTGAGCCCATTCAGCATGGCAGCTGTGGTAGCAATTTACTCCCTGACTAACAATACACTGTTGAATATGGTCATTTTCTTCCAGCTCAAATGCCATCAATTAATGTACCCTCAAATTGGCTTCACTATGGGACCATCCTATTAGGAAATGTACATGACAAGCAATATAAAATAAAGAGATGCCTCGGGCATTCAGAAACTTTGGATTTTTGTTATGTCAGAAAAGCGAAACAAATTGGAAAGATCCTAAAAGAGACCTGTATGTTGAAGAAATAAGGCACAAGCTAAGAAGAGTGCTGGGGAAAATCTGATCATCTGCCCAAAAGGAAAACATCCAGAAAGAATGATATCTGGGGCTACAGACAAAATTCTCCCTGAGAAGAAGAGGAGTGGGTCCCCAGGGGTCAGCCTGCAGCTGCTCTGCAAAAGCTGGAAGCAATTTCAGGAGCAGTTCTTCGGGTTCAAGCTCAGGTCTGCCATCCCAAGACCCACAGAACCTATTCAAGTGACGGCAGAAGCTATTCCATCGGCGCTCGGAGGGAAACATGACAGTTATGGCACACAGCTATCTCTCCTCAGTCTGAGTCTGACCCGTCCTGTAAGTGAGATTTTCATCATCCCCACCCCCACCCCCCACACACACACACATCTCTCTCTCACTAAAAGTTGCACCACTCCGACCAGACTGACATGGTAAAGTTGCTTTTGATGACTGCGCTGCACCAGAATTAGATGGCACCGGGGCAAACTAGGGTTCCAGTTTCCTCTTGTGGAAACCCTGAAAGGACACCCCATTACCCAATTTATTAACATGAGCTACTGTCTCGGGAACCTAGGACCTATGGCCTATGGAGAGATAAAATGCTGTTGCTCAAGACAAGCTGTACTGGGCAGCCTTTCGGTATCAGCCTGTGTTCTACCTAGCATTTTAGTGACGACTGGGCAAAACCTATGATGTGCGGTGGACCTCTGGCCTCCATGAGCCTTAAGGCTGGGAAGGAAACAGTGCCTGGATCCTATATAGAGTTTCCTTGCTTGCTGAGCGATCCTAGCAGACGAGTCTGTAGTCTGCACAGGCGACGACCCACCAGCTCTCTTCTAGGCGCAAGGAGCTTAGTAATCCCTTCTCAGGGGACCGTGTCTTTCAGAGATCCATTTTGTCTAGGGTACCGTCAGTTTTGGTTCCTCGGGTATGGTTGCTTGTGTTTTGGCTTGCAATGAACCATTTTCTTATGTTTTGCACTGACATTGTTCTACACTATGAGCTCTGGAAAGTGGCAAAGGTCAACAACCTGACGTGACGCTCACACAAGTGCCATAGTGGTGCACAGCCATGCTGGGTAACCAACTGCTCTGGCTAACTGGTCCGCTCAGTGGAACAGAACCCATAGCGGGAGCTGGGAATCAAGTCATAACCATGTCCAGAAAAAGAGCCCACTCTCCATTATCAAGCTTCCACCAATCATGGGCTAGAAGAGGGCCTATGCCTATTACACTCTCTCTAAAATAATAACAGTTATCCCATTTATCTGGTTCTGACTTCACTCTCCGTTGGAGAATTTGCTTCTCTTTTTCAGATGGACACAGATCCTGAGGACAGAATCAACCCATCGTACCTCACCAGGGCCCCAACTGAAACCAAGAGTAATTGGGGAAATGAGCAAGAGTGCTGTTTTCTTGGTGAACCTGGTACCAGCACAAGGGTGAAGGAGACAGACACAGGGAACACTCAATTCTACCAAGCCAGATATCCAGAGACCCAGAAGTGCCCAAGACCTCATCACTGAAGTAGAACTAAAATGAGCCCAGCATGGCTCAGGGAAATTTGTGGAAAAGGAGGCGGAGAGATTGTTACAGCCCCATGTTGGGACATTATGCACAGAGACATTGCCTCTTACCATAACTGATGGCTAACCCTACGATGCACGACCCACATTCCCCAATGAAGAGGGTCCCTGCAGAGGGGAGAGGACAGGAGGGGGCTAACGATGGTACCAACATGGTTGTATGCACTGTGTACATTACTAATAAAGAAAAATTGAAAAAAAATCATTCTTCCCTACCCCCACAAAGGACGCGAAGGCTGCCTGCTGAGGTGCCTTGGTCTGAGACCATTGAAGTGATTTTGGACTTCTGAGCCCGATGATCTCTGAGAGAATAAGCCTGTGGTGTTTGGGCTGCTAACTATGTGGTGACTTATTACAGTAGCATCAGAAGCAGAGCACCCATGGCTTTAGAGAAACTGACAAGTGGCTACCTGGACTCCAGATTGTTTGCTGTTTCCTTCTTTCACATGTCTAGTTTCTATGACTTGCCATTGAATACGTTAAGATACCAATGTTGCCCATTTCAGCGTTCTGCTTAGGCCAACCAGAGTCTTAGTTAACGTAAAAGCAATCCCAATAAAGAAAAAAGATGAGAAGCTTTGATCCATGGTTTTCAGGAAGAAAATGTATCTGTTCCCAAAGCTGAAAATAGTTTGCAAAATTTCTGCCATGGGAAGTCACCTTGTAGGTGTGGTCTCTGTCTTAAAACGCAACCCTATTTATACACAAAGGACAAGTTGCCCAATATAAGTGTATCGGCTGAACATATCAATATGGATTTGTCAACAAGCTCATGTAATAACATTTCATATTTTTCCCTAAAGAAATAAGAATTTTTAAAAGAGGTACATTTAAAGAAGGAGATTGGATATAATGAGATATAAAACAAACAAAAGGCAAAAGTTGGCAGGCGGTAATGTCAGAGAAGGTTAGAGCAGAGAAAACCGTGCCAGTGCTCAGGAGAAGAGGGCTCTGAGGAAAGGTTAGATTCAGGGCACGGCGAGGACAGCAGCCGCCCCCTCCGCATCTCAGCCCAAGAGTTTAGGAAATTAACAAAGAAACCAGAATCTATTCCCCCAAACCCAGCCTAGCTTAAAAGCTCAGTATGGAAACTACTCTTTCCTAACACGAATGAGAGAAATCTTCCATTTGCAATGAAAAAAAAAAAAAAAAAAAGGACAAGTGTGCCAGGGCTTGGTCTTTCAAAGTCTGGGAAGCTACCGTTATGGGGAGACCTTACTAAGTTAATCAGTCCTTCCTTTGCCTTCTGAAATTCTTAACCCCTGGATGCAGCCTAACTCTCCTCACAGAAGGGGTTATCCTCCCTCGAAGTACATTCCCAGCACAGGTAATTGTGCACTGCAACTTGCAGTATTTCACTTCACATTAAAGGTAAGTGTCATCAGAGAAGGTCCTGTTTGTTTGATAAATGATGTCGAAAAGCAAAAATCCCAGTGTAACTGAAGTCTGACTGTCTTGTCTGTCTACTCCAGGCTGAATGCTATGGCTAAAGTCATCAAAGATAGCAATAGTCTTTTCTTTTCTCCGCCCCTTCCACCTTTTTTTTTTTTTTACAAGATCTCATTCTATAGCCCAGGCTGGCCTAGAATACACTGTATAGCCCAGACTGACCTTGAAATTATAAGAATCCTCCCACCTGGACCCCTCAACAAGCACTGGGATTATAGGAATGAACCACCACAACTGACTTGATAACAATATATTTACTTAGAAAAATCTCCTGACAAAATAAAGCACTTGGGATGGGGGGGAAAAAGTGTATTTACCATAAGCTGGAAAGACATTACAGCTTTGGGTGGAGAAGAGGCAGAGTATTTTGAACAACGAATGGCTAAAGTTCTCAGTGATCGGCCAGGACAAGGGGAGTCACCTGAGCAGGATTACCGGGGAACTCTAGTGCTCATCACTAATCACAATTACCCAGCAGTTCTGAGAAGCCATCAAGCGGGTTAGCGCAGGATTTGCATCAATCTTCCTTGGCTGAAGACTTTCCTCTAATCCACTCAAAGACCGGCTCAGTGGAGGGTGACCCCTGTGAACCCCAGAAAGAACGCTGGCAGCCTTCACGTAACAGTCCAGTCTCCAGCCAAGCCAGCCTGATAGTTCTTTTCTGCACACAGGCAAAAGCAGTGCTTCATGTTTTGACCTTTTTTTTTTTTCTTCAGGAAATAACCTTTTAAAGAAAAGTCCATTTGAAGTCAGAGTATATCTAGAGTACCTGGAGGGCAGTGATTGCTCAGTGTCTCTGGGTTGTTGGTACTTGATAAAATGATGTATGCCTGATTGATAAATGAATGACAAGTTCATATCACAACCTTTCTTCAAAGAGTCAGTGTTGGGGTTGAGGAGATGGCTTAGAAGGTAAGAGCATTTGCTACATAAACATGAGGACCTGAGTTCGAGCCCCAGCATCCATGTAATAAGCCAGGAATGGTCATGCAGACCTGCAACCACAGCACTGACGGGTACAGAGACAGGAGGCTCACTGAGGCTCACTGGTCAGCCAGTTTAACCAAAAATAATGGTGAGCTCTAAGGTTGATGAGAGACCCTGTCTTAAGGAAATAAAGCAGAAGAGCAGTAGAGGAGGCCACATGACATCCTACTCTGACCCCGCACCTGTGTACACAGGACGTATGCATCTGCACATCCATCTGCACATAATACACACACACACCCAAATACTCTTTTTAAAGAAGAAGAAGAAGGAGGAGGAGGAGAAGAAGAAGAAAAAAGTGGGGGCTGGAGAGATGGCTTAGTGGTTAAAGTACTTGCCTATGAAGTCCAAGGACCCAGGTTCAATTCCCTAGTACCCAAGTAAGCCAGATGCACAAGGTGGCACATGTGTCTGGAATTCGTTTGCAGTGGCTGGAGGCCCTGGCATACTCATTCTCTCTATCTGCCTCTCCCACCCTCCAAATAAATAAATATATTTAAAAAAAAAAAAAGGAAAAATGGCTGGGTGTGGTGGTGCATACTTTTAATCCCAGCACTCAGGAGGCAGAGGTAGGAGGATCACCGTGAGTTCAAGGCCCCTCTGGGAATAGAGAGTGAATTCCAGATCAGCCTGGGCTACAGTGAAACCCCACCTCCAAAAACCAAAAAAAAAAAAAAAAAAAAATGTTAAAATGATTCAATGAAATAAGAACAGAGTGGACTTCTAAAAAGAACACTCAGAAACAAAAAGCCAACATAAACTACCACGTGAATTAAACTTGAAATCATGCTTCCTGAAAAAAGTCAAAAATAAAAGCCCACATATTATATCATCCCAGTTACACAAAATACCCCCAAAATGAAATCCATGAAGGCAGAAAAGATTAGTGATCTGCTCTGCTGACAGATCAGTGGCTCTAACTCTTGGCTGCCACACACTCGGGGGAGGGTGAAACCTGACGGGGGAGGGTTTCTTTTGGGAGTGACGAAATTACTCTAGAATTCAAGAGTGGTGACAGGGAATATACCTAAAACCACTGAATTATCACACACCTCGAAAACATGATCGAAGAAATGGAAAATGAGAAGATTGTAAATAAGGTGCAGGAAAGATCCCTAAATGGGTTGCACAGCATGACCCTGTCCCCAGAAAATCAAAGGCTGGTGATGTAGCTCAGTGGCAGAACTCTTGCCTAGCATATAAAAAGCTGCACAGCCCCAGGTTTGATCCCCAGCACTATAAGAAGTAAAGGAAACAAAAATTAGCTAGAGTAAAACTTCAGTTTGTGTAGAATTTTAAATTTTATACTTCAGTCACTCATTCATTTCTTTGCTTTTTCTTTTCTTTTTTCTTTCGTTCTTTCTTTTGAGACAGGGTCTTGTTATGTAGCTCAGGCTGGTCTCAGGTGCTCGTAGGTTGGGATGATCATACAGTTACAGATGTGTAGGAACGTACCCAGCTGTACACGTGGGTGCTGGGATTTGAACCCTAGCGGTCTCTCAGGCACCCTTAGGCTCTTGTGCTTGCACAGAAAGTCCTCTTAACTGCTGAGCCACCTCGCCAGTCCCCAGTATGGCTTTTTAAAATATTTTATTTTTATTTTTTCATTTATTTGACAGAAGGATAGAGAGAATGGGCACACCAGGGCCTCCAGCCACTGCAAATGAACTCCAGATGCTTGCGCCCCCTTGTGCATCTGGCTAACGTGGGTCCTGGGGAATCGAACCTGGGTCCTTTGGCTTTGCAGGCAAATGCCTTAATTGCTAAGCCATCCCTCCAGCCCCAATATGGCATTTTAAAATATAATCTTTCACACTGCAAGAGATGTATTTATTATGTTTAAATTATAAAGAAATTTGAGGTCTAGAGAGATGGCTTAGTGCTTAAGGTGCTTGCCTGCAAAGCCCAAGAACACATGTTCAAATCTCCATGTCCCATGTAGCCAGACGCACAGTGGCACAAGCATGCAATGTCACACATGTGTATAAGGGAGTGCATGTGTCTGGAGTTCATTCACAGTGGCTGAAAAGCCCTGGTGCACCAATTCTCTCTCTCTTGAAAAACAAAATAATAAAAAAAAAAGTATTTAAAAAAAAAGAAATTTGAGGGGATGGAGAGATGACTTTAACAGTTAAGGCACTTGCCTGTGAAGCCTAAAGATCCAGGTTTGATTCCCCATTACTCACACAAGCCAGATGCACAAGGTGGCACATGCATCTGGAGTTTGTTTGCAGTGGTTGGAGGCCCTGGCATACTCATTCTCTCTCTCTGTTTCTTTCTCACTCTCAAATAAATAAATAGATTTTTTATTTAAAAAATAATAAATAAAACAAAAAAGAATTTCAAGACCTGAAAGCAGTCCACAACAGGTATGACTCTATGACCACCTGCCCCCTGCCTGAGGAAATATCCCCCTTCCTGTTGCCGAGCCCATCTCCCTGCAGCTGCGTCGGTCTTATCTCATTGTTCCTGAACACGGTGTGCTTTACTTCTGCGCGTTTGTTGACTGTGCTGATGATGCATGTCACTGCCGTTTAGTCATTTCCCCTAACGTATAGCACTAATTTGTGAAATGAACTATTTGCTCTTTGCCCTGCCAGTGGACAGCAGAGCATTTTCCAGGGTTTTTTGCTATTATAAATAGTGTTGGTCTCAGAACGCTAACACACATCTCTATGGCTCTCAGAAAAGGCTTCCTCTACTTGGGAGTCAAATTGTTGAGATGTATAACATAAAGCTGGACACTCATCTTTCACAATATTGCCAAACCATTTTCAAAAACATTTAAACCAATTTACCTTCCAAGATAGAACAGTTCCTAGAGATAACAATCCCCTACAAAACTGAATTAAATGACATTGCTACAAATGTAGCAGGGAACACAGGATCACACTGCGGTCCTAATTTGTATTTCCTTGGCTAGTAATGAGGTGCTACAAACAATTCTGAAGTACTTCCTAACAGTTGTTTTTTTTAATTTTAAACTAACGAAATACAGACCTGGGGATGTGGCTCGGTGGGTAAAGAGCCGGCCTAGCATGCAGAGAGTCTGGAGTTCAGTCTATAGCACTACATCAGCCAGGCATGGTGGTGTCCGCCTGCAATCCCAGAGCTCAGAGGACATAGCAAAAGGATTATCCACAGCTACAAAGTGACTGTGAGGCCATCAGTAGCAAGAGGCCCTGGCACACCCATATTGATTCCCTTATTCTCTCTCTCTCTCATTCTCTCCTTACAAACAAATAAAAATACTTTAAAAAGATCTTTAGAAAACAACTTAATATGAATGTTCAAAGAATTTTATTCAGAGTACTCAAAAAATCAGAAGCAAGCTAGGTGTGGTGGCCACACCTTTAATCCCAACACTTGGGAGGCAGAGGTACGAGAATCACCGCTAGTTTGAGGCCACCCTGAGATTACATACTGAATTCCAGGTCAGCCTGAGCTACAGTAAAACACTACCTCAAAAAAACAAAACAAAAAGCCAGGTGTGGCAGTGCACGCCTTTAATCCCAGCACTCGGGAGGCAGAGGTAGGTGGGTCACTGTGAGTTCGAGGCCACCCTGAGACTACTTCTGGGTCAGCCTGGGCCAGAGTGAGACTCTACCTTGGAAAACAAAATAAATAAATAAATAAATAAATAAATGCAAACCAAATGCTCATCAATAGACAATTGAGTAGTGATGTATTCAAATAATTACATTTTTAAAACCTGTGAAACAAACACTAAAAGCAAATGAGGAGACAGAGCAGCAGTTAAAGATGCTTGCTTGCAAATCCTGCCATCCCAGATTCAATTCCTCAGTGCCTGCATAAAGTCAAATGCACAAAGTAGCACATGCATCTGGAGTTTTTTGCAGTAGCAAGAAGCTCTGGTGTGCCTATGCTCATTTCCTCTCTCTCTCTCTCTCTCTCTCTCTCTCTCTCTCTCTCTCATTCTCTCTTTCTCTACTTACAATAAATAAATTTAAAAAATTTTTGTCTCAGGGTAGCCTTGAACTCACAGAGATCCTCCCACCTCTGCCTCCCAAGTGCTGGATTAAAGGTGTGCTCCACCACACTCGGCTTAATATATATAATGTTTTATATATATATATATATATATATATATATATATATATATATATATATGTATATATATATATATATACACTTTTTTTAAGTAGCTTTCTGGGAAATGGAGAGATGGCTTAGTGGTTAAGGCACATGCCTGCAAAGCCTAAGGACCCAGTTTCGATTCTCCAAAATTCACATAAGCCAGATGCACATGGTGGCACATATGTCTGGAGTTTGTTTGCAGTGGCTAGAGGCCCTGGCATGCCCTCCTCTCTCCCTCCCTCTCTCTCTCTCTCTCTCTCTCACTCTCATAAATAAATTTTTTTTAAAAATAGCTTGCTGGAAAGATAAAAAGAAAAAAAAGAAATGGCTTGCTGGGCTAGAGATGGCTTAGCAGTTAAGGCACTTGCCTGCAAAGCCTAAGAATGCTTATTTGAATTTCCAGGTTCCACATATACTAAAAGGCCCTGGAGAGCCCATGAGCCCATTTTATCTCTCTCTCTCTCTCTCGCTCGCTCTCTCACACACACATACACAGAAATAAAGAAATGGGGCTGGAGAGATGGCTTAGCAGTTAAGCGACTGCCTGTGAAGTCTAAGGACCCCAGTTAGAGGCTCGATTCCACATAAGCCAGATGCACAAGATGGTGCATACATCTGGAGTTCATTTGCAGTAGCTGAGGGCCCATTCTCTCTCCTCCCCCCCTCCCTCTTTCTCTGTCACTCTCAAATAAATAAATAAAAAAAATAATAATAATAATAAAGAAATGGCTAAAACAACATGGCAGCACTGGACACACAGTATATTGAATGGAAAAAGTCAAATACAAAAGAATAATACAATTCCTATTCCACTGACAGAGAAGTGTGGAACAGGTGTAAGTAATTCATACTGCTAGTTGCAATATTAATCCCTAGAAACCAGGTCAGCAGAGGAAGTTGAGCCTGACAGTAAAGGACATGAAGATGTTTTCCACAGTGATGGGACAGTCACCAGACTAGGGTAGCGGTTAGCTTCCCACGGTGATGGGACAGTCACCAGACTAGGGTAGTGGTTAGCTTCCCACGGTGCTGGGACAGTCACCAGACTAGGGTGGTGGTCAGCTTCCCACGGTGATGGGACAGTCACCAGACTAGGGTGGTGGTCAGCTTCCCACGGTGATGGGACAGTCACCAGACTAGGGCAGTGGTTAGCTTCCCACGATGATGGGACAGTCACCAGGCTAGGGCAGTGGTCAGCTTCCCACGGTGATGAGCTAAGCATACAGGATGATAAAACCTCTGTGACACTTCACTCAACACTACACAGAGGGCTGGCTGAACAACCAAACTCTCCCCTGACAGACAGACTGTGGATTGAGAGCCACCTCGGCATAGGTTTCTGAGCCTAAGCTCGCTGGTTTCTCCACAGGGACCGCTACATTCCGATGTGGTCACCATGGGCGACTACAGCTCAGTTATCAGGACTTCCAGAGCATGGCACACATATCCTCAAAATAAACTCTCAGGCAAAAGGTATTATTTCTTTTGTTTGCAATTATTATAAAGACTTACCTAGCCACAAGACGACGACAAATCTAACCTTAACATTACACGGTCACTGCTGTTGCATCTAACAGATTTCACTCTGGCAGGCTGCTCTGATTTCCCCATTTAGAATGAGGCTTCTAATACTTATGTATTAGAGCTGGTGAATCCTAATTAATGAAACATGCTTCAGGACAGTGGAATTGCAGGTTGTAATCAGAGAATCGCAAAGCTTAACTGAGCAGATAGAAGTACATCAATGTTTCATGACACTAACCCTCAAAACGCTTTTCTTGATTATCTCTCCCCATTTTCATCACCTCTAAACCCCATATCTCCAGTCTCTTCATCTGCCATTCTACCACACATCCTCAATGATCCTCTTCCATCCTCTTTTTTTTCACCATACCTATCTAAATCCCTTCTTTTATGTAATTTCTTCCCCCTCTTGCCCAAATCTACATTAAAAATAGAACTTGGGGGCTGGAGAGATGGCTTAGCCATTAAGCACTTGCCTGTGAAGCTTAAGGACCCTGGTTCAAGGCTGGATTCCCCAGGACCCACGTTAGCCAGATGCACAAGGGGGCGCACACATCTGGAGTTCATTTGCAGTAGCTGGAGGCCCTGGTGCGCCCATTCTCTCTCTCTCTCTCTCTCTCTCTCTCTCTCTCTCTCTTTCTCTCTCTCTGCCTCTTTCAGAAAAAAAAAAAAAGGAAAAATAGAACTCAGGCCGGGGAAATGGCTTAGCGGTTAAGGCATTTGCCTGCAAAGCCTAAGGACTCTGGTTCCATTACTCGGGACCCAGGTAAGCCAGATGCACAAGGGGGCACATGCGCCTGGAGTTCATTTGCAGTGGCTAGAGGCCCTGGTGCGCCCATTCTCTCTTTCTGCTTCTTCCTCTGTCTCTCTCTCTCTCAAATAAATAAATAAATAAATAAATAAAATATTTTTAAAAATAGAACTCATTCATCATTTTAAAATGTCTATTGAAAGGGTTGGAGAGATGACTTAGTGGTTAAGGTACTTGCCTGCAAAGCCTAAGGACCCATGTTTGACTCTCCAGCTCCCACATAAGCTAGATACACAAGGTGATGCATGTGTCTGGAGTTTGATTGCAGTGGCTGGAGGCCCTGGTGTGCTCTCTCTCTCTCTCTCTCTCATTAAAATAAAGTTTACTGGAAAATATGATAAATTAAAATAAAACCATAAAGAAATACCAATTTTTCCCATCAGACTAAGCATCTTTCTCCTTCCTGAGGGAGGGAGGGAGACAGCAGCAAAGCTCCTACCACAGAAAATGTGGTGAAGTCAAATGGGAGTTATCAATATGCAGATTTTACAAGTCTCCAGATGTGAACTGTCAGTCACAATGATTTCCACGGCAATCTCACAATGGCTGTATATGAGAAACAAGAGTGTTGCTACAAGCATTGATTCAAAAAGCATTTGTTTACTAGGGGTCGGAGAGGATTTTGCAAACACTCGACAATTCTCTCCTGCTTTTCAGGTGCTTGTTTCTCATGTAACTAAGCTATGCACAGACCCTATCTAACCATATAACTAACAATTTTCACCATCAACTTGCTGGCACCATTCTCAGGTCACAGACTCTACAGAAAAACTCAGTAGGAATCTTGAAATGTTCAGAAAATTAATTAGTGTTTGGCATGCGCCTTGAAAGGATTTTCATTCTAGTTGTCAAAAGCAGTCTGGCACATTGCTCTAGCATACTAGCAACTGATGACTGGTAAACCAATGTTTTATTTACATCTCCTCTACAGTTCCTCGGCCTCATTTGCATACATCCATGAGAACTAAGTCAAAAGCAGAGCTTCCAGGAGCTCCGGGAGGAAAGGGAATGCTGCTGGTGGGGCCCTGTTTCTAAGTAGACAACAGAGAGAATATGATGGGGGGCAACCAAGAAGGAGAGGCAGAGTCAAGTGCTCACGGCTGCACAACAAGAGAAGGGATCTGGAACATTTTCCCATTGTTGTTTCAGAATCGTTGGCTTAAAAGAACAGAAGCCTGTCACACGTCAGGCCCTGTGTGTAAGAAGGGCTTATCATGCCAGAGTCATACTGACCGCCTCATCTTCCACATGCACACACAGGAGGGTGATGAGGGCTCTGCAAGGTGGCACCGCCAGCGAGTAACAAAGACTGGCTGTACGCTCAGGCCTGACTCCACAACTTAGCATCTTGAACCACGATGCCACTCTGTTATTCTATTCTTTGTTAGACTTTGCATGACATCGTAAAATGTACTCAACGTAAAGCTAGAACTATCTTAAGACAGGGTCTATTTAAAGAATGAAATGTTTCTTGTTTAACTTTTATTCCTGTCACCAATATGACAGGTGACATAGCACAGATATTTTTGCTGATCATTATTAATTTCCATAAAAAGCAGTTACAACCCACACTTACTTGAGAGTAATCCTCGGCTTACTAGTTAGACACTTCATTTCAGAGATCCCTGTAACAGTGACACCATTGCTAATAATTAAACACATGGGAATATACACTGAAAGGGGCTTTGTAGAACATGCCTGGCTAGGGAAAGTTATAATTTATAATAATACAAATTTATCTACATTCTGATGAGAAAATGCAGAAAGTCTGCACATGACAATCACTACAGGGTCCAACAAAGCTGTGGAATAAAATTGAATGAAGAAAATTAAAATTAAAAAAAAAATTGAATGAATAACTGGGAAGAGGAAATCGGCACCGTTTTGAAAGGCAAGCTGGTGGGGTGAAATGACGGATCCAAATGCAGAGATAGAATCTGGATCGATTTCTTACTGTTCTGCTTCCCGTCATTTCCCTAGGAAGAAAGCCCGTGTCACTCTCAACAGTTGATGGTTCCAGCCAATTAAAGGCTGCTTTGGGGCTGCGATGCTTCCCTTGCCCCCAACGCTGGAAGGGTTCAGCTGTGACGTGAGATCTACAATAGGATAAAGTAAGGAAGAGTGGGTAATGTGAGCTCTGTCACACAGGCAGGCAGTCCCATGGGAAGGAAAGAACCAAAGAATTAGCATTTCTGAACTTGACAAGTGAAAGTCACGCACACAGCAGTCAGGGCGCTGGTATCTTCTCTGCTGGCCCGCATGCTACAGCCCATGTTAGGAACTATTTCTAAGCGGGCTGCATGTCAATCAAGCCTTCTCCTTTTCCTACATGAATCAAACAGTACCATTTTAGTCTAATCGTTGCTTATTCTCCTTTTCCCATTTTTCTCAAATAGTAGAGCTGGTAATTGGAAGTTTTATACACAATAACCTGCCCACAGCAGGCAATCAAAAAAAATAATGACATTCATTCATTCTTGAAGCATTTAAAAATTATTGAGGCAAAATTCATATAAAATAAAATTAATCTTTTCAAACTAACAATTCAGTGGTAGGTAGTGCACTCACAATGTTGTACAACCATTAAGTCTGTTGAGTTCTGAAATACTTCCATCATTCCAAAGTAAAATCCCACATCCATTAGGAAACTTCTTCTCATACTCCCTGCCCCTTAGTTCCTGGATACCACTCATTCACTTCCTGCCTCCGTGAACTTCTCTGTCCTGGACATTCCACAGAAATGGGAGCACACAATATGTGACTTTTATTCCCGGATATTTGGACTTAGGACAATGTTTTTAAGGTTCATCCATGCTCTAGAAGGTATCAAAACTTCATTCTCACAGTTTAATAGTATCTTTTTGAATGTATATATCATAATTATTTATCCTGACACAAGAATAGTAGGAAGAGAGAGCATTAAATACTTTTGAACACATCAACAATCAACTAAATGTTTTTAACAAAATTTTCTTTCTTATTTGATTCTTTTCCACCACTTTCAATATCTTTAAAAAAAAAAACATTTTATGTATCATTTATTGGCAAGGAGAGAAAGAGTGAGTGAGTGAGGACTTCCTGCCACTGCAAACAAACTCCAGATGCATGCACCACTTTTTGCATTTGGCTTTATGTGGGTATTGGGTATTGAACCCAGGCCATCAGACTTTCAAGAAGGCACCTTTAACTGCTGAGCCATTTCTCCAGCCCCTATGTTTTTAACTTGAATAACGTTCCCTTTGTGACTGTATTGGGGATGCTAATTTGGGCAGGAAACTTTATATAAAGAGTCATGCTCTTTTTTTGTGCAACATACAATAAGACCCATCTGGTGAATTTTGAGTCCCAGTATGCCCTGTGGCAACAAACTTATATTTCTAATGTGATTACAGTTAGAGGTAAGCATCAAACAAAATGTCATGGAATGTCAGAGTTTTCTAATCTAAAACCATCCATTTTCCAAAAGAATATAATCAGCAAATCATAAACAGCTTAAATTATTGAACCCTAAATGTGGGGCCAATATACTTTCCTGTTTTGTTGTTGTTTTGCTTTTCAAGGTAGGGTCTTGCACAGGCTAACCTAGAATTCACTATGTAGTCTCAGGCTGGCCTCAAACTCACAGCAATCCTCCCTCCTCTGCCTCCCGAGTGCTAGAATTAAAGGTTTAAAGGTATGTACCACCATGCCCAGCTAACTTTTTTTTATGAGAGAAGAGAAAGAGAATTGGCATGCCAGAGCCTCTAGCCACTGCAATCGAACTCCACATGTGTATACCACCTTGCACACATGCGTCACCTGGTGCATCTGGCTTACATGGGTTCTGGGGAGTTGAATCTGGGTCCTTAGGCTTCACAGGCAAGTGCCTTAACTGCTAAGCCATCTCTCCAGCCAAAAATTTTGTTTTAAAAAAAAATGCTTGAATAGCAGAGCCCCCAAGTGTTAGCTGCACTGACAAACTCTTACATGCCTTTGAGTCAATTCAGTTTTGTGAGGAGATGGCTATCCAAAACTCTACTTTTGGGGATGGTCTCAGCTTAAACAACTAAACTTAAAAAAGATCAACTGGACTGTGTACAATAGATACTGAAGGGAAGTAATGTATAGAAAAATGATAAACTCAGCATAGGATATCATCTCTAGCAGTGTAATATGTATGCATCTGACACATCTGTGGAACATATACGAAGTTATGTAAGAAGTCACATTTTAATTTATTTTTATTTTATTTAGTTGAGTAAGTGAAAGAGAGAAGAGAGGCAGATAGAGAGAGAATGGGCATGCCAGAGCCTTCAGCCACTGCAAATGAACTCCAGACGCATGTGCCACCTTGTGCATCTGGCTTACATGGGTCCTGGGAATCGAACCTGGGTCCTTTGGATTTGCAGGCCTCAACCACTAAGTCATCTCTCCAGCCCAGGAGACCCATTTTACGCATGAGAAACCAAGACTTAGAAAGATGAAGCAAATGTCAGAGATCACACAGACATGTACAGGTAGACACAGTAACAGTGAGATTACAACCCAGATAGGACCAAATGATTCAAATATGAGGATAACTAAAGATCTCAACCATACGACTAATGATATCATTCTGCACTTGAGATCTTAATATTTCATCTATATAAATAAACCCAAGATAAAAAAAACAAGTAAATCCCAAATTCCTGGTTAAAATGAAATCAAATTTCTTAAGCTTCTTCATCTAAAAGTTACCCTCATTGTTTCTTAAAAGTAAACAAAAACTAACAGCTACTTCTTAGCTTTCTATCATAGATAACTGTTAGAACAAAATCCCCCCCCACTGTAGAGCTGGTTATAATGCCTGTAATCCCCGCACTTGAGAGGTGGACACAGGAAGAAATACATTTAAACATATAATTCATTACTTTCTTACTTATTTTAATGGAAACTTCATGAAGACATGGCTTTACAAGATCAGAATGGGCTACATGAGACTCAAAAAATTTTTACTTGTAAAACTCTTCATTGCGTAGATGAAGTCTTAACATATTCTCCACCAACCTTCTGCCCTCTGATTATTTCATTCAGTTCCATATGCTTATGACTTTCAAGTTGTATCTCATGTCTTAACTTCTGAATAGCATTGCTACACTACAGCAGAACTGGTCACTAGGTAAGAAGAGGGCTTGTTTCATTTTTCCAGATACTGTTGGCCCTCTATATCTGTGGGTTCCATATCCAAGGATTCAGCCAATCGTGGATCAAAAATTCTATCTGCCATGAAGATGTACAGACTCTTCTTGTCATCATTACCTAAACAATACAGTATGACCACTAATTACAAAGTGTACGTATTGTATTGAGCACGAGAGGTAATCTGGAGATGACTTAAAGTAAACGGGAGGATGTATGCAGGCTATGTGAAAATACTTGGCCATTTTACATAAGGGACATGACTATTTGAGTATGTGGAGGGGGCATGGAACCAGCCCCCTGCAGATACCAAGGTCAATGGTACACAATTCAGCATCGTAAAGATTGATGAAGGTCCCTTTCACCTTGTTCTCTGGAAGCTCTGCCACAGCCTTCTCCCATTAGCCCATCATTCCCAACCTTTTGTGAACAACTTTATGATTACTCCACCACCTCAAAATCTCACATTCATTTCTGTAAAGGGTCAAGCCCCATGGTTTGTCCTTTTATTTTATTTTTTCATATCTGTAATTGCTCTGGCTTCTCCCTGCAAGCTTCAGGGGCACACGACGGCAAGCACCTCCCCTACACTCATGTCCTACTTGTATAGCTGCTCTCCTTCATGTGTCCAGGTCCTCTACCAGTGTTCTCTCCCACGGACGCTAAACTCATAATACAGCTACCGAGTCACAGTGAAATGCCTCAGTGGATGCACGGGAGGAGGCAGCAAGCAAACTGTGAAGACAATCGCCAGTAGCCTCACTGGCGGCCTCATCCTGCCCTCTCAAGTCTGGAGACCCTTAGGGTTATCTTGAGAATCTTCAAATATGACTTACGTGTCCCACCCATCTTCTTCACCTGACACTGTGTATACTGAACAGCAGAGCATCAGAAAATGTCTCTAATAGGAACATCTGTAAATCACTCCACAGAATGGCCCTCAGAGGCCAGTATGTTTTTTCATATCATGTCAGTTTTCTGCCATGATATTATGACAGGGTTATTTTGTTTTAAAGGTCATCATCCCTTCAACTGTCAGGTATCAGCTATCACAGAGGCAAAAAAATTTTGAATATTTCTGTGATCTACATAAAGTCAACATCTTTAAAGGTTATGTGTATTAAATAATATTGATAATTCTAAAATCTGGTCTGATGATAAAATTGGAAAAGTACAAAATTTTAGGAAAAATAAAAGCCATCCATTGCTACATCAGCAATTCATATCATAACTGAATCAAGCCCCTTCATTCTTAGCTAAACAAAGTGAATATTCTATATATTAAGAAATTAAAAATAGCCTGGAAGTCACAATAATTTGTGATAATTTTATATGACCTTTATTTAATTTTAATATAAACATGCAAATGGTATCTTTTTATGATTATTCTTTTTATTTATTGTTGTTGTTTTTGTAGTCAGTAAAGTTGGAACCATTGTTGGCCTCCTCCCTGTCCTCCCCCCTCCACAGGGACCCTCCTTGTTGGGGCATATGGGTCACAAATGGTATCTTAACATAAAGTATTTGCTTAATTTGTAACTAACTTCACGTCCATCCTTTCTTTCTCAGAGCTTTTCTCATTCAGTTGGCTATAAATATATTCATGCCAATTGTCCATGTTCTCAACAACATGATTCAAATTTTTATATAATGTTGGTATGGGAGATGATTGATAACAATCTCACTCTTCTCAAGCTGATCTTGTGCTGGGTCTATGAGGTGGAAAAATGTTAGAAATGATTTAAAAGCTAGATTTTCTGAAATCCTACTTTTTTAGATAAATAACAAAAGAGGAAGAAAATAAGAATAGTCATTCTACCTTTAAAATGAGAAGTCCACACTGACCATAGAGAAAAAAAATATATTCAGAGACTGAGTAATAGTCTAGCTATTTCATGAGAAAAAGAATGCATTTCTAGTTGTAATTGTCAAAATTATAGAAAACATCTCCTTGTTCTTCAAAAACAACTAAAATGTGGCACTAACATCACAGATCTTGTTATATGAGCATGCGAAGTTATAAAGGGCAAAGTTATGGCGTGGCCAAGGAAAGTAATGAGCAGTAGCAGCAGGACGCGCAGGACCAGCCGACCTCACCAGGAAGAAGACGACGTGGCAAAGAGACGAAGGGAGGAAACTGGTTAGATCGCTGTCAAAGAGGCACTCGGTGGTGCCCGTGATATTCTGTAGAAGTTTGTTCCTCTGGGGTAGCATGCAGATGTCTTTGTCCTGTACAGAGTACTGAAATTACAAGCACACACTCACACTAAGGGCACCTGCGGTTCCCTTATCAGGGCGGAAGAAGGAAGGTTTGACACGTGTGTTTCCATGGGAGAAAAGCAAAGCAAGCAATCGAAGGGCCAGGACAAGACCACAATCAAGACATGGGCAGAAGACAAACTGCATTAATTAATTTTCTTTAAGAAAGGAGACCAGCTCACACTGAGATAAATTGTCTCATTTGCCAAGTGTCCCAAGTGGCAAAGTCAAACCAAATAAAACTCTGTAATTCTTCATTAGTATTGCATCACGTTTAACCATTTGCACACTGTCAAAAATGGGGGAGGGCATTCCTCAATTCTTATGAGAATTACAACTAACTGATGGTTGATGTGCATTTTCAGATACCTTTCTTTCTAAAAATAGCCAGATGACAAATATTGAGCAAAAGGAAAACCAAGGAAGATAGCCAACTATGCATGGGAGGCTAAGTTATCCTATGGACAGAGCAGAGCCTTCAAATCTGTCAGAACTGTCTCGACTCTGACTCATGCACTCCTGAGTCAATAACTCTCCTCTCTCACTTGTCTCGTGTCCTAGTGCTCACACATGAACACACGTGAGGATGCACCGTAGGTAGCTATGAGATTGAAGATCATCACATATGCAAAGAATCTGGCTTTTTCCTAAATAAATATCATTTCCTCTAATACAGGACACAAGTCAGGCAAGTTTTTACTTAAATAGTTGAGATGTGATGTTAAGTAATAAAAAAAAAAACATTTTAAGTACAGCATGAGATCTCTGAAACAATGACTGTTATTCAACATTTAGTTAAGGAACTAAGTGGTTGTAGTCCACAATCTCTAGGTATTTTTTTATTTTTATTTATTTATTTGAGAGAGACAGACACAGAGAGAAAAAGGCAGAGAGAAAGAGACAATGGGCGCATCAGGGCCTCCAGCCACTGCAGAACTCCAGATGCATGTGCCCCCTTGTGCATCTAGCTAACGTGGGTCCTGGGGAACCGAGCCTCAAACCGGGGTCCTTAGGCTTCACAGGCAAGCGCTTAACCGCTAAGCCATCTCTCCAGCCCAAATCTCTATGTATTTTTATCACAGAGATAAGACTTAAGTGAAGATTTATTGTGAACTATTTTTCTATTTAACTTTTACCTTCCCTCAGTCCTACTAAAAATAAATAAATAAATAAATGTGGGCTAAAGGTGGCTCAGTGGTAGCACACTTATCTAATATACATAAAAGGTCCTGGTTGAATCCCCAGATACCTCCCTCTTCCCCGAAGATAAACGTGTGTTTGTTTTTATTTTTACTTTTATTTTATTTTATTTATTTGAGAGAGAGACAGAAAGAATGGGCGGGTGCACCAGGACCTTCAGCCACTGCAAATGAACTCCAGGCACATGAGCTACCTTGTGCAAGCAGGGAGAGAATGGGACATCAAGGCCTCTTGCCACTGAAAACAAACTCCAGATACATGTGTTACTATGTGCATCTGACTTTACCTGGGTACTGGGGAATTGAGCCCAGGCTATCAGGCTTTGCAAGCAAGCACCTTTAACTGGTAAGCCACGTCTCCAATCTCTGATATGTTCATTTCTAATGCTTACCTATGTGAATATATAATTATAACCAAGGATTATAGTCCAGGATGATCTTGAATTCGTGATTCTCCTGCCTCTACCTTCTCAGTGTTGGGATTAGAAGTATCACCACACCTGTTTTTTTTTTAACATTTTAATTATCTATTTTATTTATTTATTTGACAAAGAGAGGGAGGGAGAGAGAGATAGAGAGATAGTGAGAATGGGTGCGCCAGGGCCTCCAGCCACTGCAAATGAACTCCAGACGCATGCACCACCATGTGCATCTGGCTTACATGGGACCTGGAGAATCAAACCTGGGTCCTTAGGCTTTGCAGGCATACACCTTAACCACTAAGCCATCTCTCCAGCCCCACACCTGGTCTTTTATGTGTGCTGCTGCTGTGACTCAAACCAGGACTTTCTGCATGCTAGGTAAGCATTCTCCCAAACAAGCTACATCCCCGGCCAGAAATGATGCTTTAATAGCAAACATATCTACCTTTGTTTTAGGTTTTCATACTGTGCTGTGAAGATTAAATTCAATGACATATATACTCTCCACAAATCTATATTGTGTAACATTATTATTATCAGTGGAAAATAGTAAATTATGGAGGAATCTTACAAGTATTATATGAGTCTCTTAATATTATTTTATTTATTTTAGTTTTGGTTGAGATAAGGTCTTACTCTGTAGCCCAGCCTGACCTGGAATTCACTATATACCCAAGTCTGGTCTCAAACTTGTAGTAATTCTCCTCAAATCTGAGTGCTAAGATTACAAGCATGAGACATCATTTCAACATTTATAAGGGATGATTTTGCCAAGACTTGTTTATGGCAGGAAAGTAACTTCTTTCATTATAGCCTAGATTTTGGATTATATACAAAAAGGTTGTGTTTGCTGGTTTAGCTGGTTGGGGATTTGTTGGCAGCATTTTTTTTGTTGTTGTTCGTTTAGGTAAGTTTTGGTCTTTTGAGACAGGGTCAAATGTAGGGGAGAGAGAGATGGCTCAGGGGTTAAGGCATTTGCCTACAGAGCCTAACAACCTGGGTTCCATTCCCCAGTAACAACGTAAAGCCATATGCACAAAGTGTGCACACATCTGGAGTTCATTTGCAGTGGCTGAAGGTCCCAGCACGCCCATTCTCAATCTCTCTCTCTCTCTTTGCAAATAAATAAATAAAATTTTAAAAAATGTAGCCCAGAGTTGGGAAGATGGCATAGTGGTTAAGGTGCTTGCCTGTGAAGCCTAAGGACCCCTGTTCAACCTCTCTCCAGATCCCACATAAGCCAGATGCACAAAAGTGAGGCAAGCACAAGGTCACACATGCCCACTAGGTGACGCAAGCATCTGGAGTTCAATTGCAATGGCTGAGGCCCTGGAGCACCAATTCTCTCTCTCTCTCTCTCTCTCTCTCTCTCTCTCTCTCTCTCTATCTCTAACTCTATCTATCTATCTCACTCTTAGTCTCTCAAAAAAAAAAAAAAAATACAGCCCAGGCTTACTATGAACTTTGAACTCCTAATCCTCCTGCCTTCACCTTCCAAGTGCTGAGATTACAGGGCTATGCTACCTGACCTGACTTCATGTTATGGCTTGATGTTTTGTTTGCTTTTATTTTGTGCTGCACTGGGGATTAAATTCAGGGCTTTGAGCAGACTAGGCAAGTGCTCTACACCCTTGAACTACAGTTACAGCCCTAAAATAATATTTAGTTTTAATGTATTTCTGGGCTAGTAATGGATATCTCCTGAGGTTTAAAGGGAACAATGAGCTGAAAATACAGTGGAGAGGGCATGGACGCATTTAACTTACATGAGCTGAATTGAGAAACTCATCCCTTCTCTCCAAATTAAAATGGTGCCAAAGCAGTTCATATCTATAAAAACCTTGGTTTCTAGAAGAAACCAATGCAGGAGCTGGAAAGATGGCTTTGTCAGTAAAATATTTGCCACACAAGCAAGAAGACTTGAGTTCAGAGCGCCAGCACCCATGTAAAAGCCAGGCACGGTGAGGTGCATGTGTCATCCCAGTGGTAAGGATGCCGAAACAGGGGGGAATCCCTGGAGCTCGCCGATCTAGCTGAAGAGTGAGCTCCAGGCCCAGTGAGAGAGCCAATCTCAGTGGATAAGGTGAAGAGAAACTGAGAAAGACTACCACTGACCTCTGGCCTCCACCTGCACATGCAAACACGTGCACCCACACACATAAGAACATGCATGTATGTGCACACCACACATACAAACACACTCAAAAAAGGAAACCAATGCAAAACCTCTCTGAGACAAACAATCTCAAATACAGGCCATTTAGAGTTGTCACAAAGTCTGACTAAGTAGGTGCTCAGGACTAAACCGTGTAAGGAAACAAGCTACCATGAGCAAGAAACAGCAATGAAATGATTCAAATTAAGATTTAGGCCTGGAGAGATGGGTTAGCAGTTAAGGTGTTTGTCTGCAAAGCCAAAGGACCCAGGTTCAATTCCCCAGGACCCACGTAGGCCAGATGCACAAGGGGGCGCACGCATCTGGAGTTTGTTTGCAGTGGCTGGAGCCCTGGCACGCCCATTCTCTGTCTCTCTCTCTCTCTCTCTCTCTCTCTCTCTCTCTCTCTCTCTCTCAAATAAATAAATAAATAAACATAAAATATTTTTAAAATCAGATTTAAACTTCTAAGTGACTGCTTTTCTAGGAGAAAGCTATATTTATCTCTCAACATTAAAGGGTCATTATTTAACATAAAGTCAAAATCTAAAAGCTTTGCTTCTGTGTTCTATAATACAATAATTAAGAATGATAAAAATGGGGGCTGGAGGAATTACTTAGTGGTTAAAGCATGTGCCTGCAAAACCAAAGGACCCAGGTTCGATTCCCCAGGACCCACATAAGCCAGATGCACAAAGTGGTGCATGTGTCTGGAGTTCGTTTGCAATGGCTGAAGACCCTGGAGCACCCATTCTCTCTAGTCTGTCTGTCTGTCTATCTATATATCTACTTCTCTCTCTCTCAAATAAGTAAATATGTATGTATGTATGTATGTATGTATGTACATAAAGAATGAGGGCTGAGCCGGGCATGGTGGCGCACGCCTTTAATCCCAGCACTCGGGAGGCAGAGGTAGGAGGATTGCCGTGAGTTCGAGGCCACCCTGAGACTCCATAGTGAATTCCAGGTCAGCCTGGGCTAGAGTGAAACCCTACCTCGAAAAACCAAAAAAAAAAAAAAAAAAAAAAAAAAAGAATGAGGGCTGGAGAGATTGCTGGTGGTTAAGGCACTTGCCTGCGAAGCCTAAGGACCCAGGTTTGATTCTCCAGGTCCCAGGTTAGCCAGATGCACATCGTCATCCATGCATCTGGAGTTCTTTGCACTGGCTACAGGCCCTGGCACACCCATTCTCTCTCTCTCTCTCTCTCTCTCTCTCTCTCTCTCTCCGTCTCTAATAAATACATTTTTTTTAATTTAAAATAAAAAGAATGATAAAAATGGTGTTAAAGAGATAGCAGTTACAGGTGCTAACGTGCAAAGCCTGTTGGCTCAGGTTCAATTCCCTAGTACCCATGTAAATCCAGATGCATCTGGTGTTCATTTGCAGTGCCAACAAGCCCTGCCATTCTTTCTTTCTCTCCCTTTCTCTCTCTCTCTCTTTCTCCCTCCCGCTCCCTCTTTTTCTCTCTGCTCTTGGCAAATAAATAAATAATATTTTTATTAAAAGAATGCCTAGAACATATTTTTCCAAAATCTTACCTTGAAAGCACTTTAAATTTTTATGCTTCATGTGGACTGGAGAGATGACTTAGCAGTTAAGGAAGGCACTTGTCTACAAAGCTGGAGAGCCAGGTTTGATTCCCTAGTACCCACGTAAGCCAGATGCACAAGATGGCGCATGTGTCCAGAGTTTGCTTACAGTGGCTGAAGGTCCTGGCACACTCATTTTCTCTTTCTCTCTGTCTACTAAATAAATAAATTAAATATTTAAAATTTTACGCTTGGGGGCTGGAAAGATGGCTTAGCAGTTAAGGCACTTGCCTGTGAAGCCTAAGGACCCAGGTTCGATTCCCCAGTACCTACATAAGCCAGATGCACAAGGTGGTGCATGAGTCTGGAGTTGTTTATAGTGGCTAGAGGCCCTGGTGCATCCATTGTCTATCTGTCCCGCAATAAATAATAAATAAATAAGTTTTTTATTTTATGCTTCATAAATTGAAGGTTGCTTTTCAAATAACTGTAATTTTTCTGCATGTGCATGTGTGTATATGTTCCTATGTGTGTGTGTAACATGTGTGCACATGCATGTGGGGACCACATGTCAACCTCAGGTGTCTTCCTCCATCTCTACCTTATTTGTTGAGACAAGAGACTCGCACTTAACCTACAGCACACTCATTTGACATCACGAGCGAGCCAGTGGGCTTTGGGGACTTCCTGTTTCTGCCTCCCTAGTTCTGGATTATAGGTGTGCACCACCGTGCCCAGCATTTTATGTGGGCACTGGGGATCCCAACTCAGGTCTTCTTGCTTGTGCAGAAAGCACTTCACCCACTGAGGCATCTCTCTAGCCCTATTATTTATTTATTTACTTATTTATTTATTTATAATAAGAGAGAGAGCGAGAAAGAGGCAGAGAAAAAAGGGGAGAGAGAAAGAATGGGCACACCAGCGCCTTCATTGCATGTTTGCATTACTGCATCTGACTTATGTGGGACCTGGAGATTCAAACAGGAGTTCTTAGGCTTCGCAGACAAGTGCCTTAACCATTAAGCCATCTCTCCAGCCCCCCAGACTTTTTTTAAACAGCCAATCATCAGTGTCTTTTTGTTCTTAACTACTTGTTTCTGAGATGGATTTGCAAATCCAAGCCACCGAAAACATGATCATTTCTAATCTTAGAAGTGTGCCCAGAATCTGACCACTTCTCACCAACTCCATTACTACCTACCACGCTGGGCCAGGTCATCACTAGCTCTTGTCTGTTGTTTTCAGCTACCAAGAGGTCCTTTTCTTTTTTTTTTTTTTTTTTTTTTTTTTGGTTTTTTGGGGTAGGGTCTCACTCTAGCCCAGGCTGACCTGGAATTCACTATGTAGTCTCAGGGTGGCCTCGAACTCACAGCGATCCTCCTACCTCTGCCTCCCGAGTGCTGGGATTAAAGGCGTGCACCACCACGCCGAGCTAAGAGGTCCTTTTCTTCTGACCATGCTTTCTATACTCTATTATGCAAGGAGAAGTCAGAGAAATTCCTTTTAAACCCTGAGTCAATGCATAGCACTCCTCTACTCAGAAGACCAGAGCGGCTAACCATCGCTCCTGCTCCTGCTCCTCACTTACTCTGCCTCTGCTGCTCTGAGAGACGAGGCAGGATCCCACCTCTGCCTCTGCACGTGCTGCTCCCTCTGACTGATGTCCTGACCCCGCATATCTGCGGGGGTCACTCTCCTTCATGTTGTTACACTCTCATGATTCGATTGAGACCAGAATCCCACTCTACCTCTGATATTCCATTGTCTCCACCTCTTGTTTTTTAAGATTTTCCACAGGATTCTCATCTAAATACTAGGGTTTTTACTTACTTTGCTTTTTGCACATTCTCCCTTCTAGTACAAGTTCAACCCACATTTACTGAATGTATTAAAAAGGTACATAGAAAGCGAACCAAATAAAAGTACAGCATTTATTAACACTGGGGATAAAATATATTTGAGAAAAGTACTATAATGGCATATTCATGAAAGGTATTTAGTCATAATAAATACTGACATAACTCAGTGGCTCTCAAGCCTCATACACATTAGATACCCAGAACCTTCCTCAAAATAAGTTAAGAATTTATGAGAGTAACTTTGAGTTATCTGCATTTGTTTATTAAAGCCTTCCAGGAAGCTGAGCATGGCAGCGCATGTGTATAGAGCACTTGGAACGTAGCAACGGGAGAGCAGGAGTTCAAGGTCATATATATTGGCTGTATAATGAGGCCAGCATAAGCATTATGAGACCTTGTCTAAAAAACAGAAAGTTTTGGGCTGGAGGGATTGATCAATGGGTAAGGCGCTTTCCTGCAATGCCTAACAGCCTGGGTTTGATTCCCTAGTAGCCACATAAAGCCAAATGCACAAAACAGCACATGTATATGGAGTTCATTTGCAGTGGCTAGAGGCACTGGTAAGTCCCACTCTCTTTCTCTCTCTAGCTATCTATGTCTATATATGTATACATATATATGTATGCATACAAATAAATAACTTTGAAAAACAAAATAAAATTTCCTAGAAATAAGCTGGGCATGGTGGCTCAGGCCTTATACACCCAGCACCTGGAAGGCAGGAGGAGAATTGCTATGACTACAAGGCCAGGCTGGGCTACAGAGTATGAACCTGTTTCTGAAAATGATGACTGTTTTAGTCTTCAGCACTAAATGGAACATCACATCAGCTCCTCCTAGGCTCAGGGAACCTCATGGAAGAAGCAGTGGGAAGAAATGTTAAGAGCCAGAGGAAGGGGAAGAATGTTGTGGAACACTGTGTTCCAGACATGACGTGGCGGGGGCTCACAAACTCACAGCAGCTGTGATTACCTGCACAAGACTGGGCCTGTCAACATTCTGTCTTGGTGGGAGAGGGGCTCATGAGGCCCTACCCCTCCGTAAGGAGCTACGATTGACACTTACTGGTTGGTGGTGGAGGGTAGTGATTTTCTTCAGTGGTGTAGCCACTGGTAAGTTTCCCGTGCTCTGGCAAATAAGCTTTCACCCATGCTAACGTAAGTAACCTTAATGAATCTCACTGAGTCAAAAAAAAAATGTAAAAAACATGAAAGTAAAAGTGGCAGTGACTGGGAAGGAAAAGGATTAGCAGGAGTGGGAGGGGGAATGAAAGAGAGATGCCAATGGGTATGACTATGACCAAAACACACTAATACATGTATGAAATTGCCAATAATTTTAAAAAGCTAAATTTTCATTTTTCCCCATAACTCAAAGTCAATAGATAATTGTCAAAAAAAAAAAAAAAAAAAAAAAAAACAGTTGCACGAGTGAAAAACTGTTGGCTTCTGGGAAGCAAATAATGAGCTCCAGGCCAGCCTAGGCTACAGTGTCAAACCCTGCCTCAAAAAAAACCACAATAAATAAATGATAAAATGACATCTAGAAGAGATAAACAAAATGTTGGAGTTGGAATAACTAACTAGCAAATGAAGAGGGTAGGCGCTGACTAATGTGGGGAAAAGTTTAGGACCATAAAGAAACAAATTGCCAATTTCAAAGTGCTACAATTTTATGAAAGAAGGATTAGCATTCCATTTTAAGATGGCTATAAACAGAACAGGATACTGACCCAAGCACTAAGTTTAAAAAAAAAAAAAGCAATAAACGTATGTGAGATAGGAAGTAGCAACAGGAGGATCCCCAGAATTCACAGACCAGCCAGTCTAGAGAACACAGGGGTGAACAGTCAAAGACCCTGCCTCAGACAAAATGGAAGGCGAGGACTGACACGGGAGGCTGTCCTCTGAGACACGGGCGCCACAGCACACATGTCCCTGCACTTACACACACACGCACACACACACGCACACACACACACACCAAAATATCAAATATAATATTAAGAATATCGAAAACTCAGACATGGATGATGGAAACAAGAAAACGTGTTTCTCTCAACATCAGGATGCTTTCTCCTTAAAGAAACAGAAACACTAACCTTACAATCCTAACTAGACAGTGTTTGGACACCCAGGACTATAGTAAATGTTGTTTACTTTGATTTTCGTTGCTGTTGGTTAGTTTGGGGTGTGTTTGTTTCTGTTTTCCTCCTTTTCCTTTATACAAATGACAAAAGAAAGGTGAGAAAATTAAATTGTAAAATCTCAAACCCAGTCTGAAAGGTGTTCACGAGTAAACTGGGAGTCAGTAAACATGTGCATACTTGAGAAGCTATTTTAAATGAATATTCCCCAAGCAAGACATAAATGGGACTAGGAGGGCATCTTAAGGAAGAACTCAAATGTCATTCAGTCACTTCTCTGGCATTTGATAGAGCCTACATCTGAGGGCTGGAGCAATGGCTCAGCATTAAAGACACTTGCTTGCAAAGCCTGCTGGCCCAGGTTGGATTCCCCAGTTCCCATATAAAGCCAGGTATGCAAAGTGGCGCATGTGTCTGCAGTTTGTTTGCAGCAGTGGGAGGGCCTGGCACACCCATTCTCTCTGTGTGTCTCTCTCCTTGTAAATAAATAAGTAAAAATATTTTTTTTTAAGTAATCCACATCTGGGGCTGGAGAGATGGCTTAGTGGTTAAGCGCTTGCCTGTGAAGCCTAAGGATCCCCGTTCGAGGCTCGATTCTCCAGAACCTACATTAGCCAGATGCACAAGGGGGCACACATGTCTGGAGTTCATTTGCAGTGGCTGGAGGCCTGGCGTGCCCATTCTCTCTCTCTCTATATCTGCCTCTTTCTCTCTCTGTCTGTCACTCTTAAATAAATTAATTAATTAATTTAAAAATAAAAAAAATCTACATCTGGTTTTCACTGGAGATGACACATGTTGTTTACTCCAAGGTGAACTCTTTGATGTCACAGTACAACCATTATGCTGTAAATGTCTCCTTTCATATGTGTTTGACATTTTTTTCTGACTCAGGGACCATGAGCTAGAAAGGACAGCTAAACAGTCTTCTAGATCCAGAACAGCTCCCAGCAAAAGTCCTGAAACATTTCAGGTCAACAAGTGCACACTGAGAGTTAAGGTCCACTGATTTCCCATATTACCCCACTTGTGAGCTTGTATGAGAAACTTTGAAGAACATGGCTTCCACTGGACCAACGAACAAACACTGAGAATTATTCATATTCAATGTTTCCATTATCCCTTGCAAGGTCACTGGTCAGGAAGATGTGACTGTAGAAACAGGCAAAAATAAATAAATAAATGAAATTAAATAAAAGAAATTTTCAAGATGCTTCAAAAGTTTTAAACCTCTAAAGAAAAAATAAGCTTAATTTACTACTTTCAAATTAATTGATGTAAACTCCAGGAAGAATATGAATTGTGAAAAAAATGCATACTTTTCTTATCCTTAATTAAACAAGCTTGTTCACTACCTAAAGTGAAAACCTCCATTACTTTTTTCTCTTCTGAATCACCTTTGGTAAAAGATATGGGCAGCACAACATGCCAATGCAGGGAGGCCCAGACAATGAGATCATTTTCCCACCTCTTGATGAAAGAGTGACATGTATTTCTTTATGAACAGTATATAACCTTCTCCAGCAGCTACAGGCCAAGAGACTCCCCTGGGGATCCAGCATCCAGGGGCAGCCGAGGCCTTCCCAGGGGAGGGGCAGGGAGGTGCCCCAGCCACTGCCTCTGCTGTGAATGGTGACCAGCAGCACTAAGGGAGAATTAAAGGCGTGCACCACCATGCCAGGCTGATTTTTTTAATATATGTAAATACACTAATTCTAAATTCTCTCCAAACATTACAAATAGTAAACACTGAATAAGTATTTGTTCAGTGACTGCTAAACCCTTAGGAAAGCCACAAAAGTGAGGGACATCACCAAGAAGGCATCATCTCCCAGCCTAAGGGTGCCCAGGAGCGATCTGCCCTCCACTCCGAGGCTCCACTGTAGGAATGCCATTAGATGTGCTCAAGATCCATCATTTGTTGTCACCATTATGTCCACGTAGCTTTATCCAGTTTCCTCTCAGAACAGGAAGATAAGAACTTCTTAAAACTAAAAGTTAAGAATTATATGGTATATGTATAATAACTTTGTAAATATATTTTTCTTATGTAAGGATCTATAATTACAAAGACAAAAATATTATACAATAGTGACAGCAGAAGCACTATAGTATAGGTCCAATTTTTCCTCAGTATTCAGATTCATTTTATCTCTTGAATAATACATAATCTAGCTAGGACACAGCTAATTACATTAAAATCTACAATATGCAGAAAACACAACATTTGTAACAGACAATTCCTTATCACAGTGATCTATAATTTTCATTAATTTCAATAATTTCTACTTACTAGCAGTAACAATTTTTAATATGGTTCCGGATAACTTGAGTTTCACAAAGCTATATAAAGGATAAAATAAGATTTAGTTAACAGTTCCTAAGATGAGACAGATGAGAATCTGACTGGTATTGAGAGTACTTTTTAGAATCTATAAAAATTTGTGTTCTGCACCTACCTTTGTCTTTTAAAAGTTATGTGGCTATGTAGTATTCCCATCAATATTTTCCAAATATAACACTAGAATTACTATTTTGGTGGTGGTCTAGGACTAAAGCCTTCAAAAGCTATCTGACAACAATCAGTGAAGAAGTTAAGAGCTGCTTCCACCATGAAGCATCTATCTCTGTCTACAATACAGCTTAATTCCCGTTAGCCCTGCACCTGAGGGGGTCGCAGCTTGCAAAATGTCTGACTGCTCTCGGCGTTACTAAATACCACTTGCTGACAGGCACCACGCAGGCTCCTTTCCTGAAGAAATCATGAAGGACAATGTAAAGACTAATGTCCTTCTGAGGAGCTCTATATGAAATTTTGACAATAAGGCTGTCACTGCAGAAATCATAGGTGACACAGGTCTCCAATTTTCACAAAAATGAGAGCAGATGAGTTACTCCGACAAACCAAAGACAAAAACAAGCACATTGCAATTTGGGGTTATACATCTGATTTATAAAAAAGGAATCACATAGCAACACACAAGACCTGTCCATGACTTATCTGACTACTACACTCTCTATTGACTGAGGGGGGCGTAATACAGGCTACAGGGTCCGTCATATTGTATCACATGTTGCCTCACAGATAATAGGGACTAAACAATTTGTTGATTGTTTCTACTAAAAAGCAGTAAGTTTGGGGCTAGGGAGATGGCTCAGTGTGTAAAGTGCTCACTGCTCAAGCAGGAGTTCAATCCCTAGGGCCCACATTATTTAAAAAAAGAAAGAAAATAAAGAAGCTGGAAGCACCTTGGAGGGAGCTTCATGACCCACGGCAGGCTGATGCTCATGCTGACTAGCGAGGGAGGCGGAGACAGGAGAACCTCCAGGATGCTGCAGTGCTCAGCAAAGAAACAGCCCAGGAGACGCCTGCCTCCAATTAAGTGGACAGGCGAGGACCAACCTGAAAGCTGTTCTCTGATCTTCATGTGCACACGTGCATACACGCTTATACACACACACATACACACACATACACACACACACAGAGGCATGCACAAACACAGATTTTTTTTAAGCATGATATTGGGGCTCTCTGTGCCTACCTTACCAGACCATGTGCTCATTCCTCATAATCCAAACACACTAGCCTAACTTCAGCGTCTGACCCTGTCAGTACTCTTCCCCGTGGGCACTGCTGCCCATGCCATCCCCTCCAAGTGCACCAGCTCTCCCCGCCCTCCGCTGTCCTGCAACACAGCTGCCATATTTCCGTGGGGAGCTTCCAGACTCCATGGTCCTCTTGTGCGTGCTCATCCGCGCTGTGCTGCTTGCCACCACTTATCTACTGTAATTAAATAATTAATACCATGATTGATTACTTTAATATCTGGCTCTCCCTTAGATGTGAGTGCCATGGTTTTCACATCTTTGTCTCCAGTGACTTTTACAAGGAACGCAAATGAATATTTGTCGAATAAGCGAGTGAGTTTGAAAATCAGCTATACAACTTGCTAGAGAAAACTAAACAGGCCCCTTAATATTATTAGACTTCAGCATCCATACCTATGAAATGAGAATAATAAAAATACTGCCTCAATGAGTTGTTGAAGTTTATGGTGAATTTGAAACTCTAAAATGTATAAAAATATTCATCTGTTATTGTTCTCAGCAAGAATATTTCACATTTAATGTCTCTAGCCATATCTTAATAACATTAGCCAGGTCCTTTAAAATATTACAGATTATTAAGATTCTAATAAATAATGGAGCTTTCTGACAAGAATTAATAAGAAGTCATTAGTTCCAGTCAGTGGCAGCCTGTGACAGATTCCAAGCTCGGATCTAATGACTGCCTGCTTTACTCTACTTGTCCACCTCACACGAAAGCCTCGCAGGTCGGCTGTGGTTCATGCTTCAGAAAGAAGCAGTTCCTGTGGAGCTGGCCTCATGAACAAGTACACCAGCGAGTGTGTGGATCAATAGTGAAAGATGAGTTTCCCCAATTCTCTCACAACTATGTCTGAATCAATAGATTCGTGTAAATCAATAATTTGTTATATTTGCTACATTTACAGTCTTTGATCTTTAATATAAACCTGGCTATAAAACAATGTACATTTCTCTTCCTGTGTTTTGTGGTAATCAGGAAAATGTTTGAGGGAAAAAAAAACTGATTTTGCTCTTATCTGTGTAAATAAATATAGACTAAATTATTCATTTACATCTTTCAGGTATTTCTTTCTGATGATTGTCTTCACAAAGAGATTCTTTTAAAAATCACACAATCGTGTAAAGAACTAAAAGCCAAGGGGCTGGAGAGATGGCTTAGCGGTTAAGCACTTGCCTGTGAACCTAAGGACCTTGGTTCAAAGCTCGATTCCCCAGGACCCACATAAGCCACATGCACAAGGTGGCACATGCTTCTGGAGTTTGTTTGCAATGGCTGGAGGCCCTGGTGTGCCCATTCTCTCTCTCTCTCTCTCTCTCTCTCTCTCTCTCTCTCTCTGTCGCTCTCAAATAAATAAAAATAAAGAAAAAATAAATAAAAGAATTAACCAAATATCTAAAGAGTAATAATCAATCATATGTAACTTTATACCCTGAATAATATTCCTTTGATAGTATGTCATGCACATGTGCATGTATATATGTTACACTCATGTCATGTATATATAACCTGTGTGTACACCAGTATGTGTACACAGAGACCTATATGCATGTATATGAAGACTCCACATTTGTTCCTTGTGTAATCACATGGGACTTCCCTGCATCATCAGTAGACAGCAACCTTTCTCAAGGCATGGTCAACATCTTTTCAGCAGCTACGTGGCATGACAGGCACTCAGTGAGTATTTGCTAAATGGATTCTACAACCCTAATCTTCATCCCGACATTTTCTAAGGCCTAACTTTCACTACTTAAGAGTCATCTGTTCCGGGCATAGTGGCGCACGCCTTTAATCCCAGCAATTGGGAGGCAGAGGTAAGTAGATCGCCGTGAGTTCGAGGCCACCCTGAGACTACATAGTGAATTCCATGTCAGCCTGGGCTAGAGCGAGACCCTACCTTGAAAAAAAAAAAAAGTCATCTGTTAGAGTTGCCCGTTCCAGCTCAGAAGCTCCTAATAAAAATAACTTCCTGGCTCAAGAGATGGTTTAGCTGCTAAGGCACTTGCCTGCAAAGCCAAAGGACGCACATAGGCCTGATGCACAAAGTGGCTCATGCGTCTGGAGTTTGTTTGTAGCAGCTGAAGACCCTGGTGCGCCCATTCTCTCACTTTCTCTCTCCCTCCCTTCCTCTTTCTCCCCATCTCTCTTCTTCTCTCTGAAATAAATAAATAAAAATACATAAAACAATTTCCCTGACATAAGGCTGTGGAATGTAAATTAATCCTGATGGACATTGGTACAGAGACCCCTTGAAGCACTAAAGATAAAACCTCAAGAGCTGGAGGGATCGCACAGCAATTAAAGGCACTTATCTGCAAAGCCTGACTGCCTGGATTCGATTCCCCAGCACCCACATAAGCCAGATGCATAAAGTGGTGCATGTGTCTGAAGTTTGTCTGCAGTGGCAGGACCAATCTCTCTCTCTCTCTCTCTCGCTCTCGCTCTCTCGCTCTCTCTCTCCCTTTCTCTCTACTTGCAAATAAATAAATAAAACATTTTTTAAAAGATAGAACTAGGAGGCAGAGGTAGGAGGATCGCCATGAGTTCGAGGCCACCCTGAGACTACATATTTAGTCTGGGCCAGAGTGAGACTCTACCTAGGAAAAAAAAAAAAAAAAAAAAAAAAGATAGCACTAAAAAAACAAAGATAGAACTTCCATATGATTCAGCCACAACACTTCTGAATATAAACCCGAAAGAATCAAGGCAAACTTAGCACAGAGATACCTGCACACCTGAACTTACTGTCAATATTAATAATAGTCAAATTATGGAATTAGCCCACAAATGAATAAATGGATAAAGATAATTTGGTGTGTGTATGTAAGGGTGTGTGTGTAATGGAGTTTTACTTGTCCAATAGAAAAATGAGATAGGCCTGGGGGCACAGACCTATAATCCCAACTATTCAGGAGGCTGAGGCAAAAGAATCATAAGGTCAAAACCTGCCTGGGCTAGAGTGAATTCAAGGACAATCTAGATAAAATAATGACACCGTGTTTGAAAATTAAAAGTAAAGAGAGAGGGCCTAGAAGGATGGCTTAACGGTTAAGACATTTACCTACAAAGCCAAAGGACTCAGGTTCGATTCCCCAGGACCCATGTAAGCCAGATGCACAAGGTGGTACATTTGTCTGGAGTTCATTTGCAGCAGCTAGAGTCTCTGGCAAGCCCATTCTCTCTATATATCTATCACTCTCTCTTTCTCTCTGTCAAATAAATAAATAAAAATAAAATATATTCTAAAAAAAAAAAAGTAGAGAAAGGGGCTGGGAGATGGCCCAGTCAGTACAGTGCTTGCCTAATGCTTGTGAGGATCTGAGTTTCGATCACTGCACCCATATAAAAGCTAGGCATAGCAGGGCATGGTGGCACACACCTTTAATCACAACACTTGGGAGGCAGAGGTAGAAGGATCACTGTGAGTTTGAGGCCACCCTGAGACTATATAGTTAATTCCAGGTCAGCCTGAACTAGAGTGAGACCTTACCTCAAAAAAAAAAAAAAAACATGCATGGTAGCACATACCTGCAGTGCCAGCCCTGGGGAGGGGAGGTCCAAGCAAGAGGATCCCCCAGGGGCTTGAGCTGAATCACTGAGTTCCAAGTTTAACACAAGATCCCAACTCAGGGCTGGAGAGATGGCTTAGCGGTTAAGGTGCTTGTCTGTGAAGCCTAAGGACCCAGTTTCGATTCCCCAGTACCCACATAATCCAAATGCATAAAGTGGTGCATGCATCTGGAGTTTGTTTGCAGTAGCTAGAGGCCCTGGCATGCCCATTCTCCTTATATATCTGCCTATCTCTCTCATTCTCTCTCTCTCAAATAAGTAAATAAATAAGTAATTTAAAAAAAAAACATCCTCACTCAAAAACTAAGATGGAAGGCAATCAAGGAGGACACCTAGCATTGACCTCTGTCCTACACCACACACACACACATATACACACGTGTGCATGCATGAATACCCTCACACATGTGTGCATCCACCCACATATGAATAGGCATATATACATGTATGCACACTACATAATATGTGAAAATAAACAAATACAAGTTAAAATAAGGCTGAAGATATAGCTCAGTGCTTGCCTATCATGTGTAAGGTCCGAGGTTCAATCCCCAGTACCACAAAAACAGAAAGACAGAGAAAAAGAAAGAAGGGTGGGAAAAAGAGAGATTAGATCATCATGCTGTTTATTTTCTTGTAGGAAAATGGAATGGAACTAGAGCTTATCCTGTTAAATGAAATAAGCCAGACTCAGAAAAACAAATACTGCATGTTTTCTCTCATATGTAGAAGACAGGACAAAAAAGAAGATGAAACCCATAAAACTAAAAGGGAAATACTATGGGAGAGTAACGATGCAGGAGGAGGAGGAAGATAAGAAATAGTAAGGTAGGGCTAGGGCTGTAGCTCAGAGGTACAACACCTAGTTCAATCAAGCATGAACAAGGCCTTTTGTGTGATCCCCAGTAACACACATACAACAATAGGAAAAGATATCAAACCCTTAAGAGAATTCTATTACAATGTTTTCTTTTATGTTTATATATAGTATATGTTCTACTGTCCTACAAATGTTGGACAATGTTGCTTTTCCTTTCATAGACATTACTATTAGTTGTTATGCTCTTCTTGAGACGGGGTCTTGCTATATAGCACAGGCAGGTCTTGAACTCATGGCGTCCTGCCTCAGTCTCCAGAGTGCTGGGATTACAAGGTCCAAACCACCATGCCTAACTTCATAAACATTTAAATATTTTTGAGACCCCCTAGGGTCTCATGTAGCCCAGACTAGCCTTGAACTTGATATGCAGACAAGGTTGACCTTGAATTTCAGAATCTCCTGCCCCAGCCTCCTGAGGGTTGGCATTGAAGACTAGAGGCACCATGCCATTTTTTATCCAATGCCATGTTTTATGTGGTGCTGGGGATCAAAGTCAGGGTTTTGTGCATGTTAGGCAAGCAGTCTACCAATTGAGCTATATTCCCAGGCTATAAATATTGTTTTTAAATCACACTACGAGATGAGATGATCTTTATACAAAATATAAAACAGTTTAAGATTTTAAACAAGTATCTAGTCAAGCATAAGAAACATGACAGTGGACTTTTATTAGAGACACTGTGGTCTTACATCAGAATCTCAGAGCGTGGTAACACAGCTCTTTACGCTTGCATCGCCATGTGCTCTTCTATCTCATGAGCTGTAAGTTCCTCATAGAAATCAGTGCTTTACATGATGTGTCCATCAGTGCAGCATTAGAGTAAATGTCTTAAATAATAGTAAAGAGAATAATTAAAGCCACAAGTATGTCCCTTCTGACATATTACTGAATGGCCCCGTGGCTAGCAGTATGAATCTCTGATACTAGCCTGCTCTACTTGGAAAAAGAACCATTTGGAGAGGTAGCAAAATCAATCATTTCCATCTGCTGCAGCCAGGCACACCGAGGTACCAGCTTTACTTTAACGGAGAGAATGGAAGTTTCATTTGGTCTTCATCTCAATAGAAAGACACGCTGAGTAAGGCCTTCCAAATCCGACGGCCTGTGAGAGCCAACAAAAGGCCGGGAGCTGGAGGATGAAGAAAAGAAACTCTTGCACAGAGTGTTCGGACTTGGCAGCTACTGGTGATAGGATCAGACTCGGGACAGAACATTCTTGTTTTACTTCTCTGTATTTTCATAAAAAGATGTTTCCATTCCAGCACTTGCCCATGCCTGTGCACGGCGGTGAGAGCAGTGCTCACGGGCTCTCGGACCATATGGGACGCATTCAATGACATCATCCGCCTCTGCGCTGGCCAAGTTAGCCTCTCCTACAGACCACCAAAACACAGTTCACAGTCCCTATGGGGCTAAGAGAGTAGTTCCAAGGCAATAGGTCGGTCCTGCAGGATGGAGAGGTTATTAATGTTTCATACCATATAACCATGCCCTCCCCATTCCCTAATAAATAAACTTTTGTAATCCTGTAATGTAGTGAGCTTTCATTAACTCTTTCATTGCTGTGTGGGACGGTGGAGTGAGCGCACGCCTGGTGGCTGTGTGCTCCGGCAGGTGCTGTTTCCTGTGCTTTTGAGGAAGAGATTACAGAATGAATTTTTATTCTGAAGACAGATGCAAATTACTATGTGAGTTGTAAATCATAATTCTTGTAATTGATATTTTTCATTAATGACTATGAAATAAAATCAAAGCAGCTTTTCTATCAAAGAAAAGCTTTCAGTAATGTTGATCTCCTAATTTAACCATCCTAGTTAAGAGTTTTAAATGACAAAATAAAAGAGTCTTAAATAACTATAGAATGGATTCTATGATCCTTCAAGATGGTTAAATATCTTGATAATTATTTCTGAAGACATTTTTTTAAAACCCTCTTTTTTGCTGAGACAAGGCTTTGCTATGTGGCCCAAGATGGCCTTTAAGTTGTAGCTCACTCTTCCAGATGTTAGGATTACAGCTTGCACCACCTGACTCAATTATTGTGAAGAGCAGTGGAAGCGCTGGAGTGAAGAGCAACGGTGCTCATATCGAGTTGTTTCTGTGGCCTGGTCTGCACCAAGACCCGGCGTGCAGTAAGGAGAATGAGGAGGAGCGGGCTGCCGAGAGGCTTCCAGTGGGTCCTCCTTCCCATCAGCTCGCACGCTGAGCAGGTTCAGCCAACACGGAGCTCAACAGCAAAAACCACTCAGGGTTTTAAGGTCAATGTCAAGGCATTTAATGTTTGTGCAATGCAACAGAGTAGAACTCTCTCTGAAGGCCTCAGCATCTCCCCATTCGGCCCTTATGTGGCACATCCAGCAGCACTAGCAATTTGGTAAATTACCAAAAGAGTAAAGCAAATATAACAAACATTCCATCTTTTAAATTTTTATTTATTTGTATTTTTGAAACAGCCTCATGAAGCCAAAGATGACCCTGAGCTGCTGATCATCCTGTTTCTATCCTCCAAGTGCTAGGATCACAGGTACACAGCACCACGCTCTACTTATGAATTCATACTAACATACTTCCATTTACAAATGAATTTCAGTGAATTCATGGATTTGGAAAGGGACGGTTTTATTATGCATATGTTAACATAAATAGTAAACTGATAATATACTGCTATGAATTTCCTGAGGCATAAGACTATCCACTACACTGTGATACTTAAGAATTGCCTAAACTGAGGCAGAGGTAGGAGGATCACCATGAGTTCGAGGCCAGTCTGAGATTACAGAGTGAATTCCAGGTCATACTGAATTACAGTGAAGCCCACCTAGAAAAAACAAAAGAAAAAAAAAAAAGAATTGCCTAAGCTGGGCTGGAGAGATGGCTTAGCAGTTAAGATGCTTACCTACAAAGCCAAAAGACCCAGGTTCAATTCTCTAAGACCCACATAAGCCAGATGCACAAGGTGGTACATTAGTCTGATGTTCATTTGCAGCGGCTGAAGGCCCTAGCATGCCAATTCTCTCTAGTTGTCTGACTGACTGTCTGTCTGTCTATCTATCTATCTATCTATCTATCTATCTATCTATCTATCTATCTATCAATCTATCTATCTATCTATCTATCTGCCACTTTCTCCCTCTCTCTTAAATAAAAATAAATTTTAAAAAGAAGAAGAATTGGGCTGGAGAGATGGCTTAGTGGTTAAGCGCTTGCCTGTGAAGCCTAAGGACCCCAGTTCGAGGCTCAGTTCCCCACGTTAGCCAGATGCACAAGGGAGCACACGTGCCTGGCGTTCGTTTGCAGTGGCTGGAAGCCCTGGCACGCCCATTATCTCTCTCGCTCTCTGCCTCTTTCTCTCTCTCTCTCTCTCTCTCTCTCTCTGTTGCTCTCAAATAAATAAAAATAAACAAACAAAAAAAATTTTTTTAAAAGAAGAATTGCCTAAGCTTTTCAAAACGAAGTCTAGGGCTGGTTAGAGGTGCTTGCTTGCAAAGCCCGTGGTCCAGATTCGATTCCCCAGCACCCACAGAAAGCCAGATGCACGAAGTGGCACATGTGGCTGCAGTTTTGTTGTTGTTGTTGTTTTGTAATGGCAAGAGGCCCTGCACTCCCATTCATTCTGCCAACTGCCCAGCATGAGACAAGCCATCTCTATCGCATCTGTCAGGAAACACTACAGATGAGTGCTGCTCTGTGAGCTGACCTGACAACTTCCTCCAGGAAGATGGAGGTAGATACTGAGATACTCATCAGAGCAGAAAATCAGAGGCTGCTGACAGCACAACACAAAAGGGGGCTAATAACTCTCCCTCCAAGGATCAGGGAATACTGCAGAAGAGAGGGCAGAAAGAATATAAGAGCCACAAGTGGGAAGGTGTACTCTGAGGCATTGTTCCCATGCCTCCCCCCCACACACACACACACGAAGACTGACTGGTGCATTCACGGCCCCACAGTGAATACCAATAACCCACTGAGGAGGGCCCTCCGTGGAGTGGGGATGGGAGAGAAGGAGCATAAGACCGTATAAGCATAACCTGATGGGAATATGACCAATTTGCAATATGTTCCTATATTAAAGTTCTCAATTAAAAATAAAATAAAACAGTCAGGCATGGTGGTGCACGCCTTTAATCCCATCACTCAGGAAGCGGAGGTAGAAGGATTGCTGTGAGTTCAAGGTCACCCTGAGAATTCAGAGTGAATTCCAGGTCAGCCTGGGCTTGAGTGCGACCCTACCTCGAAAAACCAAAATAAAATAAAATAAAACAAGAAGTAACTCAAAAAAATAAATAAATAACTTAGTATTAACACAAACTGCTTTCCCTGTAATGAGTGAATAATATATTATTCACTTTGTGCATCAGGAGCTTGGGCTCACAGACAACAAACATCACAGCCAGGGTTTCACAATACGTGACAGGGCTAAGCTTCCAGAGCAAGCATTTTGAACCGAAAGCCCACCAAGTTTCCTCTACATCAAACTGACCAAACTGAAAGAGACTAATAATAAAGGTACAAAGAGCTGGGCTTGGTGGTGCACACCTTTAATCCCAGCACTCGGGAGGCAGAGATAGGAGGAGCGCCATGAGTTCAAGGCCACCCTGAGACTACACAGTGAATTCCAGGTCAGCTTGAGCCTAGAGTGAGACCCTACCTCGAAAAAAAACAAACAAAACTAAATAAATAAGTAAATAAAGGTACAAAGTTCAAGTCCTCTAAGAATGACAGTAGTCGCCTTACCCACAGAGGAAACATAAAAGACAGCTCCTCTGGGGCTGGAGAGATGGCTTAGCACTTGCCTGTGAAGCCTAAGGACCCCGGTTCGAGGCTCAATTCCCCAGGACCCACGTAAGTCAGATGCACAAGGTGGTGCATGCATCTGGAGTTCATTTGCAGTGGCTGGAGGCCCTGGCGCGCCCATTCTCACTCTCTCACTCTCCTTCTCTGTCTCTAATAAATAAATAAATCTTAACAAAAAAAAAGGCAGCTCCTCCAGTGGATGCACAGACAGTGCCATGCACCAGCCACGCTGTCTGTCATGCTCCACACAGTAGGGCCACGGTCAGCCGCAGACCACATACTCAACGGTAGTCCCATAAGACTATAAAAGGAACTAAGATGTTCATCCCACTTGGCAACGTTGTGGCCATCCTAACACTGCAGCACACTGCATTATTCATGTTTGTGGATATCATGGCCTAAACCAGCCTATGGTGCTGCCAGTCACTTCTTTATATATTAACTATGCTGTGCTTTTTGTTTGTTTGTTTTTATTTATTTATTTGAGAGCGACACACAGAGAGAGAAAGAGGCAGATAGACAGAGAATGGGTGCGCCAGGGCCTCCAGCCACCGCAATGAACTCCAGACGCGTGCGCCCCCTTGTGCATCTGGCTAACGTGGGTCCTGGGGAATCAAGCCTCAAACCGGGGTCCTTAGGCTTCACAGGCAAGTGCTTAACCACTAAGCCATCTCTCCAGCCCTATGCTATGCTTTTTAAAAATATTCTTATTTATTTATTTTCAAGGAGAGAGAGAGGATGGGCACACCAGGGCTTCCAGCCACTGCAAACAAATTCTAGACACATGTGCTAATTTGTGCATCTGGCTTTACATGGGCACTAGGGAATCAAATACAGATCGATAGGCTTTGCAAGCAAGCACCTTAACCATTAAACCAGCTCTCCAGTCCTACTATACTATACTTTTAATTATTATTGTACAATATACTCTTTCTACTCATAAAGACGCTTCTGTGAAGTATATGTTTATGCCATGTTACGTCAGCCACAGCCTCATTCAGCTCCTGTTCATTGTGTCTTGACTGCATCAAGAGGCCGTGCTGAGTGATGGACCCATACCATGTAGGTTTGTGTACATGCACTCCAGGATGTCCCCACAATGACATCACCTAATGACACATTTCTCAGAATGTACCACTGTCACTAAGTGGTGCAGGCCTGTACTAGGTATTTTCCTATCTATACATGCCTATGATTAATTCATATGTTAGGCACAATAAGTAATCAACAGTAGTAACTAATAATAATATAGAATAATTGTAGCAATTTACTACAATAAAATGACCAGCATTGCCACTTTTGTACCTGAGTAATATGGGGGTGACCTGAACACAAGTGCCAACCTGAGAACACAGTTACCCACCCAGTGACTGGTGGCACGTCAGTGTGGACACCTGACAAAGGGACTGTTCTGATGAGGGAGGGAGCAGGACAGCACAATTCATCATGGTGCCCAGAACGGTGTATAACCCTAAAACTTATAAAGTCTTTGTTTCTGGAATCTGCCATTTAATATTTTAGGACAGAAGTTAAAGTACAAGTAAATGAACTGCAGAAAACAAACCCCTAGACAAAGGAGGACATTATAATTAGGCAATAGAAGAGATTAGCACCAGATCATAGTTTTGTCCCTAAAAGCAAGTATATTGAAAGCAGAAAACTAGCATCCTTTGAAAGCCAAAAGAGTACATGTACAAACTAATATCCAAGATCTTCAATAGGGCTTCAGTCTAATAGATGCCCCACTTTAAACTATTCAGTTAACCATCCCTAGTCCCCCCTATTTACTGGACTTCCTAATATATTGTTTCTAAAAGTTCCATTATTCTATCTGTTGTCCAGTATTTGAAGACAACAGTCACCTGAAACTGGGACATAAGATCACCTCTTCAAAGATAAAAAATTGGAAAGTCTAAAATATTAAAAGCACCAAGAGAAAGACTGGCTGAAGAGTTTCTTCTGACCAGCCTTGCCCGCTCCTGATGAAGCAGAGCCCCGCCCAGGATGGACGCTCCTGGGACAACGGAAGCCAGGAGAGGAAAAGGAAAGCTTGTACACCCCAAAAATAGTCAAATACTGGCAGCTATAGCTGCACAGAAAAGAACGCAGGTCATAAGAGAGACAGAGTCCCAGCCAGTGAACTCCCACATAGGTCCAGTATGCAAACCAATGACAAGGCAATCTTAGTAATAACTATCAATGTCTTATGTGCTCTTAAGCTACAGACTGTCTCGGCCGCCAGATTCAAGAATTCCAGTTCCCAGGGCTGCAGGGATGGTTTAGCTGTTAAGGCGCTTGCATGTGAAGCTTAAGGATTGAGCTTTCGATTCCCCAGGACCCATGTAAGCCACATGCACAAGGTGATGCATGCATCTGGAGTTCATTTGCAATGGCTAGAGACCCTGGCATGCCCATTTCCTCTCTCTCTCTCCTTCTCTCTCTCTGCCTCTTTCTCTCTCTGTCTGTCAAATAAATAAATAAATAAAATATCTAAGGGCTGGATGGCTTAGCTGTTAAAGCATTTGCCTGCAAAACCAAAGGACCCAGGTTCAATTCCCCAGGACCCACATAAGTCAGATGCACAAGGTGGCACATGCATCTGGAGTTGTTGTAGTGGCTGGAGGCCCTGGCACGTCCATTCTCTCTCCCTCTCCCTCTCTCTCTCTCTCTCAAATAAATAAATAAAAATAAAATATTTTTAAAAATAATTTTTTTCCAGAAAAGAATTCCAGTTCCCAGTAGTCAGATAAAGTTCTCCAGAACATTGCAACTGAAAATAACTCATTTAAGCCATTGACGTTCCTGAGTGCATGAGTAACACGCATTTCAGCACTATTCTGACTATCCTAATGAGGAACATAGGGTGGAAATGCTTCTAGCCCTGTTTCCTCAGCACTGCCTTAAGACTTCATCATGCATTAAATGTGAACTCAAAGTTCAAAGCATTTTTCTCTTTTTAATTTATAGACAAGGTATTCAAAATATTCTTAGTATTAATGACGTATTTACTATATATACTAGGTGTAATAAGTTCAGCATTTTGAGCAAAAATCTTAATCTTATCCACTGGCTTTCTCTGAGTTCAGCATGGAAGTTTCAGATTTATAAAGACTTATAAATCTTGCATTAAAAGGATTTCAGGGAACTGAGAAATTAATTGGTTTGCTCAACAGACGTCCTAAAATCACAAATGACTGGCTTTCGTAGCCTGCCCTGGTATGGAAGTACAATTAGCACTTACAGTGTGGGCTTTGGCGCATGTATTGCCCCAGTGTAAAGCAGCCTTTTGGAGTGACTCTCCATTTCACCTACTTTGAGTGTGAAGCTGGTTCTCTCAGTGGAACACTGTGGGCCTGGCTCAGCTTGGACTGACTTGAGTTTTGAGAAATAGTAGATAAGATAAATAAGTGAAAATGCATACTCACAAACAAAGCAAATACAGATTGAAGTTAACATGTTGAGCAGGATTCAGCTATTAGTGAGGAAGGAAGCAAAAAGGTCTCCAACCTTCATTCATGACTGACAGGCTTTTTTCATCAGAATCTCCTAAACGCCAAGGCCTAAGAAATAACTGACAAGGCAGAGTTAACAGGCTAGGGCACAGGAGAGGAAATGTTTTCACTGTTCCAACTGCATATGCTATGTGCCTTGGGTAAGTCACCTCAATCTTACCATCCATAAAATTTTTAAAGCTATCCTAACTCCCCTTTAAAGTCCTAAGATAATATTCTTATTCTTTTTTATATTTTATTTATTTATTTGAGAGAGAGAATGAGGCAGAGAGAGAGAGAGACAAAGAGAATGGGCGCACCAGGGCCTCCAGCCACTGCAAACAAACTCCAGATGCATGCACCCCTTGTGCATCTGGCTTACGTGGGTCCTGGAGAGTTGAACCTGGGTCCTTTGACTTTGCAGGCAAACACCTTAACCACTGAGCCATCCCTCCAGTCACAATATGCTTATTCTTAAAAGTCATTTCAAGACGGGCGTAGTGGTGCACGCCTTTAATCCCAGCACTCAGGAGGCAGAGGTAGGAGGATTGCCATGAGATCAAGGCAACCCTGAGACTACGTAGAGAATTCCAGGTCAGCCTGAGCTAGAGTGAGACTCTACCTCGAAAAACCCAAAAAAAAAAAAAAAAAAAAAAGTCATTGCAGAACCCTTAGATATTTAGTTTTCCAAGCAATGACAGGTCACAAATGGTCAAATGAGGAAAAGAGTAGTTGTTACAAGAAGCAAAGCGCCGCTTCCACCAGTCAGGAAGGTCCAACCGCGCCCTTGGTGCAGGGAGAACTATAAATGCGGCCCGGCACGAATCCCAGACTTACTTAAAACATTATGAGATTCTTTTTCACAATCTTTTTTGTAACTCAGTTGCATGATTCTTGAACATGAAATATGTAGATGATGACTGAAATTATTATCATATCCAGAAATCCCTCATGATAGCATGAGTCCACTAGGAACAGAAGAAAACTCTTTTATCTGTAGGTAAATCTCTTCTGGCTCTTCAATTTTGCTTCATTTTACAACAGGATGAAGAAAAGCAGAAAAGAGAGAAGTAAAATTTATTACAATCAAGTGTTAACACTTAAAGCAAAAACACAAAACTGCCAGGCATGGTGGCACACGCCTTTAATCCCAGCACTTGGGAGGCAAAAGTGGGAGGATCACCATGAATTCAAAGTCACCCTGAGACTACATAGGGAATTCCAGGTCAGCCTGGGCTAGAGCAAGACCCTACCTTGAAAAACCAAAAATAAAAACACAGAACTATGAGTGAGTTTTGTGTTCTAGACAGAACAAATTCGAGGGCCCTGGAGAACATTCTACAACTGATGTTCTACTACGTGGTCCTAAGAGTTCAGGGAATACCACCAGCCAATATGACAAGCTAGGTTACATGACAACTAGTTTCTCTAATTCCAAATGGATGCAGATAGGGAAAGAAAAAAAAAACACTAGATTTAGTGTCATATCATCTACATTTGCAGCTTGATAGCAAAAAATAGCAAATCACTTAGGCCAGGCGTGGTGGCACACACCTTTAAATCCAGCACTCGGGAGGCAGAGTTAGGAGGATCACTGTGAGTTCAAGGCCACCCTGAGACCACATAGTAAATTCCAGTTCAGCCTGGGCTAGAGCAAGACCCTGCCTAGGAGGAAAAAAAAAAAAAACAGCAAATCCAAGACAGAAAATAAGTTATAGTCTTTCCAAACTAACTCTTAATTGGTAGCAAAAAAAAAAAAAAAAGACAATAATGCCTATTCTCACAAAGCTAAAAGGATCCAATAAGTTAATGTCTGAGGAAGTACTTTATATTATATAAAATCTTTCCATATACATAGCTGACAAAATCTGCAAGGTCTAGAAATCTGCACCAAAACTCTCCCTTTTACAATGAATAACTAGAAGCCAACTGCATATTCGGTCATAAGCGTGTAATATTATTGTTAGGTCAACCTCCTTCCCTGTTGTTTGCTTTGAAACAGAATCTAATCCCAGGTTAGCCTCCAACTTGCTATGTAGGTAAAGATTACCTTGAACTTCTGATCTTCCTGTCATCTCTCCCAAGTCAAAGTCTTCATTTCAGGAAGGATGGAGTATCTTGTGTCAGACCACTTCTCCCATGAAAATTATCCCCATGGGGCTAGAGAGATGGCTTAAAGACGGCAACACCAGCATGGGGACCTCAGTTCACCTCCTCACTGTGCATGTAATGCCAGATGCTATACATGGGCATCAGTAATCCCAAAGCTTCTGCAGCAAGGGAAGTGGAGGCAGGAGAATCCTCTAGAAGCTTGCAGGCCAGCTAGCCTGGCAATTGAGCAGTGAACAAGAGACCCTGCCTCAAACAAGGTGGAAGATGAGAACCAATATCCAAGAGTTGTTCTCTGGCCTTCACATGTGCACTGTGGCATGCCCTTATCCACATTCACATATATAAACACAACGTGCTTACATACACATGCACACGTCATATGCAAACACACACACACACCACAAAAAAAGAAAAAAAATACCTCCATAAAATCCAAAAATATATTTTAAAAACAATCTGTTTAGCAAAGACATCAGAGAGCTGATTAGGCAACTAGGCTCCAGGAAGCTAAGATTCCAGAGACTGAGCAGAGGCTCTGCTGTCCATCCTTCTCGGGGGCCACTGCTCTACCCAGGAGGCCAACAAGTCATCTGAGCTTGCCGACTTGAGGCTGCTTCTGGAAAACAGAAGAGCCATGCTCTGGTTGTCCCATGGGGTCGTCAGACAAATTAGAAATTTGCAGAATGAAAATCCCAGAAAAGAGAAGGAAGTGGGCAACTAAGGCTGATGCCCAGCCAGCTCTTCCCTCGAGATATTTGCCAAGTGGTGTGAGCAGAGACTCGCACGCTGCCACAGAGAAGCAAGAAATCTCCGCCCACTGAGCTGAGGGCGCAGCGCCCAGCAGGTAAGAAGCCCTTCTCAGACAAGAACTCTACTGACCTGACCGGACTGGGGGCCAGCCTCCACTCTGCCCAGCAGAGAGACGGCAACAAGGCTGCAAGCATAAGCGCCTGATTTGGTCCCAAGAACCCACATTAAAAAGAAAAACAAAAAGGCAGACATGGTAGCACATGCTTGTAGTCCCCGCTCTGGGAGGCAGAAACAGGCGGACCCTGGAGCTCACTAGCCAGGCATGTCAGCCTATTTGGCAAGCTCCAGGTCAATGAGAAGCTCTTGTCCTGAGAAACAAGGTGAACAGCGAGCCTGATGAATGACACCTGAGGTTGTCCTCTGGCCTCCGAAAGCGCAAGCGTGCATGCCCACCTGTACCACATGCACCTGCGCAAACATGAACGCAAGATCACACTGCCTGTGAACTCACCAATTTTAATACAGAACATCTGCCTTTCCACCAAAACTTAACACATACGCCAAAAGATAATCATGAGGAGACAGTGAGAATACTCAACTGAGAGACAGACAGACACGGGAGCCTGGGGAAGTGCAAGAAGTAAGGAAGAGCTTCTCAAGTGCTGTGGTTGCTGTGTTTAAGAACCAAGAAACAGAGAACACTGAGAAACTGGTGAGCAGCCATGTGGAGAAGTAAGAAACAATGCCACCAACATTAGAATTCCATAAACGACTTTAAACAGTATGTTACTGATGAAGTAGGATGAAGGCCAATAAAAAATAATCAAAAACAGCAAGAAAGGAACTGAGAAAGGAATGTCAATGTATGTTATCATGTGGGTGAGCCAGGAAAAAAATTTCACTTACTTTGGGTTTTGTTTTGTTTTGTTTTGTTTGTTTTTGTTTGTTTGTTGAGGCAAGGTCTCATGTAGCTGAGGGTGACCTTAAACTCTTTATCTTCCTGTCTCTACCTCCCAAGTGCTGGGATTATAGGAATGGACCCCCAAAAAAAATCTAAGTGAAAGAAGCCAGGCACGAAAGAACAGATACTCTGTCTGTTTTGTGTGAAAAATCCAGAACTGGCCAGGCGATAGAAAGAAAAGGTAGGTGAGTAGCTGCCCAAGGCCGAAGGGGAAGGGGAGGGGAAGGAGTAACACAGCCAGCACAGACTGCATCCACTACTCTGGTTCCTAATCCCATTCATGTGCAGATCATGCCTAGTGCTTTTATGACTTTCGGAGCTCCAGACTCAAATATCCACCTGCCACTTACTGTCGCTCTCTGAAGCTGTTACAGTGCCTCGCACTGGACATGTTCTAAAGCGAGTTCTACCTGCTGTCTCTCCTGTTCCTAACAGAAACAGATGTCACCTTTCCCTTCGTTCTTCCTCCTTATGCCTGATTTCATTGCCAGGTAGCAAACAGTTATCTGCAATTTTATCACCTATACCTGCACGTCCCATCTTCATAGTTATTACCACAGTCCAAGATACCACAAATCACTTATACACTACTTACACACAGACTCAACCACAGTCCAAGGTGCAAACACATGCCTTACAAACTAGACTCTACCACGGTCCAAAGTATACACACATCACTTCTACTAGTATCTCCTCTCCTTGTTTACACTCATGCCCCCCTCCCCTTGGAATTGTTCTCCCAGCTTCCACAATAACCTTTTTTTTTTTCAATTTTTAAATTTTATTTCAGAGAGAGAGAGAGGAAGAGGAAGAGATTGGGCACGCCAGGGCCTTCAACCTCTGCAAGTCAACTCTAGACACATGCACCACCTTGTGCATCTGGTTTATGTGCTAGGAATAGAACCTGGGTCCTTTAGCTTTGCTGACAAGCACATTAACCACTAAGCCATCTCTCCAGCCCCATAGTAACCTTTTAACCTTTTCCTTTTCTTTCACTTTGAAGCAGTGTCTCAGGTAGTCCAGGATAATAACCTTGATGTAGATAATTTTGACCTTGTACTTCAGATCCTCCTGCCTCTCCCTTCTGAGTATTGGGACTACATGTGTAACCACCAAGCCCAGTTCATGCAGTGCTGTGGATTGAACCCAGGGCTTCCTGCACACTCTACCAGCTAAGCTATAACCCTAGCCTCAGAGTCTTTTTAAAATGAAGATCCCATCAGTCCAGTGGATTCAAACTCAAACGGGTTCTTAATGCACTTTTTAAATTTTTAATTATTTATTTATTTGAGAGAGAGAATGGGCACACCAGGGCCTCTAGCCACTGCAAACTCCAGACACATGTGCCACCTTGTCCATCTAGTTTATGTAGGTACTGGGGAATTGAACCTGGATCCTTAGGCTTCGCAGGCAAGTAACTTAACCGCTAAGCCATCGTTCCAGCCCTTTCTGAGTGCTTTTTGAATCAGGGTCTCATGCAGCCCAGGTTGGCCTCAAACTCACTGTAGCTGAGGATGGCCTTGGACTCCTCTCCTCATCTCCTACCAGCCCGCCCCTCTGGCGTCACTACAGGCGGGACCCTCTCCACCAGTGCAAAGAACACACAGAGCTTCTCTGACTTTAAAGCACTGCTCCAGGAGTCCTCACAAAGCCTCCTGACCCAAAAGTCATCTCAGAAACATCCTCACTATCCTAAGTCACGTCTCTCCTTTCCTCTCCTCTCTAATACGATGTGGACTTACTTCTTACTATTTATCATGATGGATATCACAAGTAGATCTATTCTCTCAACTAGTATATAAATACAAAATTCTGTACTTAGGGGGCTGGAGAGGTGGCTTAGCAGTTAAGCACTTGCCTGTGAAGCCTAAGGACCCCGGTTCAAGGCTCAATTCCCCAGGACCCACATTAGCCAGATACACAGGGGGTGCACGCATCTGGAGTTCGTTTGCAGTGGCTGGAAGCCCTGATGCACCCATTCTCTCTCTCTCTCTCTCTCTCTCTCTCTCTCTCTCTCTGCCTCTTTCTCCGTCTGTCGCTCTCAAATAAATAAATAAAAACAAACAAAACATTTTTGAATTTTTTTTTTTAATTCTGTACTTAGGTCGTTTGAGGGGGGATAAGACAAGGTCTTGTGTATCACAGACTGGACTAAAATTCACTGAGTAGCCAGGGCAGATCTTGAACTTCTGATCCTTCAGCCTCCACCTCCCAAGTACTAGGATTACTGGCATGTACCACTAATACCTGGCTATAATTATAGGTTCTGTTTATTTGTTCACAGCTGTATCACCAGTGTCTTAAAAAATGTCACAATGAAAAGCTTGTGAGTGCAATCAGAGAGCTGCCAACATCTCTAACCATGGATGTTTACAATATTAATAATTTTAAGAGACTATCTGGTGGCACTACTAGGGTCTCAGCAACCCAAGAGGTAGATGCTGGAGAACCACTTAAGCTCAGCAGTTGGAGGCCATCCTGAGCAACACGGACCTCATTTCAACAAACAATTCCGTTCAGCATCACGACAGATTTAAATGCATCTTCTCTCACTATAATCCAGGTGGGGCTTGGCAACGCCAAAATACAAGGGTTCCCCAGTTAGCAGACATTTGGGCCTTCTACCAAGTTTGCCAAAATGCCTCAGATTCACCCCCTTTTAACTCCATGTTAGTGAGTGCTTATGGGAATCTTTAAGTGAAAAGGGTGTAGCCCGTTTAAAAAGAAAACTGCCACCTGCCTAAATCCGCTACCATCGCCATCACCATAGACGCTCAAGAAACATTAAGGGATTTTTTTCACAGGTGCACAGCAAAGGCAATAGTAGAAAGATGGCTTGATGCCAATCCTGTTCTAAAAAGGCCATGATCTTTCCAGAAAAAAAAGAAAAAAGGTAATATAAGGGGCGATCACCCTCACTGTGATCCAAAACAAGTCTTGGATCAAGGCTTTGCAAAAGATATTGACTTGTTCTCTTCATCCCAACCTAACTCAAGTTTCTTGCCTAAATTTAGAGAAAATAATTTATAGCTTTGCAGGTAGCCTTTGATCTACATTATTCAAAAGTCAAAACAAGAAGACAATATTTCCCAAACTGATATGTGAATCTCTTGGGCAAAAAGGTAGTAATGGCCTGGCACGGTGGTGCACGACTGTAATCCCAGCACCTGGGAGGTAGAGGTAGGAGGATCGCTGTGAGTTCGAGACCATCCTGAGACTACATAGTGAATTCCAGGTCAGCCTGGGCTGGAGTGAGACCCTACCTCGAAAAACCAAAAAAAAAAAAAAAAAAGAAGTAATGAAGAAGAAACCCAAACCCTAGCAAACACACAGCTCATCTTCTTCCTGCACTATGAGAAACTCAACCCCACAGCCAGGGTGCTGGCACACACCTTTAGTCCCAGCACTCCGGAAACTGAGAGAGAGGAATCACTATCAGTCTGAGGCCAATGTGGGCTAGAAAGTACGAAGCGCATCTTCCTGCACTATCAGAAACCATACCCCAGAGACAGAACACAGTGCATCTTTCCATAGTATCAGTTTTGTTCCAGAAAAATTAAGCCAAATTATGTTATTAACACAAATACCAACATGTTATATATAAGTAAAATGCAAAATTCACATAAATTACCAAGTTTAGGAAAGAATTTTCCCAGTCACAGCAGCCAATTCTAGCCAAAATTCCCAAGAGGAAATAACTTTGTCTAGAGGAATACTTTTGTACAAAAATTTGAGAAGTACTTACATGTGCCTTAAGTAATAAGTTAGATGAGTAAGGAGTATATGCCTTTAATCCCAGCATTCAGGAGACAGAGGTAGGAGGATCACCATGAGTTTGAGGCCAGCCTGAGACGACATAGTGAATTCCAGGTCTGCCTGTGCTAAAGCGAGACCCTACCTCAAAAACTAAATAAATAAATAATTTGCTAAAATGTGAGTTCTACTGAGAATTGAGAGCAGTTGTATTGATCAGCCATTATTATTTATATGGCAATTTCCCTATAATCTTTGGAAATCGCTGTCAATGAAAGCTTCTAAGCCTGAAACACTATGTGGCGGAAAATGTGGAGGGTCCCTGTAACCTTTCACATGAGAGCCGATATTAAGACACACCAACCTTTCCAGCCTCCTAGAGGATTTCTTACTCTTTTGTTGTTTGATTGATTGATTGTGTGGGGTTTTCATTTTGTGTGTGTGTGTGTGTGTGTGTGTGTGTGTGTGTGTGTGTGTGTGTGTAGTTTTTGGTTTTGGAGGTAGAGTCTCACTCTGGCCCAGGCTGACCTGGAATTCACTATATAGTCTCAGGATGGCCTCGAACTCATGGCGATCCTCCTACTTCTGCCTCCCAAATGTCGGGATTAAAGGCATGTGCCACCACGCCCGGCTCCCTAGAGGATTTCCTTAGGAAACGGGAAAATTAGAAAAACCATTACTTAATAATTCTGTCCCCTTCTACCAGTCCATATAAGTCATTTTTTGTTTTTTGAAACTTACATGATGGCAAGAAAACCTGGAGGAACAGAAACAGCAAATTCTGAATAATTTATAGCTTATCAAGGCTCACTTCTATTAAAAATCATTTAAGGGCTGGAGAAATGGCTCAGTGGCTGAAAGGTACTTGCTTGCAAAGCCTGACGGCCTGGATTCAATATTCCCCAGTACACACATAAGGCAGATGCACAAAGTGGTGCATGCATCTGGAGTTTGTTTGCAGTGGCTAGACGCCCTGGCACACCCATACTTACTCTCTCTGTCTGCCTCTAGCTTTCTCTCTTTCAAGTAAATTTAATAAAATATTTTTAATAGAGTCCTTTTGAAAAACAAACTATTTTGAGACAGGATCTCATGTAGCCAGGCTCTGAACTCACTATGTAGCTAAGGGTGGCCTTGAACTGATCCTCTTGCTTCTACCTCCACAGGAATGCACCATCTCACCCTTGCTTCTATTCAAAAATTTTTGAAGTCATTTTTTAAGAGATGATGAATGAACATGAGTTGGAAATTTTTATCCAATAGGTATATGCCATTTCACCCTCACGCTAAATTTAAGAAATACAAATTGACATAGAAACCATCCTTTGCCTCATAAAAATAAAAGGGTTGGAAACTGTAAAACACACATTCTCATATGTTGTGAGATGGGTAAAAACATAAATTCATATACATACAGATGGAGGGTAATTTGGAAACAACATGTCACTGGCTTAAAAAGCATGACATTCTTTCACAATGTTATGTTACTCTTATTCTGGGAATTTATATTAAGGAATAATTACAGGCAAAGATTCTTACAGATATTATTTAATGTTGAAAAATGGAAGCTATCCTCATGTCCCCAAATGGAAAATAGTTTAATAAATTTTAATAAAATTATATTTCCTTCCAATAAAGCAGTGCTTTATTACTCTAAATCAAATTTTGCAAAAATTTCTATAGCTATGAGAAAGTGTTTGAGACTTATTAAGTGGAAAAAATGTTCAATAGGCTTATTGATGGAGGAATTAAATACTTGTGGTTTTTCCTTAAACTTAAAATATCTTTGGCCGGGTGTGGTGGCTTACGCCTTTAATCCCAGCACTTGGGAAGCAGAGGTAGTAGGATTGCTGTTAGTTTGAGGCCACCATGAGACTACATAGTGAATTCCAGGTCAGCCTGAGCTGAAGTGAGACTCTACCTTGCAAAACCAAAAAAAAAAAATAAACATTTTAAAAAATCTTCTAAATAAAACAAAAAAAAATTTTTTTTAAAGGGCTGGAGAGATGGCTTAGCAGTTAAGTGCTTGCCTGTGAAGCCTAAGGACCCTGGTTCAAGGCTCGATTCCCCAGGACCCACGTTAGCCAGATGCACAAGGGGGCGCACACGTCTGGAGTTTGTTTGCAGTGGCTGGAGGCCCTGACGCACCCATTCTCTCTCTCTCTCTCTCTCTCTCTCTCTCTCTGCCTCTTTCTCTCTGTGTCACTCTCAAATAAATAAATAAAACAAAAAAAAAATTTTTAATCTTCAATATGATGGGAAAACTAAAATGTTCTATTATTGTAAAAACTCTTTTAATCTAAAGGCTTGCTTACCTTCCTAATTCTCTAATACAAATCTTTCAGGAAGAAACATATTTACATCTTTTTAGCTGGATGCTTAAAATTAAGATCACTTTAAGGAAATAGAAAAATATTTAAACAATATAATTGCATTGTTTCTTTTATAAATGAATTTGTTTAAATTGCCCAACTGTCTACACTTCATGAGATTTCAACAAAGACAACACGAGTACTACAAATAGAGTTTGTGCAGGTGCCACAAATATAACAAGAAATTTATGTTTGGATCCCAAATACTAATTAGAGCCTTGCTGGAACATGAAAATAAATCTGAAACTAACAATATGCAAGCTTAAGAAGAACTGACCCAGACCTGGTGACACAGACCTGTAATCCAAGCCACTCAAGACTAAACTACCCAGACTAAGGCAAGAGGATTACAAACTCAAGGCCATCTTGGATAATTTAGTAACAGCCTGTCTCAAAATAGAGAGTACATAAAGGACTGGGTATATAGCTCTGTGGCAGAGCATTTGTGGGGCATGGATAAGGCCCTGGGTTCAATCCTCTCTCTCTCTCTCTCTCTCTCTCTCTCTCTTTCTCCTTGTATATAAATAAATAAAAATATCTTTCAAAAAAGCTACAAGGATAGGCTGGAGAGATGGCTCAGCAGTTAAGGCATTTGCCTGCAAAGCCTAAGGACCCAAGTTCGATTCCCCAATACCCACCTCAAGCCAGATGCACAAGGAGGTGCATGTGTCTGGAGTTTGTTTGCAATAGCTAAAGGCCTTGGTGCACCTATTCTCCCCCCCCCCTCACTCTCTCTCTCTCTCCTGCTTCTCTAACTCTCTCCCAAATAAATCAACAAATAAATTATTTTTTAAAGCTTCAAGGAAATTGTATTCATTATTTAACAACATAATATCAGAAACCTAGAGAACTATTAAGTTATGATATCAAGCTGATAGGTAGTTATCTATGAACAGGGGGAAAAGCAAGACAGAGAAGAAAAAAGACATGGGACAGGAGGAATATAAAATGCTACTTTATAGCTGTACACACATAATTTTAATATTTGCAGATAAATCTTTAGATGAACAGACTATCTGGTGGTATAAATAAGAACGTGGTGATGGGAATTGCCCCTGGGAAGAAGTTCTGGAAAGACAAAACAAAGTTATTAAAGATTAGGTGAGGCAATAAGAATATAAATTTGTGTTTCACTGAATTCCCGAGTACTTTCATACTGAGAACTGTGTGTATGTCTCACATAATCAAAAAGTTAATATTTTTAAAAACATGAGTGTGAATTTGTGATGGGGATGAATAATTTAATATCTATACATTCAGTATGCTCTCTGCAGGAAGTTGTCTCCAAATGAGGTTCTATGCAAACCCAAGGATATCAGAAGAGAATTTTACCATATATTTGCATGAAACACTGTTAGAGTATGCAATATTTATGAATAGGTGCCCTTTGTATAAAATCTAATACTTTAATAACATTTTCATCCTTGATTTATTTAACTAGATTAAATTAAAAACGTATTTTGCCAATGCCTAAAACCCAATTCTTTGTTTTTTAACAATGCTAAATTAGTTAGATATATTCAAACTTCAGTAACACTTACAGATAGGATATAGAATCACAGAATTTTATAATTGGATAAGACTTCAGATCTTATTTTAATAAACTATTGTCATCTTACAGAGGAAGGAAAGAACATCTGAATAGTGTGGGTCTGTCTGAAAACACATACAAGTCAGAAGCCAACTTAAAGCAGTACTTCCGGACCCAATCACCACCCTGTAGATCATACTCGACCTTCCCTATCCTGTCTCAGGACCACAGAATAAGGGGAATGATTTAAAAGATAGCAAAAATGGGCTGAAGAGCAGTTAAAGGCTCTTGCTTGCAAAGCCTGATGGCCTGGGTTCAATTCCCCAGTATCCATGTAAAGCCAAATGCACAAAGTAGCACATGTGTCTGGAGTTCTTTTGCAGTGGCAGGAGACCCTGGCATGCTGATTCCCCCCACCACCAAAAATAAATAATTGCTCTCTCTTTGCATATAAATAAACAATAAAATTTTTAAAAAGAGCATGGGGGCTGGAGGGATGGCTTAGCAGCTAAGGCATTTGCCTGCAAAGCCAAAGGACCCAGGTTCAATTCCCCAGGACCCACGTAAGTCAGATGCACAAAGGGGCACATGCATCTGGAGTTCATTTGCAGTGGCTGGTGGCCCTGGTGCACCCATTCTCTCCCCCCACCCCCGCCGCCAAATCAATAAATAATTTTTTAAAGAAACAGCATGGGACTAGAGAGATTGCTCAATGGTTAATGTGCTTGTCCATAAAGCCTAAGGACCCAGGTTCAATTCCCCACATAAAGCCAGATGCACAAAGTGGCTCATGAGTCTGGAGTTCATTTGCAGTAGCTAGAGGCCCTGGAGTGCCCATTCTCTCTCCCTCTCCCTCCCTCTCTCTCTCTCTCTCTCTCTCTCTCTCTCTCTCTCTCTCTCATAACAAATTAATTAAATAAAACAGAATTTGGAAAAGGAGCATGGCCAAGCATGGTAACACATGCCTCTCATCCCAGCACTGGGGAAGCAGAGATAGTAGGATCACTGTGAGTTCAAGGTCAGCCTGAAAGTACAGAGTCAGATCCCAGTTAGTCTGGGCTAGAGTGAGTACCTCAAAAAAAAAAAAAAAAGGAAAGGAAAGGAAAAGAAAACAAAACAAAAGAAAGGACAGCAAAAGCGCAAAAGCTCAGGCTTTCTTCATAGACATTTACTTATAGTGAATCTTTATCAAATTATATTTAACATGAGCCGGGCATAGTGGTACACGCCTTTAGTGCCAGCACTCGGGAGGCAGAGGTAGGAGGATTGCCAAGAGTTCGAGACGACATAGTGAATTACAAGTCAGCCTGAGCTAAGGGTGAAACCCTACCTCAGAAAACCAAGAAAATAAAATTTAAAATTTAAAAAAATGTATTTAACATGAGCCAAGTATGGCATCACATTCTATAGTGTCAGCACTTGGGAGGCATAAAGAATCTTGAGTTTGAGGCCAGCCTGGACCACAAAGCAAGTACCAGAACAGCTTGAACTATCTAGTAACACCTCACCTCAAAATTTTATTCTTTTTTGATTTTTGGTTTTTCAAGGTAGGGTCTCACTCTAGCTCAGGTTGACCTGGAATTCACTATGTAGTCTCAGGGTGACCTCAAATTCACAGTGATCTTCCTACCTCTGCCTCCCGAGTGCTGGGATTAAAGGTGTGTGCCACCACATCCAGCTTCAAAATTTTATTCTTAATATACTTATAAAACAAGAGAAAAAAATAAAAGGGATGCAGCTAGGAAAAGAAGTTAAATTATCCTTACTTGCAGACAACACAAATCTATATTTAAAAGAATGTTAAGCTTCTACCAGAAAGCTCAGACATGATAAACACTTTCAGCAAAGTAATAACAAAAAACTCAACATACAAAAATCAGTGCATTTTCTATATACCAAAATGAACTCATCAAATAAGAAGTCGGGGGGTGGGCATCCCATTCCCAGTAGCTTTTAAAGACAAAATAAATACCTAGGAGTAAACCTCCCCAAGGAAGCAAAAGAGCTCTACGGTGAGAACTTCAAGATAGTGAAGAAAGAAATGAAGACGACACTAGAAGGTGGAAAGGCCTCCCAAGCTCATGGATTGGAAGAATTAATACCATGAAAGTGGGTATATTGACAAAAGCAGTCTAACATTTCGTTATCCTCATCAGTCCCATAACATTCTTTTTTCTTTTTCTTTTTCTTTTTTTTTTTTAGGTAGGGTTTCACTGCAGCTCAGGCTGAGCTGGAATTCACTATGGAATCTCAGGGTGGCCTCGAACTCATGGCGATCCTCCTACCTCTGCCTCCCCAGTGCTGGGATTAAAGGCGTGCGCCACCATGCCTGGCTTCCATGACATTCTTCATGGTAATACTTTCTAAGCAAAACTGTAACATACGCTGAGGACCCAAAGCTCACCTGAATGCTGAGAAGGAACAGGGAGTGTCAAGCATTGAGTGAGACATCTCTATCACACCCTCCAAGGCTCAGGGTCCATTGAGGAAGAGGAGGCAGAAAGAATGTAAAAGCCAAAGGAAAGTGAGGACTGCTTACAATGCTGTCATCCATTCACAAAGTGGTCTTTATATTCATGACCTCACAGTGACTAATGCTACCTACACAAGACCTGCATAATAGGAGGGGGGCCGATGATGACATCAAAATAGAAAAGAGACTAGTTGGAAAGAAGAAGGGATTCAGTGGAGGGGGGATTTGGGAGGGAGAAAAGCAAGGGTGGTGGGAGGGTATTAGGATCATGGAATATATTTATAATCACTGTCAATAAACAAGATTTTTAAAACTGCAACATAGACATAATTTATAATCCGTTCTTCAAGCCTTTTTGCTCTTGCTCCCTACTCTGCAATGCTCCCTTCCTGATTTTTCCTACTTGACTAGACATGCAGTGATCGTCTATTTCTTTATCCACCTCTTTCATCTGAAGGGAAAGCGGAGAGACGCACCCATGGTAAGCTAAGCACAGACCTCTCCCCCACACACACACCCACACATGCATACATATACACACACACACATATATAATCAGTGGGTAAAGAAGTAATCAATGACTGACATCTCAGTGTTCTAAGGAAGTAGGGGTGAGGTAAATGGAGACACTGTATCCTGGTATCATTCCACAGTGGTAACCTCTACACATAAGGGAAGCCTCGCCTATCCTATACCACTTAAAGCAACGGTGCCTTATTGAACGCCACCACCAGTCCTCAGCTCTAATGTTCAAAGCCACACTAAATGCCTAGCTTTTACATAAAGCAGCTTTGCTGATGGCATGGGCACATTTCTTGCTACAGGGGCATCTGTCAAACCATCTGAGTAAGTAACTGAGAGGCAGTGAGCCGGGCGGGCTCTGGACAGATGGACATGGCTGGAAGCACCCAGCAAATCAGTTCTGGTGGTAAGTGGCAAAGTGCCATTTGGGAATCTAAATTCCTCTGCCTGGCACCAACTGCCAACCCAGCCTCATTATGATTTAATGGCTCCAATGCGGCCATTGTTCTCACTGGTCCGTGAGTGCGCTCTCTCACCCCACGATTAGTCACATGGCCTCCTCACCTGTGACTCCTCCCAAATTCACATCCAAGTCCTGCCACCCCCAGGGACTGTGCATGTCCCACTTTTTTCAGAAAACTTCACCTGGCCCTGCATCAAGAACTTCTCACACTCATGCTCCAAATACCACATGTGAAAACTAGTTTACTCTTTCTTCCAAATTCTAATTCCTCTAAATTCTAATTACACAGTACATAATTATTGTCTGTTCTTCAGTCTAGTCTTCCACATGCTCATCCCATTATTCTGAAGAGCACTGACGTTCTGAGAGCCATGATTGGGCCATTCACACTCATTTATCTACTGCAGTGGCATCTAGTAAATATCTACCACTGGCAATCTCTGAGGTAATAGAACTATGAAAAGAAAAAGTCTCAAAAGACCCTGTTCTCTCAATTTCATCTTAATTCTCACTTATCACAGTGCCTAGCATAATGTTAATACCTAGTGGCTATTAGTGTGTTTTCCTGTTAATTGCACAACTTTAAATTTAGAATGCATAACAATTGTATTCTGGAGTTCAAATGCCTTTTCAAAAGGAGAGGTATGTGGTTCAAGGCTTATTACAGTTAACATATTTGTAAATAAAAATGTATATTCTACTAATTGGAAAAGATAACTATAGCAATCATAGTCTTCAATGCTTTTCTCCAAAATATAGATGTAAGATCCCTGGTTTTATAGAACATGATTGTAAAGGATTATTTCAGAGCCTAGTTTTCCATACTACTGGACTTAGCCATTAAGTTTCTCTTGCTCACAATCAAATATGATCTATACTTAAATATAATGCACAATGTGATCAACCCACTTTAAGGTCAATGATAAACATCTTCTCAAGAAAGATATTCAGTGAAAAGGTGTTTTCTTATAATGATATAACTAATAATGATAAAGATAAAACAAGTTAACAGATAACATTTTCTTTTTTCAAAGAATTAATCCTCACTCCATTCCTGGAAGAGGTAAATGATATTACTGACATTTTGCAGAGGTAGATAGTAATTCTCTTAAAGAATTCTTGGTAATAGGAGTCAAAAGGTCAAAATTGTGATGATAATTCACTTTGAAATTTTAACCAAAGCAACTTCAGCCCTCACTTCATTTTGAAACTAAAATGTCAAAAATAAGGTTTGTCTCCATTACTGCAGTTATATTTTCCCTCATTCGAGCAATAGTTCCTTAAAGACAAGACTATTTTAGTTCTTTAATCAGACACAGGAATTCTAAAGAACTGAGTGTTAGGTATTAACCACACACTGTGCTCTCCCTGTGAGCAACAGGGCCAGCTTAGTCAAGCTTCCAGGCCTGCTTCTACCCAGAGCACGCCCTCATTTCTATCAGGAGCAGAACACACTGAGGAGATGGTCTCAACATTATTTGGTGCTATGAAAAACTTTTATAAAAATAGAAGAATGAAAATAAAGAGAAGAATGAAGGCTGGAGAGATGACTTAGTGGTTAAAGCGCTTGCCTGCGAAACCTAAGGACCCAGGTTTGATTCCCCAGGACCTGTGTAAGCCAGATGCACAAGGTGGTACATGCGCCTGTAGTTCATTTGCAATGGCTGGAAGCCCTGGTGCGCCCATTCTCTATCTCTCTCTCTCTCTCTCTCTAGCTGCTTCTTCCTCTCTTTCTCTCTCTCTCTCTCTCTCTCAAATAAAGAAATAAATAAATTTTTTAAGTAGCCATGTTCCTTAAGTTCCATTGCAGTACAGCCCAGCACCGCCATTTTCACTGCTCATTTTCTTTTCGTTTTCTTTTCTATTTTAGAGAAAGCAAGACAGAGACAGAGAGAGAACTGGTGCTCCAGGGCCTCAGCCACTGAAATTTAACTCCAGATATTTGTGCCACCTAGTGGGCATGTGCAACCTTGTGTTTGTCTCACCTTTGTGCATCTGGCTTACATGGGATCTGGAAAGTCAAACATGTGTCCTTAGGCTTCACAGGCAAGCACCTTAACCACTAAGCCATCTCTCTCCAGCCCTTGGACAATTCTTGTCTTTCTCTCTCACCTTTTCTTTGGCCTTCCATGGCATGACACAGTCCCAAGGTCCCCTTCAGATGACAGCTCCACGCTTCTGAACTTCCCAGCCTCCAGAACTGTGAGCAAGTTCATTGATACTCATTATAAATGTCCAAGCCTGTAGTACTCTGTGTGTGTGTGTGTGTGTGTGTGTGTGTGTGTGTGTGTGTGTGTGTGTGTGTTGTACATGCATGTATGTATGTGGGTACATGTGTGTGCAGGTGTGTATGCAGGTATTTGCAAACATATGGAGATCAGATGTTACCATCAGATGTCTTCCTTCATCTCTCTCTACCTTATTTATTGAGACAAGGTCTCTCACTAATCCAGCGCTCATGGATTCAGCTAGCCTAGCTAGCCAGCTTGCCCTAGGGAGCTTCTTGTCTCTGCCTCTCCCTATGTGTCCCCCATACTTCCAGTATTTTTCAACCTGTCACTAATCCCATTGATCTAGAAATAGCTTATACCACTCTCCACTCCATTCCATCTTTCCTACCCTTCACTCATTTAGTCTATGAGGAAAGCTAGGCTCCCTGGCCTCTGATCTCAACATCTCTCCTCCGGTGCACTCTCTCGGTCTCTGCCACAGTGATCCTTCCACATGCTCATCTGATGGTATCACATCTCTTCTTTCTACATAATTAGAATTGCAGCAGAGTGGGTGGGGGTGCTAATAGTTAAAGTCAAAACAGACCACCATGACATCTTCCCCCTAAGGCAGACATTCCTTCTGAGTATAAGGCTCCTTGTTTAGCAAAACACCTGAGTGGACCCAGAAGGTGAACAGTTGTAACACAAAACAGCGATAGTCAAACTTCTCTGCAGAGGAAATAAACAGGGATTTTCAGGGTTGAAAGGCCTCTAGAAAGGGAAGACATTGGAGGAAAGCATGAGAAGGAGGAATCCCACCTCACTATCTCAGAAGGAAGCTGAAAGGAATTAGGCCGGCATGAGATTGAGAGCTCATATAAATTGTCTGCTGCAACTGTCTTTTGTTCTTTTTCTTTTTTCTTTCTTTCTTTCTTTCTTCCTTTTTTTTTTTTTTTTTTTTAAATCAAGGTAGGGCCTCACTCTAGCCCAGACTGATGTGGAACTCATTCTATAGTCTCAGGGTGGCCTTGAACTCACAGTGATCTCACAATGATCCTCCTACCTCTGCCTCCCGAGTTCTGGGATTAAAGGTGTGTGCCACCAGGACCAACTTGGATATCTTTCTTAATCACTTTCCACCTTATGGGGTCTCTCACTAAACCTGGCACTCACTGATTTAGCTAGTCTATCTAGACACCGAACCCCTGGGACCCATCTCCCCAGCCCCACACCCGACATCTTTAACACAGTTCATTACATAAATACTGCCTCACCTGATTCTGCAAATGGAGGAAAGGGACTGTGTTCTATTTGGATCTGCTACAGAGCAGAGAACAGAGAGCCAAATTAGCCTCTGAAAATTCTAGGTAGCATGAAATTGAAATGTGTTTACTGGAGGATCAAAGTGACATAGGGAGGGGTAGGCCTGATATAAATGAAGCAGGGATTTCAAATTAATTGTATTTAAACTTCAAGGTAGCGCTAGAGAGATGGCTCAGCAGTAAAAGGTGCTTGCTTGTACAGCCTGCTGCCCTAGGCTTGATTCCCCAGTATCTACATGAAGCCAGACGCACAAAGTGGCCCATGCATCTAGAGTTCATTTGCAGTGGCAAGAGGCCCTGGTACACTCATTCTCTCTCTTTCATCCTCTCTCTCTCTCTCTCTCTCTCTCTCTCCTTTTTATAACTTTTTGACAACTTCCATAATTATAGACAATTGGAGGAAAGCAATTCTCTCCCCTCCCCCACTTTCCCTTCACAAATCCACTCTCCATCATATCCCCTTCCCCCTCTCAATTAGTCTCTCTTTTATTTTGATGTCATCATCTTTTCCTCCTATTATGATGGTCTTCTGTAGGTAGTGTTAGGCACTGTGAGGTCATGGATATCCAGGCCATTTTGTGTCTGGAAGAGTGCATTGTAAGCAGCCCTACCCTTCTTTGGCTCTTACATTCTTTCCACCACCTCTTCTGCAATGGACCCTGAGACTTGGAAGGTGTGATGGAGATGTTTCAGTGCTGAGCACTCCTCTGTCACTTCTCAGCATTATGGTGCCTTTTGAGTCATCCCAAGTTCACTGCCATCTGAAAAGAGAAGCTTCTCTATCCAAAAGTGATAGTAGCATTAATATATGGATATAAATGTTAGGAAAAGTGCTTACAGGGCAGTTTGGTGAGCATAATATATGCATTTAGCCAGACACGAGCAGGTGTTGTACCCCTAGGGCTCATGACATCATAGGCTTTTTTTTCAAGGTAGGGTCTTGCCTTAAGGTGAAGCATTAAGTTGCAACTTTTCTAATTTCTTAATTAGGCACTTAAAGGTTTAAATGTCCCTCTTAGGACTGCCTTCATTGTGTCCCAAAGGCTTTGGTATGCTGTGTTCTCATTATCATTTGATTCTATGAATTTTTTATTTCCTTTTTTATATCTTCACTGATCCATTCATCATTTAGTAGTGTACTGCTTAGTTTCCATGATTTTGTATATACTCTATAGCTTTTGTTGCTGTTGACTTACAGTTTAATCCCATTGTGACCAGAGAGAGTATAAGGAATTATTTCAATTTTTCTGTATTTGTAAAGATTTGCATTGTGTCATAATATATGGTCTATGTTAGAGAATGTTCCATGCGCTGCTGAAAAGAATGTGTATTCTGCAGCATTTGGATGGAATGTTCTGTAGATATGTATTAGGTCCATTTGTTCTATAACATCATTTAATCCGCATGCTTCTCTGTTTATTTTTTTGCCAGGATGACCTGTCAATTGATGAGAGTAGGGTGTTAAAGTCACCCACTACAAATATGTTTAGTGTTATCTGTGGCCTTAAGTCTAATAGTGTTTGTCTGGTGAAATTGGGAGCCCCCATGTTAGATGCATATGTGCTTAGAATTGTAATGTCCTCCTGCTAGAGTGTTCCTTTAGTCAATATAAAGTGACCTTCTTTACCTTTCCTAACTAAAGTTGGTTTGAAGTCCATCCAGTCAGATATTAGGATAGCAACCCTGCATATTTTCTAGGCCCATTTACTTGAAATATTGTTTTCCATCCTTTCATCCTAAGATAGTGTCCATCTTTTATGGAAAGGTAACTTTCTTGAAGGCAACAAATAGAAGGATCCTGCCTTTTAGCCCAGTATGCTATACCTTTTGCTTGGGGCATTGAGGCCGTTGACACTAAGAGTTATTATTGAAAGGTGTGCATTTATTCTTGCAATTCTTCTTGTTTTGTAGTTCTTCCTGTTTCTCCTTAACTCTCTTATATTAACTATTATTTGAGTATGGTTTCTTTTTTCATGTTGCCTTATATGTATGCTTTTCCTTCTCTTCAGCATGAAGGGTCCCTTCAAGTATTTTCTGTAGAGCTGGCTTAGTGGTCATATAGCCTGTTTTTATTGTGGAATGTCCTTATTTCTCTGTCTATTTGAATAGATAGCTTTGCTGGGTAAAGTAATCTTAGTTGATAGTTGTTATCTTTCAGAACTTGGAATACATCATTCCATGCCCTTCTGGCTTTTAATGTTTGTGTTGAGTAATCTGCTTGATGGGCTTGCTTTGTAAGTGGCTTGATGTTTCTCTCTAACTGCTCTCAACATATTTTCTTTGGTTTGTGTGTTGAGTAGTTTAATTATAATATAGCAAGGAGAGGTTCTTTCCTGGTTTTGTCTGTGTGACATTCTACAGGCTTCCTGTATCTGCATTGGCATCTCCTTCCCTATTTGGGGGAAATTTTCTTCTATGATTTTGTTGAAAATACCTAGTATACCTTTGGAGTGAAATTCTTCTCCTTCTACTATACCCTGAATTCTTGTGTTTGATCTCTTCATAGTATCCCAAATGTCTTGAAATTCCCATTCATACCTTCCTATTAGTTTGCCTTTCTCTTTGTTGAATTGTATTAGATCTGACACCTGATCTTCTAGTTTAGACATTCTGTTCTCTCCTTGATCCATTCTACTGGTGAGACTTTCCACAGAATTTTTTATTTGAATTATTGTGTTTTTCACTTCTAGTATTTCTGGTTGATTTTTCTTCATGATTTCTATTTCCTTACTCATGTTTTATATTGACCTCCTTATTTTATTAAGTTGGTTTCCTGGTTCTCCTTCAGGAGTTTGTTTTCTTCTTGATTCTTTTGATTTCTTCTTTGATTACTTTGAACATAGTAATAATCATTCTTTTGAAATCTTTCTCAGGCATTTTATCTAAATCAGTCTCACTGAAGGTCATTTCTGATGGATTTACAATTTTTGGTGGAATTGTATTGTCTTGATTTTTTGTATGTTTCTTGTATTGTAATATAGAGACTTGCATCTTGAGTTAATTTGATGCTTGGGTTTTCTAACTATTTGCAGTATTCTTAGATGTGTAATTCTGACTTTATATATCTTCAGGGTAGGAGCTTATATTACTCTCAGTAACAGCAGAAGTGACCCTACGTGTTGAGTTTGCCTGATAGGCAAGTATCCTAGTAGGCTGGGTGGAGAAAATTATTGGCAAATTCTAAAATTCAACTGAGCAATATACATATTCAATCAAAATCAACATGGAATATTTATGCAACAGTGGGGATTAAAACAAACAGGTAATTTAATAAAGTCAAAGTATCTAAGGGTGTGTGTTGCCCCCCACCCTTAATCCTGTCAACTGGGAGGCTGAGACTTCTGGTCTGAAATGGGTTCCAGGTCACCCTGGGGCCAAGTTAGACCCTGTCTCCAGTAATGACAAAAGAAAAAAATAATGGCCCTATAAGTCAGGAAATATCAAAGGCAACAATAGTCTACACCAAAATACATCTTATTTGAGAATGGTATATCCAATCAAGAATATATCAATCAAATCTAACACATAACCTGTCCTGACATGGAAGGTGAGATTAGCACTTCCAATACAGGCCTATGTACCTGGTTTTGTATAAGTATACCCTATTGCCTTTTGAGATGGCTTCCCATCTCACCTATGCTGAGTGCCCACCTGTGTCTTTCTCTGTTGCACTGTGGACTCAGGCTGCTTGGGTTGCTGGATCTGGTGTTCTGATCAGCTGTGCTGGATGCTGTGTGGCTGGGGGTAGTTCTCCAGCGGTTCGTGGCAGTGGCGGTGGAGGAAGGGAGGCTGTGCAGGATGCCTGGAGCTGTACTGGAGCTGCTCAGCTGCTCCTGTCTATGTTCTCCTTCAGCAGCTGCTCAGCTGCTCCTGCCTGTGTTCTCCTTCAGCAGCTGCTCAGCTGCTCCTGTCTGTGTTCTCCTTCAGCAGCTGCTCAGCTGCTCCTGTCTGTGTTCTCCTTCAGCAGCTGCTCAGCTGCTCCTGTCTGTGTTCTCCTTCAGCAGCTGCTCAGCTGCTCCTGTCTGTGTTCTCCTTCAGCAGCTGCTCAGCTGCTCCTGCCTGTGTTCTCCTTCAGCAGCTGCTCAGCTGGTCCTGCCTGTGTTCTCCTTCAGCAGCTGCTCAGCTGGTCCTGCCTGTGTTCTCCTTCAGCAGCTGCTCAGCTGGTCCCTGCTGTCTTCCCCTTCAGGTTTCTTGACTTTGTGAGGAGGCTGGAATGAGTCCCCTCACCTGGCTTCTGCAACTACAACTCAGGCTAGGCAGGCACACGAACCCAGTGCCCCAGTGGGTGCCAATTCTGACTGGTTATCTGGTTGCTAGAAACTCTGGATCTCTTCTGAGGCTGATAATCCCTTAAATACCCTCACTTTTTGGTAGAAGAGTATATTTTGCTGGTTTTCTGCTTATTTTCCCACCTAGGCTGCTTTGACATAGCTACTAAGCCACCATCTTACCTGGAAGTCTCTTCCCCAGCAACTGTTAGTGTCAATTTATTTTTATTTTTATTTTTATTTTTTTGGGTTTTTGAGGTAGGGTTTCACTCTGGTCCAGGCTGACCTGGAATTATCTATGTAGTCTCAGGGTGGCCTCGAACTCATGGCAATCCTCCTACCTCTGCCTCCCGAGTGCTGGGATTAAAGGCGTGCGCCACCACGCCCGGCTCCTTCCCTATTTCTTAATTCTCTTTGGTCTGTCATATGAAGGGGCTTCTATGTCTGGTCTTCCATGTGTGTGTTTGTGGGTAACTTCCCCAGCCTTTTCCTAGATAGAAATTTCCCCTAAATAAACTCAATAATTCATAATTTATCCTTCTCAAGTCTATTTTATCAACTCTTTGTTAAAAATAGGATAAGGGGGCTAGAGGGATGGCTTAGGGCTTAAGGCGCTTGCCTGCAAAGCCAAAGGACCCAGGTTCAGTTCCCCAGGACCCATGTAGGCCAGATTCACAAGGGGGTACACACAGCTGGAGTTCATTTGCAATGCCTAGAGGTGCTAGCATGCCCATTCTCTCTCTCTCTCCCTCTTTCTTTGTCAAATAAATAAATAAATAATAGGATAAGGACCCAAAATTGGGGTTCACAAGTTTGGAAGACCCCTCCTAAACCCCCCAAATCCTGCATCATCTTATGTGAAGGAGGGTCTTTTGACTTGATTTCTCATGCTTTATCTTCTGTGTGTGTATGTGTATTTGTGTGTGTGTGTGTGTGTGTGTGTGTGTGTGTGTCCGTCCATCCAGACTTTTCCATCTGTAAGGGAGACTTTCTTTGTGTCCCCTCCTTCTCCACCAGGCTGGGACAGGGGAGAACCTCTTTTTGGTTTAGGGATTCCTGTTAGCCTTCTCTCTTTATCCTAACTCTCCCTATAAATCTTATAATTCATAATTTACCCTTCTCAGAGATCATATTTTCAATTCTTTTTAAAATTTAATTTATTTATTTTAGAGAGATAATGGGCATGCCAGGACCTCTAGCCACTGCAAACAAACTCCAGACACATGCACCACCTTGTGCATCTGGGTTACATGGGTACTGGGAAATTGAACCTGTTTATCTAAAAGGGAAAACTACCTAGCTCCTATTGATACAGGATTTTGGGTCCAGGGAGGGATTAAATTCCATAAATATGCAGGAGATCCAAGGCTGATGGACCCCAACTTCTGGGTTTCATATCTGCTTTAACAAAGAATTGAAAATAAGGGGCTGGAGAGGTTGCTTAGTGGTTAAGACACTTGCAAAGCCTAGAGACCCAGGTTCAATTCCCCAGCACACATATAAGCCAGATGTACAAAGTAGCACATTCATCTTTTTCCTTTGGTCATTGTGGCATCTGGAACTTCTATTTCCTTCTTCTACTAGTCTGAGGAAGATGACACAGGTTCTCATTATGTTTAAATAATGCCATAACATGCATATTTTTCAAGAGCTCTTTGCCTATATTTTATATTATTTAAAAGATATTTCTAGGTAAACAGAGCACTTCACTGTACTGTCGTGATCAGTAATAAGGGCACACACAGAGTAATAAGCAAATACGAACAGTGGGATCTGTGTCCAACCTAGAAGTAGTCTTTGACTTCATATTCCCTCACTGCAAAAGAGCAGGTAATTATATGGGCTGGTGTATAACTTCCATCTTCTGATTTCCTGATTATAGAGCATTTCTTATGTTATTCTCCCCTAAATCTTATCAAGGTACCATGCCATCTTGCACTGTCTCTTTACCTCTCTGAAAAGATTCCCTTCACAGAATATTTAATTTATTTGGTAATGAATCCCATGAATTATCATTTTTTATTATTTTAATTTGAATCTATTGGCTTTTCTTTAACAAATCTGGAATTCATTTCTAAACAGCTGTTACAGTATGGCCTTTACAACTGAGTATTCAGGTTTAAGCTCTGTTCTCCATTCTATGTACTGCAAAGACTATCATAAGAAGCTAAAACACCAAGAGTCTAAAATTTTATATTTGGGGAAAATGAAAATTAGTATTTATTTTAATAAGATTCACATTCTGTCACTGTTTGACTTTTCAATAGCTCTCTTCTTCAAGAAATAACTGAGAGAAATGTTTATATAAAATAAGATAAATTCAATTTGGCTATCAGATTATTAAATTTAATACTAATATTAAATTTAAAAAGCAAAAAAAATATATTAACTTTTATACATTCAAGCCAGACATGGTGGTACATGCCTTTAAGCACTAAGGAACTAAGGAGGCAGAAGTAGGAGGATCGCTGTGAATTCAAGGCCAGCCTGAGACTACATAGTGAATTCCAGGTCAGCCTAAGCTAAAGTGAGACCCTACCTCAAAAAAACAAAGATAAAAAATAAAGAAATAAAACAAAGCCACATTATTATAATACTTTTATGGTCTGAGAAGTAAAACTTTTTGTCTATAATGATCACCTATTTTTCTCAACTAATAATAAGTTGTTGCTATACAGGTTTTCAGACCTCATCTAAATAGATTAGAATAATTAGAAAGATATGTTCATTGTTGGAACTTAGAATGCCATAAATATTTCTGTGGCATTAAAGAGTAATGGTGAGCCATGCATGGTGGTGCACGCCTTTAATCCCAGCAGAGGTGGGATCACTGTGAGTTTGAGGCCAGCCTGAGACTACATAGTGAATTCCAAATCAGCCTGAACTAAAGTGAGATCCTACCTCAGGGGAAAAAAAGAACCCAGAAAACAAAAGGAAAAATATTTGTTTCTTAGTGCCACTAAGAAGACAGAATAGAAAGGTGCCACCTTCAAGACACAACAGCCTTAAGTACACACAGTCCTAGCACTCAGGAAGCTGAAACAGGACTATTGTGAGATTTTGAAGAACCTGTCTCATAAAGAAAAAAAAAAAAAAAAAAAAAAAACAGCCAGGCATAGTGGCACACGCCTTCAATCCCAGCACTTGGGAGTCAGAGGTAGGAGGACTGCTGTGAGTTCGAGGGCACCCTGAGACTCTAGAGTGAATTCCAGATCAGCCTGGACTAGAGGGAGACCCTACCTCAAAAAAAAAAAAAACTAAAAAAGAAAGAAAGAAAGAAAAGAGAAAAAGGGGTGTGTCTGGAGAAATGGTTTAGTGGTTAAGGTACTTGCCTGAAAAACCAAAGGACCCAAGTTCAATTCCCTAGTACCCACCTAAGCCAGGTGCACAAGGTGGCACAGGCATCTGGAGTTCCTTTGCAGTGGCTGGAGGCACTGGCATACCCATTCTCATTCTATCTCTCTCTCCCCCCCCCACTTTCTCTCTCAAATAAATAAATTAATTAAAATATAAGAAAATTTAAAAAAATAGTACCCATACACAGTATGTCTCACAGAGGATGAAACTAACTAAATGATGCAAGCTGTTGGAAAATCTTTCACTTCTCTTTCAGGGAAGCCCTGGCTGGTGACAGTACTCTATCTATAGTCTAACAGCTACAACTGTGTCCTTTTAAGGACTAAGGAAAGATGCCATCTAATCTAATAATATCAAAGTAGTAAGTGTAAATGTGCACATGAGAAAAGGAGATTGAAATTCAGGAAATAATATATGTTGAGTTTCAGGATAACATGACTAGAAAACTAGCAAATTCTAAAAAAAAAAAAAAAAAGTCCATTAAACAGTTTTATGTCTGAAAAATTGGACTGTATCTTTTTTGAAAATTAAAGACAGATTGTAAAGAGAGGGTTAGAGTTGGAAAGTTCTCTGCTCATCAAATTAAAAACAAGAGCTCTATTCATTAAAAAAAGAAGAAGAAGAATACTTATGTGGTCAAGCTGAATTCTTTGTTCTAAAGTTTTTATATGCCAGTTGGGGCTAGGGCTAGAAACTGATCACCACAGTAACAGCCCTAGAGCCCATGAGGATCCCAGGTGATATGTAAGGAGCCATGTACCATACCATAGGACAGAAGGAAACACACCCAAAGAAAGAGTGTGTTCACATGATCAACAGCTGGCCTTGATTAAAAAGAAATACCAGGTCAGGCTTCATGGTGGTTCCTCATAGTTAACATGACAACACAGATGAGAAATGCTATATTTCTCAGTCTGTTGCCTGGTGATCTCAAGGCCTGCCCTTTTATCCACCCTCGTAATGCAGCCCTGTCTCCTCCCTTTCTTCCTGTGCAACATTGCAATATTCTACTCATTTTACAAAATCGCTTTTTAAAAGGACATCATGCAAAAATAAAGCCAGTGTAATTAAAAGCTCAGCTTTACTTATGATTTTGTGTCTAGTTACTTTCACAAGTGGCTAAAAGACAAACAAGTTTTTTACATTAGTAAGAAGGTAAAAGTTACAAATGTGTACATTACTTTAAAAAAAATTAAATAATACTGGGGCAGTAGAATTCCTGCTGTTTAAGACTCCAAATTAAACTGCAGGACACAAAGCAGATGGCAGCGTTGTGCATCTTCCCTAAAACCAGCTACTCAGTCCTCCTACAGAAGGTAAATCAGGGTGAGCCCAGCGTGGTGACGCACTCCTTTAATCCCAGCATTCGGGAGGCAGAGGTAGGAGGATTGCCATGAGTTTGAGACCACCCTGAGACTACATAGTGAATTCCAGGTCAGCCTGAGCTAGAGTGAGACCCTACCTGGAAAAATAAAAACAAAAACAAAAGGAGGAGGAGGAAGAGGAGAAGAAGGAGAGTCAGGGTGCAGTGTGGAGGCAAATTTGGACTGTAAGCTGAGAGTTACCTGAAGAGCACAGTTCATTGTGAACTCTGTTTCTGCTTGTTGATACCTGCATTTTATAGCTGCTGCTGGGTGTGTGTGTGTGTGTGCATGCGTGCATGTGTGTGTGTGTGTGTGTGTGTGTGTGTGTGTGTGTGTGTGTGTGTCTGTGTGTCTGTGTGTTTTGAGACAGGGTCTCCCTCTGGCCCCAGGCTGTGCTGTTTCTTTTGGTGTAGGCCAGTCTTGTGAAAGTTCAAGAACTTTGGCAAATCACAGCATTGATAACTTTCACAGAATGGACTAAAACAGTCAAAAGCTTCCCTTGACTAGACCTGAACAGAACATTTTAAGGCTAGAGATTACTGTTTTCAAAATAAGAACAAAAATAGGGGCTGGCGCGATGCCTTAGTCTTTAAGGTGCTTGCCTGCCTGTAAAGTGCTTGCCTGCAAAGGTTCAATTCCCCAGGATCTACATAAACCAGATGCACAAGGTGGCACATGTGTCTGGAGTTCATTTGCAGTGGCTATAGGCCCAGGTGAGCCCATTCTCTATCTGCCTGTCAATCTGCGCCTCTCTCTCTCTCTCTCTCTCTCTCTCTCTCTCATAATTAAATAAATAATGAAAAAAGAACAAAAATATCTCTTGCAACTTGGCAAAAATACATCTGCTAAATTTCTTTAAGCTACAAAAAGCAGGTTGGTTAATATCAGGTCTCAAGTGTAATATGCAAAAGATTAAAATCCTTAAACCTGCTTCTTTTCTTCTGAGAGAGCCGGATGCAAGAAAATGAAATGTCAGCAGTCTTCCATGTATGTCTTTCCATGTGATTCTTTGCTTCCTCATTTTATTTAACTGTAATTGCCTTGAATTTAAACAGTCGTATATGACTAGTCCATGTTCCATATTAGACAGTGCAAATTGAGATCAAGAGCTTTTATTCCTACCAGAAATGATTTCCCTTCTTGTGCAGTAGCAGAGAGCTAACGAGAAGTCATGGGGAAAGCTTTCTCCAGCTGCTTTGGTAAGATGACCTTAGGGGTAGGGGAAGGAAAGCAAACCCGCAGGTCTGCAAGGCGCTCCTCCACTTTGTCAGTTAGGAGACCTCTGTAAACGCCAACTGAGAGGCGTCAGGAGAACACTGGAGGGGGAGGCTGGCGCACGGACTGCAGAAACACACCATTCTGTTGAAATCTGCCTCTGAGGGGCTGAAAGATGGCTCAGCGGGGAGAGCTGCCGAAGGATGAAGATCGGAGTTCAGATCCCAGCGCCCACCGAAGTCTGTGCGCGTGGTGGCAGCGGCCCAATCCCCAAAACAGGCTGGCTAGCAAAACTAGGTGAATCGACAAGCGCGACATTCAACCGAGAGACCCTGTGTCAATAAATAAAGTGGAAGGTGATCAAGGAAGAGAACCTCGGACCCCCACCTTCATATGCACACACTTGCATGGGGGTGATTTGAATGCAAATGTATGTCCCCCACAGCCTTACTATTTTTGGTCAAGCTTCCTGCTTAGTCTTCAGCAGGCAGAGCAGGTGTGTCACTGGTGGGCAGCCCTGTCAGGTGTGTAGAACGCGTGCTTGCACTCTGGCTGTTCAAGCCTGCCGGAGCTCACTGTCAGTTCTGCCTTTCTGCTGTGGACATATGATGAGCCAGCTTCTTCCGCCATGATGAAGCTGCCCCTGCAAGCTGCAAACCCTCGCCTCCCATAAGCTGCTTCTGCTTGGATGCTTGTCTGGCAACACAAAGGTAACTAACGACCTACATACACACCCTCGCACACACGCATGCACATGCATGCACACCCTCCCACATGCAGGCCCTCACACACACACACACACACACACATGCACGTGTATGCACACCCTCACACATGCAGACCCTCACACACACGCATGCACATGCGCACAGTAAAAAAGAAATCTGGCTTTGAAGGAAGAAAGAAAGGAAGTGAACATCATGGAGAAATCGCCAGTGGCTAGAATTTGAAATAAGAATCTTCACAATGAGCTGGGCGTCGTGGTGCACACCTTTAATCCCAGCACTCGGGAGGCAGAGGTAGCAGGATGGCTGTGAGTTCAAGGTCACCCTGAGTCTATATAGTGAAGTCCAGGTCAGCCTGGGCTACAGCAAGACCCTGTCTCAAAAACCCGAACAAAAGAATCTTCCCAATGATCATTTAACTGTTCAGAATCCTCAAAGCAAGTCTACAATAACCTTATCTTTACAGAACTTAAGCCTCAGAGTGGCTATGAGGCCCTGGGTTTGACTCTGAACATGAGGGCTACTGGGGACATTTGACAATAGGGTCTTTTTCAAGACAAAAAGACAAAATTATTTTTGGGTTTTTTTCTTTGAATAGTGCCTAAAACTCACAGCAATCTTCTTGCCTCAGCTTCCCACAGACTAAGATTGGAGGCATGAGCCACCATACCTTCCTCCAAATCCATTCTCTTTTAGTCAACATAGAACTAAGAGATATGGGAATGTGGGGTTGAAGCAGTGAGCAATGCATGGAAAGACTAAAGACACAGTTAAGTAGTGAGAATAGCAGAGTGGATTCCAGGTCAACCTGGCTAGAGCAAGACCCTACCTCAAAAAAATAAAAATAAAAATAAGTGACAGGCAAAATTCCAGAAGAGAGAAATAGAAACCACTCAGCATACAAGGAAACAATACTAACCTTGGATGGGAAGAGGAAAATTGCTTCCTCAGAGATAGAAAATGTACAAATATTTATGCTACATGGGTCTTAAGGAAGACAGCAGACAGATAGAATTAAAACCTGATTACGAGTATTTGCCCTGTAAGGCAGAAGGGAAGACTCTGAGCAGATGAAAACGACGGCAGCTCTAAAGTTGTGGATCGATGCTACCAGCCCCTGTGGGAAGCAAGGGCCGAGCCTGTAATTCTGTGTACCCGACACACTGAAAGAAAACATGGAAAGTGCTTAAACCAATGTCTTGTGCGAGATTAAAATTTTAATAATTATGTAATCTTTAGCTATTTTCATAAAGAATAGAAAGCACAATATATCACCTTTGTTGCATTTATTATGAATTAGGGAGAATTGAATGTGATGAACTGATGACTTTAAAATTAATTATGATAAAACTATGCCTTTGTATATAATTTTAGAGGTTTTTGTAGATTACAGTCTCATGTAGTCCAGGCTTTATGCATGCTAGGCAAGCATTCCACCAACTGTCGCCGTCCCCAGTACAATTTGAACTTTTTATAAAGTCCTTTCAGATCTATTATCTTGAATGTGGAACTCTTAAAAAAAATCCTTCCTGAGCTGTAGAGACAGCTTAGTGGTGAAACCTAAAAACCCAGGTTTAGTTCCCCAGAACCCACATAAGCCAGATGCACAAGGTGGTGCCTGCTTCTGGAGTTCATTTGCAGTGGCTGGACAGATGTACACCTATTCTCTCTCGTTCTCCTTCTCTAATAAATAAAATTTTTTTAAAAAAATTTTTTTCAAAAATCCTCCCTGGGCTGAAGAAATGGCTTAGCAGTTAAGGTGCTTGCCCAAGAAGCCTAACAACTCATGTTCAAATCTACAGGTCCTACGCAAGCTAGATGCACAGCGATGCAAGTGTACAGTGTCGCACATGTGCACAAGGGATGCATGCATCTAGAGTTCGTTTGTAGTGGCTGATGGTCCTGGCATGCCCATTCTCTCTTTCTCTCTCTCTCTCTCTCTCTCTCTCTCTCTCTCTCTCATAAATAAATAAAATTTTTTGAAATTAAAAAAATTAAGTCCTTCCTGCCAGGTGTAGTGGTGTACGCCTTTAATTCCAGCACTCAGGAGGCTGAGGCAGGAGCATCACTGAGTTTGAGGCCAGCCTGAGACTACATAATGAATTCTAGGTCAACCTAAGCTAGACTGAGACCCTATCTCGAAAAGCCAAAAAAAAAAAAAAATCCTTCTAAATAAATATTCAAAGTATTTTTAAACCTCTCTAGTTTTTGTTTTATAGTATTGTGTTTGTTCTGGTCATTAAACACTCATTAGTTGAACTCAATCTATGATATCAACTTTCATATTTTTACATCTTTTTTTTTTTTTTGAGGTAGGGTCTCACTCTAGGTCAGGCTGACCTGGAATTCATTATGTAGTCTAAGGGTGGCCTTGAATTCACAGAGATCCTCCTACCTCTGCTCCCAAGTGCTGGGATGAAAGGCACGGGCCACCATGCTCTGCTATGTTTTACATCTTAACACTGGGTATTAAAATGACAATAATTATATAATTATGGTTATCCAGTCTGAAACTTACAAATAAATATTTGGTCTCAGTTTGGGATATAAAGTTCTTCAGCTTTAAGAAAGAACATTGGGGTTGGAGAAATGGTTTAGTAGTTAAGGTACTTGCCAGCAAAGCCGAAGGACCCAGGTTTAATTCCCCAGTACACACATAAAGCCAGATGCACAAGGTGGTGCATGTGTCTGAAGTTCATTTGCAGTGGCTAGAGGCCCTGGTGCACTCCTCTCTCTCTCTCTCTCTCTCTCTCTCTCTCTCTCTCTCTCATAAATAAATAAAATATTTTTTAAAAAAAGAAAGAAAGAGCATTGGGGCTGGAGAAATGGTTTAACAGTTAAGGTGCTTGCCTGGAAAGTCAAAGGACCTAGGTTCGGTTCCCCAGGACCCACATAAGCCAGATGCACAAGGTGACACATGCATCTGGAGTTCGTTTGCAGCAGCTAAAGGCCCTGGTGCACCCATTCTCTCTATCTGCCTCTTTCTCTCTCTATCTGCCTTTTCTCTTTCTCAAATAAAAACAAAATAATTTGAAAAAAAAGAAAAGAAAAAACACTGGGTTTACTTCACTAATGGGAACATCTCTTAATGCTGGGGTGGCCTCTTCTTTTCTGTCTCCTGAGGCTGGTTCTTCACAGTTGAGTGGAGAGGTAGTGATTTTGTTAATTCCAAGTAAGAGCACATTAACAATTCTGACAGCAATAAGGAGGTAGACTGCCCAATACTTTCGAGGCCAATAGGTTAAGCCTTAAGGAGCTTAGCCAACATACAGTAAGAAATGCTCACATGGATAAAGTATAAAGCCAAACTGGGAGCTTAAGCGAAGAACACAGCCACACCTCGCTCTTTCTGGCAATGGCAAAAGTGAATGCACTGTTTTCCCTTAGCTTTGGACACTTGCAGCTCAGTGCTCCACGCAGGTGCAGAGTGGGGCAAGCGCTGAGGAAAGAGCAGAGGCTCATGGCGACCGCCTAAGCCAAACCTAATTCTAGTAATTTTTTCCTAAAACACAAAAGAACAGATACTTATAAAAACATGCTGTGGGCTGGGCGTGGTGGCACTCGGATCCCAGCACTCGGGAGGCAGAGGTGGGAGGATCACCATGAGTTCGAGGCCACCCTGAGATTACATAGGGAATTCCAGGTCAGCCTGAGCTAGAGTGAGAACCAGCCTCAAAAAAACAAAAACAAACAAACAAAAAAAAACATGCTGTGGCCTTGTTTACATTGGTCAATATAGTTTTGAATGCATACACAACTGTCAACTTCAGGAACAGAGCAAATTATCTTCCTGTCACCAGTAACTCAGATCTTAATACTAAATGTCATTTGAGCTTTGTTATAAGAACGAAGCTTAAAAATTTACAGTGTATTTCTAGCTTCTGCTTACTTGAGAATTCTGGAAATGCCTTCCCAGTTCACACCAGAGTAAAGGTGGCTATCTAACACAGCTTCTGTAGAAACTTCCAGAAAGCTGAAGTTTGAGGACAACTAACTTTCATGAAATCTAACAAACAGGTCTTCCAAGAAGAAACACAAGGCACATTCCTGCTGAGCTGGAGCAGACCCCAGGAACCTGGTATCATTTTAAAGAAACCACCAAAGCCAAGAGTACTCACGTAAGGGTCCCAGAAACAGCTAACACAAGGCCTTCTAGTGGGAATTCCTGCATATGTGGCATATGGCTTAAAGTGGTAGATACCAAGAATCACATAAGAAAAAAAAATGGCTTAAAAAAACAGTAATGGAGCCAGGCATGGTGGTGCATGCCTTTAATCCCAACACCTGGGAGGCAGAGGTAGGTGGTTCACAGTGAGTTCGAGGCCACCCTGAGACTACATAGTGAATTCCAGGTCAGCCTGAGCTAGAGTGAGCTTCTACCTCGAAAATCAAAATTAATAAATAAATAAATAAGTAAAAATAAAAATAAATAATGGGGGCTGGGGAGACAGCTCAGTGGATAAAGCACTTGTAGAACGCTGAGTACCTGAGTTCAAATCTCCAGAGCCACAGATAGATAGATAAATAATCAGTCTTCTATCTTTCAAGCTGTAGATGATCCAAGTAATCTTGTTAAACTACCTTAATGACCTTTGTTATATAAAATTCATAGGAGACCATTAATTTGGGCTGAAATCCTACATTAGGCCCAAAACACAAGCCAACTTGGAGTCACACACCAACTGAATGGAAACCAACTTATTTATCTGACATTTCAGGAGAGAGATAATGGCAAATTTCCTAACACACGTGATAAGAAAGTCCCTCTGAAAGTAACTTAGACAAGTCTGCAAGAAATCCCAACCTTTCTAACTGTGATGCAATGCCTTCCAGAATCAATGAATGCCCGCAAGACAATCATAGGGCTCAGTGGTGGGGCATTCCCTAACTTGGCTAACATGCACAGGGTCCTGAATTTGATCTCCAGTTTCTCAAAAATCATTTTATAGGGATTGTAATATTTAAAGTTTCAATTAAGGGACATTTAGGGAAAGTTATCAGCAGCTTCTATACCCACTTAAACTAAACCCACTACTTTCAAAACTGAGTCACAAACTTTCTTTATCTTCTCCCCATACCAGAGACAATGTGTTGCTATTTAGTGCCAGCTGGCCTCCAACTCAGGATACATCAGTCTCAGCACCCCAAGTGCTGGGATTACCATTGTGTACCACCATGCCTGGCTCCCAAAGTATATCCTGATGCCATAAACATTTTCCAGTATCTTGATCACGCTCACGTCTAGCTGATCCAATGATATCATGTGTCCAGGACACCATAAGTGTTCTTGTGTTTTGCATTACTCACCATGCCCCAATCTCCTTGACCTCTGAATGAAAGAGTGCCTCCAGACTCTGGCTTTTGCATTAGAACTCAAATGTGTATTCCAGATTACAAACTCACATACTTAACTGCTTACTTGCATTTCATTTGAGCATCTTTAGATCTTAAACTCCGTAAGTCACTTCCCAGTGCAACAGCAGCCTCAACCTTCTCCATCTTAGTCCAGGGTGAACTTAGGCTAGGGTCACAGAAAGTCCCTAGGGAGCATTCCTGATTCTATCAAAAAATACTGTCACCACTATTTCTAAACACTTCCAAAATGGAATTCTTTTTGTAGTCCTTCTGCCTCAACCTGACAAGTGCTGAGACTACAGGTTTGGACCAGACACTTCAGAATCTAGCTGCCTACCACTCTCGCACTGTGGAGTTCTTTTCTGTGGTCTGTTTCAGTAACCTCCTAACAGCTTCTCTGTTCTTTATCCTTGAACCCCATGGTTCAGCCCCAGAGTAATCTTCTTAGAAGTTGATTCTGTTCATGCTGATGAATGGATAATGAAGATGTGGTACATAGACACAATGGAGTTTTGTCTTACTGTAAAGAAAAATGAAATTTGTAGGAAAATGAATGGACCCAGAAAATATTGTACTAAGTAAGGTAACTCAAGTTCAAAAAGACAAATGCCACATGTTCTCTCATATGTGGATCTTAGCATTAAATTTTTAGATTTGTATGTCAGTTGGAGTGGCAGTTGGTATAAGAGGCCAGGAAGCTGCAAGGGGCCATGAAGGGAAGAAGAAGTGGGAGGGCTCAAAGGGAGGCAAGAACAGATATGTAGGTAGAGGAGCTGGCTTGCAAAGTCTGCCAGCCAAGTGAATTGAACACAGGCTGTCAGATTTGGCAAACAAGCACCTTTAATCACTGTGTCATCTCTCTATCTCCCAATAATTTTTTGGTGTTTTGCTTTTTCAAGATAGGGTCTCACTCTAGCCAGGCTGACCTGGAACTTACTCTGTAAGTATTCCAGGATAGTCTCAAACTCACAGCGATCCTCCTACCTCTACCTCCCAAGTGCTGGAATTAAAGGTGTGTGTTATCATGCACAGCTCCAGGAAATATTTTTTAATTGTCAATAAAAAGCTTGGGGGCTGGAGGGATTGCTTAGTGGTTAAGGCACTTGCCTGCAAAGCCACAGAACCCAGGTTCGATTCCCCAGGATCCACATAAGCCAGATGCACAAGGTGGCACATGTGTCTGGAATTTGTTTGCAACCACCAAAGGCCCTAGTGTGCCCATTCTCTCCCTCTATTTGCCTCTTTCTCTTTCTCTCTCTCGCAAATAAATAAATTGAAATAAATGTTTTAAAATAAATAAATAAAAATAAAAAAAAAGCTTGGGCTGCAGGGATGGCTTAGTGGTTAAGGCACTTGCCTGCAAAGCTAAAGGACCCAGGTTCAACTCCCCAGGACCCAAGTAAGCCAGATGCACAAGGTGGTGCATGCTTCTAGAGTTCATTTGCAGCAGCTAAAGGCCCTAGCACACCCATTTTCTCTCTATCTACCTCTCTCTCTCTCTCTCTCTCTCTTTCTTTCTCTCTCTCTCAAGTATAAAAAAGAAAGAAATTTAGGGGGAAAAAAAGCTTAAAAAAGAACTTCATGGGTCTGGAGAGATGCCTCAGCAGTTAAGGCACTTGCCTACAAAACCTAACAACCAGAGTTAGATTCCTTAGTACTCAGGTAAAGCCAGATGCACAAAGGGGTGCATGCATCTGGAGTCCATTCACAGAAGCTAGAGGCCCTGGCTCACCCATTCTCTCTGTTTGTCTCTCTTCCATCTCTTTCTGCTTGCAAATAAATAAATAAAAGTATGCTTTTAAAAAGAACTTCAGGATTATGCAGAGCTAAAATGCTGCAGATTTACAGTAAAAAATTATCTTGGGCTATCTTTAGTCTCCTAATAGATACACACTGCCCACCTTTGTGTCTAACCTAACGTCTTTTTGACTGACAGGTTAAAACTTGGAATATATTCTTAGGAGACCACTTACTTCCAAAACTAATTGGAAGTTAAAGCTAAAAACTAACCAATTCAAAAATTAAGGAAGTCATCAGATGGCGTTTGAAACCTATAGCAAGTTTCCCCACTGTCCTGTAACCCATCTGATACCTATTTGTGGCATTCTTTTGTTCTGGGACTAATGAAAGCTGACTACTTCCACAAGGGAACATGTTATTCAGGGCAACCTGAATATGTGCAACTGAGCCACAGTTACTCATATTTGGCCAAGAATAAATAATCTCTTATTACCTTTGAATAAAAGAAAGTTTTTTAATTATTTCTGTTTATTTTTATTTATTTATTTGAGAGCGACAGAGAAAGAGGGAGAGAGAGAGAGAAAAATGGGCACACCAGGGCCTCCAGCCACTGCAAACGAACTCCAGATGCATGCACCCCCTTGTGCATCTGGCTTACGTGGGTCCTGGAGAATCGAGCCTCAAACCGGGGTCCTTAGGCTTCATAGGCAAGCACTTAACCACTAAGCCATCTCTCCATCCCCCCCCCCCTTTTTTTGAGGCAGGGTCTCGCTCTAGCCCAGGCTGACCTGGAATTCACTGTGTAGTCTCAGGGTGGCCTCGAACTCACAGTGATCCTCCTGCCTCCTGAGTGCTGGGAAGAAAGGCTTGCACCACCACAGCAAGCCACATTTTGGTCAACAGCTTTTGCACCCAGACTTGGGACCACAAGGCTTTTCTGTGGGATATGCTGGAGAATTTCATATCTTTCTGTTGACCTACAAACCAGAGTTTCCTGACTTAATTAATTCAAATTATTCATTTGTGAAGGTATCTCCCTCTTTACTTATTAGATTAACCAAATCACAAGCTTCGCCTTTTGACCTTATGCATTTCAGGTGAGTCTTTCTTACAATTCACACATAGAAATGGAAGTGTTCCACTCTACCAATTGAGTAATGTTCCCAGCCAAGCACTGACTTTTAAAATAAACTGTTTTCTTTTGTAACTAGAAATAGAATCACTAGTACTCATCTGAAAATCATTACTCTGTGTACACTATGGTTGCTAGGTGATAAGAGATTTTTATTTCTTTTTATGCCAGTTTGTATTATTAGAACACATCTGTCAGCTTGGCTTTCAGCAATCCCATTATGGATGTCCTTGGAACATCTTTCACATGTTCAAGGTTTTAGCTTAAAAGTTTACTGTAAAAAAAATTATATCAGGGCTTGAAAAGCCAAAGGACCCAGGTTCGATTCCCCAGGACCCACATTAACCAGATGCACAAGGTGGCATACATACCTGGAGTTCGTTTGTGTGGCTGAAGGCCCTGGCATGACCATTCTCTCTCTCTCCCTCCCTCTCCCTCTTTCTCTGTCAAAAAAATAAAATATTTTTAAATTATATATAATATATATTAAAAATATATAATATAATTATATATAATATATTACTAACATTATATATATATATATATATATATATATATATATATATATATATTGTGTGTGTGTGTGTGTGTGTGTGTATTGCTACTGTAGAACAACCTTTAGAATGTGTACTGGGTATAAGGCTTGAGGTTCTGTAGCATGAAATTTTTTAATTAATTTTTTTTATTTTTAGTTTTTTGAGGTAGGGTCTCTCTTTAGCCCAGGCTGACTTGGAATTCACTGTGTAGTCTCAGGGTGGCCTCAAACTCACAGTGATCCTCCTACCTCTGCCTCCCGAGTGCTGGGATTAATGGTGTATGCCACCACGCCCAGCTCAACATTTTATTTCTTTATTTGCAAGCAGAGATGAGCAAGCAAGAGAGAGAGAACTCAGAGGCTGAGGTAAGAGGACTGACTGAGTTCAAGGCCACCCTGACATTGTGAATTCCAGGTCAGCCTGGGCTATCTCAGGAAAAAAAAAAAAAAAAACTAAAGAACTATTTAATAAGAAAAAATTTGGGGGTCTGGATCTGGTGGTATATACCTTTAATCCCAGCACTCGGGAGGCCAAAGTAGGGGGATCACTGTGAGTTTGAGGCAGCCTGGAACTACAGAATGAGTTCCAGATCAGCCTGAGCTACAGGGAGACCCTACCTCAAAAAAAAAAGTTAAAAGAAAATTGGGGGGCATAAGACATGGCTCAGCAATTAAAGGCCCTTTCTTGCAAAGCCTGTCAGCCTGAGTTTGATTCTCCACTCACCCATGTAAAGCCAGATGCAAAGTGGTGCATATGTGACACACATGCCACCCAGACACACACACCCAAGTAAATAAGTCAATAAATGTAGAAAGAAGTTTTCTAAACTTTTTAAAGCCATAAAGAAGCCATCAAGTGGGCTGGAGAGATGGCTTAGTGGTTAAGCGCTTGCCTGTGAAGCCTAAGGACCCCGGTTCGAAGCTCGATTCCCCAGGACCCACGTTAGCCAGATGCACAAGGGGGCGCACACGTCTGGAGTTCGTTTGCAGTGGCTGGAGGCCCTGGCGCACCCATTCTCTCTTGCTTTCTCTCTCTCTCTCTCTCTCCCTCTTTCTCTCTCTGTCTGTCATTCTCAAATAAATAAATAAAAATAAACAAAAAATTTTAAAAAAGAAGCCATCAAGTATGAAAAAGAGATAGAATTAAAGATACGAAATGTATGATAAAGAAGGTTAAAGGAAAAGGAAATGCTTTTAATAAGAAAGAATTTTAGCATGCAACTGTTTAAAAATTAAAATTGAGCAAAACTATAAAGTTAAGTATGTAGCAAATTTTGCAAAAAAAAAAATAAAAGATATTATGTGGGGCTAGAGAAATAACTTAGCAGTTAAGGCGCTTGCCTGCAAAGCCAAAGGACCCAGGTTCGAGTCCCCAGGACCCACATAAGCCAGATGCACAAGGTGGCACATACGTCTGAAGTTTATTTGTACTGAGTGACTGGAGGCCCTGGCGCACGCATTCCCTCTCTCTCTCTACCTTTCTCCCTCCCTCCCTCTCTCAAATAAATAAATAATTTTTAAAAGATATTTGTATGATTTAGATATAGCTTCCTATGTATGATTACATTTAAATATCTTTAGGTCAAATGAAATACACTAATATAAAACTAAAACCTAACTTTCTACTTACAACAGTAAAGTTGTATGTTTACCAAAAAAAAAAAAAAAAAAAAAAAAAAAAAAAAAAAAAACCATCTTAGCAGGGCGTGGTGGCGCACACCTTTAATCCCAGCACTCAGGAGGCAGAGGTAGGAGGATCACCATGAGGCCACCCTGAGACTACATAGTGAATTCCAGGTCAGCCAGAACTAGAGTGAGACCCTACCTCAAAAAAAAAAAAAAAGCTTAGAAAATAAGTATTTTGGGTTTTATCCCTTTACCAAATGGGCCATTTGAAACCTGATGATTAGATTTTCTCTAAATCCATCCACCACCAGGATATAAATCTGTCTTTGATGCTGTGTATGTTTCCCAGTGGGTTAAAGTCTTCTTGTCAATATAGCCACTGCCTTAGCAGTAGGAGAAATTCTAATAGAAAGAATGGTGTCTCTTTCTTTCCTGGGGCATTCCTGCTAAATTACACAGTGACTGCGCAGCTCACTTTGGTGAACAAATACTTAAATATATTTGTAAGATCTGGTCTACTGTGAAAATTTTTCATTGTGCCTCCCATCTTCTGTCCTCTAACTCAATGGTTAAATGAACAAGTGACCCTAAAAAAATTATTTGCCAAATATGACTAAAAGTGTGTGTGTGTGTGTGTGTATGTGTGTTTTACTTTCTTAGCCAAAGACACTTCTAAACCTAAATCTAAGACCTACCCTTTTAGAGAAACAGCAATTATCCCCTTATACAATAATTCCCAAGCATCTATGAAAATAGACAAAGGGACTGGAGAGGTGGCTCAGCAGTTAAAGCATTCACCTGCAAAGCCTAACAACCCTGATTCTAGTAACCAGGACCCACATAAAGCCAGATGCACAAGGTGGCGCATACAGCTGTAGTTTGTTTGCAGTGGCTAGAGGCCCTGGCTAGCCCATTCTGTCTCTCTTCTTTCTATCTCTTCCTGCTTGCAAATAAATAAAATATTTTTTGAGACTGACCGTTTTTTTTTTTCAAGGGAGGGTTTCGCTCTAGTGCAGGCTGACCTGGAATTCACTATGTAGTCTCAGAGTAACCTCAAATTCATGGAGATCCTCCTACCTCTGCCTCCTGAGAGCTGGGACTAAAGGTATGCGCCACCATGCCCAGCAAGACTAGCCTTTGTTTTTTAAAGGAGAGAGAGAGAGACACAGAGAGAAACAATTGGCACACCAGGGCCTCCAGACATATGTGACACCTTGTGCGCATGTGCCACCTTGTGCATTTCCAGCACTATGTGTATCTGGCTTTCGGGGGATCTGAGGAGTCAAACATGGGTCCTTAGGCTTCACAGGTAGCTGCCTTAACTGCTAAACCATCTCCCCAGCCCTAAGTAGAATACTTTTTAAAATAGACAAAGAAGATTTCCAGTTAACATGGCAGCATAAGAACCACGCCAAAGCAGCCCAGGAGAGAAAAAGCCAAAAAATAAATAAATAAATATACTCTTCTACTGAAAAGTAAAGGTGTATAAGAAATTATCAACCACAGCAGAGAAGTAGGAGAGATCCAGAGCATCTAGAGACCACAGAAGCAGGCAGAAGCGGCTCCAGCAGCAGCAGTACCAGGTCTGTGTGGCCGTGGCTGTCAGGCTCGGCCTGAGCTACAGGAAAAGCCAGATGAGGGGATTTTCCACACACACCAGCCTCCTCGCAAACTTGAGACCTGGGGAAGGGAGCTCACCTATGCAGCACCCAGCACAGGCAATCAGATCAACAACCCACCCAGCCAGCCAGCCTACCTGAGCCCACAGCACAGCAAAGAGGCACGCAGCATAATTGAGACCAAAACCATCCCAATAGGTAAATGAGATTACACCATGTCAGTATCCACCAAAATAAGCCTGGTATATAGGCTTGCTTTGGAAGTGCTAATTGCACCTTCGATGTCAGGGTAAATTATGTTAACTCTGATGGATGCTCAGATTTGCCATTCTTTTTTTTTTTTTCTCAATTTTTATTAACATTTTCCATGATTATAAAAAATATCCCATGGTAATACCCTACCTCCACCCACTTTCCCCTTTGAAATTTCATTCTCCATCATATCCCCTCCCCATCTCAATCAGTCTCTCTTTTGTTTTGATGCCATGATCTTTTCCTCCTCTTATGATGGTCTTGTGTACGTAGTGTCAGGCACTATGAGGTCATGGATATCCAGGCCATTTTATGTCTGGAGGGAGGACCTTGTAAGAAGTCCTACCCTTCCTTTGGCTCATACATTCTTTCTGCCACCACTTCCGCATTAGACCCTGAGCCTTGGAAGGTGTGATCGAGATGTTACTCAGTACTCCAGTCACTTCTTGCCAGCACTATGATAACTTCTGAGTCATCCCAAAAATATGGAACGCTTCACGAATTTGCGTGTCATCCTTGCGCAGGGGCCATGCTAATCTTCTCTGTATCGTTCCAATTTTAGTATATGTGCTGCCGAAGCGAGCACAAGATTTGCCATTCTTAAGTAAGCTATATTTTGGGCTTGTCATTTGTTGCTTCCTGATTTATAGTGCCTTTGTCTCCTCTTCTGTCATTCACTGGGGAAGGGTCTCACTCTGTCACAAGCTGACCTTGGAACCCTCTACAGAACAGAAAGCTTAGCTTACTAGTTGACAGGATTAAGAGTGTGGGGCAACACGCAACCTTAGGGACTGTGACTTTGTTAAAGGATCTGTTTATCATGATAACTACTCTTACATAAATACTCTGTGCTGTTTTTCACTGAATGTGTATATTATTTAGTTAAATTTTAGAATTTTTCTGTAATTTGTTCCACCCAGCCTACTTGAACACACTCAAAGCAGGCAAAGCCAACACCTAGGGTCACATTTGTGGTTACTCTGAGAATCTTAACAGCCACACCTACCACCTTAAGATCCTACCCTGAAGATATATAACATCAGATTGATTGATACATGTAATAAGACTGCACATAATTAGAAAACCCAAGCATTAAATTAAACCAAAATTCAAAAATCTCTACATTATAATACAAGAAACAAAAAAATCAAGACAATATAAATCAAATATATAATATAATATTATGACAATATATATATTATGAACCAAGAAATATCAATTCATCACAAATGACCTCCAGTGAGACTGATTTAGAGGAAATGCCTGAGAAAGATTTCAAAAGAATGATTATAAATATGCTCAAATAAATCAAAGAGGAAATCAAAGGAATCAAAGAAGACACAGGAAACCAATTTAAGGAAATAAGGTCAATACAAGACACAAATAAAGAAATAGAAATAATAAAGAAGAGCTGGGTGTGGTGGTGCACGCCTTTAATCCCAGCACTTGGAAGGCAGAGGTAGGTGGAACACCATGAGTTTGAGGCCACCTTGAAACTACATAGTGAATTCCAGGTCAGCCTGAGCTACATTGAAACCCTACCTTGAAAAACTTAAAAAAAAAAAAAATACTAAAGTAACATCAGTCAGAAATATTAGCAATGAAAAACACAGTCAGTCAAATAAAATTAAAAAAAAAAAAAACTGTAGAAAGCCAGGCATGGTGGCACATGTCTTTAATTCCAGTACTTGGAAGGCAGAGGTAGGTGGATCACCATGAGGTCAAGGGCACCCAGAGACTACATAGTGAATTCTAGGTCAGCCTGAGCTAGAGTGAAACCCTGCCTCGCCAAAAAAAAAAAAAAAAAAAAAAAAAAAAAAAAAAAAAAAACTCCCTAGAAAATCTCACCAGTAAAATTGATGAAGGAGAGAACAGAATATTTAAACTAGAAGACCAGGTGACAGATATAATACAGTCCAACAAAGAGAAAGACAAACTAATAGGAAGGTATGAATGGGAATTTCAAGATATTTGGGACACTATGAAAAGATCAAACATAAGAATTCAGAGTATAATAGAAGGAGAAGAATTTCACTCCAAAGGCATAGTAGGTGTCTTCAACAAAATCATAGAAGAAAACTTCTCCAAAACTGGGAAAGAGATGTCAAAATAGATACAGGAAACCTTTAGAACACCAAACAGACAAAACCTGGAAAGAACCTCTCCATGCCATACTATAATTAAACTACCAAACACACAAACAAAAGAAAATATATTGAAAGAAGTCAGAGAGAAAAATCAAGCCACATACAAAGGCAAGCCCATCAGGATCACAGCAGATTACTCAACACAAACTTTAAAAGCCAGAAGGGCTTAGAATGATGTATTCCAAGTTCTGAAAGATAACAATTGTCACTTTATCCTGAAAACCTATCCATTCAGATAGATGGAGAAATAAGGACATTCCACAACAAAAGCAGGCTAAAGGAATATTTGAAGACAAAACCAGCTCTGCAAAAAATACTCAAAAGGATCCTCCATGCTGAAGAGAAAGAAAAACATACATATAAGGAACCTGGAAAAAACAAACCATACTCAAATACTAGTTAATACAAGAGAACAAAGGTAAGACTGGAAGAACTACACAAAAAGAAAAATGGCAAAAATAAATACACACCTTTCAATAATAACTCTGAATATCAATGGCCTCAATGCCCCAATCAAAAGATATAGGTTTTCAGGATGGGTTAAAAAGCAGGATCCTTCAATTTGTTGCCTCCAAGAAACTCACCTTTCTACAAAGGATGGACACTATCTTAGGGTGAAAGGTTGGAAAACAATATTTCAAGTAAATGGGCCTAGAAAACAAGCAGGGGTTGCTATCCTAATGTCATTTGATTCTATGAAGACTAAAGGTAGACTTCAGTCCAACATTAGTTAGGAAAGATAAGGAAGGTCACTTTATATTGATTAAAGGAACACTCCAACAGCAGGATAATTCAATCCTAAACATATATGTACCTAACATGGGAGCTCTCAATCTCATCAAACAAACACTATTAGAACTAAGGTCACAGATAACACCAAACACAGTTGCAGTGGGTGACTTCAACACCCAACCCTCATCAATTGATAGGTCATTCCACCAAAAAATAAACAGAGATACATCTGGATTAAGAGAGGTCATAAATAAATAAATTGACCTAACAGATATCTACAGGACATTTCATCCAAATGCTGCAGAATACACATTCTTTTCAGCAGCACATGGAACATTTCTAAAATAGACCATATATTAGGACACAAAGCAAATCTTAACAAATACAGGAAAATTAAAATAATTCCTTGCACTCTATCTGGTCACAATGGAAGCAAACTACAAATCAATAGCAAGAAAACCTATAGAGCATACACAAAATCATGGTAACTAAACAATACACTACTAACTGATGAATGGGTCAATGAAGAAATCAAGAAGGAAATAAAAAAATTCATAGAATCAAATGACAATGAGAACACAACATACCAAAACCTTTGGGACACAATGAAGGTAGTCCTAAGAGGGAAATTTATAGCATTAAGTGCCTATATTAAGAAATTAGAAAAGTCGCAACTAAACAACTTAATGCTTCACCTTAGGGTCTTGAAAAAAGAAGAACAAAGCAAACCAAAAATCAGTAGATGGGCAGAAATAACAAAGATTATGGCAGAAATTAATGAAATAGAAACCAAAAAACAATCCAAAGAATCAATGAAAAAAAAGAGATGGTTCTTTGAAAGGATAAACAAGATTAGCAAATCTGACCAAAAGAAAGAGAGAAGAGACACAACTTAATAAAATTAGAGAGCTGGGTGTGGTGGTGCACACTTTTAATGCCAACACTCAAGAGGCAGAGGTAGGAGGATCGCCATCAGTTCAAGGCCATCCTGAGACTACATAGTGAATTCCAGGTCAGCCTGGGCTAGAGTGAGACTCTACTGTGAGAAACCAAAATAAATAAATAAATAAAATTAGAGATGAAAAAGACACCATCACAACAGATACCAGAGAAATTCAAAAAATCATAGGTACATAGTATAAGAACATATACTCCATTAAGTTTGAAAATCTGAAAGATATGGATAATTTCTTTGATTTATATGACCTACCTAAATTTGAGATTAACCACTTAAACAGACCTGTAAGGAGTATGGAGATACAAGCAATTATTTTAAAAAAAAATCATCTAACTAAAAATAGTCCAGGGCTGGGGAAATGGCTTAGCAGTTAAGGCATTTGCCTGCAAAGTCTAAGGACACCAGTTCGATTCCCCAGGACCCACATAAGCCAGATGCACAAGGGGGCACATGCATCTGGGGTTCATTTGCAGTGGCTGGAGGCCCTAGTATGCCCATTCTTTCTCTCTGCCTCTTCCTCTCTCTGTCTCTCTCTCTCTCTCACTCTTTCTCTCAAATAAATAAATTAAATTTAAATTTAAAATATGTATTTAAAAAAAGTCCAGGCCCAGATGGATCCCACTGGTGAATTTTACCAGACCTTCATGGAAGAACTAGCACCAATGCTTCTCAAGCTTTTCCATAAAATAGAAAAGGAAAGAATCTTACCAAACTCCTTCTATGAAGCCAGCCTCACCCTGATAACAAAGCCAGGCAAAGACAGAACAAAAATAGAAGATTCTCTACCAAAAGTAAGAATAGCATTAATATATGGGTATGAACATTAAGAGAAGTGCTTACTGGGCAGTTTGGTGAACATAGAATATACATTTATCCAGACAACAGCAGACGTTACACCTCTAGGGCTCATGACTACCCCTGTTGTAAGTTTTCAGTATCAGGGATGTATTCCCTCCCATGGAGCAATTAGAGAGCTGTTGGCTTCCCCCATAACATACATGCCACTATTGCAACCATTGGCTCATTTGGCCTGGCTGGCCAAATTTAAGGCTTGCAGTATCCACTACTGAATATCTTCACTGGTCATTTCTCTCTCTCTCATTGAACTGCATGCAGCGTGCCTTTTTCCAGCTTTCTATCAGCTGGTCTACATGGAGGAGGTTATCAGCTCAGCTCCAGCAGGATTTCTCAGTGGCCTTGCAGCCCAACTATGTAGAGTCTCCAGCAATAGGGTCTTACTATCTACTCCTGGTGGGAGACCAAGGGCCTTGGCAATGGCCTGTAATGTTTTGGGGGCATCAGAGACCTCCCTGGCCAACAACTCACTGGACGGTCTCCCATCTCTGGCTCTGAAAATTTTCTAGTTACAATCTATGGCTTCTGAGTGTTCCATTGTCTAAAAAAGTAGGTTTCTATATGAATTATTTATATTCTCTTAGATTTTGATTAGCCCTCCCTCCACTTTTCCTTTACTCAATCTCTTCCCCTGACCTTACTTAGGCCTTTTCACCCCCATTAATCTATTCTTCTACTTACATATATACAATACCATTCTATTAAGTCCCCACCTCACTCCCTTTCTCTTCCCTTTATATCCCTTTTCTAGCTTACTGGCCTCTGCTACTGAGTTTCATTCCTACTCACAAGGAAGTCCAATCATCTATAGCTAGGATCCACATATGAAAGAGAACATGTGACGCTTGGCTTTCTGGGCCTGGGTTACCTCACTAAGTATAAACCTTTCCAGATCCATCCATTTTCCTGCAAATTTCATAACTTCATTTTTCTTTACTGCTGACTAGAACTCCATTGTATAAATGTGCCACATCTTCATTATCCACTCATCAGTTGAGGGACATCTAGGCTTGTTCCATTTCCCAGCTATTGTGAATAGGGCGGCAATAAACATGGTTGAGCAAGTATCTCTAAGGTAGTGAGAGGAGTCCTTAGGATATATGCCTAGGAGTGCTGTAGCTGGGTCATGTGGTAGATGTATTTTTAGCTGACTTAAGAACCTCCACACTGATTTCCACAAAGGCTAGACCAGATTTCATTCCCACCAACAGTGTAGAAGGGTTCCTCTTTTTCCACATTCTCACCAGCATTTATTGTCATTTGTTTTCATGATGGTAGCCATTCTGACAGGAGTGAGATGGAACCTGAACATAGTTTTAATCTGCATTTTCCTGATGGCTAGGGCTGTAGAACATTTTTTTTAGATGTTTATATGCCATCTGTATTTCTTCTTTTGAGAACTCTCTATTTAATTCCATAGCCCATTTTTAATAGGGTTGTTTGATTTCTTATTATTTAGTTTTTTTTTGAGTTCTTTGTATATTCTAGATATTAGTCCTCTTTCAGATGTATAGCTGGCAAAGAGTTTCTCCTATTCTTTGCTCTATTCACAGTGCCAATTGCCATACAAAAGCTCTGTAATTTCATGACATCCCAGTGGTTGATCCTTGGTTTTATTTCCTGAGCAATTGAGGTTATATTCATTCATTCTTTTTTGTTGTTGTTGTTTTGTTTTTCGAGGTAGGGTCTCACTCTAGCTCATGCTGACCTGGAATTCACTATGTACTCTCAGGGTGGCCTTAAGCTCACGGTGATCATCCTAAGTGGGGTTATATTCAGAAAGTCTTTGCCAAGAACAATATGTTGAAGATCAGGTGTCACCCCAGTTCCCTAGAGGCAGTTAGGGTTCCCTCCTCAGAAGGGGGCAGGATGATGAAGAAAGTAGAAATTGGCCATGTAGCTAAGGGTAACAGAACCCCTCAAGACAAATATTGTTTTAATTTTTAATATGTTTTTCATTTTGACAGAGATAGAGAGAATGGGTGTGCCAGGGCCTCCAGCTACTGCAGACGAACTCCAGACACATGCACCACCTTGTGCATCTGGTTTACATGTGTCCTGGGGAATTGAGCCTGGGTCCTCTGGCTTTTCAGGCAAGCAACTTAACCACTAAGCCATCTCTCCAGCCCGCAAACATTTCTTTAAGAGGGAAATGTCCTTTGAGCCTGTAAAGAAGGGAGGGGAATCTGGCTTTTCCTTATCTGTTTTCCTAAAGGAGTTCCCCTTTTCTAGAAACCTGAAATATAAGATTATTCCCTCCCTAGAAACTTGATTAATCTGGGTTTTCTTTGTCTCTTCCTCCCTAAAGAGTTCCCCTTCCTATAAAAAGCCTAGATCCCACTCACCAGGCAGAGTTTCTTGGTTGGGACCACTCCCAGCTTGGAAGCTTGCTGCTTTGCTTTGTTCAATGAGGACTTTCTTGTTTCTGAGGAACCCCTCCTGTTGTATGGGAGTTCTGACTTCTCTCATTCTCCTATGCACTATAAAGAAATTTTTCTAAATTTCAAAACCAGAGATGTTGAGAGGGGATTATGATCAAATTACACTATTTTCACGTATGAAAATTGTCAATAAAAAAGTAAAAATGGGGCTGGAGAGATGGCTCAGCAGTTAAGGTGCTTGTCTGCAATGCCTATCGACCTGGATTCAACTCCCCAGTATCCTTGCAAAGTCAGATGCACAAAGTGGCACATGCATCTGGAGTTTATATACAGTGGCAGGAAGCCCTGGTGTGCCAATTTTCCCTAAACTGCTACCTTTATCTCTCTAGGCCATACTATGTTTCTTATTTGGGGGGGGGGGTTGTGGGGGAGAGAGTGAAGCAGGGTCTCACTCTAGCCCAGGTTGACCTGGAACTCACAATGATTCTCCTACCTCAGCCTCCTGAGTGCTGGGATTAATGGTGTGTGCCACTCTACCCAGCCTTGTATTCATTTATCCTTTTTAAAAAAAAAAATGTGTATTTATTTCTGTGTGTATGTCTATGTAGATGCATATGTGGACAGCCTCAGGGAGCTTGTGTTCCATTGTCTTTTAGACAGGGTCTCTTGCAGTACAAACAAACTACTAACATCAGACTAGCTGGCTGACAAATTTTGGATTCCCTTGTCTCCGCCCCCCATGGTCCTACGTTCCCCTTGGTATCCAGCTTTAGATGGGTGCTGGAGAGTTGAACCCCAGCCAGCTTTTCAAGCAAGTGCCTTTAACCACTAAGCTACCTCCCCAGCCTCCTGGAATGTATTATTTGCGGACTAACTTTTACCAATCCAAAAGCTAAGAACATCATCAGATGGCATCTGCAACCCATAACAGAATCTTCCCTACTTTGCTGTAACCCGGGCTACTTGTTGGTCCCAACTAAACTATTTGATAAATACAATGGTTTGTGGTTTTCTTTTGTTCTATGACTAATATAAGCTCATGTAACTGCTTGCTTCCAGGGTGGAATATGCCATTTTGGAACCTGAATCTGTGTTCCTGGGGTGTGGTAATTTACATTGACACAGATAAACTACTTTATTCAGAGGTGTTCTGGGAGATGTATGATTTTCCCCTGGGAGATGTATTATTTTCAACCCCATTTTATACATATGCTAACTAAGATTAACAGAAATTAGATGAATTTGCCAAGGTGATTCAGCTGGTAAGTAGAGAAAGTAGAGAAAACAAATTCATATCCATAGAGTTTCTTAAATTTTGAAAAGTCACTATAGATTTACAGGAAGTTACAAAAGCCCTTCACTCAGTTCTTTTTATCATTTTATTTATTTATTTGATACAAAGGGACAGAGGGAGAGAGAATGGGCACACCAGGGCCTCTAGCCACTGCAAACAAACTCCAGACGCATGTGCCACAATGTGCATCTGGCTAACGTGGGACCTGGAGAATTAAACGTAGGTCCTTAGTCTTTGCAGGCAAGTGCCTTAACCACTAAGCCATCTCTCCAGCCCCTTCACTCAGTTCTTTATTTATATCTGGTATAAGCACAATTTCAACATCATGAATTCAAGGTGGTCTAATATGTTTTTTATTATATTTCTAAGAATGATAATAGAGCACAAACACATAACTTAAGGATTTTTTTTTTTTTTTTTTTGGTTTTTCATGGTAGGGTCTCACTCTAGCCCAGGCTGATCTGGAATTCACTCTGTATTCTCAGGATGTCCTTGAACTCATGGTGATTCTCCTACCTCTGTCTCCCGGATGCTGGGATTAAAAGAATGCACCACCATGCCCAGTTTATGATTCTATTTTTATTTTTATATTTATTTTGAGACAGGGTCTCATGTAGCTCAGGCTGGCCTCAAACTCAAATGGAGCTGAGGTTGATCCTGTGCACACCTTTAATCCTAGCACTTAGGAGGCAGAGGTAGGAGGATCACTGGGAGTTCGAGGCCACCCTGAGAGTACATAGTAAATTCCATGTCAGCCTGGACTACAGTGAGACCCTACCTCAAAAAAAAAAAAAAAAAAAAAAAAAAAAAAAAAAAAAAAGCACGATTCAATTTCTAAAAACTGTTAATATATGCACAATTTTTAGGTAAAAATCTCTAGCATCGTATAGTATAAGCCAGTAAAGTCAGGTTCTCCTGTGTACGTAACAATCCCTACATATTACACTCCAAGTACTTAAATACCTTAGATCCTTTCTTTGAGGAAAAAAAATCAAATCAGGAGGATGTGATGCTATAGAAAAGGAAAAGTTAAACTGCCTCTTGAGCTCCATGCTATGTGGTGAGTGAACAGGGCCATCTGCATAGGAAACCAAGTCGCTCATCCCTAAGGGACCGGGCCCTGCTGTTTAGATGCCCAAGCACACACTTTCCTTGATCTGCTACTGCCTCCTGGGGGTGAAAGCACACTACTACAGTAGATAAAAATCATTTTCTACTACAAGACAATGCAGAAGGTCCATGTCTTTGAATAACAAGTATGCTTTTCCTTGAAAAAAAAAAATCTTAGCCCGGCATGGTGGTGCATGCCTTTAATCCCAGCACTCGGGAGGCAGAGGTAGGAGGATCATTGTGAGTTTGAGTGTCCAGCCTGAGACTACATAGTGAATTCCAGGTCAGCCTGGGCTAGAGCGAGACCCTACCTCGAAAAACCAAAAAGAAAAATCTTTTTCAAAGAAAGTGTTATGTCTATCTGAATAATGAGAACCAAGCACAAAATGAAATTTAATTCTAGAAAGTGGTTGTTAATACAATTAAGGACACTGGGGCTTATACTTCTTTTTCTTTCAAAGCACTTAGCCAACATCAAATGATTAATCGTTACAACACTCTTCAGGTCAATACTGCCACCATCTTTTTGCAGGAAAGTAAATAGCAAGGGTAACTGAAGTGGATAATTCCAGAACTCATCGGCAGCTAATCAGCAAAGTGCCTCAGGAGAATGATTTAATGTAAAATATAAAGCACAAACGCATTAATTCATCTCTAATAGCTCCTGGCCTATCTCTGGGAGAAATTAATTATTATCTCACCTGTGGTCCCACAGCATTTTATAGAATCCTTGGCCATGGGACCAAACACCTTCACGTTATAGTTACTGAGTCACTGTCAATCTCCCAGATAAACTCTGTCCCTGCGCAGGATTTAAAAGTACCATGAGACAGAGCTAGGAGGCACCGTGATTTGTGCAATACTGCGAGCATCCACTAGGCGTCAGTCACTGCTCTAGACCCAGGACACTGTAAAAGGAAATATATTCTCAACTCTCCACAAAGGGTAATTCTCAGAAGGGAAGACAGACGACCAATAAACAAAATTAGGTAATAAGACACACAGGCTGGGAGTGGTGGCGCACGCCTTTAATCCCAGCACTTGGGAGACAGAGGTAGGAGGATCGCTGTGAGTCTGAGGCAACTCTGAGTGCTTGGTCACCTGGGCTAGAGCGAGACCCTACCTCAAAAAAAAAAAAGGCTGGAGAGATGGCTCAGCAGTTAAGGTACTTGCCTGCGAAGCCTAACAACCCAAGTTCCATTCTTCAGTATCCACATAAAGTCAGATGCACCTGGAGTTCATTTCCAGCAGCTGGAGGCCCTGGTGCGCCCATTCTCTCCATCTGTCTCTCTTCTCTCTATGTCTCTCTACTTGCAAATACATGAATAAAAACATTATTTAAAAAAAAAAGAGAGAGAAGACCCACAGATAAAATCCAAATGCAGCAATGGGATGAAAGGTGGCTAAGCCATTACATATAGGCAGTGACCTTGAAACTGATATCTAAGTATAAGAAAGAAGCAACTATAACTATATGGAGCAAACAAAGTCCAAGGTGCAGAGGCAAAAGGACCAAGAAGGAGGAGAAATGAAAATACTCAAGGAACAGAAACAAAAGAAAAAAGAAGAATGTGAGTGAGGGCGAGCAAGAAAGACAAAATCCAAGAGGCCACGGCTTTCTTGGGCCATCGTTGCTGAGTAGAATCCGGTGGCCTGCATAAACTCATGTCTTGAATGCTTGGTTCCCCAGCTGAGGGCAATTTGGGAATTGGAGCCTTGCTGGAGGAGGTGTGTTTTGAGGGGTGAGCTTATAGGTGTGACGGCCAGCTTCCCATTGCCAGTGTTTGGTACACTTTCCTGCTGCTGATATCCATCTGATGTTAGCAAGGAGGTGATGTCCAGCCTCTGCTCACGTCCTCGTCCCCTGCCATCATGGAGCTTCCCGTTGAGACTGCAAGCCAAAATAAAGCTGCCTTTGGTCAGGTGCTTTGTGCCAGCAACAAGAAGGTGACCACAACAGAACACTGGTACCAAGAAGCGGGGTAACTGCTGCTAGAAACTCGACTGTGCCTTTGGTTGTTGGGAACTGATTTGCAGGAGGATCATGGAAGGATTTGAAACCTTGCTCTAAGATGCTTTGCAGTGCTGAAGGCAGAGTTGGATGGACTATTCTGGTCAGAGTTGAAAACCTTAAATGTATAAAGAACTATGGATTGTGAGGTGTGGCTTATGAGGAGAAAAGACAGCTTTGTCTAGATTGAGCTAAAGGCAGTTTGTGTGAGAGGCTCGCTGTTCTGCCCATGTCCTAAGAACTTCTACAGGGTTGCATTGCATAGAAATGGACTGGTGTGAGCAGATGGATATGGCACAGAAAGAGATGAAAGTTTCTCACTGGAGACAGCACCTGTTCAGCTGCAACTGTTTGAGAGATTACCACCACTGAGACTGGGCCAGCTGTTCTATACCGGGACAGCAGAAAGAATGCAGACTCTTTCAGAAGTAGAAGCCTGAATGCTGAAGGAGTGTCCTGCTCTTCAAGGCCAGCTTTATTCCTGCCAGGATTAACAAATTTGGTAGCCCACCTGGTTCTACGAGAGAATAACAAATGCAGGAAAGAGAGGATCATTTGATTTGCAACGTAGTTTATTTTTTTTTTTTTAATGATCAGTGGGCAATGTGAAGCAGGCTTGTTGGATTACCTGTTGGAGAAATCCTCTGGAAAGATCACTCCAATGCCAGTATGAGTGCAAGAAGAGGAGTTTATTTACCCAGGGGCCAAAGAGCTTGAGATAGCTCTCCAAAGAAGCTCTGGCCTTGAGCTAAGACTTTGTTTTCATTTTAGTTTTCGTAGCCGAGGGGAGGGGTGAGTGAACAAACAGGTCGCGGCAATTTGCATGTCAGCCATTTCTGGAGTCAGGCCGCCCTGACAATGAACTCCATTTTACTTTTTTTTAGCCTAAACTGTCTTTCCTTTTTTAAAAAAAACTTTTTTTTAGAGCTGCAGAGATGGCTTAGCAGTTAAGCGCTTGCCTGTGAAGCCTAAGGACCCCGGTTCAAGGCTCGATTCCCCAGGACCCAAGTTAGCCAGATGCACAAGGGGGCACATACATCTGGAGTTCATTTGCAGTGGCTGAAAGCCCTGGCACACCCATTCTCCCTCTCTCTCTCTCTCTCTCTCTCTCTCTCTCTCTCTGTCACTCTCAAATAAATAAATAAAAATGAACAAAAAAAAATTTTTAAAACTTTTTTTAATAGTTTTATTTTTATTTATTTATTTGCGAGAAAGAGGCAGAGAGAGAGAGAATCGGTGTGCCAGGGTCCCCAGCCACTGCAAATGAACTCCAGATGCATGTGTCCCTTGTGCATCTGACTAACATGGGTTCTGGGAAATCAAACTGAGGTCCTTTGGCTTTGCAGGCAAGTGCCTTAACCACTAAGCCAACACTCCAGCCCTGTGTTTCCTTTTTATCGTCCCTCTGGGCCCTTTCTGAACAGTTCTTTCTTTGGGATTTTTTCATCTGCTGACAATGACAAGTTTAACTCCTCAGCAATTAACTCTTACAATAATTCAGTGAATCAGTTCAACTTTTGGTTTCTTTTTTTATTATTTTTTTTAATTTTTTGTTCATTTTTATTTATTTATTTGAGAGTGACAGAGAAAGAAAGAGTCAGATAGAGAGAGAGAGAGAATGGGTGCGCCAGGGCTTCCAGCCACTGCAAACAAACTCCAGACGCGTGCGCCCCCTTGTGCATCTGGCTAACGTGGGTCCTGGAGAACCGAGCCTCGAACCGGGGTCCTTAGGCTTCACAGGCAAGAGCTTAACCGCTAAGCCATCTCTCCAGCCCATTATTATTATTTTGTTTGTTTATTTTTGTTTATTTATTTGAGAGCAACAGACAGACAGAAAGAAGCAGATATATAGAGAGAGACAGAATGGGCACGCCAGGGCCTCCAGCCACTGCAAACGAATTCCAGATGCGTGCACCCCCTTGTGCATCTGGCTAACGTGGGTCCTGGGGAATCGAGCCTCGAACCAGGGTCCTTAGGCCTCACAGGCAAGCGCTTAACTGCTAAGCCATCTCTCCAGCCCAACTTTTAGTTTCTTGTCTACGACAACTTGTGTGGAGACCCGATGGAGCTGTGGCATGGACAAGCCATGGTTTGCAGTATAGACCAGAGGATGTTTTAAAAGATGCCAGGATTTTGGAACAGCTGCCAAGGTAAGCTTCTGGCTCATAATGGGGTTTTCCTCCAGGGTCTGAAAATCTCAGCTGGAGGGTGTAAGTGATATTCCAGAGACTTCTTCACTGGTTACAAGTGTTGGACTTGGCGGTACTAGACTTGATGTTTACCCTGTTCGTTTTAGATCTTGCATTGGCTCAGTCTTTCCTTGCTATACTCAGTGTCATCTTTTGCAGTGTAAATGATTACTCTGTGCCATTATATTCTTTTGGTTTCACAGGCTAATAATTAAGAAACCTTGGACTATGGAAATGTGTTGCATTTGATAAAAACTATGAGGACTTAAATGTGGTGGTTTGAATTAGGTGTCCCCCATAAACTCATGTATTCTCAATGCTTAGTTCCCTAGCTGATGGCAATTTGGGAATTGGAACCTTGATGGAGAAGGTGTGTTGTTGGGGGTGGGTTTATGGGTATTATACCCAGCTTCCCTTTGCCAATGTCCAGTCCACTCTCCTGCTGCTGTTGTCCAGCTGATGTTGGCAAGGAGGTGATTTCAAGCCTTTACTTATATCATCTTTTCCCCTGGCATCATGGAGCTTCCCCTAGAGACTGTGAGCCAAAATAAGCAATTTTCCTCTCATCAGCTGCTTTTGTTCAGGTGTTTTGTCCCAGCAATGAGAGGACAACTTCAACACATGGTAAGAATTTTATTTCAAGTGAGAAAAGACATTACTTAAAATTCTATAATACATATTTCCTAATTTGCATTGCTGTATTCACATACTAGATAGCACTAAAAGGGAAATTAATACTTAGAAAGGAAAATTATTATGGTATTGGTTAGGGAGCTTTTATGCTTTAATAAATTACTTTCTAGTGCAAAGTTATTTTATAATTATACCTTCAGACTAAAAGATAAAATAGCAGTGTCTACTAACATTTTAATAGAAGACAGAATAATGAGATTTTGACAGTCATTCCTAGAAGAAATTGAGGAACTCCACTGTACATTATAGATGACTATGTGAGGATCTTATGCTAATCACTTATTAATTTTGCAAGGCATAAGATATCTCTAGATAGCTTACAATGAGCACCAGGAAGACATCTGGAGGGATGCTCCTGAGTGGAAATACGGAAGAATCATTAGATACAATAAATCTTTTCCTCTTAGGGAAACCAAAATGAAAAAGTAACATATGAGAACACTTCTCACCATATAAACTGTACAAAATACAGAAATAACCTAAAAATTAAGGTCAGGTTCATATTTTATCTGAGATGGTATCAAGGTTGCAGAAGCCAAGGCCTCTGTACCAAGTTCTACTGCCAAGATTCAGTGACATTTAATCTCACAAATCACTGCAAAGAAAATATTGTCACTTGCTCATTCTGAGCAACAGATTGCTGAACATGTGTTAAACTTCATATATTTGATACCTTTTAAAATTTTTAATTGTCATAGAAAACACAGCCAGGCAAAGTTTACCATCAGAGCCGGCTTACCATGTGGGGGCAGACAGTGCTCTCATCACTCTGCTGTGCACCGACCCCCAGAATTCTTCATCCTATCAAACTCTGCACCCGTTAGAAAACATCACCTTCTTTCCCTTCACTGCCCAGGCCCTGGTAACCATCACTCTTTCTGTCATTCCTTGTTTATCTCATACTATTACATTATAAAAATATTTGAAGCCGGGCATGGTGGCGCCTTTAATCCCAGCACTCGGGAGGCAGAGGTAGGAGGATCACCATGAGTTCGAGGCCACTCTGAGACTGCATAGTGAATTCCAGGTCAGCCTGGGCTAAAGTGAGACCCTACCTCAAAAACAGCAACAAATATATGTATAAGAAATTATATACACAAAATTTTGACTTGTGGGCTGGAGAGATGTCTTAGTGGTTAAGGCAGTTGCCTGCAAAGCCAAGGGACCCAGGTTCAATTCCCCAGGACCCACATTAGCCAGATGCACAAGGGGGCGCATGTGTCTGGAGTTTGTTTGCAGCCACTGGAGACCCTGGTGCACCCATTCTTTATCTCTCTATCAGCCTCTCTCTCTCTCTCTCTCTCTCATAAACAAATAATTTTTTAAAAGGTTGAGTTGCTGTTTCTGTTTTTTGTTTTGGTTTTGGTTTTTTGTTTGTTTGGGCTTTTGGGGGGGGTTATTGTTTTGTTTCGGTTTTGGTTTTCCTAGGTAGGGTCTCGCTCTAGCTCAGGCTGACCTGGAATTCACTATGTAATCTCAGGGTGGCCTCGAACTCACGGCAATCCTCCTACCCCTGCCTCCCAAGTGCTAGGATTAAAGGCGTGTGCCACCAAGCCTGGCTTTTAGTTTGTTTTTGTTTAAATACAATTTCATCAAACTAAAATATGAATAGTGAGAAGAGCTAAGACTTATCTTCAATATTTAGGCACAAATATAGAAGGAGTAACCAAAAATTGCATAGTAATACACACTGCACTGTTTCTAATCTGTCTTAAATACCACCAAAATTACTGCAGAAAAGCAAGGTTATTGCTATCAATATGACAACTGGCCAATATACCATGATCTATTTATAGGAAATAGCATAGAACACATAAGCACAAGTATATTAGGAGCTCAAGAGATGGTTCATGGGGTTAGAGTGCTTGCTGCTCAAGCATGAGGACCTGAGTTTGATGTCCAGCACCCATATAAAAAATAAAAATAGGCCGGGCATGGTGGCACACACCTTTAATCCCAGCACTTGGGAGACAGAGGTAGGAGGATTGCCGTGAGTTCGAGGCCACCCTGAGACTACATAGTGAATTCTAGGTCAGTCTCAGCTAGAGTGAGATCCTACCTCGGAAAACCAAAATAAATAAATAAATAATATAATATAATAAAACATGGCTGGTGAGATGGTTTAGCAGTTAAGGCACTGGCCGGCAAAGTCAAAGGACTCAGGTTCAATTCCCCAGGACCCACATAAAACCAGATGCACATGGTGGCGTATGCATCTGGAGTTCGTTTGCAGTGGCTAGAGTCCCTGATGCACCCATTCTCTCACACTCTCTCGCTCTCTCCCCTCTCTTCTTCTCTCAAATAAATAAATAAAATATTTGAAAAATGAAATAGGGCTGGAGGGATGGCTTAGAGGTTAAGGCACTAGCCTGCAAAGCCAAAAGACCCAGGTTCGACTCCCCAGGACCCACATAAGCCAGGTGCATACAGTGGCACATGCTTCTGGAGTTCATTTGCACTGGCTGAAGGCCCTGGCACACCCATTCTCCCCCCCCCCCCCCCCCCCGCCTCTCTTTCTCTCTCTCGTAAAAAATAAAATGTATTGCATTTTTCTGTTTTGTTTTTTGAGACAGAGACTCACTATGTAGCCTAGGCTGGCCTAAAACTTATAACCCTCCAGCCTCAGCCTCCTGAGTGCTGGAAATTATAGTCATGTGCCACCATACCCAGATAAAAATATATTACTTATAACCAAAGAATGGTTGAAATGATGATATGTGTGTGATAATTGACTAAATACTGTCATATAAATTATACAGTGTCCTAGATGTGAAGACACATGGAATTTTCTCTATTGATTTGGGATATAAAACTAAATTGTTTGGCCTGTGGATATAGTTCAGTAATAGAGCTCTTGGATGAGGCCCTGTGTTCAATCCCCAGTACCAGAAGAAAATGCCCAGCTTACTAATCATGAGATCAACATGGAAAGAAAGCAAAGTCTGTTTATTCCCATCATGGAAAAAGGACAGAACTACGAGTGTGATTACTCATGAAAACAGCAGCAAACTCTTCAAGGAATATGCTCTACATGAGGGAAATTTCCAAACGTTGCTGCTTTTTGATTTAGCAACTTGGCAGACTGCAAAACTACTAGTAACTGCTTGAAATCAACGAAGATTTCAAAATTACAAGCACAAGCAAGATTCTTACCTGGAACTGCACAGCAACACCACAACAAAACGGTGTCTCTGTTACACACGGCTGCAACACTGCGTAGAAACAGGCATGTGCACACGCCTGTGCTCCCAACTATGGGCGAGGCTAAGGCAAGAGGACTGCATGAGCCCACGAGTGCAAAACCAGCCTGGGCGATATGGCGAGACCCTGTCTCCAAAAGAAACGTGATTTACAGGAAAGATCCTGTATGCCGCTCCTTAAAGGGTATTATAGAAGAAAGGCCATATAAAATTCTCCCTACTAGCATATTTTTTTAATTTTTTTGTTCATTTTTATTTATTTATTTGAGAGTGACAGAGAGAGAGAGAGAAAGAAAGAGGCAGATAGATAGAGAGAGAGAGAGAGAATGGGCGCGCCAGGGCCTCCAGCCACTGCAAACAAACTCCAGACGCGTGCGCCCCTTGTGCATCTGGCTAACGTGGGTCCTGGGGAATCAAGCCTTGAACCCGGGTCCTTAGGCTTCACAGGCAAATGCTTAACTGCTAAGTGATCTCTCCAGCCCAACTAGCATATTTTTCAAAAGAAAGGTAAACGGCAAATCCTTTGTCTTTATGTCTCAATTGAAGGATTTAGCCTACATGAACCAAATGCAAAAGGGTGACACTATTATCCAGTCAGCAGGAAGGATACTTTCCAGTGCTGAACCTTTGGTAACTAGCTCTTTAGAATTATTTTTAATTCTTCCCCTATTTGAAAGAAGTGTTTTACATATGATCCCATTTTCTCACCAGTTAGGCACAGTGCCCCAGAAGCCTGCACCAAAGTGGGTCTGATTCCGGTGATGTACCTAGAATCAAAGTTATTCAGCCCATGAGGGAGACTAAAAAGTGAGTCTGGTTTTGTGTCAATTAGAAGAGTAGATATTGAGAGCTGGAGAGATGGCTTAGTGGTGAAGACGCTTGCCTGTGAAGCTTAAGGACCCAGGTTCAATTAATTCCCCAGTACCCACATAAGCCAGATGCACAAGGTAGCTCATGTGTTAGGAGTTCATTTACAGTGGCTAGAGGCCCTGGCACACCCATTCTTTCTCTATATATATCTGCCTCTTTCTCTCTCTCTCTCTCTCTCTCTCTCATAAATAAATAAGTAAATATATATATATATATATATATATATATATATATATATATATATAAATTTTTTAGAAAAGATTAAGTATTGAGAATTCAATTGGTTATGAGAGTTGTATTTCAATTAAATACTCTAAAGTTAGAAGTCACTTACTGTATAATAAACTGGCCCTGATAATATAGCAAGTTGGCAGACATTCAATTAATTTCAATTCTTACAGTCAAACTATATGTTAACTGCATGATTCTTTTTTCTGTTTTCTTTCTATTTTTCCTTCAAGCATTTCATTTTTTAAATATATAATATTTATTTATTTGCAAATGTATGTGTGTACTGCACACGTGCATCAGGATCTCTTGCTGCTGTAGATAGACACCTGTCCATTTCTACATGTGTGCTAGGAAATTGGACCCAGGCCAACAGACCTTGCAAGCAAGTGGTTTTAGCCACTGAGCCACATCAAAGTTATTTCTTTTTAAAATATTTATTTATGGCGAGCGTGATGACGCATGCCTTTGATCCCAGCACTCAGGAGGCAGAGGAAGGAGGATCAACATGAGTTCGAGGCTATCCTGAGACGACATAGTGAATTCCAGGTCAGCCTAAGCTAGAGTGAGACCCTACCTCAAAAAAACAAAAAATAAAAAAATAAAATATTTATTTACATGTGTGTGTATGTGTGTGTTTGCCAGGGTCTTCTGCCACTGCAAATAAATATCAGATGCATGTGCCACATTTTTGTGTCCAGCTTTATGTGAGTGCTGGGGAATTGAGATCAGGCCATTAGGCTTTGCAAGCAAGTGCCTTTAACCACTGAACAATCTCCCCAGACCTCAAATATTTCTTTAAAAAAAAAATACTTATTTAAGCCGAACATGGTGGTGAACGCCTTTAATTCCAGCGCTCAGGGGGCAAAGGTAGGATCATCACCATGAGTTCAAGGCCACCCTGAGACTACATAGTGAACTCCAGGTCAGCCTGGGCTACAGTGAAACCCTACCTCAAAAAAAAAATTTTTTTTTTAATTATTTAAGAGAAAGAGAGAATATGGGTACAACAGGGCCTCCTGCCTCTGCGAATGAACTCCAGACACATGCACCACTTTGTTCATCTGGTTCTACTTGGGTACTGGGGAACTGAACCCAGGCCATCATGTTATTAGGCTTTACAAGCACATGCCTTTAATGCTGAGCCATCCCTCTAGCCCCTCAAATATTACTTAAAGGTCTATAAACTTGACAGAAATTTATTATCTTGAGCAGCCAACATAGTTAACAATATCACAAACCTTCATATAAAATAATACTATAAGGCTGGGAAGATGGCTCAGGGATTAAAGGTACTTGTTTGCAAAGCCTCCTGTCCTGAGTTCAATTCCCCCCATAACCACATAAAGCCAGATTCACAAAGTGGTACAAGAGGCCCTGGCACACTTATTCTCTCTCTCTCTCTCTCTCTCTCCCTCTCTCAAATAAGTAAAATAATAGTGAATTGAACCTTGTTGTTCAGCATTTTTAGAAATAACTTAGGTTCAAATGTATATATTTCAATGAACATACTGCATAAATATATATTACTTTGGAGTATACAAAAGTAAATACAAGGAGCATAGCTAGGAAACAGCTATTCCTTCCAAGGGTGCACTTCTTCAAACATATCATGACTCTCTCAATAATGACACTGGAAGCCAAGCATGATGGCACATGCCTGTAATTTCAGCACTTGGGAAGTGGCGGCAGGAGGATCAGGCGCGATCCTCAGCTGCATAGTGAGATCAAGTCCAGCCTGGGCTGCATCAGACCCTGTCTCAAACAAAATTAATAATTTTATTGGATAATGTGTATTAAATGTTACTGTTACTGGTTCAGAAGTCATACTCTCTTGAAAGAATACATATGATAATCAGAACTATTAACCTAGACATGGCGACCATAAAACCACACAATAGGGCTGGAGAGATGACTCAGCAGTTAAGACGCTTGCCTGCAAAGCCTAAGGACCCAAGTTCGACTCTCCAGAGCCCATGTAAGCCAGATGCACAAGGTGGCACATGCGCACACGGTGGCGCAAGCGACTGGCGTTCAATGGCAAGGGCTGGAGGCCGTGGCGCGCCAATTCTCTCCTCTGTCTTGGTCTCGTTCTTGCGCTCTCTCTCCCTCCCTCTCTCTCCCTCCCTCTCCTCTCATAAAACAAAAAATAACCACGCAGGATAGACGTGTTAAATATAAAATGAACACAAGAGGGCGCACGAGTCTGCGGAATTAGTCCTAGAGCGGAAGGCAAGTTGCCTTTTCCTCAGCCATTTGTTCTTAATACGGGACCACGTGGACTAACAAGGGTTCTTCCCGCCGCACTTGAGAACTATTGCACTAAAAACCTTATTCTTCCTCAGTGTACTTGGCAGAAGTCAAGTCAAATTAATCTCTGACAATCCAAATTCCTTCCCTAAATTCACTTCAAACTTAAACCAAGTATTTTCTCACTAAAAAAAAAAAAAAAAGAAGAAGAAGTTGGGCATGCTGGCACACGCCTTTAATCCTAGCACTTTGGAGGCAGAGGTATGAGGATCACTGTGAGTTTGAGGCCAGCCTGAGACTAGGTAGTGAATTCCAGGTCAGCCTGGGCTAGAACGAGACCCTACCTGGAAAATAAACAAACAAAAACAACATATATGTGTGTGTGTGTGTGTGTATATATATATATATATATGTATATATATATATATATATATACTAGAGTGAGAACTTACTTCAAAAAATATATATATATAAAAAGCTGGGTGTGGTGGCGCACACCTTTAATCCCAGCACTCGGGAGGCAGAGGTAGGAGGATCACCGTGAGTTCAAGGCCACCCTGAGACTACATAGTGAATTCCAGGTCAGCCTGGGCTAGAGTGAGACCCTACCTTGAAAAAAAAAACTATATATATATACATATATATATATATATGGAAAAAATATGAGTCACTGGGCATAGTACAGTATGATCATAGCATTAGCCACTCAGAAGAATGAGATACGAGGGTCACTTGAGGCCAGAAATTGGACCATAGGAAGACCACACCTAAAATTAAAAATCAAATGCATAGGAGCTAGAAAGATGGCTTTGTAGTTAAAGGCACTTGCTTGCAAAACCTGCCAACTCAGGTTCAGTTTCCAAGCTGCTTACCTAAGCCAGATACAAAAAGTGGCACAAGCGTCTGGAGTTCACTTGCAGTGACAAGAGGCCCTGGTGCAGGCACACATGCACACACGGGTACAGGGCTGAGGATGTCGCTCGGTGGTACAGCTTCAGTCCAGCACACTTACTTAAGGCCCTAGGTTCAATATCCAGCAACACACGCAAACATATATGACTTATTTATTTGCAAGGAGGGAGGGAAAGAGAATAGATGTACCAGGGCCTCCAGCGGCTGCAAATCAACTCCAGATGCAGGTGCCACTTGGTGTATCTGGCTTCACTTGAGTGCTGGGGAATCGAACCCAGATTGGTGGCAGGCTTTGCAAGCAAGCGCCTTTAAGTGCTGAGCCATCTGCCCAGGTCCCCAGTCAACTTTTAAAATGTTCATTTCCAAATAACAGCAGAACTTATCCTTGGATGATTACAAGCATAGCAAACTTCTTACAGAGAGTAGACCTCCTACGCCCAAAAGTTGCCAACTGATCCCAAATGGTAGGCCATGATTTTATTAGTCTGCTTCCTCGAGCAACAACAAACCTGCCACCTAAGAAGACCACAGGCCAAGACTGGAAAGCCTGCAGGCACAAGCGCGCTGCAGAACGGCTGAGGCCTGCGCTCTACCCACTCTGCTGCGTGTGCTCCGCACGCGCGCTCGGGCACAAGCTCCGCTGTGCACTTCTCCTGTGCGCCTGCTCTAGGCCCGAGTGCTGACTGCCGAACAGACAGACAGAAGCTCCCCTTCACGTAATGTATCTAAACTCTTTGGAGACAAACACATGTCAGCCAGGAGAAGAGTGTTAAACTTGTCGTTTTTCATATGTTTCTAACATTCGTTAGGACAAACCAGGCTCCTGGAATCATTTCCTAAAGACACAGCATCCGTCTTCTAGCAGGTGTTTCTATCCCATGCCAGCCTGGCTTCTAAGGAGACACTGTAGATTCTTGCATTGCTTGCAGCTGACACTTGTGAGAAAAATCCTTCCTAGTTTAAAAAAAAAAAAAAAAAAAAAAAAAAACCACCGTGACTCTCCTCTTAGCTCCTCACAGTAGTAAAATAAAAACGACGTGTGTGTACGGAAACTATGAGAAGCAGACTTAGAACTCCAACAGTAAATAGAAAAACTATCAAATGGTAGCAACTAGAAGCACACTTAACTTTTAGTCTATTTAGAAATAATAAAGACTACTTTGTGCCTTTTTATACGTACCCAAGAAAAGACACTTTCAGCCATTTTGACCTCACCACTTATTATAGCCTTCCACAACAGAGGGCCATTCTTCAGCCAAGGTCTTAGGAACAGCTGTGCTCTTCTACAAGACCCTCCAAGTGAGCCCTCAGCTATTATTACACATGTTCCCTTCTCTTCAAGAAAGAATTAGGGAAGCCGGGCGTGAGGGCGCATGCATTTAATCCCAGCATCAGGGAGGCAGAGGTAGGAGCTGAGACTACATAGCGAATTCCAGGTCAGCCTGAACCAAAGTGAGACCTACCTCGAAAAAACAAAACAAAAAAATATTAAATATTAAAAAATAAATAAAAAAGAATTGGGGGGTCTGGAAATATGGCTCAGTAGTTAACACAGTTGCCTCCTGAGGCTAATTACCTGGGTTCAATTCCCCAGTACCCACATAAGCCAGATGCATAAAGCGGCATATGTATCTGGAGTTCATTTGCAGTAACTATAGGCCTTGGCCTGCCCATTCTCTCTCTCTCTCTCTCTCTCTCTCTCTCTCTCTTTCTCTCTCTATCTGCCTCTTTCTCTCTCTCTCAAAAAAAAATAAATAAAACATTTTTTAAAAGAACTAAAAATCTTCAAATTGATATATTTATAAAATAAAACTGTATGTAATTAGGTATATAGATCAACAAAGAAAAATAAAAACTGCAAATCAAATCTAACATTTTGAAACTCCCTTTCTTAATTTTCAGTGCCAGGGATGGGATACCTTCCAATGAGTTGTTGGCCAGGGAGGTCCCTGATGCCCCCAAAACATTACAGGCCATTGCCAAGGCCCTTGGTTTCCCACCAGGAATAGATGGTAAGGCCCTATTGCTGAAGACTCCACATACTTGGGCTGCAAGGTCACTGAGAAATCCTGCTGGAACTGAGCTGATAACCTCCTCCATGTAGACCAGCTGACAGAAAGCTGGAAGAAGCCATTCTGCATGCAGTTCAATGGGAGAGAGAGAAATCACCAGTGAAGATACTCAAGAGTGGACACTGCAAGCCTTATAATTGGCCAGCCAGGCCAAGTGAGCCAACGGGTGCAACAGTGGCACGTCTGTCAAGGTGGAAACCAACTGCCCTCTAATTGGACTGGACGCCCACTCCATGGGAGGGAATACATCCCTGATACTGAAAACTTAAAACAGGGGTAGTCATGAGCCCTAGGGGTGTAACGTCTGCTGTTGTGTGGATAAATGTATATACTATGCTTATCAAACTGCCCAGTAAGCACTTCTCTTAATGTTCATACCCTTATATTAATGCTCACTTTTGGTAGAGAATCTTCCCTTTTCAGATGGCAGTGACCATGGGATGACTCAGAAGGTATCATGGTGCTAGAAAGAAGTGACCAGAGTGCTCAGTACTGTAACATCTCTATCACACTTTCCAAGGCTCAGGGTCTAATGCGGAAGAGGTGGCGGAAAGAATGTAAGAGCCAAAGGAAGGGTAGGACTCTTTACAACGGGCTCCCCCTAGACACAAAATGGCCTGGATATCCATGACCTCACAGTGCCCAACACTACCTATACAAGACCATCATAAGAGGAGGAAAAGATCATGACATCAAAATAAAAGAGAGACTGATTGAGATGGGAAGGGGTTATGATGGAGAGTAGAGTTTCAAAGGGGAAAGTGGGGGGAGGGAGGGCATTACCATGGGATATTTTTTATAATCATGGAAGTTGTTAATAAAAATTTGAATAAATAAATAAATAAAATAAAAACTCCCTTTCTTGGGCTGGAGAGATGGCTCAACATAAAGGTGCTTGTTTGCAAAGCCTGACAGCCTGGGTTTGATTTCCTAGTACCCATGTAAAGCCAGATACACAAAGTGGTACATGCATCTGGAGTTCATTTGTAGTGGCAAGGGGCCTTTCTCTCCCCCACTTCCTTATAAATAAATAAAACATTTTTAAACTCCCTTTTCTTAAGCGTATATAGGGATATATATGTGAGTACACTATGTATTCTATTCCTGACCTGGAGGTGGACAACCAGGGTTTTGTCTATCCCTGTATGGGATGTGCAATCTGTACAAAGACCTTACTCTGCACAATAAGGGGTTCATAGGCCTGTGGGGCAACATACATTGCATCCTGCCCATAACTGAGACCAGAATCTAATGGACACCCAGCATTTACCCATCCTTTGCCACAAACCTCAGCCCACTCCAGCTGTGTCAACAGTGACATGTTATTTGAAGGGCTGAGTGTAGTCTATAACTTATCATTCCTGCCCTGCACCGCACACAGGGCCCCAAATGAAGGCTCACTTGGCCTCACCCGTCTAATCTCAGTTGGTCCACCTTTTACATAGTGTGTCATAAAGGCCATAATACTTGGGCCAAATGAGGAATGAGCATCTTCCAAATTTTTTTGCTTTTTTTTTTTCAAGATAAGGTCTCACTCTAGCCCAGGCTGACCTGGAATTCACTATGTAGTCTTAGGCTGGCCTCAAACTCATGGCGATCCTCCTACCTCTGCCTCCAAAGGGCTGGGATTAAAGGCGTGCGCCACCACGCCCGGCTCCACTCTGGACTTTTAACAAGGTGCCATTAGTCCCTGTGTCCAATAGGGTCAACACTTGGTAAGCATTTGTGGTGGACCAATATATTGTTAGTTCAATCTAAGGCCTCCAGTCATCTGGGGTTCCCCCTAACCAGGCACTTAAGTTCTACTCTGTAGTGGTTTGAATCAGGTGTCCCCCATTAACTTATGTATTCAGAATGCTTGCTTCCCAGCTGGTAGCAGTTTGGGAGGTGGAGCCTTGCTGGAGGAGGTGTGTCGCTGGGGGTGGACCCTGAGGTTTCTCAGCCCTAGCTTGCCAGTGTTACTTCAGCTCACCCTCCTGCTGCCGTTTTCCACCTGCTGTGGCAGAGGTGATGCCCAACCTCTGCTCGTGCCATGCTCTCAACCGTGCCATCAAGAAGCTTCCCCTTGAGACTGTGAACCAAAAATAAACCCTTTCTCTCAGCTGCTTTTGGTTGGGTGCTTTACCCCAGCAATGAGATAGTAACTGCAACATTACCCCTAGTGCAGGAAAGGGACATCAGAGTCACCAGTGATCACAAGATGCTGTAAACAGACCGGCCTGGTCCTTTCCAAGGTCTGGTCATGTTTTTACCCCTCTCTCCCTTTGGAGAACTTCTGGTGTTGCTGTGTTGCAGGCAGATGACCTCACAATGCCAGCAAGGCCTCATTAGCAGGCTGGCAATCTTTCGTTTCTCTGTCCACGCCAGCCAGTAAAATGTCTCCTCACATTAGCACCAGGGAGACCCACTGGGATGTGCCTTTTCCCTTCAAAGGCATCCCCAGGGGTCCTCGTTTCTTTCCAGTGGCAAGTTTCACAGCACATTCGATGCTCCCTTATAAGTCACCCAAAGCAGCCATTGCAGTCATGGCCTCATGCCCCACACAGACCATCAGGGCAGCCACCAGAATCTCATGGCTGCCAAAATCCAAAAAGTAGTTCCTGGGGACTGTGACTAGTACCAAGCCCCGCTTTGGGCAGTACAGCCCCCTGGAATATAGATCAAACAGAGCCCACTGGATTTCCCTTCCCTTACTCATGGTTCCCGGGCAGCTGCAGAAAGTACTGGGACCGGCCAGAGGCAGTGTCACTGGGGGCAGGCCCTGTCGTCCAGCCCTATGGTGTGTTCACAGAAGCTGAGCTCTGGCTGTCGGAGTTTCTCTCACTGCTGTGCTAGGAACGATGGGGAGAGCCAGCTTCTTCCGTCACTGACGGCGTCTCCCTGATTCTGTAAGCCCGAAACAAACCCTTTCCTCCGTAAGCTTCTTCTGTCTGGATGCTTGTCCAGCAATGAAAAGTAACTACAGCAAGGGGTCCCACATAATCATATTCCGATCATAAAAAGCTGTCCAAGCAAGGCAGCGTCAGAAGACAGGCCACAAGAGGCCACACTGCTTTTGCGGCCTCTAGCTCTCGGTCAGTGTGCAGAACTGCACGCTCTGTAGAAAAACCAATTTCTTGCCAGCTACAGAGCACACCATGCTGCAGTGAGGGGAGATGTGCAAGTGTGAGCCCACTGTAAGTGGCCCTGAAAACATGTGAACCTGTTTGCCGTGGTTATTTGGGCCAGATGCTGAGTCTTATCTCATGGTGCAGAGAACTAAGCTGTCTCTGTGTGTAAAGCTCACAGCTCTCCTGACATCTTAGTGGCTGTAAAGAATCAAACCAGGAGTCCTGTCTGCACCTCCCCAAAGCTTATCTGCTCACTGTTGAGTGCAGTGACAAGGATCAGTCAATAAATGTGTGGTATTTGAGGATGGGGGCAAGCCTGAACTTCCTGCTGCAGGGGCACCACAGGAGCTGAAGGCTAGACCCCAGACACTCTGACCTCAGGCCAAGGTCTCATCCTGTCCTTCTGTAGCACTTGGTACTGCTTTGGATTTTGATCCCAACCCCTTAGGGATGAGCTGCTCCTCCGGCATCTTGACCATGTGGTGTCCTGGAGACTAGCAAACAAGGAGCCCTCTGACAAGGTGACACTCCAGACTTCATAGCTCACCTTCCATCACAGCGATGAGGGCACCTGGGCTTGAGTTCTGCCAACAGCCGTCACTCCTCTACATATGACATGCGCGGGGGGATAACTCAACTCCCTGGGCCCTCATGCCACCCCAGCACCCCAAGCCCCGATTTCCACCCAGAATTTGTATGTACAAAGCAAAGATAGCAACTCAAGCATACAGTATTCATGGGAATATAATTGCAATGATGTGTTTATTATTTGTTTGCTTTGGTTTTTCTTTGACAGGAATTTACGTAGCCCAGGTTGGCCTTACCCCTCTTAACTCACCTCCCAAGGGCTAAGATCACAGGAGAACACCGCTACACCCAGCTTTTCAATGATTGATTTGAAAAATAAATTTCCTTGACTACATGTCATTCTGAAAACAAGCAGGTACTGAGCTGGAGAGATGGCCTAGTGGTTAAGGCACTTGCCTGTGAAGCTTAAGGACCCAGGTTTGAGTCCCTAGATCCCATGTAAACCAGATGCACATGGTAGTGCATGCATCTGGAGTTCATTTTCAGTGACTAGAGGCCCTGGCATGCCAATTCACTCTCTCTCCCTCCCTCTCTTTCTATCTCTAATAAATAAATACATAAAATAAATGAATATTTAAAAAAACAAGCAGGTACTGATGGAACTAAAATTAGTTAATTTAAATTGCAAGAAATAAATATAATTATTCTATCCCATCTAAAACATTTGTACAAAAATGATACCTAAAGCCTAAATAACTACAATGTGTCCAGTATGCTATCAAGAGATTGAGAGAAAAAACAGAATCTCAAAAACAGAAAGAATGCAACAGAAATCACATTTACAGAGCATTGAAAGGAAAATAGTGCTAATCCATATGTTCAATGGAGTCATTCTATGTTTTGCTAAAGTACTGAGTCGATGAACACCTGCACTAAAGCAATAGAATCTTACGTTAAAATAAGAAACGAGCACATAAGATTCTGTGACAGCGAGAGAAATTGCTACCTTGGGCCACTTGGGATTGAGGAGCCGGGCTTTGATGGCATCGTCCAGAGCCTTGTCGTACTGCTGGATTTTCATGTAGGCTGCGGACCGGTTGCTGTACAAGATGCAGTTCTGAGGGTCAACAGCCAGAGCCTCGTTATACAGCACGATCGCTGTGTGGAAATCCCCATCGTGACAGGCCTGGTTACTCTGGCGAACCTTCTCGACAAACTCAGCTTTGCTCAGTACGGGCTCATCAGGACTTCTCCGGCCCATGGTCTTAGCACCAAAGAGAGGGATCTACAAAGAAAGAAACGTAGTTGGACCAAGTTCAGGTCATCTGGACGGTCTTTCATTTGAGCCTTAAGCCAGGGACACTCCTGTCATCTTTATGTCCCACATGACAATAAGCAGCCTTGGAAACACGTGCTGCAGGTAAATGTGTGCATGTGTACAGGACACGCTCACTCATGTGATACACGTGCACATGCGTTAACACGCTGCTGCAAGTAATCGTGTGCATGTGTACAGGATGCACTCACTCATATGATGCAGCCAGGAATGGTACTGCTGGATCATAAACAGTTCCAGTTTTAGTTTTAGTTTAGTTTTTTTTTTCTTTTTCAATGCAAGAGAGAGAGAATTGGCATGCCAGGGCCTCCAGTCACTATAACTGCGCTCCTAGACATGTGTGCCCCCTTGTGCACATGTGCAACATTGTGCTTTTGTGTCACTGTGCATCTGGCTTACATGGGACACGGAGATTCGAAGATGAGTTCTGAGGCTACACAGGCAAGTGCCTTAACCACTAAGCCATCTCTCCAGCCCTAGTTTTTTGTTTTGTTTTGTTTTTTAATTGAGAGATGGAGAAAATGGGCATGCCAGGGCCTCCTGCCTCTGCAGACAAACTCCAGACACATGCGCCACTTACATCTGGCTTTATGTGAGTACTGGGGAATCAAACCTGGGCCGCCAGGCTTTGCAAGAAAGTGCCTTTAACCACTGAGCCATTTCCCTAGGCCTCTATTTTTAGTTTTTTCTTTTTTTGAGAGAGAGAGAGAAGGAGACAAAAGACAGACAGCATGGCTCACCAAGAACCTCTTGCCACTGCAAACTCCAGACACATGTGCCACTCTGTGCATCTGGCTTTAGGTGGGTGCTGGGGAATCAAACCCAGGCCATCAGTCTTTGCAAGCAAGTGCCTTTAACCATTGAGCCATCTCTCCAGCCCCATTTTTAGATCTTTGAGGAAACTCCATACTGATTTCCAGTGACTATACTAATGGACATTCCCAACCATATGTAAGGGTGTGTAGTACATATATCCTCACATCTTTATAAGCATTTCTTTTCTCCCTTGTTGGTGGATAATGAGAAATTGACTGTGTTGAGACCGAACTTGAATGTTGCTTGTACATGTGAGTGTGCACATGTGTACAGGTGTGTACATGTGTGGTGTATGTGCATGAGTTTTTCATTTCATTTGGCTTTAAAACAACAGGGTCTCACTATGTAGCCCAAGCAAGCCTCCAATTTGTAATCTTCTTACCTACCAACTCCTGGGATCACAAGCATGCACCACCATGCCTTCAGACACTCACTTATTTCTTTATTATTTTTGGTTTTTCAAGGTAGGGTCGCACTTTAGCCCAGGCTGACCACACCTGGATCAGACACTCATTTAACTAAGTGGACTAATTATTATTATTGTTATTATTTTTGAGGTTGAGTCTTGCTCTAACTTAGCTGGTTATAGCCAGGCGTGGTAGCACACACCTTTAATGCCAGCACTTGGGAGGCAGAGGTAGGAGGATCACCGTGAGTTTGAGGCCACCCTGAGACTACATAGTGAATTCCAGGTCAGCCTGGGCTAGAGCAAGACCCTACCTTAAAAATACATAAATAAATAAATTGGAACGCTCCAGGTTCAGTGAGAGACTCAGTTTCAGGGAAGTGAGGCAGAAGTGATGGAGGACACCGGTCATCTTCCTCTGGCCTCTGCATGTGTGCTCATGGGGTACATGCAAGTGCATACACGCAGTCACACTCCACAAACACCAAAAAAGTAGGGCAGAATTCAACACTGAATCTGCCTGGCTCTGAGCTTTTCTGTCTTGGAGACTTCATTATTGTTTCAATCCTATTAGCTATTATTGGTTTGTTTTGGTTTTTCATATCCTCTTAGTTCAATTTAAAAAATATTTTTATTTAAGCTGGGTATAGTGGTGCATGCCTTTAATCCCAGCACTTGGGAGGCAGAGGTAGGAGGAATGCTTTCAGTTCAAGGCCAGCCCGGGACTACAGAGTGAGTTCCAGGACAGCCCTAGCTAGAGTAAGACCCAACCTAGGAAAAAAAAATGCTTTGATCCACTTGAGAAGGTGGGGAGGAGGAATGGGACCATCAGGGCCTCTTGCCATTGAAAATGAACTCCAGATGCATGTGCCACTTAGTGCATCTGGCTTTATATAGATGTTGGAATCAAACCTGGACCAGCAGACTTTGCAAGCAAGCGAGCATCTTTATCCACTGAGCTATGTCCCTAGCCTCTCTCCTGTTTCAATTTTTGTTTGTTTGTTTCTTTCAAGGTAGGGTCTCATTCCAGCTCAGGCTGACCTAGAATTCACTCTGTAGTCTCAGGCTGGCCTCGAACTCATAGTGATCTTCCTACTCTGCCTCCCAAATGCTGGGATTAAAGGCATGCACCACATGCCTGACTTGATTCAATTTTTTTTTATTTTTTATTTATTTTAGATAAAGAGAGAGAGAAAGAATGGGCGTGACGGGGCCCCAGGCTGCAAACGAACTCCAGATGCATGCACCATCTTATGCATCTGGCTTTAATTGGGTCTTGGGGAACTGAACCTGGGACCTTTGACTTTGCAGGCAAGCACCTTAGCTGCTAAGCCATCTCTCCAGCCCATTCAATTTTGTAAAATATTTTACTTATTTACTTGAGAGAGGAGGAGGAGGCACACAGAGAGAGAATGGGTGGGCGAGGACCTCCAGCCACTGCAAATAAACTCCAGATGCATGCACCACCTTATACATCTGGCTTACGTAGGTACTGGGGAATCGAACCTGGGTCCTTAGGCTTTACAGGAAAGTGCCTTAACCACTAGCCAAACCATCTCTCAAGTCCTTGATTCCTTTTTTTTTTTTTTTTTTTTTTTTTTTGGTTTTGGTTTTTCGAGATAGGGTTTCACTCTAGCCAAGGCTGACCTGGAATTCACTATGTAGTCTCAGGATGGCCTTGAACTCTCCTACCTCTGTGTCCCCAGTGCTGGGATTAAAAGCCTGCGCCACCACAACTGGCCCTTTTTTTTTTTTTTGGTTTTTCAAGGTAGGGTTTCACTCTAGCTCAGGCTGACCTTGAATTCACTATGTAGTCTCAGGGTGGCCTAGAACTTGTGGCAATCCTCCTACCTCTGCCTCCTGAGTACTGGGATTAAAGGTGTGCGCCACCACACCCTGCCCCTTGATTCCATTTTTATAGGTTAGGTTATATGTGTCTATAAATTTTGGCTTTTTTTTTTTTTGGTTTTTCAAGATAGGATTTCACTCTAGCTCAGGCTGACCTCGAATTCATTATGTATTCAAGCTGGCCTCAAACTCATGGCGATCCTCCTACCTCTGCCTCCCAAGTGCTGGGATTAAAGGCGTGCGCCACCATGCCCAGCTCAAATTTAGCCATTTTTTCTAAAGGTTTCCCAATGTAAGGCAGGTGCTCCATGCAGGTACTTCTAGCACTTGGAGAGGCGGATGCTGAAGGGTCAAAGGTCAAGATTCTCCTCAGCTACATAGTTCCAGGCCAGCCTGGGCACTGTGAGACACTTTCTCAGAAACAAAAATTAAAAACATTTTCCAATGTGGTGTAGTGTAATTTTTTTGGTTTTACTTATTTATTTATTTTTATTTACTTATTTGCAAGAGAGAGAAAGAAGCAGAGAGAGGGAGGAAGAGAATGGGCACGCCAGGGCCTCCAGCCATTGCAAACGAACTCCAGACGCATGCGCCCCTTGTGCATCTGGTTTACATGGGTCCTGGGGAATCAAACCGGGGTCCTTTGGCTTTGCAGACAAATGCCTTAACTGCTAAACCATCTCTCCAGCCCATTTTTCAAAGTAATTCCTAATGATTCTTGGGGTTTCAGTAGCATCTGTATGGCAGCCCCCTTTGGCTTCCCTTGTGTTTTTGTTTTCTGTGTTGGGGATAGAATCCAGGGCCACATGGGTGCTGGCTGAGCACCCTACCATGGAGCTACACCCCCCGCCAAGGGCCAACTTTTTCATTTCTAAATGTGTTACTTTGGGCCTTCTTTCTTTTGCTCCATTTGGCAATTTTGTTTCTTTGCAAACAACTCTCTGTTTCACTGATCTTGTGTTTTTCTTTTGGTCTCCAGCACATTGACTTTAGCCCTGATCATCTTTCCTTCCTTCTGCTGGTCTGGAGTATGGTTTGTAGTTTTTCTTCTAAAATTTTGAGATGCATCATTAGGCTTTTCACTTGAAATCTGATTCTTAATGTAAACACTCATAGCTGCAAACTTCCCCCTTAGAATTGTGTTTACTATGTCCAATTAGCTATGTTATTTTCATTTGAGTCTAGAAAGTTTTTAATTTCCCTCAATTTCATCAATAATCCACTGAGCACTCAAAAGTGCATCAAGGCAGGCATGGTGGCACACACCTTTAATGCCAGCACTTGGGAGGCAGAGATAGGCTCTCCCTGAGTTTGAGGCCATCCTGGGACTACATAGTGAATTCCAGGTGAGTCCGGGCTAGAGGGGAGACCTAGCTTGAAATAAATAAAATAAATAAATAAATAAATAAGTCTCAACTTGGCAAGATATGAAACAATTTTTAAAATCTTTTAAGGTGTTTTGAGAAAATGCAGGCTTTAAAAAAAAAACATTTGTTATTACCAAAAAGAGATATCTTTAGGTAAAAGCAATAAAAACCACATTCTGCACAACGAGATAGTACTAGTTTATCTGGTCAATGGACACAAAGCAAGCACGTAAGGTCTCAGCGCTAATCTTTTGCCCACTTCTTATTGCAGGAATTTCACCTTCATTCCTAAACCGGATGACGGTAAAGATGGTGAACGGGGGCGCTCAGCCCCGGGAGCTGATGAACTCTCAGCCGTGGATCGGTCTTTTTGTCTTGTTGCCATCTTGTGGTTTAGGAACGTTCTCTGGGCGCCTGCGTCCGTAACTGAAGTTGGTATTGACCTGCGGTGTCACCTTGATGGTCGCTGTCCTCTTCAGTGCCATCTCTCTAGGAGTGTTTGGGGAGAGGCCCTGCAGAACCGTGCTCTTTGCTGCTTGTGAGCGCCCTCCATCACTTCCGCCCGCGCCGTGGTGGAAGCCCTGGGATCTCTGCTGCGGTGAGGCGGGAACCACTGCCTGGCCTTCAGGGGCACTCTCGGATCCTCTGCTCTTTGGCCCTCTCACGATCGTGGAGGACCCCGACGATGTAGATGGTCTATACTGGTTATGTCTCTACATGTTTACTGCCTTGAGTCGGCACTGCAGCAAACTCCACATCCTATCTCCTACACTGCAAAGGTTCTCCGCGGGGTTCTTTACCGCAGTCTGGTGTATAACCTTGGTGTCATTCCGTGGATGAAACCATACCTGTTCCTTACATTGAACCGTTCTACTGTTCCCAAAATCTTCTTTGTGATGATCTTGTCCCTGCACTGCTGCCCCTGCCTGTCCTACCCGGCTTCCTGGCTTAGCCGTGGGTCTCAACTCGCCCCTGGCTGCTCAAGATGCTGGTGATGTTGGCGTTGGCGGTGACGGTGGCCACCTGAGGCAGCTGCTCCTCCCAGGGGGTGAGGTGAGATAGCTGAGGGCTCTCCACTCCCGCAGCCGAAGGAATTTCCCACATATGATTTTAAGGATGATTTAGAAATGGAAAAATTGGGCTGGAGAAACACCATAGCGGTTAAGGAACTTGCCTGCAAAGCTGAATGACCCAGGTTCAGTTCCCCAGGACCCATGTCAGCCAGATGTGCAAGGTGGTGCATGTATCTGGAATTTGTTGGCAGCAGCTGGAGGCCCTATTGCACCCATTCTCTCCCTCTCTCTCCCTCCCTCTCTCTCTCTCCCCCCACCCCCTTCTTTCTCAAATAAATAATAAATGAAAGCAAGGCCGGGCATAGTGGCACACACGAGGCAGAGGTAGGAGGATCGCCATGAGTTTGAGGCCACCCTGAGACTATAGTGAACTCCAGGTCAGCCTGAGCTAGAGCACGATCCTACCTTGAAAAACCAAAAATAAAATAAATAAAAACAAATAAAAAATAGAAATGGAAAAATTGTTTACATACTTCCCCAGAGAACAAGAGGATCAGTGCTGGAAAGATGGCTCAGTGGTTAAAAGTGCTTGCTTGCAAAGCCTGATACCATGGTTCAATTCTCCAGTACCCACATAAAACCATATGTACAAAGTGATACATGGTGTGCCCATACTCACCCCCCCCCTCCTCTTTCTCTCTCTCCCCCTCTCTCAATAAAAATATTTTTGGTTTTTCAAGGTAGGGTCTCACTCTAGCCCAGGCTGACCTGGAGTTAACTAGGTCATCTAAGGGTGGCCTTGAACTCACAGTGATCCTCCTACCTCTGCCTTCCAAGTACTGGGATTAAAGGTGTTTGCCACCATGCCCAGCTTTAAAAATATATTTTTTTAAGTGGATCAATGTCCTAGACAGGATCTACATGTCAAAAACAATTCAAGGAGCTGGGCATGGTGGCTCACACCTTTAATCCCAGCACTCAGGAGGCAGAGAGGTAGGAGGATCGCCATGAGTTCAAGGCCACCTTGAGACTGCATAATTAATTCCAGGTCAGCCTGGACCAGAGTGAGACTCTACCTTGAAAAACCAAAAAAAAAAAGAAAGTTTGGGCTGGAGAGATGGCTTAGTGGTTAAGGGCTTGCCTGTGAAGCCTAAGGACCCTGGTTCGAGGCTGGATTCCCCAGGACCCACGTTAGCCAGATGCACAAGGGGGCGCATGCGTCAGGAGTTCATTTGCAGTGGCTGGAAGCCCTGGCGTGCCCATTCTCTCTCTTTCTCTCTTTGCTTCCTTCTCTCTGTCTGTCACTCTCAAATAAATAAATAAATAAAATTTAAAAAAAAAATTCAAGGGCTGGAGAGATGGCTTAGCGGTTAAGGTATATGCTGCAAAGTCTAAGTACCCAGGTTTGATTCTCCAGGTCCCATGTAAGCCTGATGCACATGGTGATGCATGCATCTGGTGTTCATTTGGAGTGGCTAAAGGCCCTGGTGCACCCATTCTCTTTCTCTCTCTTTCTCTCTCTCTCCCTCTATCTCTACTAAACAAATAAAAATTAAAACTATTAAAATAGGGCTGGAGAGATGGCTCAGCAATTAAGACACTTGCCTGCAAAGCCCAAGGACCCAGGTTCGACTTCCCAGTACATACATAAGCCTGATGCACAAGGTGGCACATGCATATGGAGTTTGTTTGCAGTGGCTAGAGGCCCTAGTGTGTCCATTCTCTCTCTCTCTTCTTGCTTGCAAATAAATAAATATGATTAAAAGATGAAAAAGAGCCGAGAGTGTGGTGGTGCACTCCTTTAATCCCAGCGCTAGGGAGGCAGAGGTAGGAGGATCGCTGTTGAGTTCAAGGCCACCCTGAAACTATATAATGAATTCCAGGACAGCCTGGGCTAGAGTGAGACCCAACCTTGAAGAAAAAATATATATATATACATACATATACACATATATGATTTTTATAAATTATATATAATAAATAATATATATGTGTATGTACATATATATACATACACATACATACATGAAGAACACAGGCAGAACTTCCAACTATGAGATGCAGAAAGACTCCAGCAATTTTTTTAATATCTTAATTTTATTTCTTTGAGAGAGAAGGGAGAGAGAGAATGGGCATGCCAGAGCTTCCAGCCACTGCAAGCAAACTCCAGGTACATGTACCATCTTGTGCTAGCAATCAAACCTGGGTCCACTGACTTTGCAGGCAAGTGCCTTAAGTACTAAGCCATCTCTCCAGCCCCTCTTGCAAATTTTTCTAAAGTAAGTTTTTGGTCAGCACACAAAGAAATGAGTTTCACTGAGACTTTTTTTTTTTTTTTTTTTTTTTTTTTTGAGGTAGGGTCTTGCTCCACCCCAGGCTGACCTGGAATTCACTACATAGTCTCAGGGTGGCCTCAAACTCTTGGCAATCCGAGACATTTTTGTTGTTGTTATTGTTTGTTTTTTCCAGGTAGGTTCTCACTCTAGCCCAGACTGACCTGGAACTCACTCTGTAGTCTCAGGCTGGCCTTAAACTCACAGGGATCCTCCTTATCGTTAGGATTAAAGGCGTGCATCACCAGGTCCATGTCAATATTTTTCTTTATGAGACTGGGTTTTTTTCACTTATGATGATGCTTCAGTTCCATCCATTTTTTGTTTATTTGTTTTGTTTTGTTTTTCAAGGTAGCATCTCACTCTAGCCCAGGCTGACCTGGAATTCACTACGTAGTCTCAGGCTGGCCTCGAATTCACCGCAATCCTCCTATCTCTGCTTCCCAAATGAGTGCTGGGATTAAAGGTGTGCACCACCATGACCGGCTTCCATCCATTTTCTTGTGTTATACTTTCATTTTTCTTTATAGCTGAATAAAATGCCATCGTGTATATATGTACCACACCTAGTCTAATCCCATATCTTGGCTACTGTGAATAGTATAGCAATAAACACTTATCTACTGACAGAAGAAAAAAAGTTATCTGCTTCCAGCACATAGTGATAGCAAGTAAACCTCCCACTCCAAAACGGAGGGATGGGGGCATAACAAGGAAAGAAGGCTGGACCGAGACAAGATGGAAAACCAGCGAGGCAAACATCAAATCCTGCAGCTCTGTGTCTGGCATCCTGGACTCACGATGAAATGCCCTGGGCTCCAAAAAGCCTAACAAGCTCTGCCCCTTCAGTTGTTCAGCTCGCATTCTGCCCCATGGACAGAGCAGCCTCTTGGTCCTCCGATTCCCCAGCATGTCTCCTACTCCTCCAAAACTAGCACCACCTCAGTGACTTTGCCAGCCTCCTCTGCCAGGTGGAAATGAAGCCTGACCTTGGACCACAGCTGCAGCAGACCCTGCTGGCTGACACTGGAGAACAGAGAACTGCTTTATCACATTCTCCCTTTGGGCCTTTTCCTTTCAAACGAATCAGAACTCCTACTAGCTTGAAGCCATTAATGGGTTGGGTTTATTCTGAGGCCATCTTTCCAATTATCCCAATGCAGAGCCGCTGGCCCGTCCTTAATGGTGGACATTTAACAACTGCAGCTGAAGCAGCTTTAGGCTATGGGCCTGGGACCTGAAAGTGGTGTGTGTTTTCTTCCTGTGCCAAACTCTATATATTCCATATCCTCCTCCTCTATGTGTATTACCTCTGCCAAGTAGATCAGTCCATTACTGTTCAATTCAAATTTGCTTAAGTACTAAGGACAAAGGCATAATGCAACCATCCTCTTTGCTGGAATATCATACAAACTGTCTCTAACCCAGCTCCTAATAAAGTACTTTTTTGGGGTTTTTTGTGGGTTTTTGTTTGTTTGTTCGTTTTGGTTTTTGTTTTTTGACGTAGGGTCTCACTTTAGCTCAGGCTGACCTGGAATTCACTATGTAGTCTCAGGGTAGCCTCGAACTCACGGCGATCCTCCTACCTCTGCCTCCCAAGTGCTGGGATTAAAGGTGTGCACCACCACACCCGGCTTTTTTTTGTTTTTTTGAGGTAGGGTTTCACTCTAGCCCAGGCTGATTCGGAATTCACTGTGTATTGTAGTCTCAGGCTGACCTCAACCTCACAGTGATCCTCCTACCTCTGCCACCCGAGTGCTGAAATTAAAGGCGTGCGCCACCCCGCCTGCTTAAGTACTTTTTTTCCTCATTGAAACCTCATAAACCAAGACTCCAGTCTACACTTTTGCCTGCATTTTGGTTTTTCAAACTCTTGTCAGTATAGTCTATTAAGCTCTGCTTAGACCTCTGCAGAGCTCCTTTAGTGCAAAGTTCAAAACTCTTCCATATACTTGCTACAAACCAGTTCCAAAAGACTAAAAAATACATGGTCAGGTCTATTACCAGCAACTGTTCTAAGCACACTACTCTGCAGCAGTTACTTTCCCGTTGCTGGGACAAATGCCCAAACAAAAGCAGCTTCTAGAAGGGTTTACTTCCAGATTACAGTTTCTTTTTTAAAAAAATTGTTTATTTAGTTATTCATTTATTTATTTGAAAGTGACAGATGAGAGAGAGAGAAAGAGAGAGAAAGAATGGGTGTACCAGGGCCTCCAGCCACTGCAAACGAACTCCAGATGCATATGCCACCTTGTGCATCTGGCTTCCATGTGTACTGGGGAATCGAGCCTTGAACCGGGGTCCTTAGGCTTCACAGACAAGCACTTAACCGCTAAGCCATCTCTACAGCCCCCAGCTTACACTTCCAACGAGAAGTTTCATCGTGGCAGGGAAAGCATGGCCGGAGCAGACAGCCGGGCATCACATCTTCACATCAGCAGAGAGGAATTAGTGACTGCAAGCAGAGTGGGGCAAGCGAGATGGGGCTATCACACTCCAAGCAAAACACATCCTCCAGCAAGGTTCAACCTCCCAAATGTTCCATTAGCAGAACATTAAGTATGGGACTTAATCACAAACACAGAAAGCTGTTGGGAAAATTTTACATTCAAACACTATATTTGTGTGTATGTTCTATGTGAATTCTTATGTGTGAGGGCAGGTATGCACGTGAAGATCAGAGGACAACTTTCAGGATTCAGTCCTCACCTTCCATCTCATTTGAAGCAATCTCTTGCTCTTGTTCACTGGCATATTTGCCAGGCTGCTGGTAAGTTTCCAGGAACTTCTCATGTCTCTGCCTCCCATCTCACCATCAGCAAGCTGGGATTACAGGAGCCCATCAGGGCTGACAGCTTTAACATGGGTCCTGAGTGTCTGAACTCAGGTACTCAAAACTTTTGATTCTCCTGTTTCTGTCTCCTGATTACTTGGATTCCAGGCATGTGGCACTACACCAAGTTTATGCTGGAGAGTTAGCCTAGAGCTTTGTGCATGGTAGGTGAATGCTCTACCAAAGAAGCTACGCCCTGAGCCCACGGGTAGAAAGCAGGTTGTGTATTTTGGAAAGCCTTCACTTCCTTAGATTTGAAAGGATAACTCTGCAACATAGTGATCTACAAAAATGACATTTATGTTCTTTCAGGGCTTAAAATATAATACCTATGCCCTCCTGGACTTTACAGACTTTCTATGGAGAAATTTCCTTTCATTCTCATAGGTTTGCCTCCATAAGTGATGTGGTGCTTCTTATAGCATCAATATTCTTTTGTTGTTCTATATTCATGACATGCACATATATAAAATATAATGCAAGGAGGTTAATTTATGGTCATGTCTGTTTAGGGTTCTAAATGTCCCCTGTAGCTTCAAGTCTTTCACAAGATTTGAGAATTTGCTATTGCTCCATTGAATAAGTTTTCTGTGCCTTTATTCTATACATCAGAGTCTTCTTCTATACCAAAAATACACAGGTTTGATTGTTAATCATATGGTCCCAAAGGTTTTGTGTGTTTTGTTCATATTTTTTTCTTTATTATATTCTTCAAGCCAAAACCTTTTCTCTTGTGCTTGATCTAGTCTATTAGTAAGGATTTCCACTGAGTTTTGGGGTTTCCTAGGCCCTTCTTTTCCAGATTTCTATTTGGTTATTTTTCAAAACGTCTATCTGTATTAAATTTCTCATTCATATTTTCTGTTTTCTTCTTTAATTCATTCAATATTTTTCTGTATTTTCTTGGAATTCACTGATCATTTTAAAAATTCATTCATTTGAATTTTTTGGTATTGTATCCACTTCAAAACCTTTGAAGTAGCTAGAGAATTATGAACTTTTAGAGGAGTCATGTTCCCTAGCTTTCATATTCCTTGTAGTTCTCAACTGAGATCTGAATAGGTAAAGACCCTCATGTGAGCACTTTTACTACAGAAGAGTTTCATTTGATGTGTCCAAGGATATCCAACTATTGTAAAATGTAGAATATCTTCCCAAATGAATATTGTAGTAAAGTTTCCCTGCTACTTCTGTGGTGGGGATTAGTGTATTTTGACACAGTATATACTGTGTCAAAGTGTGGGGATCTCATTTTCTCTGTAGTTCTCACAACACTGCAATGCTTTCACAGACTTGATTGCTCTGGTGGAGTCTAATACTGGGCCACAGACATGCTGGCTGGGACAGAGTAGCAATATTTTCTCTGCATTCCAGGAGAAGAAAAACATGGGCCTTGTGTTTCTCAAAGATGGAAGGTCAGGCTCAATCTTCTCAAGATAGCTCCCTATTACACCACCACATGCATAACCTTGGGAAAACAGAGTACTTCACAAGATGCAGCCCACCATGCATCTTCCAAACAAGTAAAGTCCAGACTGCCCTTTTGTGCTGCATCTTTTTCCCTGTATCAAAATAAAAACAATAATAATAAATTTAAAGAAAGGAAGGACTGGGAGGCAGGCATAGTACACCAGCCTGTAATTTTAGCACTTTGGAAGCTGAGGCAGGATTGCTATGAGGTCAATGCCATCCTGTGCTACAGTATAGTGAGTCCCAGGACAGCCTTGACTATATAGGAAGGACTTGTCTAAAAATGAATAAATAAAGTGTGGCAGAACTAGACAGTAAGACCCTTTTGCTGAAGACTCTGCATGTTTGAGTTGCAGGTCACTGAGAAATCAAGCTGGAGCTGAGCAGGAAGCCTCCTCCCTGTTGACTAGCAGCTGTCAGGATGCTAGAAGGAGCTATGCAGCCTCTGTGGGAAGAAAGGTTATCAATGGTCTTAACCAGCTGTGGACCTTGTAAGCCTTACAGCTGGCCAATCAGGACATGGCAGGTCTATTATGAGGGAAATCAATTCCTCTCTGATTGGACTTGAGGCTGCTTCATGGCAAGGAATTCCTGCCTGGTACTGAAAAACATAATCAAAAGCCTATGGCTAGAGAGGTTATAAGCCCTAAGGGGGCAACCACTACTGTTGTCTAGCTAAATGGATATATTATGCCCACCAAACTGTCCTCTGAACACTAATGTTTGTGCCCATATATTAATGCTACTCTCACTGTTAGTTAAAGAAGTTTCTTGAGCTGGCGTGGTGGCGCACGCCTTTTAATCCCAGCCTTTGAGAGGCAGAGGTAGGAGGACCACTGTGAGTTCAAAGCCACTCTGAGACTACATAGTGAATTCCAGGTCAGCCTGGACTAGAGTAAAACCCTACCTTGAAAAACCAAAAAAAAAAAAAAAAAGCTTCTTTTCAGTAGTGACCACTGTGGTGACTCAAAACTCACCAAAGGGCTAAGAAGAAATGACAGTGGTGTGTTCACACTAAGTAAAACACCTCTATCACACCCTTCAAGGCTCACAGACCACTGTGGAAGAGGTAGCAGAAAGAATATGAGCCAAAACAAGAGGAGGAGTGCTTTTTGATAGTTTTCCAGACACAAGAGGCTGTGGTATTCATGACCTCACAGTGGTTGATGTTACCTACACAAGACCTATATAACAGAAGGGAAAAAATGATGACATCAAAATATTAGAGAGACTACTTGGAAAGAAGGGATTCAGAGGAAGGGAGATTAGGGAGGGGGTAAAAGAGGGTGGTGGAAGAATAGAAGTTGTCAATAAAAAGTAAAAAATAAATAAGGAGTGGATCTTTTTGTTTTGGGGGGGTTGGTTTGTTTTGTGAATTTTTTTTAAAGTAGGATCTCACTCTAGTCCAGGCTGACCTGGAACTGACTCTAGGCCCAGGATGGCCTTGAACTCACAGCAATCCTCCTACCTTTGCCTCTCGAGGGCTGGGATTAAAGGTGTGTACCACCCCCAGCAGATATGGATCTTGACTGGCATAGGACCAGACAAGGACCAGTACACATAAACTGCAGCATCCAAATTACCTTTAGCAATCAATCCTCCTCCCTTTGCCCTATGGCAGCACATGTGACCCAAAACTGTAGCTAAGACTATATTAGGAAAGGACGAGTCAGTTCCAGCAGTCAGCTCCCTCTAGGAATCCACTTCCTTTCAATGCACACCGGCATACACAACCCAGTATTGTGACTGGGTCCAACATTCAAGTTCCAGCACTGGGATTCTCCTCAAGAATCTCCTCTCTTCACCCAGCAGGCACAGACAATTCACCACTGGGGCTAGGATTTGTGCTGAGTTCCAGTACTTGGATTCCCTTCAACAACCTTCCTCCCCTCACTGAAGAGGGCACCAATGATCTCCCATTTGGGCTGTGAAAAATCTTGCCAGTGATATAAGTTGACAAAGGATTAATATCTTAGATATATAAAGAACTCAAAACCCTACCTGAATTTCATGTGGCCCATAAAGGAGAAATCCAGCTACTAAGTTAACCAAAGCTGCCAATTTAAAGATGAAAACTGAAGCAGGAAAGTCTTTAATTGAAGAGTATATTCAGGCAGATCATTGTGCCTCAGAGGTGCTAATACTGAAATCAGGAGGGGGAAAAAAAAAAGACCCTTTCTTTTCTGATCATGGAGTTATAAATACCAGTTTGTCCATCTAAGCCACTGGCTGAAGCATTATGGGAAGGTCAGAGGGTGGCAGAGGAGAGCTTGTTCTTACAGTGGAAAACTCCTAGAACCTGTTTTTTCAACTTTAAATTCTGAAACTTATTGGCAGTCTAGTCACTAACAGCACAAATTTCATTGAGTCAATTCAAGGGTTGAATACTTCAAAAGCCCTGGTCTCTGGAGATAATTAACTTTCATATTGGGGTAGTGGTTTACTTGAAAACACAAAATAAAATCTTCAGATTAACTGATACCCAAAATGCTCTGTCCTAAATCATAAGATCCATCAGTTCTTGGTAATGTCTAGACCTGCATCTAAAGCTACACTGTTAAATCACTTTAGGCATGTGTTAGATGTCTGAAAATTTTATTTAAATGTAAGCTTCAGCCGGGCGTGGTGGCGCACGCCTTTAATCCCAGCACTCGGGAGGCAGAGGTAGGAGGATCGCTGAGAGTTCGAGGCCACCCTGAGACTACAGAGTGAATTCCAGGTCAGCCTGAGCTAGAGTGAGACCCTACCTCGAAAAAAAAAAAAAAAAATGTAAGCTTCATAACATACTGTCAGTTTTTGTCTTAATAAAACTATAGATTTCAGAGATGTACAGGAAAAATTAAATTTTAACACACACAAAAAAACTATAGATTTATTTTGGAAAAAGGAAATAAAAAACTAAATAATAAAAAAAATCAAACAACCCAATCAAAAATGGGATTTGAGGGCTGGAGAGATGCTTAGTGGTTAAGGTGCTTGCCTACAAAGCCCAAGGACCCATGCTCAACTCTCTAGGTCCCACTCAAGCCAGACGCACAAGGTGACGCAAGAGTGCAAGGTGGCGCATGCATCTGGAGTTCGACTTCAGTGGCTGAATGCCCTGGTGCACCAGTTCTCTCTCTCTCTCTGTCTCTCTCATGAAAAAAAATTTTAAAAAGACTTTTAAAATGGGGTTTGAGGGGCTAGGGAGATTGCTCAGTGGTTAAAGGCACTTGCTTGCTAATCAATCTTGCCAGCCAAGATTCAACTCCCCAGTATTCACATAAAACCAAATGCACAATGTGGTGCATGATTCTGAATTTCATTTGCAGCAGCAAAAGGCCCTGAGGTTGTTTCTCTCTCTCTTTCTTCTTCCTCCTCTGCTGCTGCTGCTATTACTACTACTACTTCTACTCTTCTTCTTCTTCTTCTTCTTCTTCTTCTTCTTCTCCTTCTTCTCCTTCTTCTTCTTCTCCTTCTCCTTCTTCTTCTCTCTTCCTTCCCTCTCTCAAATAATCTTTTAAAAATTACAAAATAGGCTGGAAAGATAACCTAGTGGTTAAGGCACATGCCTGTGAAGCCTAAGTACCCAGGGTCAATTCTCCAGGTCCCACATAAACCAGATGCACATAGTGGTGCATACGTCTGGAGTTCGTTTGCAGTAACTAGAGGCCCTGGTGCACCATTCGCCCTCTATCTCTCTCTCCCTCTCTCTGTCTCAAATAAATAAAATAAATAAATAAATAAATAAAAATCTTTTTTAAAATTACAACATAGGGTATAGAACTGAATAAAAAGTTCTCAAAAGAAGAAATATAAATGGATACCAAATATTTTTAATGTTCAACAACTTTATCCATTAGGGAAATGTAAATTAAAACTACTTTGAGATTCCATCTCACCCCATTCAGAATAGCTATCATCAAAAAATTTGTCACCAGGTGTGCTGGCACATGCCTTTAATCTCAGGACACAGGAGGCAGCAGTTGGAGGATTTCTGTGAGTTCAAGGCCAGCCTGGGACTACAGAGAGAATTCCAAGTCAGCCTGGGTATGACTGAGACCCTACCTCAAAGAGAAAAAAAATAATAAAGGTGGGGTCTCAGGGAGATGGCTTAGCAGTTAAGGAACTTGCCTGCAAAGCCTAAGGACCCAAGTTCCCAGTACCGGATATGAGGGCGATCTGGCTGCGACATCTGTCACCCCATTGATCACCAGGGTTGACTCAGCTGATCTGGCTGGCTCGGCGATGTCCCCTTCCTCCCTCACTGTTCCATGCGTGTCCCTCCCAAAACTGTGTGCTCAAAGAGGACAACCTTCCCCAAATAGAGAAGGACCAGTCTTCAGTCAAAGGCACGGGAGTAGTTGTGCTCCCCTGCTAGACCCTCCAAACAAGCTCTCAATTCCCCAGTACCCACATAAGCAAGATGCACAAGGTGGTGCATGCATCTGGAGTTCATTTGCAGTGGCTAAAGGCCCTGGTGTGCCCATTCATATTCTCGTTCTCTCTCTCTCTCTCACACACACACACACACACACACACACACACACACACACACAAGTAAATAATAAAAAATATTTTTTTAAAAAATGTTGTCATCAAATGACAACAAATTCTGGCCAGGGTGTAGGTAAAGAGGAACCCTTGTCCACTACTAGTGTGAGTGTAAACTGGGATAGCCATTATGAAAATCACAATGGAGGTTTCTCAAAAACTTAACAAATAGATCTATTATATGGCCCATCTATGCCACTCTTGGTCATATACTCTAAGGACACTACAATTTCCTACAGAGATATTTGTTCATCCATGTTTATTGCTGCTTATTTACAGTAACTAGAAAATGAAATCAGCCTAGATTGTCCATCAACTGATGGACAGAAAATGAAGATGTGATACATACACAATGGAATTTTATTGAGCTGTAAAGAGAAATAAAATCATGAAATTTGGGCTGGAGAGATGGCTTAACGGTTAAGGCGCTTGCCTATGAAGCCTAAGGACCCCGGTTCGAGGCTCGATTCCCCAGGACCCACGTTAGCCAAATGCACAAAGGAGCGCATGCGTCTGGAGTTCGTTTGCAGTGGCTAGAGGCCCTGGAGCGTCCATTCTCTCTCTCTATCTCTCTCTCTCTCTCTCTGTCACTCTCAAATAAGTAAATAAATAAATGAACAAAATTGTTAAAAAAAAATCATGAAATTTTCAGAAAAACAGATGAACCTCGAAAATATTATACTAATGGGGTAACTCAGGTTCATAAACAGATGCCTATTTTCTCTCTTGTATGTGGATCCCAGCATTGAATTTTTAGATTTGTATGTAAGCTGCAGTAAGTGTTAGTTGTAGAGGCCAGGAGGCTAGGATGTGGCCATAAGCAGGGAAGAGAGGGCAGGTTTTAGGAGAAGATAACAGACAGGTGAGTAAACCTTTTCCAGTGAGAGTGGAAGGGGATGGGAGAGAGGAGAGAGGTCAGGAGAGGCTTAGTCAAAACTAAAGACAAAAAAAGCACAATTCTATTCCTTTGTCTTGTTTATAGTCATTAAATCATCACTTTTACATAAAAAAACTAAAGACAATATAAGACATATGAAAACATACTTCTTTATTAGATCATTTAAAAATATAATTTTAGCCATAAGTTGTTACAGGAAAATCCCAGTGCCAGTGATGGGAAACCTTCCAATGAGTTATTGCCCAGGGGGAAAAAAACCTAAGTCTCCCCCACCCACCATGAAAAAATACAGGCCAGTGCTCTTGGGGCCTACCAGAATTGTATGGTAAGACCCTTTTACTAGAGACAGTACAGGCGTCAGTTGCAGAAAACTAAGAGTTAAAGCTGGAGCTGAGCTGGAAGCCACTTGCCTACTGACTAGCTGTCATAGTGATGGAAAGAGCTATGCAGGCTGCTAGGGGAAAAAAGACATCAACAGTCTTAACCAATACTGGACCCTGCAAACTACACAACAAGCCAGCTAGGCAAGATGTGCCAGCCTGTGCCATAATGGCACAATTGTTATAGGGGTAACCAACTGTTCTCTGATTGGATTTGAAGCCTGTTCCATAGGAGACAATTCATGTCTGGTATTGAAAACCTAGTCAAAAGCCTCTGGTTAGGAAGGTCACAGGTCCTAGGGAATTAGCTACTACTGTTTTAATGTGTCCAACAAGTTGTCCTTTAAATAATATTTGTGGGCTGGAGAGATGGCTTAGCGGTTAAGGCACTTGCCTACAAAGCCAAAGGACCCAGGCTGGATTCCCCAGGACCCATGTAAGCCAGATGCACAAGGTAGTGCATTTGTCTGGAGTTCCTTTGCAGTGGCTAGAGGCCCTGGAGTGCCCATTTATTCTCTCTGTACCTGCCTCTCTCCCTCTCAAACAATAAATTAATAAAAATAAAGCATTTTAAATAGTTATTCATAGGTTTATAAATTAGTGCTCCTCTCACTTTTGGTTAGAGAAGCTTCCTTTTTGCATATGATGGTAACTACTAGGGAGACTCAAGACTCCTCCAAGTGCTGACATGAATTGACATTTATGTTCTCAGTACCAAATGAGACATGTCTATCACATCCTCCAAGGCTCAGGGAACATTTTGGAAAAGGTGGCAAAAACAATGTAAGGACAGGAGGATGCAGAGTGCTTTGGAACACTGTCTTCTGAACACGAAGTGGCTGGTGCATTCAGGATCTCATAGTGGCTGATGTCACCTATACAATATTGGGACAAATCAACATGACAACACGATTGGTGGAGGAAGGGAAAAGCAACATCAAAATGGAAGAGGGACTGGCTGGAAGGAGGAATGGGCATGCCAGAGGGGGGACAAAAGAAAGCAATAGAAGACAATTATAAGCATAATATATTATGTACATATATAAAAATTATCAATAAAAAGTTTTTTTGAAGTCAGGCGTGGTGGCGCACCTTAAGCCGGGCGTCCCAGCACTCGGGAGGCAGAGGTAGGAGGATTGCCGTGAGTTCGAGGCCACCCTGAGACTACATAGTAAGTTCCAGGTCAGCCTGGGCTAGAGTGAGACCCTACCTTGAAAGAAAAAAAAAAAAAAGGAGAAGAAGCACCTTAAGGAGGAGTGGGCTATTTCAGCTCCCAGTTCAAGGTAGGAGTCCACCATGGCGGGGGTGACATGGAGGGCACGAGCCTGGGGCAGCTGGCTACTGCGTGCACAGTAAGGAAGCAGACAGCTCAATAAATGTTGGTGCTTAGCCAGCACTCTCCTTTGATACAAGCCAGACCCCAACCCATAGAATGGTCTTCCCACCTCAATTGACCTCATCAGATAACCCCTCACAGGCATGCCCAGAGGCCAGGGTCCTGATCCTAGGTCCTGCAAGTCGACAATCAATATAACAATCACAGCAAACTAGACTTGTTAGGCTTTCATCATACTATGATGAGATATGGGACACTTCCCTTCTTGCACTGTTCCTCAAGCACTCACCAGTGGGGACAGGAAGACACTTGTGGGTTTCCTTGTGGTTTTCTCTTTTTCTTGTGGTTTTTTCAGAGGTGGAGCAGGAGTCTATAGTTTTAAGTATATTGAGATATTTGTCTGGGCTGTTTTTGGCTTTTTTGCTTATTTTTCCCCACCTTCATTCCCATTGCTCCCCATTGCACAGGGTCCCTGCCCCATCCAAAACATGCTTACTTATTTTTGGTGTTTTTTTTCTTAAACTGGCGTTAGTTAGCAGGCAAAGGTGAACAACACATATCAAATCCTGCCACATGTAAGTCATTACTCTAATTAGCTATCTACATGATTTTAATTAATACTTTTTTAAGCCAGATGTGGGGGTACATGCTTATAACCCCAACACTCAGGGACTGAGACAAGATCATAGCAAACAAAAGTAATTATTTGTTATGGATATCACTCTCCCAATATACATATGAGAATGCTAAGACACACATACGTTAAGATCTGTCAAGCCAGGCATGGTGGTGCACACCTTTAATCCCAGCACTTGGGAGGCAGAGGTAGGAGGATTGCTGCGAGTTCAAGGCCACCCTGAGACTACATAGTGAATTTCAGGTCAGCCTGGGCTAGAGTGAGACCCTACTTCAAAAATAAAAATAAAAAATAAAAGAAAGAAAAAAAGATCTGTAACAGTTGATAACTGGTAAGGAGCAGAGCTTAGACAGATGCACTGGAACTCATATTCAAGTCTACACTGAGGCCATCAAAGAGCATTCTCCCTCATTAATTAACAGAACATTGTAGTGAAGAGCCATTAAATGATGACATTAAAAGACACACCCAGGGTCTGGAGAGATGGCTCAGTGGTTAAAACAGCTTGCTTGAAAAGCCTGACAGCCAGGATTTGAGGCCCCAGTACCCATGTAAAACCAGATGCACAAAGTGGTACATTCATCTGGAACTCGTTTGCAGTGGCAGGATGCCCTGGCATGCCCATAGGCGCTCGGTCTCACTTGCTCGCTCTCACACGCTCTCTCTCTCTCTTTTAAATAAATAAACATATTTAAAAAATAAAAAAGCCAGGCATGGTGGCACACACCTTTAATCCCAGCACTTGGGAAGCAGAGGTTGGAGGATCACCAAGAGTTCGAGGTCACCCTAAGACCACATAGTGAATTCCAGGCCAGCCTGGACTAGAGTGAGACCCTACCTTGAAAAAACCACAAAACGTTGCATGGGGGCTGGAGAGATGGCCCAGTGGTTAAAACCACTCGTTCCACAACACTGACAACTGGAGTTCAGATTGCCAGCATCATGTAAAGTAGGATAAGCACACTAATCCTAACATGTCTGTGGTAATAGGAAATAGTCAAAAAAGTTTCAAAGCTCATGGGCCAGTTAATCTGGCCTTCACAGCAAAGGGGGTACATGAGGAACCTTGTCTCAAACATCCCAAGGATGTCATCTGACCTCCACACATGTGCCCAACCATACATATAAACACACAGTTTTTTAAGGTTATTAAAGGGACCAGGCATGGTGGTACAGGCCTTTAATCCCAGTACTCAGGAGGCAGAGGTAGGAGAATCTCCATGAATTTGATGTCACCCTGAGACTACATACTGAATTTCAGGTCAGCCTGGGCCAGAGTTAAGACCCTACCTCAAAAAAGAGAGAGAGAGAGAGAGAGAGAGACTTGCTAACAAATCCTGATGGTCTGGGTATGATTACCTAGTACCCACATGAAGCCAGATGCACAAAGTAGCATATGTGTCTGCAGTTTGTTTGTAGTGGCTAATAGCCCTGGCATGCCCATTCTCATTCAGTCATTCATTGATTCATTCATATTCTCTCTCTGATTGCAAATAAATAAATAACAATATTTTAAAGTGTTAAAAATTAAATAAAAAGGCATATCTGGGGCTAGAGAGATGGCCTAGAGGTAGTTCATGGGTAAGAGCACTCGCCACACAGCAGGAGGGCCTGAGCAACCCGATTTGCCTTGAGTTCAGTTGCCCAGCCCCTACGTAAACATACCTGTAACCCTAGTCCTGTGGGAGGTGAAGACCAGAGAATGTCCTGGAGCTTGCTGCCAGCAAGGCTAGTCTAATTTGTGAGCTCCAAGTCAATGAGACAGTCTCAAAGGAGGTAGGCAGCCTGAAGAAGATACCTTCTACACATATGCACGCGCACTCACATATGAACATGCACAGACACAGACACAGGCACATGTATGAAAGACAGATCCCTACACGCTACAAAACAACACATTTAGAAGCTACAGTGTTTAACTTTTCTTCTTCAGATGCCATGTCAATTCCGACAATCTTTTCTTCCTACATTTGAATTCTGTTTACTTAACAACCCTCCTGATATGAAACCAGGGCTGAAGAGATGGCTCAGAGGTTCAAAGCGCTTATTTGCAAAGCCAGGATTTGATTTCCTAGTATCCACCAGAAAGTGGTGCATGCATCTGGAATTCATTTACGATGAACGAAGCCATGCAAGAAGCCCTGACACACCCACATTCATTCATATTCTCTCTCCCTCCCTCCCTCTCTCTCTCCCTGTGTATCGATCTATTTATCCGCCTCCCCTCTGTCTCTGATAAGAAAAAAAAAATTTTTTTAAGACCACTGACATGAAACCAACTAAATGAAATCCAATGGGAAAGAAACAGAACCAAGCCTCTAGGACTGGGGAGATGGCTCTGTGGGCAAAATGCTGCCATACAAGGATGGAGATCCGAGTTCAGATCTCAGCACCATCGTACAAGTCAGCTGTGGTAGCAGCATACCTATACTCCTAGATGCTGGGGAGGTGGAGGCAGGAGGAGCCCTAGGACTTACTGATCAGCTTGTCTAGCTGAATCAGTGAGCTCGAGGTTTGACAAGAGATCCCGTCTCAAAAATTAAGGTTGAGCTGGGCAGAAGAAAGAGGTAGGAGGATCACTGTGAGTTTGAGGACAACCTCAGACTGCATAGTAAATTCCAGGTCAGTCTGGAATAGAGAGAGACCCTACCTCAAAAAAAAAAAAAAAAAAAGAAAGAAAGAAAGAGAAAAAATTAAGATGGAGAGTCATTAAGAAAGGCACCCTACCGTGCGTGGTGGCGCACGCCTTTAATCCCAGCACTCGGGAGGCAGAGGTAGGAGGATAACTGAGAGTTCGAGGCCACCCTGAGACTCCATAGTGAATTCCAGGTCAGCCTGGACCAGTGTGAGACCCTACCTTGAAAAACTAAAAAAAAAAAAAAAAAAGAAAGAAAGAAAGGCACCCAATGTCAACCCCGCCTGCCTACACAAAAACACATATGTGCGCACACACACACACATGTGCATGCACACACAGACACAGACACAAACACACCTACACACAAAGACACACATGCACACACACCTACACATACATACACAAAGCCACACACGCACTCAAACACACCTACACACACATACTGAAAGACACACATGCCCACCCATATACACACCTACACATGCATACACACACCTACACATACACATACACATACATATGTGCACACAAACACATCTACTCACACAAAAACACAGCCTCTGAAGTATCAAGCAATTGTAGAGCTGATGTTTACCTGCCTCAAAGGAACAAAATTGTAAAGCAGGCATGGTGGCCCTGAGACTACATAGTGAAGGCCAGGTCAGCCTGGGCTAGAGCAAGACCCTACCTTGAAAAATCAAAAAGAGAAAAAAAAAGGAACAAAATTCTCTAAGCTTGTCCTCAGATGAAAAGACAATTTAAAATTTTGTCTCAGAATTTCTCCTAACCTAGCTAGAGTACAAAGTTGATCCTTTATACCAACCAGCATAAATTCTGCTTTTAACTAAAACATGCTGGAAGCACCGTATTATAAACAGTCACAATGGTTAAATTGGGAGCTGGGAAAAATCATATGCACAGTAAAGCTGACAGAGACATTAATCTCAAGAAGCTCCTGGAAGTGTCTGAAGGGTTTCTAGGCTGCAAATTCCTCTGTCATTTAGGCTTCCTACAAATATTTACTGAACAGCTACCATGTGCCAGGCACCATGCAGTACAACGATGCCATGGTAACAGCTTACCAAAACTAGCCTGATCACAACTTCAAAAGCCTGTTAAAAATACAAAATCTGCCGGGTGTGGTGGTGCATGTCTTTAATCCCAGCACTCAGGAGGCAGAGGTAGGAGGATCACCATGAGTTCGAGGCCACCCTGAGAATAGAGTGAATTGTGAATTCCAGGTCAGCCTGGGCTAGAATGAGACCCTACCTCAAAATAATAATAATAATAATAATAATCATCATCATCATCATCATCATCATCTGCCGGGCATGGTGGCTAACGCCTTTAACCCCAGCACTCAGGAGGCAGAGGTAGGAGGATCGCCGTGAGTTCGAGGTCACCCTGAGACTAAATGGTGAATTCCAGGTCAGCCTGGGCTAGAGCGTGACCCTACCTTGAAAAATAAAATACAAAATCTAAGCCAAGCATGGTAGTGTACACTTTTAATCCCAGCACTCATGAGACAGAGGCCAGCCTGGGAGTACAGAGTGATTTCCAGGTCAGCCTGGGCTAGAGTGCGACCCTACCCTTGGGGAAAAAAAAAATTTTAATTTGGGGACTGGAAAGATGACTCTGAGGATAAAGGGACTTGCTTGCAAAGCCCGAGGGCCAATTGCCCCGTTCCCAAGTAAAGCTAGATGCACAAAGTGGCGCATGCATCTAGAGTTTGTTTGCAGTGGCAGGAGGCCCTGATGCACCCGTACTCACTCTCTCTCTGCGTCTCTGTCTCTCTCTCAAATACATAAATAAAAATACTGTGGGCAGGTGTGGTAGTGTACGCCTTTAATCCCAGCAATTGGGAAGCAGACGTAGGAGAATCACTGGGAGTTCAAGGCCAGCTTGGGAGTTCCAGATCAGCCTGAGCTACAGTGAGACCATACCTTACCTCAAAAAAAAAAAAATTCAAAATATGGCTGGGCATGGTGGTGCACACCTTTACCCAGCACTCTGGAGACAGAGGTAGGAGGATCCCTGTGAGTGCAAGGCCACCCTGAGACTACATAGAGAATTCCAGGTCAGCCTGGGCTAGACTGAGACCCTACCTCAAAAAAAAAAAAAAAAAAAAAAAATCAAAATCTGATCCCCTGTCTTGGGAAGGCCAGAGTCTGTGGGCCAGTAGAGGGATAGGATGTGCAGCTTATATTTTTGTAAGATGCTCCTGATTATTCCTGTATCATGGGCTGTTTTGGTGGCCTGAAAAAAAAATTCTATTAAAAAAAAAATAAACAGGGGCTGGAGAGAGGGCTTAGCAGTTAAGGTGTTTGCGTGCGAAGCCTAAGGACCCAGGTTCCATTCTCCAGTACCCACATAAAGCCAGATGCACAAAGTGTCGTATGTGTCTGGAGTTCATTTGTAGCAGCTGGAGGCCCTGGTATGCCCATTTCTCTCTCTCTCTCCTTCCTCACTGCTTATAAGTAAATAAAAAAAAAATTTTAGATAACTAAATAAATAAATAAAAATAAGCCCTGGAGAGACTAGTACTCAAGGGCAGCCAGCGGGAGACCCACAAGCAAAGTCCACTTCCTGTGAGCATCCTTTGCCCCAGTGACCAGCCCAGACGCACCGCGAAGCCCCGCTGGACCCCAGAGCTTTCCAGGGCACACCCACCCTGTCTCCATCGGCGCCACCTGAGGCTCCGGGGCTGGCAGTGCCCACACCTGTCTCCCCCGGGGTCGGGGAACTCAAGTCTATCAGGTCCGCAGGATCCGCCCCAAAGAGGGCGGGGTCGCGGAGGAGGAGGAGGAGGAGGAGGCGGCACCGCGGATTTATTAGGCGCCGACTGCATACCAAGCCCGGCGCGCGCGCCCCCGCCCCGCGCGCTCCCGCACGCATTCCCGCGGAAACTGAGGCAGGCGGGCAGACGAAAGGTCTCGCGACGGAAACTCGAACACGGACGCGGGGAGAAAAGACGGGGCTTCGGCCCGGCGGACCGTCGTCAGCCGCTGGGCCCGGCCCGGCCCGGCCCGGCTCGGCTCGGCTCGGCTCTCGCCCTGACGGAGTTTCACAAAGAAAGTCTCCCGGCCCGCGCCCCCCTCACACAACTCACCGGCGCCGGCGGAGACTCGGCTTCCCGCCGTCTGCGGCTCCGGCCCGGGGTCGACCCCGAGGTCGGCTCCGGTGCCGGCGGCAGCGACTGTTCCATCATCGCCGGCAGCGTTCCCTTTCGAGCTAACGGTCCCGCCAGCTAGGCGCGCGCCCCGCTGCCGCGCGCCATGTTCCCGCCGTGCCGCGCGCCGCCGCCGCCGCCGCCCCCCCCCGCGACCGCGCACGCGCGCCCCCGACGAGTGCGCACGCACCGCGCACGCGCGCCGCGCCCCCCCCCTCCCCTCTCCATAACTGGAGCCCTCCCGAGCGGGTCGCTGTTCCGGGCGCCGCGTTCTCCTCCCCCACCGCCTGCCGCCGCGCCTATTCCGGCCGCGAGCGGGAGCGCACGCCGTTCCCGGCTCTGCGCCGCCGCCCGCCGCGCTGGGACCACCTCGCGGACGCCCCGGACCCCCTTCTGCACAGCGCTGCACTCTTCTCGAGTTTCTCCCCCTGCGGAAGGCCCGGACGAGGGTCCTCGGGAACGGGGGGGCTCCCCACGTGCGCCGGTGAATGCGTCCTGGAGACATCCCTGACTCAAAGGAGGACCCGAGTTCAAGTCCCGAGTCTCTGGCAACCCTTGTGCAATCAGGGTCGCCTTTATTTAATCAATTAATTTATTTTTTGCAAGCAGAAAGAGAGAAAATGGGCACGCCAGGGCCTCCAGCCACCGCAAGCGAGCTCCAGATGCATGTGCCCCCCTTGTGCATCTGGCTTATGTGGGTACTTGGGAATCGGACCTGGGTCATTAGGCTTCGCAGGAGAACGCTTTGATCGCTAAGCCATTTCTCCAGCCCCTGGTTTACTTATTTATTTTGGTTTGGTTTGTCTAGCCCAGGCTGACCTGGAATTCATGCTGAAGACTCTGGGTGGCCTCGAACTTACAGCGATCCTCCTACCTCTGCCTCCTGAGTGCTGGGATTAAAGGTGTGCGCCACCACGGCCGGCTTTTTTTTTTTTTTTTTTAAGGGAATATGGGCACGCAAGGGCCTCTTGCTACTGCAAAGAAACTGATGCATGTCACGTTGGGCATCTTGCTTTATGTGAGTACTGGGGAATCAAACCCTGACTGTCAGGCTTTGCAAGCAAACGTCTTTAACCACTGAGCTATCTCTCTAGCCCCTTTTGACTTCTACACATGAACTGGGGACAGATTTGGGGGGTGCAGTATTTCTCAGGGCTGACCTAGGCTTTGGAGGGTGGGGTGCCTGCTGTCCTTCAGCACAGTGCCTGGCACACACTGCTCTCCAGTGCTGCGGGATCCTTCCAGAACTCCTAAAAGCTTAATGAAAGGGGATCTACTTCCAAACCCTGAGGTATAATTTAGGTGGGAGGAGTTCATCTAACCTTAGGGCTACCAAGACTCTTCCCTCATGGTCCCTTTTCCTCCTCTGCCCTAAACCTCGCCCAAAAAAAACCCAAAAGTTGGCAAACAAAAGCAGAGCACCTTTCCCCTATTAGTAAAAGAAATCTTTGGGCTGAGGAGATGGCTCAGCGGCTAAAGGTGCTTGCTTGCAAAGCCTACAGGCCTGGCTGGGTTCAATTCCCCAGTACCCACACAAAGGCAGACACAGAAACTGGTGTCTGAAGTTCATTCTCAGCTGCAAGAGGCCCTGGTGCGCCTATACTTACCTGCAGTCTCTCTTAAATAAACGAATGCATGTTTGTGCGTATATATCAAAAGTAAGCGCACTGCAAGCCACAGATAGGTAAAAGAACATCAAGCCGGGCACTTGCAACATCCCCGTGGAAACCTCAGCTGGAGTCCAGTTGAAGGTCTTGGGCAGAAAATGCCGTCTGGTGGGTGAGGCTTCCAATTAATCATCCCCGCCCACCACAGACATTTTCTCATTTTTATGCCATGGAATAAACAGTAACCTCTGCTGGAATCGGTTGGCTTCTGTTCTGCTGTTAAGAACTCATGTTGACAAGTGTTTTTTTGTTTGTTTGGTTTTTGGTTTTTATTTTTTTTCTTTTTTTTTTCTTTTTCTTTTCTTTTTTTTTTTTTTTTTAGGCAACCCAAAGACTTGTCTTTTTTGTTGTTGTTTGTTTTTTGTTTTTCGAGGTAGGGTCTCACTCTAGCTCAGGCTGACCTGGAATTCACTCTGTAGTCTCAGGGTGGCCTTGAACTCATGGCGATCCTCCTACCTCTGCCTCCCGAGTGCTGGGATTAAAGGTGTGCGCCACCATGCCCGGCAAGACTTGCCTTTTTTTAATGAGAGAAGAAAAAAATTGGCTCACCAGGGCTTCCAGCCACTAATCAAACTCTAGATGCTGCCTTAGGAGGGATCTGGGGAGTCGAACATGAGTCCATAGGCTTCACAGGCAAGCTCCTTAACCGCTAAGCCGTCTCTCCAGCCCAAATTCACAAGTGTTTTTAACCCTCTTTCTCCTTGATGCATGGCCTTTTGCCACTCCAGACACATGCACCACTCTGTGTGTCTCGCTCTACATGGATACTGGGGAATTGAACCCCATCCTACAGGCTTTGCAAGCAAGCACCTTTAACTGCTGAACCATGTCTCCAAGTCCCCAGGCTCAGCCCATTTGTAGTAATTTCCCAAAGCTGGTGGTAAGAAGTACAGAGTCCAGGTTAGCCCAATACTGTTCCATCATTTAATGTTGCCGTCCCAGCTCCATTTGCCCAGGTTTGAAAGCACTGTACTCAGCTCCAGCTAGGTAGTGGGAGGAGTGCCCCAGCAGAAGGAACCTCTTGAAACCCCTTTATACTTGGGGAGCACTCAGCTTTACCATCGCCTCAGTCCCATGCCACGACTGCACGGAGACCTGAGAGAGTGACTCTACAAGGAAACAAGAGTGAGGAAGAGGAAGGGAGTGCCCAGTGGCCCTAGTCACCAGCTGATTTCTCCCCATTAGTAAGTGTAGTGGTCCCCTATAGGTGCTATAACAATTACAAAGTGCGTTCTTTTTTGTTTTGTTTTGTTTTTGAGGTAGGGTCTTGCTCTATCCCAGGCCAACTCGGACCGACTCTATAGTCTCAGGCTAGCCTTGAACTCATGACAATCCTCCTACTTCTGCCTCCCAAATGCTGGGATTAAAGGTGTGCACTATCACACCCGACTCAAAGTGGGTTCTTATTAAGGGGCTGCAGCTCAGAAGTCCAGGAGCAGGTGGCATGCCTCACATCTTCAATCCCAGCACTCAAGAAGCAGAGGCAGGAGGCTTCCTGCAAGTTCAAGGTAAGCCTGGTCTACCTAGAGAATTTTTTTTTTTTCCAGCCAAGAATGGTGGTACAAACCTTATCTAAGCACTTGGGAGGCTGAGGTAGGAGGATCACTGTGAGTTGGAGGCCAACCTGGGTCTACAGAGTGAACTCCAGGTCAGCCTGGGCCAGAGTAAGACCCTGCATGAAAATAAATAAAATAAAATAAAGGGCCGGACATGGCTCAGCAGTTAAATACACTTCCTGCACCATATCCCACATTAACAACTGGCATGGCCATGTGTGTGTGTAACTCCAGTCCTGCAGGGGGGTAGAGACCAGAGAATCGATGGAACCCTGCAACCTCCGGACAGATTGGCTCAAACAAGACCAGGGAGAATAACAATGGAGCGGGACACCTGACCCTTCCACTCCAGCCACCACAGGTGAGCAGCCCCTGCTGCAGTTGAGCATGTGGTGCACCACAAGGGTATATACATGTGCACACACCACACACATACAAACTCTTTTTTTCTCTCTCTCTCTCCTGGGTGGGAGCAGTGGTTTGAAGCTGAGCTGGAATTTGCTTTGTAGCCCAGGCTGACCTTGAACTCACAGCAATTCCCCTACCTCAGTCTGAATCACGAGCCTCTACACACAGCCAATTTTTTTAAATTAATTCACTTATTTGAGTAGGAGAGAGAGGGAAAGGCAGATAGAGAGAATGGGTGTGCCAGGGCCTCCAGCCACTGCAAATGAACTCCAGATGAATGTGCCACCTTGTGCTTCTGGCTTACATGGGTACTGGGGACTCAAACCTGGGTTCACAGGCAAGTGCTTAACCGCATCTCTCCAGCACCCCGCTCGCCCCCAGCCTATTTTTTAAGAAAGCAGGTTTATTTAGTATACTGAAAAGAAACCAGCTGCCACGGTGTAACAGAATGACCTGCCTGCATAGAGAATTTCAGGCCAGAGCTACACAGCCCCTAAAAGAAAGAATGAAATCAACATCATTTGTTCAAAGTCATTAGGCAGGGACTGGGTCCTTCAAGGTATCCTGCAAGAATAATGCACCTCTCTGCCTGATCCAGCTTCTAATAGCTGCCTGGAGTCCTTGGATTGTGGCCCCTTCATCCATATGCAAGACCCTTGCCCCACGCGCTGCCAGCACACCTCCGTCTTGTCTGAGACCAGCTCTTCCTGGGCTCCTTGTAAAAGGACCCACCTGGGCGGGGGAGCTAGCTGGCTCAGTGGATAAAGCACCCACTGCTCAAGCCGGAGTGCCCGAGCTTGAGCCCCAGCCTCGTGTAGAGCCAGAAGCTGTGGAGGGCTGAAATCCCAGCACCCTGGAGCTGACGCTGACGTGAGATGGGCGGCAGAAGTGAAGGATTTCCCAGAAGCTTGTTGTGGTGAGCCCAGAAAAGAGCAGCAGACCCCCCCCCATAACTGCTGCTCCCACAGTGCATAACCCACAACCCCATGGGAAATATCTGCAATCCCACTGAGGAGGGACCCCAGCGGAATTGGGGGGGGCAGGGATGCGAGAAAGGATGGTATCAACACATGACATATCCATACTATGTCCATAATAAAAAATAATAAAACAGCAGAGCCAGAAACCCTGTGAACTCCACACATGTATCACAGTGCACATGAACACACACACACACACACACAAATAATAAATTATTTAAAAGGGCCCACAGGGTACAACAGGATCATGTCCCCATCTCAAGATCCTTAGGCGCATCAGCAAAGTCCTTTCACTAATGTGAAGTAACTTAATTCATAAGTTCTGGACGACGATAAGGGTGCCTATGACCCATGATTCTCCTAATGCAAAGTACTCTAGAAACAGGAAGACTCTGCCTGTCACCACCCCGAGAGAAAGAACGTGTCCTGGCAAAGCAGTCTCCATATTATTCAAACAAGCTAAAACCCATCTAACCTGACTTTCTAAGCCTCATTCTTTAAACCACTTTTATTTTTAATATTCTATTTACGAGAGAGAAAGAAGCAGATAGAGAATGGGTGCCCCACGGCCACTGCAAACGAACTCCAGATGCATGCGCCACCATGTGCATCTGGCTTATATGCATTCTGGTGAATTGAACCTTGGTCCTTAGGCTTCGCAGGCAAGTGCCTTAACCAGCAAGCCATGTCTCCAGCCCATTGTTTTAATTTTCATTAAATATTATTTATTGTTCTGCAGCCAGCTAAGCTGACCGGGTTCCTTTCCTCATGTGGTGGCCCCACGTGCAATGGATGCAGACAGCAGCCTCCTTGGTAGCGTATGTAACCTTGCGCTTGTACGGGTGGCCCTAAGGAAACTTGGAGACAGTTTTCTGGTAGATAACCACATATCTGATCTCATGCTACTCTCAATCTTGGCTCCAGATAGGTATGCGGGGTGCTTTTTGGATGCCCCAGGGCACACTGGCCAGGGTTCATATTGGCCAGGTTACGATGTCCATCCGCACCAAGCTGCAGAAGAAAGAGCAGGTGATTGAGGCCCTGCGCACAGCCATGTTCAAGGTACCTGAACTAGAGGATCGCATTTCAAAGAAGTGGGGCTTCACCAAGTTCAGTGCAGATGAACATGAAGACATGCTAGCTGAGCCGGGCGTGGTGGCGCACACCTTTAATCCCAGCACTTGGGAGGCAGAGGTAGGAGGATCACTGTGAGTTCGAGGCCATAGAGAATTCCAGGTCAGCTTGAGCTAAAGTGAGACCCTACCTCAAAAAACAAAAAACAAACAAACAAACAAAACATGCTAGCTGAGAAGCAGCTCATTCCTGATGGCTGTGGGGTCAAATGCATCCCCAGTGGTAGTCCCTGGACAAGAAGTGGTGAGCTCTGCACTCATGAAGGATTCCACTGCTCAATACCTTACCAACCGCACTCACTCAATACAAAATATCTCACAATACAAAATAATATATATTTATTTGCAGAGAGAGAAGAGACACAGACAGAGAATGGATGTGCCAGGGCCCCTAGCTGCTGCAAACAAACTCCACATGCATGTGCCACTTTGTGTATCTGACTTTACATGAGTGCTGGGGAATTGAACCCAGGCCATCAGGCTTTGCAAGCAAGTGCCTTAGTAACTGAGCCATCTGTCCAGCCCTCACTGTGCTTTTAATAGGCCCCATGTCTGTTAATCAATAGAGTCGCAATGCGAAACAGAAGTCTTGAGACCACAAACTGAGCCGCTCTCAGAGCACTGCACAAAGTGGCACATGCATCTGGACTTCATTTGTAGCAGCTAAAGGCCCTGGCACACATTCTCTCTTTCGCTCTTTGCCCAGGCTGACCTGGAATTAATTATGTAGTCTCAGGATGGCCTTGAACTCACAGCAATCCTCCTACCTCTGCCTCTTGAGTGCTGGGATTAAAGGCATGTCCCACCAAGCCCAGCCACAAAAATTTTTTTAGTATTTATTTTATTTTATTTATTTGACAAAGAAAAAGGGAGCGTGAGAAAATGGGCATGCTACAGCCTCCAGCCACTGCAAATGAACTCCAGACACAGCATCTGGCTAACGTGGGTCCTGGGAAATCGAACCTGGGTTCTTTGGTTTTGCAATCAAATGCCTTAACCGCTAGACCATCCCTCCAGCCCCAGCCACAAAATATTTTTAAAAAGAAAAACTCCAAGTGCTGCCGGGCATGGTGGTACACACTTTTAATCCCAGCACTTGGGAGACAAAGGTAGGAGAATCACTGTGAATTTGAGGCCATCCTGAGACTACATAGTCAATTCCAGGTCAGCCTGAGCTAAAGTGAGACCCTATCTCAAAAAACAAAAAACAAAAACGAAAAAAAAAAAAAAAAAAAAAAAACTGGGCTGGAGAGATGGCTTAGTGGTTAAGCACTTGCCTGTGAAGCCTGAGGACCCGGGTTCAAGGCTCAACTCCCCAGTACCCACGTTAGCAAGATGCACAAGGGGGCGCACGTGTCTGGAGTTCATTTGCAGTGGCTGGAGGCCCTGGCACGCCCATTCTCTCTCTATATATATCTGCCTCTTTCTCTCTCTCTGTCTGTCGCTCTCAAATAAGTAAAAATAAATTTAAAAAAAGCAACCAAGTGATGGTATTACAGAAGTGTGCCACCTCTCTTGCTCAAGGATACTATTTTTCTTCTTGTTAGTCTTTTCTTTAAATATTTTATTCATTTACTATTTATTTATTTATTTATTGAGAGAGCGAGAGAGACACAGGCTGAAGAGATGGCTTAGCGGTTAAGGCACTTGCCTGTGAAGCCTAAGAACACATGTTTGAATCTCCAGGTCCCACATAGCCAGATGCACAGTGACAAGCATGCAATGTCGCATATGCGCACAAGAGGGCCCACATGTCTGCAGTTCATTCACAGTGGCTGAAAAGCCCTGGCATGCCCATTCTCTCTCTCTCTCTCTCTGCCACTTTCTCTCTCAAAAAGAAAGAAAGAAAGAAAGAAAAAAGAAAGAAAGAAAGAAAGGCTAGAGAGATGGCTTAGCAGTTAAGGCGCATGCCTGCAAAGCCAAAGGACCTCAGTTTGATTCCCCAGGACCCACATAAGCCAGATGCACAAGGTGGCGCATGCATCTGGAGTTCGTTTGCAGTGGCTAGAGGCCCTGGTGTGCCCATTCTCTATGTAACTCTCTGCCTCTTTCCCTCTCTCAAATAAATAAATGAAAATAAAATATTAAAAAAGAGAAAGATAAAGGTAGAGCAAGAGAGAATATGGGCACGCCAGGGCCTCTAGCCACTGCAAATGGACTCCAGAGTCATACACCACCTCGTGCATCTGGCTTATGTGAGCACTGAGGAACCAAACCTGGGTCCTTTAGCTTCACAGGCAAGTACCTTAACCACTAAGCTATCTATCCAGCCTGTCTTTTGTTATTCTTTATTCATTTCCCCTTGGTTATTTTTTCAACTATTGACAACCTCCATACATATGCACAATATACTGTGATCATAATACTCTCACACCCCTCCCTTTTCCTCCTCCCTAACCCCCTCAACTCAATCCTTTCTTTCCAACTACTTTCTCTTCTACTTTGGTGTCATCATTTTTCCTCCCATTTAGCACATCTTGTGTAGGCAGTGTCATGACCACTGTGAGGTCATGAATACCATGGCCACTTTGTGTCTGGACGACAACATTGTAAGCACTCCTCCCCTGCCTTTGGCTCATACGTTCTTTCAGCCACCTCTCTTCCTCAATGGTCCCTGAGGAGGATACAAATTTAAAAACTGGCCCATGGCTAAAGAGGTGGCTTAATGGTTAAGGCACTTGCCTATGAACCTAAGGACCCAGGCTCGACACCCGAGGCCCCATGTAAGCCAGATGCACAAGGTGACACATACATCTGGAGTTTCTTTGCAGTGGCTAGAGGTCCTGTCATGCCCATTCTCTCTGTCTCACTCTCTCTCAAAAAAAAAAAAAATGTCCCATGATATATATATACTAATGTACCCGCAATCACATCACATGGGATTTTGGACAGTTGGCCACAACCAATTCATCACAACCTCCTTGTCACTGTTTTTGTCTTCGAGGCAAAGTCTAACTCTAGCACAGTGTGGTGGTTTGGTTCAGGTGTCCCCCATAAATTTAGGTGTTCCCCAGCTGATGGCAATTGGAAATTAAAGCTTCCTGGAGGCGGTGTACTGTTGGAGGCGGGCTTATGGGTGTTATATAACAGCCAGTGTCCCCATGTCAGTGTTTGGCACACTCTCCTGTTCCTGTTGGCCACCTGATGTTGTCAAGGGGGTAATGTCCAACCTCTCTTCATGCCGTTTTCCCTGCCATCGTGGAGCTTCCCCTCGAGCCTGTAAACCAAAATAAACCTCTTTTCCCACAAGCTGCTCCTGGTTGGGTGATTTCTACCAGCAATGCAAACCTGACTGCAACAGTAAAGTGGTACCGAGAAGTGGGATTGCTGCTGGACACCGGACTGTGTGGCTTTGGCCTTTTGGAGCTGATTTTCAAGAGGAATGTGGAAGGATTTGAAAGTTTGGCCTAAAAGATGCCTTGCAGTGCTGTAAGTACAGCTTGATGGACTATTCTGGTCAGAGTTGAAAGACCTGAATGCAGTAAGAACTATGGACTGTGAGGTTTGGCTTATGAGGGTGAGAAAGAGCTTGGCTTGGACTGGGCTAGCAGTTTGTGTGAGAAGCTTGTTGTTAAGCCCGTGTCCTGAGAAGTTGTGCAGGGTTGCTTTGCATAGAAATGGACTGGTGTGAGCAGAGGGATATGGCACAGAAAAAAAGTGAAAATCTTTGGGTGAACTGCTGCCCACTGAGCTGCAATTGAGAGATTACAACTTTTGAGATTGGGCCAGCTGACCTGCACTGGGGTAACGGGAAGAATATAGACTATTTTGAAGGGGCCTGAATGCTCAAGGTATGTCCTGTTCTTCAAAGTTGACCTTATTCCCCCCCCCCCCTGGATTAGCAAATTGGCACTCTACCTGGTATTGTGGAGTATAAGAAATGCAGGAAAGGGTCATTGAGTTTGCAACATGGTCTTGTGTTTTGGAAATGGCCATGGGCAGTATGAAGCAGATTTGCTGGTTGCCTGCATGGAGACCTGATGGGGCCATGAGGATCTACCGTGGGTTGCAGTGAAGACCCAGTGGAGATTGCCAGGACCATGAGATGGCTGCTAAGGAAAGCTGCCCGCCCCAGATGAAGTTTTCCAGGACTGTGAGTAGGTGATCCTCCTACCTCTGCCTCCCGAGTACTGGGATTAAAAGTGTGCACCACCATGCCTGGCATGCCCTGGTTGTTTTAAATCTTCTACTGGTTGAGTATCTCTTTGCTATGCCCAATGCCATCTTTTGTACTGTGAATGCTTATTCTGTGCCATTATGGGTTTTTTAGGGATTTTTTGGTATTATGGCTCAGTTAAAAGATCTTGGACTATGGGGATATATGAACATCACTAGAATTGACTAAAAACTATGGGGACTTTTTTTTTTTAACATCTATTTACTTATGAGAGTGAAAGAAGCAGAGTAGGGAGTGGTGAGGGGGAGAAGGAGTGTGCCTAGGCCTCCAGCCACTGCAAACGAACTCCAGATTCATGCGCCCCCTTGTGTATCTGACTTACGTGGGTCCTAGAGAACTGAACCAGGGTCCTTCGGCTTTGCAGGCAAATACCTTAACTGCTAAGCCATCTCTCCAGCCCAACTATGAGGACTTTTAAAGTTGGATGAATGTGTTGTATTTTATACCATGTATGGTTTTATCAGTTTATGGGGGGCGGGGCGGAATGTGGTGGTTTGATTCAGGTGTCCCCCACAAACTTAGGTGTTTTAGATGCTAGGTTCCCCAGCTGATGGCAATTGGAAATTAAAGCTTCCTAGAGGCAGTGTATTGTTGGAGGTGGGTGTTACATAACAGCCAGTGTCCCCATGCCAGTGTTTGGCACACTCTCCTATTCCTGTTGGCCACCTGATGTTGGCCAGGGGGTGATGTCCATCTCTGCTCATGCCATCATTTCCCCCTGCCATCATGGAGCTTCCCCCTTGAGCTTGTTTTTTTCCCACAGGTGCTCTGGGTTGGGTGATTTCTAACAGCAAACAGACACCTGACTGCAACACTCAGGAAGACCTGGAACGCACTCTGTAGCCCCAGGCTGGCCTCAAACTTCTGGCTATTCTCCTCAGCCTACCTAGTGCTGGGTTCCTGTGACTTTTTTGTTTGTTTGTTTTTGTTTTTTGTGGTAGGGTTTCACTGTGGCCCAGGCTTCCCGTAACTTTTTTTTAAATTTTTTTTGTTTATTTTTATTTATTTATTTGAGAGTGACAGAGAGAGAGAGAAAGAGGCAGAGAGAGAGAGAGAATGGGCATGCCAGGGCCACCAGCCACTGCAAACGAACTCCAGACGCGTGCGCCCCCTTATGCATCTGGCTAATGTGGGTCCTGGGGAAACGAGCCTCGAACCGGGGTCCTTAGGCTTCACAGGCAAGCGTTTAACCACTAAGCCACCTCTCCAGCCCTTCCTTTAACTTTTTAAGAGGCCTTTAGAGTTTGTATTTAGCTCATACAGGCTAAAACCAGGGTGACATCCTGAGAACCAGACCAGTAATGGCAAGAGAGCTCCACATGCAAGGTACACAACAACTTCTGACACTTTTTTTTATAAGAAAAAAAAAAAAAGTACTCAGCTACAGCACTAGTGACCAAGCATAGCACAAAAGCCCAATCTCCATGAGGTTTTGAATCATACATCAGTGATTGTAGAAGAGCAATCAGCCCCATAATTAAAATAAAAACTATTTTTAAAAAGACAGCACATGGATTTCTCCCAGGTCCAGGCAGCGGCGTTCAGAGGACAGCAGCACACGTGGCCCGGTGCTTCGGGGTCTCGGTGTCCTCGGCTTCCCCCGCTTCCAGGGGCCGCTTCCGACTACTGTGAGACTGGAGAGAAAGGAAAGGGTGCGGGGTCACGAGGAAGGCATGCCTTTCTATCAAGGTTCCCAAACATTCAGCCAGTAGCTTGGGGACATTTCACGTGCAACATTCAGGATGGAGAATTGCTAGTTGTCATGACAACTGAATCGCTACAAACACACCTCTGGAGATGAGATGTGTTTATCTGCTTGACATTTTCTTCCCCTGGGGGCTTCTATCCATGTACCGATGGGCAGTGGGTTCAGCTGTGACTTCCTGACCTTACAGCAGTGCAAAACCAGCTTCATGTTTGGATCTATCTTTTCCCAGTCTAGCAACATGCTGAACAACTCACTTGGTTCGTGGCGCTGGGCAACGGTGGCTCCCAGCCAGCCAGGAGGCCACAGAATAAAGACCGAACACCCCAGGGTGCAGTGTTGCTATGCTACAGGGTTCCCTAGGTTAGGAGTATTAAATGCAGTTTTTACTTGAAATACTTTCAGCTTAAAATGGGCTTATCATACGCCTGAAGTTACAGAGCATCTGAATATGCAAAGTAAGCACAAGCAACCTCCTCTCAGTCACCTTGTCCCCAAAGATCGGCTAGAGAGATGATGGAGGCTTGTGCTAGCATATATAGTTCCGGGGTAAAGGCTGTGCTTAGCATGCACCAAGGCCCTGGGTTCGATCCCCACAGAGTGAGAGAGAGGTATCTCACTGTCCCAAGTGTTGCTTTTTTTGTTTGTTTGTTTTTTCAAGGTAGGGTCTCACTCTAGCCCAGGCTGACCTGGAATTCACTCTGTATTCTCAAGCTGGCCTCGAACTCACGGCTTCAAGTGTTGCTTTTTAAAGGAAATGACAGCATCTGGTTAAAACAAAGTGTTGAGCCAGGTGTGGTGGCACACGCCTTTAATCCCAGCACTCGGAAGGCAGAGGTAGGAGGAGCCACCCTGAGGCTACATAGTAAATTCCAGATCAGCCTGGGCTAGAGTGGGCTGGACCCTACTTTGATAGACAACAAAAAAAAGTACCCACAACATTATGTGGAAGGGGGTCTGGGGACATGGTCCAAAGCTGGCCTTGAACTTGCAATCCTCCTGCCTTAGTCTGCTGAGAGCTGGGATTGCAGGCACGTGCCACCACCAAGCCTGACATTAAGCCTTTTGAAAATGTTAAGGATCTCCACCACAGAATCTTCCAACATCTTCATCCTTGTTCTTCAGTCCTTAAGCCTGGTCTACAGCAAGGATCATGAGAATACCTGGGTTGGGACTGGGGGCAAATCCATCGATTTCTTTTCCTGAGCCAGTAGATCCTGAAACTTTCTCTTCATGTCTTCATCCTGTGAACAAAATTGAGAACATTAATAGGCCAGGTCTAAGGGAAAAGAAGCTCAGAGCACCAGAACTGGGATGTCCCTGCAGAGGGAAACAGGTCTGGGCCATCATCTTGGCCACCAGGCCTCAGCCCTTGCTGGAGTTCCCAGATGAAGGTTACATGGCTGTTCCCCTCGGCCTTCTCAGAACAGTCAGTGCTCAGTAGACACTAGCTGAATCAAACTGCTGGGTCACGAGCCCTGGGGGAGGGGGAGGGGTTACAGAAACACACACGCTGGCAGTAAAGACGTTCAAAACCAGCAGCTCAAACCCTGTGAGATGGCAGTCAGGAGGCCAGGATGTGAGGGTGGTATTTACCACCCCGAGTCCTCTCAGAACCAACTCCTCCCACCCTGCTATCAATGAGGAAAGTTACCCAGGCTATATGAACAGCTAAGCCAGCACCCTAAGAAATCATCCAGCAGGTGCTCAACAGGTTGCCAGAAGGACTTGAACCCACAGAATCCCAAGCTCAGATCTAACATGAAAGGAAAACACTGTCCATCTACGGTCTACGGCCATACCACCCGGAATGTGCCTGATCCTAGAACCTAAGCAGGGTCGGGCCTGGTGGTACTTGGATGGGAGAAAGGAGAGGACCTAACATTACGAGTGCTTCGTGCTGCAGGGAGGAAAGCGGAAGAAGAAATCCTGCACGGTTCAGTGGCTGGCATTTAGAAACCCTAAGAAGTGTCTCGGCAGAGTTCCAAAAAAGTGTGGACTTAGGGGTGGCCAGCAGCCCAGCTGAGCGAGCGCTCAAGTGGCATGTGCAGAATACAGACACAGAGCCGGGTGAGTTCAAAGCCGTGGGGGCTTCCCCACCTCTCTTCCTCCCCCTAAGCCAAGTGTATTATTGCATCCAGGGCAAGAAATTTCCAACACCAGAGGACTAATGAGTTTATCTCCTCCATCTAGTAACTAGAATGACCCTCTCCCATGGCTTAGGATATCACATCTCACACAGCACCATTAGACAAGGTCCAACCCTTCTTGCCCCCCACTGCTACCACCAGAATGCCTTCCTGCCCATCCACTTCACCCACAGTCCTCATTCACTGAGCTAGAGCATCCTAGATGCCAGGCGCTGGAGTTGCACAGGGATCTCCCCAGCAGAGGAACTTGGGAAATGTTCGAGTGCTGACGTTTTTTAATTTTCCTACATCATCAACCCTCACGTCTCTCCACACTGTGAAAATGCAGGTTCCACAGTGCTTGTGAGCAGCGGTCCTGCCTCCTGTGAGTTTATAACCAAACTCATCACCTGCCTCCGTCACCACGTGCACTGCGCTGCTCTGCAGCGTCCGCGGGCAGCAGTGACCCAGGCCAGAGAAAAACGAAAGACCTCATTTGTCTTTATTTTGTTGTTGTTGCAAGGTAGGGTCTCACTCTGGCCCAGGCTGACCTGGAATTCACTGTCATCTCAGGGTGGCCTCGAACTTACAGGGATCCTCCTACCTCTGCCTCCCGAGTGCTGGGATCAAAGGCGTGCGCCACCACGCCAGGCTTCCTTTCTGTTTTGCTTGTGTGTGTGGCGCATGCACACTTATGTGTCTTCTCAGTGCCCCATGCGCTCACCTGCGGTGGCCAGAGCCTCTGATCTTCCACCAGCTTTTTTTTTTTTTTTTTTAATATTTTGCTTATTTATTTGAGAGAGAGAGGCAGATCAAGAGAGGCCACCCTGAGACTACAGAGTGAATTCCAGGTCAGCCTGGACTACAGTGAGACCCTACCTGGAAAAAAAATAATAATAAATAAATTAATTAATTAATTAAAAATAAATAAAATGAGGCCTTTTTCTTGTTTTTTTGAGGCAGGGTCTCATTCTAACCCAGACAAATGCGGGATTAAAGGTGTGTGCCACCACACCCGGCTCAAGACAGTTTAAAGAAAACAAGCACAAGAAAAATGAGCTACACAGGCTCATAAATTTCAGGCAGATACAAAACCTGTTCCCCGACCCAAATGGTCGGCTGTGTGTTTTTTGTTTTTTTTTCAACATGAATAAAGCTCCTCAGCCCCCATTTGAACCCTAGCAGTTTTCCATTAGGAGAATGAGAAGAGCCAAAAGCGTGTTTCAACTTTTCATCAAAAGTAAATCCTCACATGCAAAGAAAGGCACCCATGGTTTCCAACCTCCTCTTCTCCAAGGGCCCCCTGTTTCCAATCTGTGTGGTCTAGTAAACTCTAAACCATCTGACAGGTTTCTTCTTGGGTGTGTGTGGGGGGAAACACTGTTGTTTCCATGGCAACACCCACAACTCATGAATCTACCTCCCCCACCCCTTCTTTTAAGGATTTGTTGCTGGACTGACCAAAACTTGGGTGTGGGTGTTGCAAAAGAATGAGGGTGATCTTCTGTGAGTCCCAAGAGAACAGAAGTGAGGCCTGACTGCCCAAGGGGTTCCAAAACAGCCTCGACCACCAGAAAAAGAGAGCAAGGAGAGTTCACAGAAAGAGACATGGCCGAGCCAGGCGTGGTGGCGCACGCCTTTAATCCCAGCACTCGGGAGGCAGAGGTTAGGAGGATCGCCGTGAGTTCAAGGCCACCCTGAGACTCCATAGTGAATTCCAGGTCAGCCTGGGCTAGAGTGAGACCCTACCTCGGAAAAAACAAAAAATAAAGAGACATGACCATGCTGAACAGAAAATCGGACATCCATTAAGAAAACCTGCTTTATACCCTTGTTAAGTCCAAGCCAAAGATTTACCTCCCAGAGCCACAAACGGCAACCCACTCTGGCAGCCTGGGGAGAGGTCAGTGCATCATGTGAGGAGAAGTGAACACAGAGACCATGCAGACCTAGAAGGCACAGGGGACAGCCTGCACTGACGGCAGGAACAAGCTGCGGCTCCATTCTTGCCAGGGAACTGCCCTCCTGAACCTGCCCCAGCTTCCCCCACAAATGGCTGCAGTAGAGCCCAGCCCCAGCTGCTGGAGGGAGACGAGGGAAAGGAGACACCTGGGGCGGAGCCAGAACAAGCTCTCAAAGGGTCACAGCCACACTGTAGCCCGAGGAAAGCCATGTGGGAACCAGGACAGGCCAGGAAGTGAGTTTGTCCATCTAAAAGCCACAAGGGCTGAGCAACCCCCGCCCCCCAGGCACCTACAGCCCCATGGAACACAATTCCATAAACAGACCCAGCAACACACTCGGGCGGCCCAAGGCGCCCTGCGCTTCATGCAAGCGGACACTGTCCCACACCCACCTGAAGCCACGGATGACGTAAGGCTTCCTCAGTGGTAAACCGTGCCTTTGGATCCACGACCAGCAGTTTCTTGACAAGGTCCAGGGCTAAAGCAGCAAGAAAATTGGGCAAATCATAAAGAAAAGGATGAATACATTAAATCAACCCGGTTTACAGGCCACAAGCCAAAATGGAACACGGTCATGGAGTCAGCCGGCTTGGTGGCAGAGGGACCCCCATCCCTCCCTCCTTCCTCTCTGGATTCGGAGTGGGAACACCAGGAATGAGAGGGACACCCCCCGCCCTTCTCTCCCTGCTGGGACATCACCACCTTTTAGCTCCCTGTTTCTTCTCTTGCTGCTGGACTAAAGTGCAGACTAATTAAAACTGAACTTTCCAGAATGCACAGCAAACTCTCGCTGGGACCCATGCACAGACAATGAGAGGATAGGAGGGGGCTTCCCTGTAAGCGCAGGCAAAGCAGCGTGAAGCCTGGTTACACCAGCAAGCAACGACAACAGGCTGGCTTGTACGCTGCAGCAACATCAGCCCTTTCCTGGTGGGGTAACACAGTCTCCTACGACTTACTTTTAAATCTACTTTGTCTCCAAGGAGTCCCAAGCTTGCACTATTAAATTATAAAATGCAGGTAAGTGATGACATTGAGCTTTTTTACACAGTACTCACTCAAAGGAAAGCTTGTAACTAAAAGATTACTATTTTGTATACTTAAATAGGTACCAGGCACTCACGTGCATGACAGTTAAAACCTCAGACAAAAAAAAACAAAAAAAAACAGGTGGCTTAACAGTTAAGGTACTTGCCTACAAAGCCTAAGGACCAAGGTTCGATTCCCCAGTACCCACGTAATACAGATGCACAAGGTGGTGCATGAGCCTGGAGTTCATTTGCCGTGGATAGAGACCCTGGCATGCCCATTCTCTCTATCTGCCTTTTTCCTCTCTCAAATAAATAAAAATTTTTATAAAGAACCTTTAAGGTAGGGATTACTGAGCATCTCTTTACAAATAAAGAAAAGGAAGACACAAGAGAGGACAAATATTTTGCCTAAGGTCGCACACCTTAGAACAAAGAGATCCAGGACTCAAATTTCCTCTGAAACAATGGAAACTCAGAACAGAATTGACAGAAGAAAACATCACAGAATTTGAAAACTCCCACCAACAGAACACCCACATTTTAGTAAAGCACACATTCTTAACCCTTCTGTATCCATACCCTTCTCTGAGACATCTGCCCAGACTTCAGGAATGAAGTTGTATTTTCCACTGGTGATCTGATCCTTCAGTGACACCTGAGTCTTATGCTCAGAGAAAGGTGGGTACCCACTAAGGCTTGATATTGGCAGAGAAAGAAAGGAAAAGAAATCAAGTGGCATTCGGACATGTAGAATTCTTATTCAGCATAATGTATTTAATGTATTATTGTTGGGGGAGGGAGGGTATTACCATGGGATATTTTTTATAATCATGGAAGTTGTTAATAAAAAAAAATGAAAAATTTTTTTTTAAAAATCAGGTTTTTCTTTAAATAAGGACTAAAAATGTGACCTAAATCAAACACAAGCTCTCTACTTGGACATGTTCATGACTCTGTGTGACCACCTCCAACCAGACTGTAAAGGAATGAGAATGCTTCTTACCAGATAAAAAGAATAACTCCTAAACTCCAGCAGTCTACAGCACGATTGTACCCGGCAGTTCCAACAGAGAGAAGGACCTCAGGAGCCAGGTAAGTGGGGGTACCACACAAAGTTTTCATGAGAGAAGTCTCCCCCAAAATCTTGGACTGCCCAAAATCAGTAATCTAAAATTAAAGACAAAATGAACCATCTATAGCAACGTCATAAAATTAAAATGCCATCATAGCCTGCCATTCCCAAAAGACACACAATCTGGGATAGTTTCTGTCATACAGTTTGTAAGTACAGTCACCCTGAAATGTACAAGTTCTTGTCTTTTTTTTTTCAATTTTTTTTGATATTTTGTTTTCCAAGGTAGGGTCTCATCTAGCCCAGGCTGACCTGGAATTCACTGTGTAATCTCAGGCTGGCTTCGAACTCACAGCAATCCTCCTACCTCTGCCTCCCAAGTGATGGGATTAAAGGCATGTGCCACCACACTTGGCTGATAATTTATTTTTATGTTTGTTTGAGAGAGAGAGAGAGAGAGAATATGGGCACGTCAGGGCCTCTAGCCACTGCAAACTCCAGACACATGTGCCACTTTGTGCATCTGGCTTACGAGGGTCTTGGGTATAGAACCTGGGTCCTTTGGCACCTTAACCACTAAGCCATCTCTCCAGCCCAAGTTTATGTCTTTACAAGTTACTTAATTTTTCCTAAAAGGAAATCCCTGGGTGGGGAAGATGGCTCCATGATTAAAGTGCTTGCTTGAAAGTCTGCCTGCTCAGGTTTGATCCCCTAGTACCCATGTAAAGCAAGATGCATAAAGTGGCACATGTGTCTGGAGTCATTTGAAGTGGTAATAGGCCTTAGCATGCCTGTACACACTCTTTCCTCCCTCCCTCTCTCTCATAAATTAAAAAAAAAAACGGGGGGGGGGACTGGAGAGAGGGCTTGTCAGTTAAAGCACTTGCCTGTGAAGCCAAAAGACCCAGGTTCAATTCCCCAGGTCCCACATCAGCCAGATGCACATGGAGGCACATGCATCTTAAGTTCGTTTGCAGCGGCTACTAGCCCTGGAGTGTCCATTCTCTCTCTGTCTGTCTCTAATAACTAAAATAAAAATATTTTTTTTTAATTTTTTAATCCCTAACCTAGGAACCTCAAGACTCAGGCTTCAGGCTGGAGAGATGGCTCAGTGGTTAAGGAGCTTGCCTACAAAGCTTAACAACCTGGGTTTGATTCCTCAGTACCCATGTAGGCCAGATGCACAAGATGGTGCATGCATCTGGAATTCATTTGCAGAGGCTAGAGGCTCTGGTGTTCTCTCTCTCTTTCTCTACTTGAAAATAAACAAACAAAAATATTTTAAAAAAGAATAACTCAGGTTTCATCTGAGCGTGGTGGCACATGTCTAGTCCCAGCACTTGGGAAGCTGAGGGAGAAGGATCACCAAGCGTTCATGGCCAGCCTGGGCTACAGAGTTTCAGGTAAACCTGGGCTAGGGAGAGAGAGCCTGCCTCAGGGGGGGAAAAAAAGACTCAAGTTTCCAGTTTACTTATGTTCTCCATAAGCTTACAAGAAGTTTATGCTCCTGTCACACACACACTACAGATTCTAATTAGTTATGCATATCTTCTTGGACCCAAGGCTTTCAAACTTGACTACACCAGGAATGCCTGGGGAGGTTGGGAAAATCATACACAGTGAATTTTCCAGGCCAGCTTAGGATAGAGAACTAGATCCTATCTTTATAAACAAACAAAAATTTAATTAAAAAAATATATACCTGGTGTCATCCTCCAATTCTAAGGCACAGCCTGGGTGCTATATACCCACACGTTTTACCCTAAAGGGGTAAAGTGTGGAAAGGCTTATATGGGGAAGGGCAAGGCAGGATGCATGACTAACTGGTCCACTGAGGGCCCCTCCCTCTTCCTTCTGAGCACAGACTGTAGCTCAGCCCAATACCACGTGACTCTACACTAACTGTTGAGAGTGGAATGCTCAGATTCTCAACCCTTTTATGACTCCACTGTGTACAATAACAGAAGTCTTAGAAATCAGAGGGCCATATACATTTGCGTCTCACCTTGATGAGGCAGTCCTCTTCTTGAGACGACAGGAGGACATTCTCTGGCTTCAAGTCCCGGTGGATGATACCATTCTCATGAAGGTACTACACAAAAGCAACAGGGCAGGGCCCTTGATTTATGCCATGCACATGTCAGGAGACACGTTGGGTGACGCATGTGGGGAGACGGTTGGGTGAAACTGTAAACTGACTTATGCATAATCATAACCACATTCCTCAAAATCACAGAGCTGTTGGATAAAGGGATTAGAATTTGTTTTCCATAAAAATCTTTAAAGGTTTTTTTAAAAATTGCTTAAAGGGCTAAAGAGATGGCTCAGCAGTTAAAACGCTTGCTTACAAAGCCTGGGTTTGATTCCCCACTACCCACATAAAACCAGATGTACAAAGTGGCTCATGGGTCTAGAGAAAAGAAGGGAGGGAGGGAAGAAGAGAGGGAGGGAGGGAGGGAAGAAGGGAGGGAAGGAAGGGGATCATGATTGTGGACTTCAACCTCTGGGGCCAAAAAAAAATTTCTTCCCAAAAACCTCCACTGGGGAATGGGTCTGGTGAAAACTTCAAGAAAGACCTCCCTTACTCCCTCCCACTACAAGAACCGCTCCTGGTCAACTCATTTCCTACATGGAGGAGCTTCACAAGAGAGGAGCCCTTGAGGTGGTGGGGGGAGGGGAGGAGAGCAGGGAATCCCAACCACCAAATTTGGATTGAGAAGCCGCAATGTCCCACAAAGCAGAGTGCGGCCAGGTGCTCATCAACCAGCTCACCAAACAGAAAGCTGTGTTCATGCCCCAAAGGCACGGGCATCTGCAGGCTGCAGTTAATGGACACTGTCACTAGGACCCCAAGAGAAGAGCATCACAACCCATCCCAGTCACTCCGGACTGTCACCCTGGCCCTCACCCAGCAGTTATAGGAGATCCTCACAGGGTTAGGTAGGAACAAAACTCAATGCCCTTCCAGAAAGATCTCTATGACAAAGACAGGAGAGATGGGATTATTAGGAGTTGCTTTCCTTTAAAAAAAAAATTATTTATGTAAGAGAGAGAATGGGCGGCCTCCAGCCACTGGAAATGAGCTCCAGGTACATGTGCCACCTTGTGCATCTGGCTTACATGGGTCCTGAGGAATCAAACCTGGGTCCTTAGACTTTGCAAGCAAGTGCCTTAACTACTAAGCCATCTCTTCAGCACCAGGGCTTGTTTTTTGTGCAGAACTGGGGACTAACCCTAAGCTTTGTGCATGCTAGGCAAGGGCTCTCCCTCTGAAGTATATTCCAAACCTTTTGTTTTTACATTTTGAGACAAGGTCTTTCTAAATTGCTCAGGTTGGCCTTGAACTTGCCAATTCCTGCCTCCCCAAATTGCTGGAATTACAGGCCCAAGCCACCAATCCTGGTGTATACTTATTTCTTTAGCTCCCTCTCTTTCTGTCATCTAAATTCACAGCAAAAGCTCTGTCGTTTGAATCACAGGGGTAAGAGATTTCTACTAGAGACAGAACAACAGACACAAAAAGATCTCTTCTAAGTTTAACTTCTCAGTCCTCAGATATCTGCCTAACACAAAGCATAATTCACATTACAAAAAGTGGACTGCTTAAAAAGTGGAGGGTTTCTCTTACTTGTACAGCTAAGAGCATCTGGTAAAAATAGAGCTTGCAGGTCATTTCCTTCAGACGTCTGTTCCCCACCACCCTATCAAAGAGCTCTCCTCCTTCCATCCTGAAACACACACAAAGCAGAGGGGTCATTCAAGAAAATAGCACAAATGGAATAAACTCATTCAGACAAGCAAATGGGAGCGAGTGGGGTAGATCAATGGTAGAACACTTGTTTCATATGCAGAAAGCACTGGGTTTGATCCCACCATGAGCGCTCATAGACCCTATGTAAACACCTGCTATTTTTATACACTCTTGACTTCTACTTTGAAAACTAACAAGCTAATAAGGATCATCCACAACCAGATGCCCAAACTGGTAGGCACTGGTAATACCTGGGGAACTTTTAAAATCCAATTCCAAGCTGAGCACGGTGGCATGTGCCTTTAATCCCAGCACTCGGGAGGCAGAGATAAGAGGATCACTGTGAGTTTGAGGACACCCTGAGACTACATAGTGAATTCCAGGTCAGCCTGGGTTAGAGAGAAAGAGAGAGACCCTATCTCAACCCCCCCCAAAAAAATCTGATTCTAAAGTGGGGTGGAGTGATGGCTCAACAGTTTTAAAAGTGCTTGCTTGCAAAGCCTGCCAGACTGGGTCTGATTCCCCAGTACTCACATAAAGCCAGATGCACAAAGTGGTACATGTATCTAGAATTCACTTGTAGTGGCAAGGGGCCCTATCCCACTCTCTCTATCTCTCTGTTTTTTTTTGTTTTGTTTTGTTTTGTTTTGTTTTTCGAGGTAGGGTCTCACTCTAGCTCAGACTGACCTGGAATTCACTATTTAGTCTCAGGGTGGCCTCAAACTGTCGATGATCCTCCTGCCTCTGCCTCCCGAGTGCTGGGATTAAAGGTGTGCGCCACCACTCCCGGCTCCCATTCTCTCTTCCTTGCACTCCCTTTTTCCTTCCCTCCCTTTTCACTTTCTGCTTGCAAATATATATTAAATGATTTAAAAAATCCAATTTCAGGGCTGGAGAGATGGCTTAGCAGTTAAGCGCTTGCCTGTGAGGCCTAAGGACCCTGGTTCGAGGTTCCATTCCCCGGGACCCACGTAAGCCACATGCGCAAGGGGGCGCATGCATCTGGAGTTCGTTTGCAGTGGCTGGAAGCCCTAGTGCACCCATTCTCTCTCTATCTGCCTCTTTCTCTCTCTATCTGCCTCTTTCTCTATCTGTTGCTCTCAAATAAATAGATAAAAATAAACAAAAGAAATTTTTTTTAAAAATCCAATTCCAGGCTGGGCATGGTGACACATGCCTTTAATCCCAGCACTCAGGAGGCAGAGGCAGGAGGATCACCGTGAGTTCAAAGCCACCCTGAGACTAAATAGAGAATTCCAGGTCAGCCTGGGCTAGAGGGAGACCCTACTTCAGAAAAAAAAAAAAAAAGAACCAAAAGTAGTATACAGCCTGTAAGATTAATGTGAAGATAAATGGGTCAATTCGCATAAGGTGCTCACAACGGTACACTGGTACTGGGCTCACGCAAGCGCTTTCAAATATCAGCGAGTATCAGTAAATGTTATTATTGCTGTCGATATGTGTTGTGTGTGTGCACGCACTTAGCGTGGGTGCCACGGGCACGTACATGGAGGCCAAGGGCCACTTTCACAGCAGTCCTCGCCTTCCCACCTCATTTGAGGCAGATTCTCTCTGAATTCTCACTCTGCTGTCCTTTGCTGCACTCCCACAGGCTTCTGGGAAGTTCTCCTGTCTCCACCTCCCATCTCCCCATCAGCATGCCGGGACTGCAGAAGCCCAATATGACTTCCAGCATCTTTTTCTTAGGATTTTATTATTATTATTAAGATTTATTATTATTATTATCTCTCTCTCTCTCTCTCTCTTTTTTTTTTTTTTTTTTTTTTTTTTTTTTGCTTTTTGCTTTTTCGAGGTAGGGTCTCACTCTAGCTCAGGCTGACCTGGAAATCACTCTGTAGTCTCAGGGTGGCCTCGAACTCATGGCAATCCTACTACCTCTGCCTCCCAAGTGCTGGGATTAAAGGCGTGCGCCACCACGCCTGGCTAAGATTTTATTATTTATTTATTAGAGAGAGAGAGAGAAGGCATGCCAGGGCCTCTAGCCACTGCAAAGGAACTGCAGGTGCATGCGCCACCTTGTGCATCTAGCTTAAATGGGACCCAGAGAATCGAACCTGGGTCCTTTAGCTTCGCAGGCAAGCGCCTTCACCGTTAAGCCATCTCTCCAGTCCTGGCTTCCAACTTTTTACATGGAGTCTGGGGATCGAACTCAGAAACTCCACCTTGAGCAGCAAGCATGTTATTGTCTCAGCCCAATACGCCACTATTACTAAACAGTGCTACCTGGATCCAATGAGGTAACAGGCTCCCATCTGGTAGCAACTGATAGTCCCTCAAGCACCTGTCTCTCCTGCTATGATCAGGCTCTTGTTTTTCACATAATCTTCTTGTATTTTTAAAACAATATGTATTTTTAATACTTATTTATTTGAGAGAGACAGAAGTAGATATAGAGAGAATGGGTGCGCCAAGGCTTCTAGCTACTGCAAATGAACTCCAGATGCATGCACCACCTTGTGCACCTGGCTTACATGGGTGCTGGGGAATCAAACCTGGGTCCTAAGGCTTCACAGACAAGTGCCTTAACTGCTAAGTCATCTCTCCAGTCCCTAATTTATTTTTCATTTTATTTATTCATTTATTTATTTTTTATGTTTTTAGTTTTTTGAGGTAGGGTCTCGCTCTATCCCAGGCTGACGTGGAATTCACTATGTAGTCTCAGGGTGGCCTTGAACTCCTTCTGTTTCCCAAGTGCTGGAATCAAAGGGGTGTGCCACCGTGCCTGGCTCTAATTTATTTTTTTTATTTATTTTATTATTATTATTATTATTATTATTATTATTTGGTTTTTCGAGGTAGGGTCTCACTCTAGCTCAGACTGACCTGGTATTCACTATGTAGTCTCAGGGTGGCCTTGAACTATGGTGCTCCTCCTACTTCTGCCTCCCGAGTGTTGGGATTAAAGGCATGGGCCACCATGCCCGACTCTAATTGTTTTTTTAATTTTCTTTTTTTTTTTTTAACAACTTCCATGATTACAAAAGATATCCCTAACTTATTTTTTATTTACTTATTTGAGACAGTGAGAGGGAGAGAAAGAGAGAGAATGGGTACACCAGGCCCTCTAGACACTGCAAACAAACTCCAGATTCATGTGCCACCTTGTGCATCTGGCTTACATGGGACATGGGGAATTGAACTTAGGTCCTTAGGCTTGGCAGGCAAGTGTCTTAAGTGCTAAGCCATCTCTCCAGTCCTATTTATTTTTTATTTATATTTATTTATTTATTTCGGGTTTTTCAAGATAGGGTCTCACTCTAGCCCAGGCTGACCTGGAATTCACTCTGTATTCTCAGGGTGGCCTCAAACTCACAGTGATCCTCCTACCTCTGACAACCCGAGTGCTGGGATTAAAGGCATGTGCCACCACGCCGGGCTTATTTTTTTATTTTTTAAGCAGGAGAAAGAGGGAGAAAGGGAGGAAGAGAGGGAGAGAATGGGTGCACGCCAGGGCCTCTTGCCATTGCAAACTCCAGATGCATGCACCACTTTGTGCATCTGGCTTCACATGGGTACTGGGGATTCCAACCTGGGCCATCAGGCTTGCAAGAAAGCAAGCCCCAAGCAGGGTGTGGTGGCGCACGCCTTTAATCCCAGCACTCGGGAGGCAGAGGTAGGAGGGTTGCTGTGAGTTCGAGGCCACCCTGAGAACTACATAGTGAATTCCAGGTCTGGGCTAGAGTGAAACTCTGCCTCAGGAAAAAAGAAAGAAAGAAAGAAAGCCCCTTAGCCATGATGTTCTCTCTCCAGCCTTGTTTTTCACATTGTCTTAATGGACAGTGTTCATGGGCACCATGTGCACAGCATTCCCTGCCTGCCACAACAGCTGCTCCCAGAAAACATAGCGAGTTATGCAAGAATGGACAGAACACAAGCCTATTCCAAAAATGAGACAGGAAGCTGTTTTGGTTACACTAGATTAATAAAGAACATTGTTGCCCTTGAAGACACTGACAGATATTCAAATCCCACCATACAACCAGGTCCCATGATCCCAAGCAGAAAGGATCAATCACGCAGGTATTTCCAGAATAATAACATTTCCTCACGTTAAGTACCCACATGTACCAGGTGCTCTGTGGGGGCATGTCATCCCTTGTAGCATTTAATCCTTACAAGGAATCTGCATATGAGGATATCATTATTATCCACATTTAAAAATACTTTTATTAACAAACTGTGTATCTATTTAAAAATGTATATTTGTTTATTTATTTGACAGAGAGAAAGAGGGAGAAAGAGGGGGAGAGAGAGAGAGAGAGAATGGGTGCACCAGGGCTCCAGCCACTGCAAATGAACTCCAGACGCATGCGCCCCTTGTGCATCTGTCTTACATAGGTTCTGGAGAATCGAACCTGGGTCCTTTGCCTTTGCAGACAAATACCTTAACTGCTAAGCCATCCCTCCAGCCCCCACATTTTTAAAAAAATATTTTATTTATTTAATTGAGAAAGAGAGAAAGAGATGGGGAGGGGAGAGAATGGGCGTGCCAGGGCATCCAGCCACTGCAGACAAACCCCAGATACATGTGCCATATGCATCTGGCTTACTTGGGTCCTGGGAATTGAACCTGGGTCATTTGCCTTTGCAGGCAAGTGCCTTAACCACTAAGCCATCTCTCCAGCCCCACATTTAACGCTGAGAAAATGAGACTTGACTGAAATTAACTCATCCGTGGTCAATTAGCCAGTCATGAGCACGGTGGAGCTCAGCCCCAAACTATCTAACTCTGGAAATAGCTTTTATAATAATCACAGCCAGCCACGGTGGCACATGCCTGTAATCCCAGCACTCGGGAGGCAGAGGTAGGAGGACCTGTGAGTTTGAAGCCAGCCTGGGACCACAGAGTGATGCAGATCCTGGACTACAGCGAGACCATACCGCAAAAACAAACAAAAGGAAAAAAATACAAATATATATAAATTTATGAGCACACACACACCCTGTGGGCCTCACTGCCACATACACAGGGAAAGTCAAGCTTTCGTTCAGCTCTTCGCTGGCTTACCAGCACTTAGATGGAAACATAAATTTAAAACTTGACTACTTACAACTCCAAGACGATGTAATAATCTTCAGCATCGAAAAAGTCTTTAATCTTGATGATGCACGGCTGACACAGAAAAGGAAGCAGAGAAACTAGTGAGAAACTAAAAATGGAAGGGAACCTCAAAAGCCACAGAATTTGAAACATCTGCCCAGAGGTTCAGGACAGCCAAGAGCAGGCATTTGGCCCCCTGACTCAGGACACTTTGAAATCCAAGAAGGCAGAGGGAGTCTAGCGACTTCTCAGAACTCATAAGACACGTTCTACCTCACGATGGCAGCAAGGGGCTGCTTCATATTTGTTGACGAGGAAGTCCTAGCCAGGAATGAAATCGGGTCTTCCTAGCCTTCCTCCTCACTTGTCCAAACCAGAGGGACTCAAGAAACCCAAAGAAGAGCTGGAGAGATGGCTCAGTGGTTAAGGAGCTTGCCTGTAAAGCCTAAGCACCCAAGTTCAATTACTTAAGACCCACATCCACATGAAGGCAGGCGCACAAGATGGCATGAGATCTGGAGTCTGTTTGCAGCAGCTGAAGGCACTGGCATGCCCATTCTCTCTGTCTGTCTCTTCTACCTTTTCCTGCTTGCAAATAAATAAACATTTTAAAGAAAGAAGAAAGTGGGCTGGAGAGATGGCTTAGCAGTTAAGGCGTTTACCTGCAAAACCTTAGGACCCAGGTTCAATTCCCCAGGTCCCACATAAGCCAGATGCACATGGTGGTGCATGTGTCTGGAGTTTGTCTGCAGTGGCTAGAGGCCCTGCACCCATTCTCTGTCTCTCTCCCTCTCTGTGTCTCTAATAAATAAAAATAAATCTTAAAAAAAGAAGAAAGAAAGAAAGAGAGAAAGAAGGGAGGGAGGGAGGGAAGGAAATCTGAAGAGCCTGACAAGAGGCATGAAATGCATAAAGCAGCGGCTGGGGACGTAGCTCCATGACAAAGGCTTACACACAGGATGAGCGTGGTGGCGCACACCTTTAATCCCAGCCCTCAGGAAGCACAGATAGGAGGAACACCATGAGTTCAAGGCCACCCTGAAACTACACAGTGAATTCCATATCAGCCTGGTCTAGAGGGACACCTTACCTCAAAAGAGAGAGAGAGAGAATAAGATAATCATTAGTTGGCCAGGCTAGAAGATTTGGGTCAAGTTTAATTCCAAGGCCTAACAAACTTATGGCTTACAACTTCACAGATGTTCATGAAGTAATGAAGCTGAAAGAACTAATAAAAAGAAAGGCAGAGCCGAGCATGGTGGTGCACACCTTTAATCACAGCACTTGGGAGGCAAAGGTAGGAGGATCACAGTGAGTCCAACGCCACCCTGAGACTACAGAGTGAATTCCAGGTCAGTCTGAGCTAGAGCGAGACCCTACCTCAAAAAAAACAAAACAAAACAAAACAAAAAAAGAAAAAGAAGCAGAAGAAGAAAGGCAGGATCTGGATCAGACCCAATCTCTGTAACCCTTCCTCCTCTCCTTGTTGAAGTGTGGCACTCTTTCCATGGAGACAGTGGTCATTGCACAAAACAAACACTGTTCACAAGACCGCCCACACCACTTAATCAGATACAAGGATGGGACATTCTCATTACCTGTCCATTACCAGTGGATTTAACTGGTTACTGCAAATAAATGGTATGAAAAGTGTCAAAACTCCAGGTATAATCCAGCTGTGGTGAGGCACGCCTTTAATCCCAGTACGCAGGAGGCAGAGGTAGAAGCATGGCCGTGAGTTCGAGGCCACCCTGAGACTACATAGTTAGTGAACAGGTCAGCATGGGCCAGAGTAAGACCCTACCTCAAAAAACAACAACAATAAAAAAAAAAACTCTTGCAAATTATATGACAGCTAGGTAGTTAAGTATGTGTGTGCACACACATAAACACAAATAAAGGAATGCAGGTTAAAACAATCCCAGCTCAGAAAGAAGTGACCGGAGTGCTCAGTACTGTAATATCTCTATCACACCTTCCAAGGCTCAGGGTCTATTGCAGAAGAGGTGGCAGAAAGAATGTAAGAGCCAAAGGAAGGGTAGGACTCCTTACAACGTGCTTCCCCCCAGACACAAAATGGCCTGGATATCCATGACCTCACAGTGCCTGATGCTACCTACACAAGACCATCATAATAGGAGGAAAAGATGATGACATCAAAATAAAAGAGACTGATTGAGATGGGGAGGGGATATGATGGAGAATGGAGTTTCAAAGGGGAAAGTGGGGGGAGGGAGGGTATTACCATGGGATATATTTTATAATCATGGAAGTTGTTAATAAAATTTTGAAAAAAAAATTTTTTTAAATGCCAGCTTCATGGAAGACTATTTTCAGGGATCCTGTCTTAAATATTTTTATTTATTTATTTGCAAGGAGAGACAGAGAATGGGCACGCCAGCCTCTAGCTGCTGCAAACAAATTCCATATATATGTGCCACCTTGCGCATCTCGTTTTACATGGGTGCTGGGGAATCAAACTTGGGTCCTTAGGCTTTGCAGACAAGCACCTTAATTGCTAAGCCATCTTTCCAGCCCTTCTAGGATCGTTTTTTTTGGCTTGTTACTAACCTGAAATGCTTTATACTTCCCACATTTTTTTTTCATTTATTTACTTTGGGTTTTCGAGGTAGAGTCTTGCTCTAGCCCAGGCACACTTCCCACGTTTTGAGAACATTATTAACAAGGAGTTGCATTTTATAGCCATACTTACATGATTAAGTTTCTTCAAAATTTCTATTTCGGTTTCAACATTTGGGGCTGCATCCTGGGATAAACAGAGTAGCGTTAGATTTTAATAGTAACAATAATTGCTGGTATTGACAACGCTTACAGGTTGTCAACGCTTACAACTCATGCTTATACCTGCATGACTTGTAAACTGGGCTGTAGTCGCACAAAGAAACTAAGACACAGAGGTCCGTGAACTACATTGACTCATCTAAAATCACTGGGCAGGGCTAGAGAGATGGCTTACTACATAGTGAATTCCAGGTCAGCCTGAGCCAAAGTGAGACCCTACATCAAAAAAAAAAAAATTTTTTTTGAAAGGGCTGGAGAGATGGTTCAGCAGTTAGGGCACTTGCCTGTAAAGCCTAAGGACCCAGGTTCAATTCCCCAGTACCCATGCATAGCCAGATGCACAAAGTGGAACATGCATCTAGTTTGTTTTGCAGTGGCTAGAGACCCTGGTGTGCCTATTCTCATTCTCTCTCTCTTCCTCCCTCTGTCTCTCTCTCTCTGCTTGCAAATAAATAAATAAAAATACATTGAAGGGGCTGGAGAGATGGCTTAGCAGTTAAGCGCTTGCCTGTGAAGCCTAAGGACGGTTCAAGGCTCGATTCTCCAGGACCCACATAAGGCAGATGCACAAGGTGGCACATGCATCTGGAGTTCGTTTGCAGTGTCTGCAGGCCCTGGTGTGACCATTCTCTCTCTCTCTCTCTGCTTCTTTCTCTGTCTGTCGTTCTCAAATACATAAAAATAAAAATAAAGAAAGACTATATAAAATATATTGAAAAAAAAGACAAAGAAAATGTCAACTCAAATTTCTAATGATCAAGCTGGAGAGATGGCTTAGCTGTTAAGCGCTTGCCTGTGAAGCCTAAGGACCCCGGTTCGAGGCTTGATTCCCCAGGACTCACGTAAGCCAGATGCACAAGGTGGCGCATGAATCTCGAGTTAGTTTGCAGTGGCTGGAGGCCCTGGCAGGCCCATTCTCTCTCTATCTGCCTCTTTCTCTCTGTCTGTTGCTCTCAAATAAATAAATAAAAATAGCCAAGCGTGGTGGCGCACGCCTTTAATCCAAGCACTCAGGAGGGAGAGGTAGGATTGCTGTCAGTTTGAGGCCACCCTGACAATGAGAGTTAATTCCAGGTCAGCCAGAGCTAGAGTAAGACCCTACCTTGAAAAACCAAAATAAATAAATAATCTAATCAAATTTCTAATAATCAAGAAGATATAGGGACGGAGAGATGGCTTAGCAGTTAAGGCGCTTGCCTGTGAAGCATAAAGACCCAGGTTTGATTCCCCAGGAACCACATAAACCAGATGTACAAGGTGGTACATGTATCTGGAGTATGTTTGCAGCTGAAGGCCCTGATGTGCCCATTCTCTCTCTCATCCCCTCCCCCCCCTTCTCTCAGCCTCTTTCTTTCTCTCTCTTTCAAATAAATAAAAAAAATTTTAAAGGAAGATACAAATTCCAAACTCAACTGTACACTAATGTGTATGAAGACTCTGAGGAAAGAAATCTTCAGGACAAGGAAGTTGTTGTCTGTTACAATGGCAAGAGGATGACTTAGGAAACTCAACTTCCCAGGCTCCACCCTCCACAAGCAAAGCAGGTATGCAGAATTACATTATGTACATCAGATGGACTCTGCCTAAGAACCCCAGAAGTCCAATTTCAAAAATCCCATGTCTTCCTGTAAGCCTCTGCACTATTATCACGTCAGGGTGTGTACTCTGATAATACAGAGGTCATGAGTTCACCATGAAAATAGTGAAGTTTTAAAGAAGCCAGGAGATGCTTTCTTATCCTCCGAAGGGGGAAACAAGTTCAGAATGGCAGGGGAAAAGAAACGTAACAACGTGAACACAGAAAGGAAGTTCCTCTTGCCATGTGAGAATGGAATTGTCTCAGGGGAAAAATTTAAAGAATGTTAAAGTATAATAGCCAGAAACAGCTGGCCACAAAGGGGGACGTGATGGGGCTGTGTTTTGCATTACATTGCTTAGGATGTGTGCCAACAATACATGTGGCCACATCAACCCATTCAGTAAATGTGAATTCCAGAAAAGGCAACAGAAGGAATATATGCCACATAAAAATTATTTAAATTTTCAAAACTATTTGAGCCGGGCAGGGTGGCGCACGCCTTTAATCCCAGCACTCAGGAGGGAGAGGTAGGAGGATCACCATGTGTACGAGACCACTCTCAGACTACATAGTGAATTCCAGGTCAGCTTGAGCTTGAGTGAGACACTACCTCAAAAAAAAAAAAAAAAGGTACTTGCAAAGCCAAAGGACCCAGGTTCAACTCCCCAGGACCCATGTAAGCAAGATGCACAAGGTGGCACATGAGTCTTGAATTTGTAGCGGCTACAAGCCCTGATGTGCCCAATTCTCTCTCTTGCTGCCTCTTTCTCTCTAAAATAAATAAATTTTATTTACTTTTTTAAAATTTAATTTAATTTTATTTTTTCTCAATTTTTTAAAACATTTTCCATGATTATAAAAAATATCCCATGGTAATACTCCCTCTGCCCCCCTTAAATAAATTTTTTTTTTAAAGAGGAGGAAAAACACAGTTCTTGTTTAAAAAAGAAAAAGAAAAAAATATTTGATTTATTTGCAAGCAAAGGAAAGAGACGTGGAAGGAGGGAATGGGTACACCAGGGCCTCTTGCAACACTGCAAATAAATTCCACATGCACACACCACTTTGTGCTTCTTGTTTTAGGTGGGTACTGGGTAACTGAACCCAGGGCATCAGGCTTTACAAGTAAGCATCTGTAATCACTGAGCCAACTCTCTAGCCTCCAAAAATAACCTAAAATTTAAAAATATGTAATTAAGGGATGAATATAACTCAGTAAATCACTTACCAAGCACGGCCGAGGCCCAGGGTTCAAGCCCTAGCACACACACACAAAAATAAATAAAATAGGGGCTGGACAGATTGCTCAGTAGTTAAGGTGCTTACCGCAAAGCCTAGCAACCTGGGGTCAATTCTCCAGAGGTAGAAGGACTGCCAGGAGTTTGAGGCCACCCTAAGACTACACAGTGAATCCTAGGTCAGCCTGGGCTAGAATGAGACCCTACCTCAAAAAAAATTACAAATAAATAAATAAATTTGGAGCTGGAGAAATGGCTCAACAGTTAAACGTGCTTGCTGGCAAAGCCTGACAGCCTAGATTCCCCAGTACCCACACAGATGTACAAAGTAGTGCAAGTATTTGGAGTTATTTTGCAGTGCCAGGGCTGGCACTGACTTATACTCTCCTAAATAAATAAATAAATAAATAGAGTTGGAGAGATGGCTTAGCAGTTAAGGCACTTGCCTGGGAAACCTAAGGACCCATGTTTGACTCTCCAGGTCCCACATAAGGCAGACGCACAAGGTGATGCAAGTGTACAACATCACAACATGTGCACAAGATTGCGCACACATGTGGAGTTCGATTACAGTGGCAAAAGGCTCTGGCACGCCATTTCTCTCTCTCATAAAAAAAAAAAAATTACAAAATAAAAAGCCGGGAGTGGTGGCACATGCCTTTATTCCCAGCACTTGGGAGGCAGAGGTAGGTGGATCATTGTGAGTTCGAGGGCACCCTGAGACTCCATAGTGAATTCCAGGTCAGCCTGGGCTAGAGTGAGACCCTACCTCGAAAAAACAAACAAAAAAAATTTAAAAATAATTTAATAAGCCAGGCATAGTGGCACACGCCTTTAATCTCAACACTCAGGATGCAGAGGTAGGAGGATTGCTGTGAGTTTGAGTCCAGCTGGGACTAGAGTACATTGCAGGTCAGTCTGGTCCAGAGTGAGACCCTACCTTGAAACAAACCAAAAATTAGAAAAAATTAGGAAAAAAAAAAAAAAAAACAATTATGGGGCTAGAGAGATAAATCAAGTTAAAGGTGCTCATATGCAAAACCTGACATCCTGGGTTCAATTCCCAGGACCCACATAAAGCCAGATGCAAAGGGACACATACATCTGGAGTTCATTAGCAGTCTGGAGTTCATTAGCAGTGGCAAGAGGCCCTAGTGTGCTCTTCCATTCTGTCTGTCTCTCTCTCTCCCCTTGCAAATAAGTTAAGTGTTTTATTGCTATAAACACAGGCGCTTACCGCCTCTCTTGAGGAGCCAATGGCAAATTTCCTCTTGCTGATGATCTTGACAGCAACTTTCTTGCATGTTTTTCTCTCAAAAGCCAGTTTCACCTCCCCACAAGCTCCACTAGTGAGGGAAACACAGAGAGGCAGGTTATTTACTTACTTATTGAAGAGAGAGAGACACACACAAAGAGGCAGATAGAATGGGCACACCAGGGCCTCCAGCCACTGGCAACCAACTCCAGACGCACACGCCACCTTGTGCATCTGGCTTTACGTAGGTACTGAGGAATCGAACTTGGGTTGTTAGGCTTTCTAGGCAAGTGCCTTAACCACTGAACCATCTCCCCAGCCCCACTCAGGTTGTTTTTGACCGATAAGGAATTAAAGACTGCCTGCATGACAACTCTCACTGTCCCTGCATTCAGATGATAGGGACATTTCCCCAGTATGAAATGTCAAGGGCACAATTGGATGTGGGCCATTCAACACCAAGTCAGATCTAGAGTTCACCTTCAAGCAGGACAGCAAAAAACATCAATGTTATTACAACCCTGATTGTGAATAAGTCTCAGAAAAACAGTTAGGAAAATGAGAATTTACTTATCCCAAAGACCAGAGAAATATCAACTAGAACAGTCTTTCTGATGGAAAACTGGGAACCTGTGCTGAGAGTAGTAACATATAATCGTAACCCCAGAGCTCAGTGGGCACAAGTAGGACAGCAGGAAGTTCAAGGTCAATTTAGGTTCCACAGAGAGTTCTAAATCAGCCTGGGATTAAAAAAAAAAAAAAATCGGGCTGGAGAGATGGCTTAGTGGTTAAGGCACTTGCCTATAAAGCTAAAGGATCCAGGTTCAATACCCCAGGACCCATGTAAGCCAGATGTGCATGGTGGCACCGCATCTGGAGTTCGTTTACAGCACTTGGATGCCCTGGTGTGCCCATTCTCTCTTGCTCTCAACCTGTCTCTCCCATAAATTAAAAAAAAAAAAAAATTCTGGTGGTTCCCCCCCCCCCCCCCGCCCAAGGTAGGGTCTTACTCTAGTGCAGGCTGACCTGGAATACACTATGTAGTCTCAGGGTGGCCTCAAACTCATGGTGATCCTCCTACCTCTGACTGCCAAGTGCTGGAATTAAAGTGTGTGCCATCACGCCCGGCTTTAAAAAACTTTTAAAACATATTTTATTTATTTGAGAGAGAAGAGTGCAGAGAGAGACACACACACAGACGCAGAGAGAACAGGTACGTCAGAGCCTCTAGCCACTGCAAACAAACTCCAGACACATGCGCCACCTTATGCATCTGGCTTATGTGGGTACTGGGGAATTGAATCTGAATCCTTATGCTTTACAGGCAAGCGCCTTAATTGCTAAGCCATCTCTCCAATTCCAATAAAAACCTTCTTGAAAGACTACTGGTGGCTGGAGAGATGGCTTGGCTGTTAAAGCATTTACCTACAAAGCAAAATAACTGAGGTTCAATTTCCCAGGACCCACATAAGCCAAATGCACAAGGTAGCACATGTGTCTGGAGGTCTTTTGCAGCAGATGGAAGCCCTGGTGTGCCCATTCTCTCTCATACACACACACACATACACACAGAGAGAAAGTATGTCTGTGTGTGAGGTAGGAGGATCACCATGAGTTCAAGGCCACCCTGAGACTACATAGTAACTTCCAGATCAGCCTGGGCTACAGGGAGACCCTCGAAAAAAAACAAAAAAATGAAAAAATAAGGGAGCCAGGCGTGGTGCATGCCTTTTAATACCAACACTCAGGAGGCAGAGGTAGGAGAATCACCATGAGTTCGAGGCCAGTCTGAGACTACGTAGGGAATTCCAGTTCATCCTGGGTTTTGTGAAATCCTACCTCAAAAAAAAAAAGTCCAGACATGGTGGCACACACGTTTAATCCCAGCACTAGGAAGGCAGAAGTAGGAGGATTGCCCTGAGTTTGAGGCCAGCCCAAAACTGCACAGTGAATCCCAGGTCAGCCTGGGCTAGCGCAAGACCCTACCTCAAAATAACAAAAATAAACCAGGCATGGTGGCATACGCCTTTAATCCCAGTACTTGGGAGGCAGAGGTAGGAGGATCGCCATGAGTTCGAGGCCACCCTGAGACTACAAAGTGAATTCCAGGTCAGCCTGAGCTAGAGTGAAACCCTACCTTGAAAAACCAAAAATATGTAAGAAGAAGAAGAAGTAGACTTTTAGAAGTATTTTAAAAAGGGCTGGTTAGCCGGGCGTGGTGGCGCACGCCTTTAATCCCAGCACTCGGGAGGCAGAGGTAGGAGGATCGCCGAGAGTTCGAGGCCACCCTAAGACTACATAGTGAATTCCAGGTCAGCCTGAGCCAGAGAGAGACCCTACCTTGAAAAACAAAAAACAAAAAACAAAAAACAAAAAAAAAAAGGGCTGGTTAAAGGGGCCTGTTTGCAAAGCCTAACATTCTTGGTTCAATTCCTCAATACCCACATAAAGCCAAATGCACAAAGTGGTGCATACATCTGGAGTTCATTTGTAGTGGCAGGGGAGCCCTAGTATGCCCATTTTATCTCTCTCTCTCTCTCGCTATCTGCTTAAAAATAAATTTAAAAACCACGAATTAAAAAAAAAGTTAGGAAAAAATAAAAAATAGGGCTAGAGAAATGGCTTAGTGGTTAAGGTACTTGCTGCCTACAATGCCAAATGAACCAGGTTCAATTCCCAAGGACCCATGTAAGCCAGATGCACAAGGTGGCACATGCTTCTGTTGTTCATTGGCAGTGGCTAAAGGCCCTGGAGCACCCATCCTCACTCACACACTCTCTCTCTCTGTCTGCCTCTTTCTCTCAAATAAATAAAACTTAAAAAAAAAAGTTAGTAATAAAGCCAAGCCTGGCAGCACAGACCTACAATCCTAGCAATAAATTATATAAGAAAAATTAATTTAAAATTAATCATTATCAAATAAACCAATAATACACCTGTCACAAATACTTGCCCAACAGCTATGTTATGAATAGATAATGAATGTTATAAAAATCGGTACGAAAAACTATCCAATGATCCACGTGTAAGGAAAAGATTAGGTGCAATTCATTATATAAGGAAAATAATTTACCTTCCAAGTGTTTTTGACATGATGTATTCATCCCTTAGTTCCTTGGGATAAACTGATTGATCATCTACAGTCAGATCAAAAAATACAAAAACTAAGGGGAAAAAAAGGGACAGAAATGGATGAGTTAATTCATTCAATGAGATACCTGGTTCTAGAATTTAGTTTTTATATGCAACATAGGACAATTGTTTTACTCTAGCACTTTTTTTTTTTTTTTTTTTTTTTTTTTTGGTTTTTCAAGGTAGGGTCTCAGTCTAGCCCAGGCTGACCTGGAATTCACTACGGAGTCTCAGGGTAGCCTCGAACTCACGGCAATCCTCCTACCTCTGCCTCCCGAGTGCTGGGATTAAAGGCCTGCGCCACCACACCCGGCTCTCTAGCACATTTAATATGTAACCCAAAAGAAACTATCTATGTAAACTAAAGCATGTCGTGAAACCCTTTGAGAAATGACAGTCAAATTTCACCCTTCAATGGAAATACACACTAATGCTCTCACCAAAGGGCAGGGAATCTGAACAGAGCTGTTGCTCACTTACTGACCTCAGAATACTAACATTCTGCACAAATACAAAGTACGCATGGTAGAGTACACCTTGAATCCCAGTAGTAGAGGCTGAGCTAAGAAGATCACTGTGAGTTTGAGACCAGCCCGGGACTACAGAGTGAGTTCCAGATCAGCCTGAGCTAGAGTGAGATGTAACCTCAAAATAATAATAATAAAAGCTAAATAAAAATAAAATCCAGGGCTGGAGAGATGGCTTAGCAGTTAAGCGCTTGCCTGTGAAGCCTAAGGACCCCGGTTCGAGGCTCAATTCCCCAGGACCCACATTAGCCATATGCACAAGGGGGTGCATGCGTCTGGAGTTCATTTGCAGTGGCTGGAGGCCCTGGCGCACCCATTCTCTCTCTCGCTCTCTATCTGCCTCTTTCTCTCTCTGTCTATCGCTCTCAAATAAATAAAAATGAACAAAAAAATTTAAACATAACCAGGCATGGTGGCACATGCCTTTAATCCCAGCACTCGGGAGGCAGAGGTAGGAGGATCACCTTGAGTTCAAGGCCACCCTGAGATTACCTAGTGAATTCCAGGTCAGCCTGGGCTAGAGTGAGACCCTACCTTGAAAAACCAAATAAATAAATAAATAAATAAATAAAAATAAAAATAAGTAAAATAAAATACAGATTGCTCAGGCTCAAAACCAAAGGCAATTAGCCTGAGCCTACAAAAAAAAAAATATGCTAGGAAAGTAAAAATACCAATAAAAATATAATAACAAGCCAAGCATGATGGTAGCCAACACCTGCAATCCTAGAACTTGGGAGGCTGAGGCAGGAAGATCACCATGAGCTCGAGGCCAGCTTGGACTAAAGACCCTATTTCAGAAATGTCATTCTAGCAGGGCTTGTTGGCTCACACCTTTAATCCTCCACTCAGGAAGCAGAGGTAGGAGGATCGCTGTGAGTTCAAGGCCACCCTGAGACTACACAGTGAATTCCAAGTCAGCCTGGGCTAGAGTGAAACCTACCTAAAAAAAAAAATTAAATTAGGGGCTGAAGGGATGGCTTAGTGGTTAAGGCGTTTGCCTACAAAGCCAAAAGACCCAGGCTTGATTCCCCAGGACCCACGTTAGCCAGATGCACAAGGGGACGCATGCATCTGGAGTTTGTTTGCAGTGGCTGGAGGCCCTGGTGTTCCCATTCTCTCTCTGTGTCTCTCTCTCTCTCTCTTCCCCCCTCCACCCCACCTATTTCTCTCTCAAATAAATAAAAATATTTTCTTAAAAAGAATGAATTTGAAGGCTGGAGAGGTGGCTCAGCAGTGAAGGTGCTTCCCTTCAAAGCCTATGATCCCAGGTTCGATTTCCCCAGTACCCACATAAAGCCAGATGCACAATGTGGTGCATGTGTCTCGAATGCATTTGCAGTGGCTAGAGGCCCTGGTGCACCCATTCTCTCCCTTGCTTTCTACCTCTCTCCCTCTTTCTCTCTCTCAAAATAAATAAATAAATAATGTTTTTTTTTTTTATGACTTTGAAGGAGCTCCTGGAGAGATGACTCAGTGGTTAAAGGGAATTGCTTATAAAGCATGACGGCCCAGGTTGAATTCCCGGGTACCCACGTAAAGCCAGAAGCACAAGTGGTGCATGTCTGGAGTTTGCACTGACAGGAGGCCCTGGCACTCCATACCCCCCCCAACACACTCATAAATAAATAAAGAAAAAGAAAAAGAAAATAATAATTTTAAAAAGAATGACTTTGAACTCCTGATCCTCTCCTGTCTCCACCTCCCCAATGCTAGGATTACAGGCATGTACCATCACACCCAGTTTTTCAAAGTTAACTCTTGAATGCTAACTTACTTAAGCCATATTCTATAGGGACACAAATTTTACTTTTACATAGCTTTTTTCAAAGGGACAAAGTGATGCACGCATCTAGTTTGTTTGCAGTGTCAGAAGGCCCTGGCACACCCATTCATATTCTCTCTCTCTCTCTCTCTCTATCTCTCTGCTTGCAAATAATTTAAAAATACAGTAATCAAACTGGGCGTGGTAGTACACACCTTTAATCCCAGCACTTGGGAAGCAGAGGTAGGAGGATCACCATGAGTTCGTGGCCACCCTGAGACTACATAGTGAATTCCAGGTCAGCCTGGGCTACAGTGAAACTCTAACACACACACACACACACAAAAAAAAAAGTAATCAAGGGAAGGCACTTGCTTGCAAAGCCTACCAGCCTGGGTTGAATTCCCCCGCACCCACACAAAGCCAGACATAAAGTGGTGCGTATGTCTGGTGTTCACTTGTAGTGGGCAGGAGACCATGGCATACTTATACACACATAAATTAATTTTAAAAGTACAGTAATCATATGATAATAAACTTACCTTTATTCCTACAGAGTGAAAGTGCAATTTCAGAATTGTTACTCAAAGGACGGCATTTTCCTTTTCCTACAAGTTCTGTATTTACAAAGGTTCCATTCCCACTGTGATCTTCTATGTATGCAATGTAAGAATTTTTAGGACCCATTTCCTAAAACAGAGAACACTGTCTGTCAAAATCTTAGCAGCAGGACTAACAGTGGAAAGACACCCCAGGTGGTGACTAGATTTTCAGGGACCCCCAAACATCTGGAAAACTTCCACCTACCCTGAAAATCCGAAAGTGTTTCTTGCTGTACGTCCGGTATTTATCCGTTCTTTTCAGCAGCGGTTCATCAAAGCAATATTCACAGCTTTTATCCCTCCCAAACCAGTAGCTGTCATTAACACAGTCTGTAACACAGAAGCACAGAGCAGAGGGCTGTTGATTTCATGTATCGAGTATCCCTCAAAATTGTTCATCACAGGCAGGGCGTGGTGGTGCACACCTTGAATCCCAGCACTCGGGAGGCAGAGGTAGGTGAATCACCATGAGTTCAAGGCCACCCTGAGACTTCATAGTGAATTCCAGGTCAGTCTGGGCCAGAGTGAGACCCTAGCTCGAAACAAACAAACAAACAAAAAAGTCATGTTGACCTAGATATGATGGTACACACCTATAACCCCAGCTACTTCAGCAGGCTGAAGCAAGAGGAAAGCTCTGCAAAGTCAAGGCCAGTTTGGGATACATGAAACCCAGTTCCGAAAAACAAAAACACACAAACAACAGCTCCAGATATGGCCCACTGGTTAAAGGCACTTGCTTTCAAAGCCTGCTGGCCAGGTTTCTATTCCCCAGTACCCACCTAAAGCCAGATATCTGCACAAAGAGGCACATGTGTCTGGAGTTTGTTTTCAGCAGCAAGAAGCCCTGGCAGCACCCATTTATTCTCTCTCTCTGCTGACAAATTAATAAAAATATTTTAAAAAATAAAATAAATAAAACCTTGAGGCCAGCCAGTACAATTGCAATTTAGTGAGATCCTGTCTCAAAACACAGGGCTGAAGAGATGGCTTAGCAGTTAAGGCACTTGCCAGCAATGCCTAAGGACCCAGGTTCAATTCCCCAGGACCTAAGGTGGAACATGCATCTGGTGTTTGTTTGCAGTGGCTAGAGGCCCTGGCATGCCCCTTTTTTTTCCCTCTCTCTCTCTCTCTCTCTCTCTTAAATAAATAAATTAATTAATTAAAAAGAAATGGCTTACCAAGATTGGAGAATCCATCCTGAAGGGCCCATAACCGAGCCCAGGGGGCAGGGACAGGCTCCTCCGGTTCCTGGTCTTCCGGAATAGAACAGAGTTCTTGAGTAGACACTGTCTCTAAGGAGCTCAGAGTGCCAGAGCTGGAGTGAGAGGACTGGCTGGAGGTGGGCGCCGTGCTGGTGGAAGAGCTGGACGTGCTTTGGGACTGGGAGGAGAAGCCGTGCAGCTGAGAGAAAGGGCCCTGCGGCTGGGTGAAGCCTCCTTGGGACTGTGAGCCACCAGCGCCGTGGGCCTGTGACGAGGTGCTTCCCTGGGACTGCGGGCTCTCTGCATCCGTCTCCCGAGACATGGCAACCTCAAAACAGTAAGATGGGAGTCAAAGTGACGTTGAGCTGAGGATGAAGATGCAGCTCGGTAGTAGAGCATTTGCCTAGTATATGCAAGCTGCTGGGTTTGCATCCCCAGTATCACCAAACACACACACACACACACACACACACACACACACACACACACACACGCCGGGCGTGGTGGCGCATGCCTTTAATACCAGCACTCGAGAGGCAGAAGTAGGAGGATCGCCATGAGTTCGAGGCCACCCTGAGACTACATAGTGAATTCCAGGTCAGCCTGGGCCACAGTAAGACCCTACCTCGAAAAACCAAACACACACACACACACATACACACATACACGAGAGAGAGAGAGAGAGAAAAGACTGGGCATATTATTCTAGCCCCAAAAAGAAAACAAACCCAGGGCAAGAAAGCTGTGCAAAAATTAAAACCTTGGGGGCTAGAAAGAGCTCAGCAGTTAAGGACACTTGCTTGCAAAGCCTGACAGCCCAGGTTCAATTCCCTATAACCCACATAAAGTCAGATGCACTGATTAACACATGCATCTAGAGTCTGTGGCAATGGAAGAAGGTCCTGGTGGGCCCATCCCCCCCAACTGTATGCAAATAAATAAAAATATTTTTTATTTTGTGATTTATTTGAGAGAGGGAGAGAGAAGCAGATAGAAGAGAGAGAAAATGGGCTCACCAGGGCCTCTAGTCACTGCAAACTCCAGACGTATGTGCCACCTTGTACATCTGGCTTTATGTGGGTCCTGGATTATCAAACCTGGGTCCTTTGTCTTTGCTGGCAAGCACCTTAAATGCTAAGCCATCTCTCCAACCCTAAAAATATGGTTCAGTGATTTAAGGCATTTGCCTGCAAAGCTTAGGACCAGGTTCAATTCCTCAGAATCCATGTAATCCAGATGCACATGGTGGCACATGCATCTGGAGTTCGTTTGCAGTGGCTAGAGGCCCTGGCACTCCCATTTTCTCTCTCTCTAGTAAACCAAAATTTTAAATTATTGAAAAAAAAATTTTTTAATTAAATTCTGGGCTTAGCCATTAAGGCACTTGCTTATGAAGCTTAAGGACCCAGGTTTGATTCTCCAGTACCCACATAAGCCAGATGCACAACATGGAGCACACATATGGAGTTTGTCTGCAATGGCTAGAGGTACTAGTGCACCTATTCTCTATCTGGCTCTTTCTCTCTTAAATTAATTAATTAATTAAGTAAGTAAGTAATAATATTAAATCCTTACTAGGATTTTAATCCTATTGTCTAGACCTATGGTTCTTTTGATCTGAGCTTTTATTCATAAGACCATTTCACTGAGTCAACTTCTTGTCTGGCAGCCATAAACCACAGAGGAAAACTGCATAAAGAAGTTATCTGGGGAGCACACCTTTAATCCCAGCACTTGGGAGGCAGAGGTAGGAGGGTCACTGTGAGTTTGAGGCCAGCCTGAGGAGATTAAATAGTGAATTCAGGTCAGCTTGGGCTAGAGAGAGACCCTACCTCGAAAAAGCAAAAAACAAAACAAAACAAACAAAAAAAAATATCTTTTAAAAAAAAAGGGCTGGAGAGATGGATTAGCAGTTAAGGCACATGCCTGCGAAGACTAAGGACCCAGGTTCGATTCTCCAGGTCCCATGTAAGCCATGTAAGCACATGGCGGCATATGCATCTGGAATTCATTTGCAGTGGCTAGAGGTCTTGGCCTGCCCATTCTCACTCTTTCTTTCTCTCTCCCCCATCCCTCTCTCTGTCTCTAATAAGTAAATAAATTTTTAAAAAAATCTTTAAAAAAATAAATTTAAAAAAAAAGAAGTTGGGCTGGAGAGATGGTTTAGCAGTTAGGCATTTGCCTGCAAAGCCAAAGGATCCTGGTTCAATTCTCCAGGATCCATGTAAGCCAGATACACAAGGCAGCACATGCATCTGGAGTTCATTTTCTCTCTCCCTCTCTCTCTCTCTCATATAAATAAATAAATAAATAAATAATTTAAAAACACAGCTGGGCGTGGTGGTACACGCCTTTAATCCCAGCACTCTGGAGGCAGAGGTAGGAGAATTGCCATGAGTTCGAGGCCACCCTAAGAATACAGAGTGAATTCCAGGTCAGCCTGGGCTAGAGTGAGACCCTACCTCGAAAAACCAAAAAAAAAGAAAAATTTTTTTAAGTCATCTAAAGGCTACAAATAAGTAAAATGCCATGAGATTCAATTGGGGGTTGTGGTGGCTCATAAAGCTCCCATGTAGTCAGTGGGTTTTTTTGTTTTGTTTTGTTTTGTTTTGGTTTTGGTTTTCTGAGGTAGGGTCTCACTCTAGCTCAGGCTGACCTGGAATTCACTAAGTAGTCTCAGGGTGGCCTTGAATTCACAGCAATCCTCCTACCTCTGCCTCCCGAGTGCTCGGATTAAAGGTGTGCGCCACCACGCCCAGCTTTAGTCAGTATTTTTTTATATTACAAATAAATTTAAAATAAAAGGGCTAGACTACATGTCAGTAGTAAAGCACTTGCCTAGCATGCATGAAGCCCTGGATTCAATTCCCAATAACACAAACAAAAATAAATTAGAGGAGGGATGGCTCAACAGTTAAGGCGCGTTCCCACAAAGTTTACCAACCTGGGTTCAGTTCCCCAGTGCCAATGTAAAGCCAGATGCACAAAGTGGTACATGCATCTGAAGTTTGTTTAGAACAGCTAGACACCCTGGTGCACCCATTCTCTCTTTCACTGTCTTTCTTCTGTTTGTCTCTGCTTGCAAATAAACAAACAAATACTTAAAAAAATAAAATTAGGGGCTGAAGGGATGGCTTAGTGGTTAAGGCGTTTGCCTGCAAAGCCAAAGGACCCAGGTTCAATTCCCAGGACCCACATTAGCTAGATGCACAAAGGGGCACATGAATCTGGAATTCGTTCACAGTGGCTGGAGGCCCTGATGTACTCCTTCTCTTTTTCTCTCCCCCCCCCTTTCTCTGCCAAATAAATAAATAAAATATTGAAAGGGAAAGGTCTGGTGACTGACCTAGAGGTAAAAATTAAAGATATAGTAACTTCACTTCAGGTGGACCATTTGGAAAAAGAAAAAAAAAAAAGTCATTGATAATGCCTTTTAGAAATACATTCGCTTTCTTTCTCTGTTTCTTCCTGGTGCTGGGGATCAAACCCAAAGCCTCAACTGGCCAGGCAAGCACTCTACCACTGAGATACAGCCCCATCCAGTGATACTCCATTGACTGCAGACATTTCCTTCTTGGTTCAGTCTAGGTTCCCTGACACCTAAGGGACAGGCCACTTAATGACACAGAACATAAACAAGACAGTTCTACACGACTCCACCTAGCCCTTTGTGATATTCAACAGCTATGGGGCACATCATCCAGCTTTCTGTCAGCTGGTCCACAGGGAGGAGGTTTTCAGCTGAGCTCCAGCTTGATTTCTCAGTGACCTTGCAGCCCAACCATGTGCAGTCTTCAGCTATAGGCGCTTACCTTCTATTTCTGGTGGGAAACCAAGGGCCTCAGCAATGGCCTGTTTTGTGAGCATCGGGGACCTGTTGATACAGTGAAGGAATGTTCTTTGGATCAGAGGAGGTACAACAGGGCTGGACAGATGGCTTGGCGGTTAAGGCGCTTGCCTGCAAAGCCAAAGGACCCAGGTTCAATTCCCCAGGACCCACGTAAGCCAGACGCACCAGGTAGCGCATGCATCTGGAGTTTGTTTGCAGAGGCTGGAGGCTCTGGCACGCCCATTCTCTCTCTCTCAAATAAATAATATTTAAAGTTGGGACAACAAAGGATCCCACCCTTGAATTAACTTCATGGACAGTTACACGCTGACACACAGCACTACTAGCAAAGCCAAGGGAGCTTCCAATGCTGACATGGCTCGGCTTGCTCCTGTGCTAGGGTCCACTGCCTCCTCTCCACACTCCAGCCCAGTGTAAGCATTATTCACACTGACCGACTGCATTCCCATAACTTTCAAAATACAAAGCTCCTGATGAGTTTAAAACACACCGGAGGGCTGGAGAGATGGATTGGTGGTTAAGACGCTTGCCTGCAAAGCCAAAGGAACCAGGTTCTACTCCCCAGGACCCACGTAAGCCAGCTAGATGCACAAGGGGACACATGCATCTGGAGTTTGCAGTGGCTAGAGGCCCTGACGCACCCATTCATTCTCTCTCTCTCTCTCTCTTTCTCTCTCTCTCTCTTTCTACTTGCCTATTTTGGTACATCTCTCTCTCTCAAATAAATATTAAAAAATAAAATTAAAAAAATAAAAAAAAAAAACACCAGAAGCCGGGCATGGTGGTGCATGCCCTTAATCCCAGCACTTGGGAGACAGAGGTAGGTGGATCACCATGAGTTCGAGGCCACCCTGAGGCTACATGGTAAATTCCAGGTTACCCAGGGCCAAAGCAAGGCACTACCTTGAATAACCAAAAAAGAAAAAAAAAGACCACCACAGTTGAGTCGGCCAGTCCAGAACCTGCCTCAACCAGATTAGCCCTGTCTACAGCTTTTTACACACCCTGCCACCCACCACACAAATGGAGCTCAAACCCAGGGCCTTATGCTTAAACTCTGCCACTGGCTGGCACGTGAACCCTTCTGCAGCTTTTTTGAGCAATATTTCCCACTGACAAGCAGAGAAAGATTGGGTCAAGAGGTAGCTGGAAAGGCTATGGAGATGGCTCAGTAGTGAAAGGCACTTGCTAGCAAAGCCTGACAATTCTCCCAGTCCCCCACCGAGCTCCCAGACACACACAAAGTGGCTCATGCATCTGGAGTTCACGTGCAAGGGCAAGAGGTCCTGGTGAGCCCCACTCACTCTCTTTTTCTCTCTCAAATACATTTCTTTTAAAGAAAATAGGTAGCTGTAACAGGCTAGAGGCAAATAGGTCTGGACCAGACAACAGTTATCATCATTCTGCAGGTCTTTACATGCATTGAAACCTAAGCCTCATGTGGGGGGGGGGGGAAGCAGGTAAATCATAAGGTTTAAAATGAGGTGAAGCATGTAATACTCCTCCCTTGGGTTGGTAATGGGAAGTTAATCTTATTGGAAAGATAGTGGTGACTGAAGAAACAAAGTGACTAGCCATGCCTGTTGGCTCCTGCCTAAATAATCCCAGGTGGGAAGATCTCCTTGAGTTTGAGGCCTGTCTGGGCTACACAGAGAGTTCCAGTATGCGCTAGAGTGAGACCTTGTCTTTAAAAGAAAGAAAGAAACAAAAATTAAGTGACCACAGCAAAATTGCAGGACTGTGATCAGAATTTCAATCCTAAAGAATCCCAGTCCACTTATAAAGTGCAATACCACCTGTCCTCTATAAAGAAAAAGTGAGCCGGGCCTGGTGGCGCACACCTTTAATCCCAGCACTGGGGACGCAGAGGTTAGAGGATCGCTGTGAATTCAAGACCAGCCTGAGACTACATAGTGAATTCTAGGACAGCCTGGGCTAGAGTGAGACCCTACTTCCAAAAAAATAAAATATAAAGAGAAAGTGAGTCCCCCAAAACTGGCTTCCTCCCTATCAACTCTGTCACAAACTTCACACTGTCCTCCAGTTTCGTCAATGCATTCCCAGCTCCTGCAGGGCCTGGCAGCTAAGATTGGGCTATCAGTAGAGTATTTTTAGGGATTGAATCTAATAACTGGCAATACTTCCCAACATTTATACAATTTTTTAAAATTCATTTGCAAGCCGAGAGAGAATGAGAGAGAGGGGGAATGGGTACACCAGGGCCTCTAGCCACTGCAATTGAACTCCAAGTGTGTGAACCACCTTGTGCATATGGCTTTATGTGGAGGCTAGGAACTTGAACTAAGGCCATCAGACTTCGCATGCAAGGGCCTTTAACTGCTAAGCCCAACATTCATACAATTTTTTTAAAAAAGTATTTTGGCTCTGTAGTTTCAAGAGTCTAACGTTTGTCCTTTCTCTAGCATCCCAGCCTGTTTCTGCCTGCAAGTAACAAGGCAAGTGAGTGTCACCATCTAGGAGCCACTAAAAAAGGAAGAGTCGCCCACGCACTCCCCGGCTACATACAGCTCAACCAGCCATACAAAGCGGAAGCTTGGGAAGTCTCACTTGCGTAAGGCCCTGAGGACGGGATTCGAACCCCCAAACACTCAAGAAAACTTTCCCACTATGACTCACCCGCGAGCCCACCCGAGAGTCGCAAGCTTTCCGCAGCTGCAGCCGCAGCCAGCGCAGTGGCGCTAAACCCGCGGATACAAACTCCACCCTCAGCCAATCAAAAACGGCCTCGGCCTCTGCCAGGCCAATGAGGAGCAGATACGCGAAACCTCGAGGCTTGCTGGGAAATGTAGTTTAGAGCGCAGAACGGGACACAGCGTCGACGTTTTCCCCCGGATGATCCCGCCTCCTCAGTTCCCCTTAGCCAACCAGCAGCTGAAATTTGCTGTTTTGTTTTTTTTTTTTTAAACTTTCTCCCTCTTTCGGGAAGTGGTGAGCCAAGCGAGATAGGCCTGTGGCCAGATGTGGGGATGGAAGGCTGCGGGGTCCTCGCTTTGGACGTGGGACGTGAGGCTGACGCGGGTCCTCGGAAGGAGACTGCTAAGCCGCGGTGGCGCGCCGCGGGAGGGAAGCGGTTCTCCGCGGTGTTGGAACTGCGGCGGCGGCGCGGGGGGCCCGGGCCCGGGGAACGGGTTCTTCTGCCCGCACTGCCGCGCGCTGCAGCCGCCTGACCCCGGCCGAGACTACTTCAGCCTCATGGATTGGTACGGGCGGCGGGTCGAGGCTCTAGAAAGACGTCCTTGAGGGGAGGACAGGTCAGGCTTCGTAGGGACAAAAAAAAAAAAAAATATATATATATATATATATATATATATATATATATACATACATATATATGTATGTATGTATGTATGTATGTATGTATATGTGTATATATATGTATATAGGAATCGGAGGGCCGACCCTGAGAGATTGAGACTTTGGGGGAGGCGGGAATGCACTGGTGTGGGCCTGGGTGGGGCAGGTAGGTCTCTGATCCCAGCCGTCCGAGATGCTAAGGTACAGGAATCGCCTTGGCTACCTGAGACGTTTTGTCTTCAAACAAAAGGAAGGATATAGAAGGACAGGGGTTACGGTATCGGGAGTCTTGAGGGGCAGGACCTTCCGGAAAAGGGGAGTATAGGGGCAGAGCTTCAGGGAAAGAGATGGGTTCGCAAAAAAACTTTTTAAAATTTGCTACATTACAGCAGGAGGATCTCCCAGTTGGAGCCCTACTACCTGATAGAAACAGGGAAGTAATGGTAAATAGTAATAATTGTAGCATTGATGAAATAAGACGGTCTGAAGGCTGGGCATTGGTAGCCCGCACATATAAGTCCCAGCGCTTGGGAGGCAGAGGCAGGAGGATCAAAAGTCTGAGGACAAACCGGGCGTGATGGCACACGCCTTTAGTCCCAGCACTAGGGAGGCAGAGGTAGGAGGATCGCTGTGAGTTCGAGGCTACCCTGAGACTACATAGTTAATTCCAGGTCAGCCTGGACCAGAGTGAAAACCTACCTCGAAAAACCAAAAAAAAAAAAAAAAAAAGTCTGAGGGCAGCCCGGGTGACACACCAAGTTCAAAGCCAGCTACGTGAGACTCTATCTCAAAAAATAAATAAATAAAAATAAAGCTAGTATGGTGGTGCACGCCTTTAATTCCAGCACTCTGGAGGCCATGATAGGAGCATCACTGTGAGTTTGAGGCCATCCAGAGACTACCTAGTAAATTCCACACCAGTCTGGGCTGGAGTGAGACCCTACCTCGAAAAAAAAAAATGTATAACCCAAGATTTTAGACATGTCAATTTGACAAAATTCTTGCCTGAAAAAAAATAAATAAATAAACAAACTGGGCTTTGTGGCACATGTCTGTAATTTACCGCTTGGGAGGTGGAGGTGAAAGGTTCAGAAATTCAAGGACATCCTTGGCTTTATAGTAGGAGTTTGAGGCCAGTCTGAAAAAGCCAACCAAACAGAACTTTTTAATTGCTGGAGGGCCAGGCCTGATGTTTTAGGACTATAATCCCAGCTACTAGGGAGGTTAAGGCAGGATTATTGAAAATTGAAGGCCTGCCTAAACTACACAGTGACTTCAAGGTTACCCTGAGCAACTTAGAGAAACAAAAAGTAAAAAGATGTGGGGGAGATGGCTCAGGAGATTAAAGGTGCTTGCTGCAAAGCCTGTTGGCTGAGTTTGATTCCCCAACACCTTGTAAAGCCAGACACAAAAAGTGGTGCAAAGCCACGTGTGGTGGCGCACACCTTTAATCCCTGCACTCAGGAGGCAGAGGTAGCAGGATCACTGTAAATTCAAAGCCACCCTGAGACTACATAGTGAATTCTAGGTCAGCCTCTGCTAGAGCGAGACCCTACCCTACCTTGAGCCCCTCCCCCCCCCCAAAAAAGTGCAAGCACCTGGTGTTTGCTTGCAGCAAGAGACCCTGAAGGGGAAAAAAAAAAAGTAAAAAGGTCTAATGGGTACAGTTCGGTGGTAAAGTGCATGCCTAACGTTCTAGAGGCCTTGGATTCAGCCCCCATCACTGCAGTAGAAAATAAGGGGCCGGGTGTGCTGCATGCCTTTAATCCCAGCATTAGGGAGACTGAAGTATGAGGAACACTATAGTGAGTTCCAGGTCAGCCTGGGCTAGAGTGAAACCATACCTCAGAGAAAAAGAAAAAGGAAGTGGGAGGACAGGGATAAAGAGATCTACATGTTGGGCAAATACCTGACCTCCACTCTGGGCTATGCTTCCCCTGGTCACGTGACTACTTGCAATGAGCTGCAGTGACTAAATTTTCAGGCTGCCAATCTGGCTGTCGTCTCAAGCCTTTATATACGCTTCATCTGGAAGTCTCTCTTCTGATGTTTTGATGACTTAAGTGCCATTCAAGTCTCAGCTCAGATGTCACTGATCAACTAGCACATCTCCCACCCACTCTGCTCTCTTTATCACACCTGTCACTTTTTAAAATGAACTCCTCATCTATACGTTCAGAGCATCGTCCCCAGGATCAGGACCCCGGGCCATAGAGGAGGTTGGTCATCTGTTCGTGTGTGTTGCTTGAATTACACCTCCGATTTCCTTGCAGCAACCGCTCCTTCAGTGTTGACACCACCAAGCTCCAGCATAGGTACCAGCAACTTCAGCGTCTTGTCCACCCAGATTTCTTCGGCCAAAGGTCTCAGGTAGTTGATTGGCCACCCCCAGGATTCCCCACTGAGAAGATGCCAGTGACCTGTGGTTACCTGAGGGTTAGAGACAAGAATCAGAAACTAGCTCTACCCTGTGGCAGCCTGCTCGTAGCCAGCCAGGCCTGAGATGTCATTTCCTCATATTGTTTGTTTTTCAATTTATTTATTTATTTGTGAGCAGAGAGAGCATGAGTACATCAGGGCATCTTGGTGCTGCAACCAAATTCTAGACACATGGGCCACTTCGTGTGTCTGGCTTTACGTGTATACTAGGGAATCGAACCCAGGCAGACAGGCTTTGCAAGCAAGTGCCTTTAATAGCTAAGCCATCTCCCCTGCCCCTTCCTCATAGTTTTGTTGTTGTTGTTTGTTTGTTTGTTTTTTGAGGTAGAGTTTCCCTCTAGCCCAGGCTGACCTGTAATTCACTATGTAATATCAGGCTGGCCTCAGATTCAACTGCGATCCTCCTACCTCTGCCTCCAGAGTACTGGGATTAAAGACGTGTGCCACCATGCCCTGCTTGTTGTTGTTTTAATATTTGCATTTATTTACTTGCCAGGAGGGGGAGGAAAGGGGAGAGAAAATGGATGCACCAGGGCATTTTGCTGCTGCAAACAAACTCCAAATGCATATACCACTTTGCATTTGGTTTTACATGGATGGTGGGGAATAGAACTCAAGTTGTCAGGCTTTGCAAGCAAGTGCCTTTAACCACTGAGCCATCTCCACAGCCCCTTCTCATAGGTTGTTTTGTTTCTTGGGGAGGTTTTGTTTTTTGTTTTGTTTTCAAACTAGGGTCTCTATTCCAAGCTGACCTAACACTGTAGTTCCTGGATGACCTAGAATTCACCTTGATCCTCCCAGCTCTGCTTCTGGAGTGCTGAGATTAAAGGCACGTGCCACCACACCCAGCTCTTAACTTGTGTCTGACTTCCCAGACTATTTAGAACTATAGCAGAAAATGGGGACACCTTGTCCAAAAACCTGTTGTATTTTGGCCACATTTCTTTAAGTAGCTACCCATCAATGTAATATGAAAGTTTATGGCCAGGCACAGTGGCACTCACCTTTTATCCCAGCACTCAGGATGCTGAGGTAGGAGGATTGCTGTGAGTTTGAGACCACCATGAGACTACATAGTGAATTCCAGGTCAGCCTTGGCAAGAACAAGACCCTACCTTGAAAAAAAAAAAAAAAAAAAAAGCTTGTGAAGGAGGGATGGCTACCATAATAAGACTTATCTTCATTTCCATTTCCGCTTACAGATGGAAAAGGACTTCTCAGAGAAGCATTCGACTCTGGTGAACGAGGCTTATAAGACCCTTCTGGCCCCCCTGAGCAGGGGACTATACCTTGTAAGGTGATTTCCCAGCCCTTCTGCATGTGACTGAGTGAGACCTTAGTTAACAGTTCAGGAACACAGTGATACTCAGCATCAAGAATACTAACTACAAACTGGATTAAAGGCATGTCACCATGCCCTGCTTATTCATTTGCAAGTACATAGAAAGAGAGAGAAAGAATGGGCACTCCAGGGCCTCCTGACACAGAGAACTCCAGACGCATGGGCCACTTTGTACATCTGGCTTTATGTAGGTACTGGGGAATTGAACCCAGGCAGTCAGGCTTTGCAAGCAAATGTGTTTAACCACTGAGCCATCTCTCAGCCTAGAAAGTTTTTACTGAGCTACATATGCAGCCCCCTACCTTTTTTTATTAATTAGTTTTGTACTCAGCGAATACAGTCAATTTGGTACCATTACTAGGCTCATCCATTACCTACCCCCTCCCCTTGGCCCCTCCTTGTTGAGGAATATGGGTCATGAATTCTGGAGTTAGCCCACAGTTATGGGTAGGATAAATGTCTGCATATAATGACTCCCCCCTTTTTTTTTAATGCAGGGCTCAGGGCCCATCCTGAGATACTCATTTTCCATGAGTTGGCAGTGTGTTGTGAAGAGCAGGCAGGATTTGCATGACTCAGACAGACCCTGGGTTCTTCAACTAAACTCATTTTCTTTGTTCTCTGTTCCAATAGCTAAAGCTCCAAGGAATAGAGATTTCGGAAGGGACAGATTATGAAATAGACAGCCAGTTCCTCATGGAAATAATGGAAATCAATGAAAAACTTGCAGAAGCTCCAAGTGAAGCTGCCATGGAAGAGATCGAAGCCACTGTCAGAGGTACAGACGAAATGCCGCCAAATGCATTGTCTTAGCCGGGTGCACACCTTTAATCCCAGCACTCGGGAGGCAGAGGTAGGAGGATCCTTGTGAGTTCAAGGCCACCCTGAGACTACATAGTGAATTCCAGGTCAGGCTGCGCTACAGGGAAACCCTACCTCACAAAAAAAAAAAAAAGCCGCAAATGCATCGTCCTGCTATCGGGTCCAGGCTCCCATGAGAAACAAGTGAAAAGAGTGTGTGCTGGTCATCACAGTCATCAAGCAGCAGCATCTTTCTTTTTTTCAATTTATTTGTAAGCAAAGAGAGATAGAGAAAAGAGAAACAGGCAGACAGAATGGGCACACCAGGGCCTCCAGCTGCTGCAAACGAACCCCAGGTGCGTGTGGGCCACTTTGTGCATCGGGCTTTATGTGGGTACTGCAGAATCAAACCCAGGTCATTAGGCTTTGCAGGCAAGTGCCTTAACTGCTGAGCCATCTCTTGCCTGGCCTACTCTTTCATTTAATAAATGTGGACAGAATACCTGTTATGCTCTAGGTACTTTACTATGAAGAAAGCAAAAAGCAGGCACAAGGGGCTGGAGAGATGGCTTAGCGGTTAAGTGCTTGCCTGTGAAGCCTAAGGACCCCCAATTCAAGGCTCAATTCTCCAGGACCCACATAAGCCAGATGCACAAGGTGGTGCATGCATCTGGAGTTGGTTTGCAGTAGCTGGAGGCCCTGGCGTGCCCATTCTCTCTCTCTCTCTCTCTCTGTCTGTCGCTCTCAAATAAATAAATAAAAATAAACAAAAATAAATTTTTAAAAAAGCATGCGCAAGGTATGCTTCTGTGGAAATCTAATGAGGGAGGTTCATGTGGATCAGCTATATTTGTGATATATATCAGCTATAATTGTGATAGTCTTACAAAGAAGAGGTACCCACTAGTAGGTGGTATAGACAGAGATACCAAAAAAGCCTTTTGGGGGCTGGGGAGATAGCAGTTAAGGTGCTTGCCTGTGAAGCAGGCTTCAATTCTCCAGGACCCACATAAACCAGATGTATGTGGTGGTGCATGCATTTGGATTTCGTTTGCAGTAGTTAGAGGCCCTGGCACATCCATTCTGTGTGTTTGTGTGTGTGTGTAAAAATTTTAAGGCTTTTGCCAAGCATGGTGGTGCACGCCTTTAATCCCAGCACTTGGAAGGCAGAGATAGGAGGATCATCATGAGTTTGAGGTCACCCTGAAACTACATAGTGAATTCCAGGTCTGCCTGGACTAGAGTGAGACCCTACCTCGAAAAAAAAAAAAAAAAAAAGTAACAAGGGCTGAAGAAATGGCTTAGCGGTTAAGGCGCTTGCCTGCAAAGCCAAAGGACCCAGGTTCAATTTCCCAGGACCCACATAAGCCAGATGCACAAAATAGTGCATTCATCTGGAGCAAGTCTACAATGGCTAGAGGCCCTGGCATGCCCATTCTCTAGCTGCCTCTCTCTCAAATAAATAATTTTTTTGTTCACTTGTTTTTGTTTTGTTTTTCGAGGTAGGGTCTCACTCTAGCCCAGGCTGACCTGGAATTCACTATGTAGTCTCAGGGTGACCTCAAACTCATGGCGATCCTCCTACCTCTGCCTCCCGAGTGCTGGGAATTAAAGGGTGTACCACCATGCCTGGTTTCAAATAAATATTTTTTTTGTAACAAGTTAAAAGCAGTAAGGTAGAAGTCATGGTGAGAGGACTGTCAGCTGGGGTTGGGCAGGCAGTACACAGAACAGAGTAATATGCAGAGGTCAGCCACACTGCCTTGGAAGCTGGGGGCATCATCGAGACTCATGTTTGATCACATAAACCTCCAGGGCGAGGTTAGCTCCCAATACAGCTTCTGACTTGCTGTGTGACCTTCAGACAGTGACTTCCCACGTCTGAACTCATGTTTCCTCATCTGTAAAATGAAGAGTGTGAATCCAGTGTTGTAACATTTAAATGAGATAAAATATGCAGAACACATCTAGCAGTGCAGTGACCATTGGATTTGAGCAGGTAACTGACCTTCATGTAGACTCTTTCCTAAATATCCTCCCCTAGGATTTGGCTCCTAGCTCCTGTGCTCACCAGTGACATAAGAGAGGGATTGGTACACCAGGGCCTCCAGCCACTGCACTCGAACTCTAGACACACGCATCACCTTGTGTGCACGTGCACCCTTGTGCGCTTGCATCACCCTATGCATCACCCTGTGTGTCTGGCTTATGTGGGACCTGGAGAGTCAAACATTGGTCCTTAGGCTTTGCAGTCAAGGGCCTTAACCACTAAGCCATCTGTCCAGCCCTGAAATATGAACTCTTGAACCCAAAGGCATGATCATAAGGTGTTATCTTCATATTACAAGTCTATTGAGATAGAAAAATTAAGACAATGATTTTCTCTTTCAGCTAAACAGAAAGAATTTACTGACAATGTGAACAGAGCTTTTGAACAAGGTACTTCATTTCTCTTGTTTTTTTGGTTTTTCAAGTTAGGGTTTCACTCTAGCCCAGGCTGACCTGGAATTCAGTGTAGTCTCAGGGTGGCCTCAAACTCATGACAATCCTCCTACCTCTGCCTCCCAAGTGCTGGGATTAAAGGCGTGTGCAACCATGCCTGGCTCTATGTCTTTTTGTTTTTTAACATTTATTTTTATTTATTTATTAGAGAGGGGGAGAGAAAGAATGGGTACACCAGGACCTCTAGCCACTGCAAATGAACTCCAGTCGCATGCGCCACCTTGTGCATCTGGCTTACATAAGACTTGGAGAATCAAACCTGAGTCCTTAGGCTTCACAGGCACGCGCTTTAACCACTAAGCAATCTCTCTAGCCCTCCATGTCTTTTTGATACAGGGTCTGTAATTGGTCTGGAGCTCACCAATCTGGCTAGACTGGCTCGCGGGTGAAGCCCAGAGATCCACCTCTCTCTGCCTCTCTCTCTGTTTTTTTGCACAGGTGCTGGGGGGTTGAACTCAGGCACTCTGCTGACTGAGCTCTCTGGCCCTTACTATTTACTTCTGATGTGGGCAGCTATAACACGTCTTCATTTTAGCGTGAATTACAGCGTGTTATTTATCTTTGTTGGGGTTTCTCAACTTGGGCAATACTGGCATTATGATACTGTTCTTTTGTGGGGTACCTGTCCTGTGCACTGAAATCATTCACAGCATCCCTTGCTTCTGACCACTAGGTGTCACTGTTACCTCCCTGGTTATGACAGCCAAACTATCTCTAGACTTTGCCAAATATTGCAGTTAAGACAACTACTCTTAAGTGAATCCCACCATCCTAAGGGCCCTTTGATCTGGCTGCCTTGGTCACCAAAGCTGGTTTTACTGTTGCTCAAAACGAAGTCTGACATCTCTGTCTCTTGTTTGTTTCAGGTGACTTTGAAAAAGCCAAGGAAATTCTGACAAAGATGCGATATTTTTCAAATGTAGAAGAAAAGATCAAGTTAACCAAGATCCCCCTCTAATAGCTAATTTAAAGTTTTCAAAATAAATTTTCTGTGTATTTTCTTCTCTTGACTGAGAATAGACATGGGAGCTGGGGTGTAGCTCAGTGGTAGAATTTGTCTAGCATGACAAGGCCTTGGACTTAATCCAAATCATCACAAAAAGAAATAAGAATAAATATGCTCCAACCATTTGTATCACTTCAGTGGCTCAATGCTATAGATCACATAGCATCTGATACTTGTGTTGGCCCATGGGTGACGAGTGGGGAGGGGGACGACCAGAAGCACCACCAGGAGAGGCTAGAAACAGAACATTTTCTTTTTAGTTTTTTTTGTTTGTTTGGGGTTTTTTGGGGTTTTTTTTTTTTTTTTTTTTTTTTTGGTTTTTCGAGGTAGGGTCTCACTCTAGCTCAGGCTGACCTGGAATTCACTATGGAGTCTCAGGGTGGCCTTGAATTCACAGCAATCCTCCCGAGTGCTGGGATTAAAGGTGTGCACCACCACGCCCGGCTCCTGTTTTTGTTTTTTTTTATATATTTTTATTTTTAATTTTTTTTGTTATTTTTATTTATTTATTTGAGAGCGACAGACAGAGAGAGAAAGAGGCAGATAGAGAGAGGGAGAGAGAATGGGCACACCAGGGCCTCCAGCCACTGCAAACGAACTCCAGATGCGTGCGCCCCCTTGTGCATCTGGCTAACGTGGTTCCTGGGGAATCGAGCCTCGAACCAGGGTCCTTAGGCTTCACAGGCAAGCGCTTAACCGCTAAGCCATCTCTCCAGCCCTCCTGTTTTGTTTTTTTAAGGTAAGGTCTTACTTTAGCTCAGGCTGACCTGTAATTCAGTAGTCTCGGACTGGGCTCAATTTCACCTCTGCCTCCTCAGTGCTGGGATTAAAGGCGTGTGCCAGCACATCTGGCAGTTTTTTGGTTTAGGGAATTTTTTTGTTTTTATTTTTTTGTTTTTTTGGGTAGGGTCTTGCTCTAGCCCAGGCTGACCTGGAATTCACTATGGAGTCTGAGGGCCTTGAGCTCATGATAATCCTCGTACCTCTGCCTCTCCAAGGGCTGGGATTAAAGAGTATACTACCATGTCTGGCTGAGTTTTTTTGTTTTTTTGAGGCAGGGTTTCACTTTAGCCCAGGCTGACCTGGAACTCACTCTGTAGCCTTAAAGTGGTTTTGAACTCAGGAAATCCTAGGGATTAAAGGCATACACCACCACACCCAGCCTGCAGTGACCCCATTGTGAGTATGTTAGGCCTGGTAACAGACAGTAGGCCACATGTAGAAATGTGTTTGCCAGCATCTGTCTAAGAGCCACAACTTCTACTGGCCTGACCTTCACCAAGAGAAAGAAGGTGGGAGAGAAAGGAAGGAAGGAAGACAATAAAAAAGAATTAGTCTGGTAGAATAAGCATGGCAGACCTATAATCCCAGCACGCAGGAGGCTGAGGCAGGAGGATTACCATGAACCCAAAAACAGCCTGGATGGACTGCATAGTGTGTTGTAGGCCAGCCTGAGTTACCGTGTGAAAGCCCATCTCAAATTTTAAAAAGAGAGGGATATAGCTCAGTGTTAGCACACTTGCCTATCAAGTGTGCACGCACATGTGCAAACACATGGCTGGTGTTCAGTACCTACCACATAAATGACTGTCCTCAGTGGAACAGTTTTAGATACCCCTAATCAGATGACACCCTTGTCACTATCTCTGTACTCCTAATTAAGGCCAAAACGGTGCCACTCCCTTTGTGACCCTTTGGGAAAAAAAAGATCTCTCCAGCCCTCATCTTTGCATTCTTAAACCGTCGTGGTGGCTTCCTTCAATGTGCTTCCAAGATACGAGTCCGAAGGGCTGCGCTTCTTCTATGGCTCAGTTTTATTTCATACCTGCGACATATTTTCAATTTTTTTTTTTTTAAAGAGCCGGGCATGGTGGCACATGCCTTTAATCCCACCACTCAGGGGGCACAGGTACTAGGATTGCCGTGAGTTTGAGGCCACCCTGAGACTACCTAGTGAGTTCCAGGTCAGTCTGAGCTAGAGTGAGACATACCTCAAGAAACCAAAATAATAATAATTAAAAAGAAAACATTAAAATGTTAAGTTTCTGATTAAGCAATTCCTAGAAACAGCACTGAGGCTCTTGCAGGCAAAATGGCTGATTAGTTGAAAAAGTCAGGTCTGGTGTTCTCCAAAAATCTGCTCTTGCCTAAAACAATTCTGTGAGCACACTGACCCAGTTCTACTTAGTTAAGAGCATTCACTACTCTTCAGAAGTCAAGTTAGTCACAGCAGCTGTCTGGCATAAAAGTATATCAGTCCAGATTCCTTCCTCCTCACCGTGTATAAGAGGAGAGTCAGTCCAGTTTCCTCCCTCCTCACCGTGTATAAGAGGAAAATCAGTGCAGTCTCCTCCCTCCTCACCGTGTACAAGAGGAGAGTCGGGCGGTCTCGTCCCTCCTCACCGCATGGAAGAGGAGAATCGGTCCAGTCTCCTCCCTCCTCACCGTGTGTAAGAGGAGAATAAGTCCAGTCACTTCCCTCCTCACTGTTTATAAAGAGTGTTTATAAAGATTGTTTGTCTGAAAACACACCAGGATTTTAGGTAAATAATTACAATGCAAGCAAATGTCTGATTAAATCCAGGGCTTGTGCAATGAAAAAGCCTTTGAAATACTTGAGAAGACAATCTTCATTCCTTCTTTAGACCAGTTATCTGGGCCAAAACCATCTGGCCACAAAAAGAAATCCAGTCAACACTATCATCTTTGGAGGTACAAGAAAGGAATTTTTCCTTTACCCGTTGCCATAAGCTGGAAAGGCTGCTGGGTCCCAGCAAATCCTTCCAGATTTGAGATAAACCAGGCATGGTAAAGCATGCCTTTAATCCCAGCACATGGATGGCAGAAGTAGGAGGATTGCTAGAATTTGCGGCCAGTCTGGGTAAAGTGAGACCTTACCTTGAAAAAAAAGCACACAAAAAAAAAAAAAGAAAGAAAGAAACAAAAATTCCTAATTATCTCATTGCTTTTTTAGATTTTATTTTTGTTTCTTTTCTTCATCATTTTGTTGTGCTAATAATGGATTTTTTCCTAATCATTTTCTGATTAATTTTCATGTTCTTCATTCATAGTGTACAGAAATACAGTTGGAAGCTGGGAGTGGTAGCACACAACTTTAATACCAGCACTAGGGAGGCAGAGGTAGGAGGATCACTGTGAGGCCATCCTGAGACTACATAGTGAATTCTAGGTCAGCCTGTGCTACAGTGAGACCCTACCTCAAAAAATCAAAAACAAATACGGCGTGGTGGTGCATGCCCTTAATCCCAGCACTCAGGAGACAGAGGTAGGAGGGTCCTGATGAATACAAGGCCACCTTGAGACTAAATAGTGAATTCTAGATCCGCCTGGGCTAGAGTGAGACCGGACCTTGAAAAACCAAAATGAACAAAAGAAACCCAAAACAAAAAGCCTGCAACTGAGAGAGAGGAACTGAGAGAAAATCATTAGAAAACTGGAGAAATTCCAAATAGAGATCAGGTGGAGACAAGAGATACAGCTAGGGTGATAGGTAGGAGTTGGACCCCAAAGGAATTTGAAGCCTTTGAAGGAAGTTGGCTCCTCTCCCAAGAGCAATAGTTAACAATACGGGAGCAACATATCAAAACACATGACGGGTAATCTCTCAGGCTGCATTATGGCTGACAAGCAGGACCAGCAAGAGGGAGGTCAGGGAGACCAGTTAGGAGGCTCCTGCAGGCAAGCGATAACAAGCCCCAGCAATCATGGTAGTACTGATAGCCTCCGTCCTGCAAAGTTCCTCTTGCTTACTCAAAGAAGCTACTGTCAGGACTGGGGCCATGGTTCAGTGGTTAAAGTTGCTTAATTGCAAAGCCTGCTGGCCTGGGTTTGATTCCCCAGTATCCAAGTCAGATGTACAAAGTGGTGCATGCATCTGCAGTTTGTTTGCAATGGCAAGGGTCACTGGTGTGCCCATTCTCTTTTCCCCTGGCAAATGAATTATATATATATATATATATATATATATATATATATATATATATATATATATATATATACACGCACACGCACACACATTATTTTTTTTTCACCAAGGGACGGTCTTGCTCTAGCCCAGACTCTCAGAACTGGCCTCAAACTCAAAGCTATTCTCCTACCTCCACCTCCTGAGTGCTGGGATTAAAGACATGCGCCATCACCACCAGCAAAGCTATTATTCTTGACTCCATACCATCCTAGTGCTGGAATTTTGTTTTGTTTTGTTTTTTCGAGGTAGGGTCTCGCTGTAGCCCAGCCTAGCCTGCAATTCACTATGTAGTCTCAGGGTGGTTTAGAACTCTCTCCTACCTCCTACCCCTGCCTCCCAAGTACTGGGATTAAAGGCCTGTGTCATCAAGCCCATCTTGGAATATATTATTTTATTTATTTTATTTTTTTAATGTTATGTTACGTTATTTTTGAGAAAGAGGGAGTGACAGAGACAGACAAGAGAGCAGACTGCCAGGGCTTCCTCCTACTACAAACAAACTCCAGACATAGGCATCTGGCTTTACTGGGGTACTGAGGGAATGGAACCCGGAGGTCAGGGTTTACAAGCAAGCACCTTTAACTGTTGAGCCATCTCTGAGCTCAAGAGGCTTTTTTGTTTTGTTTTTTTTATAAATTCTGAGGATTTTATTTTATTTTATTTTATTTTATTTTTTTGGTTTTCCAAGGGTCTCACTCTAGCCCAGGCTGACCTGGAATTCACTATGGAGTCTCAGGGTGGCCTCGAACTCACGGCAATCCTCCTACCTCTGCCTCCCGAGTGCTGGGATTAAAGGCGTGCGCCACCACACCCAGCAAATTCTGAGGATTTTAAAAATTATTTTATTTATTAGAGAGAGAAAGAGAAATAGAGGCAGATAGAGAGAATGGGCACACCAGGGCCTTCAGCAGCTCCAAACGAACTCCAGATGCATGCACCACCTTGTGCCTCTAGCTTATGTGGGTCCTGGGGAATTGAACCTAGGTCCTTTGGCTTTTCAGGCAAGCGCCTTAACTACTAGGCCATCCTCCCGCCCACTAAGGAATCCTAACCCCCTTCAAGGGACCCGCCATCTTGTTTGTAGTCCGCAAAGGACTGCGACTCCCGGCATCCCTCGCGGCAGCACTCCTCTCCTCCCCACCCTTATGTATACACAGGCACACAACAAATCCCGTCGTACCCTTGGGCGGCCGAGCCGGGAGTGGAGGGTTCTAGAAGGCGTGACGTGGGAACTGAGCGGCCTGAGAGAGAGAGAGGAGAGGAGAGGAGAGGAGAGGAGGCGGGCTCGTGGTTGTGGGGCCGTCGCTGTGGCGGCGGACGGCTGGGGTCGCGGACGCGGCCTCTTGGTCTCGTCCACCATGGCTACGCTCGGCCGACCGTTCAGCGGCCTCCCCTTGAGCGGTAGCCCAGACTTCCTGCAGCCGCCCGGCCTGCCGGGTCGGGCCTTCCCGCCGGGAACCGAGCTGGGCCAGCGGCCGGGACTCCGCGGCGTGACGGGCGGCCCTGGCGGGAAAGCGGCGCGCGGACGGTGAGCGGCGGGGCGGGCGGGCGCGGGACGGGCGGGCGGGCGCGCTCGAGATCCTCCCGCCCGCGTCTCCCCGCGTCGGCGGAGGCGTTAACTGCCCGCGGCCCCCTCCTCCAAGCGCGGGCCGGCGTCCCCATCTCCCACCTTCCTCCTCCTCCTCCTCCTCGGGTCCCTGCTGAGCGCTGGGAAAGATGCTGAGCCCCCGGGCCCCCTGTGGCCCGTCCTCCCTAATCTAGCGCCCCACTGCCTTGACCCAAAATGACAACTTTAGACGTCAGTGTCCGTGGGTATGATGTGGGGGGAGGGAAACTACACACATCACCCAGCTGACCCTGTAATCCATCCCGCCCGACGGAGCCAGGATTTTATTTTCTTATTATTTTTGTTTTTTAATTTTATTATTATCATTTATTTTTGTTTTTTTTTTTCGAGGTAAGGTTTCACTCAAGCCCAGGCTGACCGTGGAATTCCACTGTGTCTTCTCAGGGTGGCCTGGAACTCACCGTAGAGCCAGGGTTTTTAAAAGCAAGGAATACGGGGGCGGGGGGTATGCTGAAAACTCGCGTCTCCCTTGACTGGCTTTCTGTTTTGTTTCCAGCAGTGCTGCCATTCACTGTAGAAAGAAACACAAGCGGGAGGCGGACGATGATGAGTAAGTTTCAGGAGCCTTTCACTCACTTGGTTACTGTTAGTACTGTTAATTTAACGCATGTGTGTACCATAAGCTGGTTTATCCTTTTTGTTTTTTCTTGTGGGGGATGGAGTTTCGAGGTAGGATTTTGCTGTAGCCTAGGCTGACCTGGAATTCACTCTGTAGTCTTCAGGTTGGCCTCAAACTACAGCAATCCTCCTACCTGTGTCTCCTTAGTGCTAGGATTAAAGGTGTAAACAGGCCAGGCGTGGTGGTGTGCGCCTTTAATTTTAATCCCAGCACTTGGGAGGCAGAGGTAGGGGGATCTCAGTGAGTTTGAGGCCTCCCTGAGACTACAGAGTGAATTAATTTCAGGTCAGCCTAGGCTAGAGAGAGCCCCTACTTCGAAAAAAGCAAAAATAAACAACAACAACAAAAAGTGTAAACACGGCCTAAGCTGTTTTTCATGTGTCTAGCCACACAAGTAACAATATTTTAATTACTTGCAAGCAGAGAGAAAGAATGGGAGCACCAGGGCCTCTTGCCATTGCAAACAAACTCCAGATGTGTGTCTTTGTATTTTTTTCATTTGGCTTTATATGGGTCTTAGGGAATCAAACCTGGGTCCTTTGGCTTTGCAGGCAAGTGCCTTAACCAATAAGCTATCTCTCCAGCCTTCTATTTATCTTTTTAATTTTATTATTATTTATTATTATTATTTGAGATAGACAGAGAATAGGTGTGCCAGGGCCTTTAGCCACTTCAAAGGAACTCTAGACATGTGCCTTGTGCACATGTGCGATGGTGTCACTGTGTGTTTGACTTATGTGATACCCGGAGATTTGAACATGGATTTTTGTTTTGTTTTGTTTTTTTAGATAGGGTCTTGCTCTCTAGCCAAGGCTGACCTGGAATTCACTGTGTGGTCTCAGGGGAATTCTACCTCTGGCTCCCAAGTGCTGGGATTTAAAGGCATGCACCACCCCGCCAGGCTCAAACATGAGTTCTTAGGCTTTGCAGGCAAATGCCTTAACTGCTAAGCCATGTCTCTTCAGCTCCCCCCCCCCCCTTATTTTGTTTTGTTTTCCGAGGTAGGGTCTCATTCTAGCTCAGGCTGACATAGAATTCATTATGTAGTCTCAGGGTGTCCATGAACTCACGCTGATCTTCCTGCCTTCTCCTCCTGAGTGCTGGGATGCCTTTTCAGCCCATTTCATTTATTATTATTTGCAAGCAGAGAAAGAGAATGGGTGTGCTAGGGCCTTCTGCCACTGCAAACAAACTGCAGATGCATGTGTTACCTGTGAATCTGGCTTTATGTAGGTACTGGGGAACTGAGCTTGGGCCAGCAGGCTTTGCATGTAAGCACCTTAACTGCTGAGCCATCTCTCCAACCCATTGGGTAGAGTTTCACTGTCTCCCAGGCTGGCCTGGAACTCACAGTGATCCTCCTACCTCAGCTTCCCAGGTGCTGGGATTAAAGCCATGAGCCACCACTTTAGGCAGAGTTGAGCCCAGGTTGACCTGAAATTTACTATGAGATCTCAGGGTGGCCTCAAACGCATGGTAATCCTGGGATTTATTTATTTATTTTTGAGGTAGGTTCTCACTCTAGCTCAGGCTGACCTGGAACTCACTGTGTAGTCTCAGGGTGGCCTTGAACTCACAGTGATCCTCCTACCTCTGCCTCCCTAATGCTGGGATTAAAGGTGTGCACCACCACACCCTGTTTACCTTCTGGGATTTTTTTTTCCTTTTTTTGTTTGTTTGTTTTTGTTTTTGAGGTAGGATCTCACTCTAGGCCAGGTTGATCTGGAGCTTACCTCAACTCCCTGATAGCCTGCCATCTCTGTCTCCTGACTGCTGGGATTAAAAGCATGTGCCACCACACCCAGCAGCCTATGACATTTTGATGGGGATCAAGAAATCATTTGTAATCAACTGTTCTTGTAGTACTTAACTCCCATGTGGAGAGGCATGTATAGGGGTAGCAGCAGTGACAGAATACAGCTTGGGCAGGATGGCTGCTTTCTTGGCTTCCTGCTTGATCTTTCCAGAGCCATGTAAGAGTGACCTTTTTGTTTTTGTTTTTGAGGTAGGGTCTGGCTCTAGTCCAGGCTGACCTGGAATTTACTATGTAGTCTCAGGGTGGCCTTGAACTCAGGGCGATCTTCATACCTCTGCCTCCCAAGTGCTGGGATTAAAGGCGTGCGCCACCACGCCTGGCAAGAATGACTTTTGTTTTCCAGGTAGGGTTTCACTGTCGCTGACTCAGATTGACCTGGAAGTCTGTAGTCATAGGCTGTCTTCAAACTCCCAGAGATCTTCCTACCTCTGCATCCTGTATGCTGGGATTAAAGGCATGTGCCACCACGCCCAGAAGAGTGACTTAGATTCTGACTTTGGACACTAGTTAAGGAGCTTGCCAGCAAAGCCAAAAGACCCAAGTTTGACTCCCCAGTACCCACTTAAAGCCAGATGTAAAAAGTGGAGCATGCATCGGAGTTCATTTGCAGTGGCTAAAGGACCTGGTGTGCCCATCTCTCCCCCACCACCCCCATCTGCCTCTCTCTCCTTAAAATAAATAAAATATTAAAAAAATGTAAAATTGAGGCTGGAGGGTTAAGGAGCTTGCCTGCAAAGCCAAAGGACCCAGGTTCAATGCCTCAGTACCTAAGTAAAGCAGGATGCACAAGGTTACACATGTGTCTGGAGTTCTTTTGCAGTGGCTAGAGGCCTGGGCATGCCCATTCTATGTGCCTCTTTGTTTTTCTTTCTCTCTCTCTCTCTCTCTCTCTCTCTCTTTCTCTCTCTCTCTCTCACATAATAAAAAAGTAAAATCTAGCCAAGCTAAGCTTAAAAAGTAGTGAATTCAGCCGGGCGTGGTGGCGCACGCCTTTAATCCCAGCACTCGGGAGGCAGAGGTAGGAGGATCGCCGAGAGTTCGAGGCCACCCTGAGACTACATAGTGAATTCCAGGTCAGCCTGAGCCAGAGTGAGACCCTACCTCAAAAAAACAAAAAAAAAAAAAAAAAAAAAAAAAAGTAGTGAATTCTTGGGCTGGAAAGATGGCTTAGTGGTTATGGCACTTGCCTGCAGCCTGCAAAGCCAAAGAACCCAGGTTCAACTCCCCAGGACCGACATAAGCCAGATTCACAAGGTAGAGTTCATTTGCAGTGGCTGCACCCATTCTCTATCTGCCTCTTCTGTCTCTATTTCTCTGTGTCTCTCAAATAAATGTATATATATTTTTTAAAGTAGTGAATTCTGTCCCTCCTCTGCCTCTTTCTCTCAAATAAATTCAAATATAATTTTTAAAAAAGAGTAATGAAGGAAACATCTCAGAGGCTATAAATTGATAAGAAAAAATGCATGATTTTCCATCCTATGACCATATACTGTCCAAAAAGTACAGACTTTACATAGAAGAACTTGACTGGAAGTGATAAAAATAGATTATAATCACAGATTGGGATGACATACATTTCATCCATATTATTTGGGTTTTTGTTGAATTTCCTCCCGCCTTTTTCCAGGTGTCCAATAAGGAAGAAACGACTCACTGAAGCAGAGTTATGTGCTCCAGAATGGGCTCTCTGTACACACCAGAATGTAGAAAGTCATGGCGTGAATCTATGCCCTAGCAGCCTTTCTGTACCTGGGATGTTAGATGCTGTTTGTGAAGAAATGGATCAGACAACCGGAGAAGCGCAGTGTGAAGTTGCCCGGAGGAGGCTACAGGAGATTGAGGACAGGTAACAGGGACCACCCAGTGGCTGGCATGCTGCACTGTGCAGCACCTCTCCTGTCAGATGCTCATGGTGACACCTTGTTCTCTCCTATCAGATGCTCATGGTGACGCCTTGTTCTCTCCTGTCAGATGCTCATGGTGACGCCTTGTTCTTTCCTATCAGATGCTCATGGTGACGCCTTGTTCTCTCCTATCAGATGCTCATGGTGACGCCTTGTTCTCTCCTGTCAGATGCTCATGGTGACACTTTGTTTTCTCCTGTCAGCTGTCATGGTTCCTCATAGTTGAGACCTTGTTCTCTCCTGTCAGATACTCATGGGTGACACCTTGTTCTCTCCTGTCAGATGCTCATGGTGATACCTTGTTCACTCCTGTGAGATGCTCATGGTGACACCTTGTTCTCTCCTGTGAGATGCTCATGGTGACACCTTGTTCTCTCCTGTGAGATGCTCATGGTGACACCTTGTTCTCTCCTGTCAGATGCTCATGGTGACGCCTTGTTCTCTCCTGTCAGATGCTCATGGTGACACCTTGTTCTCTCCTGTCAGATGTTCATGGGTGACACCTTGTTCTCTCCTGTCAGATGCTCATGGGTGACACCTTGTTCTCTCCTGTCAGATGCTCATGGTGATACCTTGTTCTCTCCTGTCAGATGCTCATGGTGACGCCTTGTTCTCTCCTGTCAGATGCTCATGGTGACGCCTTGTTCTCTCCTGTCAGATGCTCATGGGTGACACCTTGTTCTCTCCTGTCAGATGCTCATGGTGATACCTTGTTCTCTCCTGTCAGATGCTCATGGTGACGCCTTGTTCTCTCCTATCAGATGCTCATGGTGACACCTTGTTCTCTCCTGTCAGATGCTCATGGGTGACACCTTGTTCTCTCCTGTCAGATGCTCATGGTAACGCCTTGTTCTCTCCTGTCAGATGCTCATGGTGACGCCTTGTTCTCTCCTGTCAGATGCTCATGGTGACACCTTGTTCTCTCCTGTCAGATGCTCATGGTGACACCTTGTTCTCTCCTGTCAGATGTTCATGGGTGACACCTTGTTCTCCTGTCAGATGCTCATGGTGACACATTGTTCTCTCCTGACAGATGCTCATGGTGACACCTTGTTTTCTCCTGTCAGATACTCATGTCTTCATTCAGTCTGTTATAAAGACTATGCAGATGAAGGTATTAAAGCAGGCATCTCAGATGTTCACTTGAGTTCTCAGAGAACTAAGGTGTTTTCACTGGCAATTTGTGCATTTTAATTTGGGTTTATGAGCACTGTCTTGGATTCATTCTTCATATTTGACTGTTTTTGGAACTTACTGTTCAGTGAAATGTTGAACAACCTTTTTATATGCTGCTTCCGCCTCACTCAACCTTTCACTGTCCTGCCTTTGCTTTTGTTCATTTAATACAAGAACATAACAATATCTTGACTCAAATAAGTTTTTCTCTGCTTTTGTTTCCTTAATTTATTTAGAATAATTGACGAAGATGAAGAAGTTGAAACTGACAGAAATGTGAACCACCTCCCCAGTCTTGTCCTATCTGATACCATGAAAACAGGCTTGAAGAGGGAGTTTGATGAAGGCTTTACAAAGAAGATGATTGAGTCCATGTAAGTTATGATGTATATATATATATATATATATATATATATATATGTAACATTTACATTTAGTTAAAAGATATAGGAAGGAAGCTGGGCATGGTGGTGCACACCTTTTATCCCAGCACTCGGGAGGCAGAGGTAGGAGGATTACTGTGAGTTCAGGGCCACCCTGAGACTACATAGTGAGTTCCAGGTCAGCCTGGGCTAGAGTGAGACCTTACCTTGAAAAACCAAACAAAAAAAAAGAAAAGAAAAGAAAAAGCTAGGCTTTGTACTCAGTTGAGAGTAAGTTTCAGATACCTGAGGAGGTCTCTGGACAGAAATCCCAGTGACAGATACCAAGGAGCTTGCGTTATTGGCTTTCGGACATAATAGAAGTGATTTGTGCTCAGAGGTTTAGCTGCTACTTGGTGTTAGATCACAAAGGTTTGCAATGAGTTCATAATTAACCCCATACCTCTGAAGGTTGGTAATAGTCTGACCTGGTATAAGTAGGTTACATTGCCCTCCAGCTTAAAAGGCACTTCCTGCTCTTGGTGGTTTTCCACAAGATAGGATTTGGGAAGTTCTTCATTGTGTCATAGTTTTACTTATTGATTCCAGAGCCCAGAAGCTTCACAAACCCAGAGGAGAGGTGTGTTGTTTCTTTGCCTGTTTTTTTTTTTTGTTTTGTTTTAATGAGGGGGGGGCACTCCAGGATTTATGTGGGTAGCTAAGAAATTGAACTTGGGTCTGCAGACTTTGTAAGCAGGTGTCTCTTTTTTGTTTATTTTTTATTTATTTATTTGAGAGCGACAGACAAAGAGACAGATAGAGAATGGGCACGTCAGGGCCTCCAGCCACTGCAAACGAACTCCAGATGCGTGCGCCACCTTTTGCATCTGGCTTACGTGGGTCCTGGGGAATCGAGCCTCAAACCGAGGTCCTTAGGCTTCACAGACAAGCCCTTAACCGCTAAGCCATCTCTCCAGCTTGTAAGCAGGCGTCTCTAACAGCTGAGCCATCTCTCTGGCTCCTGTTCTTGTTTTTTTTTTTTTCCCCCTGAAGGTAGGGTCTCACTATAGTCCAGGCTGACCTTGAACTCCTGGCAATCCTCCTACCTCTGCCTCCCGAGTGCTGGGATTAAAGGCATCCACCACCACGCCTGACTATTGGTTTGTGAGAGAGAATGGGTCCCCAGGACCTCTAGCCACTACAAACAAACTGCAGACGACGTGCTTCCGTGTGCATCCTTTATGTAGGTACTGGGGAGTTGAACCTGGGTCCTTAACAGTTGAGCCATTTCTCCAGCCCCAATTTTTTTGGGGGGTTGGGGATTAAGCTAAGGTTCCCTGTAGTCCAGGCTGACCTGGAATTAGAGAAAAAAGCAAAGAGAGAGAATGAGTGTACCAGTGGCCTTATACCATTACATATGAATTCCAGGCACATGTACTACTTTGTGCATTTGGCTTTATGTGGGCTACTGGTGACTTGCACCCAGGCCATTAGGCTTTGCAAGCAAATGCCTTTACCTGTTGAGCCATCTAGCCAAGGTGCTAATAGCACCATGACAATATCTTTTTTTTTTTTTTGGTTTTTCGAGGTAGGGTCTCACTCTAGCACAGGCCGACCTGGAATTCACTATGTAGTCTCAGGGTGGCCTTGAACTTACGACATTCCTCCTACCTCTGCCTCCTGAGTGCTGGGACTAAAGGTGTGTGTCACCACACCAGCTTTTTGTTGATGTTTTGCAGTAGGGTTTCATGTGACATATGTCACCACTCCATCTAAAGGTGGGGAGAATATATGATTGTGTGTGTGGGGTAACCCTTTTGGCTTAACTGCAAAGCATTATGTTTTGTTGCTGTTTGTCTGGAAAGATGGCTCAGCTATTAAAAGGCACTTGCTTGCAATGTCTACCCGCCTGGGTTCAACTTCCAAGCCACCCTTGTAAGCTGAATGGAAAAAGTGGCCCAAATATCTGTGGCCATGGCATTCCTATTCTCATTCTCTTCTTTCTCCCTTTCCCCAGTTAAAAAACAAACAAACACACACATCATAACTGGGGCTGGAGAGAGCTCAGCAGTTAAGGAGGTTGCCTGCAAAACCTATGGACCCAAGTTTGATTCCAGTTCCCACGTAAAGCCAGAAACATAAAGTGGCATATGCATCAGGAGTTTGTTTGCAGTGGCTGGAGGACCAAGCATGTCCATTCTCTGTCTGTCTGTCTGTCTCTCTCTGCTTGCAAAAAAAGTCATAACTCTGCTAAGCAAGTTATCTGAAATGATTTAATATTCCATTATTTTATTTTTACTTACAATCATTTACAATTGTCATCCGCATGCCTAGGGACAGGGCTAGCTTAAGTGGTAGAATACTTTCTTAGTATGCATAATATCCTTGGTTTGATCCCTGCCATCACAAAACCAAAAAAAAAAAAAACTTACAACTGGACATGGTAGCAAATGACAGAGGTAGGATTACTGTGCGTTCCAGGTCAGCCTGGGCTGGAGTGAGACCCTACCTTGAAAAACTAAAAAAAGAAAAACAAAATGATAACATTGGGCTGGGGATCTAGTTTGGTGGTATAGCACTTACCTGGCATGTGCCCCAGGTTTCATCCTCAGTACTAAAAAGAAAAAATAAAAATATGGAAATTGTAGCATTAAATCAAGGCTCTGTTTGTCACACTGGCTGTTTGCATTGCTATTTACTGCGTCAGTGCAACTAATTGGTCAGTTTGGTTAAAAATGGCATAGAAGGGTTGGAGAGTGATCAGTGGTTAAAGATGCTTGTTTGCAAAGCCTGCAGGCGCAGGTTCTATTCCCTAGTACCCATATAAAACCAGATGCACAAAGTGGCACATGCATCTGGGGTTCATTTGCAGAGCTGGGAGGCCTTGGCCTACTCATTGATTCATTCTCTGTCCTCCTTCCCTCCTCCTCATCTGTATCAAATAAATATCTTTTAAAAAAATAGCATAGAAGCCAGGCATTGTGGTTCACACTTTAATCCCAGTACTTGGGAGGCAGAGGTAGGAGGATCACCATGAATTCAAGGTCACCCTGAGTCTACATAGTGGATTCCAGGTCAGTCTGGGCTAGAGCAAAACTTCTTTAAAAAAAAATAAAAAAGCTGGGCTTGGTGGTGCACGCCTTTAATCCTGACACTGGGGAGGCAGAGGTAGGAGGGTTGCCATGAGTTCAAGGCCATCCTGAGTCTTTAGTGAATTCTAGGTCAGCCTGGGCTAGAGCTAGACCCATCCTGGAAAAACAAAACAAAAAATGCATAAAAGCTGGGCGTGGTGGCACACACCTTAAATTCCAAGACTCCGGGAGGCTGAAATAGGATCACCATGAGTTCAGGTCCAGCCTGGGCTACAAGAGTGAGTTCCAGGTTAGTCTGGGCTAGGATGAGACCCTGCATTAAATACATACACAACAACAACAGTGTAGAGGGTGTTTTTTGTTTTTTGGGTTTTTTAAATTTTATTTAGAGAAAGGATGGGTGTCAGGTCCTCTAGTCACTGCAGACAAAACTCCAGATGCTTGTGCCACCTTGTGCATCCGGCTTACTTGGGTACTGATACATGGGTCCTTAGGGTTTGTAAGCAAATGCCTTAACCACTAAGTCATCTCCAGCCTTTTAAAAAAATATTATTTATTTAGAGGGATTCTTTTTGTTTTTTAGTTTTTCAAGGTAGAGTCTCGCTCTAGCCCCGACTGACCTGGAATTCACTGTGTAGTCTCAGCGTGGCCTCCAACTCATAGTGATCCTGCTACCTCTGTCTTCTGAGTGCTGGAATTAAAGGGTGTGAGCCACCCCACATGTTTTCTTTTCTTTAATATGTTTTATTTATTTATTTATTTGCAAAAGAGAGAAAGAAGCAGATACAGATAGAGAATGGGTACTCCAGGGCCTCTAGCTACTGCAGACGAACTCCAGACACATGTATCACCTTGTGTATCTGGCTTACATGGGTACTGAAAAATCGGATCTGGGTCCTTAGGCTTCGTAGGCAAGTGCCTCAAGTGCTAAGCCATCTCTCCAGCCCTTATTTGTTTAAGTTAAAACCTGTATTTTGTATCTTAGGAGCCGTCCTTCCATGGAGCTTGTCCTCTGGAAACCTCTTCCTGAACTTCTCCCTGATAAGCCAAAGCCGTCATCCAATGCCAAGAACTATGTGGGCGGAAGAGAGCGCCAAAGGAAGCCTGCAGCTGCCAGTGCTGCCTTTCTGCAGAGAACTGAACTTTTCTTGGAACCTCGGCAAACAGAGGTGCCTCCGTACAATAGTCTGGAGACAGCTGCTAGCTCCGAAGAAGACATGGAGCTCTAGAACCCAGTTTCCGCTGGTTGAGAAGGCTCCTCTGTTCAGTAGTGAGCCCACCTGCATCGTAGAGTATAGGGACTTGAAAGTTTTATGAAACGGGTGTAATTTTTCCACCTGTGATTTGGGGTGGGCCTCTCAATTTTGGGTAGCCATTTATTGACTTCAACTTTTTGCCAAGGAAGCTTATGTCAAGGGGAAAAGTAGGGTTTTTTTTTAGCAGGCTTATTCCAGGAATGGTAGATCATAGCCTCTTCAGAGGCAGTTATAGAAGCAGTATGTATAAGGGTGACTACGTCAACTGTCACATTGTCTAAGCCATTCATATACTTGGAGAATATTCTTGAGTTTAAAAAGATGATTAAGAAAGAGTGCCCCTTAATGCCACTGTACCCTGACAAGTGAGTCACGGCCTTTGCTGACAATTTGAGCTGTTGTGACTGTACATGATGATAAGGAAGCAGGAGAGAAGGAAGTTGCTTAATAAAGCCTCATGCTATGAACTAGAAGAGGCCTTAGAACTTGCATATTAGTTGTCAGTTCAACATAGCTGTATTGATTAATCAGCCCATAGCTCTATTGTCTCCCTTTGGTAATAGATACGTTCAGTTGTTCAGTGATGTTTACAACTCAATTAACTTTAAGTGATAGTTGAAAGATTACAAGGTAACCCCTCTGAAACTGTCTGTGGGAGAAGTGTCTTAATTAATCCTAAGAAACTGTTGTGCCAGCTAAACCCAGCATTAATAACTCCTGGAGTTAAACAAGGGAAGATAGTTCTTGTGTTAGCAAGTTGAGTTTTTAAATATTAGTTTTGAAACACTGAATGATTAACTGAATACATAGGCAAGTGACTTTAGAATTTCCTAAAGTAGCTTATATGTCTTGTTCAGTAAGCCCAAAAGTTAGTGGAAAGCAGCTTCCTGCCAGCAGGAGACCTTTATCTTGAGTACCTAAACCAGGCTCAAGGTGTCCTTTGAGAATAACCAGGGTTGAAGTTTTTAATTTCTCAGGAAGAGCTCTTCAGTGTGGCAAGGAAGCACAGTGCAAGGTAACATGACAGTTCTTTTGTTGCTGAAATCAGACTGGCTCCTTAGCCAGCAGACCACCCTTATTCACTTGTTATTTTCCAGAGTTCCCCTTTGTAGGAAAAAAAGAATGGTTTATGCTATAGGGGTGAATGTTTAGAAACCAGCTTCCAGGCAGGAAATGAAACCCATTCTGAAATTCCTCCCCTTGTCACAGGTGGCATAGAAGTCAGCAGTCTATTAATTAGACTGTTCCTTCTCTTGCCTGTTGTTCCTGCCCTCTCTATTTCTGTCTGGATAGTCAGGAAAGATTTAATGTTTAATATTTAAACAAAATATTTATGTCTATACAATAAAATTATTCAAACTTCAAACCAGTTAGAAACCAGCTGAAAGCTGCTTCATCTCGGACTCAGAGGTGAATGGAAACTGCTCTGTGGAAATGGGCAAGTGTTTGATTCATGTCGTTTCAAAAACTCCTGGTAAAATTCATTGTCTATGGGACCAACTTGTACAGTTTGTAGCCTTACAAGAAGTCTATGTGCAGAAAAGTCCTTGTATAGCTCAGAAACTGGACGGAGGATTGCCAGAGTTTGGAGTTCGTCCCAGTGTGAGAGAACAGGAGGGTGGCAGCTTTCCAAAGGGAGCCTCAGAACACTCTAGGACTGGCTTCTGTAGGACTATAGGCCTCCGAGGAAAGGTCTAAAACAAGGATGCTTGGCAAATACAGGAGAGAATTAGGATTCTGCTAGCTAAAATCCAAGCAGAACTTTTTGCAGGAGTTCTTACCTGACATGGTCATTATTTCTACAGGGAAGTGGAGGGCTAACACTCCTCTCTGGACTTCATCTTCTTGCACATGTTTGTACAGTTGTCGTCCTCATCCCTGTGGTGCTCACTCATCTGCGCCGTTTCACAGCCCAGTGCCTCTGCGTTCCTTTTCCCTTGTAGCATAAGGCTTCTGCTTTTGCCTTAAGGTTTCCCTAGGGAATTCACAGGTCTTTTCATTTTGTACAGTTTTTACGGCATGGATCAAGCATTGGCTTGTGCTAATGTGTGAAGATAAACAATTATCTAAAGCAGGTGAGCTTTAAATGAACAAGTGACTTTTTCTGAGCTTGAATAGGGTGTGTATATGATTTTTTTGGTTAGCTGGCTGGTTGATTGGTTTTGTTTTCAAGATGAGGTAAATCCAATTTTCAGTTATGAATCGGTTAAAAAATAACCATTCTTGAAAGGGTAAAATGCAAAAGTTAGCAGGGCATGATGACACACGCCTTTAATCCCAGCACAGAGGCAGAGGTAGGAGGATCTCTGTGAGTTCAAGGCCAGCCTGGCACTACATAGTGAATTCCAGGTCAGCCTGGGCTGTGGCAAGACTGCCTCGAAAAAAAGAAAAGTAAAAGTTAGAAAAAATAACTAGGATAGAGTCTAGAGCCAAGGGAAAAATGTTTACTAGCAGGTTTATTTGTTATTTTGGATCTGGAACCTTGTTCTGTGTAATAACAGGAAAGGTGAAGTACTAGGAAAGTTCTGGAAGATGCTGTCAGTTTCACTTTAAAATGAGAATCTGGTATTTCTGTATTACCATTTTCAATAAAATTTCTCAGCTGTTTTAGTCTTTTTGAGGTATTTGTATTCCCGTACTTAAGTAAATGAAATTGATATTTGCTTACCTTTAAGTTGTAATCGGAGCAACATTTCTACTAGTAAAGGACTTAGATTTATCCTGAAAGAGTGACTGTTGTTCAAAAGTAGTGTTACTGGGGTGAACACAGGTCCAACTGCGTTTGCCATTGTAAATAGCCCATAGCATGCTTGCCACTGAGTCTTCACAATTGTTCCATTGCAGGGTTGAAAAGTTGGTGGAGGCCATGGCAGTGCTGGGGAGAGGCTCAGCAGTTAAAGACAAGCCTACCAAGCTACCCATAAAAAGCCACATGCAAAATGTGTCAAGTGTCTGGTATTCCATTTGCAGTGGCAAGAGACTTGGTACGTGTGTGCACGTGTACATGAATACATAATTATTTTTGAAATGTGAAGTAGGGACTGGGGAGATGGCTTAGCACTTAAAAGCACTTGCTTACAAAGCCTGTGGACCCAGGTTCAATTCCCTAGTACCCATATAAAGGCAGATGCACAAAGTGGCACATGTATCTGGAGTTCGTTTGCATCAGCTGGAAGCCCTGGTGCACCCATTCTCTCTCAGTTGTTAAATGGGGTGGGGGTGTCTGTGATAGGTACAAGGCTGTTCCTTCTTACAAGCTGGCTGGTCCCATGGGGCGGCAGTGCTCCCTGCATATGAATTATCATTTGGTAAATGGAACCCTGACTTGGCAGGCAGGGGGAGTTATCTGGGTTGTAGTTATAGAAAGCAAAAAATACTGTTGTGTTTTACGCAAACAGTAGCTGAAGGTTATCTAACGTACAGGTTTGGGAGCAAAAGCTGAAGTAGCAATATAATGTCGTGACCAGCCGTCCTTTCCCTTCTTGGACATTAGGAGTCACAAGAGCAAGGCATGCATGGTGCACACCACTGTAATCCCAGCACTTGGGAAGTGGAGACGAGAACGTTGAGGTCAGCCTCAGTTCTATAACAAGCTCCAGGCCAACTTGGGCTACATGAGGCCTTTGCCTTAAAGAAAAAAAAAAAGCCAGATGTGGTGGTACATGCCCTTGATCCCAGAACTCGGGAGACAAAGGTAGGATCACCATGATTTCAAGGTCATCCTGAGACTACATAGTGAATCCCAGGTCAGCCTGGGCTAGCGTAAGACCCTACCTTGAAAAACCAAAAGAAGAAAAATTCTTAGGAAACTAGGTTTAACCTAATAGTTAAAACACTCTTTACACCGGCTTATGCACTCGCTCTGCTCCAATAAAGCACCAATAGAAATGCAGGGTAGGTGTGTGTCTGTGCTAGGAGGCCAAGGGAAGCGAACAGGCACCACTTGCACCTGATTTCAGCATGAAACTACCCTTTGCGCGTAATTCAGGTCTGTCTTTGCTTTTGTAGGGGAGGAGAGTTTTAGTCCTAAAACAGTTGATTTGGTGTTTCAGTATGAAAATGTTCCCTGAATACCAGGTGTTTTCTTGAGACTGAGACAATATGCAATTTTCACCCATCTGTGAGGGAAATGAAAACCCTGGTAATCCACAAGCTATGTCCATGCTATCCTGTTAGTACAGCTGCCTCTGATGTGATGCTACTGAATGTGAATGACTTTATTAACTCCCAAATGCATCTCGAACCACATCCGCCTCTGTATAGTCCCTAAACAAATTCTTGGCCATTAAGAAAGATAATTTAGCCGGGCGTGGTGGTGCACGCCTTTAATCCCAGCACTGGGGAGGCAGAGGAAGGATTGACATGAGTTCGAGGCCACCCTGAGACTCCATAGTGAATTCCAGGTCAGCCTGAGCTAGAGTGAGACCCTACCTAGAAGAACAAAATAAATAAATAAATGCTCCACCATGCCCAGCTTTTTAATTTCTTTTTTTGGAGGTAGGGTCTCACTCTAACCCAGGTTGACCTGGAACTCACTACATAGTCTCAGAACTGAACGCAATCCTCCTACCCCTGCTTCCCAAGTGCTGGGATCAAAGGCATGCACTACCATGCCTGGCTCCACTGCAATTTTTTTTTAATTTTTTTGTTCATTTTTATTTATTTGAGAGTGACAGAGACAGAGAGAATGGGCGTGCCAGGGCCTCCAGCCACTGCAAACAAACTCCAGACGCGTGCGCCCCCTTGTGCATCTGGCTAACGTCGGTCCTGGGGAATCGAGCCTCGAACCGGGGTCCTTAGGCTTCACAGGCAAGCGCTTAACTGCTAAGCCATCTCTCCAGCCCCACTGCAATTTTTTAGCCCAAGCTAAGATAGCTAATAAAAGAAGTCCTTTACTATCTTTGAGTCCCAAGGCAGAAAAGGAATCATGAAGGACTGTTAATGTTTGGGGAGGTATATCTCTGGGGCCCTCATGCATGCTAAATAAATACCACTGAGGTCCAACTCCAACCCAGATCGTTTTATGAAATATGCTCTCGTACAAATAAAATCTGTGAGATTAAAACCTTTCTAACGTGGATTAGGAAATGAAACTTTGAATGCACTGAATCTTTCACAATCTTAAGATACTATTATCGCTCTTTACAGATGAGGGTTGTGATTTATATGTGGTTACCTTGCTCAGTTGAAACAAGGGGAGTGGAGTCTTGGACTCCCTGAAAATGGCCAAAGAATTTGGACATTTGATGGCATGTCATCAACATGCAAAAGGTGGTATAGAGGGGCTAGAGAGTTGGCTCAGCTGTTAAGATACTTGCCTGCAAAACCTAATGACCTCCGGGCTTGGTGGCGCATGCCTTTAATCCCAGTGCTCTGGTAGGCAGAAGTAGGATCTCCATGAGTTCAAGGCCAGCCTGAAACTACATAGTGAATTCCAGGTCAGCCTGAACTAGAGTGAGATCCTACCTGAAAAAACAAAAAGAGAAAAACCTAATGACCCGAGTTTGATTCCCCAGTACCCATGAAAAGCCAGATAGATGCACAAAATGCTATATACATCTGGAGTTTGTTTGCAGCAGCTAGAGGCCCTGACGTGCCCATTCTCTCTGTGCTTGCAAATACATACTTAGAAAAAGAGGGCTGGAGAAATGGGTTAGCAATGAAGCCTAAGGACCCAGGTTCAATTTCCCAGGACCCACATAAGCCAGATGCACAAGGTGGCACATGCATCTGGAGTTAGTCTGCAGTGGCTAGAAGCCTTAATGGACCCATTCTCTCTCTGTCTCAAAAAAGAAAAAAGAAAAAGGTATATAGCATAACAGTATAGTCCTGCACTTGGTGGCTGTGAATACTGGTCAACTATGTCAGAAAAACTGTCTCAGGAGGAAACACTTGGTCATTTTAAAAGATCTGGTGAGAAAACTTAAGAACAAGGACGCAGCACTGCATGTTTTAATTATGTGGGGAGTTTTAAATAATGGAGAGAGCACCTTCCAGAAGCTACACTAGCAGAAGATCCCATCAAGCATTTACATAGTAAAATTTCTGTGATTTGACAGATTTCTTGATCTTCACTTGTACTATACATGAGGGAAAGGAGTAGGTGTATCCCTGCTTTCAGAACCAAAGGACCAAAAAACAGGCAAACCTAGGATGCCAAGAAGGTGGGGGAAATGATAAACGTTTACTCATAAATTCCATGTCCATATTAAGACATATGTTAAGTGCCAGACATAATGGGGCATGCCTGGAATCTCAGCACTTGGGAGATAGAGGCAGCAGGATCAAGAACTCAAGCCAGGATTCAACTACACAGTTGGAGGCCAGCCTATGCTAAAGACCCTGTCTCAAGAAAAACAGACACATGTTAAAATGACCCTTGCCAGAAGGATTGTAGGCCAAACTACTGCTTTTAAGATAAAAGTACTCTCAGAAGCTGTAGTTCTGAACTCTATAGAAATATCTGGGTGCCTTGGTCGCTGGATGTTAAACACAATGAGGCATGAGCAAGCACTTCAGAGGCACTCTCTCTAGGACTGCACAGCCAGGCTTCTCTGTTTACTCTAGGCAGTGGATTAGTCAAGGTGAGGGGTGGCACCTCAGACAGTAATGAGCTGGGGAAAGAGTTCATTGGCAAAAGTGTCCTCCCAGGAATGGTCTGCAAGCGGGGAGGACATGTCGCTGAATGGGGAAGGAGAGCCCTCATATCCACAGTCACTGTAAGCATCCAGCAGGCAGGAAGGTGGCTTCAGGCAGTGACTGGATGACAGCAGATTCGAGATGCCCAGCTCTGGAATGAGGTCCTCTTCCAAAGGTTCTTCCTTCACTGCGATGACAAGTTCAGGGTGATCATTCCTGGAGGGGCTAGCAGGGGCTTCCTCGACTTTCACTACCACACCACTTTGGCTCTCGGTCTCAGAGGGGATCTCTAAGACTAGAGGCTTGGTGTATACGTGGTCAAAACGAATGAGTTCATTAATGGCTTCCAGCTTGGCTGATGAGGTCCCCACTGACAGAGAGAGGGAGGCTGGTAAGGAACTAGGTCCTTCTGGACAGATCTCTGGGAGTTCCTCCAGACTGGTAGACTCTGGGGAAGGGCATTTGAAGAATATGATGGGGTCCAGCTTGTCCAGAAAGCCCAACAGGATACCAGACTGCAGGAGGTAAAAACAGCACAACTATTAGACTGCACACTTTAGTACTGGGATCCATGAGCCATTAAAACGATGCAGGGCCCACCATATCTGCTCACTTCACTCCATGTTCTAAATCACTGGGGACTAGCAAAGTGGTTGATGATGACCCCTAACCCCACCAAAAGTAACTTTTCCTTCCCCCTCTGTCTGGTTAGGGATGTCGGACATCAAACAGAACGAGCCAGTCACTCTAGCAGTAAGACAAAATGATCTCTACCTCAGTGTCTGAAGAGAAAACACCGTCAGAATCCACGGGGAGATGTTCTGGGGGGGTGACAACTGGGCCTGCACCTGCTGCAGAGGTGCACGTAGTCTGAGTGCTGCGGACTCAGCAGACCCGGCCACCGGCCTCACTCCATTCCCCTGGAAAGAAAACCTGGAGTGAGCGAGTGGTTATGAGTCCCCCAGGAAATGCATGCCAGGCAGGAAAGCTAGAACACTGGGCATGGCAGTACATGCCCGAAATGGTAACACCTGACAGGAGGATCAGGAGAGCAAGGTCATCCTCAGCTACACAGCAGGTTCTAGGCCAGTCTGAGCTACACAATATTCCATCTAGATGAATGAATAATAAAGCACAAAGCTTGTGCCTGTAATACTACCCAGCACTTGGAAGACTTAATGAAGTAGGATTATGAGTTCAGGGCCAATGGGCCAATGTGGGTGATACATACAGTATTTGATTTAAAAAGAAAAGTAAAAAAAAAAAAAAAAAAAAAAAAAAAAAAAAAGGGCCAGGGCCAGGTGTGATGGTACACACTTTTAATCCCAGCACTCAGGAGACCAAGGTAGGAGGATTACTATGAGTTCAAGGCCAGCCTGAGCTAGAGCAAGACCATACCTCGAAAAACCAAAACAAATTTGTTTTTAAAAATCCAAAAATGGGCTGGACAGATGCTTCAGAGATCAGAGTCCTTGCTTGCAAAGCCTGACAGCCCAGGGTGTGATTCCCCAGTACCCACATAAAGCCAGATGCACAAAGTGGGAGTATGAATCTGGAGTTCATCTGCAGGAGGCCCTAAATATACCCATTCTCTCTGCTTGCAGTAAATAATTTTTTTAAAATCCAAAAACAAGGAGAGATGGCTTAGCAGTTAAGGCGCTTGCCTGCAAAGCCTAAGCACCCAGGTTCAATTCCCCAGAACCCACATAAAGCCAGTTGCACAAAGTAGTGCACACATCTGGAGTTCATTTGCAGCAGCTAGAAGGCCCTGGCATGCCTATCTCTCTCTGTTTACAAAATTACTTAATTTTTCAAACTTCAAAACAAGCCAGGCATGGTGGCGAACACCTTTAATCCCAGGGTTTGGGAGAAGAGGTAGGAGGATATATAAATAATCTGCTCCTGACACTTGCAGCCAGTTCACATGAAATTTACCTCTGCCTCTGCCTCCTCTTTAGTAACCAGGGCGTCCATCCCCAAGCGCAGTCTCAGCTCCTGGTTCTCAATCACAAGGCCATGAGTTTTCTCTCGTAAAAGCTGATTTTCTAGCAAAAGCTTTTGGTTCTAGAAGCAAGTTCATAGAGGCTATTAAAACATGTATTCTTTCATTTAGGAACCCACCTCATAAAGCCTCACTCCTGGTTTTCTTCTCTACCTGTGGAAGAACTCTGCTCATGAATTTGTTCACAGTCGCTATTAGATGAGGCGGCCAAATTATGGGAAAAAGTGGATTAAAGAAGTTCCATTGTGGGTTGGGGATGTAGCTCAGTTACTTAACATGCAGGGCACCCTGGGTTTGATTCATAGTACTACATAAACAGGTAATCCCAGCACTCAGGAGGTCAGAGACGTGGGTATGAAGTTCAAAGCCATTCTTGACTACACACAGAACACAGGGAGTTAGAGGCCAGCCTGTGATACATGAGGTCCTGTCTCAAAAAGTGTGTGTGCTGGCTGGGTGTGGTGGCGCACGCCTTTAATCCCAGCATTCGGGAGGCAGAGGTAGGAGGATCGCCCTGAGTTCAAGGCCACCCTGAGACTACATAGTTAACTCCAGGTCAGCCTGGGCCAGAATGAGACCCTACCTCAAAAAGACAAAAACAAAAATGTGTGTGCTGGGCATGGTGGTGCACACCTTAAATCCTAGCACTCAGGAGTCCAAGATAAGTGAATCACTGTGAGTTCGAGGCCAGTCTGAGACTACATAGTGAATTCCAGCCTGGGCTAGGAGATCCTACCTTGAAAAACAAACAAACAAACAAACAAACAAACAAACAAAAAATGGCTGGAGAGATGGCTTAATGGTTAAGGCACTTGACTGGCTGGAGTTTGTACTGGCTAGAGACCCTGGCATGCCCATTCTCTCTGCCTCTTTCTGTCTCTTAAATAAAAAGAAATTAAATTAATAAAAAACAAACACAGGGGGAGGGAGAGTATTACCATGGGATATTGTTTATAATCATGGAAGTTGTTAATAAAAAAAAAAACACAAAAAACAAAGGTGGACTATGCTTTTGAAGAAAAACACTCGAAGTTGAAGTTGTCCTGTAACCTCCACATGCACCCTCAAACACACACACACACACACACACACATAATTAAACATATTTAAAACAAAAAGAAGTGCCATTGAGTCCCATATTGTGACACAGGCCTACAATCCTAGGAAGATTAGGAGTTTCAGATGAATCTTGGCTATATCAGTCTGTCTCAAAAAAAAAAAAAAAAAATACTGTTGATGAGGCCAGAAATAATACAGTGCCTCCAAATATTAAACACAGGCTTCAGCAAAGGATGAGTTGTAGATAGAATGCTTTTAAAATATCCCATTCTGGGCTGGAGAGATGCTTCAGTGGTTAAGGTGCTTGCCTGCAAAACCTAATGACCCAAGTTCAATTCCCCAGTACCCCTATAAAGCCAAATGCACAAAAGGGATGCATGCATCTGGAGTTCCTTTGCAGCAGCTAGAGGCTCTGGCATGCCCATTCTATCTATGTCTCTGTCTCTCTCTCTCTGCTTACAAATAATATATATCTAACTGGAGAAATGGCTAAGTGTTTAAGGCACTTGCCTGCAAAGCCTAAAGACATGGGATTGGTTTCCCAGTACCCACCTAAAGTCAAATGGCACAAGATGGCGCATGCAGTGGCTAGAAGCACTGCAGCACCCATTATCTTTCTCTCTGCCTCTTTCTCTTTCCTCACTCTATCTCAAATATATAGTTTTTTTTTTTTTAATATATCCCAACTTTATGGCAGTTAATCCAAGCACTTGCCTGCAAAGCCTGATGACCTGAGTTCAATTCCCCATATGCACAAAGTAGAGCACAAGTCTACAGTTCGTTTGCAGTGGTAGGAGGCCCTGGCGCACCCACTCTATCTGCCTCTTTCTCTTTCTCTCAAATAAATAAATAGAATCTCATCTTTAAAAAGAATAATAAGGCTGGAGACCTGGCTTCGCAGGTAAGGCACTTGCCTGCTAAGCCAAAGGACCCAGGTTCAATTCCCCAGGACCCACATAAGCCAGATGCACATGGTGATAAATAATAAAATATTTTTTTAAAAAAATCATGGCCTAGCTGGGCGTGGTGGCGCACGCCTTTAATCCCAGCACTCGGGAGGCAGAGGTAGGAGGATCGCTGTGAGTTCGAGGCCACCCTGAGACGCCGTAGTGAATTCCAGGTCAGCCTGGGCTAGAGTGAGACCCTACCTCGAAAAACCAAAAAAAAAAAAAAAAAAAAAAATCATGGCCTGGAGAGATGGCTCAGCAGTTAAGGCACTTGCCTGCAAAGCCAAAGGACTCAGGTTCATTTCCCCAGTACACACACATAAAGCCAGATACACAAGATAGTACTTGTTTCTGGAGTTCATTTACAGTGGCTAGAGGCCCTGGTGCACCCATTCTCTCTCAAATAAACAAAATAAATATATATATATATTTAAAGTAGTAGTGGTGGCAGGGCATGGTGGCGCACTCCTTTAATCCCAGCACTCAGGAGGCAGAGGTAGGAGGATCACAGTGAGTTCAAGGCCACCCTAAAACTACACAGTGAATTCTAGATCATCCTGGGCTAGAGTGACACCCTACCTAAAAAAAAAAAAAAAAATTTAAGAGAAAAACTGCTACAGAATGACTCCTGCTTATTTTAAGAACCAGTTCATGATTCAAACTGTCAAAACAATACTATTAATATTCAACTGGAAGCAACTGAAGATTAGATAATGGGCAAATCCTCAAAGAGAAAGGTAACTTTGGTGAACTCCTGGCCAAGCCAGGAAGGCTGTAAAGTTTAAGCAATGGTAACCTATGTGTCCTTGCTAATTTCTTTCCACTACTCTAACCAGTCAAGATAACAATGGACACCAGAGGGTGCATGACTTCCACCCCAACAGGCTTCATCACTTCAATTACCCCGGCCACTCTAACAGACTAGTGAAACTTTAAATGACACTTTGTACTGTAAAAGGGCTGAAGCACTGGGATAGGCAACCCACACCAGTCACAGAAAGGAAGATAGGCATGGCCTGAAGTTTACCTCTTCTTCCAAATCTACCACTTGCTGTTCCAACTCACTCATGCGAGCCTTCTTCCGATCTCGGGCAGTCTGCGCTGCCACTCTGTTCTTCAGTTTCCTGAAAAGAGAGGGAACCACAGCACCGAGTCATCTCCAACTTCGACTTCTATCTGTATTTGAAAACTTGGCCAGCTGGTGCTTTCGCTGGATTTACAGAACAAGGCAAAAGCAATGGTGCAACACAGTGCAGGCTCCTCCTTTCCATAAAACCAAATAGAAAACACAGCCTTCTGTCTGTCAGTCTCCAGTTTTCTTCTTTCCCAGGCTGCCCATCCAACTTCACTCTCTGACCACAGGGCGGCCAGAACACATTTCATCTTCATCGCAATCTCTCCTCCCCCGCCGCTTCCTGATTCCACTTCAGTCCAACAGGATCCATCCTGGACTAAGTCCATCTAGCCACGGTGGCAATGGCACCATGACACAAGCCCTCCCCCACCAGCCCTGACAACTGGGAATGAAACATCTGCCTGCGAGGTTCCTTCAAAAAGACAAGCTCAAAGGTGAATGAACACTCGCAGGAGACCAAGTGCTAGCTAGGCTCGTTATATGCTTGCCTCAATCTCCCGGGGACATTAGATAAGTCTGAGCGACAGAATCCCTTGTCCTTTCGGCAAAGCTGTCATTTCAACTCTGAGCCTCTCCCAATGAGAGAGAATGCAGCTGGGCGTGGTGGCGCACACCTTTCACCCCAGCACTCGGAAGGCAGAGAGAAGAGAGGATCCCCACGAGTTCCAGGCCACCCTGAGACTACATAGTGAATTCCAGGTCAGCCTGAACTAGAGTGAAACCTTACCTCGAAAAAGCCAATAATAATGATAATATAATAATAATAACAATAATAGCAGAATCTACTTCTTACGACAGACAGTCCAGGTTGAGAGAGGCTGGGCACTAGACCCATTCGGTGGGTTACACAGTGAAGAACAGATGCCCGCATCCCATCCCTGGTGATCTCTCTCTTTTTTGTTTTGTTTTGTTTTTCGAGGTAGGCTCTCACTCTAGCACAAGCTGACCTGGAATTCACTCTGTAGTCTCAGGGTGGCCTCGAACTCACGGCGATCCTCCTCGTACCTCTGTCTCCCAAAGAGAACCCCAAGCCAGGCATGGTGGCGCACGCCTTTCATCCCAGCACTCGGGAGGCAGAGGTAAGAGGATCGCCGTGAGTTCGAGACCAGCCTGAGACTACAGAGTGAATTCCAGGTCAGCCTGGGCTAAAACGAGACCCTACCTCGAGAGGAAAAAAAAAAAAAAAGAAAGACGGAACCTCCGTCTGGACTCCGCCCCGCCCCGCCCCGCGCCACGCTGGCCACCCTGGTGGACCTTGGGAACCACAGCACGGAGCGACCGAGCACCGCGGACCACCGACCCGACCCGACCCGGGCCCGGGCCTTGCCCACCTCCTCAGCGCCTTCTCCTCCGGGCTCAGGTGCGTGAGGCGCTGCCGCTTGCGGGCCTGCGGTGGTCCTCCGCTCGCCGCCTCGGGGCTGCTGGCCCTTCTCTGACCCGGAACCATGAGAGGCAGCACCCGGCCGGACGACACGTCCCCGGCGGCGGCGGCGGCGGCGGGCTGGCCGGACAGAAGCAGCACTTTAGGAACCCCGGAGGCCGCGCTCGGCGACGCCGCCACCACCACCATGATCACACACCGTCTACGCCACCGCGCCCGCCGCCGCCGCCCGGGCGTGAGCCCTGGACGCGCCCAGCCTTTCTAGGGTCGTGGCCGTCTGTGATTGGGCAGCTCCGCGTGACGCAAGCTCGAACTCCGCGCTCATTGGTCCGACTTGTCGAGGAGGGGGAGGGACCGGCGGAAGGCGACCGCTGCCCCGCCTCCACCGCTGGGCGTGCTTTCAGCGTGTTGAGCTGGACAGGACTCCTGCAGGGACACCACCCCCGGGCCCCAAGCTGGCCTTGCCCCCGCGCCCCCGCCTCGCTGACGCAATCGTTACCCGGAATGTCAGACTTATTTAATTGCATACGAAGAAATTTCCAGACGAAGGAGTTCTTTTAGGGGCTAACAGATGACTAACCTGAGCCTTGATCATATTGCATCTGGTATCATCACGTAGGGCGCCCCGCCCCCACGACCCCAATTGCAGCTTGCGAAAAATAGAGACTGAGCGGGGCGTGGTGGCGCACACCTTTAATCCCTGCACTCGGGAGGCAGAGGTAGGAGGATCGCCATGAGTTCGAGGCCACCCTGAGACTCCAGAGTGAATTCCAGGTCAGCTGTGCTAAAGTGAGACTCTACCTAGAAAAACTAAAAAAAAAAAAAAAAAAAAAAAAAAGAGTAAGATACTAACTAATTTGTTCAGTGCTAATAAATCAGGTTAGTTTTTCAAATCGATTTCCCTAGGGGTTAGGACTTGGAGAAGGAACTTTTTTTGTTGAGGGTCGGTTTCAAGGTAGGGTTTACTCCAGCCCAGGCTGACCTGGAATTCACTACATCGCCTCAGGGTGGCCTTGAACTCACAGTGAGTCTTTCCTATAATATCCACCTTTTATTTATCATTTTAAAAAATATTTTTTTCCCTTTAATCCCAGCACTCGGGAGGCAGAGGTAGGAGGATCGGCGTGAGTTCAAGGCCACCCTGAGACTACATAGTGAATTTATTTGTGTGAGAGAGAATGAGCATGGTAAAGCCAGCACCTCCTGCCACTGCAAACAAACTCAAGATGCACACACCACTTTGTGCATCTGCTTCTACGTGAGCTCTGGGGAAACGAACCCCAGGATGGTGGGATTTGTAAGCAAGTGCCTGTAACTGCTGAGCCATCTCCTGACGCCCACAGTCACCTTTGAATGGAGCACAGGTTTAGTTATTCCCAGACTGAGGTATGAGCCTCCTACCACTTCCTCCATGTTGGGGAAAGGAATCCGTGCCTGTTGATTTAAACTGGACTGCAGAGCTGACCCAGCTCAGCGTGTCTGGAGCACACACTGTTTTTGTGGGTTGGTAAAGATGAGCTTGAGAAACCAGCCTCCCTACAATGAACTCCAGACACATGCGCTGCTATGTGCATTTGGGTTATGTGGGTACTAGAGTCAGACCTGGATCCTTAGGCTTAAGGGCTGAGCCATCAGCCCACCAGCCTCCTTTTTAACTCTCTTCAGCCTTGAACTACTGGGTTCTATTTTGTTTGTTGTTTTCTTAATTTTTTTTTTTTTGGTTTATTCTTATTCATTTGAGAGCGACAGAGATTGAAAGAGAGAGAGAGAAAGAGAGAGAATGGATGCGCCAGGGCTTCCAGCCACTGCAAACGAACTCCAGACGCTTGCTCCCCCTTGTGCATCTGGCTAACGTGGGTCCTGGGGAATTGAGCCTTGAACCGGGGTCCTTAGGCTTCACAGACAAGCGCTTAACTGCTAAGCCATCTCTCCAGCCCTACTGGGTTCTATTGTGAGACACACTCCTGGCTTCTGGGGGTCTTCAGGAAGAAGTCTCTGCAGGAGATTTCTGGTACAGACCCATGTGATACAGGACCTTGGAAAGCTGTGGGAGGCTCTGAGGAAAGTCATGCAATTATGTCACTACCCTTCTGCTCACTGAAATTTATTAACACCAAGGGAATGTCTGTCTGGCACGGTGTAAAAAAAAATCTAGGGAAATAATAAAAATTAAACCATTTAGGCATAAAAAGAAAATGCATGTGGTGCCTGTTAACATCTAGCAGAGCAAAAAATGAGTAACTGATGGCTGGAGAGATGGCTTAACAGTTAAGGCGTTTGCCTGGGAAGCCAAAGGGCTCAGATTCAATTTCCCAGGAACCACGTAAGCCAGGTGCACAAGGGCCACATGCGTCTGGAGTATATTTGCAGTGGCTGGAAGCCCTGGCATGCCCATTCTCTCTCTGTCTCTCTTCTCACTTTTTCTCTCTCTCTCTCTGCTTGTAAATAAATAAATAAAAATTTAAAAAATATGAGTAACTGTGTGGGTGGACAGGCACTAGGTGTGAGGCAGAAGAAATGGATTTTATTCTGTTCTCAGTTAATGAGGTAGGAGTGGAATACTGAATTTCACACCACCGGGGTTTTTGTTGTTGTTGTTGTTGTTTGTTTGTTTTTGGTAAGGCTTTTATCTTTTCTTTGTTTTGTTTTGTTTATTGAGGTAGGGTTTCACTCTAGCCCAGACTGACCTGGAATTCACTATGTGTTCTCATAGTGGCATTGAACTTACAGCGATCATCCTACCTCTGCCTCCAGAGTGCTGGGATTAAAGGCATGTGCTACCACGCCCGGCTCAGCTTTTATCTTTTTTAAATATTTTATATTTACTAGAGAGAGAGGGAGTATGGGCATGCCAGGGCCTCCAGCCACTGCAAACGAACTCCAGATGTATGTGCCACCATGTGCATCTGGCTTACGTGGGTTCTGGGGAATTGAACTTGGGTCCTTTGGCTTTGCAGGCAAGCACCCTAACTGCTAAACCATCTCTCTGGCCCTGCTTTTATCTCTTTAAAGAAAAGAAAAAATGGTTTATTCATTTGCAAGCAGAGAGAGAAAGAGAGAGGGAATTTGTACACTAGAGCCTCTTGCCCTGCAAGTGAACTCTGAACCCATGCACCACTTTGTGCATCTGCCTCTGTGTGAGTACTAGGAATCCATCCCAGGATGTCAGGCTGTGGGCGCGTGCGTGTGTGTGTGTGTGTGAGTGTGTGTGTGGTTTTTCGAGGTAGAGTCTCACTCTAGTCCAGGCTGACCTGGAATTCACTATGCGGTCTCAGGGTAGCCTTGAATTCATGGCGATCCCCCTACCTCGCCTCCCAAGAACTGGGATTAAAGGCTTGCGCCACCAAGCCATTTTAGGATGTCAGGCTTTTAAGCAAGCACCTTTAACTGTGGAGCCATCTCCACAGTTCAGCTTTTATCTTTTGGCAAACGTTTTGAAATCATACTGAGAGGAACTTGGCTCACTGTAGGTTACTCCCCTGAAATCTTGAACAATCAACTGTAGACCCTTGAACAACAGTTCCATATCCTCCCAGCAGGATTAATCTGATAATTATTGCATCAGATGCTATTAATGTTTTAAAACATTCACTAGGGCCAGGCATGGTGGCGCACGCCTTTTCCCAGCACTCAGGAGGCAGAGGTAGGAGGATCGCCATGAGTTTGAGGCCACCCTGAGATTACATAGTGAATTCCAGGTCAGCCTGAGCTAGAGTGAAACCCTACCTCAAAAAAAAAAAAAAATTCACTAGGTGACTGGGATAAGAACTATGAAATGTATAAAATACAAAGTGCTTTGTTTTGTGACATGCATGAAGCTGGGATGAACAAGAAATGAGAACATGCCAAGGGGCGGGGGAGACTGATCTGAAATTATATCCTATGTATAAAAATATTTTTAATATTTTATTTTTATTTATTTGACATAGAAAGAGGGAGAGAGAGAGACAGAGAGAGCAAGAGAGAGAGAGAAAGAGAGAATGGGCATGCCAGGGCTTCCAGCCACTGCAAACGAACTCCAGACACTTGCGCCCCCATGTGCATCTGGCTTATGTGGGTCCTGGGGAATCGAACCTGGGTCCTTTGGCTTTGCAGGCAAACGCCTTAACCACTAAACCATCCCTCCAGCCCTAAAAATATTTTTTTATTTATATATTTATTAGAGAGGGAGAGAATGGGTGCACCAGTGCTTCCAGCCACTACAAACGAACTCCAGACACATGCACCACCGTGTGCATCTGGCTTACGTGGGTGCTGGGGAATTGAGTCTGGTTCCTTAGGTTTTGCAGGTAACTGCCTTAACCGCTAAGCCATCTCTCCTGATGGCCCTGATGTGCCCATTCTCTCACTCTCTCTTTCTCCCTCTCTCTTTGCTTGCAAATAAATTTTTTTTAAAAAAATTTAAATGTTACCTTGAAACCAGGCATGGTGGTACATGCCTTTAATCCCAGCACTCTGGAGGCAGAGGTAGGAGGATTGCCATGAGTTTGAAGCTACTGTGAGGCTACATAGTGAATTTGAGGTTAGTCTGAGCTAGAGTGAGACCCTACTTCAAAAAAACAAAAAGAAAAAAAAAAGTTACATTGGGGCTGGAGAGATGGCTTAGGGGTTAAGGCACTTGCCTGCGAAACCTAAGGACCCATGTTCAACTCTCTAGGTACCAAGTAAGCCAGACACATAAGCACACAAGGTTACACGTGCACACAAGGTGGTACACATGTCTGGGATTCAATTGCAGTGCCTGGAGGCCCTAACACGCCAATTCTCTCTCTCTCTCTCTTGCTCGTGATCTCACTTTCTCACATAAAATGGGCGGGGGGGGGGGCGGAGTTTAGTCTATTGGGTTTGCCTTTTTGTGTTTCTTATCACCATTTTTAAAAAATTCAGTCAGGTGTGGTGGTGCATACCTTTAATCCCAGCACTTGGGAGGCAGAGGTAGGGGGATTGCCTCAAATTCAAGGCCATCCTGAGGACTACATAGTGAATTCCCTGTCAGCCTGGGCTAGAGTGAAAGACTACCTCAAAAAAAAAAAAAAAAAAAAAAAAAAAAAAAAAAATTCAAACCTGGACATTGTGGTTCATGCTTATAAACTCAGCCCCAGGAGGCTGAAGTAGGAGGATTGCTGTGAGTTCAAGACCAGAGTGAGATCGTACTTTAAAAATAATAATGATAAGAGCTGGGCATGGTGGCTCATGCCTTTAATCCCAGCACTTGGGAGGCAGAGGTAGATGGATTGCCATAAGTTTGAGACCACCCTGAGACTACATAGTGAATTCCAGGTCAGCCTGGGCTAGAGTGAGACCCTACCTCAAAAAACAAAACAATATTATTATTATTATTGCTGGAGAGGTGGCTTAGCAGTTAAGGCATTCGCCTGCAAAACCTAAGGACCCCGGTTTGATTCTCCTGGGCCTATGTACGCCAGATGCACAAGTGGGCACATGCATCTGGAGTTTGTTTGCAGTGGCTAGAGGCCCTGGCATGCCCATTCTCTCTCTCTCTCAATCTCTCTCCCCCCCACCCTTTCTCTCTCAAATAAATAAATAAAATATTTTTAAAAAATAATAATCAGATAAAAAGAAATGTGGTGGCCTGGGAATATAGATCAGTTGGTAGAGAGCTTGATGAGCATGCATGAAGCCCTGGGCTCAATCCCTACCATTGGACAAAGCAAGTATGGTTGTACAAACTGTTATCCCAGCACCCAGGAGATAACTTCAAGGTCAGACTGGAATATATAAGACTATGTTTCACAAGCCGGCCATGGTGGCCCATGCCTTTAAACCCGGCACTCGGGAGGCAGAGGTAGGAGGATAGCCGATTTCAAGGCCACCTGGAGACTCCATAGTGAATTCCAGGTCAGCCTGAGCTAGAGTGAGACCCTACCTCAGAAAAAACAAAGGCGGGGGCGGGGGGGGGGAGAGGCGGATGGAGAGATGGCTTAGTGGTTAAGGTGGATGCCTGAGAAGCATAAGGATCCAGGTTTGATTCCCCAGTACCCATATAAACTGGATGCACAAGGTGGTACATGCGCCTGCATGTTCATTTGCAGTGGCTGGAGGCCCTGGTGTGCTCATTCTCTCTCTGTCTATCTGCCTCTTCCTCTTCTGTCTCTCTCCCAAGTAAATAAATATTTTTAAAAATTAAGCCAGGCAGGGCATGGTAGCACATACCTTTAATCCCAACACTCAGGAGGCAGAGGTAGGAAGATAGCTGTGAGTTCGAGGCCACCCTGAGACTACATAGTGAATTCCAGGTCACCCTGGGCTAGAGTGAGACCTTACCTTGAAAAAACAAAACAAACAACAAACAAAAAGCTCAGTAACACTAAAGATAGCCACTGAGACTTTATTCAAGTGTAGCCTCACAATGGATTCTGCTTCAGGGGTTCGATCCCAAACACAGCATAAGCAAGTGGGGATTTACAGCTGACGGGCAGGGTGGAAGCTGGAAAATCACTAAGAGGAAACAGAGGTGAGGGAGTCTCTGGCCAAACCGACCTAACAGGATATTTTACTCCAGATAAGCCAGATGGTCAGCCATCACCTGGGGGTGGTGGGAGATGAGGAACTTACTGGAGGGTTAAAGGTAAGCAGATAGTCAGGTAGGGGGTTCCTGCTAAACTGACATACCACTGCTCTTCCTAAACCTGACTTGCCTAAGAATATCTCTCATGGACCTAGGGGAAGGTTCAGCCAGCCTACTATAAAGTTTGGCCAAGCAAATAGTCTTTGTTGGGAATGTATACATTTCTCTTTTTTAGGTAGGGTCTCACTCTAGCCCAGGCTGACCTAGAATTCAGGAATTCACTATGTAGTCCTAGGCTGGCCTCAAACTCACAGTGATCCTCCTACCTCTGCCTCCAGAGCACTGGCGTTAAAGGTGTGTTGCCACCACGTCAGGCGATTTTGAGTTTTGAGATCACTGTAGTAGGAGAATAGAACCAAGACATTAGAAGAGAGAAACCATAGAAGTGAGGGAATGAGACACAGAAAATAAAAAATTAATACAAGCCCGGGCGTGGTGATGCATGCCTTTCATCCCAGAACTCGCAGAGATAGGATCATCATGAGTTCAAGGCCAGCCTAGGACTACAGAGTTCCAAGTCAGCCTGAGCTACAGTGAGACTCTACTTTGAAAATACAAAAACAAAAACAAGTCTCTTTTGTTGAATGAGCCCACTTGGAAACACTCAGCTTCCAGATTTCCCTGAAGCTAAGGATGGTTGTATAAACAGTTCAGGCCAATGTATAATTGGAAGTTCTGAAGCTCCAGAGGATTCCAGGAAGTACATTCAGTGGCGACTCTACTGGAAGATGTTTTACCTCTTGCCTATTGTCTTTAGTTTTTCTCTTTCTTTCTTTCTTTCTTTCTTTCTTTCTTTCTTTCTTTCTTTCCTTTTCTTTCTTTTTTTTATTTTCTTTTTTTTTGAGGTAGGGTCTCACTCTAGCCCAGGCTGACCTGGAATTCACTATGGAGTCTCAGGGTGGCCTCAAACTCACAGCGATCCTCCTACCTCTGCCTCCCGAGGGCTGGGATTAAAGGCGTGCGCCAGCACGCCCGGCCCTTGTTTTTGTTTAAATGCAACATACCAACTTTATTTAACAAAAGTAACAGGTAAAGTCAAACAGGCACTTATATTAAGAGAAAAACGGACTAGAAACTATCTTAAACACCTTACAATAACCTACTTGCAGTTGCATTTACTGAGCTCTGTTGCTGTGAAGAACACAGCTCATGCACAGGTATGGATGAATCATTTGTACATTTGTCAAGTATTCACTGAATACTGCACCCTTATAGACACACACATGTACATTCAATTGGAAAAAGAGTTGAGGATCCCAGATGTACTTCATTTTTGTTGTTCTTTTGGGAGAGATCGTCTATAGAGAAGAATGTGCGGTTCTGGTTCATGAATCATGTAATGAACCCATCCCAAGTCTCCTCTTCAGACATGAGATGGGTCTTAGGTACTTGTCTGGAAAGTTCTCTGGGTAACATGACATGCCGGTACTCGTAGTGCTCGTGGAAGTACTTGTCGGAGTAGTGAATCTGCTCGTGGGCCATTCCTTCCGGCGCGCACAGCGTACACAAAGCGTACCAAGCGAGCCCAACAGCAGACACGACCGCTCCCAAGCAGCTCAGCGACTCGTCTGAGCCTTAGTTTTTCTTTTTCACCTTGCCTGGAGTGTTGACTTAAGCTCCAAAAAATCGAGCTGGTTGGTTCATCAGACATCATTATTATTATTATTATTTATTTATTTTTTTTTTTTTGCAAATGGCAGAAAGATAGACTGGACTTCTCATGGCTTCACAGGGCTGCCCCTAGCCCTGGGCTGCACTCCCAGAGCAGCAGTTACGTAAGACTTAAGCTGGGTTCTGCTTACCTGTCATGCATACATAGTCCTTGCATTTACCGGCACTTCTACCTGCCACATTACCCTGACACGCTCACCAAACACTGCGTCTCTGTTCTCTCATGAATAGGTCCTAGCTTGCGCAGCTGGGGGCCAGGCGCACTTGAGTAGGGCATCTGGAAGTAGGTGTGTCCGGAGGTAAAATTTTTATCAGTGGCGCTGCTTTCCAATACCAGGAACAGATGAATCATCTGGCATTACTGCATCACTGTGTTGTAGACAGGAAGAAATAATTAGCTTAAGACTATGAATGACTTTATCCCTGTCCCATGTGGCAGCCATTTTCCTAGAATGTCCTTTTATTATTATTATTACTATTATTTATTTATTTACATGAGAGAGAGAGAATGGGCACGCCAGGGCCTCCAGCCACTGCAAATGAACTCCAGACTCATGCGTCAACTTGTGTGTCTGCTTATGTGGGTCCTGGGGAATTGAACCTGGGTCCTTATGTTTTGCAGACAAGGGCCTTAATTGCTAAGCTATTTCTTCAGCCCTCTTTTTTCTTTTCTTTCTTTTTGTTTTAATTATTTTTTTTATTTTTTTATTGACAACTTTCATGATTGTAAACAATATCCCATGGTAATTCCCTCCCTCCCCCCACTTTCCCCTTAGAAACTCCACTCTCCATCATATCCCCTCCCCTTCTCAATCAGTCTCTCTTTTATTTTTATGTCGTGATCTTTTCCTCCTATCATGAGGGTCTTGGGTAGGTAGTGTCAGGCACTGTGAGGTCATGGATATCCAGGTCATTTTATGTCTGCAGGAGCATGCTGTAGGAGTCCTACCCTTCCTTTGGCTCTTACATTCTTTCCACCACCTCTTCCGCAAGGGACCCTGAGCCATGGAAGGTGTGATAGAGATATTTCAGTGCTGAGCACTCCACTGTCACTTCTCAGCACCATGATGCCTTCTGAGTCATCCCAAGGTCACTGCCATCTGAAAAGAGAAAGTTCTCTAACCAAAAGTGAGAGTAGCACTAATATATGGGTATGAACATTAAGAGAAGTGCTTACGGTAGTATGTATACTTTTAGCCAGAAAGCAGCAGATGTTGCATCCCTAGGGCTCATGACTACCCCTGTGGTAGGTTTTCAGTATCAGGGATGTATTCCCTCCCATGGAGTGGGCCTCCAGTCCAGTTAGAGGGTGGTTGGTTTCCACCATAACAGACATGCCACTATTGCACTAGTTGGCTCATTTGGCCTGGCTGGCCAAATATAAGGCTCCTTTTTCTATTTTTATTCATTTATTTGAGAGAGAGAGAGAAAGGGTGCGCCAGGGCTGCCAGCCACTGCAAATGAACTCAAGACACATGCGCCACCTTGTGCATCTGGCTTACATGGGTCCTAGGAAATCATACCTCGGTCCTTCGGCTTTGCAGGCAAGCGCCTTAACCACTAAACCGTCTCTCCAGCCCTTCTTTTTTTTTTATCATTTTATTTATTTATTAGATACAGAGGGAAAGAGAGAGAGAGAGAATGGGCATGCCAGCGCCTCTAGCCACTGCAAACGAACTCCAGACACATGTGACACGATGTGCATCTGGCTAACGTGGGACCTGGAGAATTGAACCTGGGTCCTTAGGCTTTGCAGGCAAGTGCCGTAACCACTAAGCGATCTCTCCAGCCTTGCTTTTCTTTCTTTCTTTTTTTTTTCAAAGAAAGCAAGTTTGGTTTATTTCAATGGTTTTGTTAAATGAATATACAAAGATAACAAACTGAAGCACAAAGTGCAACCTTACAAGAAGCACAACACCCAGAGTTAGTGTAAAATGCACAATTAATGGCTGCTGAAAAACCCCTGGATTTGAATTCAGTTTTTTAAAAATATTTTATTTATTTATTTATTTATGTACTTATTTATTTGGGAGAGAGAAAGAGAGGAAGAGGCAGAGAGAAAGAGAGAATGGGCGTGCCAGGGCCTCCAGCCACTGCAAAGGAACTCCAGACACATACACCCCCTTGTGCATCTAGCTTACGTGGGTCCTGGGGAATCGAACCTGGGTCCTTTGGCTTTGCAGGCAAATGCCTTATCCACTCAGCCATTTCCCCAGCCCTGAATTCAGTTTTTTATTTTTTATTTATTTATTTTAGTTTAGTTTAGTATTAGTTTTTCGAGGTAGGGTCTCACTCTGGCCCAGGCTGACCTGATTCACTGTGTAGTTTCAGGGTGGCCTTGGAACTCACGGCAATCCTCCTACCTCTGCCTCCCAAGTGCTGGGGTTAAAGATGTGCGCCACCACGCCCAGTGGAACTTTTTTCTCTTATTTATTTATTTGCAAGCAGAGAGAATGGACGTGCCAGGGTTTCTAGCTGCTGCAAACGAATGTCAAACGCATGCACCACTTTCTGCATCTGGCCTTCAGTGAGCACTGAGGAATCAAACCCAGGTTGTTAGGCTTTGTGGGCAAGGGTCTTAACCGCTGAGCCATGTTTCCAGCCCCTGGAATGTCCTTTCTTTTGTTTGCCTCATGCACCCCATTTCTTCTACTTAAGCCAGTCTCTTACTCTCAGCACTACTGGCATTTGGGTCTGCGTAGTTCTTTGGGGTGCGAGCTTTCCGGTCTTGTGCCTGCACGGTATCTAGAAACATGCCCGAGGCCTCTACCCTCCAAATGCCTGGAGAACATCTCCCACCCCCAACTGGGGCAACCAAAGTTATCTTCAGACAATGCCAAGTGGCCTTTGTGGGCCAAGCCGTCCCCTCTTTGGTACTGACTGTTCTGAACTCAAGCCAAACATTCCTTCCATCTGCACCTGCCGCTCCCAGCTGTGCTCTGATGAAGGCAGCTCACCTGCCTGTGTCCTCAAAGTAGCCCATACGCACCTGAGCTCAGGGGCTGTATCTGGCTGCTCTCTGGTGACCAACTGAACAGGTGTAGAAACGGTTGAGGAGAAAAATGGGAGTAGGTTTCAGGAATTCTGGTTTCCTGACACCATGCTTTGATCACTTACTGTTAAATTCTTATATGTGCTATGCTTTTCCTTGATATTCTGTCTTAGATTTTGTAGATTCCCATGCTCAAGGTCAGAAGGCCAATTCTGGCAAGGAATCATCACGCTAGGCGTGGATCCAAATATACCAGTTAAAATGGGGAAAGGGAGCTGGGGATGGTGGCTCACACTTACAACCCCATTGCTCAGGAGGTGGAGGCAGGAGGATCTCAAGTTCAAGGCCAGCCTGGGCTTCATAGTGAAATCTTGCAAAAAGAAAGAAAGTGCAGAAGGAGAGTAATAGATTCCAGTTATATTAGAGAAAACAGATTTTGCAAGTTCAACCAGGAAAACGCCATTTCCAGTTCCAATGGAATCTTATGTTTCTGCATCCACCGTATTAGCCGGTTCATACTCTCTTCTCCAAACCAGATTTCTCCTGTATCTCCATATTCTTGGAATGTTTGCAGTTCTCTCTCATAGACTGCATCCCAATGCTCTCGGGTGCCCAACGCCCACTGCACGAAGCCATCCTCCCGCGAGCCACCCTCTCGAGCCCACTCCGCGGCCACAGCGCCCTCTTTTTATTTTTTGAGGCAGGATCTCACTTTAATCCAGTCTAGCCTGGAAAGAACTCACCCTGTATAGTCCCAGGCTGACCTCAAGCTCACAGTTATCCTCTTACCTCAGCTTCCAGAATGCTAGATTCTTTTTTCTTGTAAACGGACCTGTCAGGTAGCTTTATGATGCATTGTTGGATTTAGGAATGAGAGAGAAGTGTTGATATTTAATGTTATGAGAGAGGAGTGCTAATATGGTAAAATTCAAGGCTACAACGGCTCTGGAAATTCAAGGCTACAATGGCTCTGGTCCCAAGCACACACAGTTTATGTGTTGTGGTCAGCATCTTTGTTTGAGATGTCTTCAGGAGGCCACACCATTCTCTGTAGGCAACATTGCTTTATCGGCTGCATTAGGTTCTTGAGTCTCAAGTCAGCAGGAAAACAATTGGATTCCAGGGTGATGGTTTCTTTCCCTGCTCATGTCCACTTGAATTTCCCTGAGTTTCTATCCCCTTTAGTTTTATTTTGTTTTAATAATTTTTATTTCATTTTATTTATTTGAGAGAGAGAGAGAGACAGTGAGAGATAGAAAGAAGCAGAGACAGACAGAGAATGGGCATATGCGCCAGGGCCTTCAGCCGCTGTAAACGAACTCCAGGCACATGCGCCACCTTATGCATCTGGCTTACGTGGATCCTGGGGAATCAAACCTCGGTCCTCTGGCTTCACAGGCAAGTGCCTTAGCTGCTAAACCATCTCTCCAGTCCTATTATTATTATTATTATTATTATTATTATTATTGAGACAGTGTCTCCCTCTCACCCAGGCTGACCTGGAATTCACTATGTAGTCTCAGGCTGGCCTCGAACTTACAGCAATCCTCCTTCCTCTGCCTCACGAGGGCTGGAATTAGAGGTGTGTGCCACCACAACTGGTTCCTGCTTCATTTTTATTTAATTTAATTAATTATTTTTCTTAACAGTCCTGAGGGTGGAACCCAGGGTCTCTCACAGGCTGAGACCCCAACCCTAGTGTGTTCTTATACAAAGAGGTTCATGAACCGTTTAAGTAGTGTTGAGACGCTGTGGGACAGGAAATCGTCCTGGTCACAGTGGCAAATGTTTCCTTTGATTCTGTGGCCGCCCGCCTCATTCTGGGAAAGAGGTGCAATACTTCCTGAAGTTCACTTGCGTATGTCAAGGTTCTAAGAAATTCACCCCCTCTTTGCCTCCTGCAAACCCGTGCCCTTGAGCTGCCCCCGGTCAGCTCCATGGGAACTGAAAGAGGCGAGAAAAGGAGAAGGCTCCTGTGCAAGGCATCGCGAGTCTCCTTCCACATGCAGGCAGCAGGGAGCTGGCTCCAGGCCTTCGTTTTGTCCTTTGAAGGAAAGCACAAACTCTCCCTTGTCCCTAACTAGTCATCACAAAAAAGCAGCAAGGAGGGCTGGTTGGAGAGATGGCTCAGTGGCTAAAAGCATTTTCTTGCAAAGCCTGGTGACGCAGGTTTCATTTCCCAGTACCCAGGTGCAGCCAGATGCAAAAGGAGGCTCATGTGTCTTGAGCTTGTTTTCAGTGGCAGGACACCCTATCATGCTCATTCTTCTCTCTCTCTCTCTCTCTCTCTCTCTCTCTCTCTTAACTAACTAACTAAATAAATAAGTTTTTTAAAATTATATTTATTTATTTATTTGAGAGAGTCAGAGAGTCAGAGAGAGAGAGGAGGGGAGAGGAGAATAGGCACACCAGCCACTGCAAACAAACTCCAAATACATGGGCCACCTTATGCATCTGGCTTATGTGGGTCCTGGGGAAATGAACCTGGGTCCTTTGGCTTTGCAGGCAAGGGCCTTAACGCTAAGCCATCTCTCCAGCCCTGGTTGTTTTTTTGTTTTTTTTTTTTTGTTTGTTTGTTTGTTTGGTTGGTTGGTTGGTTGGTTGGTTGGTTGGTTTTTCAAGGTAGGGTCTTGCTGTAGCTCAGGCTGACCTGGAATTCATCTATAGTCTCAGGGTGGCCTCGAACTCAAAGTGACCCTCCTACCTCTGCCTCCCAAGTGCTGGGATTAAAGGCGTGCACCACCATGCCCAGTTTAAGTTTTATCTTGCTTAAAATATACACTGCATAGGCCCTCCTCAGTACTCTGAAGAGAAAGAAAATCAGTTTGCTAGCAGTAAAATGTCTTAAATAAAGCTTTTTTATTTTGATACCATTTAAGTTTTACAGAAAACTTGCAAAGCTAGATGGAGAAAAGATGATTAATGGGCACAGGGTGACACTGTGTAAGGGGCTGTTGATGAGCCGGGCGTGGTGGCGCACACCTTTAATCCCAGCACTCGGGAGGCAGAGGTAGGAGGATTGCCATGAGTTCGAGGCCACCCAGAGACTACATAATGAATTACACGTCAGCCTGGGCTAGAGTGAGACCCTACCTCGTAAAAACAAACAAACAAAAAAAAAGAGGTTGTTGACGGACACAAGGTGACACTGGACAGGAAGCTATTGATGGACACAGGGTGACAGTGGAGAGGGGGATGTTGATGGACACAGGGTGACGCTAGGTAGGAGTTTGTTAATGGGCTCAGGGTGACGCTGGAGAACAGGCTGCTGATGGGCACAGGGTGAAGCTGGGTAGGAGGCTGGCTGTGTACTGGACACTGTGGGGAAGGTTGGTAGAAGGAATAACTCTTTTCTCATTACGCTGCTCAAGATGGTCTTCGACTCTGTGCTTCGTGGTCTTCCCTGTTCACCTCCCAGCAGCTGGGACCATCGGTGCATAGCGCTTCACGTGGTTAAAGACATAACTTCCTTTTCAGTGTTGGTAGTAAACCCCAGGGTCGCCTGCATGCTAGGCAAGGGCTCTTCCATTGTGTAGCATCCCCAGGCCGGGAGGAATACTTTGTGACGTCTTAAACACTATAGGATAACTATTTACAAGTAGCTAGTATGTTTTATAACAGGGAGTAGAGGGTCTGAATGCATTCAACACAAAGAAATAATACTTGTAAGGGGGAGGGAGTTGAGACAGGGTCTTATGTAACCTAGGCTGGCCTCAAACTCAGTAGCTGAAGGTGCCCTTGAATTCCTGATCCTCCTGTCTCCACCTTCTGAATGCTGGTGAGCAACTCCACAGCAGGCTTTGAACTAATTTATCTTGGAAATGATGGATATGCTAGTTATTTTGACCTGATTATTACACATCATATGCCTGTATTTAAATGTCACGTTGTATCCCATAAAAGAGACCATTGCTATATATTAAGTAAAAAAAAATGTTTTTTTTCAAAAGCTGCAGAGCTAACTGGACATTCCCACATACCCTTCCCTCAGTTCCAGTTTCCCTTCATGTTACCAGTTTGCATTATTCTGGTCCATTTGTCAACCACTAAAAAAATCAATACAGACCCATTTCTATTCAATAAACTAATCTACTACCTAAAATTCACCAGTTTTTCTCTTACTATATTTTTCTTTTTTTAAATATTTTATTTTTATTTACTTATTTAGGTGAGAGAGACAGAGAGAAAGACCATGGGCACACCAGGGCCTCTAGCCTCTGTAAATAAACTCCAGATGCATGTGCCATCATATGCATTTGGCCTAGGTGGATTCTGGGGAAGAGAACTTAGGTTTTTAGGCTTTGCAGGCAAGGTTGAGCCATCTCTCCAGCCCCTTACTCTCTCTGTCTCTCTCTCTCTCTTTTTTGTTTTGTTTTGGTTTTTTGAAGTAGGATCTCATGCTAGCCCCGGCTGACCTGGAATGCACTATGTGGTCTCAGGCTCGCCTTGAATTTACAGTGGTCCTCCTACCTCTGCCTCCCGAGTGCTGGGATTAAAGGCGTGCGCCACCACGCCCGGCTTTTTTATTTATTTATTTATTTTTATTTATTATTATTATTTATTTTTTTTATTTTTTGTTTTTGTTTTTCAAGGTAGGGTCTCACTGCAGCTCAGGCTGACCTGGAATTCACTCTGTAGTCTCAGGGTGGCCTCGAACTCACTGTGATCCTCCTACCTCTGCCTCCCGAGTGCTGGGATTAAAGGCGTGCACCACCACGTCCAGCTCTATTTTTATTTATTTATTTATTTATTGACCTTCTGAGGTAGGGTCTCACTCTAGCGACATCACGCCTGGCTATTTAATTTATTTAATTAATTTATTTATGAGTGATAGAAAGAAAGAGGCAGATGAAGAGAGAAAGAATGGGCCTGCCAGGGCCTTCAGCCACTGCAAACAAACTCCAGAAGCATGTGCCACCGTGTGCATCTGCCTAATCTGGCTCCTTGGCTTTGCAGCCATCCCTCCAGCCCTTTTTGGTTTTTCAAGGTAGGGTCTCACTTTAGACCAGGCTGACCTGGAACTCACTATGCAGTCTCAGAGTGGCCTCGAACTCACAGTGATCCTCCTACCTCTGCCTCCCAAGTGCTGGGATTAAATGTGTGTACCACCACACCCAGCTATTTTTATTTTTTAAGACAGGGTCTCATGTATCTTAGTTTGTCCTCAGACTTGCTATGTGTTCAGGAATATATCACACTGAGTTTTATGCAGTACCAGGGATCAAACCATGGTCTTGTGCATGTTAGGCAATTACTCTGCCTACTGAGCCACATCCCCAACACTTTAATGTCTTTGTTCTAGTATCCAACATTGATTTTGGGGGGGGGGGATGGTTTCGAGGTAGGGTTTCACTCTAGCTCAGGCTGTCCTGGAATTCATTATGTAGTCTCAGGGTGGCCTCGAACTCATGGCAATACTCCTACCGCTGCCTCCCAAATGCTGGGATTAAAGGTGTGCACCACCATGCCGGCTTCCAACATTGATTTTTTAAAAAATAGGTTATTTGTTTGAGAGCGAGAAAGAAGCAGACACATAGAGAGAGAATGGATGCACCAGCGCCTCTAGCCCTGCAGACAAACTCCAGAAACATGCACCACCTTGTACATCTGGCTTATATGGGTCCTGGGGAATCAAACCTGGGTCCTTTGGGTTTGTAGGCAAGCTCCTTAACCACTAAGCCATTTCTCCAGGCCCTATACTGATTTTCTGAGTCTTACTTGTTTTGTTTTATTTTGTTCTTCTGTTATTGTTATTAGCATATATTAAATACGTCTCATTCATTATGACATTTCCAAACATGTACTTAATATATTTTGATCATATTCACCCCACTGTACTCTCCTGTCCTCCTCCTCCTCCCATTTACTCCCTCTTGTACTTTCATGTCATGTTTTTGTTTTTTTTTCCATGACATCATGAATTTAATTGTAGGAAAATGGGGGAAAGATTATTTACATGGGCAACTCATTAGTGGCTATATATACAGCAAGTAATATGTCCCTCTCTCTCCCCCAGTGACCTTGAAGTACTAATAGATCCTCAGGGAAGGATTGGAGTTTCTTGAATTCCTCCTGTTTTTTAAAAAAAATTTTATTATTATTTATTTTTTAACTTCTTTATAAACTAATTAATTATTTCATTTATTTTTGTCTTTATTATTGACAATTTCCATAATTATAAACAATATCCCATGGTAATTCCCCCCCTCCCCCACTTTCCCCTTTGAAACTCCACTCTCCATCATATCCCCTACCCCTCTCAATCAGTCTCTCTTTTATTTTGATGTCATGATCTTTTCCTCCTATTATGATGGTCTTGAGTAGGTAGTGTCAGGCACTGTGAGGTCATGGATATCCAGGCCATTTTGTGTCTGGAGGAGCACGTTGTAAGGAGTCCTACCCTTCCTTTGGCTCTTACATTCTTTCCGCCACCTCTTCCACAATGGACCTTGAGCCTTGAAAGGTGTGATAGAGATTCAGTGCTGAGCACTCCTCTGTCACTTCTTCTCAGCACCATGGTGCCTTCTGAGTCATCCCAAGGTCACTGCCATCTGAAAAGAGAAGCTTCTCTAACCAAAAGTGAGAGTAGCATTAATATATGGGTATGAACATTAAGAGAAGTGCTTACTGGGCAGTTTGGTGAGCATAGTATATACATTTAGCCAGACAGCAGCAGACATTACACCCCTAGGGCTCATGACTACCCCTGTTGTAGGTTTTCAGTATCAGGGATGTATTCCCTCCCATGGAGTGGGCCTCCAGTCAAATTAGAGGGTGGTTGATTTCCCCCATAACAGAGGTGCCACTGTTGCACCCGTTGGCTCATTTGACCTGGCTGGACAAACATAAGGCTTGCAGTGTCCACTGTTGAGCATCTTCACTGGTGATTTCTCTCTCTCCCATTGAACTGCATGCAGTGTGGCTTTTTCTAGCTTTCTGTCAGCTGGTCTATATGGAGGAGATTTTCAGCTCAGCTCCAGCAGGATTTCTCAGTGACCTTGCAGCCCAAGTATGTGGAGTCTTCAGCAATAGGGTCTTACCATCTATTCCTGGTGGGAAACCAAGGGCCTTGGCAATGGCCTGTAATGTTTGGGAACATCAGGGACCTCCTTGGCCAACAACTCACTGGAAGGTTTCCCATCCCTGGCACTGAAAATTTTCTAGTAACAATCTAAGCTCTTGAGTGTTCCACTGCCCAAAAACATAGGTTTCCATATGTGTCTGGCATTACTTTGCAGTGGCAAGAGGCCCTGTCATGCCATTTTCCCTCCTCTCTCTCTCTTAGTCTCAAATAAATAAATAACTTATGTTTTATTCAAGATAGGGTCTCTAACCCAGGCTGACCTGGAATTCCAGTCTGGCTTCAAACTCACAGCAATCCTCTTACCTCTGTCTCCCTAGTCCTGGGATTAAAGGTGTGCACCACCATGCCCAGCTCTCATAATTTTTTTTTGTTGTTGTTGTTGTTGTTGTTTTGGTTTTTCGAGGCAGGGTTTCACTCTAGCTCAGGCTGACCTGGAATTCACTATGTAGTCTCAGGGTGGCCTGGAACTCATGGAGATCCTCCTACCTCTGTGATGAGATTAAAGGCGTGCACCACCACACCCGGCTATAATGTTTTTTTTGTTTTTTTTTTCATGAAAACACCCAGGATTTCCATGGTTTCAAAGCCAGCTGTATAAGTATAGACCAAACTGTGGTTTTTTGAATAAAGAAGTAGGAGAAAAGTGGCAGGCATGGAGGGTGGAAGAATTGTGTTTACTTTAGAGGACACTGGGAAAGAAACCATACACCTTGCATTCTCAGGAACACTCACCAGAGCTGGGTCGTTCGTTGGCTTGTGAAATGGAGCCACACAGGCAGGTTGTCAGGCCTCCTACATAGGCTAGTTGAGTAACCCAGAACATGTTGCTTAATCTCTGTGAGTCTCAGTTTCTTGGGGTCTGAAATGAGATTGCGTAAGATAATGTATTGAGCTGAGTGTGAGAGAGAGTGTATTCCATGCGTGTTACCCAAAGCAGTTTACCCACAGCCAACAGGCATTCCCAATCTCCTCATAGGCTACCATGAATCCTATCCTTTTTTCCCTCTTTAGATTTTTGTTTTCCCCAGATAGGGTCTCACTCTGGCCCAGGCTGACCTGGAATTCACTATGTAATCTCAGGGTGGCCTCCAACTCTCGGCAATCCTCCTACCTCTGCCTCCCCAGTGCTGGGAGTAAAGGCATGCGCCACCACACCCGGCTTCCTAAGACATTTCGTCTCCTCTTTCTTCCTGGTCCTTGGGTGAAGGCCGAAGTTTGAACCCAGGTCCTGGTTCTTACAAAGTACAACTTCCACACAGCAGCTATACCTTCAGTCCCCCAGCTGCAAGCATCTGGTAGCCAGGAAATGCGACAGTTTCCAGAAAGCTAAATGGAAAAATAGGATATCCAAATCTTAAAAGATGTTTAAACTGGACATGGTGGTGCACGCTTTTAATCCCAGCACTTGGGAGGCAAAGGTAGGAGGATCACGATGAGTTTGAGACCATCCTGAGACTACATAGTGATTTCCAGGTCAGCCTGGACTAGAGTGAGACCCCAACTTGAAAAAAAGATGTCTAAGAAGCAAAGGCAGGAGGATTTCCTGAGCCTAGGAGTTTGGGGCTAGCCTGAGCAACATTGCAAGCCAGTATCTTTACCTCCTCTCTTTTCTCTCTTTCTTTTTTTTGGGGGGGAAGGGGGAGGTTTCAAGGTAGTGTCTCACTCTAGCCCAGGCTGACCTGGAATTCACTTTGCAGTCTCAGAGTGGCCTCTCTCCTGAGTGCTGGGATTAAAGGCATGTGCCACCACGCCTGGCATATTCTCTCTTTCTGTTTAAACTTGAGGTCATCCTCCTGCCTCAGCCTCTCATGTGCTGGGATTACAGGAATGAGCCTGCACCCCAATTAGCACTTTATATTTTATTTTATTTTATTATTTATTTATTTTTTTGAGGTAGGGTCTCACTCTAGCCCAGGCTGACCTGGAATTCACTATGTAGTCTCAGGGTGGCCTCAAACTCATGGTGATCCTCCTACCTCTGCCTCCCGAGTGCTGGGATTAATGGTGTGTGCCACCATAGCCGGTTTATATTTTATATTTATTTATTTATTTATTTGGTTTTTCAAGGTAGGATCACACTGTAATCCAGGCTGAGCTGGAATTCACTATGTAGTCTCAGGCTGGCTTTGAACTCACAGCGATCCTCCTACCTTGGCCTCCTGAGTGCTGGGTTTAAAGGCATGTGCCACCACTCCCAGATAATCTCTCTTTAAAACAAGAAGAGTAGGGCTGGAGAGATGGTTTAGTGGTTAAAGTGCTTGCCTGTGAAGTCCAAGGACTCACGTTCAACTCTCCAGATCCCACGTAAACCAGGCACACCAAGTGACATAAGCATGCAAGGTCACGTGTGTGCACAAAGGGGGTGCACACGTCTGGAGTTCAACTGCAGTGGCTGGAGGCCCTGGCATGCCAATTTTCTCTCTCACTCTCTCTGTCTTACTCTCATTCTCTCACATTAAAAAAAAAAAGGCCAGTCTGTCGGGCTTGTTTCAAAGAAAAAGAGAGAGAGAAGAGTAGCTATTAAATTTGATCACAGGTCACAGGCAGGGATGAGGGCTGATGGACACGGAGTGGCTGTTTTCTAGCTGCGCCCTCCCCCAGCCAATGCCTGTCTGACCGCCGGGTGGGCAGCCCTGGCCACTGGCTGCCATTTATCTTGCTCTGTTCCTATGACCTGGAACGAGATCTCTAGCCCAGTACTGTAAACATTTGCTGAGCACACAGACCCTGGCCAACTGTGAGAGCACCAGTGGGGCTGAGATTGCGCCATAGCTGGGATGATGGGTGGCTTGCCACAGCCACTCTGCCCCCTAACAATAACAGGCAGCCAGGTCTGGGAACGGAGGAGGTCGAATCTAAGTTCAAAAATGTAAAAAAACAAAAAGAAAGAAAAGTTAAAAAAAAAAAAGTTCAAAAATGTGACTCTGGGGCTGGAGAGATGGCTTAGCGGTTAAGGCGTTTGCCTACAAAGCCAAAGGACCCAGGTTCAATACCCCAGGACCCACGTTAGCCAGCTGCACAAGGGGGCGCATGCATCTGGAGTTCGTTTGCAGTGGCTGGAGGCCCTGGTGCACCCACTCTCTCTCTCTCTCCCTCTTTCTCTGTCAAATAAATAAATTAAAATAAAATATTAAAATAAATATGACCCTGAGAGCTGGAGAGATTGCTTAGTGGTTAAGGCGTTTGCCTACAAAAGCCAAAGGATCCCAGTTCAGTTCTGCCACGTAAGCCAGATACACAAGGGGGCGCGTGCATCTGGAGTTCCTTTGCAGTGCCTAAAGGCCCTGGAGCACCCATTCTCTCTCCCTACCTCTTTCTCTCTCTCAATAAGTAAATAAAATATATATTTTAAAAATCTGTTTTAAAAAATGTGACCCTGAAAGCCTGGCGTGGTGGTGCATGCCTTTAATCCCAGCACTAAGGAGGCACAGGTAGGAGGATCACCATGAGTTCAAGGCCACCCTGAGAGACTACATAATGAATTCCAGGTCAGCCTGGGCTAGAGTAAGACCCTGTCTGGGACCTTTCTCCCTGGAGTCTGGAGTCTGTCAGAGGTGCATTCTATCACTGAGGCATAATTTCCCACATCTTTTTTTTTTTTTTTTTTTTTTTTTTTTGGTTTTTTGAGGTAAGGTCTCACTCTAGCGCAGGATAAACTGGAATTCACTGTGTAGTCTCAGAGTGGCTTTGCAGGCAAGCACCTTAACTGCTAAGCCACCTCTTCAATCACTTCAAAATGTTTATTTACTTTTTGGTTTGTTTTCTTTTTTGTTTTGTGTTGCTCAGGACTGAACTTAGGACCCCATGCATACTAGGCAAATGCTGTACCACTGAGCTACAACCCCAGGCCCCCTCCTTTTTTTTTTTTTTTTTTTTTTTTTTTAGCTAGAGTCTCACTCTAGCCCAGGCTGACCTGGAATTCACTATGTAGTCTCAGGCTGGCCTGGAACTCACAGTGATCCTCCTACCTCTGCCTCTTGAGTGCTGGGGATTTAAGGCATTCACCACCAAGCCTGGCCTCAGTCCTTTAAAAAAATTTAAAAAATTAAAATATATATATATATATTTGCATATATATATAAATATCTGCATGTATATGTATATGAGTATATATATGTATATATATTTGCAAGAGAGAGAGTGAGTATGGGCATGTCAGGGGCTCTCACTACTGCAAATGAGCTCCAGATACATGTGCCACCTTGTGCATCTGGCTTTATGTAGAACCTGGAGCATTGAAGCCTGGAAGTCAGGCTATCGCAAGCAAACACCACTGAGCCATCTCTCCAGCTCTTCACTCATTCTTTTTTTTATTATTTTAATTTTTTGTTTTATTTACTTGAGAGCGATAGAAAGAGGGAGAGAGAGAGAATGGGCGTGCCACTAGCGCTCATTCTTTCTCTACTTTCCCTGTCTCTATAGAGCTCAGTGTCCAAGGCTTCAAAGTGGTGTGCGTTCCAAACACCGACCCACGCTGTTCCCTGGGCCCTTTGTGATCCGGTGCATCTACACACAGGGTTCCCTCCAGTTCCTGTCACCTGTACACACTGGGGCGGAGCTTCCAAAGACGAAGTCAGGGCGGCTCCGCTGTGGAGTCCTGAGCCCTGTACACAAAGGGAGTATTCCCTGTGTTCCAGGCCTGCTGTTAGGTTGTTTTGCTTTCATACACACCCTTGCCTTTTCCAGTAACAACTCTTTAACTCCCCCGCACTCCAAATCTAAAGTTAATGCTTTAATCCAAGTTATCCGGGAGAGCCAAGCACTGACCCACAGCTACCAGCTCAAGGTCAGCATTTAACTCCCACCTCACTGCTCCCCAAGAGGCTGCAGATCAACAACAGTTCAAACTTTGGCTAGTGCACTGTGGGTCCTGAAGACTATCATGCATTCATAATCCTGGAATTAATGCTGGAAAATATAACTCATGTTATTTTTTTTAATTTGTGATTTCTGCCTTAAGCAGGCCCCACAATTTGTGATTTTCCTTTCAATAAATTTAATAATTCAAAATTTAAAAAATTTCTAGCCGGACGTGGTGACGCACGTCTTTAATCCCAGCACTTTCCAGACAGAGGTAGAAAGGATTACAATGCATTCCAGGCCACCCTGATACTACATAGTGAATTCCAGGTCAGCCTGGGCTATAGTGAGACCCTACCTTGAAAAACAAAACAAACAACCAAACAACAACAACAACAAATATATATATATACATATATATATATATATATATATATACATATATATATATATATATTTTTTTTTTTTTTAAGAAAGTTAAAAAAAATCCAAAGTTGGTTGTCGGGCATGGTGGCGCATGCCTTTAATCCCAGTACTTGGAAGGTAGAGGTAGGAAGATTGCTGTGAGTTCAAGGCCACCTTAAGACTACGTAGTGAATTCCAAGTCAGCCTGAGCTAGAGTGAGACCCTACCTCGAAAAACCAAATACAAATATATATCCAGATACATGTGCCACTTTGTGCGTCCGTTTTACATGGGTCCTGGGGAATTGAACCCAGGCCAGCAGGCTTTGCAAGCAAGTGCCTTTAGCCACTGAACTGTCTCCCCAGCCCTTAGCTTTGTTTCTGATGATTCTTCCCAGTGTTTGGCCTGGAACCCAGCACCTCAGGATTTCTAAGCAAGCACTCCACCACCGAGCTCCACCAGGAACCAGCCCAAGAGAGAGGACAACTTGTCTTGTTCTAACTTGTGGTCCTCCTGACACACTGGACCCGAGTGTGTGCTCAGTCGTACATGTAGTGGTTTGAATCAGATGTCCGTCCATAAACTCATGTGTTCTGCATGCTTGGTCCCCAGCTGATGGCAATTTGGACGTGGAGGTTTGCTGAAGGAGGTGTGTTGTTGGGGGTGGGCAGGGTGTTATAGCCGGTTTGTCCCTTGCTGGAGCTCGGCTCATTCTCCTGCTGCCATTTCCCACCTATCGTGGCAGAGGGGGTGTCCAGCCTCTGCTCATGCCACATGCTTCCCTGCTATCAGGAAGTTTCCCCTGGAGACTGTAAGCCAGAGTAAATCCTTTCCTCCCATCAGCTACTTTTGGTCCTTTGTTTTGTTCTAGCATTAAGAAGGTAACAGCAACCGGGTGTGGTGGCGCACACCCAGGACTCGGGAGGCAGAGGTAGGAGGGCCGCCGTGAGTTCGAGGCCAGCCTAAGACTACATAGTGAATTCCGGCTCAGCTTGGACTAGAGTGAGACCCTACCTCAAAAGGAAGAAGAAGGAGGAGGAGGAGGAAGAGGAGGAAACTGTGTCTATGGCCATACTACTCTGATACTACCCTGAATGAGCCGGATCTTATCTGATCCTGGAAGCTAAGCAGAGTCAGGCCTGGTTAGTTCTTGGATGGGAGAAGGTAATCGTGACAATACACATGAATGCCTTTTCAGCCCATTTCCAGCATATTGGTCAGAACCATGCTACCAAACGGTGGTTTGGGGTCAGGCTTTCATGCTGGACTCAGTGCTATCTTTATCTGGGCCGGAGACACACGCAGGCAGCTCCTGAGCTATATTCTTTATCTGAGACAGGGTCGTGCTATGTAGCCCTGGATGCCTTAAACGCTCAGTCATCCTCCTGCCCCAGCTTTCTGAGTGTTGGGATTATAGGCCTGAGCTACCACACCCAGTCTTTTTTTTTTTTTTTCCTTTTCCCTGTACTGTGGATGAAGCCAGGGCCTTGTACACACTAGGCACAGTGATCTATTACTGAGCTACAGATCAGCCCTCTCCCCACATTTTTCAAGACAGGGTCTCAGCCACATTGCACCAGCTGTCCTTGAACTCACTCAATAGTCAGGCAGGCCTTGAACTCGTGAGCCTCCTGCCTTAGTGTCCCGAGTACCTGGGATCCCCAGGAATGTGTCACGATTACCTAGGTCCCATGCAGCTCAATTGTGAAAGGCCCTCAGTGGTGCCTAGGAACGAGGACCACATCCCCAGGCCAAGAAGACAGGCTTCGTAAAGGAGGGCAACGTGCTCACTTGGGCTTTGATACGAATTTGCACAGGATTTAGAGTTACTTTTCCTTCTGCTCTGCCTCCCCTCACTAAAGGAGATTAAATGCCACCTGGCACCTGAGCTAACATCTCAATAAGGAAATGATGGTTCATCTGGTGCTAAAAATGACCTGAAACTGATAAAAAAAAAAAAAAAACTTTATAAATTCAAACCTCAACATCTGCTACTATCTCCAAGCATGTGTTAAGATTCTTCTTCAGTATACTTATTTTATTTTAAATTTTTTTATTTTTATTCATTTATTTGAGAGCGACAGGCAGAGAGAGAAAGAGAGAGAGAATGGGTGCACCAGGGCCTCCAGCCACTGTAAACAAACTCCAGATGCATGCACCCCCTTGTGCATCTGGCTAACGTGGGTCCTGGGGAATTGAGCCTCGAACCAGGGTCCTTAGGCTTCACAGGCAAGTGCTTAACCGTTAAGCCATCCCTCCAGCCCCCAGTATACTTATTTTAACTCTCATCTCTTTCTTTGCCTCACCCTGGCTCCTTCAAGAATTCATGGGCTGGAGGGATGGCTTAGCGGTTAAGGTGTTTGCCTGCAAAGCTGAAGGACCCAGGTTCTATACCCCAGGACCCACATTAGCCAGATGCACAAGGGGGCGCACACGTCTGGAGTTTGTTTGCAGTGGCTGGAGGCCCTGGTGCGCCCATTCTCTCCCTCTCTCTCTCTCCCTCCCTCTTTCTCTGTCAAATAAACAAATAAATAAAAATGAAATATGTTTTTTTTAAAAAAGAATTCATATATAGCCAGACATGGTGGCACACTCCTTTAATCCCAGCTCTCAGGAGGCGGAGATAGGAGGATTGCTGTTGAGTTTGAGGTCAGCCTGAGGCTACATAGTGAATTCCAGGTCAGCTAGAGTGAGACCCTACCTCACAAAACTAAATAATAATAATAATAATAATTTTTTAAATGAATTCATATATATATTTGAGACAGGGCCCTGCTCTGGAGATTGGTGGGGGGTCTTTCTCTGCAGCACAAACTGGCCTTGAACTCACTATACAGCCTGAATTCTAGAATTACAAGGTGTGGGACAATAATACACTTAGCCTTAATAGTTCCCTTTTAACCAGCAACCTTTTTAAAATATTTTATTTGTTTGCAAGGGGAGAGAGAGGGAGGATGGTGCATCAGACATTGCAAACGGACTCCAGATGAATGCGCCACTTAATGCATCTGGCTTTAGGTGAGTACTGGGAATTGAAGCCAGGATGTTAGACTGCACCGTAACTGTTGAGCCGTCTCTCCAGCCTCCCCTACTTTTTTTTTTTTTTTTTTTTTTTTTTAAGGATATAGGAAGCCAGGTGTGGTGGTACATACCTATATCTAATCTTAGAACTTGAGAGGTGGAGGTGGAGCCAAGAGGATCAGGAGTTCTAAGCCAGCCTAGGCTACAAATTGAGTTTAAGGTCAAGTGGGACTATGTTTTCGTGACCTTGTTTCTAAAAACAAAAAAAATAAGCCGGGCATGGTGGCACACGGCTTTTATCCCAGCACTAGTTCAGCCTGGGCTAGAGCTCTCCAGACCCTACCTCAAAAAAAAAAAAAAAAAAAAAACAAGGATGAATGAATGAATAAAGGGAGGAAGGAATGTGTGTGCGTGACAGGGAGAAAGAAAGAGCCTTCAATGTGCTCCTTCCCACCCTCCCACCTCCCTGCTTTGGGCAGCTCCTTAACGGCAGGGAGAAGGGCCTTGGGGCCTCTGGGCTGGGGAGGTCTGTTCTCTGGTCTGACCTAAGGGAAGGTCACCCTTTGGAGCGTTGCCTCCTCCCTTTGCACAACGAAACAGACCGCTGACCTTCAGCACCGGATTTTCTCTCCACACCCCACTTGGCTTGGCAACCGTACCCACACACTGTTTCCTCCTTGGCATTTCTTTAAATGGGCCCCGCTGTTTGAATTTTGAACTCAGAAGGAAGCGGCCTGTAGACCACGAAAGGTTCGGTTTGCCTTCTGGCCTTGGCCCCTGCTTGACAGGTGTCACTGGCTGGCCTGGGAGAGGGAACACCTGTCGCAATAAATCCCAGAGGCCCTGATGCCTCCCTTCCAGTAAGGCCCTTGTTTACCAGTTCAGAACAGGAAGCTGGGGTTGGAGATCGATCAGGGAGGTAGTTACCCATTGAGTGGATTTGCTGCCTGAGGAAGAAGGAATCTATTTTTACAGATTAAAATCTCCCTTTCTGTAAATTCTTGGAAGCCCCCCCCCTTTTCGCCCCCCCTTTCCCCCCCAAGAAGAAAGGAAGTAATTGGAAATCAGTAGCAATGAACATTGAGCCCCGTTTTCTGCTCGCTTGAAAGAGTCTTTATTTACAGAGAAACATGCAGAAGTGTGAAACAAGTCAACCTTAGGAACAATAGCTAAGAACTATGGACGTGAGCCAAGCGCTATATAAGCACTTGGCACCCATGCTTCCTGTTGCTCCTGCAAACCCAGAGCCATGCACCTTCTAGGCAAACAGTCTAATCTTCAAAGGAGAAAGATGAGGCTCTGACAGACTGAACCCAACATCACACCAGTTGTCCATGCGGAGTAGGGATTTGAACTCGGATCCCCGTGACTATAGACTTTGAGCAGGGTCTGGCAGGTTACACAGGTATGCAAGGGACTCAGGGCTGCTCCACTGCTTTTAGGATGTGAAACTTCCCAGCTGACCTCCACTTACAGTGTTGGGGATGGAACCCGGGCCTGACGCATGCTCAGAGTACTCTGTCACCCAACTACATCACCAGCCCCTGATTTGAACTCGTGTTTACAAATATATTTTTAAATATTTTATTATTTATTTGCAAACATAGAGAGAGACAGAGAAGAGAGAGAGAGAGAATGGTGTGCCAAGGCCTCCAGACATTGCAAATGAACTCCAGACGCATGTGCCACCTTGTGCATTTACGTGCCTTTACGTGGGTACTGGGGAATCGAACCCAGGTCGATTTTGCAGGCAAGCGCTTAACTGCTGAGCCATCTCTCCAGCCCCTAATTTTTTTTAAGTTAGTTTTGCACTCACTGTATACAGACAAGTTGGTACCATCAGCCTCCTCCCTCTCCTACCTCCTCTGCAGGGACCCTCCTTGTTGTGGAATATGCATGCATTGTGGGGTTAGCCATCAGTTAGGGGTAGGAGGGAATGTCTCTGTGTATCATGACCCAATGTGTGGCTCTGACATTCTTTCTGCTCCCTCTTCCGCAAAGTTCCCTGAGCCATGTTGGGTTCATTTTAGGTCTGCTTCAGTGATGAGGTCTTGGGAGCTTCTGTATCTCTGGATCTCCGGTTTGGTAGAAGTTGATTGTTCTCTGTGTCTATCTCCTTCACCCTTGTGCTGGTACCAGGTTCACCAAGAAAGCAGCACTCTTGCTCATTTCCCCAATTATTCTTAGTTTCAGCTGAGGCCCTGGTGAGGCGCGATGGGCTGGTTCTCTCCTTAGAATCTGCGTCCATCTGAAAGAGAGAAGCAAATTCTCCAACCGAGAGTGAAGTTAGTGCCAGATAAATGGGGTAACCATTGCTTTTTAGAGACAACTAATTTTTTTTAAATGTACTTATTTACAAAGAGAGAGGGTGAACAGGTGGGCTAAGGCTTCCTGCCACTGCAAACAAACACCAGAAGCATGTGCCACTCTGAACATCTGGCTTTACATAGGTACTGAGGAATCGAACCCAGGCGGCCGGCCTTAGCAAACAAGCTCCTTAACCACTGAGCCATCTCTGTACCACTATCCGCACCCCCACCCCCACCCCCGATTTGCATTCTATTAGACAGAAACTGAGAACCTAAGTCAGGGCATGTAAAACAAGCAGAAGGATGTTTCTTTCAGTCTTTGTTCCCACACCTTGGTTGGGGGTGTCCATTGGTGGGGCCCAGGTGACATCTGCAGTGCAAACAACATCCCAGAAGCCAAGCAGAATCCACTCCTAGCTAAGCAAACAGCACATGGAGGCCCCCGCAGGGCACAGAAGCTCTCAGACAACGCCTTGCTTGAGAGCCAACCAAGACAATGTTCCCACAGATGGGGCGTCTGGAAGCCAGAGTTCTGGTACCAGGGCTGCCTTTTTTTTCCCCAGTCCTACAAGACTGGGACAAAGGTGAGACATATAGGTGCAAATTTTAAGTGGGGGAGTGGGGTGGCTAGGGAGATGGCTCCACAGTCAAAAACATTCGCTTGCAAAGCCTGCCAGCCTAGGATTCGATACCCAAGTACCCATGTAAAGCCATATGCACATAGTGACACATGCATCTGAAGTTCATTTGCAGAGGCAGGAGGCTCTTGTGTGCCCATACGTACTCTTTGTGTCTCTCTATTATTCTCTCTCTCTATATATATATACATATATATATATATTCTCTCTCTCTCTCTCTCTCTCTATATATATATATATATATATAATTTTTTTTAAAGGCTTGGTATAGCTGGGTGTGGTGGCAAACACCTTTAATCCCAGAATTTGGGAGGTAGAGGTAGAAAGGTCACTGTGAGTTTAAGGCCACCCTGAGACTACATAGTAAATTCAAGGTCAGCCTGGGCTAGAGTGAGACCCTACCTCAAAAAAAAATAAGTCAAAATTTAAAAATAAGCCGGGTGTGATGGCACACGCCTTTAACCCCGGCACTCAGGAGGCAGAGGTAGGAGGATCACTGTGAGTTCATGGCCAGTCTGAGACTCCTTAGGGAATTCCAGGTCAGCCTGGGCTTGAGCAAGACCCTACCTCAAAAACAAAGAAACCATACATTATATATATATATATTATTATTACTATTATTATTTGCTAGCAGAGAGAGAATGGGTGTACCAGGGCCTCTTGCCACTGCAAATGAACTCCAGATGCATGAGCCACTTCGTGAATCTAGCTTTATATAGATACTAGGTGTGGTGGTTTGATTCAGGTGTCCCCCATAAACTTAGGTGTTCTGAATGCTAAGTTCCCAGCTGATGGATATTTGGGAATCAATGCCTCCTGGAGGGAGTGTATTGTTGGGGGCGGGCTTATGGGTGTTATAGCCAGTTTCCCCAGGCCAGTCTTTGGCACACTCTCCTGTTGCTATTGTCCACCTTCTGTTGACCAGGGGGTGATGTCCACCCTCTGCTCATGCCATCGTTTTCCCCTGCCATCGTGGAGCTTCCCCTCGAACCTATAAGCCAAAATAAACCTCTTTTTCCCAGAAGCTGCTCTTGGTTGGGTGATTTCTACCAGCACTGTGAACCGGACTGCAACACTAGGTATTTAAAACTGGACCATCAGCCTTGCAAGCAAGCACCTTAATCAGTAAGCCATCTCTCCACGCCTCAGAAACCATACTTTTTTGTTGTTTATTTTTTTGAGGTAGGGTCTCACACTAGCCCAGGCTGACCTGGAATTCACTATGTAGTCTCCGGGTGGCCTCAAAGTCATGGCAATCCTCCTACGTCTGCCTCCTGTGTGCTGGGACTAAAGGCGTGAGCCACCATGCCCGGCAGAACCATACATCTTTAAGGCACATATGGTGACACTTAACTGTAACCTCAGCCCTCGGGGGGGGGGGAGTAGGAGGATCAGAAGTTCAAGGCCATCCCTCAGCTACATAGCAAGTTAGAGGCTAGCCTGGACTACATGCCCCCTTGTCTCAAGAAAGAGATATATAGAGAGAAAATGAGATGGACAGACAGAGAGGGGTATATTTATACAGGGTTTGTTTGTTTTGTTTTGTTTTGTTTTTGAGGTAGGGTCTCGCTCTAGCCCAGGTGGACCTGGAATTCACTATGTAGTGTAAGGCTGGCCTCGAACTCACAGTGATCCTCCTACCTCAGCCTCCCAAGTGCTGGGATTAAAGGCGTGTTTTATACTAGTTTCCCTCTGAGTAAACACTTCTTAGCTGGCAACCACATTCTCGCCATGGTCCTTGTATTTCAAACACCTGCCGCTATTTCCAGGGCGCTAACGTTTACCTTCGTCTTAATGTCAATGCCGTCTGTAGAGAAATGCCAGCTGCCAGGCTTTAGCCTTCAACCTTGTCACTATTTGTTGATAAGAAAATAAACACGGCTCTCAAGCATCGTGCCAGGGCAGTGTTGTGCTCACGGTGAAGGGGCAACTTCATTTGGCCATATCAGGAATGTTTTTCTTCCGGATTTCATCATCTGCTGATTGTTCCTTGACTTTTTTCCCTTTTTTTTTTTTTTTGGTCTTTTTTTCCTTTTTTTGTTCTTTGACTTTTATGTTGCATTTTGTCCTTCCCTTCCTCCTGGGAGCCCTGGAGCCAGAGCCATTTTTTTTAAATGTCATATATATATGATATAATACATATATATATGTATATATATATATGACACAATTGAGTTACTCCGGTTAAAATCTATACTAGTAACTGGGCATGGATGGCATACGCCTTTTTAATCCCAGCACTTAGGAGGCAGAGGTAGGGGGATTGCTGTGAGTTTGAGGTTAGCCTGAGAGTACATAGTGAATTCCAGGTCAGCCTGGGCTAGAGCAAAACCCTATCTCAAAAAAAACAAAAAAATACAGGGCCGGAGAGATTGTTCAGTGGTTAAGGTACTTATCTGTAAAGCCTAATTACTGGAGTTTGATTCCCCAGTACCCACATAAAGCCAAGTGCACAAAGTGGCACATGAATCTGGAGTCTGTTTGCAGTGGCTATAGACTCTGGCATGCCCATTCTTTCTCTCTCTCTCCCCCTCTCTTCCCATTCCCTTCCAAATAAATAAATAAAATAAACATTGTTGGGCATGGTGGTGCACATCTTTAATCCCAGCACTCGGGAGGCAGAGGTAGGAGGATCCCCATGAGTTTGAAGCTGTGTGAGACTACATGGTGAATTCCAGGTCAGCCTGGGCTAGAACAAGACTCTATCTTGAAAAAAAAAAAAAAGTGAGTAATTTAAAAGAAGCCAGATGTCCAAAATGTGCTTGCTCTTTGACCCCTCTATCTCTGGGAATCTTCCCAGCCTTGCTTCTTAGACCCACTGGCCCATAGTGCTCACCTGTGACTGGCCTCCAGCCTGACTCTTGCTCAATAGCTACTATCCCTGGATTTCCTGATCCAGCTCTCACACTTTAACGCTATGCTTTAACTCACAGCTGCAGGCTGTCCAGGGCCAGCCTAGTTCCTGGAACCCTGGCTTGGACTGAACCCCAAGTCACTTAACTTGACCAAGAGGGAAAATCCCTTTTTTCTTTTTTCTTTTTTCTTTTTCTTTTTTTTTTTTTTTTTTTTTTTTTTGGTTTTTCGAGGTAGGGTCTCACTCTAGCCCAGGCTGACCTGGAATTCACTATGTAGTCTCAGGGTAGCCTCAAACTTACAGCAATCCTCCTACTTCTGTCTCCTCAGTGCTGAGATTGAAACCACACCTGGCTTGGTTATTTATTTATTTATTTATTTTGAAGCAAGGCCAACAGACCGGCCTTTTTTTTAATGAAAGAGAGAGGGAGAGAGAAAATTGTCAGGCCAGGGCCTCCAGGCACATGCGCCACCTTGTGTGCATGTGCAACCTTGCACACTTGCATCACCTTATGCATTTGGCTTATGTGGGACCTGGAGAGTCGAACCTGGGTCCTTAGGCTTTGCATGCAAACACCAAAACCACTAAGCTATCTCTCCAGCTCCTGGCTTGATTTGTTAAAAAGATTTATTGCCAAAGCAACCTAGTGGAGAAAAAGCCAAAAAAAAAAAAAAAAAAAAAAAAAAACAAAACTCAGAAAATACACTCTTCTACTGAAAAGTGAGGTGTATAAGAAATTACCAATGGCAGCAGAGAAGTAGGAGAGATCCAGAGCATCCAGAGCCCACACAGGCAGGCAGAAGTGGCTCCAGCAGCAGCGGCACCAGGTCTGGGGGCCACAGCTGCACAGCTTGGCTTGAGCTAAGGAAAAGGCAGTTGAGGGGATTTTCCACTCACACCGGAATTCCTCACAAACTCAAGAAATCTGAAGACTGCAGCAACCAACAGAGGATCAGATCACGAGGTAGAGGATCACGTGGACCAGCAGGAGAACTAGTGCCACCATCCACAGCCTCCCCTCCCCCACTGCCAGCTCAAGTGCCAGCAAGTGCCAGAGACCAGGGGAAGGGAGATCACAGCACCCAGCACCGGCGAATGGAGCAGCAATCCAGTGACCCAGCCAGCCTACTTGAACCCACGGTGCACCAAAGAGGGCCCCAAGCAGGAGCGCAGCATAACTGAGACCAAAATCATCCCAAAAGGTAACTGGGATGACACCAGGTCAGTACCCACCAAATAAGCCTGGTTTGTAGACTTGAATTGGAAGTGCTAAGTGCACGTTCCATGTCAGGATAAATTATATGTTAAATCTGATGGATGGTTGGATTTGACATTCTTAAATAAGCTATATTTTGGGCTTGTCATTTGTTGCTTCCTGATGTATAGTGGCTTTGTTTCCTCTTCTGTTGATCATTAGGGAAGGGTTTCACTTGGTCACAACAGATCAGAAATCTTAACCTCCTAATTAATAGGATTAAGGGTGTGGGGCAACACACATCCTAAGGGACTGTGACTGTTAGAGGATCTGGTTGTCATAATACCTACTCTTGGATAAATACTCTGTGCTGTTTTTCATTGAATGTGTACATTATTTAGTTAAATTTTAGAATCTACCAGTATTTTGTTCCACTCAGCCTACTTGAATACTCTCATAGCAGGCAAACCTAACATTAAGGGTCACTTTTGTAGATACTCTGAGAGTCTTAAAAGCCACACCTAGCACCTTAAGCTCCTACCCTGAAGAGATACAACATCAGATTGATACATCTAATAATACTGCAGCTAATTAGAAAATCCAAGCATTAAATTAATCCAAAATGCAAAAATATGTACATTATAACACAAGATACACCAAAAATCAAGACAATATAAATCCACCAAAAAGTGTTAATGCATCAGAAATGATCTCCAGTGAGAATGATTTAGAGGAAATGCCTGAGAAACATTTCAAAAGAATGATTATAAATATGCTCAAAGAACTCAAAGAGGAAATCAAAGGAATCAAAGAAGACACAGGAAACCAATTAATGAAATAGAGAGGTCAATACAGACATAAGTGAGGAAATAGAAATAATAAAGAAAAACCAGTCAGAATTACTAGCAATGAAGAACACAGTCAATGAAATAACAAACTGTAGAAAACCTCACCAGTAGAATGGATGAAGGAGAGGACAGAATATCTAAGCTAGAAGACCAGGTGGCAGATCTAATACAGTCCAACAAAGAGAAAGACAAACTAATAGGAAAGTATGAAGGGGAATTTCAAGACATTCGGGACACTATGAAAAGATCAAACATAAGAATTCAGGGTATAGTAGAAGGAGAATAATTTCACTCCAAAGGCATAGTAGGTGTTTTCAACAAAATCATAGAAGAAAACTTCCTCCAAATTGGGAAAGAGATGCCAATGTAGATACAGGAATCCTTTAGAACACCAACCAGACAAAACCTGGAAAGAACCTCTCCTTGCCATATTATAATTAAACTACCAAACATACAAACCAAAGAAAATATGTTGAAAGCATTTAGAGAGAAAAATCAAGTTACATACAAAGGCAAACCCATCAGGATCACAGCAGATTACTCAACACAAACTTTAAAAGCCAGAAGGGCTTGGAATGATGTATTCTAAGTTCTGAAAGATAACAACTGTCAACCAAGGTTACTTTATCCTGCTTAGCTATCCATTCAAATAGATGGAGAAATAAGGACATTTCACAAAAAACAAAAAACAAAACAACAACAACAAAAAAAAAACAGGCTAAAAGAATATTTGAAGACAAAACCAGCTCTACAGAAAATACTTGAAAGAATCCTCCATGCTGAAGAGAAAGAAAGCACACATATAAGGAACCTGGGAAAAAAACAAACCATACTCAAATACTAGTCAATACAAGAGAGCAAAGGTAAAACCAGAAGAACCACAACAAAAATGGCAAAAATAAATACACACCTTTCAATAATATCTCTTAATAATTGTTCTCTCTCTCCATGCACAAGACTTACATCCAAGTGGATTAAAGACCTTAATATCAGACCTGAAACTCTGAAACTGCTAGGGGAAAAAGTAGGGGAAACCCTTGAACATATTGGTCTTGGCAAAGACTTTCTGAATATAACCCCAATTGCTCAGGCAATAAAACCACAGATTAACCACTGGGAGCTCATGAAATTACAAAGATTTTGTACGGCAAAGGACACTGTAAATAAAGCAAAGGGGGAACCTACAGAATGAGAAAAAAATCTTTGCCAGCTATATATCTGATAGAGTATTAATATCTAGTATATACAAAGAACTCAAAAAATTAAATTATAAGAAATCAAACAACCCAATTAAAAAAGGGCTATGGAACTAAACAGAGAGTTCTCAAAAGAAGAAATACGGATGGCATATAAGCATCTAAAAAAATGTTTTACAACCCCAGTCATCAGGAAAATGCAGGTTAAAACTACGTTGAGATTCCATCTCACTCCTGTCAGATTAGCTACCATCATGAAAACAAATGATCATAAATGCTGGCGAGGATGTGGAAAAAGAGGAACCCTTCTACACTGTTGGTGGGAATGCAACCTGGTCCAGCCATTGTGGAAATCAGTGTGGAGGTTCCTAAAACAGCTAAAAATACATCTACCATATGACCCAGCTACAGCACTCCTAGGCATATATCCTAAGGACTCATCTCAGTACCTTAGAGATACTTGCTCAACCATGTTTACTGCCACTCTATTCACAATAGCTGGGAAATGGAACCAGCCTAGATGTCCCTCAACTGATGAGTGGATAGTGAAGATATGGCACATTTACACAATGGAGTTCTACTCAGCTGTAAGGAAAAATGAAGTTATGAAATTTGCAGGAAAATGGTTGGATCCGGAAAGGATTATGCTAAGTGAGATAACCCAGGCCCAGAAAGCCAAACGTCACATGTTCTCTCTCATATGTGGATCCTAGCTACAGATGTTTGGACTTCCTTGTGAGTAGGAAGAAAACTCAGTAGCAAAGGCCAGTAAGCTAGAAACGAGATATATAGGGAGGGGGTACTTAATATGATGGTATTATGTATATGTAAGTAGAAGAATAGATTAATGGGGGTGAAAAGGCCCAAGTGAGGTCAGGGGAAGAGATTAAGTAAAGGAAAAGTAGAGAGAAGGCTAATCAAAATCTAAGAGGATATAAATAAATTATATGGAAACATATGTTTTTGGAAAATGGAACACTCAGGAGCCATAGGTTGTTACTAGAAAATTTTCAATGCCAGGGATGGGATACCTTCCAGTGAGTTGTTGGCCAGGGAGGTCGGTCCCTGATGTCCCTAAAACATTACAGGCCATTTCTGAGGCCCTTGGTTTCCCACCAGGTATATGGTGGTAAGACCCTATTGCTGAAGACTCCACATACTTGGGCTGCAAGGTCACTGAGAAATCCTGCTAGAGCTGAACTAAAAACCTTCTCCATGTAGACCAGCTGACAGAAAGCTGGAAAAAGCCATTCTGCATGCAGTTCAATGGGAGAGAGAGAAATCACCAGTGAAGATACTCAACAGTGGACACTGCAGGCCTTATATTTGGCCAGGCAGGCCAAATGAGCCAATGGGTGCAATAGTGGCACATATGTCATGGTGGAAACCAACTGCCCTCTAATTGGACTGGAGGCCCGCTCCATGGGAGGGAATACATCCCTGATACTGAAAACCTACAACAGGGGTAGTCATGAGCCCTAGGGGTGTAATGTCTGCTGCTGTCTGGCTAAATGTATACACTATGCTCATCAAACTGTCCAATAAGCACTTCTCTTAATGTTCATACCCATACATTAATGCTACTCTCATTTTTTGGTAGAGAACCTTCTCTTTTCAGATGGCAGTGACCTTGGGATGACTCAGAAGGCACCATGGTGCTGAGAAGTGACAGAGGAGTGCTCAGTACTGAAATATCTCTATCACACCTTCCAAGGCTCAGGGTCCATTGTGGAAGAGGTGGGGGAAAGAATGTAAGAGCCAAAGGAAGGGTAGGACTCCTTATAACATGCTCCTCCAGACACAAAATGGCCTGGATATCCATGACCTCACAGTGCCTAACACTACCTACACAAGACCATCATAATAGGAGGAAAAGATCATGACATCAAAATAAAAGAGAGACTGATTGAGAGGGGGATGGGATATGATGGAGAGTGGAGTTTCAAAGGGGAAAGTGGGGGGAGAGAAGGCACTATCTAGGGATATTGTTTACAATCATGGAAGTTGTTAATAAAAAATAAATTAATTAAAAAAGTATTTATTTAGGGCTGGAGAGATGCTTTAGCAGTTAAGTGCTTGCCTGTGAAGCCTAAGGACCCTAGTTCAAGGCTTGATTCCCCAGCAGCCAAATAAGCCAGATGCACAAGGTGGTGCATGTATCTGGAATCATTTGCAGTGGCTGGAGGCCCTGGTGTGCCCATTCTCTTTCTCTTTCTCTCCCTCCCACTCTCTCTCTCTTTCTCTGTTTCTGTCACTCTCAAATAAATAAATAAATAAAAATTTGAAAATTATTTACTTATTTGCAAGCAGAGAGAGAGAGAGAGAGAAGAGTATGGGTGTACCAGGGCCTCCATCTACTGCAAAGTCCAGATGCATGCATTTTTGTGCATCTGGCTCTAGGTGGATACTGGGAAGATGAACTCAGGTCGTCAGGTCGTTAGGCTACTGAGCCATCTTTCCAGCCCTGGGATTGAATTTTGTGTGTGTGTGTGTATTTTTGTTGTTGTTGTTTTTTTTTTTTTTTTTTTTTTTTGAGGTAGGGTCTTGCTCTAGCCCAGGCTGACCTGGAATTCACTCTGTAGTCTCAGGGTGGCCTTGAACTCACCATGATCCTCCTCCTACCTCTGCCTCCTGAGTGCTGGGATTAAAGGTGTGCGCCACCACATCCGGCAAATGAATTCCAGATGCATGCGCCACCTTGTGCATCTAGCTTACATGGGTCCTGGAGAATCGAACCTGGGTTCTTAGGCTTCACAGGCAAGTGCCTTAACCGCTAAGTCATTTCTTTAGCTCCCCAGCCCCTTTTTTCCCCCTAGGACTGATTTTTAAATTCGTTTATCTTGAGCCTTTGTGGAAAAATGGCTACACTGCCCTGAATTTTCTCCTTTCTCTGGAAACCATTACATCGGGGTGTAAAGTCACTTGAAGAGCTGCACTGCCATCTACTGGATATTTCTTCCTACCACACTTGGAATGGTTAATTGTTAATTCACCCTCAGGGTTTCTCCATCTACTTTCTTTGCTTGTTTCTTTGTTTTTGAGGTAGGGTCTCGCTCTAGCCCAGCCTGACCTGGAATTCACTATTATAGTCCCAGCTGACCTCGATCTCACGGAGATCCTCCTACCTCTGCCTCCGGAGGGCTGGGATTAAAGGCCTGGGCCACCACATCAGGGCCCATCTACTTTAAAAAGATTATTAGCTGGGCATGGTGGCCCAGGCCTTTAATCCCAGCCCTCCGGAGGCAGAGGTGGGAGGATCGCTGTGAGTTTGAAGCCACCCTGAGACTAATTCCAGGTCTGCCTGAGCTAGAGACCCTGCCTTGAAAAAACAAAACAACAACAACAAATATGTATATATATTCATTCATTCATTCATTTATGTTTTTTTTAATATATTTCATTTATTTATTTGAGAGAAAGAAAGAGGCAGAGAGAGAGAGAGAATGGGCGCGCCAGGGCCTCCAGCCACTACAAACTCCAAATGCATGTGCCGCACCTTGTCCATCTGGCTTACGTGGGTCCTGGAGAGTCAAACCGGGGTTCTTTGGCTTTTCAGGCAAACGCCTTAACCACTAAGTCATCTCTCCAGTCCCAATCATTTATTTGCAAGCACAGAAAGAGGAAGAGAGAGGGGGAGAAAAGAGGAGACAGAAAGAGAGAGAGAGAGAGAGAGAGAGAATGGGTACACCACAGCCTCTTACTGCTGCAAGAGAACTTCAGACTCCTGCGCCACTTTGTGCATCTGGCTTTACGTCATAGTGGGGAATCAAACGCAGACCATTAGACGCTTCAAGCAAATGCCTTTAACTGCTGAGCCATCTCTCCAGTCCATCCCCATCTATTTTTGCTCTGCTTTGAAATGTTTATTTTAAACATTTATATATTGTTAGTATTTATTTATTTATGAGAGAGAGAGCAGAAGGGCCTCTTGATGCTGCAAATGAATTCCAGACATATGTCCCACTTTGTGCCTCTGGCTTTATGTGGATACTTGAGAACTGAACCCCTGCCAATGGGCTTTGTAAGCAAGTGCCTTTAACCACAGAGGCATCTCCCCAGCCTGTGAAATCTTCCCCCTTGCCACCCCCACCAAGGTAGGGTCTCACTCTAGTCCAGGCAGACCTGTCACTGTATAGTTCCAGGTTGGCCGCGAACTCACAGTGATCCTCCAACCTCTGTCTCCTAAGTGCTGGGATTACAGGTGTGTGCCACCATGCCCACCTCACACACACACATACAGAGAGAGAGAGAGAGGGAGGGAGGGAGCAGGCTTGTCTTGAGGATAAAGGAACAAATGCAGGACAGAACACTGAAGATTAACTCACTGCTATTGATTTGTTTAATGTTTCTAGAAAGATAATATATGTAGTCTAGGCAAGGAAAATAAATCTACCAAAAGCAGGCAAGCTGACACATACCTGTAATCCCTGCACTTGAACCTGAGGCAAGAGGATAGTTTAAGGTCAGCATGAGCTATGTAGCAAGATCCTGTTTCAAAAAGCCAGCAATCCTCCTGCCTCAGTGTCCTAAGCATCTGGGACTACAGGCATACGTCTCTCTCTCTCTCTTTTCGTCTTCGAATTTTCCAGGTAAATTCTCATTCTAACCCAGGCTGACCTGAAATTCACTATATAGTCTCAGGATGGCTTTGAACTCATGGCGATCCTCCTACCTGTGCCTCCCAAGTGCTGGGATTAAAGGCCTGCACCACCACACCCCTGGATATGCACATTTATTATTTATTTATTTACTTGACAGAGAAAGAGGAAGAGAGAGAGAGAGAATGGATGCACCAGGGCCTCCAGCCACTGCAAATGTACTACAGATGCATGTGCCCCCTTGTGCACCTGGCTTATGTGGGTCCTGGGGAATCGAACCTGGGTGCTTAGGCTTTGCAGGCAGACGCCTTAACCACTAAGCCATCCCTCCAACCCTGGATATGTACATTTCTATCACTAACATTTTATCTTGAAATTAAATTTTTTTTAATTTTATTTATTTTATTTTTTTCGAGGTAGGGTCTCACTCTAGCCAAGGTTGACCTGGATGGAATTCACTCTGTATTCGCAGGGTGGCCTCAAACTCATGGCGATCCTCCTTCCTCTGCCTCCACACCCAGCTGTTTTTGTTTTCTTTAAGACAAGGTGTCACTATCCATTATGTAGCCCAAGCTGGCCTCATGCTCACTCTGTAACCCAGGCTAATTTAAACTTTAAATCCTTTAAATTTAAAGGGTTGTGGTAATCTTTCTGCCTCATCCTCCCATGTGAGCTACACCATACTTATTCTCATACTTTTTTTTTTTTGAGGCAAACCCAACAGACTGTCTGTCCCCTTTTTTATGAGAGGGAGAGAGAAGGAAAGAGAGAGAGAGAGAGAGAGAGAGAGAGAATTAGCATGTCAGAGCCTCCAGCCACTGTAATTGAACTCCAGACACGTGCATCACCTTGTGCACATGTGCTGCCTTGGACATTTGCGTCACCTTGTGCGTCTGGTTTACGTGGGACCTTGGAGAGTCGAACATGAGTCCTTAGGCTTCACAGGCAAGCACCTTAACCAATAAGACATCTTTCCAGCCCCCAACACTTTATTTTATTTTATTATTTTATTTTATTTTATTTTATTTTATTTTATTTTATTTTATTTTATTTTATTTTATTTGCAAGCACAGAGACATAGATTGAAAAGAGAGAGACAGAGAGAATGAGTGCGCCAGGGCTTCTAGTTGCTGTAAACGAACTCTACATGTGTGTGCCACTTTGTCCATCTGGCTTTACCTGGGTACTGGGGAACCGAACCCAGGTCCTCAGAATTTGCAGGCAAGCACCTTAACCACTGAGCCATCTCTCCAACCCCTAATACTTTATTTTTAATTCACTTGGACAATGTATATACACAATTGTGCCACCACTGAATGATGGCAAGTTTGTTTCTTTCTGCCACATTGCATGGACAATGGTGGCTAGCTATGATGAGAATATGACCTTTGTTTTGTTTTATTCCTGATCTTAAAAGAACAGCTTTAGGGGCTGGAGAGATGGTTCAGTGGGTTAGAGGTGCTTGTATGTAAAGCCTGATGGCCTAAGTTCGATTCCCCAGTATCCACATAAAACCCGATGCACAAAGTGGTGCATGCATCTGAAGTTCTCTCTCTCTCTCTCTCTCTCTCTATAGTTTTTCAAAGTAGGATTTCACTCTAGTTCAGGCTGACCTGGAATTCACTGTGTACTCTCAGGGTGGCCTCTAACTCACGGCAGTCCTCCTACCTCTGCCTCCCGAGTGCTGAAATTAAAGGCGTGCACTACCATGCCCTGCCCCCCCTTAAATAAATAAATAAAAGTGGGCTGGAGAGATGGCTTAACGGTTAAGGCACTTGCCGGCAAAGTATAAGGACTCAGGTTTGATTCCCCAGCACCCACATAAACCAGATGCACGAGGTGGTACATGTGCCTGGAATTCGTTTGCTGTGCCAGAGGCCCTGGCATGCCCATCCTCTTTCTCTCCCTTTCCCTCAAATAAATAAATAAAATATTTAAAATAAATAAAACTATCTTTAAAATTTTTGCTAGTCTATTTATTTATTTGAGAGTGACAGAGCGAGAAAGAGGCTGAGAGGGAGAGAGAGAGAGAATGGGCACGCCAGGGCCTCTGGCCACTGTAAACGAACTCCAGATGCATGCGCCCCCTTGTGCATCTGGCTAACGTGGGTCCTGGGGAACTGAGCCTCCAACCGGGTCCTTAGGCTTCACAGGCAAGCGCTTAACCGCTAAGCCACCTCTCCAGCCCAAATAAAACTATTTTTTAAATTTATTTATTTTATTTATTTGAGAGAGAGAGAGGAAGAGGCAGATAGAGAGAGAATGAGGGCGCCAGGGCCTTCAACTGCTGCAAACGAACTCCAAATGCATGTGCCACCTGGTGCATCTGGCTTACGTGGGTTCTGGAGAATTAAACCTGGGTCCTTTGATTTTGCAGGCAAATGCCTTAACTGTTAAGCCATCTCTCCAGCCCAAAAAGTTTTTTTTTCCAAGGTAGGGTCTCACTTTAGCCCAAGCTGACCTGTGTGGTGGTTTGATTCAGGTGTCCCCCATAAACTTAGGTGTTCTGAATGCTAGGTTCCAGGCTGATGGAGATTTGGGAATTAATGCCTCCTGGAGGGGGTGTATTGTTGGGGGCAGGCTTATGGGTGTCATAGCCAGTTTCCCCTTGCCAGTATTTGACACACTCTCCTGTTGCTATTGTCTACCTTATGTTGGTCAGGGGGTGATGTCCACCCTCTGCTCACGCCATAATTTTCCCCTGCCATCGTGGAGCTTCCCCTCAAGGCTGTAAGCCAAAATAAACCTCTTTTTCCCACAAGCTGCTCTTGGTTGGGTGATTCCTACCAGCAATGCAGACCTGACTGCAACAACCTGGAATTCACTATGTAGTCTCAGGCTGGCCTTGAACTCATGGTGATCCTTCTACTTCTGCCTCTTTTTTTTTTTTTTTTTTTTTTTTTTTGGTTTTTCGAGGTAGGGTCTCACTCTAGCCCAGGCTGACCTGGAATTCACTATGGAGTCTCAGGGTGGCCTCGAACTCACGGCGATCCTCCTACCTCTGCCTCCCGAGTGCTGGGATTAAAGGCGTGCACCACCACGCCTGGCTCTACTTCTGCCTCTTAAATGCTGGGATTAAAGCTGTGCTCCAACATATATATGTGTAGTTCTTTTTTTTTTTTTTTTTTTTCGAAGTAGGTTCCCACTCTACCCTAGGCTGACCTGGAAAGAACTCTGTAGTCTCAGGTGACCTCGAATTCACAGCAATCCTACTTCTGCCTCCTAAGTGCTTGGATTAAAGGCATGCACCACCAGGCCTGGCTTCCCCCTGCCCCCCACCATTTTTTTTTTTTTTTTTTTTTGGTTTTTCAAAGTAGGGTCTCGTTCTAGCCCCGGCTGACCTGGAATTCACTCTGTAGTCTCAGGGTGGCCTCGAACTCATGGCGATCCTACCTCTGCCTCCAGAGTGCTGAGATTAAAGGCACGCGCCACCACACCTGGACTCCCCCCCACCACCAAAAAAAAAAAATTACAGGCATTTCCAAGGCTCTTGACTTCCCACAAGGAATAGATGGTAAGACCCTATTGCTGAAGACTCCACATACTTGGGCTGCAAGGTCACTGAGAAATCCTGCTAGAGCTGAGCTAAAAACCTTCTCCATGTAGACCAGCTGACAGAAAGCTGGAAAAAGCCACACTGCATGCAGTTCAATGGGAGAGAGAGAAATCACCAGTAAAGATGCTCAACAGTGGACACTGCAAGCCTTATATTTGGCCAGCCAGGCCAAATGAGCCAACAGGGGCAATAGTGGCACATCTATCATGGTGGAAACCAACTGCCCTCTAATTGGACTGGAGGCCCACTCCATGGGAGGGAATACATCCCTGATACTGAAAACCTACAACAGGGGTAGTCATGAGCCCTAGGGGTGTAATGTCTGCTGCTGTCTGGCTAAATGTATACACTATGCTCATCAAACTGCCCAGTAAGCACTTCTCTTAATGTTCATACCCATATATTAATGCTACTCTCACTTTTGGTTAGAGAAGCTTCTCTTTTCAGATGGCAGTGACCTTGGGATGACTCAGAAGGCACCATGGTGCTGAGAAGAAGTGACAGAGGAGTGCTCAGCACTGAAATATCTCAATCACACCTTCCAAGGCTCAAGGTCCATTGTGGAAGAGGTGGCGGACAGAATGTAAGAGCCAAAGGAAGGGTAGGACTCCTTACAACGTGCTCCTCCAGACACAAAATGGCCTGGATATCCATGACCTCACAGTGCCTGACACTACCTACTCAAGACCATCATAATAGGAGGAAAAGATCATGACATCAAAATAAAAGAGAGACTGATTGAGATGGGGAGGGGATATGATGGAGAGTGGAGTTTCAAAGGGAAAAGTTGGGGGAGGGAGGGAATTACCATGGGATATTGTTTACAATTATGGAAGTTGTCAATAAAAAAATAATTTTTTTAAAAAAGAGCATTCTAGCCAGACATGGTGGTGAGTTCAAGGCCACCCTGAGGCTACATAGTGAATTCCAGGTCAACCTGGGCAATTTCAAGCGGAATAACCTCAAACTGGGACACAAGTCAAATGTCTGTCAATACTCTGTAAGATTCTATTATTGTGAAGTTCAAAAATAATCCAAAATTAAGCCATGTTGATGGAAGTCAGAATAACCATTCTTAGGTGGGTGCTGACTGACAGGGCACGTGAAGGAGGTTGCAGGGCTGGGAGTCTAGAAACATTCCATAGCTTGAGCTGGGTGGATATCATCTGGCTGTGACATATGTAAAACCTTCCTGGAGTTATATAGTAATCAGCTTATCAGAGAGGCCTTTGGGAGAGGTGGTTATCAGGTTCCATATTGCTGATGCCTGACCTAGATTTCTGTCTCTTCATAATGATTCCCGCCCCCCCCCCCGGTGAGGGTTTTGCTGTAGCCCAGGCTAACCTGTAATTCATTCTGTGGTCTCAGGGTGGCCTTGAACTCATGATGATCCTCCTACCTCTACCTCCTGAGTGCTGGAATTAAAGGTGTTTATCACCACACTCGACTCCATAGTACTTTTTTCTTTTTTTGCATTTTTTGAGGTAGGGTCTCATTCTAGTCCAGGCTGACCTGGAATTAACTATGTAGTCTTGGGCTGGCCTCAAACACATAGATCCTCCTACCTCTGCCTCCTGAGTGCTGAGATTAAAGGCATGTACCACCACATCTGCCCCCCTCCCCCCAAGGTAGGGTCTCGCCCAGACTGACCTGGAATTCACTATGTAGTCTCAGGGTGGCCTCGAATTCATGACAATCCTCCTACCTCTGCCTCTGGAGTGCTGGGATTAAAGGCGTGTGCTACCACACTTGGCTCTGGATTTTTTGTTGTTGTTTATTTATTTATTTGAGAGTGACAGAGAGAGAGAGAGAGAGAACGGGCACGCCAGGGCTTCCAGCCGCTGCAAACAAATTCCAGACGCATGCGCCCCCTTGTGCATCTGGCTAATGTGAGTCCTGGGGAATTGAGCCTTGAACTGGGGTCCTTAGGCTTCACAGGCAATTGCTTAACTGCTAAGCCATCTCTCCAGCCCCCCCCCCTTTTTTTTTTGAGATAGGGTCTTTCTCTAGCTCAGGCTGACCTGGAACTCACTATGTAGTTTTTCAGGGTGGCCTCAAACTCTTGGAGATCCTCCTACCTGTGCTGTGATTAAAGGTATGTACTACCACTCCAGGTCCAGTTTTTTTTTTTTTTAATACTTTCATTCATTATTTGAGAGAGAGGAAGAGAGAAAGTATGGGCATGCCAGGGCATACTGCCACTGCAAGTGAACTCCAGACATATGTGCTACATTGTGCATCTGGCTTTATGGGGACTCAAATCCTGGGCCATCAGGCTTTGCAAGCAAGCACCTTTAATCAAATCATTGAGCCATCTCTCCAGCCCAACCACCTCTTTTTTTCCCCCCCAGGGTAAGGTCTTGCTCTAGCCCGGACTGACCTAGAACTCACCTGTAGTCTCAGGATGGCCTCAAACTCACGGCAATCCTCCTACCTGGGCCTCCAAGTGCACAGATTAAAAGCATGTGCCACCAATGACCAGCTCCAATCCCTCCCCTGGCCCCCGCCCCCCGACCACCGTTTTGTTTTTTTTTTTTTTTTTTTGAAAGGGAGAAAGAGACAGAAAGAATGGAAGCACCAGGGCCTTCAGCCACTACGAACGAATTCTAGTTGCATGTGCCACCTTGTATAACTGGCTTATGTGGGCCCTGAGGAATTGAACCTGAGTCCTTTGGCTTTACAGGAAAGTTGTTTTAACTGCTAAGCCATCTCTGCAGCACCTCCTTTTAATTTAAATTAACTTTAACAGATACATAAAGCATCCAAATTGTACATATTTGTGAGATACCACCGGCTATTTTTGGGCATGTACATTGTGCAATTATTTTTTGTTTTGGTTTTTGAGGTAGGGTTTTGCTCTAACACAGGCTGACCTGGAATTCACTATGTAATCTCAGGATGGCCTCAAACTCATGGTGATCCTCCTACCTCTGCCTCCCAAGTGCTGGGATTAAAGGCATGTGCAACCACACCCAGCGCAATATTTTAAAAAAATATTTTATATTTATTTGAGAGAGAGAGAAAAAATATATGGGCACACCAGGGCCTCCAGCCACTATACACAAACTCAAGGCACATGCTCCACCTTGCGCATCTGGCTTTATGTGGGTACTGGGGAATCAAACCTGGGTCCTTTGGTTTTGCTGGTATGCACCTTAACCACTGAGCCATCTCTCCAGTCCTAAACAATATTTTTTTTTTTCTTGAAATGCTGGGGATCAAATCCATGGCTTAGAACATGCTAGGCAAGTGCTCTACCACTGAGCTACATTCCAGATGAGTATGTAATATTTAAATCAGGTTAAACATATCTATCCTCGCACACTTGTCATTTCTTTTTAAAATTTATTTATTTATGTCTTTATTTATATGAGAGACAGCATGGACATGTCAGGGGCTTTGGCCATTGCAAACAAACTCCAGACACAGGCACCACATTGTGCATCTGGCTTTATGTGGGTACAGGGGAATCAAACCTGGGCCATCAGGTTTTGCAAGCAAGTGCCTTTAACCATTAAGCCATCTCCCCATCTCTCCAAAATCATTCAAACTCCCATCTACTTTTATCACAGCTACTTGGTATACCACCCAAAGTTTGTGCCTTTAAATAACTTATATTCTAGAAGAAGAAAGTGTTTTGTTTTGTATATTTGTTTGTATGAGGATTAAGCCCAGAGCCCTCTAATACTTAGCTACAACCTTCAACCCCAAATAAATAAACAAAAAATGAGACTATTTTTTTGAGGTAGGGTCTCACTCTAGCCCAAGACACTTTTTAAAGTTAATCTATTCATTCTTTTATTTTATTTTATTTTATTTTATTTTATTTTATTTTGGCTTTTTGAGGTAGGGTCTTGCTCTAGCCCAGGCTGACCTATAATTCACTATGTAGTCTCAGGGTGGCCTCGAACTTGTAGAAATCCTCCTACCTCTGCCTCCCAAGTGCTGGGATTCAAGGTGTACACTACCATGTCTGGCATTATTTATTCTTTAAAAAATATTTTATTTATTGGGCTGGAGAGATGGCTTAGCGGTTAGTTAGGGTGCTTGCCTATAAAGCCTAAGTACCCATGTTCAACTCTCCAGATCCCACATATGCCAGACACACAAGGTGACGCAAGCATGCAAGGTCGCACATGCAGACCAGGTAGCGCATGCCTCTGGAGTTTTATTGCAGTGGCTAGAGGCCCTGGCATGCCAATTCTCTCCCTCTCTCTCTCATAAAAATAAATATTTTATTTATTTATGTATTTATTTATTTATTTATTTATTTTAGACAGAGAGAAAGGGGCAGATAGAGAGAATGGGTGCACCAGGCCCTTTAGCCATGGCACATGAACTGCATGTGCTGCCTTAGTGCATATGGCTTTATCTGGTACTGAGGAATTGAACCTGGGTCCTTTGGCTTTGCAGGAGAGTGCCTTCAAAGCTAAGCCATCTCTCCAGGCCAAGACAGACTCTTTTTTTTTTTTTTTAACTGACACAGCTTCTCATTGTTTATTTACGACAAACACTCCACGAATATCCCCATCCACAATTTTCTCAGGTCAGAACTTCTTTGAGACAGCGCCATCAGCCTTTGCTAGTGGCAGAATAGAACCATCTGACTCGCCCATGCTGCAAATGGCCCCACAGATGGCGTAGGTTTTAAACTGTCCGTTAACCCTGCCGGTGACCTTGTCAACCTGGGCCACGTTCATCTGGATGGACCCGTGGTCCTTGGCTCCAATGATGCGGTTGCTCGCGGAGCATTTCCGCGGCACGTGCAGGTCCACAGACTCGCCGGCGGGCTCTGCATGTCGATGTGTCGATGCTGCGCGGGCACGGAAAGCTTTTTTTTTTTTTTAGATATGTTCTCCCTGTAGCCCAGGCTGACCTGGAATTTACTATGTAGTCTCAAAGTGGCCTCAAACTCACGGAGATCCTTCTACCTCGGCTTCCCAAATGCTGGGATTAAGGAATGCACCACCACACCTGGCACAAAAGAGACTTTCTATGGTGTATTTTGCTGTACATCTTCGAACATTGCTATGTTAGTTATCCATTGCTTCATCTAAGAAAAGTCCTTCAGACGGGCGTGGTGTGCATGCCTTGAATCCCAGCACTCTGGAAGCAGAGGTAGGAGAGGAGGATCTCTGTAAGTTCAAAGCCACCCTGAGACTACATAGTGAATTCCAGGTCTGCCTGGGCTGGAGTGAGACCCGATCTTGAAAAATCAAAAAAAAAAAAAAAAGGAAAGAAAGAAAGAAAATGAGTGTCATGCTGGGCGTGATGGTACACGCCTTTAATCCCAGCACTCGGAAGGCAGAGGTAGGAGGTTTGCCATGAGTTCGAGGCCACCCTGAGACTACATAGTGAATTTCAGGTCAGCCTGAGTAGAGTGAGACCCTACTTCAAAAAAAAAAAAAAAAAAAGAAAAGAAAAGAAAAGAAAGAAAGAAGGAAAATGAGCGTATCAGAGTTGAGGACTTGGTTCTAGTCTGGATTCACTACTAAGTTGCCTATCCCTATGCCTGTGCCCTAGCGATTCTCCTTCCTCCCGTGGGCGTTGCTTTTCTCAACTGTGGCATAAAGGATGCAATTGAATTAAGATCTCACGTCCATTTGCTGCTGGAAAATGGTCCAGCTCTCATCGTGTGTGTTTCTGGATTCTAGCACTAGGGGGCAATAGAATCCCCAGGTTGGAACATTTGCTTACTAAGGTTCTGCTACCAGATAGGGATAGAGAAAAAGAGTGTGGCTCTCTGCTTTGGTTACCTGGTCTCTTCTGAAACTAAGATTTCTTCTACCAGGCTGAAGACAGGAACCCCTATCAAAGAGCACAGCGCTGGCTCGCCCATGAAATCTTGGATCTTTTGTATGTATGTTGCTTTTGTATGGCACGGGGCGTAAGTGTGGGTGACTAGCATGCAGTTAATAAACTGCCGATGAAGCCCGGAGTGGTGGTGCATTCCTTTAATCCCAGCATTTGGGAGGCAGAGGTAGGAGGGTCACTACCAGTTTGAGTCCAGCCTGAGACTACATAGTGAATTCCGGGACAGCCTGGGCTACAGCAAGATCCTACCTAGAAAAAAACAAAAATAAAGAAACTATGGATGACAACGGACATCCAGGGAAGAAAAGGCCACAGAGGATGTTAGGCAGCCTGCGCCAATGTTGTTTGTCCAGTGATGCGCTGTGTAACCTTGGGCAAGTCATTTTCCATCTGAGTATCAGCTCCCTCTTGAGAAATGGCGAGGGAGCCTGTCTATAGTCAAATACCTTTGGACACCTCCTGTACCAGGCAGGCATGTCTAACCAATTTAGTTTTTTTTTGTTGTTGTTGTTTCGTTTTGTTTTTCGAGGTGGGGTCTCACTCTAGCCCAGGCTGACCTGGAATTCACTATGTAGTCTCAGGGTGGCCTCGAACTCATGGCGAACCTCCTACCTCTGCCTTCTGAGTGCTGGGATTAAAGGTGTGCGCCACCACGCCCGGCTCAATTTAGTTTTTCTACCAACCCAGCCTCCACATCATAACACCACAGCTGGGGAAGCTTACCCATGAGGGGAACTTTTTGCCATCTCTGAGGACTTTATATGACTTCTGGAGGTCCTTCCAACACTAGCATTCTTTCTTGATTTTGTTTTTGTTTCTGTTTGTTTTTCGAGGTAGGGTCTCGCTCTACCCCAGGATGACCTGGAATTCACCACGTAGTCTCAGGCTGACACACAGCAATACTATTACCTCAGTTTCTGAGTGCTGGGATTAAAGGAGTGCAACACCACACCTGGGAACACTAGCATTTAAAAAAATATGTTATTATTATTATTTTGGGTTTTTTTCAATTTTTTTGTTTTTATTTATTTATTTGAGAGTGACAGAGAGAGGAAGAGGCAGAGAGAGAGACAAAGAGAGAGAATGGGCGCGCCAGGGCCTCCAGCCACTGCAAACGAACTCCAGACGCCTGCGCCCCCTTGTGCATCTGGCTAACGTGGGTCCCAGGGAATTGAGCCTTGAACCGGGGTCCTTAGGCTTCACAGGCAAGTGCTCAACCGCTAAGCCATCTCTCCAGCCCATGTCCCCCACTTTTTTTTGTTTGTTTTTGTTTTGTTTTACAAGGTAGGGTTTCACTTGTTGTTAACCCAGGCTGACCTGGAATTCACTATGGAGTCTCAGGGTGGCCTTGAACTCACAGGGATCCTCCTACCTCTGCCTCCCAAGTGCTGGGATTAAAGGAGTGCGCCACCATGCCCGGCTTCCTCTACCATTATATGTGGCATTCATGAATCAACCAAGCTGATACTTGTAGCTGCAATTCATCCACTTTTCTGGCTCTGTGCCATTTCACAGTGAATGGGCCATAGCTGGCCTTTCTCCTGTTAATGGTCATTTACTCCCCCACCGTTTTTTGTTTTTTTGTTTTTTCTATTTTTGCTATTACTAACAGTGCTCCTCTGAACAGTTTTATACATGCTGCCTTGTGTGATGAGCAAGAGTTTTACATGTGTGTGTGTGGGGGGGGATTACCATGGGATAGTGTTTACAATTATGGAAGTTGTCAATAAAAAAAAAATATTTTTTTTAAAAAAAGAGTTTTACATGTGTTCACATGGAGGAGTGTGCCTGAGAAGCCACTGAGGGTAGCATCAATAGCTTACCAATACAGTTTGAGTATCCCCCACCTGAAATGCTTGGGGTAGAAATGTTCTGGGTTCAGATTTTTGTTTTTCAAGGTAGGATCTCACTCCAGCCCAGGCTGACCCGGAACTCACTCTGTAGTCCCAGACTGGCCTTGAATTTAAGAAGATCCTCCTACTTGGAGGAGGGTTGTCTTTGCATATGTAATTAAGTTAATGGTCACAAGGTGAGATCCTTCTAGACTTCCTGGGTGAACCTAATGTTAAGGTCTTTGTAAAAGACAGAAAAATCAGCACTCGGGAGGCAGAGGTAGGAGGAGCACTGTGATTTTGAGGCCAGCCTGAGACTACAGAGTGAATTCCAGGTGAGCCTGGGCTAGAGCGAGACTCTACCTTGATAAACCTGAGAGAGAGAGAGAGAGAGAGAAGAGGATAGACACTGGGAGAAGGAGAAAACCATGTGGTGATAGGAGCAGAGACTGGGGTGATGGAGCCCCAACCCAAAGATGTCTGGCAGACAGCAGAAGTTCAGAGAAAACAGAGAAGGGTCTCCTCTTCTAGTCTCTGAAGATAATATGGTGCTGGCAGTAACTTGATTCCGATACTCTGTCCTCTAGACTATGAGAGGATAAAATGTGATTGCTTGAAGCCACCAAGTTTGTGATGTTTTACTACAGTACTAAGAAATTATTCCAGGGCTGGAGGGATGGCTTAGTGGTAAAGGAGCTTGCCTGCAAAGCCAAAGGATCCAGGTTCAATTCTCCAGGACCCATGTAAAGCCAGATGCACAAGGTGGCACATGTGTCTGGAGTTCATTTGCAATAGTAAGAGGCCCTGGTGCACCAATTCTATCTTTCTGTCTGTCTGTCTGTCTGTCTCTCTCTCTCTCAAATAAATAAATACATAAAATATTTTTTTGAAAATAAATTATTCCAGGCAGCTGGGGTGGTGGTACACAACTATAATTCTAGCATTCAGGAAACAGAGGCAGGACAACTATGAGTTCAGGGCTAGTTTGGGCAATGTCATGGAACTGTCTCAAAAAGGAAAAAAAAAGGGGCAGGGCATGGTTTCTCATGTCTTTAATCCCAGCACCTGGGAGGCAGAGGTAGGAGGATTGATGTGAGTTCAAGGCCACCCTGAGACTACAGAGTGAATTCCAGGACAGCCTGGGCTAGAGTGAGAGAGTGAGACCCTACCTCGAAAAACCAAAAAAAAAAAAAAAAAAAAAAGAAGAAGAAGGAAAAAAAAAAGGGAGTGCTGATACCCTTGGTGGCAGTGTGTGTGGGACAGGGAGTGCCACTGCTCTCACTCTTGGTTGGAGAATCTGTTTTATTTTACAGATGGCAGAGAAAACAAAGAAGAGTCAAAATCCATCTATAAAACAAGAAGATAGATGACTGCCCACTACAAGACTTCCCACCTCTACCACATCTTCCAGGACCCAGGAGAAATTGCAGAAGAGGTGACATAAACGCTGCCCTCACTACTAGCCTGACAACCATCTCCAGGGTGATGGTGACAGACACGGTGATCCATCAAAATCTATCCAACAACAACAACAAAAAAAAAGCCAGGCATGGTGGCACACACCTTTAATCCCAGCACTTGGGAGGCAGAGGTAGGAAGATCACCATGAGTTCAAGGCCACCCTGAGACTACATAGTGAGTTCCAGGTCAGCCTGGGCTAGGGTGAGCCCGTAGCTTGAAAACAAAAAGTTCAGGGACACGCTGAGGTGTGCAGAGCAGTGAGAGAGCAAAGGCTCATGACTGCGATGGAGTGTGGCCTGGGCGGTGCAGAGCTGGCCTGGTAAAAAGAAGAAAGAGGATGGTGGAGACAAGGACGTGGGGGATCTGGAAGGCACATGGCTTTGCCGTGGCCCCATGGGAAGCTGACTTATCACAAAGAGAAGGGCTAACCAAAGCGTTGGCTATGAGCAAGGTCAAGGGACAACAGGGCAGCAGTAATGCCAGCGGGCTAAAGGACAATTCCAGAACAGGGCAGTGGGAGGGCTCCTGTGTCTTTGGATTTCTTTGATCTCTGAACCACTTTTGGCCCAGGACAGAGCCTTGGGTACCAACAGGGTCCTGCCTGTCTACACAAAATTAAACACCGGAGGTCAATGATTAACTCATGGAAGAAACAAGCAGGAGTATAAACCACAGCTCCTGCTCCAGGGCTTGAGAAGTCCTGCTTATCAGAAGTGGCCGCCACTGCCGCTGCCCTGGGTCAGGCAAGGGATGGCTGGGAACCTTCAACAATCGAGTCTCAAGTGTTGCGTGCCATGAGAACAGCTCACAAAGACAATTAGACGGAGCTCAAGCTGAACTTAGAGTCATCCTAATACCCAGATGCCAGCCACAATGCCCACCACAGTCTAACCAGCTGCCCCTCTGAAGTAGGGCAAGGATCACCCACACTTCACCAACGAGGAAACCCAAGTTCAGAGAGGGAAAGCAATTTAACCTGGTCACACGATTTGTCAGAAGCAGAGGAAAATAAGCAGGACCTGGCTTTACCACAGAGGGGAAGAGAGCCGGGCGTGGTGGCGCACGCCTTTAACCCCAGCTCTCTGCAGGCGGAGGTAGGAGGATTGCTGTGATTTCAAGGCCAGCCTGAGACTACATGGTGAATTCCAAGTCAGCCCGGGGTTAGAGCGAGACCCTACCTCGACAAACAAACAAACAAAAAAGGGCTGGAGAGATGGCTTAGCGGTTAAGGTGCTGGCCTGTGAAGTCTAAAGACCCAAGTTCCATTCTTCAGGTCCCACGTAAGCCAGATGCACATGGTGGCGCATGCATCTGGAGTTCGTTTGCAGTGGCTGGAAGCCCTGGCATGCCCATTTTCTCTCTCTCTCTCCCTCTTTCTCTCTCAAATAAATAAATTAAATATATTTTTAGAAAAAAAGAGGGGGGAAAGCCGGGCGTGGTGGCGCACGCCTTTAATCCCAGCACTCGGGAGGCAGAGGTAGGAGGATCGCCAAGAGTTCGAGGCCAGCCTGAGACTCCACAGTGAATTCCAGGTCAGCCTGAGCTAGAGTGAGACCCTACTTCAAAAAAAAAAAAAAAAAAAAAAAGAGGGGGGAGCCAGGCGTGGTGGTGGCGCGCACCTTTAATTCCAGCACTCGGGAGGCAGGGGTAGGAGGATCACCATGAGTTCGAGGCCACCCTGAGACTACATAGTTAATTCCAGGTCAGCCTGGGCCAGAGTGAAACCCTACCTTGAAACCCCCCCCAAAAAAGAGGGGGCCGTGCTAATGGCTAGGGCAGGACAAATAATGCCTTAGGAGGTAAGACAGCTAGTATCTCTTTCTGGAAACTCATTGTCTCCCAACTCCACTTCTCCATGAGCATGTATTCTATTCTATTCTTCTTTCTACTTGTAGAGAAAAACCAAAAGTTCTGGGCTCAAGTAGTTAAAGGCGCTTGCATTGTCAAGCCTGACGGTCTGGGTTTGATTCCCCAGTACCCATGTAAAGACAGGGGTACAAGGTAGTGCATGCATGTGGCAGGAGCTCCTGGCTTGCCCGTATTCTCTTTCTCTCTCTCTCCTCTCATTCTCTCTCAAATGAACAAACCATAAAAAAAAAAAAAAAAGAACAAAAGTTCTGGCATCAGATCTGGGTCCAGTCTTGGTTTCATCCCTATGAAGTTTAGTAACTTCAGTTAAGCCCACTTCCCCCTCCTCTTCCCTATAAAATGGGGATACTAAATGCCCCAGATAGAGATCAAAGGAGAAACCATGTGCCAAGCCCTTGGCGCAGTAACTGGTACACAATAAATGCTCAATAAACACAAGTTGTTAACCCTTCGCATGCTAGGAAACAGCCTTCCCGGCCCCCACAACACCTGCATCGCTGTTGTGACTTCCTGGGCTGGAAAACCAGCTGTAAGCGAGGGAGGGAGGCAGGAGTCGTTTCATTCCACCAGTATCAGGTGTGTGTGCACAAGCTGAAAGTGAGGCAAACTGAGTCAGGAAAAGCTTCTATTAGGGAAATTTCAACTGCAGGGTCGCACGACCAGAAAACTGGTTTGCCAACGTTTCCAGATCCTTCCATCGTGAGCCTTTGGGGCATGGGGGTGGGGGTTGAGGACAATCTACAGAGGTGAACAAGAGGATGAAATCGTGGCAAAGGGCTTGGTGTGTTCCAGGGGGGCCATGGAAGGAGCGAACCAGGCAGCAAGAGCAGTTTTGGAGCTTGATCAAGGAAAAACCTTTGAATGTCAGGATTCAGTTTTGGGATAGACTCAAGAGTCAGTCAGTCATTCAGCAAATACTTGCTGTGGGCCAACTGTGTCCAAGGCAGTTTGCCAGGGATTATCTGCCCAGGAAAAGGCATAGCCCTTGTCCTCAGAGAGAAAAGAGTTCTACTGGGAGGAAGCTCATGAGTGGCTGGTGTTGCACAACAGGTCCCCAGCTCCAAGAGGGACCTGTTAAGGGGTGAGAAGGGGCTTGGGACCTGTCCATCCCGGGGTGGGGAGCCAGAGGATATGTTCTAGGAGGCTGTCTGTTCCAGGGTTTTGAAGTGATTGGTTTCCTGGGTGAACGTCTACAAAGTCTGGCCTGTGAGAGTCAACCCACGACTTGGAAACCAACTCTTTCCTGGGGAATAGTGGCAACCTGGGCGACTCGCCCTTTAAAGAGAGGTGACACGTATAGACCTGAAAAAAAAATGACACCCCCAAGGACAGCAGAGCCACAAGCTCCAGAGAAGTGGCATCTGAATACTGCTATATCTGCACTATTGTATGAATCATTAAATTTGCTCCCTCTTTCTTTCCTGATGGTGATCTAAGTTGTTTTGGCACTATCAGTGAAAGGAAGCCAGGCGTGGTGGCACACACCTTTAATCTCAGCACTTGGGAGGTGGAGGTAGGAGGATCTCTGTGAGTTTGAGGCCAGCCTGAGACTACATAGTGAATTCCAGGTCAGCCTGGGTTAGAGCTAGACCCTACCTTGAAAAACCAAAAACTAAAAAATAAATTAAAATTAAAATGCAATTAAAAAAACAACACCTGGGCTGGAGAGACAGCTTAGCGGTTAAGGTGCTTGTCTATAAAGCATAAGGACCAGATTTGATTCCCCAGTACCCATGTAAGCCAGATGCACAGGGTGGCACATGCATCTGCAGTTCATTTAGAGGCCCTGGGGCACCCATTTTCTCTCTCTCTCTCTCTCTCTCTCTCTCTCTCTCTCTCTCTGTCTCTCTCTGCCTTTCTTTCTCTAATAAAAAAATAAATTAAAAAATATTATTATCATTATTTTGGTTTTTCAAGGTCGGTTCTCACTCTGGCCCAGGCTGGTCTGGAATTCACTATGCAATCTTAGGCCGGCCTCTAGTTCACAGCAATCCTCCTACCTCAGCCTCTTGAGTGCTGGGGTTAAAGACGTGTGCCACTGTGCCTGACTCAAATAAAATGCAAATTTAAGAATAAAATATAAAATGTATATATTTACATATATGTGTATATTCATATATTCCACATTACATTTGTAGATTACTGTTTTTTCCTCTTTAAGTGAGTAATTGCTTCTAAACATCCTCAAATTAAAATGATAAAGAGCTCTAGTGTAAGTATTTACATACTGGACTGTTTAATTTTTAAATTTTATTTATTTATTTGCAAGCAAAGAGAAAGAAAGGGGGGATGGATATGCGAGCGCCTCTTGCCACTGCAAACAAACTCCAAAATGCATGTGTCATTTTGTGTATCTGGCTTTATGTGAGTACTGGAGAATGGAAACTGTGTTGTTGTTGTTTAAATATATATATATGTTTTATTGCAGGCAGAGAGAAAGAGAGAAGAGAGACACAGAGAATGGGCAGGCCAGGGCCTCTAGCCCCTACAAACAAACTCCAGACACACGTGCCACTTTGTGCACATGGCTTTATGTAGGTACCAGGGAATCCAACCTGGGTTGTTAGGCTTCATAACCGCTGAGTCATTTCTCCAGCCCCTCACCCAGCGCTCTTTCTTTTCTTGTCTCATTTCAACATGTCTCCACTAGTCTCTCCTGCAATAGCATTTTCTTTGTGGTTGAGGAAAATAGCCACATACAGTTTAAAGTGATCTAAGCCTTGACATTTTGAGATCCCAGAGCAGAAGGCAGAACTTTCTACCCGCTTGAAATGGATCAAATTTGATTGGCCCTGCTTTGGCCACATGCTAATCTCTGAACCAATTATTATAGCCAGGGTGCTCTGATTGGCCATTCTGGGTCACATGCTCAATTAGGTAAGGGCACTGAGCTTTGTGATTGACAGCTCCAGGTAGACAGCATGGGCTGGGAAGGAGTGGTTACCCTTAAGGAACGTAATGCAACTCCTTCATTCCCATTCATTATCACTTCCCTGTAAACTCATGCTTTCCACACACTGCGAACAGAGTGTACCCTTCCACGTTATCCTCTAAGTTTCTCTTCTCTCCTATTAATTTTATTTATTTATTTGAGATATATATATATATATATATATATATATATATATATATATATATAGAGAGAGAGAGAGAGAGAGAGAGAGAGAGAGAGAGAGAGAGGAGAATGGGCATGCCAGGGCCTCCAGACACTGCAAATGAACTCCAGACGCATGCACCACTTTGTGCATCTGGCTTACGTGGGTAGTGGGGAATCCAACGTGTGTCCTTTGGATAGCTGGGCGTGGTGGTGCATGCCTTTAGTCCCAGCATTCGGGAGGCAGAGGTAGGAGGGTCGTCTTGAATTCAAGGCCATCCTGAGACTACATAGTGAATTCCAGGTCATCCTGGGCTAGAGTGAGACCCTTCCTGGAAAAACCACACACACACACACACACACACACACACACACACGCACGGGCGCGCACGCACAAGCCTAAGATGAACCTGTGTCCTTTGGTTTTTCAGGCAAGCCCCTTAACCTAAACTAAGCCATCTCTCCAGTTCCTCTCCTATTAATTCTAGTATTAATTTGTTCTTTTTTTTTTTTGGTTTTTTGAGGTAGGGTCTCACTCTAGCATTCTATCTTTTTAATTCGTAACGTACAATACGGTTAGGCAAAACCAAGTAATGGACTTTTATTTCCTCAATCTTTTTTTCTTTTAATTTTTATTTCTCCCAATCTCCCCCCCCCCCCCCACACACACACCTTTATTTCCAAATAAAGGTAAAATCCACCAGGTAAAAGCAACCTGATTTGTCTGTCTTTGCAAGGTCTAATGACCCCTCATCCATCTTGGACAAGCCGGCCCATGACTTAGCCTTCCATTTCAGTTGAAACACTGCATCCCGAGGACTGTGCCTCCAGGAGAGAAGGGTGCGGGACACACACAACTGTCTCCTATATATAGTGTGGTATTTACATTTCTCAGCTCTTTGGGGCCGCTGTGTTCCTTTACGATAAGAGCCTGGAAGCAATTGTTTTACTACTTGGCACAATCCTTATTTACTCTGTCAGATTTCTCTTCTATGCCTTTTGAAGCCAAAATCCCCTGTGAATGTATGTTTTAATTAGCCCGGTAGTAGTAACAAGAATCTCAAAACAGAACAAAACAAACAAACAAACAAAAAACTATTGCAAACACATAAAATCCAGTAGATGCAGCAATTCAAATATAGACTTTTTTTGTTCTGTTTTGTTTTGAGGTAGAGTCTTGATCTAGGCAGGAATTCACTCTGTAGTCTCAGGCTGGCCTCCAACTCACAGCGATCTGCCTCCCCAGGGCTGAGATTAATGGCGTGCACCACTATGCCCTGCTAAATCTAGAATTTTTTTTTTTTTTTTTTTTTTACTTTTTTGGACTCAGTCAGATGATCTGTGAGAGTTCTGGACTGCATTCCACATAGCAGCAATGAGCTGGAGTGACCCTCTTAGAATGGTCAGGCATTCCAGGGGGCCACCACTCCCAAGGGTGTTTCTGTTTGGAGCTTCATTACCATTCACCATCTCATTTGCCAGTTATTTTTGCTTACACCTGGCCCGCTTCACTCAGTCACATTGTCTGCGGGGCCCCTGGAGCGTTTGTTTGAGTTTTGTGACTCCTGGTTGGGTGGCCATTGCAAATCAGGGGCAGGTTGAAGCAGGGTTTGAAGTACTACTGATGGGTCGGGGGCCTTCTGCCTGAAGGCTCAAAGTAGACAGAGATTGATGGTAGACTTCAAAGGCCCAAGAGACACTTCTAAGGGGTTTGAAAGAACTGCCACCACTTGTCTGTGTAACAACCATTGTGCCTTTCAAGAGAATTATATGATGTTTAAATACAATAAATGAAAGTTTCCAGAAATAGATATAAATGGCTGTGGAAGAATGCTAGCATATCTTAAATTTGAATCACCTAAAAGAAGTAGGCCGCGATCCAAAGTCTTAAAACTATTTTGTAAAATAGTTAATGTGTACTCATGTTTTATTGACTTCTTTGTCTCATATAGTAATAAATGTTTGCAGAAGGAAGGAGGGGAAAAAGGAAGGGAGATGGTTGACTTTAGGAACTGGGTAATCCAATTTTAAACTTTATTTTTATTTTAAAAATAATTAGGACACAAAGTGATGGATATGTCTGGAATTCATTTGCAGCAGCAAGAGGTCCTAGGGCACCCATATTCCTCTTTCTCTCCGTCTCTCTCTCTCTCTCTCTCTCTTTTTTTTTTTCTTTTCTTTTTTTTCTTTTTTTTCGAGGTAGGGTCTCACTCTGGCTCAAGGTGACCTGGAATTCACTATGGAGTCTCAGGGTGGCCTCAAACTCATGGTGATCCTCCTACCTCCGCCTCCCGAGTGCTGGGATTAAAGGCGTGCGCCACCATGCCCGGCTCACTCTCTCTCTTAAATAAATAGACAAACAAAAAAATAGAGAGAGAGTTTTTTTGGGGGGAGGGGTAGTGTCTCGCTCTAGCCCAGGCTGTACTGAAATTCACTATGTAATCTCAGCATGGCCTTGAATTCACCATGCTCCTCCTACCTCTGCCTCCTGAGTGCTGGGATTAAAGGTATGCACCACTATGCCTGGTAAAAGTATTTTTTTTTAAAAGTACTTAAGCCAGGTGTGGTGGCATATGCCACCACAGCACTCGGGAGGCAGAGGTAGGAGGAGCACGGTGAGTTCGAGTCCACCGTGGGACTGCATAGTGAATTCTAGGTCAGCCTGGGCCAGAGTGAGATCCTACCTGGAAAAACCAAAAAGGAAAAAAAGTACTTAAAAAAATAAAATAACTGGGTATGGTGGCACACACCTTTAATTCCAGCACTCAGGAGACAGAGATAGGAGGATCACTGTGAGTTCAAGGCCAACCTGGGACTGAAGAGTGAGTTTCAGATCAGACTTGAGTTAGAGTGAGGCCCTATCTTGGAAAAAAACTAAAATATAAAATAAAATAACTAGAATGCAGTAAATAGGTACAGGAACTCCTTTGTGGCTACTACAAAGACTCTTCCCATGGGAACATCTTCCATAACCATAGGCTGATCCTGTTTTGGCTTCTGGTGGCACAACTTTATTGGTGTTCAATAAAGTTTATTGAATGCACGTGTTCACATATAGAAAATGAATGCTATCACTTGTTGACTTAGATTACTCTATTTTATTCCTTTTGAGTGGGTAATATTGCATATGGAGCAAAATTCAATAGGTACAAAGGGTATACAAGGACAAGTAGGTCTCCTTCTCTTCTCTCTCTTCATCTCCTCAGACGTCTCCCCACAGAAAACCATTATTTCTTATAGCGCCTTCCATACTTAATGCATGCAAATCTTCGTGTGTCTGTTTTCTCCCTACCCACACCTCTTCTGTTGTAGTGTGTCTTTGTAACTTACCAGTGTCTATTGCACATAAGATTATGTACTATAGCGGGGCATGGTGGTACACACCTTTAATCCCAGCATTTGGGAGGCAGAGGTAGGAAGGATTACAATGAGTTTGATGCTACCCTGAGATTACATAGTGAATTTCAGGTCAGCCTGGGCTAGATCAAGATCCTGCCTCAAAAAAAAAAAAAAAAAAAAAAAAAAGCCTAATGACACAAGTTCCCCAGTACCAACGCCAGAGGTACAGGTGGCAGATGTGTCTGGATTTGCAGTGGTTGGATGCCCTTGTGTGGCCGTTCTCTCTCTCTCTCAAATAAATAAATAAAATATTAGCCAAAGGAAGGGTAGAACTCCTTACAACGTGCTCCCTCCAGACATAAAATGGCCTGGATATCCATGACCTCATAGTGTCTGACACTACCTACACAAGACCATCATAAGAGGAGTAAAAGATCATGACATCAAAATGAAAGGCACACTGATTGAGATGGGGAGGGGATATGATAGAGAATGGAATTTCAAAGGGGAAAGTGGGGGGAGGGAGGGTAGCACCATGGGATATTTTTCATAATCATGGAAAATGTTAATAAAAATTAAGAAAAATAAATAAATAAAATAAATAGAATATTAAAAAACAACAAGTTAGGTGTGGTGGTGCATGCCTTTAATCCCAGCACTCAGGAGGCAGAGGTAGGAGGATCGCAACCTGGGCCACAGCAAGATCCTATCTCAAAAAAAAAAAAGAATCTTCACAATGATCATTTAACTGTTCAGAATGCTCAAAGCAAGTCTGCAATAACCTTATCTTTACAGAACTTAAGCCTCAGAGCGGCTATGAGGCCCTGGGTTTGATCCTGAACATGAGGGCTACATTCGACTGTAGGGTCTTTTTCAAGATAAATGACAATATTTTTTTTTTGTTTTTATTTATTTATTTGACAGCGACAGACAGAGAGAGAAAGAGGCAGATAGAGACGGAGAATGGCCGTGCCAGGGCTTCCAGCCACTGCAAACGAACTCCAGACGCGTGTGCCCCCTTGTGCATCTGGCTAACGTGGGTCCTGGGGAATCGAGCCTCGAACCGGGGTCCTTAGGCTTCACAGGCAAGCGCTTAACTGCTAAGCCATCTCTCCAGCCCCGACAATATTTTTTAAAAATATATTTATTTATTTATTTATTTGAGAGAGAGAGAGAGAGAGAGAGAGAGAGAGGGCACGCCAAGGCCTCCAGCCACTGCAAATGAACTCTAGATGTGTACGCCACCTTGTGCATCTAGCTAACGTGGGTCCTGGGGAATCGAACCCCGATCCTTTGGCTTTGCAGGCAAACGCCTTAACTGCTGAGCCATCCCTCCAGCCCAATATTATCATTTTTTTTTCTTTTCTTTGAATAGGGCCTAAAATTCACAGCAATCCTTTTGCCTCAACTTCCCACGGACTAAGATTGGAGGCATGAGCCACCATACCTTTGTCCAAATCCATTCTCTTTTAGTCAACGTAGAACTAAGAGATTAGGGAATGTGGGGTTGAAACAGTGAGCAATGAATGGAAAGACTAAAGATATAGTAAGTGCTGCGACTACATAGTGAATTCCAGGTCAGCCTGAGCAAGACCCTACCTTGAAAAACAAGCAAACAAACAAACAAAAAAATCAGAGCCAGAAATGTATATACTATGCTTATCAAACTGCCCAGTAAGCACTTCTCTTAATGTTCATACCCTTATATTAATGCTACTCTCATTTTTGGTAGAGAATCTTCTCTTTTCAGATGGCAGTGACCTTGGGATGACTCAGAATGCATCATGGTGCTGGAAAGAAGTGACAGGAGTGCTCAGTACTGCAATATCTCTATCACACCTTTCAAGGCTCAGGGTCTAATGCGGAAGAGGTGGGGGAAAGAATGTAAGAGCCAAAGGAAGGGTAGGACTCCTTACAGCGTGTTCCCCCCAGACACAAAATGGCCTGGATATCCATGACCTCACAGTGCCACAAGATCATCATAATAGGAGGAAAAGATGATGACATCAAAATAAAAGAGAGACTGATTGAGATGGGGAGGGGGTATGATGGAGAATGGAGTTTCAAAGGGGAAAGTGGGAGGAGGGAGGGCATTACCGTGGGATATTTTTTATAATCATGGAAGTTGTTAATAAAAAAACATTTGAGGGGCTGGAGAGCTGGCTTAGCAGTTAAGGTACTTGCCTGCAAAGCCAAAGGACCTAGGTTCGACTCCCCAGGACCCAAGTGAGCCAGATGCACAAGGGGGCACATGCATCTGGAGTTTGTTTACAGTGGCTGGAGGCCCTGGCACGCCCATTCTCTCTCTCTACCTGCCTATTTCTGTATTTCTCTCTCAAATAAATAAATAAAAATAAAATATTTTTAAAAATTTGAAAAGAAAAGAGAAAAATCAGAGCCAGGCGCGGTGGCGCACGCCTTTCATCCCAGCCCTCGGGAGGCAGAGGTAGGAGGATCACCATGAGTTTCAAGGCCACCCTGAGACTACATAGTGAATTCCAGGTCAGCCTGAGCGAGAGCGAGACCCTACCTCGAAAACCAAACAACGATGACAACAAAATCAGAACCAATTTTTCCCCCCTAACTTCTGCTTGGGTTTGCATATCAGGTCTTCAGGACAGTTTTATTCTTCTCCACATTCAGAGTTTATTTTGAGCCCATGAAGCCCAGTGCCTCTAGGCAGCTGTTAAGGAACTGCTCTAGACGTTTGCCGAATGGGAGGGACACACGCCGATGAGCTTATCACTCATTCATTTAGGCATTCATTCATGCAGCAAGTATTTACTGAGTGCCTGCTCTGGGCCAGGTGGCTTTGGCCTAAACCAATGAGGAAGACAAAGGTTCCAGCCATTCTAGGGCTTTTTCTCTGGCATGTGTGTATGTGGGTGTAGAGGACAGGCCAAAAAAAAAAAAAAAAGGCAAATTATTTAGAATGTTAGGAGGTTGTAAATGCTATAGGAGTGAGAGGAGGCCAGCCAAGTGAGGTTGGGGTGCGGGGGGCGGGTAGGGGAGTGCAATAAAGTTTAAGTAAGAGAGTCAGAGCAGGATGGGTGAGGGCATGGGATATGAGTCAAGACTTCAAAGTGGATAAAATATTCTACACAGGCTTGGAGTGGTGGCGCACGCCCTTAATCCCAGCTGGAGGTAGGTGGATTGATGTGAGTTTGAGGCCAGCTTGAGACTGACTACCTAGTGAATTCCTCTAGGTCAGCCTAAGGAAGAGTGACACTGTACCTCAAAAAAAAAAAAAAAAAAAAAAAAAAAAAAAAAAAGGCTAGAGAGATGGCTTAGCAGTTAAGGCACTTGTCTATAAAGCCTAAAGTCCCAGGTTTGAGTCCCCTGTACCCACATAAACCAGATGCACATGATGGCACATGCATCTGGAGTTCGTTTGCAGTTGGCTGGAGGCCCTGGTGCACCCTTTCTCTCCTCTCTATCTGTCTTTCTCTCTCTCAAATAAATAAATAAAACTTTTTTTTTTTTTTAAAGGTATTCTAAACTGGACATGGTGGTGCACGCCTTTAATCCCAGCACTCTGGGAGGCAGAGGCAGGTGGATCACCATGAGTTTCGAGGCCACCCTGAGACTACATAGTGAATTGCAGATCAGTCTGAGCTAGAGTGAGGCCCTACCTTGAAAAAAAAAAAAGAAAGAAAAGATAGTCTACACAGTATCTTCAGTGTTTGCATGAAAATACCCCTGAATGGGGCTGGGGAGATGGTTTAGCAGTTAAAGGCTCTTGCTTGCAAAACCTGCTGGCCCAGATTCAATTTTCCAGTGCCACCGTAAAGCCAGATGCACGAAGTGGTTCGTCTGCAGTCGCAAGAGATCCTGTTGTGCCCATTCTTTCTCCCTCAAATAAACAAAAATATTTTAAAAACAGCAGGGTGTGGTGGCGTATGCCTTTAATCCCAGCACTCAGGAGGCAGAAGTAAGAAGATTGCCAAGAGTTCAAGGCCACCCTGAGATTACATAGTGAATTCCAGGTCAGTCTGAGCTAGAGCAAGACCCTACCTAGAAAAAACAAAACAAAACAAATTTCACCCTTTGGGGCTGGAGAGATGGCTTAGTGATTAAGGTGCTTGCCTGCAAAGTCTAAAGACCCAGATTCCATTTCCCAGTCCCAGTGCAAAACCAGATGCACAAAGTGGCCCGTGCAGCTGGAATTCTCTTGCAGTGGCTAGAGGCCGCGGCCATGGTGTGCCCATTCTCTGTGCCCGTCTCTTGTGTCTCCACCTTTTCTTTTTTGGTTGTTTGAGGTAGGGTCTCACTCAAGCCCAGGCTGACCTGGAAAATTCACTCTGTATTCTCAGGGTGGCCTCAAACTCATAGCAATCCTCCTACCTCTGCCTCCCAAGTGCTGGGATTAAAGGCGTGCACCATCACGCCCAGCTCTCTCTACCTTTTTCTGGTTGAAAAAATATATATTTTGTTTTTTCGAGGATGGAAGTTCTCATATTAATGCAATTTTTACTCTGTATTATCCTTTTCAAACTGTAACCTATTGCCTATCAAATGTCTGCATAACACCTAACAGAGGAATGCCGGCCTGTACTCTGAGATGACAAGTAATATTTAAGGAACAAGGGCGGGGGTAAATTTATTTTATTATTTTTTATTATATTTATTTATTTTTATTTTTTTGGTTTTTCGAGGTAGGGTCTTGCTGTAGCCCAGGCTGACCTGGAATTCACTATGTAGTCTCAGGGTGGCCTTGAACTCACACAGATCCTTCTACCTCAGCCTCCTGACTGTTGAGATTAAAGGCCTGCGCCACCACACCCTACTCAACTGTCTCTCTCTCTCTTTCTTACAGTGCAATGTTTTTTGTCATTTATTTATTTATTTTATTATTTATTTGAGAGAGAGAGGAAGAGGCACATAGAAAGAAAGAGAATGGGCACTCCAGGGCCTCCAGGCACTGCAAACGAACTCCAGATGCATGCACCCCCTTGTGCATCTGGCTTAGTTGCGTCCTGGGGAATTGAACCTATGTCCTTTGGCTTTGCAGGCAAGTGCCTTAACCACTAAACCATTCCTCTAGCCCTATATTTCTTTTTGTATCCATAGGCTCTTACTACATCAACTGCCTTTTTTTTTTTTTTTTTTTTTTTTTTTTTTTAATATTACGGGGCCGGTTGTGGTGGTGCATGCCTTTAATCCCAGCACTTGGGAGGCAGAGGTAGGATCACCGTGAGTTCGAGGCCACCCTGAGACTACATGGTGAATTCCAGGTCAGCATGCGCTAGAGAAGGACACCCTACCTCAAAAAAAAAAAAACCAAAGCAAAAAAAAAGACATAGTTGGAATATACAATCTGGATTATATAATTACAGAAAAATTTCAGAACCCTCAAAGGAGACCCACCAACAGTCACCCATTCTTACCCACCCTTTGCCACTGGCAACCACTTAACCTACTATCTATCTCTATAGATTCTGGGCATTTCATACAAATGAAAATACCTCCTGTGTGTCACTGAATATATTTTAATGTTACATTCATTCCAGTATTCAGTATTTCCTTTCTTTCTTTTTTCTTTTTGGAGGTAGGGTCTCACTCTAGCTCAGGCTGTTCTGGAATTCACTATTTAGTCTCAGGGTGGCCCTGAACTTTCAGAGATCCTCCTACCTCTGCCTCCCAAATTCTGGGATTAAAGATGTGAGCCACCTTGTCCTGGTCATTATTTCATTTCTTCTTCTTCTTCTTCTTCTTTTTTTTTTTTTTCTGACGTAGGGTCTCACTCTGGCCCAAGCTGACCTGGAATTCACTATGTAGTCTCAGGGTGGCCTTGAACTCATGGTGATCCTACCTCTGTCTCCCGAGTTCTGGGATTAAAGGCGTGCGCCACCAGGGCTTTCATTATTTCATTTCTTGATGAATAAGAACTCCTTATAGCCTTGCATTTTTTGCCTTTAAGTGTAAATTCTGATTGAAAATTAAAATGTTAAAAAAGATGGGCATGGTGGCCCACACCTTTAATCCCAGTACTCAGGATCCTGAGACTACATAGTGAATTCCAGGTCAGCCTGGGCTAGAATTAAGATCCTACCTTGAAAAACCAAAAAAAAAAAAAAAAAAAAAAAAAAAAAGAGTTAAAAGGAAGATCTTTTTGTATAGGTAGGCCATGTTTGTTTATTCTTCATCAACTGGCAATGACCTTGAATTTTAAATATTACAATATGTCATGCATGAGCTGTAGAGATTGCTCTCCCCTTCTCCCCTTGAGGACTGGGTGGTGCCATTGGAGGTGGAGGAGGGTGCTATAGGGATTTTCAGGACTGATGGTGCCCAGCTACAGTCAGCACTGGCCAGGGTTGGCTTTGGAGAAAAGAAAATCTCTCTTATTTTCCCAGGTTCCCCTCTCTTTGACAAGGCTTTGGGTGGTCCCCAGACCTGTGATCTTTCAATTGTATTTTTTTTCTTTCCCTTTTTTTCCTTCCTTCCTTCCTTCCTTCCTTCCTTCCTTCCTTCCTTCCTTCCTTCCTTCCTTCCTTCCTTCCTTCCTTCCTTCTTTCTTTCTTTCTTTCTTTCTTTCTTTCTTTCTTTCTTTCTTTCTTTCTTTCTTTCTTTCTTGTTTCACTATGTAGTTATGTAGTCTCAGGGTGGCCTCGAACTCACAGTGATCCTTCTACCTCTGCCTCCCAAGTGCTGGGATTAAAGGCATGTGCCAACAAAAATTTAACCTTGGTAAATTGTTTAACTGAAGAAAATATCTGAGTTTTCTTTTGTCTTTTAAAACTTATAGGTGTGCTAAGACTCTATAGTGAGTTCGAGGTCAGCCTGGGCTACAGTGAAACCCTACCTCGAAAAACCAAAAAAAAAAAAAAAAAAAAAATTATGGGTGCGGTAGCAAGTAGAAGCAGATCATCCTAACCAAATATTTGAACAGTCATTCTGGTCAGGGAGGAAAGATATGTAGAGGAAGTGAAATTTCAATGTGGCTTTTTCTTTAATTTCTTATTTATTTATTTGAGAGAGGGGGGAAGAGCGCGCGTCAGGGCCTGTAGCCTCTGCCAACGAACTCCAGACGCCTGTGCCATCTTGTGCATCTGGCTTTATGTGGGTACTGGGGAGTCAAACCCGGGTCCTTAGGTTTTGCAGGCTAGTGCTTTAACCGCTAAGCCATCTCACCAGTTCCTAATGTGGCTTTCCAATTTCAAAGCGACTTCTGAAGGAGGGTTTCACTGAGCTGATAAGGAACTTAAAAGTCTTATCTTCTGGGGACTTCTGGGCCCTGAGAGCACGTGTCCTTAGTGTGTTCATCTGGCGGTCAGCAGTTTGTGCATCGAGTTCCCGCACTTCTCATGGAGGGGTTGGGGGGTGTTTGAGACAGCCTCCAGGGCTGCAGAGAGATGAACCCCGACACTCCAGCTAGCTCCCTCTCGTTCCCCTCCACACCTGTCGTCACTCCTTCAGTTGGGGATAACACACTGTCTAATCTAAGCGACACCCGCGCAAGAGGCAGATGAACAGCAGAGCTGCACACGTCCCGGGTTTTTAAATTTTGCTTTTTAGACCCCGGAGAACTGAGAGTCGCGGGTGGGCTTCCCAGCGACGCGGAACTGGTGGACTACACTTCCTTCCCAACGCGAGGACGAGGCCTTCCAAGCCCCACTCCACCCAGCGCCAGATCGCGGACACCGGGGGCTTGCAGGCGAACGGGGCGCGTCGTCCCCCGCAGCACGTTGAAACCTCCTGGCTGCCCAGCAGAGAGAAATGTCCGCCGGGGCCTGGCTGAGGAAGGGGGCGGAGTCAGAGCGTGAGGGGTGGAGCGAGGACGGAGGAGGGCGTGGCCTAGACGGCGGCTGGGGGCGGTGCGAGATGAAGGGGGCGTGTCCCAGACGGCTTCAGGGGGCGTGAGGGAGGACGACGGAGGAGGGGTCCTGACGGCGAGTGAGGGCGGAGCGAGCGAGCAGGGGGCGTGTCCCAGACGGCACTGTAAGAGCGCAGGGGGCGTGGCCTAGACGGCGGGCGGGAGCTCAGTGAGAGCGCAGGGGGCGTGGCCTAGGCAGCGGCGTGGGGGCGCAGTGAGAGTGAAGGGGGCGTGGCCTTAGACGGCGGGCGCGGCACAGCAAGAGCATAAGGGGCGTGTCCCAGGCGGCGGGCGGAGCCAGGCTGATGGGGGAGGAGCTAAGTTGAGGGAAGGCGGGGCAACCAGGCGGAGCTGGGGGCGGGGCGTTCAAGGCCCCTCGCCTCCGGCGCGCCCGCCCCGCCTTCCCGCTCCCCACAGCGGTGGTGGCGACGGCGGCGGCAGCGGTGGCGGCGGCGGCGGCAGCGGCAGCGGCGGCGGCGGCCGAGCGCGGGGAGGGAGGGCGGGGAGGGAGGGAGGGGAGAGCGGGTCACGACGCTGCGGGGGCGGGGATAACCCCTCACGTGGAGCAGATGAAAGGGCCGCGGCGCGACGGCCCGGGGAGCCGAGCGGAGCCTACGATCCACAAAGCCGCCGCCGCCGCTGCCGACGACGCGATGGGGTTGTGAGGAGGCGTGCGTCCGTCCGTCCGCTCGCTCGTTCGCTCGGGTCCCACCGCCGGCCCGCGACTATGCCCGGCCGCGCCCGCCCTCCGCGTCCTCCCGCCGTAGGACCATGAGGCCGCGCTCGGGCGGGCGCCCAGGGGCCCCGGGCTGCCTCCTCCTCCTCCTCCTCCGTCTCTTCCACCACCTCCGCCCCGGCCCCGGCGTCCGGCGTCTACCGCCACCTCCACCTCCACCGTTGCCGTTGCTGCTCGGGTTACTGCTGGCGGCCTCCGGGCCCGGCTCGGCGCGGGCCAAGGAGACGGCGTTCGTGGAGGTGGTGCTGTTCGAGTCGAGCCCGAGCGGAGACTACACCACCCACACCACCGGACTCACGGGCCGTTTCTCCAGGGCCGGGGCCATGCTCAGCGCCGAAGGCGAGATCGTGCAGGTAGTTTAAGTTTGCACGCCGCATCCTCCCCGCTCTCCCCCGGGGTGGCGAGGGCGACACCCCCACCCTCGCGGCGCCGCCGCCTCCGCCGCCACCAAGATGGCTCCGGGGGGCTGCGCCCGCCGACCCCGCCGCGGGCTGGATGATTGACGGGCGGGTGGGGAGGGGGTGCGGCGGGGAGGCCGACGGCATCGCCGCTGCTCACTGCTCTCTCTTCCCCCCACACCTTGGGCACGGGAGGGACGCTGCATCGAGTGGGTGGGGGGACGACCACGACGAGCGCACGTGGGATGTGTGTGTGTGTGTGTGTGTGTTGGGGGCCTTTCCGTGGGTGCGTCGCGCTGGAAGGGGTGCGACGCTGGCGACCGGGGTGGGGGGAACGACCCGCCACCCGGGAGCCGCTGGCACATTTCTCTTGGCCTCAGGTGAAAGTCCCTGAAAACTACTTGTTGCATGCCAACTTTGCAGGAAAAAAAAAAAAAAAAAAAAGACAGGCATTGAGGGGAAGAAAAAAAAAAGGATGGAGTGAGTGAGTGGTTGCTGCATGAAAAAGGGCCGCAGGCTTTGCTTTTCCCATCCAGACATGCTCCGGTTTGGGGAGCGTCCTGGTTGAAGGCGTGCACAACCATCAGCTTTAACTCCCCCTTTCCCTCCTCACACGCCCCCCCCCCCCGAAATCTACCGGGTCACTGTAACCTGGGCACTGACCCTCTGGCACGGCTCTGGACCACTACCACAAGCAGCAGCAGCAGCAGCGGGAGAGGGGTTGGTGTGGGAGGCAGGCGGGGCTGCTTGAGGAGTGGGGGCTTTGGGGGTGCACCGAGTGTGGCGGTGCAAGGCAACCCTCGATGCATGCCTCAGATTACAGGGGATGGGGAAGGGAGACCACCTACCCTCCCCGGGGGGGGGGGGGGGCGAGCACTCTTGCGGAGTCCTGCAAAAAAAACAAAAAACAAAACCAAAACAGCAACCGAGTCTGGGTTACTACTCACTGACAGGGCCTCCCTCACCTTGCTCCAAATGGGAAGAGGTCTGCGATCTACAGGAAGTTGGCTACAGAGTTTTAAGCCGTGCCCACTTTTTGCAAGGAGGGACTCTTCAGTTAGCCTCCGTGGATGGCCATCTGGGTAGATTTCCCGCTTCCTTGGTCATGTGTTTGTTACAACTTAAAGTGGACAAGCCAGCGGCGCCTATGATTGATTGACCTGTTGGTAGCACGGGGTGCCTCAGGTGGGGGCGATGTAAAAAGGTTGGCTTGTCTTTGAACCTTTTGGGGGTGACAGGATGACTTCAGGGCCTAAAGTTCGGACCTTCTCTGTGCTTTAAAGCTCTTGGATGAGTTCCTGAAGAGAAAAGGGACTATATGGAATTGACTCCATAGGGCCCAGCGTAGACTGCGTCTTCATTTCCTTCTCCCGCGTGAAGCTTCAGAGCCCTGGGTGGATGGGACCGTGAGCCGCGCAGTGTGGCTCCTAGAGGTGTGTTTTTACAAAGCTGTGGGAGGTACCTATGCTTGCGATGATCGACGCTGCCTTACAGGACTCTTGTCCCCATCTTAAACTTCTGCCCTGGTACATGTTGACTGAGTTCTCTGACTGCTGATGTTGTTAAATGCTTTTGGACTTAACCCCCGCAACGTTAGGTTACTGTTACTGTCTTTACCAGGAAGCTGTAGATAGGATGCTTTGCAGAAGATACTTAAACATCTCTGTTGCAGCCTTCAGGAATAGTTTGAATCTTAAATCTTCCTCCTTGTGACTCCCCTTCTAGGTTTTCACTATGCACCCATAGCTTTAGAAATGTTTGATTTGCAGCCTTGCTGGGGGTTGGGGATGGGGTTCGATATGCCTTAACGAGGTACTTTTAGTTTTTGAAGGAGACTTTAGGCGTTTGAGATTTTTTTTTCTGGTTTTTGGAGGTAGGGTTTCACTCTAGCCCAGGCTGACCTGGATTTCACTATGTAGTCTCAGGGTGGCCTCAAACTCACAGTGATCCTTCCATCTCTGCCTCCAGAGTGTTGGGATTAAAGACCCCACCCCCAACAAGATTTTTTTTTTTTTTTTGAGGTAGTGTCTCACTCTAGCCTAAGCTGACCTAGAACTCTCTATATAGTCTTACGGTGGCCTCGAACTCACCATGATCCTCCTGCCCAAGCTCTGTCTCCCAAGTGGTGGGATTAAAGGCTTGTGCTGCCATGACCAGCCTGTTTGCCATTTTTTAAAAAGGTTATTTGTTTGCAAGCAGTAGAGAGAGAATGAGAATGGGCATGCCAAGACCTAGTGCCACCATAACTGAACTCCAGATGCATGTGCCACTTTGTGCATCTGGCTTTATGTGGGTACTGGGGAATCAAGCCCAGGCTTTCATGCTTTGAAAGTATGTGCCTTTAACTGCTGAGCCATTTCTCCAGCCTGACCTTTGTGATTTTTTTTTTTTTTTTTTTGAGGTAGGGTCTTGCTGTAGCCTAGGCTGAGGTGGAATTCACTATGTAGTCTCAGGGTGGCCTCGAACTCCCAGTGATCCTCCTACCTCTGCTTCCCAAGTGCTGGGGGCGTGTGCCACCATGCTCAAGAAAGTGGACCCTTTGGAAATCACCTTTTATTTTATTTATTTATTTATCTTATCTTATTTTTGTTTTTTTGAGGTATTGTCTCTAGCCCAGGCTGACCTGGAATTCACTGTGTAGTCTCAAGGTGGCTTCAAACTCAAGGTGATCCTTCCACCTCTGCCTGTCAAATGCTGGGATTAAAGACGTGCACCACCATGCCCTGCCTCCCACCTTTTCTTGTACTGCTTTAAATGGCATTTGACATTTTGTGGTCCTTAGTTGATTTTCTGATAACTAAAGCTAAATAGTAGCACTATAAACTTACTTTTTTTATTTCCAGGGTGGTTCTGTAGCAGTGTTCTTGGGTTGAGAGGAGAAAAGAAAAACCTGTTTGGAAGTTCCTCTCCTTTAAAATTCTAAGATAACAAATTGGTTTGTAGTACTGATTTTCTGTTGTATGCCAGTGAAAGTGTGTGTGTGTGTGTGTGTGTGTGTGTGTGTGTGTGCGCGCGAGCGCGCGCTTATAAAGTAGATGCTGTGTCTTAGCCTGGCTTGCCCAGCTGCCTCTAGTTAGAGTACCTGTTCACTGTCCAGTTATTTGCACGGGTTAGGATAGGAGGAAACCTGGATGTCCAGTGTGTGCATATGTGTGTGGGAGAGGTATGTGTTAGTAATGCAAACCTTGCCATGAATGCATTTAGGCTTAAATTATCCCCAAGGACATTAGTGTAGGCTTTATGAAGGAGGTGGTGAAAGTTGTGAAGGGTATGAAATTGCATTAGTTATTTCTATTAGCCCATTTGCATCTAAACTATAGCTAAGTGCTGGAAGAATTAATTACACTCCATTTACACTTCTGGAGTGTGGACCTTTAAAATGCTTTTAGAAATATTGATTCATATTTTATTGTTGAACTAATGTGTTGCTGTTGATGAGCTCATTATTTGAAACTTGAACATGAGGCTGTGTCACCCTCATGGTTGCTGAAGTTAATAAATAAAGGCTAGTTAAACACTGGCTAATGTTATGTAGATTGGTTACATAAAGAAAATTTGCATTACTAGGGATGAAAGATAGTTTTAAAGTAAAAATACATTTTTTTTTTTTTGTTCGTTGTGGGGGGAAAATTTAGAAACCTGCCTGAGAAATTCACTTGTAGAAGGAATCAGAAAGATAGATTCTATGTAACTTTAAAATCAGTCATTCTGGATGCTTGCTTAAGTAATTGTCTTGAAGCAGAGAATATTAAGAACCAGATAGGTTCCGCAGCTATTTGGGTGAATGGAGAGCTGGGGGGCATGTTAGAGAGGCTGGTTGTGCCCCTTAAATATCTGCTGACTAGGGGTATCACAGAATAATTTTAGGAAGCTAATTCCTCTGCCGTGTTTCCCTGTCAGTATGTTTTTGCTGTTCAGCATTTGATCAAACACTTTCTTTTCATCTCCATTTTAAGTTAATAGGCCTGCCTCCAAAAATTGACTCAGCCTCATAGAACAATTGCATTCTGACAGCTGACTTGGATTTACACAGAAGGGCTGCCGACTGTCTTGTCAGATGGACTTTCATAGGTTAAAAGCAAGCATTTGATTGGGGGGAAACTAGGGCTGTGTTTTGTGACCTTATAAATTCCTAGGTCTCTTCTGCTTTGTACCCTGAGATCTCATGGGAGCCACTAGGACAATTCTGACTGTGGATGGGGATGGGAAGAGTACGGAGGGAAAGCAGCCACAGCTTCCATTGTGTACAGGCAGCTGCGCCAAACATGTCAGGTTTGTCATTCATACAGAATTAACAGTTATTGCTCGTTCATTTTACAGAGGAGGAAGCCAAGGCCAAGAGAGGCACATCCATTTCTCTGTCCTCAGATAGCTACAAAATGATAAGCCTGCATTGACATCCAGGCCTGACTGGTGGTCTTGTTCTTGTCAAATAAATGGAACTGGGCACTTTAGGATTTTGACATTTAATTCAAGTGGTTTCTCATTTTCTGTTCTTGAAGTTTTTTTTTCTTTTTTCTTTTTTCTTGTTTCAAGGTAGGGTCTCGCTCTAGCCCAGGCTGACCTGGAATTCACTATGTAATCTCAGTGTGGCTTTGAACTCAAGGCGATCCTCCTACCTCTGCCTCTGTAGTGCTAGGATTAAAGGTGTGCACCACCACACCCGGCTTGAAGTTTTTTGAGAGGTGAGCATTATCAGGGCCTCCTGCCTCTGCAAGTGAACTCAGACTCATACACCCACTTGGTGCACCAAGCTTTTGTGGGTACTAGGGTTCCATTCCATGGAACTTAGGCCATCAAGCTTTGTAAGCAAGTACCTTTAGTGGCTGAGCTATTGCTCCAGCCCTGTTTGTAAAGTTTTTAACCTGGCTGTCATGGACTTCCAGACCACAGAGCCTTCAAAACTGCACACTCATACTGGTGAATGGGCACTTTTTAATTTTTTTAAATTTTCCAGTTAGGGTCTTCCCTCTAGTCCAGGCTGACCTGGAATTCACTGAAGTTTCAGGGTGGCCTTGAACTCACGGCCTCCCATGTGCTGGGATTAAAGGCGTACGCCACCACCCCCCGGCTGGATGGGCACTTTGTTTTCCTGAAAATACATCCAACTTTTCTGCTTGAATATATGTATAATGTTTCCACTCCCAAGTGTAAAAGAGAAGCTCCAATCTAGTATTGTCATTGAGTAGTTGAATCGTAAGGATGTGAGTGCAGTGATGGCCTGTTAAGACTGGCAGGAGTTGGAGGGGTGAAGCCTGCAGCTTTGCACACTTGCACTGAGCATAAACCCTAGTCTGAACTGAACACGGACTGAGCTGTGTGGTGCTCAGTCTTCGTGGAGGGAAGACCCGTGCACACCGAAGTGATAGCACTTCCCAGTTGCGGCTCTCAGGACACGAGCCCTCACGCCCAAGGACATCCATTATTGATGATGAATATGAACTTCTCTGCTGGGCATTCATCTGCTAGCTCTGCATCATCCTTGGAAGAAATAAAGAAATAACTATCCAAGAAATCTTCTGCATTAAGTGTAAGAAGACGTTACCCCAGTGAACTATGGAGACAGTAAAGATATAAATGTATTCCTTTCCACCATTCCTTGAAAAAGAAAGTGGAGCATGTGTTGAAAGGTTGGAAGAGCAGCTCCTCCTTCCTTGGGGGCCAAACCTTAGTGGGCAGGCCTATTTGTTTTTGCTTATCCCTAGATCCATCCAAGTATGCTTGCTGCTTTTCTGGCCCTTGATATTTATTGAGTGAGGTAGATAGTGGGTCTTATGGGTTTGTATTAGAGACAACAGTTTCATTTAGCCTGGGTAATTAATTGTAGGATTACTTTTTTTTTCTTCTTTTTTCGAGGTAGGGTCTCACTCTAGCTCAGGCTGACCTGAAATTCAATCTGTAGTCTCAGGGTAGCCTCGAACTCACGGTGATCCTCCTACCTCTGCCTCCCTAATGCTGAGATTAAAGGCGTGCGCTACCATGCCCGGTTTGTAGGATTAGTTTTTGTTGAAATGTTCAAAACTTGCTTGGTTAGATAGAAAGAATGGCTTTCTGGTTCCATAAACCGACTGGTATTAAATGCCGGGTTGTCTGAGAATGATCTGTGTTGGGGGTATGTGTGTTTCAGAGAGCCGTATCTGGCATTGTAGAAGTCTGAAGATGTCCTTTTCCTAATAAAACACTGCGTAGTGATAATAAAACCCCTCATGTGGACAGTTGTTATGGATGTACAGATGCTTGAAACCCTAGTGGTAGTGGGACTAAGAACTTGTTATTCAAAATCATCATATATGCCTTAAGAAAAACCTTGCTTGGAGTGAAATTTCTGAAGTCTAGAGAATGTGGATTCATAACAAAACTATAGTTAGATTGATCGTCATAATTAAAAGAACAAATGCACTTGCCTAGTATGTGCAAGGCTCTGAGTTCCGTGCCTAATATTGCAAGGAAACAGAAGAGCCAAGTGCAGTTCTTTAATATGTTAGAGAAGAAGTTTGTAGAGGACAAGGGTCTAGGTCCCACCTGGTAAGGACAGGGACAGCTGTGATTGACAGTTCTTCATCTAAGGCATGGGGCCTTTCTCTTCTCCTTGCTGCAGTTGGGCAGTGTTGTAGGAGAGAGATCCAGAAGTGTGTCCATTTTGGGGGGGGGGTTTGAGGTAGGGTCTCATTCTAGCCCAGGCTGACCTGGAATTCACTATGTAATGTCAGGCTGGCCTTGAACCCTCAGTGATCCTCCTACCTCTGCCTCCCGAGTGCTGGGACTAGCCACCACACCTGGACCGCCCCCTCCCCACCAGAAGCGTGTCTCATGATTAGATGTGTAACAAAGCCAGGCATTCTTCAATTATATATTGAGTTAAGTGGTTGCTTTTTTCCCTCTAATTAGCTTTGATTTTGAGTCTTTCTGTTGCAGAGCTAGGGATGTGACTCAGTTATTAGAGTGCTTGCTTAGCATGCCAGAAGACTGGGTTCAATCCGCAGCACCGCATAAAACTTGATGTGGTGGCACCCACATGTAACCCCAGCCAGCCCTCAGGAGCTGAAGGCAGGAGGATCAGAAATTCAGTTAGCCTGGGCTACATGAGACCCTGTATCTCCCCATCCATCCATTCATCCATCCATCCATCTATCTATATGTTACTGATGAGCCTAGGTGTTGTGGCTGTAGCTGCTTGGGAGGTTGAGAGGCAGGAGGACCACTTGAGCCCAGGAGTTCCAGGCCAGCCTGGGCAACATATAGCAAGACCCTATCTCAAAGAATCAAACAAAATCAAACAAGAAAAAGCTCCTAAGGAACAAGTGCTTACTATGTGTTGAGCACTGGGCTTTGCTTTAACTTGACAAAGTAGATGGAAGTTGCCCAGTCTTGACGACGAAGCCAGTAGTAGCAAAGTCACTTGTCAGTCACTTGAGCAAGCCAGTAGCAGAGTGCTGTTTCAAAGCCTAGTGTGACAGTCTAAGACACTTCTGTTTCCCGAGACTGCTTCACATGGCACTTGCTTGTGACGAGTTTATGTGAACTGATGGAATTCAGAGCTGGGTTTAAACCAGAACTATTGACTGACTGAACAACGAGTTTGTAACTTCAACTGAGAAAACCCTCTACCCCCTTAGAGACTTATTCTGTATCCCCTTGTCCCCCTCAATCACAGGAAACTAGTTCCAACTTTTCCACCGAGAGCTGGGCTGCCAAGTATGGGAAGAGGAGACCAGTGACTCAAGTGTACAGCTATCACTTGATGGCACTTCCGTTGTTTTTGGCCATTGGGAAAATTGGACTGGCTGAAGTGTTCTGGTATTTAAAGATTTTTTTTTTTCTTTTCCCTAGGTAGACTGTCAGTCTGGCCCAGGCTGACCTGGAATTCACTGTATAGTGTCAGGGTGGCCGCGAACTCACAGCATCCTCCTACCTCTGCCTCCTGAGTGGTGGGGTTAAAGGTATGCGCCACCACATCCAGTTTTAAAGGAATTACTGATGTGAGACATACCTTCCTGTGGCTGACATTTTAGAGCTATTCCTGGTGTCTTGCAGGGCTTTGACGAGAGATCCTATCCCACGAACGCTGTCTTTCTGACTGCGCCAGCGACAGTCCCGACTGTAAGAACCCGAAAGCAGTGGATTGTCCCTGCTCTTCCCTTCGGCAGATTTTTATCAGAGTCCTGTGTCCCCAGATTCTAGATGGAGCTCAGCAGCCAATGTAAATGAATACAACTCAGTCCTTGCCTGGGGGCATCTGAGTGGGAGTGGGGGGAACAGACAGCAAGCAGACACTTACCTTACTTTGGGACATGTCCCGTGTGGTAGGACACAGCCTGTAAGATACTGCAGGACCCCTGGGAGAGGAAACTTGGTCCTTGTGCTGAGTTTGGGCTGTGCAACCCATTGTATGTCACAATACAGTATGTGGTATTTGAGCAGTCTGGCCTTTTCCAACTCATTTTTACCTACCTTTGAGGTTAAAGCTGATAACCCTTTGTGGAGACGTGCCTTTGTACCTGTCAAACAGAACAGGCAGCAGGCAAAAGAGTGGAGGCTCTTTGTTCCATTTGTAGCCTGAACTCAATGTTTTAGAATCTGACTTTTAGCAGCTCTGTTGACTTATGATAGTGTGAAAAGGATAAGGTCAGCCGGCCCATTGTGGTTCAAAGGAGAGCATTTTATTTTTATTACTCTTAAGATGTGTTGTAAGAGTTCATATTAATCCCTTCTCTTTTCAGCAGCCAGTGTGATATGGTTGTTTAGAAAATGGATGTGAGAGTTGATTTGGTGAAAGTAAACTTTGAAGATACTAGAGGTTTGATGAGAAAAAATGTTTGAGTGGGAACTTCTGGTCTCCTGGAATACAGGCTGCTACATTGTAAACTAAAAGTAAGGATGGCTCAGTTTTCAGATCCCATCCAGTGATGTAAGATTTGCTTAAAGCTTAGTTTTCTATTCTTCTCTCTTTCTCTTTTTTTGTTTTTTCGAGGTAGGGTCTCATTCTAGCTCAGGCTGACCTGGAATTCACTATGTAGTCTCAGGGTGGCCTCAAACTCACGGCAATCCTCCTACCTCTGCCTCCCGAGTGCTGGGATTAAAGGTGTGTGCCACCACGCCTGACATCTCTCTCTCTTTCTCTCTCTCTCTCTTTTTTTTTTTTTTTTCCTAGGTAGGGTCTCATTCTAGCTCTTTCTGACCTGGAATTCACTATGCAGTCTCAGACTGGCCTGAACTCACGGTGATCTACCTCTGCCTCCCAAGTGAGTGCTGGGGCTTAAAGGCGCGCACCAACACATGCAAATACAGTTATTAAAATTTCCTGCCCTTTCTCTTTCTGAATTAAAAAGAACAACAAAAAAATGTTTTTTGTTTGTTTGTTTGTTTGTTTTGTTTTTCAAGGTAGGGTCTCACTGTAGCTCAGACTGACCTGGAATTCACTCTGTAGTCGCAGGGTGGCCTCAAACTCCCTGTGATCCTCCTACCTCTGCCTCCCAAGTGCTGGGATTAAAGGCATGCGCTACTAGCCCAGCTTCTCTGTAGCTCTTTTAAAAAATTATTTATTTATTTGTTTGAGAGAGAGAGGGAGAGATAAAGAGGTAGAGAAAGAGAGAGAACAATGGGTGCGCCAGGGCCTTCAGCTATGCATGTGCCACCTTGTGTATCTGGCTTATGTGGGTATTGGGGAATCAAACCTGGGTCCTTAAGCTTCACAGTCAAGTGCCTTAACTGGTAAGCCATCTCTCTAGCCCTCTTTTTTAAAATTATAAAAGCGAGCCAGGCATGATGGTGTACGCCTTTAATCCCAGCACTCTGGAATGACAATTTTATTGTAGAATACTTGGAAAACACAGAAAATATGGAATGGCCGGGTGTGATGGCGTACACCTTTAATCCCAGCACTCTTGAGGCTGAGGTAGGAGGATCACTGAGTTCAAGGCCAGCCTGAGACTAAAATAAAATGTGGAATAGTAAACCTTACTGTGTTAGCCTTTTGTGATTTAGAAATTCTTTTATGCTTCCTCCTTGCGATCTTATTGCAATTTTGTTTTGTTTTTTGAGGTAGGGTCCTGCACTAGCCCAGGCTGACCTGGAATTCAGAGCTGGGACTAAAGTTGTTTGCCATCACAACCACTGAGCTTGTTGGAAATTTTAAAGAAAACTAGGGCCCCCCGTGTCTGCCTTGTGTTTTTTTAAAAGTTTTAATTTTTTATATTTAATTATTTATCTGAGACACACATACACACAGAGAATGGGCACATCAGGGCCTCTAGCCACTGCAAATGAACTCCAGATGCATGCACCACTTTGTGCATCTGGCTTACGGTGGGTCCTGGGGAATTGAACCTGGGTCCTTAGACTTTGCAGGTAATCGCCTTAACTGCTAAGCCATCTTTTCAGCCCACCTTGTGTGTTTTCTTTTCTTTCTGTTTTTGTTGTTTTGTTTTTCGAGATAGGGTTTTACTTTAGCCCAGGCTGACCTGGAATTTATTATGTCGTCTCGGGGTGGCCTCGAACAATCCTCCTACCTCTGCCTCCCGAGTGCTGGGATTAAAGGTGTGGTCCACCATGCCCCGCTGTGTGTTTTCTTGTTACTAAATACTCCAAAACATTTTCAGTGACCGTGTAACATGTCCTTACCTCGAACCTCTGTGTTTCTTCTGCCTGTTGTCAGGGGGTTTCTAGAATTCGGGTGACTGAGCATGAGCACGTTTAAGGCCTTTACTCCGTACTGTCAGCTTGCTCTGCAGAAGAGCAGTGTTAGCTTATACTCTCATGCTGGAGAGACGGCTCAGCCATTAAGGCTCCCTTGGGTGTTTGGTTAGCAGCAGCAGGCTGTGCTTGTGCTCTGGGCAAGGTCACGGTGGCTGTCTAGGCAGATAGCTGTGCTTGGAGGCCTGGAGGAGTCTTGAGGACACAGTGCACACTTGAGTGTGGCTCAGGAGTTGCGGCTGCCCAGCCTCTTTCTTTCTCACTTACTGGCTCTTTATGAACAACCTGGGCCGGGTGTAGTGGCGCATGCCCTCGGGAAGCAGAGGTAGGAGGATCTCCTGAGTTGGAGGTCACCCTGAGACTACATAGTGAATTCCAGGTCAGCCTGGGCTAGAGGGAGACCCTACCTTGGGGGCGGGGAGTTAACCAAAAAACAAAAAAACCTCAGTTCAGGAAGGCCAAATGAATCCGTCCTTGAATTCTGAGTGGCACTGTCAGTTGTTGGCGGGCAGAGGTGTGCATAGAGCCAAGTGCTAGACTCGCTGGTGCGTCTGCACTGCAGATCTGTGGGCCGAAGACAGCTTCCAGATACTTGGTTCCTGTTAAATGTCCAGAAATTTTATATGTAGATCAACTCTTGTTGAAAAATTGAGAGATCTGGCAACATTGGTCCACATTCTCATGTGGTCACAGCCTGTTCAGCAGCCCTCCCTTTCCAGTGGGTGTGAGTTCTCCAGGCCACAAGTCCTCTGGCGTCACCCAGCTTATTCCTCTCACTGACAGTTACATTTCCCAGTGTCTGGCCTCTGTGGGCTTTGGAGTTTGCCCATCTTTGAATGTTCTAAACGTGTTGGCAAATCTCCTTGCTGTCCTTCTGCAAGCATCTTGCATGTGAGATGTCCTCCACCGGACCCTTGGAGCTTCAAGTTATGCTCCCAGAGAAGGCCACACTGGGCCTGCTGTGAGCAAAGGGTGCTCTCTCGCTTGTGTTCTCTCACTCTCCTTCTCCCTCCCTGGCCTCTCACTGTGTAACTCAGTGACCCTCAAACCCACAATCCTCCTGCCTCAGCTTTGAAAGTGCTGCTTTTACAGGAATGAGCCACCAGCCATTATGCTTGGCTTCTTTTGGATTTCTTTCTTTTCCTTTCTTTGAAATAGGATTTGATGTTACCCAAAGGGGCTTATAAGTTGAACTCTGCTGTGTAGATCAGGATGACTTTGAACTCCTGATCCTCTTACTCTTGCCAGGATTAGACACGAGCTCTTCTCCTCCCCTTGCCTTTGTTTTGGATTGTTCTTCCCCATCCACACCGCACCTTTCCCTAGAGCTGGGCGTCGAATGGAGGGCCTCAAGCATGCTGCTGTACAAGTACTCTACCACTGACTTACATTCCCAGCTTTCTCTTAGATTTTTTTTTTTTTTTTTTTGGTTTTTCGAAGTAGGGTCTCACTATATTCCAGGCTGACCTGGAATTCACTATGTAGTCTCAGGGTGGCCTCAAACTCACAGCGATACTCCTACCTCTGCCTTCCGAGTGCTGGGATTAAAGGCGTACATGCATCACCACCGCCCGCCTCTTGGATTTCTTGAAGGCTGAATGAAGTCTCAGGGTCATTTGGCCTGCCTTCATTGAGATTTTCCCTTCCTCCCTCCTCCTCCCTCCCCCCTTTTAATTTGTTTGGTAATTAGTCTCACTAATACTAGTGCCCAGGCTGCCCTTGAACTCATGGCATTCCTACTGCCTCAGCTTCCCAGGTCCTGGAATCACGTGCGTGAGTCAGCATTCCCTGGTCTGCTTGTTTGCTTGCTTTTAACTGCAAGAGATACCTTTGAGGTGAAGGGCACGTTGGAATGTCATGACTCAACTCTCCTTGTACAATGAGGGAACTGTGGCAAGGGCCTCTGGTCTTTGGTCATAAGAGAATCTGGGCTTGGAGCTTGGAGCTTGGATCTGGGGCTAACAGTGGTTTTTCTAGAACCACTTTGATGGTTGAGTTCCAAAAATCTTCCATGAGCCTGGAGTGTTAGGGTTCCTGGTGACAGCTGCTGGCATGTATGCTGGAGAAGAAAATATCTCAGCCTGGCTGTAGACTTTTTTTAAAATTCATCTTCTCATCTGGGAGTGAATTCTGTCCCAGAAGGCAGTCTACCATTTAGGGGGTCTTGGTTGCCAAAGCTTGTCTCATACTTGACATAAAATACTTTTCTTTGTACCTAATCATGTATTTTTTTTTCTTAAATGCATTTGACATTGTGTTCAGCAGCTTTGTGCAAATTTTTATTATTATTATTTTTTTATATCAGTGGGTACCAAGAGACTTGGCATCTTTTCACATAGTACCTCAGTCTTGGAGTAGATGGTGAGCAGACAGTGAATGGTATGTGAAGAATGTTGCAAGCTTGACTTGGAAAGCAATTTCAGAATTCTCATCAAGTTAGCCAAAGAGTGATCCAGAGGCAAGTGACTTTGTCCTCAGGATGCTGGGCCTGCCTGCCTCTTGCTGACCTCACTTCTTCTTGCCTGATGGTGCCTAAACCACCTTTCATTATCTTCCTGTCAGCCTTTTCCTTTTCCACCAGATTTATCTTTCTAAAGTAACCTGGTGAGATCAGCCCTTGATCAGAATCTTTCATGATGTGGGGCTGGAGGAATGGCTTAGCGGTTAAAGCGTTTGCCTGGGAAGCTTAAGGACCCAGGTTCAATTCCCCAGTACCCATGTATGGCAGATGCACAAGGTGGTACATGTGTCTGGAGCTTGTTTGCAGTGGCTGGAGGCCCTGGCACATCCATTCTCTCTTTCTCTTTGCCTATCTCTCTCTCTTTCAAATAAATAAAGAAAAGAAAGAAATCTTTTATGGTCGCTGAATGAATGGGACTTGGGCTTTCCTCTTGTGCCTTTTATTTCAGTTGTCCTTCTGCTGAAAACATTTTCTCCACATCTGATCCCTATTTTTGCCCTCTATTTTCCCCACACTTCCAGCTCTTTAGCCTGTAGTCACACTGTTATTCCAGTCAAGTGCTTCCTAGTTCTACCAGCTTGTCCCTTTGAGGCAGAATACTCCATCCCTTGGTACTCTGCATATAAAACTCAGATATTGAGCTGAAATGCTTCTAGATCTGAATACCTTGGGATAGCATAGGGAGGGGATGTGACTGTGAAGGGAGAACTCTATGGTTGTAGCAACTGTTCACAAGCAGTTTTCAGATATGGATAGACCAACCTCTTAAAATAATGTAATCCTACTGGGGGCATGGTGGCACATTCCTGTGATGGCAACACTCAGGAGGCTGAGGCAGAAGAATCCTGAGTGTGAGGCCAGTCTGTGATATATAAAAAGACCCTGTGTCAGGAAACCGCACCACTCACATTGCTTGTGCTCATGGAAATAACACTCTGTACCTTCACCCTGCCTGGTATGTGACAGCGCTGGAACATTTTCTGAGCATCCCAGAGAAGAAAACATCTGTCTGATTGTAGACTCTCTCTCTCCCTCTGTATGTGTGTGATTATGGGTGTGCGGTGTATGCATCTGTGTGCTGATGCCCATGCCTCAGGAGCATGCGTGGAGAGGCCAGAGGAGGAGCATGTTAGGTGTCTTCCTGGTGAGCTTCCACCTTATTTCCTTGGTTAGACTGGCTGATCAGTGAGCCCCAGCCATTCTCTTGTGACTCGGTGTCTTCCTCAGTGCTGAGTTTATAGGCATGTACAGCCAGAGCTGGCTTATTTATTTATTTATTTTGTTTTTTTAAGGTAGGGTTTCACTCTAGCTCAGGCTGACCTGGAATTCACTATGTAGTCTCAGGGTGGTCTCGAACTCAAGGTAATCCTCCTACCTCTGCCTCCCAAGTGCTGGGATTAAAGGCGTACGCCACCTCACCCAGCTTTGTTTGGTTTTTTGAGGTGTGGTCTCACTTAGCTCAGGTTGACCTGGAATTCACTCTGTAGTCTCTGAGACTACAGTCGAACTCCTGGTGCTCCTACTACCTCTGCCTCTGCTGGGATTAAAGGCATGTACCACCATACCTGGTTTTGGCTTTTGTTGTTGTTGTTATCCTCCGCACCCCCCCAAAGATACTGTGTATTTAACTCAGGTCCTCATGCTTGTGTAGCAGGCGCTCTTACCTATGACCCATCTCACCAGCCTCTCAGTTTTTGTCTTATTGTGCTTTAAAAAAAATTATTTATTTATTTAAGGGAGGGAGTGACAGGGAGGGAGAGAGAGAGAGAATGGGTGCGCCAGGGCCTCCAGCCATTACAAAGGAACTCTAGACACATGCGCTCCTTCCTGCATGTGGCAAACGTGGGTCCTGGAGAATTGAACCTGGGTCCTTTGGCTTTGCACAGAAACACCTTAACTGCTAAGCCATCTCTCTAGCCCTTGTTGTGTTTTTTAAAGGTAAGGTCTTACTCTAGCCCAAATTGACCTGGAATTCATTCTGTAGTCTCAGGTAGCCTCAAACACACGGTGATCCTCCTTTCTCTGCCTCCTGAGTGCTGGTATTAAAGGCAGGTGCCATCACTCCTGCCCGACTGAGATTTTAAAGATGTGTTTTATTTAAACGTACATGGTATTTTGGCATTACTTACTTACTAAACTTAAAAAACAGGTACTTTATGGTATACGTAGCTCCAGAGTGCCTGTCAGTGACAGCTGTGTATGAGTACTTAAATGCATGCCATATTGCTACTTCAAACATTTCCTACTCCTCTGAAAGCCAGGCATCATCTTGGGTTTAAGCCTGGGAGGGAAGCAAGCAGTCTTTATTTATTTATTTTTTATTGTAGAGAAAATTGGCACACCAGGGCTTCAAGCCACTGCAGACATCTCCAGATGTATGCACCGCTTTGTGCATCTGGCTTGTGTGGGTCCTAGGGAATCGGACCCAAGTCGTTTGGCATTGTAGGCAAGCGCCTTGGAACCTCTAAGCCATCTTAAACTATTTTTACTAAGTAAACCTATTTTGAATATTTTTTTTATTAAAAGGCATGTGCCACCATAGCCAACATTTTAAAAATTGTATTTAGCCGGGCATGGTGGCGCACGCCTTGAATCCCAGCACTCGGGAGGCAGAGGTAGGAGGATTGGCGTGAGTTTGAGGCCACCCTGAGACTATATAGTTAATTCCAGGTCAGCTTGGGCCAGAGTGAGACCCTACCTCAACCCCCCCCCCAAAAAAAAATTTGTATAAAGGCAGGTAGAGAATGGGTGTGCCAGGGCCTCCAGCCACTGCAAATGGACTCCAGATGCATGTGCCACCTTGTACATCTGGCTTACATGGGTACTAGGGAGTTGAACCTGGGTCTTTAGGCTTCACAGGCAAGCACCTTAACTGCTAAGCCACTTTCCCAGACCTTATCACTATTTTTAAAAAGCATTTTATTTATTTGTAAGTGGGGGTGGGGGTATAGGCATGCCAGGGCCTCTTGCCATTGCAAACAAGCTCCAGATGCATGTGCCATTTTGTGTATCTGGCATTACTTGGGTACTGGGGCATTGAATCTGGGCTGCCAGGCTTTGCAAGCAAGTGCCTTTAACTGCTGAGTCATCTCTCCAGCCCAGGAAAGTAGTATTGTTTTAAATATTTATTTATTTATTTGCAAACACACACACACACACAGAGAGAGAGAGAGAGAGAGAGAATTGGCACACTAGGGCCTCTGGCTGCTGCAAACTAACTTGAGATGCATGTACCATTGTTGTGTATCTGGTTTTATATGGGTACTAGAGAATTGGATTAGGTTTTGCAGGTTTTTGCAGGCAAGCGCCTGTCCGCTGAGCCTACGTCTCCATCCTGGAAGCACATTAGGAGACTATAGTCATGTTTCTAAAGCGGTCAGTAGACTATGCATAAAAGAATTTTATATCTCAATTTAGTATTTGTTTTTTTTTAATTCTATGGTGTCCATTGTAAACATTCAGCAAATTAGTTGCTTAGTTGTACTTAGTTTTTGGTATGTTAACACCTCCCTCCTTATATCCCTCCCTCCCTCCTGCCTGCTGTTTTGTGTGGATTGTATAGATTGAACACCAGGACCTTCAGGAATATTTCAGGAACAATCTGTGATGTTGTATTTCACTTGTGTTAGAGAGTTTTCAAAGCTTCCTTGTCATGTTATGTTCAGGTATGTTCCAGTGCTAGTCACCAAATGTCATCTTTGTCCTAGGCATTACATGAACAGCTAATACCTTGTTTGGAAGTTTTGGTGTTACTAGGTTAAATCTGTAGGGCACATAGAAACTGGTTTGTGGTATTGGATGTGCCATGAGGGTGATTTCAAGTTCCAGTGGCAGTGATAATTTTTGTATTTCCTGTTTCTTGTGTTTAAATTCGCAGGCTCAACATTGCATCACCATAGGTTTTCACATTTAATGAATATTTATGTTAAGCTGAGTTCTATACGAGTGAGGTGGTTTCTGACTTGATTATAGCTTGCTGTATGCTGTGGCCAGGAGTACCCTACAGACAACAGAGTTGGCACACGTCTTAGCATGCCAGGCCTCAGCGGATGTGGTTAGGGACCATGGTAAGTGGTGCCTTAGTTACCATGCCAACCTTATTTTTTGGAATGGGGGGAACTACTCTTTTTCTTTTTTTCTTTTCCTCCCGAGGTAGTGTCTCCCTCTAGTCCAGACTGACCTGGAATTCACTTTGTAATCTCAGGGTAGCCTCAAACTCAATTTGATCCACCTACCTCTGCCTCCCTAGTGCTGGGATTAAAGGCGTGTGCCACCACACCTGGCTTGGGGGGTGGCTCTTAAACAGCCAAAGTATGGGGGCAAATGGTTTTGGATATTCCATGTAAAATAATTCCCTGTAGGTGTTCCTTCAAAGGAGATGTTGTAGAAAGCCCCAGAATTCTTACTATGTACTGGATAGCATTAGTTAATTTTCTTTTGTAAACTTGTTTCAATTGTTCTTTTGCAAACCTGGGGGATATTATCTGGTTGGTTTTCCATGTGGGTGTAAGTTCTTCACATGCTGAATTGTAAACAGGGAATCTCTTTCTGAACACAGCCCCACTCCTACCCACCACCACCACCCCTTGTTCTCTGGTAACACTGCCATGTGATAGCTGATGGGAGAGGGTGGAGTAGAATAGGAGAAAGGGTGGTGTGGGGCAGGTCCTGCCCTTGCTCTTTCTCTTCATTTTCCCTTTACCCTCCATTCTGGGACAGCTCTTCTTTTCTTTTCCTTTCCTTTCTGGGTTTTCAAGGTAGGGTCTGGAATAGTCTCTGGGTGGCCTTGAACTCACGTGTGATTCTCCTACCTCTGTCTTCCAAGTGCTGGGACTAAAGGTGTGCACCACCATACCTGGCTTGGGAAGGTCTTTCTTTCTGCTCCCTATTCTTTATGTATTCTTTTATTTTATTTATTTATTCAGTTTTGGTTTTTTGAGGTAGAGTCTCACTCTGGCCCAGACTGACCTGGAATTCCCTATGTAGTCTCAAGTTGGCCTTGAATTCATGGTGATCCTCCTACCTCTGCCTCCCCAGTGCTGGGATTAAAACCTTGCACCACCATGCCTGGCTTAATATTATTATTACTTTAATGAGAGTGATGGAGAGAGGGAAAGAGAGAGGGGGAGGGAGAATTGGTGTGCCAGGGCCTGCAGCCACTGTACTCAAAGTCCAGACGCGTGCTGCCTTGTGCACGTGCTCCACCTTGTGCATCTGGCTTACATGGGATCTTGGGAGTCAAACCTTGATCCTTCTCAGGCAAGTGCCTTAACTGCTAAGCCATCTCTCCAGCCCTCTGTTCCCTATTCTTATGTATCAGTAAAGTCATTGCTATAGGTGTTTTTTTTTCTTTTTAATATTTACTTAATTAATGACAGTGTGGGGAGGGTTGCCAGGGCCTCCAGCCACTGCAAACAAGCTCCGGATGCACATGCCACTTTGTGCTTCTGGCTTTACATGAGTACTGGGAAATCGAACCTGGTCCTTAGGCTTTGCAAGCAAGTGCCTTCACCTGAGCAATCTCTCCAGCCCGTTATTAATATTTTTTTAGATAGGGTTTTACTCTGCAGCCCCATCTGATCTAGAACTATGTAGCCCAGACTTGAACTTGTGTCTATCCTCCTGAGCTTCTTGAGTAGCTGCGATTTCAGACATGCCCAACCAGACCTGGCTGTATGTGGGCTCTTATGCTAGCCCACTCTCAAATGTTGGCAGGTGAAGTTGGGGTTGAAAGCAAGCCACAATGTTGCTCACTCCTTTGCAAGTGGTGTCTGTCATGATGGGTTCTGTAGCACTTGGTGTTATGCAGTGCAGTGTCAGAAAGAGAGTGGTGGGATGCAGAGGGGGACGGGAGTTGGTGTTCTCGCACTGCATTACAGGAGAGGCCTGAGCCATTGGTGGTGCACCATGCCCAGATTCAGCAGCTCAGGCAGTCTGGTGGGATGAAGGGCGTCTCCTCAAGTCTTAGCAAACACAGAAACAAAGCTCCTGTCCCTTTGACCTGAAATCACGTCTGTATTTCAGAAGAGCATCTGACATACATGATCCTGGCTTGCAGAAGCAGGATCAACTCTGACACTCCATTAGAATGGAAAAATAGTCTTCCTAAAGGACTTTGTGCAAATTATTAAAAAAAAAAACCCTGCCTTTTCCTTAAGTCACGTGAGTCCTGTTTAAGGTCTAGCATGAGGACAGATGTGAGCACATCCCCTAGAATTGTCCAGTGCACCCTCAAGGTGTGCCTTGCAGCTGGTAGAGCATCTGTTTGCAAGTTGCTATTTCAACACTTCCTCCTCTGCCATGCAATTCCCCCCTCGGAGACTGGGGAACCATGTTAGAATTGTATGAAGTTAGGAAACAGACACCAAGGGGTGTCTAGGGTTTAGTATGTGGATGTGTGCCTCTGCTTTGCCTGCTTTTTGAAACTTTTAAAAAATATTTTATTCATTTTTATTTATTTATTTGAGAGCAACAGACAGAGAGAAAGAGGCAGAGAGAGAGAAAGAGGCAGAGAGAGAGAGAGAGGCAGGGAGAGTTTTTTTTGTTTGTTTGTTTTTTGTTGTTTGGGTTTTGTTTTTTTTGAGGTAGGGTCTCACTCTAGCCCAGGCTGACCTGGAATTCACTATAGAGTCTCAGGGTGGCCTCGAACTCACGGTGATCCTCCTACCTCTGCCTCCGGAGTGCTGGGATTAAAGGCGTGTGCCACCACGCCCGGCAGAGAGAGTTTTTTAAAAAATATTTATTTATTTGACGGGGGGGGGGGTTAAGGGAGGGGCAGATAGAGAAAGAGAGAATGGGCATGCCAGGGCCTCTAGCCACTGTAAATAGACTCCAGACACTTGCACCCCCTTGTGCATCTGGCTTACATGGGCACTGGGGAATCGAACCCTGTCCTTTGGTTTTGCGGGCAAGTGCCTTAACTGCTAAGTCATCTCTCCAGCCCCTGCTTTTAAAACATTTTGTGCTAGCTCTGACTACAGGACAGGGCCTCAAACTTTGGGTAACTTGTGTTTTCTCTTTAAAAAAAAAAATTTTTTTTTTTTTTAAAATTTGAGAGAGAGAGAGAGAAAAGAAAAGCAGATAGAGATTGGTCACACCAGGGACTCTAGCCACTGCAAAGGAACCCCAAATGCATGTGCCACTTTGTGCATCCTACTTTACATGAGGCCTGGGGAATCAAACAATGGCTCCTTAGGCTTGTAGGCAAGTGCCTTAACTGCTGAGCCATCTCTGCAGCCTGTGTTTTTTCTTTTCTTTTTATTTTGGTTTCTCGAGGTAGGGTCTCGCTCTAGCCCAGGCTGACCTGGAATTCACTATGTAGTCTTAAGGTAGTCTTGAACTCACAGTGATCTTCCTACTACTGTCTCTTGAGTGCTGGGATTAAAGGTGTGAGCCACCATGCCTGGCTGTTTTTTCTTTTTATTTATTTCATATTTATTTTGATAGAAAGAGAGGGGGAGAGAGAGAATGGGTGTGCCAGGGCCTCCAGCCACTGCAAATAAACTCCAGACACTTGCACCCCCTTGTGCATCTGGCTTATGTGGGTCCTGGAGAATCGAATTGGGATCCTTTGGCTTTGCAGGCAAACACCTTAACCTCTAAGCCATCTCTCCAGCCTTCTTTTTCCATTTAAAACAGTTTTTATTTACTTGCAAGCAGAGAGAGAGAGAGAGAGAGAGAGAGAGAGAGAGATTGAGAATGAAAAGGGGGGGGGAGTGGATGCACCAGGGCCTCTTGCCACTGCAAACAAGCTTCAGATGCATGTGCCACTCTTTGCATCTGGCTTTACATGGGTACTGGGGATTTGAATCTAGGCCACCAGGTTTGGCAAGCAAGTGCCTTTAACTGCTAAGCCATCTCTCCAGTCAACTAACTCGTGTTTTAATTAGTAGTCCTTTTGTGGGGTAAAATGGCACTATCATTTTATGGGAGAAAATACATATCCTAATCAAATTGCAAGTTAATTTTTGTATTCAATCTGTTTTGTGTATAAATTCTATTTAGTTCTTAATAACTGGGCCTTTAGCCAGCTGTGTTTGAGAGGTTGGGACCACAGGTGTTGTCAAGCATTGGCATAGGTATTAGGAGCAGTAGTTTCTAGCTTTGCAGAGCCCCCAGAGGTTGTTAGGCTCCAATCTAGCTTGTTTTAAGCTCTGCAGGGCACACTGGTTCCGAGTTCCTGACGTTGGGAGAGGCAGCCAGACTGCCTGGTTTACACCCCAACACCTGCTCCTAGGATTACTATTCACCCCAGGTAGATAAGGCTCATAACAGACCAGAGAAACGGCTCTGAGTCTAGCTTGGTGAACCAGTGAGTTATATTGGGATTACTTCCAGGAGCATGGATGGGCTTGATATGTAGCTGGAGATGGCCTTAAACTCTTTAAAAATATTTTATTTTTATTTATTTATTTGAGAGAGAAGAAAAGAGACAGGGAGGGAGGGAAAGAGAGAGAGGAAGAGAGAATGGGTATGCCAGGTTATCCAGCCACTGCAGACAAACACCAGATGCATGCACCACCTTGTGCATCTGACTTACATGGGTCCTGGGGAATGGAACCTGGGTCTTTTGGCTTTGCAGGCAAATGCCTTAATCACTAAGCCATCTCTCCAGCCGGACCTTAAACTCCTGATCCTCCTGCCTCCACTCCCAACTGCTGGGATTAAAAGTATATTGTCATGCTTGGTTTACTTCTTTCTTTCTTTCTTTCTTTCTTTCTTTCTTTCTTTCTTTCTTTCTTTCTTTCTTTCTTTCTGTCTCTCTCTCTCTCTCTTTGTCTGTCTCTCTCCTTCCTTCCTTCCTTCCTTCCTTCCTTCCTTCCTCCCTCCCTCCCTCCCTCCCTCCCTCCCTCCCTCCCTCCCTCCTCCTCCTCCTTCTTCGTTGTTGTTTTTGTTTTTTGAGGTAGGGTCTCGCTCTAGTCCAGGCTGACCTGGAATTCACTATGTAGTCTCAGGGTGGCCTCGAACTCTCAGCGATCCTCCTACCTCTGCCTCCCTGAGTGCTGGGATTAAAGGTGTGCACCACCATGCTTGGCCCACATTTTTCTTTTAAGTCTGAAGAAAGGGTTTGCTATCCTGATGGAACTTTCCTGACTGGGAAGACTTGTCTCCTTATTCTGATTTAGAATGTGTGTAGGGAAAACTGGTGGGTGACTTCTGTTAGTGACCTTGAGTGTGTTTTTGAAGGCTTACTTGTGATTTTATGGTTATCCTGTGAGTGAGCAAGCGCATGACTCAGTAGGGCTTCCTACCCGACATTCTGAAATCTGTCCTTAAAGTATATTGGGTTGAGCTGTGCGTGGTGGCACACACCTTTAATCCCAGCACTTGGGAGGCAGAGGCAGAGGCAGAGGCAGGAGGATCACTGAGTTCAAGACCACCCTGAGACTACATAGTGAATTCCAGGTCAGCCTGGGTTGGAACGAGACCCTGCCTTGAAAAAATAAATAATAAATAAAAAAGAAAGAAAAGAATGAGTTTCTTCTTATCTAAACTAGAAAGAATGCTTTTAAATAAGCAAGCAACCTCATCTTATTTTACCTCAGAAAACTTTTTTTTTTGTTACCCTCCTGCTCTCCCCCCTCCTCCCCACACACACACTCGGCCTCTGCCTTTAGGTCCTAGCTGACCAGTTGGGATTTATCAGCTTTGAAGTCCTAAGGTGCTATTTTAATACTTTTCTTTCACATTGTAGGTTTCGAGACTGATTTAACTAGATTCTAGAGGGAGCTTACTTAACAGCATTCTTAAGAGCTCGGACAATCTTGAAAGAGTTAAACTCTAATTAGCTCATTCCTAAGGTATTTAATGCCCTTATTAAAACTCAACTGCTTGTTCACTTTTTTCTTTAGTGAATCAGATTTCTTGAGGAGCTGAACCCTCTCCTCAGATCACAGGCTCACATGTTGAAGCTGGCAGTGCTGGAGGCTAGTTCCTATCTGTGTGACAGCATTTTTAATTTAACAGGACCGCCTTTGATGTTCCCAAATATTTATAGGCAGCTTTAGATCATTTCAGTGTGTGCTTTCTTTTTCTCCTCATTCTCTCTCTCTCTCAACTGGAGCAAGAGTTCTTCTTCATGCAACAGCTTTCCTTTTATCCTTAGTTTATTTTTGTTTCCTTTGCAGCGCTGGTGAAGGGTCTGGCTGCATTCGCACACACCAGAGGCCAGCCCTTTTTGCCTCTCTGGTGAAGGCCACCTCTCTGTCTCATCTTGCCCATGTGAAATTGCTTACAGCACCCCTGTCGGTCTCTTGACTTTCTTCTGTTTGTTCCTTGGCCTTATAGAAACCGAGTTCTTCTCTGATTTGGCTTGGGAACCTGCTTTCTGATGTTCCGAAAGCTTTCCGACCAGTGTGGAGGCATGGCCAGCGCCTGTGAAGGGTGACCGGGCAGTGATGTCCTGGTCTGCCTCCTGTGTTGTCTCGGTCTCCAGAAGTCCTGACTGTGCTTCAGCAGATAATGCTGGGCAGGAAGTTCAAGCAGAACTCCCTCCTGATTATTGCACGCTTGCTCCGTTTAGCTCTGCTGGGCTTCTTGGCTGAAATACTAGAGAATAAAAGACTTACTCTCAAGGAGTAGGAAAAACAAGGCTGCAGTACAGGTTTGTTAATACTACTAAGAAAAAGAAGACGGAAACTTTGTACTAATCAAAACAAATGACAGAGCAGGGGACAGGGGTTTGTCCAGCCTGGCCTCGGGTAAACATTCTGCTTGTGAAACAATCCAAGTTTTTGAACTCTTGGTCCCTGTTACTTACCTGGCCCCCAACAGGCAGAAGCCTGGGACATTTTATGACTTCTTCCGTCACTGCTGGCTCTGCCTGCTACTTCATGGAAGCTTTGTGGGGCTGAAGGTCACATAGGTGGTTGATGAATGAATGAATTCTCTGTTCAGCACTGTCCTTGGGACTTTACACTGTTTGTGTCCCTACATCTTCCGAAGGATTCTGAGTGATAAGAGGTTTCCTCCCTGGTTTTTTTTTTTTTTTTTTTTTTTTTTGGTAGGAGCTTTGAAAGTGCAGAGAAGTTCAGCACTGCTGATGAATGGAGAAGCTGGCTGGAGATAACTGCCTCACTGTAAGGTAGTTTGAAGCAGGTACAGCCTGTGGTGGTCTTCTGATCTCTTCCAGCTAAGAACTCTTTAGAGCTGCAGGCGAGCACAGCCCTGGTGCCAGATAGGTGTCCTTGGCTAGGTCCCCCAAACTCTGCACTTCAATGAAAAGATGGACCAGTGAGCTTGTACTTCCAAAGAATTATGAAAAAAAAGTATATACACATTTTTGGCTTTTCAAGGTAGGCTCTTGCTCTAGCCCAGGCTGACCTGGAATTCACTGTGTAGTTTCAAGGTGGCCTTGAATTCCTGGTGATCCTCCTACCTCTGCCTCCTGAGTGCTGGGATTAAAGGCTCAAACAATTATGATTATTAAGTGAAACAATGCATAGGGGTGTTTATGAATGCTAGCATTGGTGACTTGCTGCTACTGAATTGTCATCCTTAAATCATTCATTTTTCTGTGGGAAGACAGGTTGAATGGCCATTAGAAGACAACGATGGGAATGTGACCGTGTGATTTGTTCATATAGTGAAGTTCATAATTAATAAAGAAGACAGTGTGGCAGCTATAACAATGAGGTATGCTGATGAGCAGTAGGGACCCAGGACAGCCATTGGCTAAGAGCTATACATGTTCTCTTCCACAGATGCTCTCGAGTGCTCACTCAATGCCAGGTGGAACATTGGAGCACACTGATTGTGTCGCCCCCTCCCCCCCCAACTTTCCATCTCCTCTCTTAGGGGAATTTGAGCTGAAATGTTAATTGCCACCTAGAGAAAGATTTCCTGGGGTCACTTTCACTTAAAACCCCAAGGTGCCAAATAGCACAACCCACTCCAATTGGCGCTTTATCTTGTATAGCCTTGTGCTATCCTTCAACTATTATGTTAATCTTATTTAATTTCCCCTAATTTTTCTGGTCTTTTCTATATGAAAACTTTACAGTCCTTGAGAATGAACTAGCAAGTTGCCAAGGGAGCAGGTGGTGACCGTCTTGTTCCACGCGGTGCCCAGATGGTGTCCGTGCCTCCTCGTGGTCTGATTCCCTCGGGATTTGTTGAGGAGATTTGCTTTGATTTGGTTTTCCCACCGAGCGCTTCATTCAGCTTCCATCACTGCACTGCATGTTTTTTCTCTGCAGGCTTTCATTGGTTATATTGAAACCTAAGGCCTGTTCTCTATGCCCTCAGCTCTTTGCAAGCAGTGGGGATGGTTGTGCAGTAAAATTTTTTCACTCACAGCCCTGTTCCAGACTAGATGTCAGCATACTTGCACATGTTCAGTCGATTGAGAACTTCGTAGTTGACCTAGATCAAAAGATACCATTGAAACTGGGCATGGTGGCGCACACCTTTAATCCCAGCACTCGGGAGGCAGAGGTAGGAGGATCGGCGGGAGTTTGAGGCCACCCTGAGACTACATAGTGAATTCTAGGACAGCCTGGGCTAGATCAAGACCCAACCCTGAAAAACCAAAAAAATAAAAATAAAAAAAATAAATAAAAAGACAGCATCGAAATGCAGTTATTACTGTCTTTGTAGACTTACATACCCAAAGATTTAAGATGATTTCTGTGTCTTTTCCTCTTGAGCTAGAGAACTTCCAGTGGGTTTTCTAAACACACTGTGAAGGCCAGGTGGGCACGGTGGCATACACTTTTCACTCAAGTTCTTGGGAGGCTAAGGTAGGAGGATCACTGTGAATTTGAGGCCAGCCTAGGCTAGAGTGAGACCCTCCAGTCGGTAATGTCAGGGAAACAACTTTGAAATAGTGTTGTAGGAATCTCTTGGAGAGGATATGTGGCCATCATTAGCCATCAACAGCTGAGCAAAAACTAGTTCAAACTGGTTGGGCTAGCACTGGGGTCTGGTCTGGATGCAGGTTTTCTTCCTTTCTTTCTTCCTTCCCCCCCCCCTTTTTTTTTTTTGAGGTAGGCTCTCACTCTAGCCCAGGCTGACCTGGAATTCACTATGTAGTCTCAGGTTAGCCTTCTCGATCTTCCTTCTTCTGCTGGGATTAGAGGGGTGTGCCACCACGCCTGGCTGGATGGAGGTTTCCTAATGATACTTACTGAAATCTCTTTATCATGAGGCTGGTAAAAGAAGGAACAGAAGCAAAGTCCGTTCTGTACTCTTCCTCCTCCAGGCATAGCTGGATTGCTGGGTTTGGGTCTCAAATGCAGCTCACGTGCTTGTGTTGGCTAAAGAAAGAGGAAGCCTACACTGATAATGGTGATAGAATTTGTGCTGCTATTTTAAAAAGTTTGAATTTAAATTTTCTTTTTACAATTTCATGCATGTATATAAAGTATTTTGATTTTTTTTTTTTTGCCCTCATTACTCTCCCTCTTCCACTTCCCATTAAGGTGTGTGTGTGTGTGTGTGTATGTGTCTGTCTCTCTCTGTGTGTGTGTGTGTGTGTGTGTGTATTTTTTCCATTTGTGTGAGTGAGAGAGAGAATGAGAATGGACGCACCAGGGATTCCAGCCACTGCAAATGAGCTCCACACGCATGCATGTGCCACTTCGTGCGTTTGGCTTTATCTGGGTACTGGGGAATTGAACCTGGGTCCTTGAGCTTTGCAGGCAAGCCAAGTGTCTTAACTGCTAAGCCATCTCTTCAACCCCTGCTAAGGTTCTTAAAATGAGTCATTAGATTTGCCTGCATGGACAGCAAAGATGAAGCTGTCTAGTAAAAACCACTGGTCCCCCAGTAAGGGCCTAGTGTCTCAGTTGGGACTTGTGGGCACACTGGGGTAGAGATACTTTTTTTTTGCATCTTTGAACACTTTTCAAGTTTTTCCTGGTCTTAGCACTTTGTTGTCACCTGTGGGAAACTTGCTAGAGCCAGCAGCTGTGAAGCCTGGGTCCTTGAAGGGCCTTATGTAGGGCTTGTTTGCCAACCCTGCCCTGTGTGCTTCATCTTTTAGCAGGCTGATTTTCACAGGAAATCGTCAACCAAGACTTGCCCTTGCAGGCATAGAATGATTGTGCAAATCAGGTCTGTAAGCTCATGTGCCTAGAGATGTAGTTCATGCAGTGAAGGGAGCACCTTTGCTTAGCCCGTGTGTTTCCTCATTTATACAATGGTTTAAAGCCCGATTGGTAGCTGGGAGTCTCAATTTGTCTTAGGCTTTAGGTTGAAAAGAAAGCATAACGATTTTCCCCTTGAGGATGAAGGCCTCCTCCTTGTGATCTGCTGACAAACCGAGGCCATCTGCAGCTAGCATGTTTGAAGGCGTGTGTGGCCTTGCTCTGCTGTTCTGAGTTCCAGCTCTAGTGACCACTTTTGGAGAAGATTGGTAGATGTAGGGCTTACTTTTTATTTTATTTATTTATTTAGGAGAGAGAGAGAGAAAGGCAGAAAGAGGGGGAGAGAGGTAGAGTGAGAATGGGCATGCCAGGGTATCCAACCACTGCAAATGAACTCCAGATGCGTGTGCCACCTGTGGATCTGGCTTACATGGGTTCTGGGAAATTGAGCCTGGGTCCTTTGGCTTTGCAGGCAAGTGCCTTAAACACTAAGCCATCTCTCCAGTCCCCCCACCCCCCCAGGTAGGGTCTCACTGTAGCTCAGGCTGACCTGGAATTCATTATGTGGTCTCAGGGTGGCCTCGAAATTTCAGCAATCCTCCTACCTCTGCCTCCCGAGTGCTGGGGATAAAGGCATGCATCACCACACCCGGCTGCCATTTTTTTTTTCTTTTCTTTTTGGTTTTTTTCAAGGTAGGGTTTCACTCTAGCTCAGGCTGACCTGGAATTCATTATGAGGTCTCAGGGTGGCCTTGAACTTTCAGCAATCCTCCTACTTCTGCCTCCCAAGTGCTGGGGTTAAAGGTGTGCACCACCACACCTGGCTTACTATTTTTTCCTTTTACTTTTCATTTTGGTTTTTCAAGGTAGGGTCTCACTCTAGCTCAGGCTAACCTGGAATTCACTATCGGCAATCCTACTAACCTCTGCCTCCTGAGTGCTGGGATTAAAAGCAAGCCCCACCACATCTGGCTACCATTTTTCTTAGTCATGGCTGTTCTCAGTTATCTGCTGGAGTGGACTTCTGGGCCAGTGGAAAGGACAGGATGAGTCCATGAGATGGTGATAGTGTACACACATGGGTTGAGTGCTACATGCCTGGCCCAAGAGAGAGTGCCTAGAGGTCAGAGCAGGGTCCTGGGTTGGCCCCCCAGCTGGATTCGTAAGGAAGACCAGTGCTTGGGTTCCTCATGATGTTCCTGCCTTTGCTGGGTCCCAGGCCAGGCTGGCATTCGGTAGGGTTTATCCTGTATAAACTGGGAAGTCACCTGCTATGAAATGTGCTCATGGCAGAGTATGGGCAAGTGAAAGGCCAGTGAGGTACAGGAATCAGAGGCCTGACCTGCTTCCTGGCCTGTCACTGAACTGGGACCTGAGGAGACCCAGCTTCTCTGAGCCGTAGGGAGCAGGGATTACGGAGCAAGTTTTCAGCAAGGTGAGAGACAGGAATGGAGAGAAGCACGGACCTGGGTGCATGGGAGGGCACATAGCTTTCCGAGGGCAGGGATGGATGGTTTTGAATGCCGGGGAGAGGTGTTTGACTTCTGTCTTGGAGACCAGAGGTTCTCACAGCTAGAATGCAGTGGCATCTATGTGCCCAGCCAGATTTTTTGATGACACAAACCTCCCTCCTGTCCCATGTTCTCCAGTTTGCAGTTGCAGCCGTCACTGTGCAGCAGACCAGGACTCACATGAGGGCTATTCCCAGCAGTCCCTCCTCTCAGGAAAACAGCTGGAATGACAGGGAGTGATGTTCTTTTGACAGCCTTGCGTTCGCTTTATTAAAGATAAACAAATCACATGCCAGCTTTGGCCTTCAGTATTCTTAGTAACAAATTGCTCTTGACTGTACACTCCATCATTCACGACACACTGGAGGAAAATTGCTGTTGTGGCATTTGACCTTGGTTAGCACTTTTTTTTCCTGAGGTTTAGAATATATGTGTGTGTGTGTGTGTGTGTGTGTGTGTCTGTCTGTCTGTCTATGATATCAGAACTCTGTAGTAACTTCTGGGGAGTAATTCATCAGCTACCTTTCAAGTTCTGCTCCTCGCCTTTCTGTTTGGCTGTCTGTTGACTGGCTTGGGCTCTAGTAGGGAGGCACCCTCCCCATCCGGTGCTAGGTCCCTTAGGGTTAGGCAATGGAGTGATTGGCTGGTTTGCACATTTTTCTGGTTATTGATGGGCCTTACTGTGGCTTCTCCCAAATGAACGAGGAATATATTTTTCTAAATCCAGCCAGTGAGCCAAATGAGCCACACTGGGATCAACTCTTGTTTGTTTACAAATTATGTAAGAGAAGGGCCCAGCTATTACATTTTTTTCTGAGCCAGAATTCCTACCCCTCTTCAAAGTTGTAATCAAACTAAACAAACACTTTTTCCACAGGAACACACTCCCTGCCAGAGAAACGGGAGCAGATGCTCCTGGGAGGCCTTCAGCAACTTTGGAATGTTTAGAGTAGAAATATGTAACCAAGGTGAAGTTGTTCCAGAAACATTGCTTGCTCTAGCCAGAACCAAAGCACGTGTCAGCTTTTTTATTTAGGCCAAGAGGTGTAGAAAGAACTGGGCCAGTCTGGCAGAATTTCTTTAGAATTTTGTAATTTGGGGTTTTCGTCTTACCCAGCTTCACATAGTATCAGCTTCTTGTGACATTTATTTATTTATTAAAATTTGATCTCAGTTATTTTTTTAAATTTTTTAATCTCAATTTTTATTAACAACTTCCATGATTATAAAAAATATCCCATGGTAATACCCTCCCTCCCCCCACTTTCCTCTTTGAAATTCCATTCTCCATCATATCCCCTCCCCATCTCAATCAGTCTCTTTTATTTTGATGTCATGATCTTTTCCTCCTCTTATGATGGTCTTGTGTAGGTAGTGTCAGGCACTATGAGGTCATGGATATCCAGGCCATTTTATGTCTGGAGGGAGCATGTTGTAAGGAATCCTACCCTTCCTTTGGCTCTTACATCCTTTCCGCGACCTCTTCCGCATTAGACCCTGAGCCTTGGAAGGTGTGATAGAGATGTTGCTCAGTACTCCAGTCACTTCTTTCCAGCACTATGATACCTTCTGAGTCGTCCCGAGGTCACGGCCATCTGAAAAGAGAAAATTCTCTACCCAGAGTGAGAGTAGCATTAATATAAGGGTACGAACATTAAGAGAAGTCCTTACTGGGCAGTTTGATAAGCATAGTATATACATTTATCCAGACATCAGCAGATGTTACCCCCCTAGGGCTCCTGACTACCCCAGTTTTAAGTTTTAAGCATCAGGGATGTATTCCCTCCCATGGAGCGGGCCTCCAGTCCAATTGGAGGGCAGTTGGTTTCCACCACGACAGACATGCCACTATTGCACCCGTTGGCTCATTTGGCCTGACTGGCCAATTATAAGGCTTGCAGTGTCCACTGTTGAGTATCTTCACTGGTGGTATCTCTTTCTCCCATTGAACTACATGTAGAATTGCTTCTTCCAGCTTTCTGTCAGCTGGTCTACATGGAGGAGGTTATCAGCTCAGTTCCAGCAGGATTTCTCAGTGGCCTTACAGCCCAAGTATGTGGAGTCTTTAGCAATAGGGTCTTACCATCTATTCCTGGTGGGAAACCAAGGGCCTCGGCAATGGCCTATAATGTTTTCGGGGCATCAGGGACCTCCCTGGCCAACAACTCACTGGGAGATATCCCATCCCTGGCACTGAAAATTTTCTAATAACAATCTATGGCTCCTGAGTGTTCCATTGTCCAACACCGGAGGATTCCATATGATTTATTTGTATCCTCTTAGATTTTTTTTTTGTTTTTTTGAGGTAGGGTCTCACTCTGGCCCAGGCTGACCTGGACTGACCTGGAATTAACTATGTAGTCTCAGGGTGGCCTCGAACTCACGGTGATCCTCCTATCTCTGCCCCCCTTGAGCACTGAGATTAAAGGCCTGCGCCACCACGCCCAGCATCCTCTTAGATTTTGATTAGCCCTCCCTCCACCTTTCTTGATCTCAATTCTTATCCCTGCTGGATTACAGCTGATCTCTTACCTCTTAGCTATTCTGGATTACAGTTTGGGATCCAGAAGACCTTCTCCTAACCTCTGTCTCTGGGAAAGGCATCATCTGTACATTGAACACTGCTGGGGAGGGAGGCCGAGGCTTGCCTTGTCTCTTTTGGTCTCCTCAGTTGTGGGCACAGGCAAAGGTCCTGAAGCTCAGAGACACCGTTTTCTACTCTTGCTGGTCTGAGTCTTTGTTGAACTACTTTATTTGTCTTGGGATCGTTGTGAATTTCGGGCCACCAGGCACACCTGTACTAAAATAGATGCGTGTATTCTATCTGAGGCGTGCCCACTGTGAGCTTTTCTCAGGCCCCTTGTAAAGGACATGAGCACTGTGGTGCACTCATCAAGTGCACAGACCTGGAAGTGCACATCCTTCCCCGAGCCCAGCACCTCCAGGTTCCACAGTGAGTGAACTTTGCCCTAGTTCCCTCTTAGGTTTTAAACTGCGTGGTAGTGAATTAATGGTTCCAAGAAATTCTACATACTGGAGAGAATTTTTTATTCTATTTAACCTGGCATCACCCAAATATACTTGATCACAAAACCTTTTTGTCTGTTTTTTTTTAAAATATTTTATTTATTTGATAGAGAGAGAGAGAGAGAATGGGCGCATCGGGGCCTCTAGCCACTGCCAACGAACTCCAGATGCATGCGCCACCTTGTGCATCTGGCTTACGTGGGTCCTGGGGAATTGAGCCTCGAACCGGGGTCCTTAGGCTTCACAGGCAAGTGCTTAACTGCTAAGCCATTTCTCCAGCCATTTTACTGTTTTTTGTTTGTTTGTTTGTTTGTTTTTGAGGTCGTGTCTCCCTGTAGCCCAGGCTGACTTGGAATTCACTATATAGTCTCAGGGTGGCCTCAAACGATTCTCCTACCTTTGCCTCCCAAGTGCTGGGATTAAAGGCGTGCCCCACCATGCCTGGCACACAGAACTACTTTTATTTATAAGCAAGCACCTTTAACTATTGATCCATCTCTCTAGCCCTAGAAATACTTTTATGTAAAAGACCTGAGGGACTGGGACAGGTGGTGTTCTGGGTACTCATTATATAGGCTGGCTTAGGATCTGTATTTGCTCCATTGGTGTCCTGTTGGACCAAGATCATGTTCACAGCTACTGGGATATAGTCACCACCAGCTTGAATTTTATTTCACCTCAGTAGATTTACAGTCTCTGTGAATGATGGTGTGTAGAGAGTTGTAATAGAAACTATGGAAGAGTGTCTGTCAGTGAAGAGTTTAGATTTTTTTGGGAAGGAAAGTCACAAAGAGTTAACCAGTAATACTATGTAAGGGCATGTTGAAGAACCCCAAAGTGAGCTCATTCCCAACTCCAAGTGGCTTGTCATGTGACATTTTGGGGTAGCAGGAGCAGCCTTTATTTTGACTTGATTTAGTAAGCTGTTTTCACATTGAATGTTATTCATGACAAGCCTTCTGGCAGGAGATCACTTTGGTTGACACTCAAGTCTCACTCCATTGGGTTAGCATCCTGGATTTGGGGTGGCTGTGCTCCCCAGCTTTTCTCTTAGGCCCTGAGTCTGCTTTGAGAGCCTGCTGCCTTGTAGGTGCTGGGCTGAGTGAATGGATGTGCACTTCTGGGTTCGTGTACCTTGATGAATGCACAAAAGTAGGAATGGTGTATGATGTGATCTCGGCTGTGTTAGGTAATTCTCTTCCTACTACGTGCCATATTTCATAGTGTTCACTTTGGCTTTTTAAATTTCTTAAAAAACCTTTTAAATAGAGTTGACCTACCTGATGGTTATTGTGAGCAGTTGAACTCTCCCTAGCCTGGGAAAGCAGCCCTTGGCCTCAGCAGCTTTTGATTAGGTCCCAGGCCTTGCTCTTACATGAAGAGTGGGCTCAGTTCTCTTCTGGGTGTTGTTCCTCCTCCCTATTTTATTTGTTTATTTATTTTTTTCTTGAGGTAGGGTCTCATTCTAGCCCATTTCTATACCTGGAATTCACTGTAGTCTCAAGGCGATCCTCCTACCTCCGCCTTCCAAGTGCTGAGGTTAAAAGCGTATACCTGGCTTTTTTAAAAAAATCTTTTATTTTTATTTATTTATTTGAGAGCCATAGGAAGAGAGAGAAAGAGGTAGGCAGATAGAGAGAGAGAATGGGCGCGCCATGGTCTCCAGCCACTGCAAACGAACTCCAGACGTGTGCGCACCCTTGTGCATCTGGCTAAAGTGGGTCTTGGGGAATCGAGCCTTGAACTGGGGTCCTTAGGCTTCACAGGCAAGCGCTTAACTGCTAAGCCATCTCTCCAACACCCCCCCCCCTTTTTTTACGAGAAAGAGAGAGAGATTGAGAATAGGCCAGGGCCTACAACCACTGCCAATGAACTCCAGACACATGCACTTCCTTGTGCCATGGGTCGTCTTGTGTGTGCATGCGTAATTTTGTAGGTTTTGAGTACTTGAACCTGAGTTCTCTGGCTTCCCTGGCAAGTGCCTTAACTGCTAAGCTATCTCTCTAGCCCCCTCCTCCCTAATTTTTGTTTTGTTTGTTTGTTTTTCCTCCCTAATTAAAATTTTTTTTGTTCATTTTTATTTATTTATTTTAGAGTAACAGAGAGAAAGAGGCAGATAGAGAGAGAATAGGCACGCCAGGTCCTCCAGCCACTGCAAACTAACTCCAGACGCGTGCTCCCCCTTGTGCATCTGGCTAACGTGGGTCCTGGGGAATCGAGCCTTGAACTGGGGTCCTTAGGCTTCACAGGCAAGTGCTTAATCGCTAAGCCATCTCTCCAGCCCTAATTTTTGAGTGGCATTCTCTTTTTGCCAACAGCTGGTTTTTGAACATTTCTTCTTCCTTGAGTAGAGCCAAATTCTTCGTGATCCCACTGCTGTATGTGTATGTGTCTTAAGGCTGCTGTAGCAAATTATTGCAGACAGTGGGGTTTAGGCAACCACAATTGATCCCCCCCCACACACACAGTATAGGACCAAGGTGGTAAGAGCTGATTTCTTCTCTCTCTGTCTTTGTTTTTTTGAGGTAGTGTCTCACTCTAGCTCAGGCTGACCTGGAATTTACTATGTAGTCTCAGGGTGGCCTGGAACTCACAGTGATCCTCCTGCCTCTGCCTCCCAAGTGCTGGGATTAAAGGTGTGAGCCACCACACCTGTCTCCTTAACCTCTCTCTCTCTCTTTCTTTCTTTCTTTCAAATATTTATTTGAGAGAAAGGGGTGGGGGGAGAGAGAGAGAATGGGCATACCAGGACCTCCAGCCACTACAAATGAACTCCAGATGCAAGTGCCACTTTGTGCATCTGACGTGGGTCCTGGAGAATCAAACCTGGCTCCTTAGGCTTCATAGGCAAGCACCTTAACTTCTAAGCCATCTCTTTAGCCTTCCTTCACTTTTTTTTTCTTTTTCTAGTTTTCTTTCTTTTGATTCCCCAGGACCCATGTAAGTCAGATGCACCATGGTAGTGCATGTGTCTGGAGTTTGTTTGCAGCAGCTGAAGGCCCTAGCATGTCCATCTCTCTCTCTCTTTCTCTCAAATAAATAAATACAATTTAAAAAATTAAACAGTACATTTATTTATTTATTTATTTATTTATTTATTTATTTAAGAGATAGAGCATGAGAATGGGCATGTTAGGGCCTCCTGCCACTATAAATGAACTCCAGACCTATGCTGCACTTTGTGCATTTGGCTTTACATAGGTAATAGGGAATCTAACCCAGGCATCAAGCATTGCAACCAAGTGCCTTGAACCACTAAGCCCTATCAATTTTTGAGAGATCCAATTCAGCCTGTAACAGAGCCATGAAGACATGCTTTTCCTTTAGGGTTTTTTTTTTGTTGTTGTTGTTTTGTTTTGTTTTTTCAAGGTAGGGTTTCACTGTAGCCCAGGCTGACCTGGGATTCACTATGGAGGCTCAGGGTGGCCTCGAACTCACAGCAATCCTCCTACCTCTGCCTCCCGTGTACAGGGATTAAAGGCTTGTGCCACTAGCCCGGCAAGAGGTTTTTTTTTTTTTTTAATTATTTAAGCTGGGCGTGGTGATGCATGCACTCAGGAGGCAGAGGTAGGAGGATCACCATGAGTTTGAGGCCAGCCTGAGACTACGTAGTGAATTTAAACCAGCTTGGGCTAGAGCGAGACCCTACCTCATTAAAATGTTTATTTATTGAGAGACAGAGAAAGTGAGTCTGGGTATACCAGGCGTCACTGCCAGCAAAGTCCAGATACATGAGCCCCTTATACATCTGGCTTTATTTGGGTACTGGGAAATCGAACCCAGGTCATCAAACATTGCAAGCAAACATCTTTAACTGATGAACCATCTCTCCTGCCCCCCTCTTTTCTGGGGGGTTGGTTTTTTTTTAATTTTATTTATTCTTTTACTAAAGAGATGGGGGGGGGGGCTGAGGAATGGGCATACCAGGGCCTCTAGCCACTGAAAATGAACTCCAGATGCATGTGCCACCTTGTATATCTGGCTTATGTGGGGCCTGGAGAATTGATCCTGGTCCTTTGGCTTTGCAGGCAAGTGCCTTAACCCCTAAGACATCTCTCCATCCCCTGGGTTGGTGTTTTTTCAAGATAGGGTCTCACTGTAGCCCAGGCTGAACTGGAGTTCACTAGGTAGTCTTAGGCTGGCCTCGAACTCAACAGTGATCATTCTACCTCCCCCAAAAACTATTAAATTCTTCTCTCCTGACTGAACATCCATAATTCTTTCTGCTGGTTTTGTTTTGTTTTGTTTTCAAGGTAGGGCCTCACTCAAGCCCAGGCTGACCTGGAATTCACTACGTAGTTTCAGGGTAGCCTCAAACACGGTGATCCTCCTTACCTCTGCCTCCTGAGTGCTGGGATTAAAGGTGTGCACCACATGCCCAGCTAAAATATTATTTATTTATTTGAGAGAGAGAGAATGAGAATGCACACACTGGGGCCTCTAGTCATTTATAAATGAACTCCAGACACATGTGCCACCTTGTGCATCTGGCTTTACATGGGTACTGGGGAGTGGAACCTGGGTCCTTTGGCTTTGGAGACAGGCACCTTAACCATTAAGCCATCTCTTCAGCCCTCTATTACTGTTTATGAGAGATGGTTTTGAGGCCCCCTATCATCTTGAGTCATCTTAGGAAGAGCAAGGTGGCACTTGTAATGCTCCAGGTAAAATTCACTCTTAGGACTTTTTGCCCCAGTTGAAAGTTTTGGTGATTTCTGACAAAATATAAAAGCTAAAAATAAGCTTCCAGAGTTCTAGTCGCAGCTATCATCTTCAATTTTGCCGGAGTGTGTGTGACCATTGACACATGACACACACCCTGTGGGCCGGCTGGGCAGCACTCCTCTGCCGCCACTCTGGTTGCGGGCAGCTTTGAGCTCCCTGCTGACTGTGACTTCTGACTCAGGCATCTGTGTTTAGAATAAAGCACTCAAAGCCACATTTACTCCCCACTCGTCTCCCTTCCTCATACGTCTTCAGTTTTAGGAAATCCAGTGGGGTTACTTATTTCAAAAGAACAAATGATTGTAGAGATTCTTTTTTTTTTTTTTTTCTTTTCTTTTTAAGTCTAATTGCTATCTGGAGAACTTAGAAGTCAGTTACTTGAGCATAACTCATTTTAGATACATAGGCTTATGCCAAGCTGTAGTGTAATTAGATTTAAATTATAAGGGATCCTCTTTTTTTGGTGGGGGGGATTGTTTACTTTTATTACCCTTCTTTGCTAGAATTTGAGTGTCAAAAGTCCCTCTTTTTTTGCTGGAGAGATGGCTTGGCAGTTAAGGAGTTTGCCTGCAAAGCCAAAGGATCCTGGTTCGATTCTCCAGGACCCACGTAAGCCAGATGCACAAGGGGGGGGGCTCATGCATCTGGAGTTCGTTAGCAGTGGCTGGAGGCCCTGGCATGCCCATTAAAAAGGCCCTTCTTTGTTCTTTGTTTTTTTCAGCACTTGGTGTAGAGTGAAGTTCAGAAAGAGTTGGTTGAATGACTAAATGAATCTCTTTTTTAAAATATTTATTTATTTATTTGTAAGGAGAGAGGAAAGAAGGGAGAATAATGGGCACACCAGGGCTTCTCACCACTGCAATTGAATTCCAGATGCTTGTGCCACTTTGTTCATCTGGCTTTATGTGGGTACTGGGGAATCAAACTCAGTCTCCAGGCTTTGCAAGCAAGTGCCACTGAGCTATCTCTCCAGCCCTTGAAGGCTCTTTTTGTTGTTGTTTGTTTTTGTTTCTTTCGATTTTTCAATTTTTAAAGGTAGGGTCTCACTCTGGCTCAGTTGACCTGGAATTCACTATGTAATCTCAGGGTGGCCTCGATCCTCCTACTTCTGCCTCCCAAGTGCTGGGATTAAAGGCGTGCGCCACTACGCCCGGCTCTCTCTCTTTTTTTTTAAAATGTACTTTTTCCCCTTTTCTTTCTTTCTTTTTTTTCAAATATTTTTATTTATTTATTTCTTTGGTAGAGAAAGGGGCGGAGGTGGAGAGTGAATGAGAATGGGCATGCCAGGGCCTCCAGCCACTGCAAACTCCAGATGTGTGTGCCCCCTTGTGCATCTGGCTAACATGGGGCCTGTGGCTTTGCAGGCAAATGCCTTGATTGCTAAGCCATCCCTCCAGCCTTCTTTTTTCAAATATTAAATTAAATTATTTATTTGAGAGAGAAAGAGGCAGATAGAGATGGAGATAATGGGCACACCAGGGCCTCTAGCCACTGCAAACACATTCCAGCTGCATGCACCACTTTGTGCATCTAGCTTTATGTAGGTGCTGGGAAATTGAACCTGAGTCCTTAAGATTTGCAGGCAAGCCTTCTGAGCCATCTCTCCAGCCTTTTCTTTTTCTTTCTTTCTCTCTCTTTCTTTCTCTTTTTATTTTTTTAAAAAATATTTTATTTATTAGAGAGCGAGGAAGAGGCAGAGAGCAAGAGTGGGGGCAGAACTCCAGATGCATGCACCACCATGTGGGTCCTGGAGAATTGAACCTGGGTCTTTTGGTTTTGCAGGCAAGCACCTTAACCACGAAGCCATCTCTCCAGCCCTGTTTTTATTATTTTTTTCTTTTTTCCTTGAGGTAGTGTCTCGCTCTAGCTCTAGCTCAGGCTGACCTGGAATTCACTATGTAGTCTCAGGCTGGCCTCAAACTCATGGTGATCCTCCTACTTCAGCCTCCTAAATGCTGGGATTAAAGGCGTGTGCTACCATGCCCAGCTTAATTTTTTTTAAAACATTTTTATTGGTTTATTTAAGATAGAGAGAAAGAGGCAGATAGAGAGAGAAAGGGAATGGGCACACCAGGGTCTCCAGTCACTGCAAATGAACTCCAAATACATGTGCCACCTTGTGTATGGGGCTTATGTGGGTCATGGGAGTTTGAACCCGGGTCCTTTGTCTTTGCAGGCAAGTGCCTTAACAACTAAGTCATCTCTCCAGCCTTCTTTCTTGCTTTTTTCTTTTCTTTCTTTCTTTCTTTCTTTCTTTTTTCTTTTTTTCTTTTTCTTTTTTTTTGAGGTAGGGTGTCACTCTAGCCCAGGCTGACCTGGAATTAACTGTGTAGTCTCAGGGTGGCCTCGAACTCATGGAGATCCTCCTATCTCTGTCTCCTGAGTGCTGGGATTAAAGGCGTGCACCACCACGCCCGGCTTACTTTTTTCTTTTTTTAAGTTTATTTTTTATATTGTTATTTATTTGAGAGAAGGGGAGAGAGAGAAAATGGGTGCTCCAGGGCCTCCAGCCACTGCAAACAAACTCCAGACATGTGCGCCGCCTTGTGCATCTGGCTAACGTGGGTCCTGGGGAATTGAACCTGGATCCTTTGATTTTGCAGGCAAACGCCTTAACAGCTAAGCCATCTCTCCAGCTTGCTTTTTTCTTTTTTTAAAAAAATATTTATTTTTAACTATTTTATTAGAGAGAGAGAATGGATGCACCAGGGCCTTCAGCCACTGCAACTGAAGTCTGGACACATGCACCACCTTGTGCATCTGGCTTCCATGGGTACTAGGGAACCAAACCTAGGTCCTTAGGCTTCACAGGCAAGTGCCTTAGCCACTAAGCCATCTTTCCATCCCAAAATATATTTTATTTTATTTATTTATTTGAGAGAGAGAGAGAGAGAAAAAAAAAAAAAAAGAAAGAGAATTGGGCATGTCAAGGCCTCCAGCAAACAAATTCCAGATACATGTGCCCCCATGTGCATCTGGCTTACATGGTTACTGGAGAATTAAACTGAGGTCCTTTGGCTTTGCAGGCAAATACCTTAACTGCTAAGCCATCTCTCCAGCCCTATTTATTTATTTATTAGAAAGAGAGAGAGGGAGAGAATGGGTGCACCAGGGCCTCTAGCCACTGCAAACAAACTCCAAATACTTGTACCACCTTGTTCATCTGTTTTTTTGTGGGCACTGGGGAATTGGACCTGGGTCCTTTGGCTTTACAGGCAAGCACCTTAACCGCTAAGCCTTCTCTCCAGCCCTTTCTTTCTTTCTTTTTTAATGTTTGTCAGAGAGAGAGAGAAAGAGAGAAAGAGAGATTGATTATATAGTTGCACCAGAGCCTTTTGCTGTTGCAAACAAGTTCCATACTCATGCACCACTTAGTGCATCTGGCTTTACATGACTATTGGGCAATCGAACCTGGGCCAACGGACTTTGCAAGCATGTGCCTTTAACCACTGAGCTACTCCCAGCCCCATGAGTTCTCTTAATTACCTTGTTTTTATTTTATCAGGGCCATCCTGTTGTGTTTTAGAAGCCTTCATGAAGTAGAGACGGCAGCTTGGGGGTTTGGGGTTATTCTGGTGCTTTCACTTGTTTTGGGTGGTTGAGGTGTGCTAGTAGCCATGCTTCCCCTGAGCTACATGCCTCCCTTTCTTTGCTGTTGATCTGTAGAGCTTCCCATGACGAGCCCCCTCACTGCCAGCTCCTGGTTTGTAAAATCCTAGAGGCTACTTTTGATGGCTCCTCTCCCTTTCCTCGTCTCTTTAGATCTCAGAGTGTGCCACTGCTGGAACTCCTTTCTCTGAAGATGCTTTATTTGACTTCACTGCCCAGGATTTCCAAATTGTAGCCCTTCGACCCCTGGAGCCCTGGCCCCACACAGCTGTTAGGCCCCCTCTGTTCTGGAGACCCGACAGCATTAAAAACACCCAACTATTTATAGCAGACTTTTCAGTGTCAGTAAATTATAGGCTGCCCTTGCCAGCGGGATGGGGTGAACACTCATCGGCTGCAGCTCTGTGATTGCCTGGCAGCACCAGCCAGGTGGCAGGAGCTGGGTACCACCTGAGTGTTTCTGGACCCTCCTCTGGTACTGGGCAAGATACCAGAGCTTGCTGGGATGCCACATTCTTTGTGATGGCATGGTGGCAGAAAAACAAAGAAGAAACAAGACACCAAGGTGCTTGTGCTCCTGAGAGGCTTCGGTGGCTGTGTCTTGAGCCCCCTGTGCACACAAGTTCAAGACTTAAGGCACTGGTGAACTGGGGTATCCTGTGCAGAGCCCATTTTGGGTGGCTGTGCCAGATTGGGCAAGGAAGCTAAGGAATGCTCTTTGTGAACGTGGGTGGACTCCTCCCCAGGGCGATGACTTTGGAGTATGTGAAGGTTTTCAGGAAGGCCTTCTCTCAGCTGCTGCCTCCGGAAGAGACCCTTCAGTTCACCTGACAGTGCCTTGGGAGGGGTCGCCCCTTCACAGGACCTTAGTAAGGGCTCAGTTGCCAGAACCCTGCTGCAGCCACACCGCCCCTGGCCTGCCCATGAGTTGGACTTTTAGGGGCAGGTTTTATCCTGGTAGCTTTGGAGCCCTGCAGTACTTGGTGCAGTTCAGGAAGGGCTGGAGCCATACAGGGGCCTGGACTGTTAGCTGGAGTTTCCACTGAAGTGCTAACTGCTGGATTTCTTTGACTCTCCAGCCTACGCGGGTATTTATAACTAGCTAATTGCGTGCCTAGGGGAACTGAGACCCTGCCCTTCTATAGTGGTTTACGAGTTGTGCCGCTGGTGTGGCCTAGGCCTGGTGAAGTGTGACACTTTCCACGAACTTGTTCTCCTACCCTCCTCCCTGCCAGGCCAGTGGCCCTTTCAGGGTTAACTTCTCTGCTTTGGAAGCAGCTGGCCAGTTTACACTCCTCCCTGGGCTGTACAAAAATACTTCCTTTGAAGTGTTAGGAGAAGCGGTGAAGGGTAAAACCTGGACTGGGGCTTCAATGCAGTTTTCTCCCGGAGAGCTTGCTGTGGAACAAAGCTCTCAGCCCTCCTCAGAACCTTCCAGGCAGGGTGGTTCTCCTGTAGTTTACAACTTTGAGCCCCTTTGCAGCTGTGTGTGTGTGTGTGTGTGTGTGTGTGTGAGAGAGAGAGAGAGAGAGAGAGAGAGAGAGAGAGAATGGGAAGAGTTTTTATTTTTATTTTTTTTTTGTTTTTCAAGGTAGGGTCTCACTCCAGCCCAGGCTGACCTGGAATTCACTATGTAGTCTCAGGGTGGCCTCGAACTCAAGACGGCAATCCTCCTACCTTTGCCTCCTGAGTGCTGGGATTAAAGGCGTGCGCCACCACGCTGGGCTAGGGAAGAGTGTTTTTTTTTTTTTTTTGATGAGAGAATTAGGATGCAGCCATCATGTTTGCCTGAAGCTGGAATCCTTTTGAAGGCTGGGGGGGAGCTGCCCCCACTCAAGCGGGGGTGGCATCCTGGAGAGTGAGTGGGGATGCCAGCTTCTGATCCCTTCACCGGTCAGTCCCAGTGAGCACTGAGCTCTCACTTGTTTCTGCCTTGGATTTCCCTTTGGTAAAGTGGGGCTTGGGATGGCTGTGCCTGTCACAGGGTGTTGTAGGCATCTTTGGAAATACTGGGCCGGAGATACCTTCAGAGTGCAGTACATTCTCTAAGGTGTAGGGCCTGCTGTGAACAGAAATGGCATTTAAGGTAAAGGAGCCAAAGAGAATGCCAGAGCAGAAATGAGACGGAACAAGGCTTGAATGTCTTCTTAGCCCTTGAGTATCTGCAGCTGAGGAGGGGCTGGGTGGCTGGGGAGGAGAGGCAGCTGTTGTACTCTGGAGAAAAATGCCAACCTGCTTCTCCCCACAGATGGGCCACACAAGTTCCTTCAGAACTGGATTTGCTGCCCTTTCTTCCCGGGGTAATGCCCTCATGGATTTGTTTTTCTTTTTCTTTCTTTTCCTTTTGTTTTTCATGGTAGGGTCTCACTGTAGCCCATACTTACTTGGAATTCACTATGTAGTCTCAGGGTGGCCTCGAACTCACTGCAATCCTCCTACTTCTGTCTCTTAAAGGTGTGTGCCACCATGCCTGGCACCCTCATGGATTTCTTACATTTTCTTACATGACTTCCTATCTCTCAGACAAGGGATGAGGTCCACAGGTTTGAAAATAATGTCATGTGGCTAACATTTATTGATGATTTTTGTCAGGCACTGTGTTAAGCACCAGCATGAATGATCTCATTTGTTCCACCCCATAATAGCCCCATACTGTTAATGATTCTTGCCCCCATTTTATACATGAGGAAACCAAGGCCAGAAGAAAGGAAATGACTCACCCCAGGTTTGAATTGCTGTTGTACAAGTGTGGAAAATACAGACCCAGTAAAACTGATACCGATCCTTTACTCTTCTTAGTCTTTTTTTTTTTTTTTCTTTTTTTTGAGGCAGGGTCTTGAGATGTAGCCCAGGTGAACATGCGCTACCATATTCCCACACCTAGCCCTTTATTCTTTTTTTAAAAATGTATTTTATTTATTTATTTGAGAGAGAAAGGCAGAGAGAGAGAGAGAGAGAGAGAGAGAGAGAGAGAGAGAATGTATGTGTGAGAGAGAATGGGTACACCGGGGCCTCCAGCCACTGCAAACAAACTCCAGATGTATGCGTCCCCTTGTGCATCTGGCTTATGTGGGACCTGGGGATTCGAACCAGGCTCTTTGGCTTTGTAGGCAAATTTCTTTACTGCTAAGCCATCTCTCCAGCCCCCCTTTATTCTTTTATTTAAAACAATTTTAAGCCAGGTGTGGTAGCACATGCCTTTAATCCCGGCACTCGGGAGGCAGAGGTAGGAGGATCACCCTGAGTTCAAGGCTACCCTGAGACTACAGAGTGAATTTCAGGTCAGCCTGAGCTAGAGTGAGACCCTACTTCAAGAAACCAAAAACAAACAACAACAACAAAACATTTTTAGGGGCTGGGTGTGGTGATACACACTTTTAGTCCCAGCACTCAAGAGGCAGAGGTAGGAGGATCACTGTGAGTTCCAGGCCAGACTCGGACTATAAAGTGAGTTCCAGGTCAGTCTGGGCTAGAGTGAGACCCTACCTCGAAAAGCCAAAACCAAAATATAAACAATTTTAACTTATTTTTCCACTTTTGACATGTTCATACATGTGTATAATGCATTTTGGTCTTACTCTCCCCAATTATCCTCTCTTATCTTCCCTCCCATTAACATCCTTCTCCATTAGTCCTCATTTTGCTTTTATGCCCCCCCCCCCTTAACCCATTGAGTTAAACTAGGTTTGCTTGTTGCATGGTCATGGGTGGAAAGTTACCATGTAATGAGCAACCTGACTCCCCTCTCTCAGCAACCATTACCTGCCATTAGCTCCTTTGGGAATTGTGGGATCTTATGTATTCCTCCTTGATCTATGGTGGTGTACTTCTAGGCTCAATCTTTTGCAGGCAACCATAGCTGCTAGGAGGCCATGTCATGTATATCCTCTTGCTCTTAGTTCCTTCTGGTCCCTCCTCAATGAGGCTCCCTAAGCCTTGGAGGGTTGGTTCTATTTATTTGAGGGAAAGAGAGAGAAAGAGATAGGAAGGGAGGGGAGAGGGGAATGGGCATGTCAGGGCATCCCATCAGTGCAAACAAACTATAGACACACGTGCCACATTGTGCATCTGGCTTCACATGGGTACTGGGGAATTGAACCCAGACCATCAGGCTTTGCAAGCCAGCTCCTTTAACCGCTGAGCCACCTCCTCAGCCATTGGCATTTTGCCAGCTAAGCATTTCTGCACTAACCACTGCCCATTGTAGTAGGAAATGGTCTTTGTTGAGGTGTCAGGCAACTAGTGTATGGGAACAGACACAGATAGTTTGAAGTAGCTTGACATGCTATATGGTTAGCTCACCTCGGTGGTCTTCCCTAGGACCTTATATCCAGCCATGGCTTTTGGTCAGTTCACAGTACGAGATTCCCCTATGGAGCAAGCCTCAAGTCATACCAGAATTTGGTTAGTTCCAGCTCTTTATTCTTTGGTTAAAAAAAAAATCATTTTTATTTATTAGAGAAGGAGGGAGGAGAGAATGAGTACACCAGGGCCTCTAGCCACTGCAAACGAACTCCAGACACATGCACCACCGCATGCATCTGGCTTATGTGGGTGCTGGGGAATCAAACCTGGGTTCTTAGGCTTCATAGGCAAGTGCCATTGACCACTAAGCTATCTCTCAGCCCTGCTTCTTTCTTCTTCTGCTGTTTCCTTCTCCTCCTCATTCATCTTCTTCTAATTCTTTTTTTTTTTTTTTTTTGAGATAGGGCCTCGCTCCAGCCACAGCTGACCTGGAATTCACAATGTAGTCTCAGGCTGACTTCTAATTTACAGTGATCCTCCTACCTCTGCCTCCCGAGTGCTGGGATTAAAGGTGTGCACCACCATGCCTGGCCCCTTTATTATTATTATTATTGGTTTTTCAAGGTAGGGTTTTACTCTAGCCCAGGCTGACCTAGAATTCATTATGTAGTCTCAGGGTAGCCTTGAACTCATGGCGATCCTCCTACCTCTGCCTCACGAGTGTTGTGATTAAAGGCGTGAAACACCACATCCGGTTGTCCTTTTATTTTTTTTAACATATTTTATTTATTTACTTATTAGAGGGTAAGAGAAAATGAGCACACCATGGCCTTTAGCCACTGCAAACAAACTCTAGAACACGTGCCACCTTGTTCATCCAACTTTATGTGGGTACTGGGGAATCTCTCCATGCGCCCCCCTCCTGTATTCTTAATAGAAGTTGTAAGTGTTCCAAACTTGGTCAAAAGTTGTTTTTAGGGAAAGAAGTAGAACGTTGACCTCTGTTTATTCAAGCATTTTTGACCCATGTTGGGTTCATCAGTTAAATTATTGATCCAGTTATATTTGAATAAGCATAAATGCGTTAGCTTTCTGGCTTCCGAAAGGGAAACCTTTCTATTGACTACTTTTCTGTGCTGGAATGCTTTTTCTCTATCCTCCAACTCTTTAGCTGAGGCTTTCTTTTTTAAAAATATTTTATTTTTATTTATTTATTTATTTGACAGAGAAAGAGTCGGGGGGGGGGGGAGAAAAAGAGAGAGAATGAGTGTGTCAGGGCCTCCACCCACTGCAAATGAACTCCAGATGTGTGCACCCCCTTGTGCATCTGGCTAATGTGGGTTCTGGGGAATTGAACCTGAGTTCTCTGGCTTTTCAAGCAAACGTCTTAACTGCTAAGCCATTCCTCCAGCCCGAGCTTAGGCTTTCTTTATTAAAGGTCTGGGTGTTGGGGATGGACAGGTCATCTGCACTCCTACGTCTCCCCCTTACTGCAGACTTTGTTCCCTCACCTAGAACCAGACTCAGTATTTCCTTCCAGGGGCTTTAAAGCCTCTTCTTGACCCTATTCCACTCATGGATGGAAAGAGACCTGGGAAATTTTGAGTGACTTGCCCCCTACCACATATGGGAGCTGACCCAGTGCCAGGCTGGCAGCTTCCAAGTCTACTAGCCACATGCCTCCTTTTCACCTGCCTTTCTAACAGGAGGAAAGATGAAAGGACTGGAAATGACAAGGCAGAGGAGTAGGAGGGCTCTCATTTGCAAACAGTGTCTTTTGATCTTTACCTCTTTGTTTAACACCAAACATACACACACATTCTCGTTCTCTCTCACACACAACTAGTACTCTGAGCACATGGCTCCCTTTAGTTCCTCGAGGGGCAGTCACTTCTCTTTTAAACTAGAAGGCCCCACCCCCAGTGGTCTATTTCCCTTAGGGCCCCACACCCCACTCCTTCCTTCTGCAGCTCGGCTGCCAGATGTTAGGCTCCACATGGAAAATCTCTCAGAACCCTTTACTTCTTACAGGATGGGTCTAAACGACTAAGTCCAGGCTGTGTCCCGAGGAAAGGGGCTCCAGACAAGCTTTGGGCTCATGTGCAGTGTTGCCCACATTGTGCCTGTTTTTCAAGGCTGCCACCTCCAGGAAGCTCTCTTGGATCTTGCAGTGAAATTGCCCCTGAACTTTAAACAACCTGGTCTGGCTGCTCATTTGGAACTTAATAATATATTATTTTGTGTTGTTTAATTTATAGGTGTGCCTGTCTTCTCAAGTAGAATGTAAGTTCAGTGAGATCTGTAACATGTCTTTTTTTTTTTTTTTTTTTTGAAATGGAGTCTCACTGTATAGCCCAGGCTAACCTCAAACTGGCAGTCTTCATGCCTATACTTCTGAGTTCTGGGCTTTTCAGTAGTGAGCCATCATACCTGACCCTTAGCTCCATATTTAATCCCTCCTCACACTACTGTAATTCTCTTTTGCTCTCAAAATATTTCTATTCACTTTAAAAAAAATTTTTTTTTGCTGTTACAAATGTATTTTGTTTCCTTGACCTTTTTGTAGTTGGCCTATATGAAGGTCTGCCCTTGAAAAAACACACCTAGTAGTGCTGGCCTGTGTCCCCTCCCCAGTTAATTCTTTTTTTTTTTTTGATGTAGGGCCTAGCTCAGACTGACCTGGAATTCAGTATGTAGTCTCAGGATGGCCTTGAACGCATGGCAGTCCTCCCGCCTCTGCCTCCCAAGTGCTGGAATTAAAGGCATGCGCCACCCCGCCTGGCTGACTCTCGTGTGTGATATGCATGTGGTACATTCTGCTGCAGCTGTGGGTGGACTCAGGCTTGCATATCCTTTTCTTTTCTTTTTTTTTTTTTGGTTTTTTGAGGTAGGGTCTCACTGTAGCTCAGGCTGACCTGGAATTCACTCTGTAGTCTCAGGGTGGCCTCGAACTCACGGTGATCCTCCTACCTCTGCCTTCCGAGTGCTGGGATTAAAGGCGTGCGCCACCACGTCGGGCTTGCTTTTTTTTTTTTTTTTTTTTTTTTTTAAGTTAGCATCTCACTTTAGACCTGGCTGATCTGGAAATTCACTATGTAGTCTTAGGGCAATCCTCCTACCTCTGCCTCCCAAGTGCTGGGATTAAAGCTGTACACTACCATGCCTGGCAATATATTTTTAAATATAATTTAATTAATTTGTTGAAAGAGAGAATGAATGGGCCCACCAGGGTCTCTAGCCACTGCAAATAAACTCCAGATGTATGTGTCACCTTGTACTTCTGGCTTATGTGGGTAGTGGGGAATTGAACCTGTGCCTTTAGCCTTTGCAGGCAAGTGCCTTAACAGCTAAGCCACCTCTTAAGCCTTCTTTTTCCTTTTGTCATTTTTTTTCCCTGTTTGTCCTCCTGAGGTAGGTGTGAGGTAGAAGAGGCACTGATGACACGGGGCAGCTTTCATAGCTCTCAGTTGTAAAGTGCAGACACAGGCTTGCAGGAGCTAGGTCGCCTGCCCAAGGCCGCAGAGCCAGTGTGAAGGAGCAAAGTTGGCCTTGTGAGGTAAGCCAGGGACATGTACTGGCCCCACATGGTGGTAGTGGATGTCCAACGCCTGGCTGAGCACTGCTTGGAGAGAATGGTTGTCCCAGTGAAGCAACCTTGAGCACTTGCTTACTCCAGGACCCAGCTCCTGTCTGACTCCCAGAGTGTCTTCTAGCATTTTCTTCCTGCTCTGGTATTCTCTGTCCCTAAAGTGGTAAAGAGCTGTGAAAGGGTGACATTAATGATTCCCTCCCACCAGAGAAGTAGGTTGTGAGGCACATGCACTTTTCTTTTTGTTTATTTTTTATTTATTTGAGAGTGACAGAGAGAGAGAGAGAGGGAGAGAGAGAGAGAGAATGGGAGCACAAGGGCCTCTAGCCACTGCAAATGAACTCCAGACGAATGCACCCCCTTGTGCATCTGGCTAACGTAGGTCCTGGGGAATCGAGCCTTGAACAGGGTCCTTAGGCTTCACTGGCAAGCACTTAACCACCAAGCCATCTCTGCAGCCCCTCCCCCCCATTTTTTGTTTTGTTTTAGTGTCTAGACACAGAAGGAAATGCAGATGGAACCTACACTCACCTTCACCCAGTCTCAAAAGGCTTGATTTCCTTTTTTTTTTTCTTTTTTTTTTTTTTTGGAGGTAGGGTCTCACTCTAGCCTAGGCTGACCTAGAATTCACTATGTTCCCAGGCTGTCCTTGAACTCACAGCAATCCTCCTACTTCTGCCTCCTGAGTTCACTAGGATTAAAGACGGGAACCACCATGCTCGGTTTCTTATATTTTCATTTATTTATTTGATAGAGAGAAGGAGAGAATGGGTGCATCAGGGCCCCCAGCCACTGCAAACAAACTCCAGATGCATGTGCCATCTTGTGCAGCTGGCTTTCGTGGGTCCTGGGGAATCGAACCTGGGTCCTTTGACTTTGCAGGAAAATGCGTTGACCGCTAAGCCATCCCTCCAGCCCCGGCTTTTGTTTTCCTTCATAAATTAAGTGTGGTGCTACACCCCTATTATTCTAGTCTAGGCTGTATCCAGCATAGTCTAAGGAGTAAAACTAGCAAAGGGTTAGGTGTGAGTTCCTTTCCAAGCTCTTATCATGGGACGTGTTACACATGTGCTCAAGGAGACAGAAGAGTAGTGCACGGTGTACTTACTACCTCTATACTCACATCACTGCCACTTACTTTAGCAGTTGTCTCATCTACACCTCATCCCTGTGTCATTTTGAAGAAAACCAACCACATATTTTCTGTAAATATTTCAGTAAAGATAAAAGATACTTTAAAAAGACATAATCACGGCAGGGTGTGGTGGCACACGCCTTTAATCACAGCAGTCAGCGAAGCAGAGGTAGGAGGATCGCTGTGAGTTCAATGCCATCCTGAGACTTCATAGTGAATTCCAGGTCAGCCTGAGCTGGAGTGAGACTCTACCTCAAAAAAACAACAAAATTTCCATTATCACAAGGCTAGCCCCACTCTCTAGCCCTGACTTGGGTATCCTGGCACTGGCAGAGGGGTCTTCGGGGGGGGGGGGCATCCCGGGTGGAGCCGCAGCCTGTGGGGACCCAGCGGGCGAGGCCCTGGCTTTGCACTGGCCCCGCGATCCGATCTTGGATCCCGCGTGGGCGCCGCGATGGTATCAGCTTTGCTGTGGGCGGGAACCACAAGATCAAAGGCGCCGCTCACTGGGGCGCTTCAAAGCCGCCTGAACAGTCCGGATTGATGCCGAGAAAGAAAGAGAGCTGCTGATGTAATCATAGCTTGTGTGACAGGTTCTTTCTTTTCTCTTTCTTTCTTTCTTTCTTTCTTTCTTTCTTTCTTTTTTTTTTTTAACTTAACAAAGACACCCCTTGTTTGTTTAGTGAGGCGAAGCCTTTGCTGTGCAGGGCGTGCGGTAACTGGGGGGTTTCAGTCCAGTCTGCTGGGTCTGTGCTCAGGCAGCGCTGCAAGTGTCCAGTTTGCAGGTGGGCTTGCAGATGCTCTGGACAGACAACCCGTTTTCAAATTTATTTTTATTTTTTATGAAGAGCAGTTACTTTTTCCCCTTTCCTTTTTTCAAGTGACATTCCTAAGATTTTGAAAATGGCATCCCCCTACCCCCTCAAGGAGACATGCTTTGGGACACACCTGGTAAACCAGGTGGGGATTCAGATCAAAAAGGAGGCAGTCTGAGCTGCCTGGTCTGCCTGCCCTGGGCATTTCTAGGAAGGAAGCTCATCTGTCCCTTCCCCAGGGTGTGGGAGCCTGGCCCTTGGCTGGTGAGCTGAACTGCTTGTTGGAGGGCATGGGCCCCAGGATCTGGCTGAATGCCAGGATTGCCACCATCCCCAGCCGGAGCATTCCCTCAGTATCTATAAAAACCCAGAGGCACGTGGCTGTCTTTGGGTGTTCAGAGCTTCTGCTGGCGCCCCTACATTTAGCAGATGGGCATCAGTGGAACCTGTGAGTGCATACCTCTTAGAGAAAAATCACGCTCGACATTTTGCTTTCTTGCTTAGTAAATAGACAAAGCAGCTTCCCAACCGAGCCAACTTGTTGGATGTTGAGTTCCTTCCCAAGATCTTCCCCCATGTGAGTTCAGGGGCAGTGGGTCTGAGGCATTCCTCAGCTTAAGTCATGGAGACTGAGGTCCACTTTCACACCTAGCAGGTGTCTCAACCAAACCCAGATTTTCCTGTTTCTCCCTGGCCCATTTCCCCCAGGTAGGGTCTCACTGTAGCTCAGGCTGACCTGGAACTCACTATGTAGTCTCAGGGTGGCCTCAAACTCATAACCACGATCTTCCTGCCTCTGCCTCCCCAGTGCTAGGATTAAAGGCCCCCAGTGCTGGGATTAGAGGCATGAGCCACCATGCCTGGCCCTTGGGCAATTTTTGTCATTGTTGTTATTCAGACTAAGAAACTGATACCATTTTGGATTCGTTTTCCCCAATGAAGTGTCCCCTCTTGCTATGCTGACTCTGTCCTTGGAAGAAGAATTTCAGTAATACAGCCTAGAAGAGCTATACTCTGATCCCTCTTTTTCCTCCCTTCCCCTCTCCCTTCTCCTCCATTTCCGTTCTTGATGAGTATTTTAATGAATTTAAGAGCCTCTTTTATTTATTTATTTGGTTTTTCCGAGGTAGGGTCTCACTCTAGCTCAGGCTGACCTGGAATTCATTCTGTAGTCTCTGGCTGGCCTTGAACTGACAGCAGTCCTCCTGCCTCTGCCTCCCAAGTGCTGGGATTAAAGGCGTGCATCATCACCACACCTAGCTCTCTTATTTTTATTTATTTATTTTTACATTTTATTTTTTAAATTTATTTATTTGAGATAGAGAGAAGGAGAGAGAGAGTGGGAATTGGTGCACCAGGGCCTCCAGTCACTGCAAACAAACTCCAGACGCATTCGCCATCATGTGCATCTGGCTTACATGGGACCTGGAGAACTGGAGAATTGAACCTTAGTCTTAGTCTTAAATGCTAAGCCATCTCTCTAGTCCATATTTGTTGTTGTTGTTTTGTTTTTTGTTTCTTTAAGTAGGGTTTCACTCTAGCCCATACTGACCTGGAATTCACTATGTCGTCTCAGGGTGGCCTCGAACTCACGGCGAGCCTCCTACCTCTGCCTCCCAAATGCTGGGATTAAAGGTATGCGCCACCATGCCCCGCAAGAGCCTCTTTAAAATTGTTTCCACCACTTGTATCCAGATCTCCCTCCCATTTCTCAGGTAGGTTGGGAACAAACCTAGAGATCTTGCTTGCACTCAGAGATACTGAGATTTTGCAAGGACCAGAGGCCCACCTGAGGCATGGAGTTGACTGTGGACACCTGTTATGTTTGAATGACTTGTTCTTTTGTGTGTCTGAAATAAGAGTTCATTTTCCTTTTAAATCTTGTCCTCCCTCCCCATGCAAAGCAGTGTGGCCTATGGCTACAGTGAGTGTGGGCATATTTTGTTCAGAGGCTCTGTTTTGTACAACATGAGGTAAGGGAAAGTGGTAGGTAGGTATGGTAGAAGTGTACAGTTAGCCAGATGGTTGGAACTTTCGTACGTTTTACCTAAGTTTGTTTGGGAAAAAAAATCTCCATTAAAAAAGTTTTTAGCTCTTATTTGTGAACCTCAAAGGAGCCAAGAAACCTAGAACATTTTGCCTTAAGATATGTATTCAGGGCTGGAGGGATAGCTTAGCAGTTAAGGCGTTTGCCTGCAAAGCAAAAGGACCCAGTTTTGATTCCCCAGGATCCACGTTAGCCAGATGCACAAGGGGGCACACTCGTCTGGAGTTTGTTTGCAGTGGCTGGAGGCCCTGCTCATTTTCTCTCTCTCTGTCTCTCTCTCTCCCTCTTTTTCTCTGTCAAATAAATAAATAAAAATAATTTTTTTTAAAGGATAAGTATTCAGCTGTGTGTGGTGTCACATGCCTTTAATCCCAGCACTTGGGAGGCAGAGGTAGAAGGATCACCATGAGTTCGAGGCCACCCTGAGACTACATAGTGAATTCTAGGTCCGCCTGAACTAGAATGAGACCCTACCTTGAAAACAAACAAACAAGCAAACAAAAGATATATATTCATTCAAAGTTCCCATATGATCATAAGCAGTTTCGGGGGGGTTGAAGCTCGGCCCTCACACATGCAGAGTAGCATTTGCAGAGCGTTGTGTTGCACGCATGAACACCACCACGGTGCTGGCTACAAGAAGTGTCTCTCCTGCTCCTGCTACCAGAAAAACCAAACCAATTTCACTTTCCCATCTCTTCTTTAAAAGCAAAGGTTTAGGCAGTCTTTTCAGTTCTTTTTTTTTTTCCAAAAAAAAATTTTTTTTATTAACAACTTCCATGATTATAAAAAATATCCTATGGTAATGCCCTTCCGCACCCCACTTTCCCCTTTGAAACTGCACTCTCCATCATATCCCCTCCCCCTCTCAATCAGTCTCTCTTTTATTTTGATGTCATGATCTTTTCCTCCTATTATGATGGTCTTGTGTAGGTAGTGTCAGACACTGTGAGGTCTTGGATATCCAGGCCATTTTGTGTCTGGGGGGATCAGTTCATTTTTAAAGCCACCCATGAGATAATTGGAGGCATCATGGAATGTAAAAGACAGAAAAGAATACTGGCCAGAAAATCTTGTGTTGCTTTACCACAAAAGCAGAAACTGTGGTCTTGGAAAATTCTTGCTGAGAGATTTGGAGTTTTATTAAGAATACCAGGAAGCCAGTGGCCTTTGAGTAATGCTTGAACTCCAAGAGGGAAAAATCAACTGTTGTGATCAATTTGGAAGCTGCCTTGTTTTCATGATAAAGGTGTCTTTAGGTCCTGGGATTCCGTTTCCCGTCTCCTAGACCTGCCTGCCAGCTTTCTGCACTCCAGTACTGTTAACATTGGGAACTGGATGACTTTTTGTTTGGGAGCCTGTGCTGTGTATTGTAGAATGTCAAGCCGCGGGCTAGTAGCAAACCCCCTTGCTATGAATGACAAGTGGAGGTATCTCCAGATACTGCCAAATGTCCTCTGCTAGAGGAGGCACAAAATTGAGAACTACTGCTCTAGAAATTTTGTAGTGTTAAATATTAATTGTGGTTACCTACTACAAATAAATTACAATGAAAATGAAATCTTCAATGATGTTTACACTTTAGCAGAAGACTAGTTTTCTGATCCTATTGGGATCTCTGGGTGGTTGGATATTTGAAAAGGTCAGTTAAGCTGAAACAGGGAATGATTTCAAATGAATAATAGTATAAAGTTAAGGGTCGTAAGATGGGCATGGTAGTACATGTCTATAATGCTAGCCCTTGGAAGACAGGTGCAGGAGTATTAGGAGTTCAATACCAGTTTGTGCTACATGAGACACCATCTCAAAAAAAAAAAAGTCACAAACATAATTATGGGTGGTACTTGAACCTCACCGGAACATGTGCTCAGCATGCTCAAAGCTCTGGGTTCAGTCCCCAGAACCCCTCCCCACAGAAAAGAAAAAGCCAGGCGTGGTGGCGCATGCCTTTAATCCCAGCACTCAGGACACAGAGGTAGGAGGATTGCGTGAGTTCAAGGCCACCCTGAGACTATATAGTGAATTCCAAGTCAGCCTGAGCTAGAGTGAGACCCTACCTTGAAAAACTAAAAAACAAAAAAAGAAAAAAGAATTTGTAGGTAGACATTCAAGTCCATGCCTCTGGGCATGGGACCACCATTTCGCATTTCTTAAAGTTTTATATTAGCCTCAGTCTTGAGCCATCATTTATAATTTACATTTCTGGTTAGCTTTTTTTTTTTTTTTTTCTTTTTTTGAGGTAGGGTCTCACTCTGGCCCAGGCTGACCTGGAATTCACTGTGTAGTCTCAGGGTGGCCTCGAACTCACAGTGATCCTCCTACCTCTACCTCCCAAGTGCTGGGATTAAAGGCATACACCGCCACCACGCCTTAAGTTTGGTTTGTTTTCTCCCAAGTGCTGGGATTAAAGGCATACACCGCCACCACGCCTTAAGTTTGGTTTGTTTTTAAATAGCTAATCAGAAATTTAGAAATGTTTATAAAGCTACTAGAAGCTTTCTGTTTCACTTTGCCCACTTCTGTCACCCTCATCGTGTTGGTGGTCATCGTCATAGTTGTCTTCTCCTCCTTTGGGGTTGGGGGTGGGGGCTGTCTCTAACCCAAGCTAACCTGGAAGGAATTTACTATTGTAGCCTCAAGGTGGTCTCGAACTCAACAATGATCCTCCTACCTCTGCCTCCTGAGTGCTGGGATTAAAGGTGTGCTCCACCATGGCCAGCCTTAATATATTTATTTATTTATTTGTGCATGCTAGAGAGAGGGGGAGAGAGCATGGGTGTGCCAGGTCCTCTTGCTGCTATGAACTCCAGGCACATGTGCTGCTTTGTGAATCTGGCTTTATGTGGGGATGGAGATTGGGGGGTGGGTGGGAGGGACCAGGGCTGGCAGGGTCTCATGCTGCTGCAAATGAACTCCCAGATGCAAATAGACACCAGACTAGTTGGTCTGTGAGTTTTGGGTTCTCCTGGTTTACCTCCCACTGTGGTAGGCACCTTGGGACCACAGATGCCCATGCCACTTTGCATCCAGCTGTAGGTGGTTCTGGGGATCTGAACCCTGGCTGCCAGGGGTCTACAATAGATAGGTGTAGGCGGCTAGCAAGTAGCTGGCCTGGTAATTACCCCTGCTGTGTTCTTCAGTGCATGGAGTGGCCCCAGAGCAACGTAGGGAAGCTCTTTATTAAGACCACCTCCTTAGGAACCAGAGGATTGGGTTTAAGCTTGTTTTTATGCTTGCTTCATGGGTCTTGGGCATGCCCTTTGGCGCTACATGCCGCACACTGCCATCTGAGAAGGTTGTCCCACAGGTTACACACAGGCCACATGACAGGAAGTGCATTTGTAGTGTTCTCTTGGATACCACCACTTCATTGTTATGAGCCAAGTGGATGGGCTCCTGTCAGCACGCTTTTTCTGCCTCCTGCTCTTTGACCGCAGAGCCCTTGACCCTCATGGTGATGGCTTTGGATAGAAGAAGACACTGAAGGGGCTTTTTTTTGGGGGGGGGTTTCAAGGTAGAGTCTCACTCTAGCCCAGGCTGACCTAGGTTTCACTATGTATTCTCAGGGTGGCCTCCAACTCACGGCGATCCTCCTGCCTCTGCCTCCCGAGGGCTGGGATTAAAGGCATGTGCCACCACGCCCGGCTCTAGAGAGGCTTTTTTCAGTGCAGATTCTTGTTCACTGCTGAGAAGTCGGGGCTGGATCTTTGTCACATCTTGCTTGGGAGGAGTTTGCTGGCTCCTAAATGATGTCGTGTGAGACCTGAGATGTGGGGGCAGCAGGTGAGGCCACTGGAGGCTGGACAGGAACCTAAGAGGCAGCCAGGTTTCCAGGATTTTCATCACAGGTCTTTACCCATGCTCTGGTGTGCACAAATACAACATGAGTGAATTGGTGAGGCCATGGTCCCCAAGAAGAAAAGAAGTAATTATTTCAGTTTACAGTCTTGGAGAACACAGTCTTTACTTCTGCCAGGATGCTACTCTTCTTTTTCCAGCGATTCCTCATACTTTAAAGGATCTTTCCATGTTGTGCTTCATACATTAGAGAAATGTAGCCTGCTGAATTAAAATGGAGCACAACCTAGAATCACTCAGTCTTGGTCCAGTAGGTAAACATGATGATGAGTACCTGAGTAGCCCAGAGGAGAGTGAAGTTTTGTAGTATGAGGAGAACCCTGGATTAGTGGCCCAAAGCTGTAGTAGGTAAGGCACGAATTCTGCTAGCATTGCCGTTCTGATGTTGGGATTGAGAAAGAGGCAACAACTAAAGAGCCTCCTACACTGTTACAGAACACCACAAGCGCGTCCATCTGTCATCTAACAGTACTGGGAGCTTCACACTGGAAAAGATCATGCAGCCAACACTGTACTGGGGAAACTTAGAGACTCCTATCCAATCATTGGCTAGACATATAAAAAGAACTTATGATTGAGGAATAACTTTGCTTTGGTCAAATGGCAATATATGGATAGGGTTCCTGTGGTCAAAAAAGGCCTAGGTGTGATGGGGACATGCTGAGCTAAATGCCATACACTGTAGAAAGCCAAGAGGACTGCATTAAGGATGATGCAGGTCATTGCCAGGCAAGGTGAACTTAGGACAAGGGCCATGGGAGAGACGTGTGTGTGTGTGTGTGTGTCCCAGAGGAGAAATTCACCCTGCTTAAGCTTGGAGGCCTATTCGGCATCACATAGGGTCGGTCATCAGTGAGCACTTGTTAAGCCCCATGGATGAAAGCATGGAAGTGGGGAGGTGTGACACTGGACTGTGGAAGATGTTTAGCTTATCTTAGTGGGCAGTCTAGCCCCTCTCCTGGCCTTGGTATTCCCCACCTGTAAGATAAGATCTGCTTTGCCAAAGGTCTTTCCAAGTTCAGTTTTTCAAAAATAATAATAAATCTTGATATTGTTAGTAAGAATGTAACTGCCTTTGGTGTTTGGTCCACATGAATGGCGGGAACTGACACTTCTGGTTCCACTACCTTTTTTTTAAAACAAATTATTTTTATATATTTATTTGACAGAGGAAGGAGGGGAGGGAGGGAGGGAGAGAGAGAGAGAGAGAGAGAGCATGAGCAAGAGCTCGCCAGGGCTTCCAGCCACTGCAAACGAACTCCAGATGCTGCGCCCCCTTATGCATCTGGCTAATGTGGGTCCTGGAGATTCAAACATGGGTCCTTTGGCTTTGTAGGCAAATACCTTAACCGCTAAGCCATCTCTCCAGCCTGGTTCCACTACCTTTGAAGGGAGTGCAGGGGGTCTGTTTTGCTGATTACTGAATCCCTGTTGGCACGCCCATAATCTCAGGTAGCCAATCTGGTAACCACCAGATTTTTCTGTGAGTGTCCTTATAATCTGTCACTAGACGGCTATTCACCGTTTTTGTTTTTTTTTTTTTTTTTACAAAATATTTATTTATTAGAGAGAGAGAATTGGGTGCACCAGGGCCTCCAGCCACTGCAAACGAACTCCAGACACATGTAATACCTTCTGCATTTGGCTTATGTGGGTCCTGGGGAATTGAACTTGGGTCCTTTGGCTTTGCAGGCAGGTACCTTAACTGCTGAGCCATCTTTTCAGCCCCATTTGTTTCTTTGTATGTAATAAGAACTCATTCAATCCAGGCTAGTCTTGAACTCCTGGTCATGCCTCTACCCTCCAACTCCTGGGATTATAGGCATGTGTCACCATGGCCAACTTCTTTTTTTCACTTTTTATTTTTTTCAACTAGACATATATATTATAACAGGTTATGCGCTTATCTCCTTGCCCCTGCTCCTTTTACCCTGGTGACCCTCCTCAGTGGGGTTATGGCATTCACTGTGGGGTCATAAAAGGCCTCACTCAGTCCCTGTGGTATAGTGGAGATGGGAGGAGAGTGGTATAGTGGAGATGGGAGGTGACTATACCTCAGGGTATTCCTACCTACTCTGTGACTCTTACAATCTTTCCTCCCCCTCTTCTGCAGTGTCCCCTGAGCCATGGCAGGCCTGTTAGCAGTCTTAGTGATGAGTTCTCTGTAGCCTCTGGATTTCGGCTTTGTTGGTTTTTATGGACCACCATGTCTGTCACCATCACCCTGGAACTGGCTGTCAGGCTAGCAGTGAGAGCAGTATTCATGTCGCCGCTTCCTCTGCAATTTCTTCTGGACCCTGGCAGATGTGGTAGAGGTGGCCCATCTTGTGGTGCCATGCCCAGCTTTGTTACTCATTTTGACCTAAGAGAAACTTCTGCTCGCCAGTTACTTCAGCTGAGATTTAACACTAAGCAGAGATGTGGGCTTCTGTAACTGAAACCCCAAAGCCTGGGCTGGGGTGACCGTTACATACTTCTCCTGAGTGTTACTGGCTACGGTTGGTTTGTTTAAAGAACTCCCACAGAATAATGTCATCAAGCACTTCTTTACTCATCAGAAGTTCTGCAGCCTTCCTCCACAGCAGTAGCTGTTCAGTGTGTGCTCTCCCTCAGAGATCCTCTCTCACCTCTGTCCCATGTCGCTTTCCTCTCCTTCCACCTGCCTTCATGGAATAGAGCAGAATTGCTGATTAGAACAAAGCAAAGGATTGCCAGACAGCATTAGGATGAAGTAGAGAGAGAGGGAGAGGGAGAGAGAGTGTGTGTGTGTGTTTGTGTGTGTGTGTGTGGTAGGCCACCTGACTTAGCAGCCAAGTCTCCCAAAGCACATCATCTGGCATTCTAGAATGGAGACTTCCCTCCTATAGCAAAGCTGTATTTTGATAGCTTGTGGTTTTTAGAATATCATCTAAACTTACAAACAGGCATTCTTCTCAATTATACCCCAACTCCTCCATAATCTCCCCTTTCTTCTTGCCTTCTCTAGAAATTATTGGAATCTACTTAGAAAAGCTAGGGGGTTGCACAAAAGTTGTTAAAAAGCAGATCGCCTTAAGTCTGAGCAACGTGATAATTCAAAGGAGTTTTAGGTGTTGCTCAGACTGTTTACAAAGCACATTCCTGAACTTGAATGAAGCAGTCAGAGTTCCTGATGAGCTATGGCCCATTGAGCGAAAGACCAAGGTTGCTAGTGCTCACTATAACTCAAGGAGTTAACATTACCCCTGCTGTGTCTAAACATTAACCAGAGGCCTTCTTCTGCCGTGCCTGTTATCAACAATGACTTGGAGCACTTCCTGGCAGTGGTTTTGTTCTTCCTCTGACAGAGGAGATCCTAGGACAGGATGAGACTAGACACTAGGCCACAACAAAGGAAGATTCTTGATTATGTCCACAGAACCACTGGCTTTGTGGTTGCATAGTTTGCCTTTTTAACATTTTCTACCCTCCTGTCACCCCCTCCCTGCCTCCCTCTCACCTGGATCTCAGGTACAAGATTGAAGTGATTATTTATTTCATTGTGTAACGGTGACTAGTTCTTCTCTTCCTGTTTGGGCTGCACATTTGAATTGTTTCATGGAGACAGCAGTAGTTGTGGCTTACTATTCAACACGGGTGTCGTGTGCTTGCAAGTTGACAATGTTGCCCGGGCCACTCATATTTGGGGGATAGGGAATGGGGTTACTACTACTGCAGATGTGGTTATTGGTTATTGACAAAAGGCTGGGTGACCCAGAAACTTAAACCCGGAGAAGAACAAAAGTGCTTTGGAGCTCACGGCTGGGGCCATCTCGGAGGCTGAGAGAGGCCTGGAGCGCGTGCTTTGCTGTCCTGCCGCCTTGGAGCAGAGCTGTGGTGCCTCCCAGCTTCTGAGCCTCGTGGGCCCCACAGCACGTTAGCCCGTTTCTATATGGAGTGCTTTGGAGTGGCCATTTCTCTTTGCCTCTTCTTTGCTCTCAAATTCCCCTTGGAAATAGAGCTGATGAGGCGCATTGAGCCTTGGCATCAAAAGCCATTCATTGATGGTCTTTGCTCGGCCCTTCTGTGCTCTTGGTCTTAGTTTTTGTTTTTTAAATCACTTTAAAGAATTACTCTTGCAACACTCATTAAAATCTAAATAGTGAAGCCCTCTCACCCTACCCTTCTTCATGGAGATGCCATTGCAACCACCTGGGTGTCTGGGTTTTCTTTTCTATGCACTTTTCTATGCTACACTTACATGTGGTTTTGTGTAGACAGGATTATTCTGCACACCTGTTAGGTGTGCTGGCTGGGGCTTCCCTGAGTGAAGGGACCTTTAAGTGCACGCTAACAAGACCTCATCAGATTGTGAGACAGGACAGATTCCCAGGCATTTGGCAGGGAGTGGCGCTTATCCTAAGTCCCTGGCTTCTCTCTTCTCCCGGAGCCTCAGGTGTGGCTCCTCTTTCTTCTGGATATAGCATTCGCAGTTCTTGCTTCTTCCTGTCCTGTTCTAACAGGACTCTCCAGGTATACAATTTCAGTGTCACTCAGTTCCTTCAACCCAAGACATGAGCACACAGACCCTTTCGTGGGAATTTTCCAGCCTGCCTGTGTGCCTGTTCTTTGTTCCCAGAGAGCCAGAGTCCCCTAATCCTGTGGTCCCCGTGGTTCTCAGGGACAGTCTGCCTCAGTGTTTCGGACGATAAAGCCCTGCTCTTTCCATGTCTCCAGTAAGCTGCTCTTCTTCTCTGGCTGCTCTCTACGTGCTCTGTCACGTCCTTGGTTCATTTCTCACCCCGTGCTCTCCACGTGAAGCACACTGAGTAGGTTCTGCTCCTCGTGGAGCCCTTGTGCACCCTGGACGGAGCCTGCCGGCGATGGAAGCGCTGTGCGGACGAGGTGCTCACGCCAGCACGAGCTGCACAGCTCTGGCCAGCGGCCGTGGGTCGGCCCGCTCCCTTAGATTTATCGTATTCCAAAGTCTGGTAGCTACATCCAGTGCTTTTCTACAATTCTTTCACCTCTGATTGCAGGATCTGTGTCTCTAAATTTGAAATAGTCACTTCTAGCAACAAGTTGTTCTCTTAGCATCTGCAAAGAGGCTTCCTGTGTGAGTTCTCCGCCACCTAGTACCCCAAGGGAAGGAGGGGAGTAGATGGCTTTTGCTTAAGGAACTCCGCTCATACTTTCTGTCCTTCATCATCAGTGCTCCTGCAGTATGAAGGTAGCTCAGGCAGCACTGGGTTGATAGCCAGGGCTAGTAGAAGGCTTCTCTGTGCCAGTCAGTTTACTCCCTCCCAACTGTCTTCCTTTTCACCATCTTGAGGCATTTCTTAGGAGTTTCCTGCCATTGACACTCCCACTTCACCAAAGGTCTTTCAGCCACAGTACCCTAATCCCAGAGGCCAGTCTCCTGTGTGCACTTCAGTTATAGTTTCCTTACTCTCTAGCTAAAGGTTCTGGCCTCACTCAGTCACCACTGGCTTCCCCATTGGTCTTTCTAGCTCAGTCACTCATCCCTGTTGGTTGTGATGCCCTTGTCCACTCAACATGCCACAACAGTTTAGTAACTTATATGACAGGCATTGACCCCTGCCCACGAGTGTATTAGCAGCCTGCCCTGACAGAGCACCCAGCTCAGCACTTGGAATGTCACCCTTGATCCTTGGGCCTGGGAAGGTATCAGAGTGACCACATAGTCATGAGAGGGTTACCTCTAACTGTTTTGTGCATTTTCTTCTCCCTCTGAAATTAGTCATGGGTAGGAATAAACTGGCAATAGAGCTACATTAAAAAACATTTTTTTTTGGTATCTAGGTATGCGTGCACTGTACGTGTGTGTTCCTTTGTGTGGATGCTGATGTGTGCATGCCACAGCACGGATGAGAGGCTAGAGGACAACCTTGAATGTCAGTTCTGCCTCTTACCTTGTCCGAGGCAGCGTCCATATTGCTCACCACCGTGCCTTCTTTAAAAGTTGGATTTCTGTATTTTTCTCTCTCATGGAATTCATAGAGTTTAATGAATAGAAGTGTCCCTTAACTTGGAAAAGTAGAAAGCATCCAAAGAGCTGGAATCAAAATTCCACAGATCTTGGATTTGTCTAGAAGGAGGATGCTACATGGAAAATGTATATATTATTGGACAATAGATCTTCACTTGGATTAGAGAAGGACTTCCTAAGCCATCCTACATTAAGGGCTTGTCATCAAACCTCGCACCTCATTCATTCATTCCAGCTGTGACCACAAGTTTACGCCCCTTTTCTTAAAATTTTATCGTGTGCTCGTGTGTGAGTGCGGGCACACGTGACACACACCCGTGTGGAGTTCAGAGGATAACTTTTAGGTTGGTCATCCCCTTTGCACCTCATTTGAGGCAGGCAGGATTTTTTCCCCTATGGATCTGTTATAAGAGTTTTGGGCTTCTTTGCCAATCAAACAATAAACTTAGGGTACTCCAGATTCTTATCAATTTAAAGAATTAAATCCATAGACCAGAGGGTAAGACTTTGAAAGACTTTATTAGATTTAGAGAGGAAAAGTAGAAAACTTTGCCATGTGGAAGGCAAGGAGGCAGGTAGGAAGTCCCACGTGGAAGCAGAGATTGGGGTCCCCCATCGCAGCCCAACATGACCAAGATGAGAAGGCTTACCAGAACAGGGAGATAGGGTCTGGCTATAGCCCAGGCTGACCTTGAACTTCTACCTCTGCTTCCCAAGTGAGGGGATTGAAGGCATGTGCCACAGTGGCCAGCTGACAGAATGTTTTTTTTTTTTTTTTTTTTTAATTTATTAGAGAAAGAGGCAGAGAGGGAGGGAGGGAGAGAGAGAGAATGGGCACATCAGGACTTCCAGCTGCTGCAAATGAACCTCAGATGCATGTGCCACCATGTGCATCTGGCTTATGTGGGTCCTGGGGAATTGAACCTGGGTTCTTTGGCTTTGCAGGCAAACACTTTAACCACTAAGCCATCTCTCCGGCCTCAGAATGCTTCTTATGTGGGGCATGGGGAGGAACTGGAACACTCAGGCCTGAGCACCAGTCCTTTGTCTACTGAGCCATCTTTTCAGCCCTAGGACTTGTTAAATTATGTAGATGAGTCTCCCGCACTTTTATTTATTTCTTTTTAAAAAATTCAGATGAATGTGCCACCTTGTGCATCCATCTTATGTTTTTTTGTTTGTTTGTTTTGTTTTGTTTTTAAGGTAAGGTCTCACTCTAGCCCAGGCTGACCTGGAATTCACTATGTAGTCTCAGTCTGACCTCAAACTCACAGCAATCCTCCTACCTCAACCTCCTGAGTGTTGGGATTAAAGGCATTTGCCACCACACCCAGTGAGTCTCTTCGTCTTAAACTATTAGTTGTCATGTGCCCCAGTTAATGCTCTTTTTTTTTTTTTTTTTTTTTTTTGGTTGGTTGGTTTTTTGAAGTAAGGTTTCACTCTAGTCCAGGCTGACCTGGAATTTACTATGTAGTCTCTCAGGGTGGCCTTGAACTCTTGGTGATCTTTCTACCTCTGCCTCCCAAGTGCTGGGACTAAAGGCTTATGCCACCACGCCCAGCTTCCCAGCTAATACTCTTAATATAAAACAGACTGTGGGGCTGGAGAGAGGACTTAATGATTAAGGTGCTTGCCTATGAAGCCTAAGGACCCCTGTTCAACTCACCAGATCCCAAATAAGCCAGATGAACAAGGGGACACATGTGCAAGGTTGCACATGCACACCAGGTGGTGCACACATCTGGAATTCAATTACAGTGGCTGGGGTCCTTGGCGTGCCAATTCCACCCCCCCCCCCATAATAAAAACAGGCCAGTCTGTCTGGCTTGCCTCAAAAACAACAAAAAACAAAAATCACTAGACTAGAGACCATAAATTTGGAGTCAAAGATGATCATCTGCTAATGAACTTCTCTCTTACAAAAGCAAATATTTTCAAGAAAGAAAAAGCCGTTACCAAACTTGTCTGAGGTTTGTCTTTGTAGGCATCTCAGAGGCCCCTACATGGGCTGGCCTGGAGGGTGGGGTAGACCTAGCAGGTCAGTGTGATCTTGGGAGTCACCAGTGCCTGCTTCCCAGGGCATGTACCGTGTTTGGGCATGTACAGCTCCTAAAATGTTATTCATCCATCAACACACTGACCCCTTTTCAAGTTCCATTGTTCTATTGTTTTGACTAGAAAAGTGGCACTTGTTACAAAACCAGTTTCTGTGATCTAGAACGGCATTCTCCAAGCTTGTGTGTATCAGAGTCATCTGGCCCCACCTCTTGAGTGTCTGATTCAGTAGCCTGAGACCCTGCATTTCTAACAAGTTCCAAAGATGCTGCTGTTGCTACTACGGATCTACCATCTTTCTTTGAGATGTACAATAAATGAGTGTCATCTTTAACCATAATATTTGGAGGTTATTAACACCAAAGCGTGTAACACACATACATACATACAGATATAGACGTTTTTGGTGTGGGTGTATGGTATATGCACATGTGTGTGCAGATCTGTGCACCCTGTGCCCACATTGCAGAGGCCAGAGGAGGTTAGCAGGTGCTGTCCTCTGTCACCCTTCTGCCTTATTTCTCTAAAATGAGCCTCTCACTGAGCCTGGAGCTCAAGCTGGTGTCTCCTTCCCTTAGACTGGCCAACTGGTGAGATGAGCCCCAGTGATCCTTCTGCCTCTGTGTACCCTCATTCCCTCAGGCTTCAGAGAAGCAAGACCATGGCCAGTTTTGTTTTTTTTTTCTCCTTTGAGAAACCGAGGTGCTAGGGATCAAACCCAGCTTACTCAGCAAGCTCCTTTCCCTGCTGAGCCACCTCTTCAGCTCCCGAATACAGATTTATCTTAAAAAGCAATGTTACACAAAATGGCCTGGATATCCATGACCTCACAGTACCTGACACTACTAAAAAGAAGTGGAAAAAAAAGCAATGTTAATTCTGTGCTGTACATAATTCTGTGCCTTTTACACTTTTTATTAATATTACCATTTTAAAAACCCAGCAACTGTTTTATTTCAGAATAGTTTTAGATTGATAGAAAAGTTGCAAGACAAAACAGCTAACCTACATGTTCCCTCATTAAAGTCACGCTGTTGTTGAGCATTTGTCACCAAGGTTCCAACACTAGTGTTTTACTATTCACTCCACACTGTTACTGCTTTCAGTGAAAAAGAAAAAAAATGCATCAATGTATTTTCAAAGGATTCACATGGAACTGCATAGTGACAGAAATCTCTTCACTTCTCCCATCCCACTTCCTATATATTTTGGGATTTTTTTTCTACACGTATAATTATATATGCACACACCCATCCATCTTATTTCAGGATATGGTGTTTTCACTTAAATATATCCTACAGATCTTTCTATATCAGTATGTCTAGATCTCTGTCCCTTTGTTTTGTTCTGTTTTGTTTTTTTGCTTGTTTGTTTGTTTGTTTGTTGTTTTTGTGGTAGGGTCTTGCTCTAGCCCAGGCTGACATGGAATTCACTGTGTGGTCTCTGGCTGGCCTTGAACTGACAGTGATCCTCCTACCTCAGCCTCCTGAGTGCTGGAATTGTAGGCATGTGTTACTACACCCAATCCCACTGTTTTTTGGTGAAAAAGCACACATTACTTCTGTACTCTTTTAAAATTTAATGTATCTTATCTGTTTCCAGATTTTAAATCCACAGATGAAAGGTGGGGCCTTCACACCTCCCCTTTATCTTACACTAGAGGTTAGAGATTATGTGCCTGCCTTTGTGGGTATTTAGCACGTTCCAGGCATTGCCAAGCACTTAGCGTATATTATCTAACTCGGGTATCAAAACAATCTTATGAAATAGGTGTAATTATATCCCTGTTAACAGACAAGGAAACTGAGGGTCAAGGAGGTTAAAGGAGCAAAACCCTCTTACAACTTTCTAGCTGAAAAGGCCTCACTAATTTTGGGTGTTATGAACTATTCCACTCAGAATGTGCACGAGCCACACCCAGTGTGGAATTTATAATATACTTGGGGAGAAAAGAATACAAATAAATAATTACGCGTGTAAGTACTCTGAGGCTTGGGATGTAGCTGAGTGGTAGAGCATTTGCCTGGCTTATGAAAGACAAATCATACCCCCAGCACTGAAGGAAAAAAATAAAACATTGGAGAGGTTGTGAGTTGTAAAAGGCTGCAAGGGGAGTTTTTGTGGCAGGATTTCATTTAAATTATATTTATGTTTATTTATTTGAGAGAGACAGAGAGAATGGGCACACCAGGGCCTTCAGCCACTGCAAACGAACTTCAGATGCATGTGCCCCCTTAGGCATCTGGTTTACATGGGTCCTGGGAAATCGAACCTGGGTCCTTTGGCTTTGCAGGCAAGTGCCTTAACCACTAAGCCATCTCTCCATCCCCAGGATTTCATTTTAGCTCAGGCTAACTTGGAATTCTATAGCCCATGCTGGGCTCAAATTAATGATCTTCCTACCTTAGCTTCTTTTTTAAAAAGTATTTTATTTTTATTTATTTATTTGAGAGAGACAAATAGGCAGGAAGAGAGAAAGAGAGAAGGGGAGAGACAAAGAATGGGTGCACCGGGGCCTCCAGCCACTGCAAATGAACTTCATATGCATGCATCCTCTTGTGCATCTGGCTTACATGGGTCCTGGGGAATTGAACCTGGGTCCTTTGGCTTTGCAGGCAAGCGCCGTAACCACTAAGCTAAGCCATCTCTTTAGCCCCTACCTTAGCTTTCTTGAGTGCTGGGATTATAGGCATGAGCCGCCTTAGCCAGCTGCAAGGTGATTTTTAATGCCTTCACAAGTCTTCAAGGATGAGGTGTGTGTTCCTGCAGCTGTGGCGATGCAGGTGGAAGTGTAGATGCTCCTTTACTTGTAGTGTGGCGACACACTGATGCACCCCAAGTGACCCGGAACTTCCTCCTTAGCAACAGAGCACACAGTAGATGCCAGTGTATTATTGTATGATAACCTGGTGCTACTGCCTCGTCTCACTGGAGGGTGTCATACCCTCTACCCTATTATCCCTGGATAAGATCCTGACTCAGAATTTGAAGTATAGTTTATACTGAATACATATGGTTCTTATACCATTTGTAAAGTTAGAAAATGCTGTCAAGCCTTCGAAGTCAGGGACTTAGCCATCAGAAGACCCATATTCAAATTTAGAGTGTTAATTTATTTTTAAAGGTATTTTTTATTTTATTTATTTAATTTGTTCTTTCATTTTAGAACACACACACCCTAGAGAGAGACAAAGAAGAGAGAAATGGTGTGCCAGGGCCTCAGCCACTACAGTCAAACTCCAGACACTTGCACCACCTAGTGGGCACATGTGACCTTGTGCTTGCCTCACCTTTGTGTGTCTGGCTAACATGGGATCTGGAGAGTAGAACATGGGTCCTTAGGCTTCTCAGGCAAGTGTCTTAACTGCTAAGCCATCTCTCCAGCTCTTTTGGTGTTTAAAAAAAATTTTTTTTTATTGACAACTTCCATAAAATAAATAATATAATATATTACCCTCTCTTTTCCCCTTCCCAAGTCTCCCCTCCACTGAATCCCTTCTTTCCAACCACTATTTTAAAAATCTTTTGTTTATTTATTTTATTATTATTATTATTTTGTTTGTTTGTTTTTCAAGGTGAGATCTCACTGTAGCCCAGGCTGACCTGGAATTCACTATGTAATCTCATGGTGGCCTTGAATTCATAGCGATCCTCCTACCCCTGCCTCCCGAGTGCTGGGACTAAAGATGTGTGCCTCCACGCGTGGCCAAAATAAAATATTTTTTGTTTTTTACACTTTTTTTTTTCAAGGTATGGTCTCACTCTAGCCCAGGCTTACTGGAATTCACTATGTAGTCTCAGGGAGGTCTTGAACTCACAGTGATCCTCCTACCTCTGCCCCCCGAATGCTGGGATTAAAGGTGTATACCACCATGCCCACTCTTTTTTATTTTATTCTATTTGTGGGGGGGGGGGGCGTCCGCCGGGGCCTCTAACCACTGCAAATGAACTTCAGATGCTTGTGCCACCTTATGCATCTGGCTTTACATGGGTACTGGGGACTCTAACCTGGGTCTTTGGTGTTCTCAGGCAAGCGCCTTAACCTCTAAGCCATCTCTTCAGCCCCCAAAGCATCTTCTTGAGGAGTGCCATACCTTCCTCTCACAAACCCATTGTATTCTGTTTGCATCGTCTCTCCTTTGTAAAGCTACAATCCCATGGAGGTCAGAATCCATGCCTTTCATTCCTGTGTCCCCTGCGGTTTGATGGGGACACATTAAATATCAGTTGTAGAATTAGATCCTGTAGAAAGGGCTCACATTATACATGGCAGGTCAAGCACACACATCATGTTTTTTTTTTAATATTTTATTTATTTATTTATTTGACAGAGAAAGGGGGAGAGAGAGAGAGAATGGGTGCACCAGAGCCTCTAGCCACTGCAAACAAACTCCAGACGTGCGCGCCCCCTTGTGTATCTGGCTAACGTGGTTCCTGAGAAATTGAACCTGGGTCCTTTGGTTTTGCAGGCAAATGCCTTAACTGCTAAGCCATCCCTTCAGCCCTTACATCATGGTTTTTGCAGTTTTCTTTACCTTGCCTATTCCCCATTTCTGAGTTTTTAAGGATATTAGCTGTTGACAGCTGTTGATTGAGTTTTTGACATGGAAGGGTCACTGAATGTTTTGTTTAACAATAGTTTTTAAACTTTATTTTTTATTTAATTATTTGAGAGGCAGAGAGAAAGAGGCAGAGAGAGGGAGAGAGAATGGGCGTGCCAGGGCCTCCAGCCACTGCAAATGAACCCCAGATGCATGCACCCCTTGTGCATCTGGCTTACGTGGGTCCTGGTGAATGAAACCTGGGTCTTTTGACTTTGCAGGCATATGCCTTAACTGCTAAGCCATCTCTCTAGCCCTGTTTAACAAGATTTTTAATGAATTATATGTTGACTGTGAATCGACTTCATTATCAGCTTTCTCTGTAAGGATAGATTTATGTTGATATTCCCCCCTGTGCAAAAAAGCTGAACAAAACCTCGGCAGGCCCATGTCTTGTGTGATCAGGACAGTTCTTACCAGCTGTCACAGGTTAGATCAGATGCTGTCTGTTCACTTCCTTTCCTGCTCATGCCTGGAGCAGAGAGCATTTGTGCAGGGAGGCTGGTCGAGCCTGCTGAACTAATAAGCTCTGACAGAAGATAAGGTGGGAAAAGTGTGTGTTTGGCCTGGGAGGATTGGTGGTTGGAGCAGGTTCGGTGTCCACCTGACTGCTTAAAGTGGTAACCTCAAGAAGAAGCATGAAACTGTTGTTTCTTTTCCTCTTCCTGGAAAAAACCCAATCTCCTATCTCTGAAAAGCAGAATTCTTAATTTAAGAGGCAGTCACAGACCTACCTACTCTGGGTTGTGATTTTTTCCCCTTGAAAGAGCCAACTATTAAAAAATGGCACATGCACTTGGGAGGCTGAGGTAGGAGGATGGCTGTGAGTTCAAGGCCAGTCTGAGACTACATAGTGAATTCCAGGTCAGCCTGGGCTGCTGGTGGTGGGGGTATGAAAATACGGAGGGAGGTGAGTGTAGACCATGTGGACCATGGAGGCAGGGTAGGCCAGGTGCGTGTGGGCAGATTCTGAACCAAGTCTATGGGCTTGCTGCTGGAGGCTGTGAAGAGCTGTGGGTCTACTGCGAGCACAATGGGTGCCCAGGGAACCTGGGACAGTCCAGATGAGAACTGGGGGTCCATTAGGGATCTGGGACTCAGGGTATAAGGTTCTTCTTCCATTCAGAGACCCTGCCCTCTGGGCACTGACCCAGGCCACCTGGGTCTTCCTTTTGAGACTTCAGAAGGCTTATCTCCCCGCCCCCCCACCCCCCCACGTGGTGGCACATGCCTTTAACCCCAGCACTTGGGAGACAGAAGTAGGAGGATCACTGTGAGTTCAAGGCCACCCTGAGACTACATAATGAATTCCAGGTCAGCCTGGGCTAGAGTGAGACCCTACCTCAAAAAACCAAAACAAACAAATAAATAAAAATAAAAAAGGTTTCCAGGGCAGGAGCAAGTACCCCATTCTTTGGGCAGGGGTGGGTAGGTAGCCAGCAGGGGTTTACTCCATAATTTACCATTGTAGCCAGAAGCGTTTGATTTCAGCCAAAAAATGTTAAGTAAAAATGACCAAAACTTAATGGGACTTTATTTCTCTGAAGTTGTTCATTTGACAGATAGATGAAAGTCCCGCCCCCCCCCCCCCCCCTGTCTTCAGTTCTGCAACGTTTGGTGACAGAAGTGACAAGCCCTTAGGAAGTCCATCTTCCTGGTAAAAGCACTGCCCCTCTCCTCACTCTGTGGTTTTCTGTGACGTTAAAGCCCCCGTAGACAGGAGAGCTGTCAGCAGTCTTACCCGCTGGTGGGAGCAGTGGCCAGGGAAGTCAGGTCTCTGATATGCTCACTTATCAGTTACTAGCCATCTGCCACCAAGCCATCTGGAATAATGCCAGTTTATTGATTTGAATTTGAGGAGTTTCATGGTCTTACATTTTTCATTTTAGAAATTTAATTTCAGACCCACTGTGCTTGTCTGTGCTAAAAGTCTGCCTAGGCAGTTCTAATCTTGCCACACTGATAGAATAGGAGTTTTAAATTGTACGTTTAGTCTTTCCCACTTGGCTGAGAATCATTACTGAGGAAAAAGTTTTGGCTTATTGAGTAAGCCATTTAAATTCCATTTTATTTTTGTTTATATCTACAAAATATGGTGAAGATAGATCCATTCATAGGAACAGATGGCCTGAGACTTCGGCTTCTGAGTGTTTACGCTGAAAGAGACATCACAGGCCAATCTAGCTTTGCCCTCCTGCGTGACACATGGTTCTTTGATGAGGTTTAAGAGTTCAGCGCTTTGTGTCCCTTCAGCCCTGAGAACCTCTTTTTCGGTTCCGTGAACTGTTTCTGAACAAACGTTACCCACTTTTAGGGTCCTGGGTACTTTTTCAGCAGGGCTTGACTTCAGGGTTACATGGTACGGATGTAGAGGGCAGGGGTAAGGGCATACAGATGTGCCCACCCGTCTGGCAGCTCGATTTCTACTGTGAATAATCCCCTAAAGCGAACAGGTGGGCCATTCTTTTTTTGGAAGAGAAAGGAGACTCAACACTTTCATATAGCACACTAATCAATTTAGAAGCAACCAGAAATGAAGTGAGTGATGAAGACCAGCCTTCTAGCCCTTTGGCCTGTGGAGGGACTCTACAAGCCAGGTGACCCAAGAAAATCACAGTCCCAAGTTCTTTCTCCAGAGTGGGGGACTAGGACTTGATTTTCTAGTGGTCTCTCCCCCTGAGCCCTGGATGCTCCCTGGATAGTTCTGGGAGTAATGAGTGCTATATGTTGCTTTGGAGACCTCAGAGGTGAAAGGGACTGTTTGAGGTGTCCACTTAAGGGCTGTGAACTCGACTCTTGTGTTGTTCACTGAGAAGAAAAAGAATGCCACTTGTACGCAACTTAAGGCATGTCCTCAGATTCTCCTGCCTAAGTAAATAAGTTCTGTGAACCAGCAGTGGGTCCTCTTTTAGGAAGGTAGCATTTTGAACTAAAAATTTAGTGATTTTTCTATGAAGAGATAATCATTTATCCTGAGATGGTTGTTAAAACTGGTATTACCCCTTTATCGCGAATGTTTGCTCCTTCTCTAGTTTTGACCACTATCTGACCACCTCTCAGGTTTGCTAGAAGAATTGACTAGGGCTTAAAAGGCATGTGCAGAAAGTGCTGCTTCTCCCCACCCCCACCTCCATCTTGCTCATAGAGCAGCACAACCCAGGTTTTATGTTCCACTTCCACTGGGCAGCTGCTGCCACGGTGATGTTTTTCTCTCCTCTTCCTCCGCCTTCTGTCCCTCCCTCCCCTTCCTGCCCCGCTCTGAGGGGAGCTGTACCTTTGTGGTTCTTCAGCAGCTGCTGGACTTTGATGGGACATGCTTGCTGCCTCTACACTTGCTTCCCTTAGCAACCAGCCCTTTGACGATGACCTCGTGCTGTTTGCCTGTTGTCTCTCATGTTGGATTATAGATGAGAGAGTTACCAGGCTGGGGGTAGGGGCCTGCTGTTAGGGCATTTCTTGTAGGGTTCCCAGAGTCCCTCAGCCTATGTTTTTTCTCTGTAAAATTTGAAGTCCAGAGAGAGAGACATACAGACAGACAGACAGATAAATATGCATGGGTATGCCTGCATTCATGTGTGCGCACACACAGAGGATGTTAGTGCTGAATCTGTCTAGCATAGCTTTAAATTTGTAGGATGGTGCTAGAGTGAATTAATTTGGAAGGAGATGCTGTAGTGATTATTCAAACTACCTAGTTGTATTACCATACATTGGTCTTCACTAATACGTAGTTATGAAGTTCTTTCCAACGGTCGTGCTTTTCCTTATACAACCAGCCTCCCTCTCTCCCTTCCTCCCTCCCTCCCTCCTTCCCTCCCTATTTATTTACTTATGAGAGAGAAAATGGGTGCACCAGAACCTCTAGCCACTGCAAACAAACTCCAGACACATGCACCACTTTGTGCATCTGATTTTATGTGGGTACTGGGGAATCAGACTCAGGTCCTTAGGTTTTTCAGGCAAGTATCTTAACCACTGTGCCATTTCTCCAGCTCCTTATACAATATTTTAACCATGTTTTTATTTTGTTTTATATTTATTAGAGAGGAAGAGAGAATGGGTGCACCAGGGCCTCTAGCCACTGTAAATAAACTCCAGATGTATGCACGACCTTGTGCATCTGGCTTTGTGGCCACTGGGGAATTGAACCTGGGTCCTTAGGCTTGTCAGGCAAGCACCTTAATCACTAAGCTATCTCTCCAGCCCCCCCATACAATATTTTTTAAAAGCTCATTCATTTATCTTACTCTATATCATAGTTTTACATATTAATATTCCCACTTATCTCAGTAAGCTTTTTTAAGTATCAGGAGTCTGTGAAGCATGTGGTGGTAGATGTTTCCTAAACTTCCACTGTTTTGAAATCTGCAAGTTCAAGTTTTATTATGGCAACAAATGTTTTCAGTCATTTTCTTTTAAGTGATGGGCTTTCTTCACTCATTGAAAATGCCTGCCCTATGCCCATCTGTATATATCTGAAATATAACCAAGCTTTTCAGGTGTTCTTTGTGCGAAAAATGGAGTTCTGGGAAAAAAATTGACTGGTTGAGCTTGCAACTCACAGTCACACCAGTTAAAAAAACATCCTTCTTAGGTATGCATCAGCAGCGATTCATGCATCTTTTCTATTTTGCCATATGAAGAAAAGTACATGCAGTTAAGATGTAATAAAGTTGATTGTTTTTATCATTTGCTTTACCAGTATTGCTTCACCAAAATTCTTTTTTGTTTTGTTTTGTTTTGTTTTGTTTTTGAGGTAGGGTCTCACTGTAGCCCAGGCTGACCTGGAATTCACTATGTAGTCTCAGGGTGGCCTTGAACTCACAGCAATCCTCCTACTTCTGCCTCCCGAGTGCTGGGATTAAAGGCGTGCGCCACCGCATTCAGCTTTTTCACCAAAATTCTTTAGGAAACTAGTTGTCAGGTATGTAGTGGTCAAGTGTGAAATATGGTCCACTGCAGTGGTTCATGCAACTTTCTCCTTGCTTCCATTCATGAACAGACATGTGAGCAAAGTGTAAAAGGTCAATCATGTCTTTGTGAGAGCAAAAGCTTTTTTTTTTTTTTTTTTTTTTTGGTTTTTCGAGGTAGGGTCTCACTCTAGCCCAGGCCAACCTGTAATTCACTATGTAGTCTCAGGGTGGCCTTGAACTCAGGGTGATCCTCCTACCTCTGCCTCCCCACTGCTGGGATTAAAGGCGTGTGCCACCACGCCCGGCCAAAAGTATTTTTATAATAATATTACCTGAGGCTGGAGAGCTGGCTTAGCGGGTTAGGGTGTTTGCCTGCAAAGCCAAAGGATCCTGGTTCAACTCTCCAGGACCCACATAAGCCAGATGCACAAGGTGGCGCATGTGTCTGGAGATCATTTGCAGTGGCTGGAGAACCTAGTGTGCCCATTCTCTCCCTCTCCCTCTCCCTTTCCCTCCCTCCCACCCGCCTCCTCACTCTTAAATAAATAAATAAATAAATAAATAAATAAATAAACTATACTAAAAATAAAGTTAAAAAAGTAGTATTACCTGAAAAGGTTGAAAGATACCCCATCTTCTTGATTCCAGGACTTAAATTGCTGGCCTAGGCAAACTTTAATGAATTGAGAATAAAATGGTCTTGAAGTGCTTGCTTCTCTGTTATCCAAGACTGCAGCATAGACTTGTATAGTGAGAGCAGGAAAATATATTATCTACCTTACGCCATTCTTCTCTTGTGTTTTTTTTGGTTTTTCGAGGTAGGGTCTCACTCTAGCCCAGGCTGACCTGGAATTCACTATGGAGTCTCAGGGTGGCCTCCAACTCACAGTGATCCTCCTACCTCTGCCTCCCAGTGCTGGGATTAAAGGCATGCGCCACCACGCCCGGCCGCCATTCTTCTCTATATTGTTGGTATGCAAAAGCACAAAGCTGTACTGAAGCTCTTGTGAAAAAGTAAAATATGTTCCCATTTTCCTCCAGGAAGCCCCACTTCACCTCTACTTCATTTTGAGTTTACAAAAGCAGTGGCTTTCTTGGGCCTTCCTCTATCACTGTGTCTCTCAGGACACCCCTTCCACTGAGAAGCCAAGCGTGGAGCTTAGTTCAAGACCAGGCCAGTGGCTGGCCGTGACCTGATCCTTGCTATGTAAATCTTCACTGAATGGCATGAGACTCCAACTTAGCAATTCATGGAATTGTAAGGTGAGCCCGGTTTCCCAGCCAATTATGACTCCATCTAAAGCTGTTGCCGGGCCGTTAATATATTTTGCGCCTTGTCCTCTTTTATATCTTGCCAAACTCTTGAGAGTCTACTGTATAGCTGCTGGCAACAGGCCTCTGCCAAAACAGTCCACGAGTGTGTCATTTTACACCTCATTTTTACTTGTTTCCCCTTGAGGTGGCACCTTGCCTGTGTTTCTCTCTCCCACATCTTTTTATCCTCTTAAGAGAATCATTCTTTTGCCTTATTCTTGCATCATGGAATTAGTGACTTTTGGCTTCTGTAGTGACTTATTTTGAAAGAAATGTTGAAGAATGCAAATGCTAATATCTTCCTATAGGGCCCTTCCTTTCTTAACTGCCAGTGGCTCTCCGCAGGGTCCTCTAGTAGGCTGAGTCCTATCCCCCTAGAGTTGGTATGTTGAAGTGCTAGCCCTCAGCACTTCAGGCTGTGACCTTATTTGGAGTGAGAGTCTTACGGGGGTAATCATGGTAACATGGAGGATAGTGTAGGTCCCAGTCCATTATGGCTGATGCTCTTAGGAAGGGGGATTTGGACAGAGACTTAAGTGGGCAGAACACCAGGTAAAGATGGAGGCAGTGGGGCGGTGGTGCACCTTCTCAAGTCGAGAAATCACCAGAGACTGCCAGTAGCTGCTGACGGACCCTCCCTCACGGTGTTCACAAGACCCCAATGCAGCTGCTACTCGGACTTCAGATTTTTTTTTTTAATTTTTTGTTCATTTTTATTTATTTATTTGAGAGCGACAGAGAGAGAGAGAGAGAGAGAGATAATGGGCGCTCCAGGGCCTCCAGCCACTGCAAACGAACTCCAGACGCCCCCCTGTGCATCTGGTTAACATGGGTCCTGGGGAATTGAGCCTTGAACCAGGGTCCTTAGGCTTCACAGGCAAGCGCTTAACTGCTAAGCCATCTCTCCAGCCCTGGATTTTTAAAACACCTTCTAAACTGAGATTTTAGTGGCCTAAGCAACCCAGGTCCATAGTACTTGGCTCCACCAGCCCCAGGAAAGGACAGTTGACTCAAGGCTGACTGCTGTTTCCCATGGCCCTGTGGTTCTGTTACTCCCCTTGGCTCTTCCTTCAGTCGGCTACAATGTGGATGGTTTCCTACGGTGACCCCGGTCCCCACTGTGTATGCAAGGTTCCTGCTACAGCTGTGCCCTGTACGTGCTCACATGAGCGAAGAGTGCAGCGTGTAAGATGGTCATGTTCTGGAAGGATGGCTGGGGAGTATTAATGGGCCCCAAGACAAGTGACTGCATGTGTCTGCTTCTATCTTCCTGCCCATACTTCTTCCCTGTCCTGGCCAGAGATGTCGAAACCTGACTGGCCTCCACTTGCTCGCCTCTCCTGAGGACCAGGGAACCTTGAGCCAGCCTATATTTTCTCCTAAGGGCTTTCTCCATGGTACCCTCCTGTGGGTTCCCAGCTGACCGCCTATTTGAACCACACAGCCAGGAAAGGCGGCCAAGAAAAGCGAGCTGCTGGAATGCTCAGCCCCGAAACATTACCCTGCGTGGTCGTTTGATTCTTGCCAGGATGTCCTTGTAAAACTTTTATGAAGATGTTGTTGTACTTGCATGGGAGGTTGAAGACTGCTGTTAGCCTTGGTAAGTCCCCTGTCCCCCAGGACTACGGGATTCTGAAGAAATGCTCTTGGCCCTCCCTCCGGGCCGGGCGCTCCACCGCAGCAGCTGCCTGCGCAGAAAGTTGAGCTGGATGGATGGATTAAGGGACATCAGCTAGGCCTTTGTTTAAAAATATTTAAAATATGTTTGAACCTCCCTTTATCAACAATGAACAGCTCCTTTCAGCAGAGAGAAGTTTTTCATTTCCATGTTTTTTCACAATTTTGTTTGGTTCTTTTGTATATTAGTGACTTTGGGAAAATGTTCCCATTCATGTTTTTAAAAGCCAAACACAAAAGACATTGCATAGCTACGTTCTGTTTCACTCAAGGGAAAAGAGCAGTTCACTGCTATGAAGAACATAATGTTTATGAAGATAATCTCTGGCTTGAGTTAATTTTTTCTGGTGTGAACATTGATGACTAAAAAATAAGGACATGTTTGAGAATGTTCATATATAAGATTTCTCTGGAGTTAAGAGCCTGGTGGCGCACGCCTTTAATCCCAGCACTTGGGAGGGAGAGGTAGGAGGATTGCCATGAGTTCAAAGCCACCCTGAGACTACAGAGTGAATTCCAGGTTGATGGATGTATATTAGTAATGAAAATGAGCTTCGAGAGTTCAAAGACATAATAAGAGGTTCTTGGGTTCGAGTTTGCTGATAGAGAACCAGGAGTATTAACACACTCAAAGGCCTTGGTAACAAGTATTTTGAGTTAAATACCAGAATAAAGTTACGTTTTTCTAAAATAAGGTAATAATAATTTGTTTCTTTTTTCCCTCCCTTTTCTTTCTGGTGATCACAGTGTACATTAGGTTTCTGCCCAACTTCAGATCTCCTTTGGGCATCTTCCCAGTGTTATTAGAAATCTGAGATAGTTCTGCATACATGCAGGAGGGGCTGGCTTGTTGCACAACTTCAGTGGCCCCATTCATCATAGAGGTCATGTAGTAGACTGGGACATAAAGGGTGCTGGGGAGGAGTGGCGATGCACACAGACATTAACTGAAAAGGGCTGGTGGGTAGAGTTCCTTGCATATTGGGTAAACTAATATGTAATTATTCTTAGAAATAGATCCTAGCCATACCCTTGTTATCCTGCCCTTAAGCCAGATTGTTCATCTTAATGATCATTTGGCCACTGCTGGACTATGGCTCTGCCCTACAGCTACAGGCCTGGCTTGTGGGAGTGAGGCCACAGCCCAGGGGAGATCAATGTGGAGAATAATCAGCTGTCTCTCTCTTAAAATATTTAGTTTTTATTTATTTATTTGAGAGAGAAAGAGTGGGCAATCCAGGGCATCCAGCCACTGCAAAAGAACTCCAGATGCATGTGCCACCTTCTGCATCTGGCTTACATGGGTCCTTGGAGGCAAGCACCTTAACTGCTAAGCCATCTCTCCAGCCCTAATTAGCTGTCTCTTAAGGCTACCTTGTCACTTGAGACCAACGCTGCAGTTGAGGGAAAGCGCATGCTCATATCTTTTTTTTTTTTTTTAATGCCTCTGCTCTTCTGCCCTTCAGTTGACTGGAGGCTAAAATCTGAGTGAGGAAGATGAAGAGGGCTTTTAGTTAAATATTCCAGAATATTTCAAAAGTTTCTGGACTTTTGCTGAACTTTAGTGATGGGTCACCAATGACCAAAGTGCCATTATACCATAAAAGGATATTTCTTACCACCCAATCATGTATCACTTGTTAATCAGAGAGTTAACTAATTATACCTAGGGATTTTTATTTATTTTTTAATTTTTTTTATTAACAACTAGGACTTTTGTATTAGGTTGCGTCTTGTACCTTTTCTGTAGGCCACAGTAGTTGGATATTGGCAGTTTCCTGTGGCTGTCCATGGTGGAGGCTTTGCACTTAGGAAGAACGGGGACCTGAGATACGTATGCCTTGTGCTAGGCTATAATCCTCACCTTGGCACCTATTTATTTTTATGTGGCACTGGGCAGGTCACTCAACTTTAATGTATTGTTCATTGCTGTGAAACAGGGTGGGGGGGCTCATAGGGCTGGTTCCCCCCCCCCCCCCCCGAGATAGGGTTTCACTCTAGCCCAGGCTGACCTGGAATTCACTCTGTAGTCTCAGGGTAGCCTCAAACTCACAGCGATCCTCCTACCTCTGCCTCCCAAGTGCTGGGATTAAAGGTGTGTGCCACCACACCTGGCTTCATAGGGCTGTTTTGAAGGTTAATGGCCATTATGGAAAGCACTTGGAATAAGGTTGGCACAGAGCTCATACATGTTGCCAGTCAGTCCTGTGACCTTCATAGCTTCTGCCATACGTACCTGTGTGGCCACCCATGTAGTCACAGTCTTTAGTCCTCTCAGCTGCCGTGACAAGGTACCGTACACTGCATTGCTTTAGCAGCAGATGTTTATTTCTGGAATACAGTTCTGGAAGCTGGAATGCCAAGAGCAGGGTGCCACCATGGTTGAGTTTCTGGAGAGGGCTCTGCGCCTGGCTCATAGCTGGCTGTCTTCTTGTTGTATCCCAAGGGAGCGGAAGGAAACAGGGAGGCTCAGACGCTCTGGTGCCTCTTCTTGTAAACATACTCGTGCTACCACAAGGGCTTCATCCTCTTGACTCCATCTTACCTGCGCACCTCTCCAAATCCTCAGCTGCAGGTCACATTGTGGAGTAAGACTTTATCGTAAGAATTTTAACAGGGCCTGGGGAGATGGCCCATTGATTAAAGGTGCTTGCTTGCAAAGCCTGCGGGTCCAGGTTCAGTTCCCCAGCACCCATACAAAGCTGGATACAAGATAGTGCCTGCCTCGGGGGTTCCTTGCAGAGGCAGGTACACACCTGTGTGCAAAAAACCTGGGTCCTTAGGCTTCTCAAACAAGTGCCTTAACAGTTAAGCCATCTCTCCAGCCCTTATATGAGTCGTAGTAATTACTGTATTTTTATAGTCAAATAAGGCTTTATCTTCTTAGTCTTTAAAATTGATCTCCCAGGCTGAGGTCTAGATCACTGGCAGACACCTGCCCAGCGTGCTCAGAGCTCTGTGTTCTGTCTCTAGCACTGAAACTGAAATGAAGAAGCAGGGCCCTGAGTTCCCTCTAAAACGAACCTAGTCCCTCATTTTTCCTGGCAATAGCACTTTTGTGCTGAGAATCATTCTTGACCCCTTATTCTCCTGTATCTGTATTAGGCCCACCAACAAATCTCAATGGCTGTGCTTCCTACCACTTCCTACTACCTAGACTGCTTCCACTCTATTCCAAACCACCGTCATTTCCCCTGGATTTTTACAAGTCTCCGAACCAGCCTCTCATCTGCCCTCTACTTCCCACCTTTGCCTCCTTCCCCCAATCTCTTCAAGCACAGCAGCAGCAGCCAGAGCAGTTAAAACGTATGCCAGACCATGTCTCTGCTGGGCTTACAGTTCACCGCTGACTTCCCTCCTGACTTCCGAAGGCTTTATAAAACTCACTGTGGTTTGGCCTGCTGTAACCTCCTGTCCCTTGTCCTCCCCCTTTCCTTTGCCCACTCTGTTCCATGCACATGCACCAGACCTGCCCTCAGGTGTTTTGCACTTGCTCTTCTCTCCTTGGTTGGGAATTGTTTTTTATCCCCAGGCATGGTGCTCTCTTCTACTTCTCCTAAATCTTTAAGTATTACCTGTTCAGTGTGTAAGTTTTATTTTGAAGCAGTTCCCCCCCACCTGCATTTCAAATACCAAATATAAAAAGAAAATTAGAGGGCTGGAGAGATGGCTCAGCGCTTGAGGCATTTGCCTGCAAAGTCAAAGGATCCTGGTTCGATTCTCCAGGACCCACAAAAGCCAGATGCACAAGGTGGCACATGCATCTGGAGTTCATTTGCAGTGGCTAGAGGGCTTGGTGTGCCCATTCTCTCTTTCTCTCTCTCTGCCTCTTTCTCTCAAATAAATAAATAAAATATATTTAAAAAAAAACTAAAAGAAAGAAAGAAAATTAGACATTTAATTATGTTCAAAACCAAGGCAAGCAAATCTGTGGTGGGGGTGGGGACAGAAATGCAAAGCAAAGGTAGACACTGGGGCCGCATCCCTGCCCTGCCCTGCCCTGAGCCAGAAGGAGGCTCTGATTCTTAGGAGCTCCACTCTGGAGGGACACTGAGACTGAACAGTAGCCCATGTGGGGCCATGACTAGAGCCAGACTCACCGCTGGGCTCCTCCAGCTAAGAAAAGAGGCTGAAAACACCCTCCAGTTTTTGCTCAGGTCAACCTTGTGCAGGAGGAAGACAAGGATTAAACCTGCAGCCAACACGAGGTCAGAGCCTCTTAGAGACATGATTACTGAGGCTTGCCCGTTTTGCTATGACCTGGGGATCCCCATCTGCCAGTGCAAGACCCGTTTCAGGCTTAGGGATCCAGGAAAAAGGAACCACAGAACTGTGTTGGTAGAGATGGTGTAGCTGTCACCTTCTGGTTGCTGGGACGAGACTTCCAACCAGAGCAGCCATTTCAGCCTACTTTCCTGGGGAAGTTTCATCATAGCATGGAAGGCCTAGCGGAAGTAGGACGCTGGCCGATGTCGTCACGCATTGTCACACACTGGCCAGCGAGGCTGGATTATAAGATCCTAGGGCCTGCCCCTCAGTGACACACCTCCTCCAGCAAAGGTTCACCTCCTCCAAAGCTCCGCCAGTTGAGGATTAAGCATGATGCTTAGTGACAAACATATGAGATTGTGGGAGACACTCTCCATCCAAACACAGATAGTTGGTATGTGCAGAAAAGAACCTCTTTCATGCCCCAACTAGCTCTAACTCCATGAGTTTGCCATCCTAAAACACACTTGAGGAAAACTACCACAAGGAAAGATAACTGGAGCCGGGGGTGTAGCTCAGTGGCAGAATATGTGCGTAACAAGCACAAAGCCCTGGGTTTGATCCCCAGCACCCCAGAAAGGAGTAAAAACCAACACAACCAAACACATCAACCTAGTGACATGTATTTCAAGAATACCTAAATGAGTACATAAAAAAATAAAGAGATGAGGGCTGGAGGGATGGCTTTACAGTTAAGGCATTTGCCTGCAAAGCCAAAGGACCCACATTAGCCAGATGCACAAGGGGGCATATGCATCTGGAGTTCGTTTGCAGTGGCTAGAAGGCGTGCCCATTTATTCTCTCTCTCTCCCCTTCTTTCTCTGTCAAACAAACAAATAAATAATATTTTAAAAAAAGAGATGAAAGAAGGAATTATATCAGTGAGAAGAATAGGAAACACAGTGGGCAAAAAGGAAACAGTACCTAGACACAGATGCAAAGAGCAACGTGCAACATTACGTGCAAAGCAGTCGTCTCACTGCGTCACCTGGTATTAGATTTCCATGTCTGCATGTGACAGACGTGACCGACCCTTCACTGGGCTGAATGTGTTATAGATGCTTACATTTTCCTGCTTTTGACCATTGACTGTTGGGGGGGGGGGTCAGGCTCCTGAGGCCAGTTTCTCTTACCTGTAAACCACATGCATATGCTTCTACCAGGAAACTGGCTCACCCGGCACTGCTGGGGTCTTTTGTCATCTCCTGCCTCTTCTCTCTTCTCTGGTTTCCTGGTTGCTTTTTTTTTTTTTTTTACTCAAGCCCAGCCAAATAACTAGGAAGATAATGGAAATAGGATCTGTCCTTATTCTCACAATAGATAAGATGCTGCTCTCTTTCATTAGCAGGGAATAAGGAAATATTTTAATCTCTGCTGTGGCAGGTTGGATAAGAGCTCGGGCTCGCGTGCTCCCAGCTCTGCTCCCTCTTATGTTTAATTTCCAGAAAATCATGGAACTTGTCTTGGCTTTCCCCTCTAAGACATTGATGTCTGCATTAAGGGTGATTGTGAAGATCAGGTGAGTTAACACCTATAAAACAGTGGAATGGTGCGAACTGACCGGCACACAGAAACTGTCAGCAGCTGTTAGTAACTCTGGTGTTGTAGTAGATGTGTCCAGCTTGGACTCAGGCTCTGGACGTGTAATGGCCGCGTCTCTAATCTTAACAACAGACTTGCAAAGATCTTTTCATGTGCGTGACAAAACCAAGGATTTGGGTCTAAATGTGCCCATTGCTCGGGGTCCTGCTTGGCTCTTGTGACAGGCCCTGGAAAGAATCCTGGTCTCTTCACCTAAAACTTGTTGCAGTCATGCTGCGTACTAGGCATATCCTCTTGTAAAGACACAAAGACAAGGCCAAGGCCTTACTGCTTTGGTTGATAAAGGCATAAGCCACTCTTAAAAATATATTTATTTATTTACTTGAGAGAGAGGAAGAGAGGCAGACATGGAGTATGGGCATACCAGGGCTTCTTGCCACTGCAAATGAATTCTAGATGCATGCATCTGGCTTTATGCTAGCACTGGGGAATTAAACTCAGGTCCTTGGGCTTTGCAGGCAAGCACCTTAACCACTGAGCCATCTCTCCAGCCCACAGGCCACTTTTTTTGTTTGTTTGTTTTTCAAAGTAGGGTTTAGCTCTAGCCCAGGCTGACCTGGAATTCACTATGTAGTCTCAAGGTGGCCTTGAACTCACAGTGATCCTCCTACCTCTGCTTCTCAAGTACTGGGATTAAAGGTGTCCACTACCACACCCAGCCACAAGCCACTTTTTAGTTTATCACTATTTCGTACAAGAAGCAGAAGGATGGATAGCCGAAGGTGCCAGCTCTCCATCTTTGTCCTTCATATCAAAGCAGTGTAGCATAGAAATAGAAGGATCGGTGACAGCAGTGGGTGTCACGGAACCTCCACTGCTAAGTTCAGTTGAGAAAGTGGATTTCACTTGTAATGCCTTCAAGAGGGTGGCAGGACAGGCAGCCTAATGTTTATCAGAACACAGAGTTGATGAATCCGTGTCGGCTGAGGAGAAGGAGGTGAATGGGAGGTGCCTTGAAGGGCACCTTGTGATCCTTGGCTTCATGGGGATGTGCCACAGCTGAGTGTTCCCTTTGCCCCACAAGCCCACAGTCAGCCTCCACAGGCTGAAGCACTTGGATCTTCTGATCTCTGCCCTCGAGAATATAAGGGTCAGTGAGCTTTCTAGGAATAAATGTCAACATCACACAATTGGATAGAGACCAGCTTTGGTTTCTCTCTCTCTCTCTCTCTCTCTCTCTCTGTGTGTGTGTGTGTGTGTGTGTGTGTGTACCTACACATGCATTTATGCAAGATGGCCTTAGAAGCATACTAAATTCAGGCTTCTTGTGTGTGATCTACTACTAGCTAGCTAGTTGCCTTGAAATTAGATACTGCAAAAGCTTGTCCATCATTCCAGCACCCAAGAAGTGATTGACTGAAGTCTCCAAGAACGTGTCTGGCAACCTGGCAGCTAGCCCCCTGGTGCCCTTGAATGGAGGGGGTGGGAGATGGTAGCAGCACAAAGCAAAGGATCTCACAACGAAAAGTCTGGAGGGTCACCACTTCTTTTTAATGTCCCATCACTGATACCAAAGGCCAGACGCTGTGCTGAGCTCTCAAGGTGCCCCATTGCCGACACATGCAGGTTTAGGGAGTGTCTTTAACATGACCAACTAGAGTACACCCAGTGAGTTATGACCTCCCCAGTCCCCTCCTCTTTGAGTAAGACCTTTCATGTGCAGACGTAACTAGCCATAGGTAGCATCGCGAGATGAAGGATAGGTGGGAAACTGCCCTCACTTGTGCTGGTAATTCCCTGGTAAATGGTGGTTGTCTTCAAGGAGCCCAGAGCATGCAACTCAGACATTATCTCATGAATGCTCCCCACCCCTGTGAGGTAGGCAGGTGGCAAGTATTCCCCTCACTCTCAGGGTCAGAGAGAATGGGGCCCTTATGCGACTTGCCTAAGGTCATATGGGGTTGCAAAGCCCAGCATATAATTTATTGCTGTTAAAGCTTGAGCCTGTGGTTTCTTCCTTTTCCTTTCCCCGCTATTAACAGACTGCGCAGGAATATTTTAATCGGGTGATTTTCATCAAGTGTCCCTTCCTGAAGTACTCTTGGCTCTCTCCTTGGGTTTGGAAACTTACCAGAGCAATTACAGAGATTTAGGGGGTAGGGTGGGGTGAATCTGTAGTCTGTGAGTGCAGCTAGTGAGCCCTCAAGGAACCCCATGGCACTGCCCATCTCTGGGATCCTTGCCCACTGTGGATTCATAGGTGGTGCCCTGCTTTCCTTGTTTTGGGGCTCTTGCTTGGTGACGTGGCCACAGGAAGTTGAATGGAGGTAGTCCTGTCCCATCGCCTCCTCTTTCACTGTCCCCTGTGAGGCTGAACCATTTACCTTCACATCATGGTACTGCTGGGCTTTGGGCTAGGACCCTCTCCCTCTGTGCAGTGCACTGTCAGCCACAGAGTCCCGTTCACTGAATTACATGGATTTCTGTGAGGAAGGAAAGTAATGGCCTGATGCTGGGGTTCAGCTGTGTTCTTTTCATCACACCCTGCCCCTCATGCATGAGGCTCTCCCTGTGTTTGATCTTCACTCAGCTCCTCTTCCTGGGGTGTTGTGAATAAGCGTCTCCTCACCCCGGATGGGACACCAACACAGCCCAAAGACACAATCCCACCTGTCTAATGTGGTAAACAGTGAGTTTAATCGGAGTTGCTCACAAGGGCATGAAGGACTTCAGGCAACTGCAATCCAGAAGTCTCTCATACTACAATTGTTACCTGCTTTTAAGTCCTTGAGGAGGGGGAGGACTCCAGAGCCCCTCCCACCTTCCACAAGGGAATGCTAGAGCACACACTCTTGTTACAGTCTTGTGATCTCAAGGTGCCAGTGGTCACATGCTTAAAGGACCAAGTCCACAGCAGCAAAAAGTCCAAAACAGTGCATGCGTGCACCCCACATCCTGCTACTAATGATAATCTTGCCCCAATTACCCTCTATTTGCCTAATTCAATACAATTCAGTGATTTTTATTTTATTCCCAAAGTTACATATCCATCACCACAATTCTTCTTAGAACATTTTAATAATCTCAGAAGGAAACACCATGACAAGCATGGTGGCACATGCTTTTTATTTTATTTTATTTTTTTAATTTTGATTTTTCAAGGTAGAGTCTCACTCTAGCCCAGGCTAACCTGGAATTCACTATGTAGTCTTAGGTTGTCCTTGAACTCACGGCGATCCTCCTACCTCTGCCTCTTGAGTGCTAGGATTAAAGACATGTGCCACCATGCCCGGCGTGGCACATGCTTGTAATCCCAATACTCATAAACTCGGGCAGGAGGGTTGCAAGTTCAAGGACAGCCTGAGAGACATAGCAAGACCCTGCCTAAACGTACACACACGTGTGTGTTTGTGTGTGCAATGAAACACCATACCATTTAGCTCTCACCCCTCTATTTCATCATTCTCCCTGGCACAACTATTTCAGACTTCAACAACCACTAATTGATTCTGTCTGTTGATCACCTTGTTCTGGACTTTCATGTAAGATGTGATTTAAGACTGGCTTCTTTGCCGGGCGTGGTGGCGCACGCCTTTAATCCCAGTACTCGGGAGGCAGAGGTAGGAGGATCGCCATGAGTTCGAGGCCACCCTGAGACTCCATAGTGAATTCCAGGTCAGCCTGGGCTAGAGTGAGACCCTACCTCGAAAAAAAAAAAAAGACTGGCTTCTTTCACTCAGGATGATCAGATGATGATCCAAGTTATAGTGTGCACCAGGATATTCCTTTCATTTTTGCTTTTTTTTTTTTGTGGTTTCTTTTGTTTTTTGTAAGGTATGTTCTCACTCTAGCCCAGGCTGACCTGGAATTCACTAATAGTCTCAGCTTGGCCTCGAACTCAACAGCAATTCTTCTAGCTTTGCCCTTAATCCCAGCACTTGAGAGGCAAAGGTAGGAGGATCTCTGTGAGTTTGAGGCCATCCTGAGACTACAGTGTAAATTCCAGGTCAGCCTGCACTAGAGCAAGACCGTACCTTGAAAAAACAAAAAGTAAAATAAAATAAAAATAAAATATGCTGGGTGTGGTGGTGCACGCCTTTAATCCCAGCTCTTAGGAGGCAGAGATAGGAGGATCGCCGTGAGTTAGAGGCCACCCTGAGACTACATAGTGAGTTCCAGGTCAGCCTGGACTAGAATTGAGACTCTACCTCGAAAAACCAAAAAAATGAAAATTAAAATCATCTTGCTTGCTTTTAAAAGGTTGAAGAAATAGCTGGCTGTGGTGTTGCACACCTTTAATCCCAGCACTCCAGCACTCGGGAAGCTGAGGTGGGAGGATTGCTGTGAGTTCAAGGCGACCCTGAGACTACATAGTGAATTGCAGGTCAGCCTGGACTAGAGTGAAAACCCTACCTCAAAAAAAAACATAAAATAAAAACAAAGGTTGAATAATACTGTATGGGTATAGCACAGTTTGTTTATTCATCAGTTGGTGATCATTAGGGTTATTACTGCCCTTTGCCTTTTATGAATAATGTTTAAATCTTTCATGCACAAGATTTTGTGTATATGCCCCCTGAGTTTATAACTAGGAAGTAGAGTTGCTGGATCATGTGGTAACCCTATCTTTTTGGGGAGGGAGGATTTTGAGGTAGGGTCTCGCTCTAACCCAGGCTGACCTGGAATTCACTATGTAGTCTCAGGGTGGTCTCAAACTCACAGTAATCCTTCTACTTGTGCCATCATGCCCAACCTTTTTTTTTTTTTTTTTTAAATTTTTGTCAACAACTTCCACATGTACATACAATATATCATGATCATAATCCCCTCCCATCAACCTCCCTTCCCCCCCCCCCCAAACCTGCCTTAAGCAAATCCCTTCTTTTCAACTAGTCCCTTAACTGGGCATGATAACACATGCCATTAAGCCCAGCACTTGGGGAGGCTAAGGTAAGAGGATCCCTGTGAGTTTAAGATCAGCTTGGGTAGAGCAAGACTCTGCCTCACCCCCTGGTCCTTGGTCTGTTTTGATGCTATCATTTTTTCACTTCCATTATGCAGGTCTTATTTATGTAGGTAGCATCAGTCACTGAAGTCACGAATACCGTGGCCACTTTGTATATGGAAGACGATATTGTAAGTCCTCCTCCCCTTCCTTTGGTGCTCACATTCTTTCTGCCAGATCTTCCTCAAAGGTCGCTGAGCCTTGGAGGGTGTTGTGTCTTTCTTATGATAGCAATCCTAGTGGGTATGAAATGGTGTCTCATTGCGGTTTTGATTCCTTGAAGGCTAATGATGTTGGACAGCTTTTCATGTGCTCACTGACATTTGCATATCTTTTTTGGAAAACATTTATTCAGATCCTTTCCCCATATTTAATTAGATAATTTGTCTTTTTATTATTGGCTTGTAAGAACTCTTTCAGTATTTTAGATATAGGTCCCTTGCCAAATGTAAGGTTTGCACGGTGGCGGAACACTTACCAAGCACATACAGAGTCTTGGGTTTAATTCTTAGCATTGCAACTAAAAAATACACCTCATATTTTCTTACATTCTGTGGGTTGTCTTTATTTTATTTTATTTTATTTGTTTATTTTATTTTACTTATTTGAGAGAGAAAGAGGGAGAGAGAGAATGGGCATGATAGGGCCTTTAGCCACTGTAAACAAACTCCAGAAGCATGCGCCACCTTGTGCATTTGGCTTACATGTGTCCTGGGGAATCAACCTGGGTTTTTTGGCTTTGCAGGCAAGCTCCTTAACTGCTAAGCTATCCCTCCAGCCCTGGGTTGTCTTTTCACCTTCTTCTTTTTGTTGTTGTTTTGTTTTGGTTTGGTTTTGCAAGGCAAGTTTGTAGCTCAAGCTGACCTGGAATTCACTACGTATTCTCAGGGTGTCCTGGAACTCATGGTGATCCTACCTCTGCCTCTGCTGGGATTAAAGGCGTGTGCCACCACACCCGGCCTCTTCACCTTTTTTTTTTTTTTAATGTATTTATTTGAAACAGAAAAAGACAGAGAGAATGGGCACACGCCAGGGCCTCCAGCGGCTGCAAACAAACTCCAGATACATGTGCCACCTTGCACATCTGGCTTACGTGGGTTCTGGAAAATCGAACCTGGGTCCTTTGGCTTTGCAGGCATGTGCCTCATCTGCTAAGCCATCCCTCTAGCCCCCTCTTCGCCTTCTTGATGAGTCGTTTACTGTCTTGACAGAGTTCATTTTGTCTGAGTCACTAGCTGCTTATGCTTGTTGTGTTGGGTCCTTTCCCCGTTCTCAGGTGCCCCAGGCTTCTTTGTATCTAGCAATCAGGAATACAAGCAGGTTGGGGAGGGCCAGTGCTGCCTTGTCTCAGGTCATGTGATTATGCTAAGGCTGCACAGAAATGGTGGTGGGGACTCACTCAAGGCTAGTGTGGCCTGTATCAAGGCCCATGGTCTTCGTAGCATAGCACAGTGAAGATTCCTAAATGGATTCAGCATGGCTCTGCTCCTAGGCCAGATACTCAAACATTGACTGTTAAGAACCCTTGATTGGCTGCTTGGTAAATGTTGGATTATTCCTCTAATTTTACTTTTTATCCTAATAAAAGAAGTATTTTGCAAATTAAAAAAATAGAATCTTTTTTTTTTAAGTTAGAATCTTCATGGAGAAAGAAGTATGATCATGTCAAAGGCCTTCTTTTTGGGGCTGGAGAGATTGGTCACTAAGAGCACTTACTGCATAAGCATGAGAACTTGAATACAATCCTTAGCACCCACATAGAAAGCTCCACATGGCTGTGTACATCTGTAACCCCAGCCCTCAAGGGGTTGGAGACAGGAGGATTACTGGGACTTTGATCAACTAGTCTAATCAAAAGAAAAAATGGGGAGATCAAGCCAGGCATGGAGGCAGAGGTAGGAGGATCCCCGTGAGTTCAAGGCCACCCTGAAACTACATAGTGAATTCCAGGTCAGCTTGGGCTAAAGTAAGACCCTACCTTGAAAAACAAACAAACAAAACAAAAAAAAGGGAGATCTAGGTTGAGTGTGAGTGAGACTGTCTCAAGAAAATAAGGTTGGGCTGGAGAGATAGCTTAGAGGTTAAGGTGCTTGCCTGTAAAGTCTAAGGACCTAGATTTGATTACCCAGAACCCACATAAGCCAGATGCACAAGGTGGCATATGTGTTTGGAATTTGTTTGCAGTGGATTGAGACCCTCGTGTGCCCATTTTCTCTCTCTCTCTGCCTCTCAAATAAATATACAAATTAAAAAAAAAAGTGGAAGAGAAATAGAGAACACTCAGTGTTCTCTGGCTTCCACAGGCATGTGCATCTGTGCATGCACATATACATACCCCACAACTCACACACACACACAGAGAGAGAGAGAGAGAGAAGAGAGAGAAAAGACCTTCCTGGGCTGGAGAGGGCTTAGTGGCTAAGGTGCTTGCCTGTGAAGCCTAAGAACTCAGGTTCAGTTCTCCAATACCCACGTAAGCCAGATGCAGAAGGTGACACACGCATCTGGAGTTTGCAGTGACTGGAGGCCCTGTCATACCCATTTTCTCTTTCTCTCCCCCTCCCCACAAGTAAATAAAAATAAAAGGTAAATATCCTTAAATTCATTTAAAAATTATTTTAAAAAGAAAAGGCTTTCCTTCATCTAAATTCATAAAACTACCCCAAAATTAAGATCCTTGTGAAGCCGGGCATGGTGGCGTACACCTTTAATCCCAGCACTCGGGAGGCAGAGGTAGGAGGATCACCTTGAGTTCGAGGCCACCCTGAGACTCCATAGTGAATTCCAGGTCAGCCTGGGCTAGAGTGAGACCCCACCTTGAAAAACCAAAAAAAAAAAAAAAGTTCCTTGTGGAGAAATCCCCCAAATATCACAACTCACTGGCTTTACATATACAGAACCTTGGGTCTTTTGAAGACAGGGTTTCACTTTATAACCCAGGCTGTCCTTGGATTTGTAGCAATCCTGCCTCAGACTCCTGAGTAGTGGGATTTCAGGCCTGAGCACCATGCCTGGCTTTTAAAAAGAAGCTTGCCTTATACTTCTTGTAATTGTTGGAAGATGTGTATTTCAGGAGTATAATAAGAGGCTTCCCTCTTTATTTTAATTATGAAAACAAAACAAGAGCTGGGCATGGTGCACTTGGGAGGCAGAGGTAGGTGGATTGTCCTGAGTTCGAGGCCACTGTGAGACTACATAGTGAATTCCAGTTCAGCCTGGACTAGAGCAAGACCCTACCTCAAAAAATAAAAAATAAAAATAATTAAAAAGCAAAAGAAGAAAAAAAGCAAAGCTTCTAGAAGAACCACTTATTCTTGCCTGTCCTGTATCTCTCCTCACATTTGACCTTGACCTGGCCTTGTATTTCACAGCTGGGTCTTTGAAGACATCTTTGTTTCTAAGTTTTATCCAAAGGGTTAGGTGGTTGTAATTATAAGCTGTTGTGAAAAACTTCATCATTGACCTCTTGGAGATTATTTCTTGTTAACCCATGGTGACTGTCACTTTGTGGGAATAGCAATCAACTCTAGGCACCAGAATATGGCTGTAGAAAGGCAGTGTGAGGTGCCATCATCAGTGGTCTTCATGATGACAAGTGTTTTTTGTTGTTGTTGTTGGTTTTGTTTTGTTTTGTTTTCTGGTTTTGGAGGTAGGGTCTTAATCTAGCCCAGGGTGACCTGGAACTCACTGTATTCTCAAATGCACAGTGATCCTTCTACCTGTGTCTTCTGAGTTCTGGGGCTGAAGGGGTACACCACCATGCCGGGCTGTGATGACTGTTGTGTGTCTCCAGACACAAGCAGCATCCAGCCAGAACCAGCATCACTTTCCCATGTTCTGTGAGCTTGTCTTTCAGCAGCAACCAGCAAGCATGCCACAGAAAGATGTGAAAGGCTTTGTTTTGGTTTTCTTTTGAGTATTCTGTGTGTCCGAGAAAGGAAATGAAAGCATGGGTAAGTTGGTGTTTGTACAGTCAGGTGGTCCTCTTGCACAAGCTGAGTGCTACAATACCTAGGTTGACGCCCTGTGGTCACTGAGCACACTGCTGGCGTCGCCGATGTTCCCTGTGAGCTGCTCTGCTCATGGGTCTCGTGCTGAGTACCTGGAGGCAGCCCTTGCTTGCAAGGTGACCAGCTTCCCCAGTGCCTGGTTCTCCAGCCCACACAGAGCTCTCCCCAGAGGGAGTTCAGCCCTGCAGATGTGCGAGCATTTCAGGATCTTTTTCGGATTATACCAATCAAACACCATGACAGCAAGGGCGGGCTTAGGTCTTAATTGCCGTTTTGCTCAGTGTTCCTCCACCGGGGCAGTGCTTAACATATATGTTGGCATAAAAAAATACTTGAGGGCTGGAGAGATGGCTTAGCGGTTAAGGTGTTTGCCTGCAAAGCCAAAGGACTTCAGTTCAATTTCCCAGGTCCCATGTAAGCCAGATGCACATGGTGGTGGTGCATGCGTCTGGAGTTCGTTTGCAGTGGCTAGAGGCCCTGACATGCCCATTTTCTCTCTCTCCTTCTTTCTTTCTCTCTCTCTCTCAAATGAATAAAATAAAATAAATACTTGGCTTCTGTCAAGGACATGCCCATTTTTAGTCTCAAACCCATCAAGTTTCAAATTTCTTTGCTTTTTTAATAAAGATTTTTATTTATTCATTTATTTATTTATGAGAGAGAGAGAGAGAATGGGTGCACTAAGGCCTCTAGCTTCTGCAAACGAATTCCAGATGCATGTGCCACCATGTGCATCTGGCTTATGTGGGTCCTGGGTAATGGAACCTGGGTTCTTAGGTTTCACAGGCAAGTGCCTTAACCTCTAAGCCATCTCTCCAGCTCTTTCACTTTTTGATCAGATACAGGTGTAGTTTCTATTCTATTCTACTTTTATTCTCAGTGCTGGAGATTAACCTCAGGGTCTTGCACTCTACTTTACCACTGAGTCTTACTCCATCCTGCCATGCTGACTGACTTTTTAAAATTAGTTGCAGACATACACATTAACTATTCTTAAATATTTTTTAATATTTTATTCTATTTATTTGAAAGGGGAGAGAGCAAGAAAAAGGGAGAGAATGGATACATCAAGGCCTCCAACCACTGCTAACAAACTCCAGATACATGCGCCACCTTGTGCATCTGGCTTACATGGGTCCTGGGGAATTGAATGTGGGTCCTTTGGCTTTGCAGCAAGCACCTTAAACACTAAGCCATCTCTCCAACCCAGATGTTTTTGTTTGTTTGTTTGTTTGTTGTTTGTTTGTTTTTCAGTGTAGGGTCTTGTTCTAGCCCAAGCTATGACCTGGAATTCACTATATAGTCTCACTCAGCCTGGTCTCAAACTCACAGCAGTCCTCCTACTTCAGAGTGCTGGGATTAAAGGAATGAGTCCCTACGCCTGGCTCTTCTTAAAGTTTTATGTGCAGTTTTTTCCTACCATGCTATCTTCATCATTTTCTTCTTTCGATACAAAGAAAGGAAATAGATTAGAAGTTTTTCTTTTTTCTAAAATGACACTCATTGGAAGGAGACCCCAGCTGAGTATTTAGAAAGCCAGACTCCATGTGGAGAGGTGTGGGTTTCATCCTCAGACAGTTCCCAGTTGGGAGCCTCCACAACCAGCAGCCAGAGCCAACGGCTCCTTTTCTGTGTCTGGGTCAGTTCCCACCCTCATTATACATGCCCCAATTACTATGACAACAGGTGTGTGTGTGGTGGGGACGACTGTATTCAGGTTCTTCCAGATTCTAGATCTAGAAAAGGTTTAGGTAGTTGGTTCAAAGAACTAGGGTTGTTCATTTCTTTGTACATACAAGACGGGGGGAAAAATCCCCTGATTCAAGAGAAAAATGGATGGGGCTGTCATTTTCCTATTCCTTCACATTAATGGAAGCCTTGATCTTAGCCACCACACCTTTAAGAAGAGGTCTGGACTGTTTGATGTGAAACTCTGTACCATAGTGACACCCTACTCTGGGCCACAGAGGGAAGGAACAAAAGGAAGGAAGTTTCCCTTTTAAATCCCTAGGAATTTTTGGATGAGATAATATTACAGAGTGAAAGGTCTCATCCTCCTGTTAGTGTAGTGTTTGGCTCCAGTGTAACAGTAACCCACTTAGAGGCAGGCGGTCCTTTTGAAGTTATTTTAAACTCTCAGTCAAGTGTAGAGATATTATAACCTTGGATAAAAGCCTCACCAGCCCTGGTTTCAGTTCTGCCCTTTGAGATGCAGGGAAAAGCGCACCAGTGTATCGCAAAGATTCTGTGCTGAAAGCTTCTTAAAGAGCCAGTCTTGGTTTCAAAGCTTGGCTGGTGGACTATACTCAAGGGGACGTAGTTCTTTTCTCCAGATATGTAGTCTTGCCTGATACGGTCTTCTGGCTTAGACATTCCTGTGGACTCTGTCTATTAACAGAACCAGTGAAACCATGATAGTCCGTCTCATTGGCCCAAAGATCTAAAGCAGGACCATTTTCGTATTTCAGCACAACACTGCTTGTTCCATACCTGAACCTAAGATAGTCTTGGTCTGCCACACTCTTTGGCCATTCTGTCTTAGCTAGCAGTTCCTTACTTGGAAGTACAGAGGGGATTCTGTGCCTCCTACAGGTCATGGGAGCTATGTGTGTCTGGGAAAAAGTCAGGGCTTCCCAGAATGCTCATCCTGGTTATTGTGTCTGTCATCTGTAACACCCAAGTCCATGTCACACTCCGGTCCACCTTGGAGTTAGCTTTGGTCAACAGGGTGGTGGAACCTGTTCATTGTTTCTCCACCGTGTTTCCCTGAGTCATCCCCTATGCTCAGTTCCCAGCCTTCCCCAGCCCAGGTCCTGGATGGCTCCCATAACAGCTGTCCCAGACAGTCAGCCTTCAAATGCCCCCGTCTCCTACAGGACCCCCCCACCCCCGTCTGTGTGTGTGTGCGCATGCACACACGCAGGGGTTCTCTTAAGGATGTCATAATAATTTTTTAATATATTTTATTTATTTATTTGAGGGAGAGAAAGAGAGGGAATGGGCGCGCCAGGGCCTCCAGCTACTGTAAAAGAACTCCAGATGCGTGCGCCCCCTTGTGCATCTGGCTAACATGGGTCCTGTAGAGTGGAACCTGGGTCCTTTGGCTTTGTAGGCAAACGCCTTAACTGCTAAGCCATCTCTCCAGCTCCTCATAGTAATTTTTCAATAGGAAGGACCCACAGAACTTGCTGGCACCCCTGAAGGAAATGACTTGTCTAGCAAGCTATAGTTGTGGGGTTTTTTTTTTAATGCTTTATTTATCTATTTTGAAGCAGAGAGAGAGATACAGACAGAGATAATAGGTGTGCCAGGGCCTCCAGTCACTGTAGTAGAACTCCATGTACATGTGCCACTTTGTGCATCTGGGTTTATGTGGGTACTGGGGAATTGAACCCAGGTCGCAAGGCTTTGCCGGCAAGCACCTTAACCGCTCAACCATCTCTCCAGCCCCTAGTTGTTTGTTTCTTTGTTTCCTTTTTTTTTTTTTTTTTTTTTTTTAAGATAGAGTCTTATTCTGGCCAGGCTGATCTGGAACTCACTCTGCAGTTCCTGACTGGTCTCAAACTCACAGTGACCCTTCTACCTCTGCCTCCCAAGTACTGGGATTAAAGACATATGCTACCACACACAGCTCAGAAATGTACTCTAGCTGGCCTTTTTTTTTTTTTTTTTTTTAATCTATACAAGTTTGAGAGCTTTATTTTTATTTTACTTTTTAAAAATTTTTTTGATTTTTTTTATTAACAACTTCCATGATTATAAAAAATAACCCATGGTGATACCCTCCCTCCCCCCACTTACCCCTTTGAAACTCCACTCTCCATCATACCCCTCCCCATCTCAATCAGTCTCTCTTTTACTTTTGATGTCTTGATCTTTTCCTCCTCTTATGATGGTCTTATGCAGGTAGTATCAGGCACTATGAGGCCATGGATCCAGGCCATTTTGTGTCTGGAGGGAGCATGTTGTGTGGAGTCCTGCCCTTCCTTTGGCTCTTATATTCGTTCCGCCACCTCTTCCGCATTAGACCCTGAGCCTTGGAAGGTGTGATACAGATATTGCAGTACTGAGCACTGCGGTCATTTCTTTCCATCACCATGATACCTTCTGAGTCGTCCCAAGGTCACTGCCATCTGAAAAGAGAAGATTCTCAACCGAAAGTGAGAATAGCATTAATATAAGGGTGTGAACATTAACAGAAGTGCTTACTGGGCAGATTGATAAGCATAGTATATACATTTATCCAGACAACAGCAGACGTTACACCCCTAGGGCTTATGACTACCCCTGTTTTAAGTTTTCAGTATCAGGGATGTATTCCCTTCCCATGGAGCAGGCCTCCAGTCCAATTAAAGGCAGTTGGTTTGCACCATGACAGACGTGCCACTATTGCACCTGTTGGCTCATTTGACCTGGCTGGCCAATTATAAGGCTTGCAGTGCCCACTCATAAGTGTCTTCACTGGTGATTTCTCTTTCTCCCATTGAACTGTATGCTGAATGGCTTATTCCAGCTTTCTGTCAGCTGGTCTACATGGAGGAGGTTATCAGTTCAGTTCCAGCAAGATTTCTCAGTGGCCTTGCAGCCCTAAGTATATGGAGTCTTCAGCAATAGGGTCTTACCATCTATTCCTGGTGGGAAACCAAGGGCCTCGGCAATGGCCTATAACATTTTGGGGGCATCAGGGATCTCCCTGGCCAACAACTCACTGGGAGATATCCCATCCCTGGCACTGAAAATTTTCTAGCAGCAATCTACAGCTCCTGAGTGTTCCATAGTCCAAAAAAGTAGGATTACATATGTTTTATTTATATCCTCTTAGATTTTTATTAGCTGTCCCTCCACCTTTCCTTTACTCAATTTCTTCCCCAAACCTCATTTTGGGCCTTTTCACCCCCATTAATCTATTCTTCTACTTACATATATACAATGCCATCCTATTAAGTGCCCCCTCCCTTCCTTTCTCTTCCCTTTCTATCTCTTTTCTACCTTTCTGGCCTCTGCCTTTTTTATGAGAGGGGGCTGGAGGGAGTAAGAGAATTGGTGTACCAGGGCCTCCAGCAGCTGCATTCCAACTCAACATGTGCACCACCTGTGTGTCTGGTTATGTGGGAGCTGTAGAGTCGAACGTGGGTCTTTAGGCTTTGCAGGCAAGTGCCTTAACTGCTAAGTCATCTCTGTCCTGCTTTTTATTTTTATTTTTATTTATTTATTTATTTTGTTTGTTTGTTTTTCAGGTGGGATCTCACTCTAGCCCAGGCTGACTTGGAATTCACTGTGTAGTCTCAAGGTGGCCTTGAACTCACATCGATCCTCCTACCTCTGCCTCCCGAGTGCTGAGATTAAAGTTGTACACCACCACGCCTGGCTTTTCTTTTTTTCCTTTTTCTTTCTTTCTTTCTTTCTTTCTTTCTTTTCTTCTTCTTCTTCTTTCTTCTTTCTTCTTCATAATGCTCCTTGCCTGGCATGGTGGTGTACGCCTTTAATCCCAGCACTTGGCAGGCAGAGGTAGGATGATCACTGTGAGTTTGAAGCTACTCTGAGACTACACAGTGAATTCCAGATCAGCCTGTGCTAGAATGAAACCCTATCTCAGAAAAAACAGACAAACAAACAAACAAAAATGCTCCTTATGCAGAGAGAGGGTATTCCACTGGTTTATGACAGAAGAACATCCCACTTTTCTACCCTTCCCCTTTTTTAATTTTTTTTAATTTTTTTTTTTTTACCATAATTTATTTGAGAGAGAGAAAGTGGCAGATAGAGGGAGAGAGACAATGGGTATGGCAGGCCTCCTGCCACTGCAAACAAACTCCAGATATATGTGCCACCTTGTGCATCTGGCTTACATGGGTACTGGGGAATTGAACCTGGGTCCTTAGGCTTCACCACTAAGCCATCTCTCCAGCCCGCATTCTTTTATTTTTATTTTATTTACTTACTTATTTGAGAGAGGGGCAGATAAAATAAGAGAGAATGGGCACACCAGGGCCTCTAGCCACTGTAACAAACTCCAGACGCATGTGCCACCATGTGCATCCAGCATACATGGGTATTATTAGGTAATCAAACCTGGGTACTTAGGCTTTGCAGACAAGCGCCTTAACTGCTAAGCCATCTCTCCAGCCCCCTTTCCCATTCTTGAATGCATTTTTTAATTGTGTTTACTTCTGGCCATTTTTGAGCTTCTTTGAATAATGCTAATGCTGCTGTTTCACATTAAAATTGTTCTTTTGGCTCCCTACTGATGTTTTTTATTTTATTTTATTTTATTTTATTTTTATTTTTTTTTTGAGGTAGGGTCTCACTCTAGCTCAGGCTGACCTGGAGGTCACTATATAGTCTCAGGGTGGCCTCGAACTCACGGCGATCCTCCTACCTCTGCCTCCCAAGTGCTGGGATTAAAGGCGTTCGCCACCATGCCCAGCTTTTTAAAATATTTTTTATCTCTTTATTTATTTGCAAGCAGAGAGAGATAGAGAGAGACAGAGAATGGGCACGCCAGGGCCTCCAGCCCCTGCAAACTAACTCCAAGCGCATGTGCCCCTTGTGCATCTGGCTTACGTGGGTCCTGGGGAATTGAACCTAGGTCCTTTGACTTTGCAGGCAAATGCCTTAATTGTTAAGCCATCTCTCCAGCCCCTCCGATGAAGGTTTTTTTTGCCTCCCCCCACCCCTACACTTTTCCAATACAATCTTATCACAATTATTGTTTAGATTAGAGTTTGCATTATTATGACTGTCAGTATTCTGGGCCAGACCATGCAGGCTATGCCCTGATTATGGTTTACAGTTCTGGTGTAACTTCTTGTTTTTCTGGAGTTAATAGCTGTGTGTCATTCTCTCTTCTTGCCCTCAGTTACTGTCTAACTGTCACATTTCATTCTCATTCAGAACTACAAAGCTCTTCCGGGTGCTGACAAAGCCAGTGGGTGATGCGTACGGACTGTGTCGTGAGGCTCCTCTACGGCCCCCATCCTCTGGGCCCCCGTGGAAGGGTCGTTTTGTGGACTGGTTAGCTTTCACCTTGAGATTCACTTCATTCCTCTTTCTTTTTTCTTTTTGTGCCTGGATCCCATATCTTACTTTTTGTTGCTGCAGCAGCAGATTTTGAGATTGGACATAGGAGGGGAAATTTGAGACATTTGGGGGTTGTGGGTGGGGCATCATATGTTGTGCATGCTCAAGTGGCTGTGGTCCGTAGCAGAGCCCAGGTACAACAGCCTTTGCTCTTTTGCCAGGGCCAGGGCCAGTTAAGCCTCTCTCTGCACCCCGTCCCCCCACGAATGCCTTTAATGACTTGGTAATCAAATCCTATAAGAGCCAGTCTTTTAAAATTCATGCAACAGTTTGATTAAATCATGACCTCTTTGCCCTGTACCTCTCACTTAGTTAAGCAGAGATCCAAGCAGCTATGGAAATCAAAGCTGGAAGCCCTGTAGAGAGGCAGAGGTAGTTGGTTTGGCCAGTCATCATTTACTAACTGACCTGGTGACCAGGCTGTGGGTGAAAGGATCCTTTCAGTAATGCTATCCTTCAAGACGAAGCCGGGTTGGCGGGGGGGGGGGCTCTATGAAATTGTTTGGGATCAAAGTTGTGGAAACAGCTTAGCTACATGAGCACATAAGAAAGCTCTGTGGAAAGGGTAGCATTTAAAAGTCAATGTTGGGTTGGAGAGATGGCATAGTGGTTAATCGCTTGCCTGTGAAGCCTAAGGACACCAGTTTGAGGCTTGATTCCCCAGTTCCCATGTTAGCCAGATGCACAAGGGGGCATAGGCATCTGGAGTTCGTTTGCAGTGGCTGGAGGCCCTGGCGTACCCATTCTTTCTCTCTCTCTCTCTCTGCCTCTTTCTCTTTCTGTCTGTCACTCTCAAATAAATAAAAGTACCAAAAAAAAATTTTTTTTAAAGTCAGTGTTGAAACCAGGCATGGTGGCACACGCCTTTTTCATGCCAGGCAGAGCGAATTCCAGGTCAGCCTGAGCTAGAGCAAGACCCTACCTCAAGAAAACAAAATAAATAAATAAAAGTTAATGTTGAAGGGCAGAGTGTTCTCAGCAAAGGCAGGAAGCACAAGTGAACTGACAAGACTAGAAAAAGTAGAGAGGGCTTTCCCATTGATCCAGCATCTACCATGTTACTCTGTTTTTGTATTGCATTTATTTACGTACCTATTTATATAGTGTGTATTTAACCCTTGATTTCCAGTGTGACATTGAGAATACTATCAGACCTAATGATAATGAACTAACTGGGCACTTTTCCCTTCAGTTGACTTAGGCAAGATGTTAAGCATCTCCAGGTTACTGTCTGGTAGCACAAGATGGGAGTTAGCATACAGGCCAAGCCTTGTTACATCCTTGTACTTGCAGCTCATTCGCATTACATCTTTGGATCTGTCCCAGAAATTTTACTTCTCTTTGCATTGCAGGCTGTTCTTCCATTTGTTAGTGGAGAAGAGTTCTCAGTGCAGTCTTTGTTAAGTCCTGTTCTAGGTTTCTGAACCTGATTTTTATTTTAACTTTGTGATGTCCCTGCATTCTTATATATAGCTCCAGTCATGTTTAACTTTCCTAAATATAGCAAAGCAAAAAATTCTGTCAGTTTCAGGCATCTGGTTGGGTAAACTTTACAAACATTTTTAGAAAAACTCAGAAGTGACTATAATTTTTAAAAAAACTTGCATGCCTGGGCTGGAGAGACGGCTCAGTGGTTAAGGCACTTGCTTGCAAAGCCTAAGGACCTGAGTGTGATTCTCCAGTACCCACCTAAAGCTAGATGCACCAGGCGTGGTTGCACACGCCTGTAATCCCAGCGCTTGGGAGACAGAGGTAAGAGGATTGCCATGAGTTCAAGGCCACCCTGAGTCTACATAGTGCAATTTAGGTCAGCCTGGGCTAGAGCGCGATCCTACCCCGAAACCCCCCAAAAGTCAGATGTACAAAATGGCACATGCATCCGGAGTGCATTTGCAGTGGCTAGAGGCCCTCTTACACTCACACTCTCTCATACTATCTACCTCTTTTTTTCTCTTTTATTCTCTAGCAATAAATAAGTAAAATATTTTTAAAACTTATGTCATATTAAGTTCAGAGGACATCATATACTATCTTATACTGATATTTTGAATGATTGTCAAAAGCACATACAGGTCCTATATAAGTGATCTGAGTGTCATTGGCTGGTATGAATGTATGCAACTTAGGCCATGTGATTCTTTCTCTTTTTTTTTTTTTTCCCCCCAGGTAGGGTCTCACTTTAGCTCAGGCTGACCTGAAATCCTGGAATTCACTATGTAGTCTCGGGGTAGCCTCCAACTCAGGGCAATTTTCCTACCTCTGCTTCCCAAGTGCTGGGAGTAAAGGCGTGTACCACCATGCCCAGCTTCCAATGAGTATTTTTAGCATTTAAAAAATATTTTTATTTATTTAAATGACATAGAAAGAGGGGGAGAGAGAGAGCACAAGCAAGAGAGAGAGAGAGAGAGAGAGAGAGAATAGGCATGCCAGGGCCTCCAGCCACTGCAAACGAACTCCATACGTGTGCGCCCCCTTGTGTATCTGGCTAACATGGGTCCTGGGGAATCAAACCTGTTTCCTTTGGCTTTGCAGGCAAATGCCTTAACCACTAAGCCATCCCTCCAGCCTGAGAATGTGATTCTTACACAATAGCTGTGGAGCAAGGGGATGGAAGCAATGCCTCGCTGGACTTTGTGAGAATATGTGAATTCCTTATGTAGAAGGTCCTCATTCTACATAGATGATTGTTATTTAGAAAAGCATTTTGGGATCTTTTTAAATGAGGGGATAATACATCTTAATGGATAATAGAAATATTAATCTGAATGAGGTTGTATCTTGAAAAATGCAACTGAAAATGATTGTTGTTGTTTTGTTTTTCAAGGGAGGGTCTCACTTTAGCCCAAGCTGACCTGAAACGTACTACGTAGTCACAGAGTGGCCATGAACTCAAGTCAATCCTCCTACCGCTGCCTCCCGAGTGCTGGGATTAAAGGCGTGCACCACTGCGCCCGGCATGATTATTTTTTGAATTTAACAAGCTTCTTGTAATTACAGCCTTGGTATCCATTTCTGAGATGGAACAGTGAATCTTGGGTGGGCAGTGTTGGGATGTTTTTAGCAGAATTGTCTGAGAAGGTAGATGTGGTTCCCTTCACTTACATTTGACTTGAACCAGTATTATCAAGTCATTTTCCAAGTGAGAGAGCTCTCCCTTTGCCCAGACTTCTCGGATCTTTGATCATTCTCTGTGGAAACTTGCAGGCATGTTTCTTCTTCTTTAATCTCTAACTACATTGCTTGCCATTGGCTGATAATGACTTTCATGGGCGCCATTAAATTCTGCCTTGGTTTGATGATTTTCATTTCTAGTTTGCAGCTTATTTCTGTAGTCTCATCACTATATCATTGAGGATGAAATTAAGATACATGAACACCATAAACCTCGTACCTGCTCATCAAATGAAAAGCTCTATGCTTCACAGTACCCAGCTCATTTGTATGTAATACCTTTGCCTAGATGACTCCATCCTTTGCAGCAGGTCAACTTACTAATGCATGTTTTCATTGTGCGACTATTTCTACTTCCCAACATTCCCTGAGTGCTTGACTTGAAGCCCTGAAGTATAAATGGCTGGGGGCGGGGGGTGACTGGCGTTTCTGGAATAGGAATAAGGAACTCAGAGGAGAAGAAACTTGGGGTAGAGGTGAAGTGAAATGTAAAAATTAAAACTTATTTATTGAAGGCTGGATGTGGTGGTGCACACTTTTAATCCCAGCACTTGGGAGGCAGAGGTAGGAGGATCACTGTGAGTTCGAGGCTACCTTGAGACTACAGAGTGAATTCCACGCCAACTTAGACTAGAGTGAAACCCTACCTTGAAAAAACAATATATAGAGAGACAATTTTCTATATGTATATAATATATTTTAATTATCTCTTCCAATTACCTTTTCTTGTCCCCCTTCCAACTCACCTCTTCTTCTTCCCAGGTAGTCCCTTTTCTACTTTGTCATTGTCGTCATCTTCTTCTCATTATTATTTTGGTTTTTCGAGGTAGGGTCTCACTAGCCCAGGCTGACCTGGAATTCACTATGAAGTCTCAGGGTGGCCTCGAACTCGCAGTGATCCTCCTACCTCTGCCTCCCGAGTGCTGGGACTAAAGGCGTGTGCCACCATACCCAGCTGTCTTATTTTTTGGTGTAGCCACTGAAGAAAATGTCTCCCTGTCCCCCAGAAACCATTAATTGCCAGTAATTTCTCAGGATGGATGAGAGCTTCATGCTGTCCTCCACCACCCATGATTGAATGTGCATGGGCCCAATATTGTGCAAGTAACGACATCCACTGTGAATTCACGAATGCAGTGTTCATGTGATGTCCGATCTCTCAGCAGTGTTTCCTGAGCCCTGGAGGAGGCGATACAGATATCTGAGGGGGTGATTGGATCTAGGCCTGTTCTCATGTATGTATGTGTTCTCTCTCCCAAGCTCAGTACTTCTTCATGAATTCCATAAGCATAAAGCAGGCTTTTGATCAGAGTAGGAAATGGTGGAGTTTTTAAAACCCCAATTATACATAATTATAGCTTATTTTTAAAAAATTATATCTCTAGCCGGGCATGGTGGCACACACCTTTAATCCCAGCGCTCGGGGGGAGGTAGAAGTAGGAGGATCGCCGTGAGTTCGAGGCCACCCTCAGAATACATAGTGAATTCCAAGTCAGCCTGAGCTAGAGTGAGACCTTACCTCAGGGAAAAAAATATATATTTCTTTCTGTACTTGTACGTGTATGTGCGGGGGGGGGGCACCAGGGCCTCTTGCCACTGCAAATGAACCTGGTTTCATTTTGGCACCACTTTCTGCCCCAAGCCCAGGGCAACCACTTGTCTGCTTTCTGTCTTTGGACTTGCCTATGCTGAACACTTTGTATAAACAGACTCACACACACTTGACCATAATCCTTGCATGTATTTCCTCAGTGAAGCTTTGATAAAGATACAAGGTCTTACATCTGGATACTATACCTGCTCTTCCACAGCAGCTCGCCATCCTTAACCAAAACCATAGATATTCCAGTAACAATGCATTTGTCTCTCTGAAAACCTGCCAGCCATGTTACAGGCTTCAGAGTACCATGGTCACAGTTAAAGGGAATCATAAGTGATTGCTGATGTAGCGACTTGACTCTTTGTGGGGGAGGGGTTTAGGTAGTTTCTTGCTCTAGCTCAGGCTAACCTGGAATTCACTATGTAGTCTCAAGGTAACCTCCAATGCACAGAGATCCTCCTACCCCTGCCTCCTGAGTGCTGGGATTCAAGGCATGTGCTGCCCCCAAGCTCGGCTTGACTTGGAATTTTTTTCTAATTATTTATTTTCAAGGAGAAATAGAGAGAAAATGGGTGCACTAGGACCTCCAGCTGTTGCAGACAAATTCCAGATGCATGTGCCAGCTTGTACAGGCTGTACCTGGCCACTAGGGAATTGAACTTGGGTCATTTGCAGGCTAGCGTCTTAACCACTAAGCCATCTCTCCAGCCCCTGACTTGGAACTTTTTTTTTTTTTTTTTTTTTTTGTATTTTTTTGTACTTGGAACTTTTAAAAAACGTTTTTATTGACAATTTTCAGTCATGAATATAATATTTTTTAACATAATCCCTTTTTTCCAATTAGCCCCTCCTCAGACACCTATGACAGAATGCTGATGGGCCCAATATTGTTAAAGTCTTATGCAGGTAATGACAGTTGATATGAAGGCATGATACAACGGCCACTTGATGTCTGGAAGCCATTGCCTGAAAGCACTCTTCCTCACCCTTTGGCTCTTGTTTCTTCCCACTCCCTCTTCCAAAACGTTCCCTGAGCCTTGGAGGGCCTGATTCTCAGTTCTTTGAGTTTCCCCGGTATCGACGTGGAGCTTAAAAAAACCAGGCTAGGTTGAGCTGGCCTTACACCTTTTTCTGGAGGTCAGAAGGGACTGAGCTGTTGGCACAATTGGCTGATCGTCCTTACACTCTTTGTAGTGGGAAGTCTTGGCATCTTGGGCATCGTTTAATAACTGTTGAACATCCCGCAATTAGCTGAGCCTGGGCATCATGAAAAGAAGGACGCACTGTCCGTCTTGCTGCAGCACCCCCAGTGCTCCTGTGGGCAAACTGTGAACCTGAGCACTCAGAGTACATACTCACCAGCTACAGACACCCATTAGCACCCTTGGTTCAGCTCAGTGACCCCTCACTTGCTTTAGAGGTGATACAGCCCACATCCTTCATAAGCTTCAGATTCTGAGAATGTCTTACCTCTGGGCTATACCTTTTGCCCTCTTCTCATTGCTGTCTGGAGGCCAGACAGGCCACTGCCTGAAGCTGTGTAAAGTACCTGTTGTCAGTGGACTGTCTCCCACTTGAGAACCTATTAACAGTGTCTTTGCGAAGCTCCTTTCTAGTTTTTGAGCCTTTCTCTGCCTTTCTACTGGTCAGGCTGGTCTTCCTTCATGTCACTTCTTGCATCTCTTCCCTGAGTTTGGAATGACTGATGCCCTTACGCCAGTCTCACTCTTCAGCATTTGCTCAAGGCCCGGCTGCACAAGGCACCCCTCACCCCAAACATTCTAGAACCTCCTGCTGCTTACGCTATTCTCAAATACAGCAGCATTTAGAGCTATTAAACTTCTATCCTAAAGATATTGTCTTTTAGTCTTTTCTCCCTGTCAGATAGTCAGTTCTTAAAGGGGCCACAGAGTAAGCAGGAAATGTTAAGTCACCAGACTGAATCCAAGGGCTGGGTCACCTCTGGGTGTGCCACTCACTGCCTGTGTCTCAGAAAATACATTTACCTTGAACTTCTGCTTTCATCTGTCAAACATGTGAGGAACATGGTAGGTGTATTCGTTTCCTATTTACTGGACAAGTTCCTACAAATTTTGTGGCTTAGTGTTGCACTGGTTTATCTTCCTAGAGGTCAGAAGTCCAAAATCGGCCTGCTGGACTGCATTCCTTTTGGAAGCTCTTTGGGGTTGTGGGGGGAATCATTTTCCTTGGCTTTTCTAGCTTCTAATCTAGAGGCTACCAGTTTTCCTTGATGATAGCCAGCCCCCTCTCCTTCCCTCTTCAAAGCTTAATGCTCTAATCCCCCTGTCTGTCATGTCTGAATGTCTCCCGTGCCTCCCTCCCTGTGACACGGTGGCCTACCTGAATAATCCAGGGGACCTTCTCTTCTCAAACTGAATCACATCTGCCAAAGTGTCCTGCTGTGGAAGGCAGTTTATCACAGGGACTGGGGACCTGACACAGACATATTTCAAGACTGTTTATAATGGATTGTGAGGTATCTCCTGAGGTTTTGTCATTTATGGCAAACTGAAAAAGACATACTTCTTCCACTTACCTTTAGAATTTACAGTTCTTGGGTCATAACTTTGTAAATTACTTCCTCCTTCCTGGTTGCTCTTGGGTCTGGCTGCCGATGCGACTCAGATTGAACTGGAAGCACAGGTCCTAGGGGTGACTCTGGTTCTCAAGCTTTTGAATGAGAACACTTGACAGCTCCTTTTAGCTTTGATTTTTTTTGAAAAGACCTCAACGAATTGCTTCCATTTCCTGGTAACCATGAGTAATCTTTAAATATCCTGTTGCTTCTTCTGATGATTCTGCCGCATTTCTAGTTGTCTTACAAAATCCTGGCTCTGTCTCGGATCCTCTTACATAGTTAAGCTGATATGTTCTTAGGCCTTGGATAGTACCCTGGTTAGTTTCATTTGTAGTTGTTACTTAGTAAAAAAAATATATTTGCAAGGACTCTGTTGTGTTCACCCCAGTGTGTTCCACTCATTGTGCTAAAATGGAATTACCTATGGGTTGAGAACAGTCCCTTGTCTTAAAGGCTTTTAAGTTTGGAGGTTACTTTTGGCTCAGTGCACAGCAAGAAATGCACAGTCTGTGAGTGGCTGGCCTGTTGATGTCGTCTTTCCATTTTGTCTCCTAGATGCACCCGCTGGGCCTGTGTAATAACAACGATGAAGAAGACTTGTATGAGTACGGCTGGGTGGGAGTGGTGAAGCTGGAACAGCCAGAACTGGACCCCAAACCATGCCTCACTGTCCTGGGCAAGGTAAGCACTGGGTCTACACTTAGCCATTTCCCAAGCTGTCAAGTATTTGGTTCTGGAGAAGAGCCACGCAAAGGCAGCACTCCTTCCTGGCTGAAGTTCTCTTGTGAGCTGAGGCCGCCGACTTCCTTGCAGCCAGCCCGTCCGCGGGCTCATGAGTGCCTTGCTGTGGAGGAAGCTGCTAGCCTCAGCTCGGCCTTCCATGGGAACTTAGCCCACGGGTGGTCAGGAGGCAAGGCAAGATGCCAATGCCTGGTACCTCACCCCATATAGAAGTACTGAAAAAATAGGGTGCTATGAGGGTCAGCCTTAATTTCTGATTGTAGTGTGAGAGAAATTTACTTTCAGAAGCCATCCCCGTAGGACTTTCAGCTCTGACAGGTAACTACCACCTGTTTTAAAGCACATCATTTTATTCAAGGGAAAGGTTTAGTAACAGTTCCTTGAATTTTTGGTTGGAGGAAAGGTGGTGTCCCCTAAATAGAGTTACTGCTTAGACGTTTTGGTAGCCCCCAGAGCTGCAGTTCTGGTCCCCGTAGAGAGCTGAATCTTGGTTCCTGACAGCCTCCCTTCTCTTGGGAGATCCAGGTAAGAAAGGATGTGGGGTCTCACTCTAGCCCAGGCTGGCCTGGAATTCACTATGTAGTCTCAGGGTGGCTTTGAACTCACTGCGATCCTCCTACCTCTGCCTCCAGAGTGCTGGGATTAGAGTGCTGGGATTAAAGGCGTGCACTGCCACGCCCGCCTAAGGATGTGGTTTTGATGTGGGGCACCTTTGCAGGACCCGAAGAAGCTCCTGCCAGTGACCCCAAAGACCTTTGGCCCCAGATGCCCTCATAGGCCTAGTCGGCTTGTCATTTTTATGTCTCCTTTGTCTCCTGAGTAGTTTCAGCTCGTGTCAAGTTTTCCTGCCCTTTCATCGAGGGGAGAAAACCCAACAGGAATTATGACCTGTTTGGTTTATGGTTCACTAAGTTGAATGAAGGTGTTTTAGGTGGCTCAGCCCTGGTACTTCATCATTTAAACAGTTGACCAGACTTCTTAATAGTGGTCAGAACAAGCAACCCCCTCGAGAATACTTTGGTGTGTTCCTGGGAGAAATGCCAGCTGTATCCAGAAGGTAGGAACAGTGCTTCCCTTGTAGGTATCTGCCACTAACAGGCCACTTCTCCTCTGCCTCTGCCGTGCTGTGCTCAGCTCGCCGGCTTCGTTTGCTGAGCTCCCGTCCCATGAGGCTCCGAGTCTTGTGTCTGTAAATGGGTTGGAACAGGGCTCACAGTATCACCCTTGTTGTCCTTCCATGGTTTAGTGGTGGGGCACTCGTTGAGTCACTCAGCAAGCCCAACTGTTTCCTCCTCTCCCTGAAACAACTGCGTGGTTTTACTTGGAGAGTTTTGTATGGTTTGGCCTGCTGGCCTGTGAAGCCAAAGGGAATGGAAACTTTAGACATATATTGAATCATTAAGTATTTTTTGGGTTTATTCATTCACTAAGTAGTTATTGAATGCAAGGGCCTAGGAGCGAAGTGTGTGGTTCACCTGCCTGAGAGCAGCAGTCTTCCAGGCCTGTGGATATCATTGCTGTTTGCCTGAAGAGTTGGCACCTGAGTGAAATCATTAGCCCCAAAGCTTGGGCCACACAGAGTAAGATGGTTTCCATTTGCTTTAAACCTGGGCTGACAGAGAACATGTCAGGAGTCAGGATCTTTCTCCCTCTGCCTTTTTTCCTCCTCCTTCTCAAAATGTGATGTTGACAACTACTTTCTTAATAACTTGGCCAACTCTGTTTTCTTATTATGGGAGGGGGTTCCCCAAGGGCAGAATCAAGGCACAGTAATCTCCCTGCAGACAACATGATTTTCCTTCCATTTTCTTGGCTATGGCAAGAAGTGGTTGGTAGGAGCACAAAGGTGGGAAAAGGGCGGGGTTTAGCTTTGTGATGGAGCACCTGGGTTCCATCTCCAACACTGCAAAATGGGGGGAAAGTTAAAAGGTATAGGACGAAAGCGTGCCCAGCCCAATATGTGGGTGGGGGTGGAGGGACTGTTCTTGGTGGATGTTGAGACTTGTTGAAAGCCATAGAGAAGGAAGGCTGCTCTGTCAGCAGCAGAAAGGCCTGTGGGAGAACAGGAGAGGGCCAGACACACAGGCCCCCTCCCCCTCCCCGCCTTTACCACCTACCAGCTCACAGAACACGCCATGCTGAAACCTGGAAGAGGAACGTCCTAACTTTGAAGGGGGGGGGTGGAGGGAAAGCCAACATAAAGGCCCTCTCCAGGAGTTCAAATAAAGTTTCATTTTAAAAGCACAAGACAAACTCATCACCTTGGTTTATTACCAAACACTTTTGAACTCCTCAGAAAAGAACACTGTTAACTCACGAGAAAAAACTGATTTATGATCACACCCTTCTAATCTTCATTCCGTAGGCAGGAGGTGAAGACAGTGGGATCATGTAGGAAAGCAGGGCTGGGCCCCCACAGGAGAGGCTCCCAGGGCGCCCAGCCAGGCCTCACCTCAGCCTTCCAAGCCCCTCTTTTTTCACTTACTGTGGAGACACTGCTCTGGAGGTCCTTGCTCTTCTGTTTTTGGTTTTTCGAGGTAGGGTCTCATTCTAGTCTCGGTTGACCTGGAATTCACTATGTAGTCTCAGGATGGCCTTGAACTCACAGCAATCCTCCTACCTCTGCCTCCCGAGTGCTAGGATTAAAGGCATGAACCACCATGCCTGACTCTTCTATTATTTTGAGCTCCTGGATTACATTGAAGATCTCTGCTCACCCTAGTTTGGGAAATTCTAGTTGTAGCATTAATAAAAAGTAAGCCTATGGTAGTTTTTCTAGGAAATTAAAGTTAATATTTTGGGGCAACTGCTGAAGGATCTGTCTCTAAGGATGCTCCCTGGGGATGGCATTTGGGCTAGCCAGAGAGGATGAGTAGCCCAGGCATCAATCCTTTGAGCCAGATTAGGCAGATGTACAATGTAGACAATATGTATAGTCTGTAGGTTGGCAGGGAAGAAACTTGCTTTTTGGTGAGCAGGAGTCAAGGGAAGTTGTCCTTCTCTGGGATGGTTGGCGTGTGGGGCACATGTAATGATTGAGACTAACCGACCTGAGTTTAAACCTGTTTCCCCAGTTCCAGCCCTTGTGACCCCTACAGTCACATGCCCTCTGCATGTTTCCACCTCCTTAAATGGGAACAGGACCTAAAGGAGAGAATATCTAGTCGGTCATTGTTCCTGGCATGCTGAATGACTGCACTAAACAACGCAGAGGCTTTTATTGTCCCTCCTGTCCTGTCTCCTTCCCTCCTCACCCTCTGTTTCTTTCACCACTGAGCTACATACTGAGGTAGTCAAATCCAGAAAGACAGGAGTGGTTGGTGATTGCCAGGCCCTGGTAGGGAATGGAGGTTTGTTATTTAGCTGGTATGGCGTTTCGGTTTGGGAAGATGAAAACGTGCTGGAGGTGGGCAGTGTTTTGACGTTGTGAATATACTTGATGCCGCTGGCCTGAACACTTCCTGATTGAAATGGTAAATTCCACACTATGCATATTTTGCTAAAAATAAAATTATATGGACTGGGGAGATGGCTCATTAGTTAAAGGCACTTGCTCACAAAGCCTGAAAGTCAAGGTTCAATTCCTTAGTACAGTGCACAAAGTGGTGCATGCTTCTGGAGTTTATTTGCAGTGTCTAGAGGCTCTGGTGTGACCATACCACTCTCTTTGGTCTTCTGCTCCTCTCTCTCACTCTCTCCTATAAATAAATTAATAAGTCACTTAAGTAATTTTACAATATATGCTGTAGAACAGAAGTAGATAGTAATAATAATTTTAAAGGCTGCATATGGAAAAAAGGAAAAATTGCATATGGTAGCAATGCCTATAATCTCAGCAGTTGGGAGACTGAGGCAGGAAGATTGCTATGACTCTGAGGGCATCAGGGACTACATGGTGAGGTTCAGGCCAGCCTGGGCTGCAAAATAAGACCCTATCTCAAAAACAGAACAAAACAAAAATAGTAATAACAGCAATAGTGAGTAGGTGCAATTCTGTTATGAATGGATGCCTGGTGTTTCTGAGCCCTGCTATAAGGAAGGAAAGGAAACAAGGGGTCCAGGTGATCTAGGTGTAGACAAGGTGAGAACCGCACTCTCCTTTGCCCCTCAGGCTGCCCCCGGGAAAGCTTTTTTTCAGGACATAGTAGATGGAGAAGTAGAAACTGAAGCCAACTGAAATGCAGAGATGTTGCTCACCAAATATGAACCAGAATCTGAAGTGAAATACAGTGGTGGCAGTCCCTAGTGCTTAAGGTGCTTTGGAGTGGGGTCCCAGGAAGGCCGGTTACCTTATGATGCCGAATAAACTTGAACAAATTCCTGGGAGTTAGGGCTCTTCTCTCCTGGGAACTGGCTCACTGGCTTTTCTGGTAAAATCAGGGCTGCTGTTAATCCAGCAGCAATTTTCAAAGTGTGGCTAGAGGACCCCCTTAGGAATCCTTAAGTTTCTTTCCAGGATTCACAACATCAAAACTGCCTCCATAGTAATACATAGTGTCACTTGTCTTGCTTGCTCTGAAGTTTATGGTTAAATTTTCCAAGGCATCATTTTACATGAGGACTTCATCCCTCTGACAACTAATGGAATGTGTGCTCGCGAATTCTGTGTTTGAAAAGTTTCTCAGTTTTAATTCCTAATATGGTAAATATCAATAGCTTGTAACGCATATGCACAAAAGTTCTTTGGAGCTCTTAAGAATGTGAAATAGCCAGGCATGGTGGCGCATTCCTTTAATCCCAGCACTTGGGAGGCAGAGGTAGGAGGATCACCGAAAGTTCGAGGCCACCCTGAGATTACATAGTAAATTCCAGGTCAGCCTGGGCTAGAGTGAGACCCTACCTCGAAAAACACAAAATAAATAAATAAAAGTAAAAGGATTATCCACCCCAGTACCTATAAAGTTCAAAAGTTAAAGCTGACACAGAGTATGAAAGATGGTGATGACAGGCCATCCAAAAAGCTCATCAAAAATGACCACTCAAGTGCTGGTCGTGGTGGTGCACACCTTTGATCCCAGGACTCGGGAGGCAGAGGTAGGAGGATTGCTGTGAGTTTGAGGCCACTCTGAGACTACATAGCGAATTCCAGGTCAACCTGGGCTAGAGTAAGACCCTACCTCGGAAAAAAAAAAAGGCCACTCAAGCCAGGCATGGTGGCAAACTCTAATCCCAGCACTTGGGAGGCAGAGGTAGAAGGATCGCCATGAGTTCGAGACCACCCTGAGACTAATTACACAGTGAATTCCAGGTCAGTCTGAGCTAGAGTGAAACTGTACCTTCAAAAGCAAAAAAAAAAAAAAAAAAAAAAAAAAAAGACCTCAAGCCGGATGTGGTGGCACGTGCCTCCTTTAATCCCAGCCTTCATGAGGCAGAGGCAGGAGGATTTGCCATGAGTTCCAGGTCAGCCTGGGGCTACAGTGAATCCCTACCTCGGGAGGGGGGGGAAGGCCACTGAACTTGTTCACCTTTGAGAGGCCGTTTTGAAAGAAAAGAAGTTAGAACTGAATGTCATGATATATAAAGTACCAGTCTGAAGTCAGGCGTCCAGAACCTCACACCTGGAGCAAGCCTAGCGGTTCCACCCGCTCTCTGTTCTCAGCCAGAACGGCGTTAGGCCCATCTGGCCGTGCATGTGCATCAGCCCACTGAGCAGCTCCCATGACCAAGGGCACTTCAGTCACGAGGCTGTCTTGACAGTGGCTGCAGCAGATTGAAAGTGCAGGCACTTCTGGTGCTCACGGGCCCCCAGTGTACTTACATAGCGCAGCACGGAAGACTGCCTGCACTTGGGCACAGAATCTCCCTGGAAGTGGAGGCAGGAGGAGAGAGAGAGAGAGAGAGAGCACAAGTGCACACACCAGAGCTTCCTGCCACTGCAAACAAACTCCAGATTCATGCATCACCTTGCGCATCTGGTTTACGTGGCTACTGGGGAATCGAACCTAGGTCCTTAGGCTAGGAAGTGGAGATTCGAAAGGAGTCCTTCTACTTCCTCCTTCACCATCCACGAGGGAATGTTGATATTGTGCAGGTAACAACAGTCTGTGAGGTCACGAATGCAACACCACCATTCCAGAGCACTCCTCCCACCTGGCCTTGGTCATAAAGCCCTCAGACTCATTACATAAGTACCATTTCTTTTCTTTATTCTGTCTTTTGTGCCTGCTTTCCAAAAGCACTGTCATTTATTTGTTACTAGGTTCAGGGGGGCCATTCTGTTGGGTCATCTTGTTTTCCAAATCCAATATCGGGTCTCATGGGCCTCCCATCCCCAAGTTATAAAAATAATAAAAATGAGGTTGAATCCCAGCACTCAAGAGGCTGAGGTAGGATGATCACCTTGAGTTCAAGGCAAGCCCAGGGCTACAGAGTGAGTTCCAGATCAGCCTAGACTAGAGTGAGACTACCTCAGAAAAAAGAAAAAAAAAAAAAAAGCCTAGTGTGGTGGTGCACGCCTTTATCCCACCCTGAGACTACATAGTGAATTCCATGATGCTAGAGCAAGACCCTGCCTTGAAAAAACAAAATTAAATAAATAAATAAATAAAGCAGTAAAAATGTGAACATAGATTGCCCTGAGCACTGCCTGCAATATATAAGAAAATTTTCTCAGGCTGGAAAGCTGGCTTAGCAGTGAAGGCATTTACCTGGGAAGCCTAAGGATCTAGGTTCAATTCCCCAGTACCCACGTAAACCAGATGCACAAGGTGGTACATGCATCTGGAGTTTGTTTGCAGTGGCAGGAAGCCCTTGTGTGTGCGCGCTCCCCCCCCACCTCTCTCTCTCTCTCTCTCTCTCTCTCTTTCTTCCTGTCTCTTTCTCTCTCCCTCTCTGAAATGAATAAATAAATATTGAAAGAAAGAAAAGAAAAGAAAGAGAAAAAGTGCCAGGCGTGGTGGCACACTCTAGTCCCAGCACTTGGGAGGCAGAGGTAGGAGGATTGCCATGAGTTCAAGGCCACCCTGAGACTACATAGTGAATTCCAGGTCAGCCTGAGCTAGAGTGAGACTCTACCTCGAAAAAAAGAAAGAAAATTTCCTGTGTGTTTTGCCACTCACTTCTGAAGTAAAGTGAGAGTGAACCACTCTTCACAGTAAGAACACGAGCATTGGCTATTATTGTTAACATCCTTCTGTTACTAATTTGAAAAATTAAAGAGTACTGCCGATGTGGTGGTGCACAAGATCGCTGTGAGTTCAAGGCCAGCCTGGAACTCCAGAATGAGTCCCTGGGCTACAGCAAGACACTATGTCAAAAAAGAGTACTTCACTGTTGAATTGCATTACTTTGGTTATTAGCAAACATTAAACTGTAAACATTTTCTGTGTGTTAATTTGATTTCCTTTCCTACCATTTGTTGTTTTATTATTATTATTATTATTATTAGATTTATTTATTTGAGAAAGAGGGGGGAGAGAATGAGTATACCAGGGCTTCCAACTGTTGCAAATGAACTCCAGACACATGTACCACCTTGTGCATCTACCTTACGTGGGTCCTAGGGAATTGAATCTGGGTCCTTTGGATTTGCAGACAAATGCCTTAACCTCTAAGCCATCTCTCCAGCCCTTTTTGTTATTTTGATGTGCTGTTTCAGGAACTCATTCTTTTACTGAAATTCACTAGACCTTACTGTGGTGTGTTATTGTTTGAGGTATGGTCTCACTTTAGCCCAGGATGACCTAGAACTCACTCTGGTCTCGGGCTACCCTTGAACTCACAGTGATCCTCCTACCTCTGCCTTCCAAGTGCTGCAGTTAAAGGCGTGCGCCACCACGCCTGGCTTTACTGTAGTATTTCTATGCAGTCATTGGGGGGGGGGGGTTCAAGGCTCCTCCAGTTTGAACTCAGTAGAAGAGTGCTAAATCAAGAATATGGAAAGATAGGAGAGTGACTGCTTAAGTTAACGATGGAAGAGACTGAGCTACTACTTAGAAATCCAAGAACTGCCCACAAATGCAGATGTTCCAGCTGTGTGGAGCCTGATGTAGCTATCTTTCAATCCATCCTCTACCTATTTGTGGTGTGTTGGGTGCTGGCACACACATGGAAGTTAAAAGACAACTTTTGATGTCGGTCCTTGCCTTCCACCTCCTTTGAGACAGGGTCTCATGTCCACTGCTATTTTTTCCAGGCTAGCTGTCCCCTGAGCTGTTTCCTGCATATTCTCATGTCTCTGTCTCCTCTTCTTCCTCCTTTCTCCCTTCTTCTCCTGCTTGCTTGCTTGCTTGCTTGCTTGCTTGCTTTCTTTCTTTCTTTCTTTCTTTCTTTCTTTCTTTCTTTCTTTCTTTCTTTTCCTTCTTTCTTTTTTCTCCAAGGCAGGTCTCACTCTAGCACAAGCTGACCTTGAACTGACAGAGATCATCTTACCTCAGCTTCCCCAGTGTTGGCATTAAAGGCTCTATCTCCCTACTTGCCCAGAGCTGTGGCTGGGATTGCAAAGGCCTGTCACAGCAACTGGCGTTTTAATGTGGGTGCTAGAGTTCTGAACTTGTACAGCAAGCACTTTATTCACTGAGCCATCTCCCCAGCACCAGGACATGATTTCCTTATGGACTTAAAGTTACATCTCATCAGGTCTCAGTAAAGGAAGACAAGATAGTCTATCATTTTGAAACCTAGCGCCCAGAAAGGGCGTAGGATGTGACAGCTGTCAGTCAGCCATCCACCCCTGCTGTGCCTTTAGTGCCTTTGAAGAGAACTGCTCAAAGGTTCCCTTTTAGAATGTTTAAGATCAAAATGTTCTCAAAGTAATTTTTTTCTCAAAATGATGAGCGAGCACTAGGCTGGAAATAATTCCTCCAACTGGTGGCCAGGTCCCTTGTTCCCAGCAGGGGAGCCAGTAGGTATGTAAAAAGGTAGCCTCATTACCTGGGATTCTGGGCTCCTAAGAACAGCACCACAGACAGTACAGGGACAGTTTTCGTTAAGATCTACCCACGAACATCAGCTATCTCGAAGGCCTGACTTCAAGCCACTCGGCAAGCAGGAGCTGGTAGACGGCTGTGCGTGACAAAGGGAGATAGATAGGCTGCACCATGGCTCTCCATCTGCTAGACCTGAGGCTGTGTTCCTGAGTTTGGGGGGGCAGGGTTCATAACACCAGAAGCACTGAGAAAAGAACAAAAAAAATTCTGTAGCTATCTATTTGAAACACTTCCAGTCCTGTTTGTGGTTACTGGACTGTTTCTCCTGTTGTGTTGTCCTCAGTCTAATGTTACCAGATAGTTTTATAGAATGATTATGTAAAAAATTAATGTACTTGACTACTACACCAGTTTTTACTTGGCATGGAAATGGTCTGTCCCCCGAAAAGACAAAGTCCAAGGTTCATTTGTTCTGCAAAAGCCTCGCCTGTAGAGTTGCTTACACCCATTCATGCAGCTCCCCTTAGCAACAGCCATCTACCCTCAGCCACCGAACAGAACACATGCAAAAGACAGTCCCAGTGTCCACCCACCAAATTACTTAAAGTGGCATCTTTTACCAGCCCTCCTCTCCTCCTGATCCCTTTGTGGTATTGTCACCTTTGCTTGGATTGGACTCTCTTACATGAATAAGAGAAAATAAGAAAATTGCCTGTTTTAGGCAATCCAGGTGTGTTTCAGAGATTTAGAGTTAAGAGTCAAGTAAATATTTTGGCAGCCCCACAAAGGTAAGAAAGGGAGAATGCACCTAATGGGCTTCTCAAATTACAGGCCTGTCCAAACACAGCCTTCCTCAAGAGAGGCTGGTCTGATGAGCCGCCCTGCTCAGCCAGCAGTCAGGCCACTGGCTAAGAAGTGGGCTTGCTTAGCTCGCTGGCTGGCCTGGCCCCGAGCCTGGCATGATGCTATTTGATTTTGATTCTGTCTGGAGCCAGAGGGAAGATACTCGCTTGTGCGAGATCTTTGCTGCTTAACAGACTCCCATCAGTTGTTTCCTCCTCTTGTTGGTGGGGAGGAAAAACCCCAGCTAGCCTTTTCTCCCCCTTTTAAGTTGGAACCCTGAAGAAATGAAGTCACAGGATACACTCAGCTAGCAGGGAGACTGTCAGGGTGACTTCAGCCCAGCGGGAGGCGCAGAGCTGTGGAAGGCGCCCGGGAGCAGTATGTGCAAGGCCTTTGGGGCTGAGCATTCTGCAAGCATGCCAGTCTAGGTGGCTTCCCTACGCCTTAGTTTAAGAACAGGGGCGGCCCAGGAGGAGGGGGCTCTGACCTGCTAGTGGCCTGTCTCCTGTCAAGCCTGCTTTGTCTGTTCTAATAAAAAGGCAGACATAAAAGCCGCCTCTTCCTCGCCTGCCCCGTGGCTTCTACCGGATCACCTTGGCGGGGCCTCATCCCTTGGGGGGGGGATGTTGGCACGGCTGCAGTGGCGGCTCCTTTGATCACCTCCTGCCTGGTTCCAGGCCCTGCTGCCAGCAGGCCAGCCAAAGTCCCGGCTCTACTGATCTGATGAGGGGCTGAATAGGACCCAAGGGGCAGTGACGAGCAAGAAGAAAGCCTTGGGAATGAAAAGGAAACCCCGTGAACCTACCAGGGAGTCGCTCAGTTCCCGCCAGCCAGGGCCATCCGGGGCCATCCGCCCCTCCCTGGCCCTCCTGTCTCTGCTTTTCAGATCCTGTGTGTTTTGTGTTTGAATCCCGGCTGCTCTCCTTGGTTCTCGGGCTGGGAACCCACTGTGACTGTTTCCATGGTCACTGGGAAGCTCTTAGGGCCATGTGCTTCAAAGGGAACCTTTCTCCTCCCAGGCTCTCTTTTGCCTGCCCCAAGCCCATGCACAAAAACCAACTCCTCCTCCAAGCCTCTGACCTTGCCAGGAGGAAGCCCTTGCCCTGCTGGTGAAGCCGAGGCCTCCTGGAAAGATTGTCCTCAAGCATGTGGGGGTGCACACACTCCTGATGCCTCGTCCTGTGAGTCCTCATCTGCCCTGTGGGAGATTTTATAGGCTGAGACTAGTGAGTGTTTTAGGAGACTTTCTGAAATGGAAGGAACTTGGGGAAGGTGTAGGAACCAGTGACTCAGGTAGAACAGCCTGAGCCAGGCAGCTGTCTTTTGGGCCAGCAGAGACTGGAGTTGACAGGTGACCCTTGCTGCCTGTGCCTGGAGATGGCCCTGCTCACTCTTCTAAGGCTAGGGACATAGTTTCACATTTGCTCTTGTTTTTTTTTTGTTGAACGATGCAGGGGAATGAGGCTGCCCCACCCTGAGAACGGAGCCCCAGGCTCACTGTAGATGCCAACCCAGCCCCCTCGCTCTGCTCTGCACTGGTGCTCGCTACAGTGTCTGCCTGGGGCTTACTTTGCCCCCATTGGACAAGTTTTCTTACACCAAAACAATGTTTTCTTTATCTGTCTTCATTGGCTACATGTAAGGATAGCTGTAAAGAAAGTTCTGTCCTAAGAATTCTGTGCTTTTCTCTTTTAACTTGCATTCTGTACCCTAAAAGCTAGAACCCTTGCCATGTCAGTGCAGAACAAGTGAAGGAGAATGGAGGCCTTCATAACAGGTAGGCATCATGATTACATTCCTCTGAGCCAGAATTTTCACACGTTATCCCATGAGGGAGCGGCACTAGGTTGTCCTGTTACTGCAGGGATGACAGTGCAGAATGACCCGGTGTGTGTGGTCCTGTAGCTGGCCCTGGCAATGGGGCATGGGGGCACTGGACTACCCCTCCCCCCGCTTTTGCCTCTCCCAGTACGCATTTAGAGTAAGGGCTGTTTCTAAGGTACCTTTCCTGTAAGAATTGGTCAAAGTGCCTGGCTGGAGTTCTTAGGTGTTTGGAGCCTAATAAGGGGAATGAAAAGTCTCACAAAAGTAATCTTTTAAGAAATCCCTAGTTTCTCTCTTGGAACTTTTTCTGTTTTGTGTATGTGTATATGTACATGTTCACGTGTGTGAGTGCAGGTACGCGTCATCACACCCATGTGGAGGTCAGGGGACAACTTGCAGGAGTTGAGCGCCTTTCTTCTCCTTTGAGGCAGGGCCTGTTGTGCTGGCTGGGTCCCCGAGCTTCTGGGAAATTCTCCTGTCTCTGCCTCCCGTCTTGCCATCGGCATTCTGGGATTACAGTAGTCTGCCACAGCTTCTGGCTTTTTGTTGTTGTTGTTTGTTTTCTTGTTTTTGAGGTAAGGTCTCACTCTAGCTCAGGCTGACCTGGAATTCATTATGTAAGCTAGGGTTGCCTTGAACTCACAGCATCCTCCTACCTCTGCCTCTGTGCTGGGATTAAAGACGTGTGCCACCATGCCCGGCAGCTTCTGGCTTTTACATGGGTAACTAGGTACTCATGCTCAAGTGTTAAGTACTCTGCCACTGCAAACGAACACTAGACGCTTGTGCCACTTTTTGCATCTGGTTTATGTGGGTGGCTTAGAAATTGAATCCAGGCCAGCAGACTTTGCAATCAAGTGCCTTTCACTGCCCCCTAAATTTTGTTCTTTGCCGGGGGAGGGGGAGGATTGAAGTAGGGTTTTCCTAGCCCATGCTGACCTGGCACTCACTCTGTAGTTCCAAGCTGGCCTCAAGCTCACAGCGATCCTCCTACCTCTGTCTCCCGAGTGCTAGGATTAAAGGTGTGCGCCACCACGCCCAGCTGTAAACTTTGTTCTTAATCATAGGAGTTGAAGACCCTAGGCCCTGGTCAGGCCACCACAGTTTTGGATTTTGTAGCACCAAGCTAATGACGTGGAGCCCTGGGGAAAGATTTTCCAGTTGCTCTGTGTTTGCTTCCCTAGAAGTGATAGCTTCAACTCATTCGTATTCTGGTGCCAATGGTCCCAGATTCCTGTCTAACCTGACATGCAGAAGCTGACAGTGGCACAGTTTACTTTGGCTCTTGTCAGAGTCAGAAAATGTCTGAAGAGAGTAGGACTTTCCCAGGGCTTATGTCTTTCTTTCTCTCTAACCTCGGCCCTTTTAGCTTCGAGGCTGAGTGACTGGGCCCCATCTTTCTGCATCTCCTCTGAATAGAAGGAGGCAGGGACAACCCCGGTCTTGGTCAGGTGGGGGGGGGGACGCCTCTGATGACTCTTGCCTTGACTTTCATGGCTGAGTTCAGAAGAGATTATTGCCTCAGTTACACCAAACACTGTCCCTGTTGGCAGTTTAACAGGGACATGGGGCATCACTTTGCTGTTGTCCTGTAGGTCACTTCTGTTGTTTGTCCAGTCCTATGGCCAAGATGATCTAGGCGGTTACTAACCCTGTGATTAGCTAAGAGTGCCTTGTAGCTATTGGGCCAGAGTTTGTAAGTTAAGGTGTGGATCTGTCTGTGCCAAATATACCTGTTGTAGCCATCCAAATACTCTTCCCTAGATGCCTTGTCCCCTTGATGTCCAGTGAGCTCTGGCCACCCTCTGAGACACCACAGGGCTGTCACAGGGATAAGTTCCTTCACGTCTTAGTTGAGATAGCACTTTTTTTTTTCTGAAAGTCCTAACCAGTAGTGCACCCACAGGGATGGCGCCACAGAAGAGCTCAATGCTCAAGCTTTCAAGAATGAATGGGTTTAGGGTAAGGAGAGGAGTAGGAGAACGAGGAACAGGAGGAAGAGGAGGAGGAAATTCCAGAAGTGGGTCTGTGGGAGCGTAATTAATGCATGGTATGTCCTAGAACCAGTCATCTGGGCCTGACAGTGTGACGGGCATTAAGGAAAGCACTCCCGGAAGTGCAAGAGAAGCATGAGGGGGAGGGAGAGAGGGGAGAGAGGGCAGGGGAGGGGCGCTGGCTTGTTGTAGTCCAGGGAACAGGATGTGCTTCGGCGTTTCTGGTCATTTCTAGATACTGTTGTGTGGCGGCCTAGATGAAACAGGAGACTGAAACTCTGTAATGTGTTATAGACCTTAAAACTCAAATTCCAAGAGAATTTTTCCATACAGAAACCAAAGTGTCACTTAGTAGTAGGACTTTCCAGTCAAAATAAAACAAAAATAGGGCTGGAGAGATGGCTTAGCAGTTAAGATGCTTGCCTGCAAAGCCCAATGACCCAGGTTTGACTCCCCAGGACCCATGTACTCCAGATGCACAGGGTGGCACATGCATCTGAAGTTTATTTACAGTGGCTGGTGGCCCTGGTGTACCCATTTTCTCTCTCTCTGCCTCTCAAATTACTTTTTTGTTTTGTTTTGTTTTGTTTTGTTTTGTTTTGTTTTGTTTTGTTTTTCGAAGTATGGTTTCACTCTAGCCCAGGCAGACCTGGAATTCACTACGTAGTCTCAGGGTGGCCTTGAACTCAATGATCCTCCTACCTCTGCCTCCTGAGTCTGGGATTAAAGGCGTGGCCACCACATACCTGGTTTCACATTTTTTTGTAGTCAACAGCCATCTCCAGAACTTTCTCATCATTCCCATACCTGGTCAACACTTAACTCTTCATTTCTGCCAGGCTGTCCCTTGCCAACCACTATACTTTCTATCTCTCTAGATTTGCTGATTCCTGATAATATTTGTCCTTCTATGACTGGCTTCTTGTTGTCATCATCATCATGTCTTCAAGGTTCATACATATGATAACATGTACCTTAATTTTCTCCCTTACATAGTTGAATTATGTGCCCATGGGGTTTTGTTGTTTGTTTTCTTTTTAATATCTTATTTATCTATTTTGATTTTTTGAGGTAGGGTCTCACTCTAGCCCAGGCTGACCTGGAATTTACTACGTAGTCTCAGAGTGGCCTCGAATTCATGGTGGTGATCCTCCTACCTCTGCTTCCTGAGTGCTGGAATTAAAGGCATGCACTGCCATGCCTAGCTATTTTATTTATTTTACTCATTTGAGAAAGAGGTAGAGGGAGAAAGATTGAAAGAATGGGTGGGCCAGGGCCTCTAGCCACTGCAAACAAACTCAAGATGTATGCGCCTGGCTTACGTGGGTCCTGGGAAATCGAACCTGAGTCCTTAGGTTTCATTTACTTATTTGCAAGGAGAGAAAGAGAGAGAATGAGAATTGGTGCATCAGGGCCTCTAGCCACTGCAAATTGAACTCCAGATGCATGTACCACTTTGCACATCTGATGTTACATGGGTACTGGGGAATCAAACTCAGGTTATTAGGCATTGCAGGTAATCACCTTAACCACTGAGCCATCTCTTCTAGCCCCCATTTGTTTATTGATTTATCCTTAGGTTGTTTCTACCTTCAGATTGTTGTATGTAGAGCTACCATGCGCAAGGGTGAATAAATGTCTCTTTGAGCGAACCAGACCCTGTTTTCAATTCTCTGGGGTTTATTTATGCTGTACCTGGAAGTAGAACCGGAGTCACCTTGTCACCATGCTGTTTTCCACAGTAGCTGTGTCATTTTCCTTCCTATCAGAAATGTACAAAGGTTTCGTCTTTCTCTATATCCTGTTGCACTTACTTTAGTGTGGGTAAGTTGGCATTTTAATCAGTGTGAGGTAGTTTTCATTGTGGTTGGTATTGTGCATCTTTTTGCAAGCATATCATCCATTTGTGTATCTTTTGCCCATTTAAAAAAACAGTTTTTTTTTCTATTTACTTATTTATGAGAGAGAGAGGAGAGAATGAATGGGCATACCAGGGCCTCTAGCCACTATGAACCAACTCCAGATGCATGCGCCACCAGGAGCATTTGGCTTAACATGGGTTCTGAGGAATTGAACTTGGGTGCCTTAGGCTTCACAGGCAAGTGCCGTAACCGCTAAGCTGTCTCTCCAGCCCTCTTTCGTCCGTTTTTAAATCAATTTTTTTTTGGTTTTGTTGTTGAGTTTTAGAATTCTGGTATTGATCTCGTATCTGATTATGATTTGCAAATATTTTCTCCCATTCTGTGGTTGACTTCATTCTACTGATTATATCCCTGGATGCAGAAATCCTGATGAAGTCCAATTTGTCTTTTTGTTTGTTTGTTTGTTTTTCAAGATAGGTTCTCATTCTAGCCCAGGCTGACCTGGAATTCACTACGTAGTCTCAGGCTGGCCTTGAACTCACAGTGATCCTCCTCCTACCTCTGCCTTCTGAATACTGGAATTAAAGGTATGCACCACCACATCTGGCTTAATTTATCTTCAAAAAAAAAATTTTTTTTTTTGAATAGTTGGGCATGGTGGTGCACTTGGGAGGCAGAGGTAGGAGGATCGCTGTGAGTTCAAGGCCAGCCTGAGACTACAGAGTGAATTCCAGGTCAGCCTGGACTGGAGTGAAACCCTACCTCCAGAAACCAAAAAAATAAATAAATAAATAAAACTGGGGGGCTGTTGAGAGAGAATGAGCACAGGGCCTTTCAGCCACTGTGAATGAACTCCAGACGAATGCGCCCCTTGTGGTGGATGTGTGAATTTCACACTTGCATCACTGTGCATCTGGCTACATGGGACCTGGAGACTTGAACATACATTCTTAGGCTTCACAGGCAAGCACCTTAACTGCTAAGCCATCTCTCCAGTACAATTTGTCTTTTAAAAAATACTGTATTTATTTGAGAGAGAAAGAGGCAGATAATGGATGCATCAGAGCCTCTAGCCATAGCAAATGAACTCCATATGCATGTACCACTTTGTGTTTAAGTCATAGGTACTGGGAAATTAAACCCCAGGTCATTAGGCCCTAGAGGCAAGCGCCTTAACCACTGGGCCATATCTCCAGCTCACTTTTATTTATTTATTTTTGTTTATTTATTTATTTGAGAGCAACAGAGAGAGAGAATGGGCACACAACTCCAGACATGTGCGCCCCCTTGTGCATCTGGCTAACTTGGGTCCTGGGGAATCTAACCTCAAACCAGGGTCCTTAGGCTTCATAGGCAAGCGCTTAACTGCTAAGCCATCTCTTTAGCCTTTTTTTTTAATACATAGAAAGTTACACAAATAAGAGCCGGGTGTGGTGGCGCACGCCTTTAATCCCAGCACTCGGGAGGCAGAGGTAGGAGGATCGCCGAGAGTTCGAGGCCACCCTGAGACTCCATAGTGAATTCCAGGTCAGCCTGAAGCAGAGTGAAACCCTACCTCAATAAACCAAAAAAAAACAAAAAAAAAAAAAAAAAAGAAAGTTACACAAATATATCTTCCTACTTTCCTACTTAGCCCATTTAATAATTTATTATAGTCCTGAGAATTCTTACTTTCTAGGCCAGGTTTCTAGGACCTCAATGTGTTTGAAGATGTGTTCTTGCAGACACAAAGAATGATGAGGAACTACACAGGAAGAGGTGGCCTGAGTGGGCTGCAGGGGTCCAGCAAGCTGGCTACACTGTTCTGAAGCCCAGCTTCTTGCGCACGGGGAACTGCTGTCGTCTCTGTGGCCAGCTGCCACCAGCCCCATGGTGTGAATGGCAAGGAAATGGGGACTGGTGGCTGGCCAAACTCCAGGATGTAGCCTTTGCTGGCTGAAAACCAAGGCAGAGAGGAAGAAACACTCCATGTACAAGAGAAATAACGCTAGCTCCAAAACCTGTAATTCCCAAGTTAAAAAAAAATTAAAAAGAAAAAAAGATTTTTTTCCACCAAACTGTGCTTTTATCTTTAGGTTCTGAATGGAAGATTGTTCACACAGCTAAGCTGGCTGCAGAAGCCAGGCCAGTTAAAACAATACGCAGGCAGTGCTCCTCTAAGTAACCAGAAACTGTTGGCTCAAAGGAGCCTGAACCGAGGAACCAACCTGCTGGGAGACGCTTTTCCAAGTAACTCCAAGCAACAGGCTGAATGTAAATCCTCCTGCTGGGGAATGGCACTTTGGCAAATGAAGACCCTAATTAGAGATGGAAGGGTTTCTGTTTTGTTTTTCTTTAATCCTTACCCTGGGGCCTTTGCAGGGCCGCCATGTCTCTGCTTGTGTGCAAAGAAATTTCCAGCTTCTCTTTGTAACAAGATCCTCTTATGGGAAAGCAGCAACAAGCCGACAGTGTGGGCCAACCACAGCCAGGGGACCCTGCAACCAGCCTTACCCAAAACAAAGGCCTTGGGTTGGGTCACCTGGATTGGCCAGTCATTTGAAATTGTTGGCCAAGCTGAAGTTTAGGCTGCTCTTCCTGCCCCATGAGACACTGGAATCCATGCTTAGACTGCAAGTGAAGTTTCCTCACTGCCAAAGGACAACAGAGGCGTGAGCAAAATGCAGAGCACTGAGGGAGAACGCAACCCTGAGGCACCAAGGCCAAGTTTTGAAGCCAGTGGCAGGGCCCTCTTATCTCTTTAGCCTTCAACTAATTCTTTTGTCTGTAAGATCTAAACAGTGGATCAAACTGATCACCTTTTGGGTCTCAACATACACATATCATATACGTGAAGACCCTTGCTGGGCCAGTCACTGTTACTTGTGTGTTATGGGTGTCTTGTTGACTTGTCAGGCAAATCTAAAGTATTGAGCAGCTGGTAAATTGAAGCACCAGTTTTGGTTTCTTTTTGGTTTTTTAAGGTGGGGTCTCACTCTAGCCCAGGCAGACCTGGAATTCACTGTGTAATCTCAGGCTGGCCTCAAATTCAACAGCGATCCTCCTACCTCTGCCTCCTGAGTGCTGGGATTAAAAGCATGCATCACCATGCCTAACTCAGTTTTAGGTAGTTCTAGATTAAAAAAAAAATTGTTTTGTTTGTACATGCATGATGATGGTGTGTGTGGACACATGTGTGCCATGGAAGTATACAGATGCCTGCACCCCTTTTGTGTCCAGCTTTACTTGGGTACTGGGGATCTAAACCCTAAACTTTGGTTGGCATGCTTGCGGGGCGAGCACTTTTAACCACTGAGCCATCTTCTCAGCCCCAGGGTATTTATTTATTTATTTATTTTTACATTTTGAGAGGCTATTAGATTAAGAGAAGGAAAGAGGAGACAGTATGAAGAGCTCCTGCCCATGGGAAGGCAGGAGGGTGTCAAGCCCCTCAGACCTAATTTAGATAATTCTAGGTGACTAAGTGAATGCCAGTGGTGTGCGCTTCTAGCCTTTCAGAGCCATTCTCCTTTTAAAGGGTCCTTCTTCACATCAGTAGGTGTGGCAGAGATGCAGAGGAATTTTGTGTGCCTTTTGTTCTCTCCAGCATGTACCTAGGGCTCTTATTGTCAGATTCATGACTTAGTACAGGATGCTTGTGCCCAAGTGACTTCAAAAACTTGCCAAGGGAAATTACACATTTTGAGTCAAATACAGGAAGGATGCTTCTCCCATGCAGGCTGCATGCGGAGCTCTGGGCTGGACTCTTGTCTTGACACAAGTCTTTAGCAGGGCGTGGTGGCGCAAGCCTTTAGTCCCAGCACTTGGGAAGCAGAGGTAGGAGGATGGCTATGTGAAAAGTACAAGGCCACCCTGAGACTACAGAGTGAATTCCAGGTCAAACTGGACTAGAGTGAGATCTACCTCAAAACAGACAAATAAACAAACATCGCAGTCCTGGAAGCTCGTTCAAAGACGGACACTGCACAGCCTGCAGCAAGGCCTGAGCTGCTGCAGACCAGCCGGGGTATGTCCAGTCTCCGCTCGTCTCCAGGCCTCCTGCTCTTTCTAGGCCTCCAGCTCCTCTTGGCACCTCTGTTCTGTCCTTGGGGTCAGTTAAGCCTACAGACAGTGCTTGTTCCAGTTCTTCACACGTAGCAAGACAGACAGATTCCTGAACAACAATCCTCCCCGCCATCACTGAGAAGCACACGGCTGCCAGTGAACCACCCAGTCCTGGCTGTCACGTGCCAGAAGAGTGTGTATCTGCTGCACTATCTCCCCGAAGCCCTTGGCTTGTGAATTTACTAAGGACACTCTATAACCTAGGCAGTGTGCTAAACAATGCTGATGCAGTGGTGGTTAGAGTAGGCAAGTTCCCTGCACTCAAGGAGCGTCCCCTGCCCCCCGCCAGTACAAGAGATTCAGAGACAACCAGCATGTGAATCCATACAGCCAGGTCACTGCAGGTCTGGTGGGCTCATGAGACCAGCAGAGCACAGGGCATGGGGCATCTCTGCTTTAGCTGCCTTGAGCCAGAGCCCAAAGTCAAGGATCCCAGAAGAACAGAAGAAAGCATTCCCGCACCAGAACTTGCCTGCCTCCTCCCTGTCATCTGCTGCTTGAGGTGTGTTCCATAGCTTCCTGTCATCTCTGTCATTTCAAACCCATCAAGCAGCACTTTGCTGCCATCTAAGTATTAACATCTGCTAAGTAAGAATAGCGGGAAGGCACTCGAGTCTTACAGAAGGTTAGCTGCTCTATTTTAGGACTCTTGTTAAGCATTATCTACTTGACTATTTTGTGGCAATACTTTTTAACTGTGAAGGTTGCATAATATGCTGTGTGATATAAAAGAATATATATATATCTAAAACCATTTTTATCATTTTAAAATAATTTTTATAGTTGCCTAAAACTTTCATTTTGGATTGTTTTAAAGATTAATGTTACCTAAGAAGTCCAAAGTTTCATTAAAACTCCATCCTGGTGTTTTACTTTGGGTTCCTAGCCTTTCTTCCTGACTTCTTTCTTTTTCTCTTATAGTGACTGACTATAAAGAAGGAAGAAAAGGGCGGGGGGGATGGCTTAGTAGTTAAGGCCTTTGCCTGCAAAGCCAAAGGACCCAGGTTTGATTCCCCAGGACCCATGTTAGCCAGATGCACAAGGGGGCACATATGTCTGGAGTTCATTTGCAGTGGCTGGAGGCTCTGACATGCCCATTCTCTCTCTCCCTCTCTCTCCCCCCTCCTTTCTCTGTCAAATAAGTAAAAAAAAAATTAAAAAAGAAGGAAGAAAAGAGGGAAGGGGGGAAAATGATGAAAACTAAACCTGACTGGTTTAAAGGTTTGTAACTTATACCATGAACTAAAAAATCTTGCAAGAGGAGGTTAAATGATTATGAACCACAAGATGTATCTGGTGTTGGAGAAGGTCACTGTCACAGTTCATAAAAAAGCTGCCCAGTGCATCAACCTTGTGTTCACATGAACATATAGAGACCAACAAAGTGTCCCTTCAGCCCAGCATAAATGCATCTGAGAAGGTGAAGTGACAAGTAAAGTCTCTCAGAAAAAAAAAAAGAAGAAGAAAGAAAGAAAGAATAAGAAAGCAAGGGGTGAGGGGTCTTCCTTTGTTCTGCAGAGTCTTGCTAACAGTGAGAGCCTAGATGAGGCTGTCCCTTCAGCCGTTCAGTGCCGCATGCTGAAGAGCACATGGGACAGGTAGAGCTGGAATTTAGACGAAGTTGTCCCAGGTTGTCCTCAACTCACTATAGAACCAAAGATGGCCTTGAACTTCTGTCCTGCTGCCACCATGCCCGGTTTTAGGTGGTGCTGTGGATTGAACAGGGCTTCATGCATAGTAAGGGAACACTACTAATTAAGTTACATCTCCAACCCTCCCATATTAAGAGGTGTGTGTGTGTGTGTGTGTGTGTGTGTGTGTGTGTGTGTAAAATATGTGAAACAAAAGTGTACTTTTTCCTTATGTGTGAGTGACTATTTTATTTAATGAGTGATCACTAATTAAGCAGGGGAATTTCAAATGAGATATTTTCATGTTCAGATTTAAAGACACGGATTTAGCTGGGCATGAAGAAACATATCGGTAATATCAGCAGTTGGAAGGCTGAGGCAAGAAGACCATGAGTTCAAGGCCAGCCTGAACTACATAGTAAGACCAGACCACGACTCAAGAAAGCAAGCTGCTCAAGAGAGGGCAAGCCCAAGTCACGCCGCCAGGCCCAGCTTCAAGGAAGAACTAGAGAAACAAACCCCATCTCTTGCTGGGAGGAACCACCAAATATCATAACCATTTTCTTCAGTATGCTTCACAAGATGAGATATTTGGTCCTTTGGATCAGCCATGTGATTTTCATTTGCGTCAGGTTGAACTAAAGATCACAGGAGTAGAGCAACTTCAATTCTGAAGACCTGTCTAACTGTAGAGGTTACTTCAGTTCTGCTCCAAACGAGGACAAAAAGGTGAAAGCAGTGCAGCAACAATGGATGTCAGTCTTATTCATGGCACCAAGCTAGTGCGGTTTAGTAAAGAGGTTGGCAAAGATGTGGTGGCACACACCTATAATTCAGCACTCAGGAGGCTGAGGTGGGAGGATCACCATGAGTTCCAGGTCAGCCTGGGCTAGTGAAACCTTCAAAAACCAAAATTAAGGTCTAGAGAAATAGCTTAGCAGTTAAGGCGCTTGTCAGCAAAGCCAAAGTATCCAGATTTGATTCCCTAGTACCCACATAAAGTCAAATACACACGGTGGTGCGTATGTCTGGAGTTCTTTGGCAAAAGCTAGAGGCCCTGGCATGCCCAATCTCTCTCTCTCTAATAAATAATTAAAATATTTTTTAAAAATTTCAAGGTCGGGGCTAGAGAGATGACTTAGCAGTTAAGGCGCTTGCCTGCAAAGCCAAAGTACCTTGGTTCAATTCCCCAGGACCCACATAAGCCAGATGCACAAGGTGGTGCATGCATCTGGAGTTCATTTGTAGTGGCTGGAAGCCTTGGCGTGCCCATTTTTTTTCTCTCTCTCTCCTCTCAAATAAATAAATAATTAAAGGTCATCCATAGTTAATTTGAGGCTAGTCTGGGCTATAGGAGTGAAATTGAAAAAAAAATAAACAAAAATAAATCAGCATTCACATGATAAAGAGTTGCCTAAGTCAGAATAATTCTGGGGCTGGAGAGATGGCTCAGCAGTTAAAGGCACTTGTAAAACCTGACGGCTTGGGTTCAGTTCCCCAGTACCTGCATAAAGCTAGATGCACAAAACATGTATCTGAAATCCATTTGCAGTGCAGGAGACCTTGGCATGCTCATACTTTTGTATTCTGTTTCTCTCTTCTGTTTTTCTCTCTCAAATAAATAAATGAAAATAATTTTAAAATTCTGCATTTAAGCAATAATAGGAAGATTAGTTGCGGGTTGGCCTCCTACTTCAGTTAAAAAAAAAGAAAGCAAAACTTTGTTGAAGTAGACATGATAATAGCATATAATTTGAACAAGTTTAATTTATACACATTCCCCTGAACAAGAGGAACATGCCTGTCACCATGAACATTCCCTTCTGAGATTCCTCCCTCTCCTGTAATGTCTCTCCCAACCCTCAGACTACTCATCTGTTTTCTCTGACTATAAATTCGTTTGCACTTTATAGAATTTTATGTGAATGGTTTACATCTTTAATCGTGCTTCTTTCACTTAACATAGTTGTTTTGAGATCCAGCCATGTTTTGGTGTGTGTGAGTAGCCCCATTTAAAAAAAATAATAACTTGGACATTTTTAAATAAGAGAGTACTCTGTGTTTTGTTCTCTGAACTCAGGCCAGGACCAGTGAAGTTACCTACAAATTGTACATTAACCAGCTAATGGCAGTGATGAGTTAATCTGTAACTTGATCTGTTAGCTGTTAACATGACCCCCAAACCTAGCCTCATCTTGGCTGTCAGACCCTGGTTCCAGACATACTTTCTCTTAAAGCAGTAACTGAAACAGGACTGGGAGGCTGGGAAAACCAGCGTGTCTGAGACTTGTATTTTGCGAGTGCCTCAACCGCGGGGCTGTCTCTCCAGCCCTAAATTTTGTAGTTTGGTATATCATATCCTCTTGATAACCTGCAGACAGCACTAGCTATATGACTCTGACTAGCAGTCTAGCCGGGGCAGGTGTTCTGTAAAAACTGTGGCTTTCGTTAGTTCTCAGTGTTAAAGTGTACCCTATGCAGATGCCTCAGCCCCACAAGAAGCAAACCCAGTATGTGGGGGAAATTATTGTTATTATGAAAGTATTCACTTGAAGATTTACTAACTGAGCCAGGCATAATGGCTCATAACTTTAAACCCAGCAATTGGGAGACAGAGACAGGAGGATCACTACAAGTTGCAGGTCAGCCAAGGCTACACGCTAGACCTTGTCTAAGAGAGAGAGAAATTAAGTGAACTCAATTAGTTCCATTCAAAATCATTGTAATTTACACTTCAAGATTTTGTACTTTGATTCTGAACTAGCACATACCTGTCTGCTAGCAAAGTACTTTATAGTTAACCTTTCTTTAACAGATTGGTTTTAAAATAATTCCTTTGAGGCTAAAGGGATGGCTTAGCAGTTTACCAGGCAAAGCCAAAGGACCCAGATTTGATTCCCATGTAAAGCCAGATGTACAAGGTGGCACATGCACCTGGAGTTCATTTGCACTGGCTAGAGGCCCTGGCATGCCCATTCTCTCCCCCCCCCCGCCCTCTCTCTCCACCCCCCACCCTTTCACTTTCTCACACTCTCTCAAAGAAGTAAATGTTTTAAAAAAATAGCCGGACATGGTGGCGCACGCTGTTAATCCCAGCACTCTGGAGGCAGAGGTAGGATCGCCATGAGTTCAAGGCCACTCTGAGACTACACAGTGAATTCCAGGTCAGCCTGAGCTAGAGTGAAACCCTACCTGGAAAAATTAAAAAGAAAAAAAAAAAAGTCATTTGATGTTTTTAAATCTAATCTGTTAGCATAGGAATGTTCTATTAATAATTTTTTGAAATAATACACAAAATATATAATTTTACTTATACACTAATATATTTTAAAGTTCTCTTTAGAAAACATTCTCCTGGGGCTGGAGAGATGGCTTAGTGGTTAAGCACTTGCCTATGAAGCCTAAGGACCCCAGTTGGAGGCTCGATTCCCCAGGACCCACATTAGCCAGATGTGCAAGGGGGTGCACGTATCTGGAGTTCGTCTGCAGTGGCTGGAGGCCCTGGCGTGCGCCCAGTCCCCTCTCTCTCTCTCTCTCTCTCTCTCTCTCTCTCTCTTTCTGTTTGTCGCTCTGAAAGGAAGGAAGGAAGGGGGAAAGGAAAAGGAAGGGAAGGGAAAGGAAAGGAAAAAGGAAAGGAAAGGAAACATTCTCCTAAATTCAGATTGTCAAAACTTAATGGTAGGCATGCAGGCCACAGTTGGCTCTGAGTGTAATACCCTCCCTGGCTGGCAGTGTGCTCTGACCTTAGGGCCTGATGTGCTTTTATCTACCTGACCCTTTTCTTTCTCTTTTTTTTTTTCCTTTTTTGGTTTTGTTTTGTTTCAGGATAGAGTCTCACCCTAACCCAACCTGACCTGTACCCCAGGCTGGTCTTGAACTCACAGTGATCCTTCTACCTCAGCCTCCCCAGTGCTGAGAGTAAAGGCATGCGCCACCAAGCCTGGTGCTACCCCACCCTTAAACTGATTCAGATAGACAACAAGACCTCTGTCGCCTAAGAGACCCCTTTGTCCCTCTGTGCAAGGACTGCAGTGACTTCGTTTTTGGCTCCCAGGATAGAAAAGGCAGGCTCATTCTTCCTGGGTACACTGTGTGAGCCTCCGTGAGTGTGCTACATTGGTTTTGGGGGCCAGGCTTGGTTATCCAAGGGGGTCCATCTGACCAAAGCTGTTATTTTCACAGAGAGTGGTTTGTGCTCCTTCCTCTGGATTTGGCTCATTCATTGATCTTTGCACGTGTTGTAGCCACCTGGAAGGTGTGCTGTTTGATCTCTTTATCCTCAAAATGATGTTAGCCAGTCCTTCATGCCTGCCTGATGGCTTAGGTGGCATATTCTGCAATTTACCTGTTTGAGTTTTGGGGCTCTACAGAGTTTGTAGTGTTAGCTGTCTCCTTGCCTACAAACCAGCAGATTCCTGGATCATAAAACAGAGAATAAGCACATCGTGACCTCGTTCCTTTCCTGTGCTTCTTCGGAGAACTTCCCTAACAGGAAGGGCTCTGGGTAATTGGTAGAGATTATCCTTGATTCCCTTAATGTGACTTTTTCCTTTTCCTGGGATTAAGCTGTTCCTTTGCAAGAAGTCCTTTTAATGACACAGTCATTTACCTATTACTGACCAAAGGAAATGATCAGCCCACTCCACCTTTCAGTGGCTCATAGCTCCTTAAGTTTCTTTCATTGTAATGATGTTTAAAGACATTAACCCCCCCCCCCGATTTTCTGTCCTGTTAAAGCTCTTGTACTGTTCTTTAAAATCATTCTACCACCCTATAATATATTGTCATTTTGTTGGTAGTGAGCAGAAGTTTTTTGGGTTTTTTGTTTGTTTGTTTGTTTGTTTGTTTTGATTTTTGAGGTAGGCTTTTATCCTAGTCCAGGCTGACCTAGAATTTACTATGCAGTCTCAGGGTGGTCTTGAACTCACAGCAACCCTCCTACCTCTGCCTCCTGAGTACACCCAGCTTAATAAAATATTTTTATTTATTTATTTGAGAGAGAGAAAGGAAGGAAGGAAGGAATGAGGAAGCAGAGAGAGACAGGGGCAGATAGCGGACAGAATAAAAGTTTTTTTTGTTTTGTTTTTGCTTTTTGCTTTTTTGAGGTAGGGTTTCCCTCTAGCCCAGGCTGACCTGGAATTCACTCTGTAGTCTCAGGGTGGCCATGAACTCACAGTGATCCTCCTTCCTACCTCAGCCTCCCAGGTGCTAGGATTATAGGTGTGCACCACTACACCCAGCTTAGAAGTTTTAATGTTTGCTGAGCAAGGGCTCCCACGCAGTGTGCTGCACTGGGGTGGGGGTGGGGTGCTGCCTGCAGGATAGCCAGGCAGCAGAGGTCTGATGCAAGTGAAGGCACAAGGGCCATGAGCACCTTGCCTCCCTCCCTCTTCTCATGCTCTTCTGCAAAGTTCTTCAGGACAGAGATGGTAAAAGTTCAGGTAGTGATGCAAGCCGTGGGGACTGCTTGGGACCTGAGTACCAGAGGCTGAACTGTGGGGTGCTGACTATGACCAAGAGGAAGGCACTAACTAGTGAATGAATTTCTGTGTTGGCCTTGTAAGGTCTCTTAACATGAAGCCACCATGCATGCCAAGTCACCTTCGCAGATTCCTTCATCTGTGCTGCTCGCTGTGACCAGCTTGGTGCCTATTCCACATTCCTTCTTCCCTCTCCATCATCCCTACCATCGTGATGGCTGTTTATTGAGGGTCAGAACTGGAATGCATTTAGAAAAGAACAAGTAAGCCGGACGTGGTGGCACACGCCTTTAATCCCAGCACTCTGGAGGCAGAGGTAGGAGGATCACTGTGAGTTCAAGGCCACCATAGTGAATTCCAAGTCAGCCTGGGCTAGAGTGAAACCCTACCTCGAAAAACCAAAAAAAAAAAAAAAAAAGAAGAAGAAGAACAAGTATATATGTTCAAAATGACCTTTACCTATTGGCCTATAGCCCTTGTTCTGCATAGTAGATCCTTGTGAGGCCTTTGATTGTGAAGGGCTCAGACTTCTGCTTTGGAGAGTGTCTTTCCCTAGACACTGCAAAAGGCTCAGTTGTTTATTGCCTTAGAAGCACTTTTTAAATTTTATTTTATTTATCTATTTGTTTTGGGTTTTTGAACTCATGGCAGTCCTCCTACCTCTGCCTCCCTAGTGCTGGGATTGAAGGTGTGCACCACCACACCCAGCTTTAGAAGCATTTTTTTTTTTCCTTTAATGAGGCTTTCTCCTAAGTCTGAGTTAGAATAGCATAAGTGTGTATCTTGAAAACCAGAATCTAGCTGAGGAAGGAATTGGGCCATTCTAGGAAGGAAAGAACAGAGATTGATAAATTGGGTCATGAGGTACAAATCCTGCCTGTATCTCTGTCTCTCTAACCTCCTTGGTGTCTGAGTCTTGTGATTACTCATCTTAGTTGTGCCTAAGAATTGGCCAGCAGAACTTTCAAGCCTACAGGTGCACTTCTAGCAGCTCCCTCTAGTAATCTCCAGGGAGGAATTTTTTGTTTTGTTTTGTTTTGTTTTTTTGAGGTAGGGCCTCACTCTAACCCAGGCTGATTGGAACTCACTCTGTAGTTCCAGGCTGGCCTCAAACTCACAGTGATCCTCCTACCTCTACCTCCCAAGTGCTGGACTTAAAGAAGTGTGCCACCATGGCCAGCTGGGGATCTTTCTTTTAAAAATATTTTACTGGAGCCAGGCATAGTGGCTACCCTGAGATGATATAGTGAATTCCAGATCAGCCTGGGCTAGAGCAAGACCCTTCCTCAAAATAATTTTTTTTTCTTTTTTGTTGTCCTGGAGAGATGGTTTAGTGGTTAAGGTGCTTTCCTGCAAAGCCTAAGTACCCATGTTTGACTCTCCATGTTCCATGTAAGCCAGACGCACAAGGTGGCACATGCATCTGGAATTTGATTGAAGTGGCTGGGGACCCTGGTGTGCCAATTCTCTCTTGCTGTCACTGTCTCAAAAAAAAAATATATTTATTTGCAAGAAGAAAGAGAATGAAAATGGGAGTACCTCTTACTGCTGCAAATGCATTCCAGATGCATGTGCCACTTGGTGCATCTGGGTTTACATGGGTACTAGGGATTTGAACCTGGGCCAAACCTAGTCCAGCTGACTTTGCAAGCAAGTGCCTTTAACCACAGAGCAATTTCTCCACCTCTCCAGGGAGGTATCTTTAATATTGCCTCCCTTCCCCCTGTGTTCTACCAGCTAGTAGTCATCAGCACCCTGAGCCTGTATCATGCTATGGCATCAACTCTTGCTATTAAGTATGATTTTCCTGTGTATATTCGGGAGTACAGTACAATCATATGTCAAGAAAGTAGATTTACTATGATTTTGAGGGCCTGCCTGTTTCGTGTAGATCCTGTACCTGTAAGAATGATCAAGGGTGCAACTCCTCTTTCTTCAAGAGGAAAGGAATCCTGAGTCCCAACAGTAAGGGAAAGCCTAGGTTCCTAGAAGACACAGAGCACGTGCTGTGTTCATTGGAGGGAGACGTGTGTAATGACCTTCTCGGGTGCTTAGACCTAAACGCCAGATGTCTTCTCAGTCAGCCCCCGATTGCTATGAGAATGTGTCCTGGCAGTTTCATCCCTGCTGAACAGATGAGAAATGTCCTTGCCAGCTCGCGGCCATGGGGCTCCAGTAAGGTGGGTCAGGACTTCAGTTCCAGCAGTGAATGAGGTGACAGCTCCTCTCCTTTCCTTCCTCCATGGCAGTTCTGAAATTGCCACTGTAGCCTCATGTCACCTGACATTTATGTTGTGCTGTTCCTCAATGCCACCTTGATGGGATATCATTAAACTGTGCCCAGATAAGGGGAAGCAGGGACTGTGAGGGAGGTGACTGCTCTTCCCTAAAGATAGAGATGTGATTTTGTGGTTGTTATAAAGTCTTGGTGAGGGATTGGGATAATGAAACTATGTTTTGTTTGTTTGTTTTTTAGCTTTTTGTGTCTTTCTCTAGCTCAGGCTGACCTGGAATTCAGTATGCAGTCTCAGGCTGGCCTCGAACTCATGGCGATCCTCCTACCTCTACCTCCCAAGTGCTGGGACTAAAGGCGTGCGCCAACACACCCGGCTGAAATTATCATTCTTAAAGTCAACTAATGACACAATAGGGTACAAAGGGAACTACTTTGAACCACCAGAGCAGCTAAATCCTTAAGTAGAAATGGTGAGAGCTGGCCTGTTTATGAGCTTGCCTTGGCCTAAATGGCAGTGGACCTGACCCCAGTAAATGAAATAGTCTGTGTCAGAACAAGCAGGCCTTCCTTCCCAGTGGCTAGACTGCTACAAAAGGAGGAAAAATTCCACCCTGCTGCCTTCCAAAGAGGCTGCAGAAGATGCTTGGGATGGGCAACCGGAGGGATAAAAACCTTAGTTTTGCTGAATATTTGATTGGCATAGCATCTGTAAAAGGGAGTTTAAAGAGGAAGGAGTCCAGATGAGTTAGAATAAGAGCTATCCAGGATTTCTTTGTGGGCCTGGGAAGTATAACACTCCCCCCCCCCCCCCCCCAGTGAACTTAGCTCTACCACTAAGCTATATCCCAGCCTTTTTTTTTTTTTTTTTTTCTTTCTTTCTTTCTTTCAAGGTAGTGTCTTATTCTAGCCCAGGCTGACCTGCAATTCACTATGTAGTGTCAGGATGGCCTCAGATTCACAGCGATTTTCCTACCTCTTGTGCCACCATGCCCCTGGTTATTTTTACTTTTTATGTTGAAACAGGGTCTCATTAAGTTGCCCCAGCTGACCTTGAACTTGTGATCCTCCTGCCTCAGCCTACCAACTACCTGGGATTACAGGCTTGCACTACCAAATCTAGCCAATACAGCATTTCTGTAAGATTATTGATGGCATACTTGGAGGTTCAGCACTCATGTCTGCATGTGTACACATCCCTATTGGGCTTGATTTTAGAAACCTCTGGGACAAGATGAATATTTCTGTGGCCTTGGGACTATGGAGAGAGGTGTAGGTCAAATGTCAGCCCTTGGGCTGGAGAAATGGTTCAGCAGTTAAGATGTTTGCCTGCAAAGCCTAACGACCTGGGTTCAGTTCCCCAGTACCCACGTAAAGCCAGATGCACAAAGTGGCACATGCATCTGGAGTTCGTTTGCAGCACCTGGAGGCCCTGGCACACACATTCTCTCTCTCTCAAATAATTTTTTTTTTTTTTTTTTTTTTTGAGGTAGGATCTCACTCTAGCCCAGGCTGACCTGGAATTCACTATGTAGTCTCAGGGTGCCCTCAAACTCAAGGTGATCCTCCTACCTCTGCCTCCCGAGTGCTGGGATTAAAGGTGTGCGCCACCATGTCTGGTTATTATTTTTTAATCCCCTTTTCACTCCCCAGCGGGCCAAGGTTAAAAACTGAGATCCTTGCTGCAGGGAAGGAACTTGGCTTCCAAGAGGGCCTTTTCCCCCATCCCATCCCCCACCCCTGTTGTTGAGCTTGATTCTGCCACCCAATTAACACTTGTTTGTATTAATTAGTTGCCATATGTACAGAAGGCAGTGGTCCTTTCTGAAGTTTCTAGTTACAGATTTAATATGATCTGAAGTGTCTGTGGGTGTTGCTCAGTTGGTAGAGCACTTGCCTAGCATGCACAAGACCCTGGATTCCATCTCCAGCATTGTATAAAAACCCTCTAATACCAGCACTTGGGAAGTAGAGACAGGAGGATTGGGAGTTCAAGGTCATCCTAGGGTCCCTGTTCAAGGCCAGCCTGGGCTATGTGAAATCTTATCTCTTATCTAAAAAAAAAAACCTGAAAGTCTGAAGTGGAGCATTGGGAACCTCTCAAGCCAAGGTGACTGCTTCCAGGTTTCTCTTTCAGGCATAGCCAGCTATGCTGCCAGCCATTTTTCCATAACACCCTTCACCCAGGAGGATCCATGGAACAGGAGGGCGTGGAGAGGCTCTCTCCTGAGTTTTTGGAGCTCCTTGTCAGGTGTTCAAACAAAGAGGATTATTGTGTTTCTTGGAACTGATCTAAAAGTCTGTGTTTAAGATTAAGATCTAAGGAAATGCATTTCCGTTTGACACCCAGTACTTTCTGGTTGTGAAAAGGTTACCAACCTGCGTGCACAGTGGCGCCTTGCACAGCTGCGGGACTCCAGCCTCCTCTGTTGGTTCCTTTAATTAGGAGAAATGTTGTGGGGGCTGCTGCATATTTTGAGAATAAATAACACTGTTTAAACTTAGGCAGCCTTAACCACGAACTTAACCGCTGAATTCTCGCTGCTACATGTCTCCTAAATAGCATGATCTTAACTAGGACTTAAAAATGCATCATTTTCGTTCAAGAGCTCAGAACCTGCAGCTGACCGGAGCCTTTGGCTTAATGACTTTAATTATGGCGAGAAATTTCTTCTGGTGGATAGAAGTGCGGCTGCGCTGGCAGGAGAGCCCTTTCTCACAGAAGCCGGACGGGAGCCAGCCCAAAAGGCAGTCTCTGGACTGGGGGCGGGGAGGGGCGGGGGGAGGCAGACGAGGAAGGGGGTGGAGGAGGGTCCCCGGGGGAGTGACCGCAAGGGGGGTGTTGTCCACAGGGCTTCTGAGTTCTGAGCTGTGTTTGTGGCTTCAACTCTTTGATCGCCTGCCAGGGAAACCTGGAAGGTCAGGCCAGGCTGCAGCCAAGCTCCGGAGTGAGGAGCCTCGGAGCTGGTGGAGCGGGCAGTACTATGCCACCTCCCTGGTTCATCTGCCACCCCTGCGAAGTGACCCTCCTTGGCCTCCCATCCCTCTTCAGGACTTTTTTTTTTAACCTAGGTCTCCTTTAGGCCTTGGGCCTTGCAAGTCCTGAAGTAAACTAGCCAAATACCCTGCAAATGTGATTGATAGATTCGCACAAGTATGTTATGTAGATCTTAAAAGAAACCTGGTGGGTTGTTTTTGTTTTTGTTTTTGTTTTTTTGGGAGGGGGTTGTAACTGTGTGTGTGTCCAATAGAAATTACTCAAGAGCTAGGCGTGCTGTTGCACACCTTTAATCCCAGCATTCAGGAGTCTGAGGTAGGAGGATCGCTGTGAGTTCGAGGCTACCCTGAGATGACATAGTGAATTCCATATCAGCCTGGGCTAAAGGGAGACCCTACCTCAAATAAATAAATTAATTAATTAATTAAAAAGGCCCAAGAGCACAGGTGCTTTTCCTGACGATTCGTGTTAGCTTTGCCTGGCCACTTCTAACACCTCCTCCCCCCATCTTGGCACCAGGTTTTTCTCACCGGTTCCCCATGGGGTCTGTGGTGTGACCTCATTTCCTATGGAATGAAAGGTTTCTCTTGGAAAACAGGGCCCTTACTAAGCCGCCCTTGCAAGCCCCCTGGCCTGGTGTGAGTGCCATGCCATGCAGTGTGACTCATGCTTCGGGGAACAGCAGCTGTCCATCATTTGCAGGAGCCTGGTGCTTGGGTGGTCACTACTAAGAGGAGGACTCAGTGAGGAGAGAAGGAAAAAGTGAGGAGTGAGAGTTTAAAACCCACTTAGTGGCCTCCAAAGAGAAGGACATAAAAGGACCCAGTGAACAGCTGTTTAGACTGGGTTAAGACCTGCCAAAAGAGACCTGTGGGCATCAAGCTTGGCCAGCCCCTGGGACTCGCCGGTTGGTCCCTCTTACGTGACTAGCCCCTTGCCCCTCCCTGGTTGTCCTGCAAGCCCTGTGCAACAACATCAACGGGGCTCCAGCCACAGGGAGTGACGTGTTCTCCCAAGCTGGAGCTTTGGTCTCTGGATACCCTAAAGCAGGTTCCCATTGGGCGTGGGGATTCTGAAGCTGTAAGAATCTGCTTTTGGTCCACTCCGAGAGCCAGGCTCCCAATCTCAGCACCTGGTAGAGAGGGCAGGCAGAGGCCCTGCTGTGCTGTTGAAGACTCCAAGAGGGTCACTTAGAAAGGAGGCAGAGCACGCACAGCCACTTTGCAGTTCAAGGCTGGCCAGAGTCAAGCAGTAAGACTGCCCACAACAACCATGCTACAAATGCAATAACAGAATCTGGCGTAGTTAATAAGAAGCCAGATCCCAAAAACCTGAAGTGTGAGGACCTTGCAGTTCTAAGAGTAATAGCCAGGCAGATCTCTCCTGACTGAAGAGTTAGAGGACCCACAGGAGGCCCGGGGCCCAGGGACCGAGAGAGAGAGCTGTGTGGGGCTTGCCCCTGAGTGAAGCTGATTCCGCTTGGGTTCGTTAACATAGCAGGCCAATTCCCCAGTGCCTAGCCCTTGTCTGGATTCTGGGAACTTGGCAGGAAAGAAGTCTGACACCCAGACTGCCCTCTAGTGAGGGAACCATTTGAAGATGATTGCTGAAATGTGGAGGTGGGACTAGGCCTAGGGAGTCCCATCAAGGGCATGGCAAGGAGAGTGCTCATGCTCTGCCAGAGTGGAGTTAGACAAGGTTTAAATGAGCCCCCAGGGATGTAGTACCTGCTGCCTGCTGCGCTGGAGGACAGGGGCTTCAGAGAGCTTATCTGAGCCCTGTGTAGTGAGCCTGCAAGCGAGGGGAGTGTTGCTGTTGTGTTTGGAAGCACTGGGCTGGGAAAGTCAGATCTTGTCCTAAGAGTCAGATTCCTAACTGAGAAAGATACCTCTGCTGCCCCGAGGGTGGGGCTGACTAGGTGAAGAGCCCCCCAGGGAGAAAGTGGTTGTGACTCATGGTGGATGCACTGGAAGGTGGAATTGGTGTCATGTGGGTAGCAGCTAAGTGCAGCGGGGCTCTGGTTTCTGCATGGCCTCTGGGCACCACCTAGAGGAACTAGGCCAAGTTATAGGAAAATAATGATTTCAGTGTTTTGTTTGTTTTGAGACAATGTCTCGCCCCACATATCCCAGACTGACCTTAAATTCACTACGTAGCTCTGGCTGGCCTCTAACTTGTAATGATCCTCCCGCCTCAGCTTCCCAAGTGCTAGGATTACAGTTATGCCACTACACACAGCTTGAAAGTCAGAATTGTGTGAATCATAGGCCTGTGGCCAAAAAAAAAAAAAAATCACATCAGGGCTGGAAAGATGGCTTAGCGGTTAAGGCGTTTGCCTGCAAAGCCAAAGGACCCAGGTTTGATTCCCCAGGACCAACATTAGCCAGATGCACAAGGGGCACATGTGTCTGAAGTTCATTTGCAGTGGCTGGAGGCCTGGCATGCCCATTCATATTCTCTCTCTCTCTCTCTCTTTCTGTCAAATAAATAAATAAATAGAAACAAAATTTTAAAATATATTTTTAAAAAATCACATAATCCTGAGCAAGAAATGACCCCCAGATATCTGTCTGCTGTACTTTGCTTTGCTCTGGAAATAACTACAAAGCGTTAGGGGCACTCTAAGCTGGTGCCGAGCCATGGAAACCTAGCCCTGGGCCTCCAGTGCCATTTTGGATTCTTCATAATCATGATTTCTGCCCCCTTGGGTCAAGATATTAGATGTAAGTTTGTCTGAGGAGGGAGCCAGGAGAATGCTTACTTGGATGAAGGGAAAATAATTCCCGGGGGCTGGAGAGACGGCTTAGCAGTTAAGGCACCTGTCTGCAAAGCCAAAGGACCCAGGTCCGATTCCCCAGAACCCACATAAGCCAGATGCACAAGGTGGTGCATGCATCTGGAGTTCATTTGCTGTGGCTGAATGCCCTGGTGTGCCCATTCTATCTCCCCCGTCTCTGTGCCTTTTTCTCTCCCTCTTTCTCTAGCAAAATAAAATAAATGAAAGAAAGCACCTCATTGTGTCCCCTGGCTAAGCCAGGCAGCAGCAAGTGTATTATGGCAGTGCCTTGTTTGAATCTCCCTTGGAGTGCCTGGCACATAGCTGGTTGTCTTAAGTTGTTGCTAGATCAGACTGTATTGAATGTTCTCATAGTCACTTCAGTGAAATTGTGGGTATGTGTATTATTTAGTAATTGGCTACAAAGTTGAAATATAGAACCTTCCACCCATGAGAATGAGCAGTGGGACAAAGGGTTGGAACTCCCTTCACCTGGGCATGCGGCGTTCCGTGGAGCATGGTCCAAAGCCTGCTCCATGGTAGGAAAGGTGTTGACAGGCATTGCTGCCCAAGGGATTCTGGTGCTGGGTAGACAGAATCTCAAACATCAGCATGCTCATCACATGTCAGGGATGGTTCTAGAACATGCAGTGTCTCCAAAGGACGCTAGTCAGGAAAATCTGTGTGCTTTGGGGAAAGCCACTGTAGAGACATGACAGGCAGTTCCGTGCTCACCTCCTCCCTGCGTGTTCTCAGAATTAAGCATGGACTCCTTGTGGCAGTCGCCCAGAGATGCGGCGTGTACCACCATCACAGCCAGGACGCCTGCTCTTTGAAAACGACACCTGTCGCCCTGCCTGCTACTCAGTGCTGTGCCTGTCTCCAGGGCCAGCACACTGCTTAATAACTACTATTGAACAACTGAATTGTTAAATGGTAACAAAAACAGAATTGAACTCTCTTATGCTACCTCGAAAATCCAAAAAGAAAAAAGAATAAATCTTTTCTTACATCAAAGCTTGTAATATTATTGTGGATTATTAAGGGGAAAATAGAGCATGGAGCAGTATCAAACATACTGGTGTTCTGCTGTGTGTGTATAGTACATAAGCATCAATGTAGGCACCAAAAAGTAGCCTGATGGAATCCCCATATGTCAGAACTTCCTTTTATATTAATCATTTAATATTTCCTATTGAGATTATAGTCTGTCTTTATTTTCCTGTAGTAGAGGTTAGATACTGGGGACATTACATCGTGTTGCTTACTTGATAAAGGAACAAATATACGAGTAAAAATCAGTCTCACACACCCTTCTAGGCTTAGGGAACATTGCCAAAGAGATGGCAGAAAGAGCATAAGAGCCAAAGGTGTTTTGGAATGCTGTCTTCTGACCTCACAGTGGCTATCGTTACCTGCCTAAGACCTTCACTATACTGGGCCCATTGACATGTCATCATGGATGATGAAAAAAGGCAAAAAAAAAAAAAAAAGAAAGAAAGAAAGAAATCAGAATGGAAGAGGGACTGGTTATTAATTGGAAAGAAGAAATTCAGCAAAAGGGGGAGGAGAACGGAAGAGGGACTGGTTATTAATTGGAAAGAAGAAATTCAGCAAAAGGGGGAGGGAAGAAAGGAAGGTAATGGGCAGGAATTACGATCAAAACATTTCCATGTATGAAAATTGTCGGGCTCTTTCCTGTGAAGCCTAAGGACCCAGGTTCGATTCTCCAGGTCCCATGTAAGCCAGACGCACATGGTAGTGCATGAGTCTGGAGTTTGTTTGCAGTGGCTGGAGGCCCTGGCGTGCCCATTCTTTCTCTCTTTCTCTCCCTCCCTCCTTCTCTTCCTCTCTCTCCCTCCCTCCCTCCCTCTCCTTGCAAGTAAATAAATCAGTTTGTACCCAAGAGGCTCCAGGGAGCAGGTATTGGGTAGTTCGAAGTCCCAAACCAGTACTGCACGCATGGGAGAGAATGCCAGAACAGGCTCTGAGTGAAATTTCTCCTGAGTGCTGGACTAGTCTGGTGGCAGAACAATGTTCATGAGAATGTTGTTTGCATTGGGACCTTCTAGACGCATTCTTACTGAGAGAAGCACTTCCTTATAGGAACCACCTCTATAGTGAGCAAGCGTTTTCTCTTGACCAGCGGTCATTTGAGTATGGTCATAGGCAGGCTTTCTTTCATTTTAATAAATGTTTATTGAATCACCAGATAAGTGATAAGTAACGTGCTGCCTTCTGAGGGTGGGAACTTTGTGTTTTGCAAAATGTATTTGTAAGTATTTAGGTGTTGGCCCTTTTGTCACTTGCCCTAGTGCCTTACAGCTGTCTCCCAGCCTCAGGTCCCATAGCTTTGGGAAAGTAAATAAAGGACCATGACAGTCTTTCACCCCGCTTTCTGCCACCATGCCTCTGGTCACCTGTGGGCTGGTTGGACCTGCACCAGCCTGAGTGAGGACGAAGCTAACAAGTGTGGGTGACTGCCACAGATGCATCTGTGGGAAGGACATGTCAGAGCCTCAAAGCAAGGCCTTTGCTGCTCCTAATCTTACCAGGACTGCACACCTCTTTCCTACTGAGAATGTCCCCGCTTTCTCCTGCTCTTCCTTCCACTGCTGCCTGTGCGCAGTTCAGGGGTAACTGACTTCTGTGCGACCCACATTGCCAGTGACCATCATCTAGCTACACCCAGTAGTCTACATCTTCCCCCATCCTTTTTATTCTGGCTTTATGCAGGTACTGGGGAATTGAACCCAGACTGTCAGGCTTTGCAAGCAAGCACCTTTAACTGCTGAGCCATCTCCCTACCCCACCAATCCTTTCTTTCCAATAAATAGCCTTATCTTTTAAAATATATTTATTAACTATTATTAACATATTTATTAAAATATATTTGCCTGCGAAGCCTAAGAACTTGTGTTCGAATCTCCAGGTCCCATGTAGCCAGATGCACAGTGATGCAAGAGTACAACGTCGTACATGCGCAAAGGGGTCGCATGTGTCTGGAGCTCATTCACAGCAGCTGAAGACCCTGGCATGCCCATTCTCTCTTCTCTTTCCCCTCTCCCTCTTTATTTTATTTTATTTTTTTTTGAGGTAGGGTCTCAGTCTAGCTCAGGGTGGCCTCGAACTCTCAGCAACCCTCCTACCTCTGCCTCCCGAGTGCTGGAATTAAAGATGTGCACCACCATGCCTGGCTCTCTCCCTCTCTCTCAAAATAAAATTTAAAAATATTTATTTATTTGAGAGACAGAAAGAAGCAGGGGACAGAGGGAGTGGGGAGAGAGAAAGAATAAGAATATGGGCTTGGGTTAGAGGAATGGCTTAGCACTTAAGGTGTTTGCCTGCAAAGCCAAAGGACCCAGGTTCTATCCCCCAGGACCCACATTAGCCAGATGCAGGTGACATGCACATGTGTCTGGAGTTTGTTTGCAATGGCTAGAGGCCCTGGTGCACCTGTGTTCTCTCTCTCTCTCTTTCCCTCTCTCTCTCTCTCTCTCTCTCCCTCCCTCCCTCCTTCTGTCAAATAAATAAATAAAAATAAATTTAATTAAAAAAAAGAATATGGGCTCACCAGGATTTCTTGCCACTGCAAACGAGGTCCAGACACGTGCCACACTTTGTACATCTGACTTTACATGGGTACTGGGGAATCAAACCCGGACCATCAGGTTTTGCAAGAAGGCAAGTACCTTTAACCATTGAACCATCCCTCCAGCCCTCATCAGCCTTGAGAACTTTAAACACTAGGTGATGATAGAGTTTCTAGCAGTCACAAGACAGTTAATCTTCCTTCTAGTGTTTGAATTTCTTTGAAATCATATTCTAACCCAATGTTGACTATATAAAATGAGAAATTATCTAAGATGAAAAGTGGTGCAAGAAATTTGGCTCATCATGTGTTTAAAATAAAAATATGGGGCTGGAGAGATGGCTTAGTGGTTAAGGAGCTTGCCTGTGAAGCCTAAGGACCCAGGTTTGATTCCCCAGGATCCATGTAAGCCAGCAAGGTGTCACATGCACCTGGAGTGCATTTGCAGTGGCTAGAGGTCCTGACACACCCATTCTCTCACTCTCTCTCTCACTCGCCTTTCTCTCTCTCACTCTCTCCTTCTTTCTTGCAAATAAATAAATAAAATAAAAATGTGGAATAGAAGGAAAAGTATGACTAAGCCATGTTCTATGGTTTCTAAATATGTAATAAAAGTGTCATTTTGTAAATTCAGGTTATTCCTGGCCTTTCGCTAGAGGGTTTAACCCAGGGCCTTAGGCATGCCAGGCAAGTGCTGAACCACTGATCTTCATCATTCTCAGCCCGCATTCTGTTTTAAATCCCAAGTCAGCTCTGAACAGGCAACATCTCAGTGAGTCTCTCCTGTCCAGTCCTGGAATGTGCAGGAGATACAAATGTATTTAAGTAGCAGCTTATAAATGTTTTTGTGGGGTTTTTTTTTTGAGATAGTTTCTCGTGTAGCTGAGGCTAGCCTCAAACTATGTCACCAAAGATGACCTTGATCCTCTTGCCTCCACCTCCTGAGTGTGGAAATTACAGGCATGTTCCACCATGCCAGATTTTGTGCAGTGTTGATCAAACTCAGGGCTTTGTGCTTAATAGGCAAGCACTCTAGTAACTGAACTACACCTCCAGCCCCTAGACTGGCTATGTTGAATGTTACCTGAAGTCAGGCTGTAAGTGAGATTTAAGCACCTTATTCTCCACCCATTCTCTTGACCATAAAAGCCAGGCTCCTGGAATTCGTAGAAGGATTGTTTATAAGGTTGGGGGTGTAGCTTAGTGATAAAGTATTGTTTGCTGGGCACGAACAAGGCTCTCGGTTTGATCCCTAGCACAAGAAGAAAACAAAAATAACTAGGTCTGTAATGTCTTCTGTCCTGAGTCAGTCATGCCTCATCTGCAACCTCCAGACTAGGTGCATGTGGGGGGGGGGTGTTATTACTGTTGTTGGGTAGGTTTTTGTTAACTTAAAATTTTTTTATTATTATTTATTTGGGAGAGACAGAGACAAAATGAATGGGCATGCCAGGGCCTCCAGCCACTGCAAACGAACTCCTGATGAATGTACCACCTTGTGTATCTGGCTTCACCTGACTACTGGGGAATTGAACCTGGGTCCTTTGGTTTTGCCCTCAAGGGCTGAGCCATCTCTCCAGCGCCCCCCCACCCTTTTTTAAATTTTTTGTTTGTTTCTCTATTTGGTTTGGTTTTCGAGTTAGGGTCTCACTCTAGCCCAGGCTGACCTGGAATTCACTATGTAGTCTCTCAGGGTGGCCTTACACTCACCTCCCACCTCTGCCTCCCGAGGGCTGGGATTAAAGGCATGCACCACCACGCCCGGCTCCTTTTTTAACTTTTTTGAGGCAGGGTCTCACTCTAGCCCAGGCTGATCTGGAACTCTGTGGCCCAGACTGTCCTCAAATTCATGGCCATTCTCCAGAGTCTCATCCTCCCCAGTGCTAGGATTAAAGGTGGGAGCTACCACAAATGGCTGCATGGAAACCACCAGGTTCTTAGGAAGCAGGCGATCCTGGAAGGCCAGGAGGGCCTCTGGCTGAGCAGCTTTCCTTTTGCCTGGGTCCCCTTCCAGGAAGGCAGTCCCCTCCCAGCTCCCACAGCCTTTCCCACTGCTGCCAGCCTCGCCAGGTGCGCCAGCAGAAAGCTGGAGAAACATCTGAGCTCATGCGCCCCCTGCCCTGCAGGTGCTGGTTGATATATGTTGGATCACGGGGTGCAAGCTGAATAAGACAATGAGGGCCCCTGTTCATTTTCTCTTCTGGGTTGGAGTTTGTGGGCCACCCCCCACCCCTGGCAGAAACAAGCACCTACTCACTAGTCCCTCCAGATGCCTTGAGCTGGGGCCTCCACAGATGGCTCCTGCCCTGAAGAGCTCAATGGAGAAGGAAACTGAAAGAAGGGCTGGGGATAGAGCTCAGTGATAGAGCACGGGGAATACGCAAAGCCTTGGGTTTGATCCCCAAACTGGGAGGGCAAAAAATATTCAGTAACCTGCTCAGAAATAGCTCCAGGATTCACTTCTAATCACTGGTGATGGGGACCATGGATAGAAACTTTAAAACCATTCAGTGTCAGTTTTTGAAAAATGTCCCCTGCAGAACAAGGACATATTTTACAGCACAGTACCCAGGATGTCAGCGCTTCTTAAATCACGAAGGATCATGTTTTGCCCCTAAGCACATCAGTGATTCTGTGTATAACCCCACTTGTTTGGTACCAAGTGTATGGACTTGGCCATGGGGTGAGTCTGCCCTCTAGTGGTCCAGTGGAGTCATTGCTCTAGCCATGTTCTTGGGACTTTGACTTTTCTCGCATAGGTATAAATTATTCCTATGGAAGGAATTCACGTTTTATTTGTACTCAGATATTCTCTGTGACTGTTGACCTCTGAGCACTAAGCTAGCATTTGCCTAACTTTTAGTGGCTGGTTTTGTATTTGTTTTGTTTCCTCAGAAGTCATTTCTATGACAATTCCAACTTCTAAAAGCTGCCTTACTCAGCCTCTACTCTGCTGTTCACTTAGCTGGACATAAAATTAGAAGGTCTTCCCCCCAAAAAAAAGTTCCATCACTTCTCATTTGTTTTTTAACCTTCTCATCTCATCCCTCTGATCCTTAGTTCCCCGAGTGGTTGAATCATCTGAGTCCTTCAGTGCTTACAGAACTCCGCTTCCTGGGCCTGCTTCCAGTCCCACTGAATCAGTGGCTGTGGTCTGAGCCAGGCTTGGATCCAACTGCTCTAAATTCCCATTTCCAAGTATTTCTCATCCCCCCACCCCCAGTGTCTCCAAAGGTCGTCAGCTTGTGTCACTTATTAAAACTGACCATTTTGAGATTCATTCAGAAATAGTGAACATGCAATTCTAACTGGATGACATGGGAAGGAAGAAAAAGACCACAAGAGATAGGCCAAAGGCATTAGCTCTGGTTGCTAGGGGTGCTGTGTTCACAGCAGAAAATACCGAAACTGGCACCTCTATAACTTGATTACTGTTAGATTCTGCATTTGAATCCGTGCCTGATTTGCAAGGCCAGTGCTGGGGAAGGAAGAAGGACAAGAGTCGTCAACCTGCTCTTTTTCACTCTTCCAGGCCAAGCGAGCAGTACAGCGAGGAGCCACTGCAGTCATCTTTGATGTGTCTGAAAACCCAGAAGCCATCGACCAGGTAAACTTGGGCCATGGCAGCCCTGCTGTCTCCTTGAGAGACACTTCGCTTTGTAAGCTTCAGTGGGTGCTGCCATGTCACACTTGCCTTGGGCTCTTTGCATGTGTGTGCTGAAGTAAGGTGTCTGTTTGAACTTCATACCTGAGGGAAGTGTATTGACAGCATTTACGAGCCCAGGAGTTGGGATGAGGAACATCTTCAGAGTCCATGGGCCTTGGCCAGCCTAGGCCATCTTAACAACAGACATCACCCCAGCCTGGCCTTTCTGAGAACCTTGAGGATGTAATGCTTAAAGACTTCAAGATTAACAGATAGGAATTCAGTGTTTTCTTCCACCCCATCTCTCTGTCTCTGTCTCTCTGTCTCTCTCTCTCTCTCTCTCTCTCTCTCTGTGTGTGTGTGTGTGTATGTGTGTGTAAGTGTGTAAGAGAGAGGATGGGCTGTAGGGCCTTAGACAAGTGCTCTTCCACTGAGCTATGTCCCAAGGCCTCTCTTGATTCTTAAAGTAGGCATGTCTTTTAACTAGCACCCTCTCTTCTTTGTCAGCTAAACCAAGGCTCAGAAGACCCACTCAAAAGGCCAGTGGTGTATGTAAAGGGAGCAGACGCCATCAAGCTGATGAACATTGTCAACAAGCAGAAAGTGGCTCGAGCGAGGATCCAGCACCTCCCTCCTCGAGTGAGTGGAGCCTCCCAGCCCTCCTGTGCCTGCGCTTCCTTGGGGCTTTCATCCCTGTCGTCCCGAATCTAAGATGTTGCTGTGTCACAGGATCCCACGGGTTGACAGCAAGTATGGGACAAGAGGAGGCCAGAGAAATGTTCACCCATATTCCTGTACTGGAAATTTGGAAAATCTTACAAAAATAGACAGCTTATTCTTAAAAGCTCCTGTTTTCTCCCCTCTGGCATTGTCTCTTGGTCTCTGAGAGGCAAACTGAGGAAGATGAAGGGATGAAGCACTTAGTACATGACTTCCCTTGTCTCCTTCCATTTGACCTAGAGATGAGAAAGGGCCTCTGCTTCCTTCCCATAAGGTAGCTTGCCCTGACTCCTGGACTTAGACTGGAAGAACCACTCTCAACTGGGACTGATGATCATGGCGGACGAGTGATGGTTAGACTGCTCTTGAGTGCTGAAGGGACACTACTGGTCACCGGCACTTGCCTGGCATCTTCTTCCCAACCTCTAGTTAAAGAATTCTAGGAACCTGGGGCCAGTGCTCCATATAAGCTTTTATTTCCTCCTTTCCATTGCCCAGCAGCTCACTCTTGGCTAAATGCTTGTCTTAAGTGACACTGCTTCAGGTGGCAGGGAGCAGGGTTCTGCTAGGAAAGGTAACTGAAACTAGTTGGGGATGTCGCTCAGTTAGATGAGTGCTTGCCTACCCTGCACGAAGCCTGGGGGGCAATCTCCAGCACCAACTAGAACTGGATATTGTAGCACATAACTGTAGTCCCAACATTCAAAAGGTGGAGCCTATAAAAAAATTTTTTAAAGAGGCCGGGTGTGGTGGCGCACGCCTTTAATCCCAGTACTTGGGAGGCAAAGGTAGGAGGATTGCTGTGAGTTCGAGGCCACCCTGAGACTACATAGTGAATTCATAGTCCAGCAGCGCCTGGACTAGAGTGAAACCTTACCTCAAAAAAACAAAAATAGCCGGGCGTGGTGGCGCACGCCTTTAATCCCAGCACTCGGGAGGCAGAGGTAGGAGGATTGCCGTGAGTTCGAGGCTACCCTGAGACTCCATAGTGAATTCCAGGTCAGCCTGGGCTAGAGTGAGACCCTACCTGGAAAAACCAAAAAAAAAAAAAAAAACCCAAAAATAAACAAATAAATAAAAGGTGGAGGCTAGCCAGGTGTGGTGGCACAGGCCTTTAATCCCCGTGCTCAGGAGGCTGAGGTAGTAGGCTCTGTGAGTTTGAGGCTAGCCTGGAGCTACAGTGAGTTCTAAGAGCTGGAGAGATGGCTCAGAGGTTAAGGCACTTGCCTGAGGAGCCTAATGACCTGGGTTCAGTTCCCTAGTACCCACGTGAAGCCAAATACACAAAGTGGCACATGCATCTAGAATTCATTCACAGTGGTTAGTGGTACTGGCATACCCATTCTCTTCCTCCCCCTACTCTCTCTCTGCTTGCAAATAAATAAATCAAAATAGTTTTTAAAAAATACTTCACATAGCCGGGCGTGGTGGCGCACGCCTTTAATCCCAGCACTCAGGAGGCAGAGGTAGGAGGATCACCATGAGTTCAAGGCCACCCTGAGACTCCGTAGTGAATTCCAGGTCAGCCTGGGCTAGAGTGAAACCCTACCTCGAAAAACCAAAAAAAAAAAAAAAATACTTCACAGAGAGCCAAGCATGGTGGTGCACACCTTTAATCCCAGCACTCGGGAGGCAGAGGTAGGAGGATCACTGTGAGTTCAGGGCCACCCTGAGACTATATAGTGAATTCCAGGTCAGCCTAGGCTAGAATGAGACCCTAACTTGAAAATAATAATATAATAAAAGCATATTTCACAGAGTGGGTTCTAGATCAGCCTGGGCTACAGTGAAACTCTACCTGGATGAGGTTGGGAGGGCATGGAATCCAGAATACCAAGGTCAAGGTCATCCTTGGTTACATATGGAATATGAGGCCAGCCTGAGATACATGAGATCTTACCCACTTCTCCCCTTCCCACTACCAAAAGAAAAAAGAAAAAAAAAAAAAGGACCCAAACTAGGGAAGTTTGCAAAACTGACTTGCTGGATGCTTTTTTAAAGGAAAAAAAAGAAGTCTTTGGTAAATATGACTCATTGTAGTGGAAGCTGGTATTCGTGGAAGCAGCATACAATTTTCTAAGTTGTTGTAAACCGTTAATTATATGGTTAGTAATCACTGTTCCCTCAAAACATGACACTCACCCCTTTGTCCTCTAACTGTGATTATTTGTGTTTATTTGGAAGGGCCTTTCTCACTGGTTACAGCAAACTGTGCCCCATTCTATGGGGGGTCAGGCTTTACACATAGCCCCCCTGGCCACTGGAAGGCCTGAGACCACTGTAGGCGTCCCCCAGCCACCCCGTGTACATATGCGCAGAACCCCAGCAGTTTCCTGCACACTGAGCGACCCTGACCTCATTCTCCCCTTATTCTTTCTCCTGACCAGGCCTGGCAGCCCGTGTGCCTGCTACCGGGCCAGAGGGAGTGTGGCTCGGCTCGCTCAGGATGTTTGTGTTCTGTTCTAGCAACCCACCGAGTACTTTGACATGGGCATCTTCCTGGCCTTCTTCGTTGTGGTCTCCTTGGTCTGCTTTATCCTCCTGGTCAAAATCAAGCTGAAGCAGCGGCGAAGTCAGGTAACCCCCAAGAGCAACCCGTGAACCTCATTACCCTATTGCTAATGAAAATCAGGCCTATTATTTGTAGTTTTGAACCCCCAAGTCTTTCTCATGGCCTGGAGACAGCCAACCTTCAAGCCTTGAGCCTTCATGTTCCCGAAAGGCTAAGCCTGAGACGTCCCCGTCGTTAGGGATATTCCCAGCTAGTGTTTCGGAGGAACTGTTTAAGTAAATGTTCCCACAGAGCCCTGCAGCTCTGCTCCTTAAGTAGCTCTGGGCATGTTGGTGGAAACGCAGACTCTGCGCCTGCCCCCCAGTTTCGGGACCAGATCTGGATCTGCCCAGCCCACTGCACGACTCTGGATAAGTAGAGTGAGGACTCACTGTGTGCTTATAAGCAGACTTGCAAGCCTGGGGTGGTGAGAAGACAAGCAGGGATCTAGATTCTTGAGTGTGCAGCAGTGGGATAGACACCTCAGGCAAGAGATGGTGCCTTGGATGACAACCGCCTGTCAGAGAGAGTGACTTCAGTTGTCACCAAGGTCAAGTGGCTGGTAGTTGTGGAGCACATCCTGTGTGTCATATGCCGGTCACTCACACTCATCCCCTGATTGACCCCCACTCCCTTCAACAAGGACAGACCCTTGGTGCACAACAGGCTACGAACAAGGGTCTCACAGAACTGAGAAGCAGCAGAACCAGGAAATGGCCTTTCTCCTTGCAGGTGAAATTCTACAGCATTGCCATGTAGGGAAAGCCTGGGCTTGTGTCACAGGCACTCTGCAAGTCCTCAAAATCTACATACAGCAATGTATGTGTGAAGCACCTTCTCAAAACCCTATTCTGAGCTGGATGTGGCAGCACATGCCTTTAATCCTAGCATTCAGGAGGCAGAGGTAGAAGGATTGCCCTGAGTTTGAGGCCACCTTGAGACTATAGCCTGGACTAGAGTGAAACCCTACCTCAAAAAAAAAAAAAAAAAATAGCTGGGCATAGTGGCACACGCCTTTAATCCCAGCACTCCAGAGGCAGAAGTAGGAGGATCGCCATGAGTTCAAGGACACCCTGAGACTACATAATGAATTCCAGGTCAGCCTGGGCCAGAGTGAGACCCTACCTCGAAAAAAAAAAAAAAAAAACCTGTTCTGATCTGATTGAACTAGTGCTGCCTGTCCCATTGTATACTAAGTGTGGCCATCGTCGTTAATGCACACCAACGCTGACCACTCTCTGCCATGCAGAATTCCATGAACAGACTGGCCGTGCAGGCTCTAGAGAAGATGGAAACCAGAAAGTTCAACTCCAAGAGCAAGGGGCGCCGGGAAGGGAGCTGCGGGGCCCTGGACACACTCAGCAGCAGCTCCACGTCCGACTGTGCCATTTGCCTGGAGAAGTACATCGATGGAGAGGTACTGGCAGAGGCGGGGCCTGCCCTGGGTGGGGAGGAGATGGCCAGGCCTGCAGAGGTACTCGGGACTGCCTGGACCGGGGTGCTGCAGCCTCACTTCAGTGTCCACGCTCTAGGGGCTGGTCTAGTCCACTAACCGTTTCCACAGGGCTTTGGAGGACAAAACACTCTCCAGACAATCTAGCTGAGTACGTGGCTTTAGAAGAATCACTTTTATGAAAACTGATATTTGACTCAATGTATTTGCTTGCAAAGGGTCAAGAGATTTGATGGCTCTTAACTCAGGAGGGCTGGGGAAGTGGCTACAGGCCCTGGCATGCCCATTCTCTCTATCTACCTCTCTCTCTCTCTCTCTCAAATAAATAAATAAATAAATATATTTAAAAATAAAAGCCTCAGGAAAGTAAGCTGCAAGAAAAGTACTGTGAGCAGCAAAGATCAGTAACACTTGGCTACCCTTGCCTCTCTTCCTCTCTGGACGAATTAGAGGCACACGCAGCCGGGAGAAGGAAGCGCTCCCCTGCAGGGGAGATTGTTGGATGCAAATAACTGAATACAGATGGGGGGCGCGGGTTGGAGTAATATTCTTCCTGGTCACTGGGTGCATACTGCCTGGGTTCTACCCCTGCCCCAGGCAGATACTCAGTTTGTGAACTGAGACCTCATCCTCTGTGTCTACACTTGGGACATGGCCCCGAGGCTGATGTGTAGACTGAGTATTCATGAAGGTTACTTAGGTGAGAAAATGCAGGTAGAACTCTTGGCGGTCTATAGGGTACCGTGTTTAATATGAATTTAAATATTACTGTGTGAGACTGGTTGTAAAATCAAGACAAAGGGTACTGAAGAGATGGCTCAGCGGTTAAGGCGCTTGCTTGCCTGCAAAGCCCAACAACCCAGTTTAGATTCCCCAGGACCCACTTAAAGCCAGATGCACAAAGTGGCCCCTGCATCTGGTATTCATTTGCAGTTGCAGGAGGCTCTGGCACACCCATGTATACCATCTGTCCCTCTCTCTCAAATAAATAAAAGTACTGTTTAAAAAGAAAGAAAGCGCAAAGGTTTATCTCAGCTCATGGTTTCCGAGGCTTTCGCCTGTGGTCTCGCAGCCTCGCTGCTCTGGACCCATGGGGAGGCAGCACACCGCAGTGGACTGCAGCGGAGCAGAACTGCTTACCTCATTCTGGGACACAAATGAGGAGAAAGGAGATCACAGTCCCTTCAAGACTTCAAGCACACCCCCAGTGACCTGAAACTTTCCTACTAGCCCCACCTCCCAGTGCTCCCAAGCTAGGGACAAAGTATTTAACACTTAAGACACTTAAGGTCCATCCTGTAGCAGGAAGGCGGCACCAGCACAGTGAGCCGCGATGTTCTATCCTCACCGGGCTCCACAGGAGAAGGCGCACGCGCGCACGCACGCCTTCCTCACAGTCTCCCTTCAGCTGCGTCCTCTCTCTCCCTTTGCAGGAGCTCCGGGTCATCCCCTGTACGCACCGGTTCCACCGGAAGTGTGTGGACCCGTGGCTGCTGCAGCACCACACCTGCCCCCACTGTCGGCACAACATCATAGGTAATCATCTCTCACCTTAGTCCTTATGGAACGTGTTCAGACGACACCGTCCCTGCAAAGTACCTGGCGAGCATGTGGCCTGGGCCGCAGGCCTGCAAGCAAGCCGAACCTCCACGGCATAGCTCAGGCGTTTGGCCTTAAAGGCAGAGGTGTGGCTGATAGCCCACTCGCCCAGCATGTGCAGGGCCTTGGGTTTGACTCCCCAGCACTGCTCACCCCGAAAATAATCCACTTGAATCAAGTTTGAGTTTCACATTAAGTAGCATCCTAGCCAAGTACGGCAGCACGTACCTGTAATGCCAGTATCTGGGGGTAAAGGCAGGAGGATCAGGAGTACAAGCTCACCCTTGGCCACGTGGCAGGTAGATATATGAGGCCCTGTACAGAGGGCGTGGGGGAACCAGCACCCTGCTGTGGCCTCCCTAAAGCCCCAAGACTTTAAATGGGATGTCAGTAATGATGCTTGCCTGTGCCTGGACCACAGGGTTGTGCCCAGGGGCACAAGAGGTGACGAATATGCGGGAGCAGGTGTGCACTGCTTCTCCTGCGGCACTGAGCTGTAGGCTGCGGAGAAGGGACGCTCCTATCTCCCATGCGAGTACAAACCAGGCCCGGCCCTGCTTAGTTTCTGAGATCAGTCACTCTTCTCTTTATATTCCTGTTGCTCTCCGTAGACTCCATGTGGCCTTGTCAGGCAGAGCAGTGGACCCTTCCAGAAGAGAAGCAGGTTGACCTCTGCCAGTTCAGCCAAGTTCAGCGACGGCTCATAAGATGGTGGGGTGGCAAGCCTAGACGCCCTGCTTCTGACGCCCATGTCCTACTTCCGACCGCTCTAATTACCTTGTCTCCTCCACTTCTCCCCAGAGCAAAAGGGAAACTCAGGCACCGTGTGTGTGGAGACCAGTAGCCTTGCACGAGGTCGGCAACAGAGGGTGACCCTGCCGGTACATTACCCGGGCCGTGTGCACAGGACCAATGCCATCCCAGCCTACCCGACCAGGACGAGCATGGACTCACACGGGAACCCCGTCACACTGCTGACCATGGACCGGCATGGGGATCAGAGCCTCTACTCTCCACAGACTGCTGCCTACATCCGCGGCTACCCACCCCTACACCTGGACCACGCCCTGGCCCCGCACCGCTGTGGTGTGGAACACCGGGCCTACTCACCAGCGCATCCCTTCCGCAGGCCCAAGTTCAATGGCCGCAGCTTCTCCAAGGCAGCTTGCTTCTCCCAGTATGAAACCATGTACCAACACTACTACTTCCAGGGCCTCAGTTACCCAGAGCAGGAGGGCCAGCCAGTGCCTGGCCTCCCACCCCGGGGCCCATCCCGTGCCTTCCCACCTAATGGTGGCAGCAGCCTGCTCTTCCCCACCGTGGTGCACATGGCCCCGCCCTCCCACCTGGAGAGTGGCAGCGCGTCCAGCTGCAGCTGCTACCACGGCCACCGCTCGGTGGGCAGCGGCTACCTGGCTGACTGCCCGGGCAGCGACAGCAGCAGCAGCAGCTCTGGCCAGTGTCGCTGTTCCTCCAGTGACTCCGTGGTGGACTGCACGGAGGTCAGCAACCAGGGCGTGTATGGGAGCTGCTCCACGTTCCGCAGCTCCCTCAGCAGTGACTACGACCCCTTCATTTACCGCAGCCGGAGCCCCTGTCGCACCAGTGAGGCGGGCGGCTCAGGCAGCTCCGGCCGGGGCCCTGCTGTGCACCCCGAGGGCTCTCCGCCACCGGAGGAGCCCCCAGCGGCACACAGTCACTGCGCTGGGCAGGGAGAGCCGTGGCAGGGCCCTGCCTCTCCCTCGGGGGACCAGCTGTCCACCTGCAGCCTGGAGATGAGCTACAGCAGCAACTCCTCGCTGGAACACAGAGGGCCCAATAGCTCTACCTCAGAAGTGGGGCTCGAGGTTTCCCCTGGGGCCACCTTGGACCTCAGGAGGACCTGGAAAGGGGCCCCAGAGGGGCCATCGTGTGCCTGCTGCTATGAGCCTCAGCCCTCCACACTGGGGCCCGGGTCAGGAGCAGTAGGGAGTGGCGGCGCCTTGTTCCTGGGCCCCCTGCTCCTTGAGGGCTGCAGCCCTGCAGGTGGGGAGCCCCAACCAGGGAGCTCCCAGAGCCTGTATGGTCTTCACCCCGACCATTTGCCAAGGACAGATGGGATGAAATATGAGGGCCTGCCCTGCTGCTTCTATGAAGAGAAGCAGGTGGCCCACGGTGGTGGCGGGGGCGGTGGCTGTCACACTGAGGACTACTCAGTGAGCGTGCAGTACACACTCGCCGAGGAGCCCCCACCCAGCCGCTGCGCAGGGGCCCGGGACCTGAGCCAGCGTATCCCCATCATTCCAGAGGATATGGACTGTGATGTGGGCCCTGGCTCCAGACTGCCACAGCCCCTGGGGTGGGGCGTTGGGCCTGGATGCCCCACAGCCCCATTGGGGTCTGGGGACAGCCCAGGAAGAGGAGCGGGCTCCATGCTACCAGGCAGAGGTACCACTGCAAACTGGCTGCCCTCCAGAGGAGGCGGGTGCCATCAAGGCTAGCCTCCCCAGTGCCCCCCAGGACACTCAGGAGTCCCCTGCCCCGGCCACTGAGGCTGCAGGTGAGAGCAGGTGGCAGTAGGGGTTTTGTGTTGTGGAGGCGCTCTGCTCCAGCTTTCTCTTGACTTCTATGCCTAATGATTTCCAAATGCTGCTCCCGAGAACGCTCCCTCCTGCTGAGTTGCCAGACCCACGGAACCCTAGATTCCCCAGGTTGCAACATCTTCCCCACCCCCACAGATACTCCACAGGTATCCATCCTGTCTTGTCCACTCACCCCCAAAGGATACCTTAAGTATTCAGCTCTTCTGCATCTCCCATGGTCCCTTCATTCCATCCCTGCACTCTTACGGGACACAGAGAGTAGCAGCCTTCTAACAGGTCTCCTTCCCTGGTCTTGCCTGCTGTTCCACCTGGGAGGCAGAGTGTCCTTCCTTAAAACATAAATCAGTGCAAAACCCTTTAGTGACTTGCTATTACCCTTAATAAAATGTCTTTAAAATGGAGCTACTCTGCTGGGTGTGGTGGTACACACCTTTCATCCCAGCACTCATTCATTTTTTTAAAGATGTATTTTATTTTATTTACAAGCAGAGAGAGAAAGAGACAGAGAAACAGAATAGGTGCACCAGGGCTTCTAGTCATTGCAAACAGCACTCCGGGTACATGCTTCACTTGGCATCTGGCTTATGTGGGTACTGGGGAATCGAACCCGGGTCATTAGACTTTGAAGACAAGTGCCTTAACCACTGGACCATCTCTCCAGTCCCCCCCCCACTTTTTTTGTTTTGGTTTTTCAAGGTAGGGTCGGGTCTTGCTCTAGCCCAGGCTGGCCTCAAATTCACAGCTATCCTCCTACCTCAGCCTCCTGAGTCCTGGGATTAAGGGTGTGCGCCACTACACCCAGCTAGTATTTTATTTGAGAGAGAGAAAGAGACAGGTAGACTAGGCCTACCAGGGCCTCTAGCCACTGCAAACGAACTCCAGACACTTGCGCCACTTTGTGCAGCTGGCTTTACTTGTGTACTGGGGAATCAAGCCTGGGTCCTTTGGCTTTGCAGGCAAGCGCCTTAACCTCTAAGCCAACTTTCCATTCCTCCTTAAATTTTTGATCTGGCCTCTGTCTTGTCTCCATCATCCAAGTCTCCAGATCACAGCCTAAGCAACCTTCTTTACCCCGCCCCAACTTTAATCCAGGGGGAGGGCTGCACGTTCTGTGTGCTCTTTCTCGCCTACCTGCAGCTGTGCCCGACACTGGGCACTGAGTTAACTTCACTTGTGCATGGTACTTCCACACCACACACTGCATTGCCAAGTGAGGGAAGCCCACCCCCAGGAGACAACTGTATCCTCAACATGTGTTGAGGCTCACTCCCACCCCTCAGACAAAGAGCCAGCATGTGCACTGTCCACACACCATTGTAAGCTGTCACTTCGAGAACTTGCCTTGTGCGTGCTGCCCAGCGCCCGCGGTCCCACCCCTCACCACTGTTCTCCCTCTCTCTCTCTCAGGACCAGGATCTCGCCCAGGCAGCGGTACGGGAGCTTGAGCTCAGAAGGAACTCTTACCTGGAAATCGGGAACTGTACGGAGACTCCAAACCCTGACTTCCTTCAAAACACAGAACAACAGCAGGAAAAAAAAAAAAATTTTTTTAGCTTTGACAAACACAAAAGTGGTAATAAAGAGAGCCCTCCTCGCCCCAAAATGTGAGCCACCTGTGGTACCTGCCCCACCTCCCCTCAACAAACCAACAGACGACATCTTTTGAGTCCTTTGCCTCTAGATAATATGTTACTCTGTTTTGTAAAGTGTGCGCTTGGGGTTCTGAGGTGTGTGGGATTGATTCTCTGTTTTTTAAGACATTATATGTAAATGTAAAAAGTTATTTATATATTTTAAAAAGAAAACCCTAACCACCAACTTTTGTTGAAAAAGGAAAAAAAAAAATCACTGCTGCATTAAATGAACCACATCATGTGTCAATACTGTCGCCTCCCTGGAGGGACCTCAGGCCTTTGAAAAGCTCAGGGCTTCACCTGCCTTAGGAGATGAACCAGAAACTTGAAGCTAGTTGATATGGGTACACGCGCTGAGGGACATGCAAAGCTGCCTCCTTTCTCATGACAAGGTTGGATGTACAGGGCCACACCGGCCCTGCCCGCACCTGTAGGCAGGTGATGGGAATGGCTAGGAACAGGCGGAAAAGTCTGCAGCACTGGGGAATTGGAGTCAAGCCATCGATTGCCACCAAAGCCCAGGATGACGGGGACCACTCCTGCTCCGTGTCCTCTGTCCCTTTCGGTCATCCCAAGTAAAGCAAGAGTTCATGGTCCGGCAGCAGTGTTTCCGGGCTCCTGTACCCGAACTCTGACCCCTGGGGTAGGGAGAAGAAACGTCCCCGTCACCCCCAGCGGTCTGACTTTGCACCTGTTTTGAACTTCCTGCCACTGGGGTACAGGGATGCTGGGTTTTTGGGGGGGCAGACACCCAGGAGGAATGTAGTTCTGTGGCCTTGGCGTCCAGTGGGGTTGGAGAACAGCGCTCTCCACTCACCCAGCAGTGCCCCTCCCCCGCCTTGCAGAAGGCAGGGGCCTGCTGAGCTCATGTGTCTGCAGGGGGCCAGCCATGACCCCCTCACACACTGCTGCTTCCTTGGGCTGTCTTCCTGGGGACACCTGCTTGACCCCGTGGAGTTGTGCACTGAGCTCCATCCGAAGGGACTTCTCCCCACCCTGTCCCCCTGCCCAGCAAGCACCGCTTCAGGTCAGTCAGCCTTCTGCCTGGAGCTGACCTCACTCTCGCCCACACATGTGCACTAGCCCGTCTGCCTGATGCACTATCCTATTACATACTGAACCTCCATGAGGCAGACTACCAGATAGTTTAGACCCAACCAGTAGGCTTTTGTGTATTTTTCCAGCCTTTTAAGGGAGCGGGAGAGTTTTTGTTTTATTTTGTTTTGTTTTTTAAAGAAGTTTCATTTTTAAAAGGGAGAATCTATTTAAAATTACTTCAGGGAATGTCATCCTTTTTGTTCAATATAGTCCTTGTTCTTTAAAAAAACAAAAAGGAAATAATCAGACTAGCCCTGTGATCACTAACTCTTCTGGTCACTTTTATTCCTTTACTTAGCAGGATGCCTGTTGCCATCAGAAAGCGTTCAGCCCATGGGGTGTAAAAAGCCCATTTGTAGACCCGGGAACCTTGGGCCCATCATGAGTTACCACGAGATAACGCTTCTTGGGTCAGGCTCCCAGGAAGTCAGCCCAGGGTCCACACTGGACATTTTAAATGAGAATTTCCAACAGAATACTTTGTTTTTTTTTTTTTTTTTTAACCCCGGCCCCTGGGGGGATTTGCTTATCTCTAGCCAGGAATCCACAGAAGAAAACCCCAGTATCAAAGGATCCAGCCATTTGTCATTTAGGAAGTTGCTGTGGCCTCTGGGATATAGTCCCTTAGGGACTCCTCCCCCTCGGCTGTCCCCAGCACACCTGTTGGTGAGGGTGGGAGAAAGGCCGAAGCTGCTGCTATGTGATCTGGGCTGCCTGTAGTTCTGGGGCCAGGAGTGGCAGCTGCGAAGGACTACTGCCTGCATTGCTTGGTTCAGGAAAGGCGGGGATATGGCTTTTAACATGAGCTGCCAGACGCAGAGATGTTTGTTGTTACTGGTTTTGTTTTTATTTATTTATTTTTTTGCGCATATACTCTTGGTCTGAAACCAGGACCCCCCCCCCAAAAAAAAAAAAAGCGTCTTTGTTTTGCTCTGGCTAGAAAACCACTTCTCAGCAGCCTTAAGTAGTAAACAGAGATTTGACTGCCCCTGGCCTAGTTAGAATAAATACTTCCAGCTTTCATTTGAAAGAATGATAACTTCAGATGGCATAAGAAGCACATTTAAGGCATTTACCTGCAAAGTCTAAGGACCCAAGTTCGATTCATCAGTACCCACATAAGCCAGATGCACAAGGTGGTGCATGCGTCAAATTTGTGTGCAGTGGCTAGAGGCCCGATATGCCCATTCTCTCCCTCTCTCTCTCTCTCTCTGTCTCTCTCTCTCTCATGAAAAGAACATTTAATTTTACAGCTTATTGGTAATAAAAACAAAAGGGAAAGTTTAGAAATGTAAACCACCATCAGCTTTTGTATTACCTCACCATACAGGGAGTTCACCTTGTATCACCATTTAAGTCAAAAGATTGCTTCCTTTGAAGTTCTAAGGCTCCGATTCTGGTGAAAAATATCTTTTTGGTGGAACTTCAGTGGTGCGTGGTAGATAGCCATGGAAAAGGAACACCCCACTTCCCACTGGGAACCACTGCACCCCCTAAGCAGGATGTGGTCTTGTGGCCCAGCTTTGGGTGTAAGACAGCCGTGTCAAGTATAGAGTTTCTAGGTCCAGCTGTACACGGAAGTTTAGGCGTTCTAGCTGATGATGTATCTGTGGTCACAACCAACCCCAGTCAACTGACTTTGATCGCCTTCCCCTTCTTCCCAGGCCATTTGACTAATGTCCATCTGCTGTCCCATGGCTCAGACTCTTCCTTACGTGCTTCTGGTCTCAAAGTTCACACAGAACTAATGCTTTTAAAATGTGGTCTTATAAAAGATTTATCAATCAAGAGTACCATTGTTTAAATTGAACTGCCTTTTTCTATTCTTTATATAAACTATTTGTATTGTGTTGGCCTAACAAGCCACTATCTTAAAATGTTTTTTAAAAGAAAAGAAATTCTCCCATAGCACTTAAGAGATATTTTGTAAAAAAAAACAAAAACAAAAAAAAAATTTGTTGTAAAGAGTTTTGTAATAAAATGGTCTAAGGGCTCTTTTTTCAACATTACCATTAAAAAAAAAAGTTTTAAAAGCTAGAAGACAACTTATGTATATTCTGTATATGTATAGCAGCACATTTCATTTATGGAAATATGTTCTCAGAATATTTATTTACTAATATATTTATCTTAAGCCATGTCTTATGTTGCGAGTGTGACATTGTTGAAATAATCATTGAAAATGACTAACATGAGGCCCTGTAAATACATGATAATTGCACACAGATTTTACATATTTGCAGACCAAAAATGATTGAAAACAACTTGTAGTCTTCTATGGTTTTGTAACAAATTGTACAAATGACTGTAAAAAAAGAAATACAATTTTATCAAGTATGTGTTCTATCTTGTCTCTGCTATGGTTGGTTAAGGGCTTCAGATTGTAAAGCAGAGATTTGCATGGGCCAGTGCTTTGAACCTCATTTTGCCCATGGAATCATCTGTGTACTTACTCCTCTTTAATTTTTTTTTACTTTATTTATTTTATTACACACACACACACATATATATATATAATTTTTTTTGGCTTTTTGAGGTAGGGTCTCACTGTAGCTCAGGCTGACCTGGAATTGACTATGTCGCCTCAGGGTGGCCTCGAACTCATGGCAATCCTCCTACCTCTGCCTCCTGAGTGCTGGGATTAAAGGCGTGCGCAACCACGCCTGGCTTATTTTTATTTATTTATTTGAGGGAGAGAGAGAATGGGTGCACCAGGACCTCCATCCACTGCAAACGAACTCCAGACACGTGTCCCTTTGTGCATCTGGCTTACGTGGGTCCTGGGGAATCGAACCAAGGTTCTTTGGCTTTGCAGGCAAACATCTTAACTGCTAAGGCATCTCTCTAGCCCACTTACTCCTTTTTTTTTTTTTTTTCACTTACTCCTCTTTAACACAGCATCCAGGTCATAGGACATTTCTGCAGTCAAGAGGGTAATGGCTAGAGGCTGGCTTTATATCCTTAAGATGGTGGTAGAAGTTGGGTGTGGTAGCACTTGGGAGGGCAGAGGAAGGAGAATCGCTGAGTTCGAGGCCACCCTGAGACTACATAATGTATTCCAGGTCAGCCTGGGCTAGAGTGAGACCCTACCTCAAAAAAAAAAAAAAAATTAAGATGGTTGTAGACTTTCTCCTCGGTTCACATGAAGGGAGCTGGGGTAAGTGGCAGTGAATGATCAAAGGCCTTAACAATCTGCTCCTAAAAGGGGAAATAAAGGCTGAACATAAGTCATCTACCTGCCAGACCTTCTGCTGGGAAGGCTGAGAGACCCCGAGTCCTCAGGGGAAGAAGAAAAAAAAAAAAACCTCCCAGCATCTGGCTCTGAAGATGACCTAACCATATGCCAGGCGTACTGGTGCATGTACTCCCCTCTGCCGAGGAGCATCTGGGCAACAGAAGGAAGATCCCAGATCCATCTTTTGTTTCTGAAGTAGGGTGTCATTCTAGCACAGGCTGACCTGAATTCACTCTTGTCTCGGGCTGGCCTCAAACTCATAGCGATCCTCCTACCTCTGCTTAGATTAAAGGCATGTGCCACCATGCCATCTCTTTTTTCTTCTTTTTTTCTTTTTCTTTGTTTTGTTTTGTTTTGTTTTTGGTTTGGTTTTGGTTTTTCAAAGTAGGGTCTTACTCTAGTCCAGGCATACCTGGAACTCACTATGTAGTCTCAGGGTGGCCTGGAACTCAGAGCGATTCTCCTACCTCTGCCTCCTGAGTGCTGGGATTAAAGGCGTGAGCCATCACGCCCAACTACCATCTCTTTAAAAAGATTTTTTATTAGTGAATTCCAGGTCCGCCTGGGCTAGAAAGCGAGATAGTACCTCGGGAAAAAAAAAAAAAATTATTTATTTATTTATCGGAGAGGGTTCTGGAGCATATGGATGCACCCCTGCAAGCGAACTCCAGTCACGTGTGTTGCTTTGTGCTTCTGGCTTTATGTGGACACTGGAGATTCGAGCCAGGGACAACAGGTTTTGCAACCTCTGAGCCATCTCACCAGCCCATGATCCCATCTTTTATATTTATATATATATATATATACATATATATATATATATATATATATATATATATATATATATATATATTTATCTTTACTTATTTATTTGACAGAGAGGCAGAAATAGAGAGAATGGGCACACCAGGGCCTCCAGCCATTGCAAATGAACTTCAGATGCATGCGCCCTCTTGTGCACCTAGATTATGTGGGTCCTGAGGAATCAAACCTGGGTCCTTTGGTTTTGCAGACAAGTGCCTTAACCACTCAGCCTATAATCCCATCTCTTCACAACAAAAAAATCCATACACGGAAGCTGGGCCTAGTGCAGGAAGATTAAAAGTTCAAGGCTTTGGGACTACATAGTGAATTCCAGGTCAGTCTGAACTAGAGCGAGACCCTACCTCGAAAAACAAACAAAAAGTTCAAGTCTTGCCTGTTCAACTTGGAGACCCTGTCTTCAAAATACAAAGGGGCTGGTATTATTGCTCAAGGGTAGAGCACTTGCCTAATAGACAGGGGACTTCAGTATTGAAGCCCATAAGTCACCAAGTTACAAAGCGTTCTTGAGATTCCCATACAAGGTGCAAAGTGCTTATTTTTCCAGCATGCAGAAGAGAATGGTCTAATCTCATGAGCTCCTCTTCTCAGGTTTCAGCCAACTTGGAGCAGAAGCTTCTCAAGGACACCCAGCCACACTTCCTGCCCGGCACTAGATCCTTCTAAGTATTTTCAAGGGTGGCGACCTGACTGCACAGAGCTTCCCAGAGTTCTTGCTTGATGGCCTTGCCCAGCTCCTGGCTGTACCTCCGGGGAAGTTGCGGGGGGGGGGGGGGGGTTGTGGCTGAAGGGGTTCCACAGCGTAGTACAGAGACTGGTGACACTCAGTCTATAGATGGCTGGCATGTCCTCCTTTGACAACTGCTGTCTCTTTTGGGTTTCAGGAAGCAATGTTTGGCGCTTCCACGCTGCTGTCCCACTGTCCCAGGGTAACGTTTGGGTGGCAGCCACGTGTTCAGCATATCTGTCCTCAAGGTCTTGGCCGACTAGTGCTTTTTTCCGCCTTTGAACTTTCGTTACTCGGGCCAGGAAGAAAAGGGAGAAACCAAAGCTAAAACCTGAGATGAGAGCTTGGACTCATTATCTGGGGTTTGTGTCCCGGAGGCTTCATTGCAGCAGCAACCAACATTCATCTAGCACATTCTAGTTTACTGACTCCCTTCATGTGTACCACCGTGTGTGTTCTCCATGCCCCTGTAAGGTCAGCGGGAGATAGCTTTAAAATCAGGAAAATTGGAATTGGTTTGCCCAAGGCCATCAAGCTTACAAGGTTAATAATCACAGCTGTCATTTATAGAATGCCACACAGGATCCTAATCATTTCCTCTGTGCCAGCCTCTGTTCAAAAAGTCCTTCGAGCCAGGCATGGTGGTGCAAGCCTTTAATCCCAACACTCGGAAGGCAGAGGTAGGAAGGATCGCCGTCAGTTCGAGGCCACTCTGAGACTGCATAGTGAATTCCAGGTCAGCTTGGGCTAGAGTGAGACCCTACCTCGAAAAAACAAACAAACAAAAAATCCCTTTGCAGGCTGGAGAGGTGGCTTAGCGATTAAAGTGCTTGCCTGCAAAGCCTACAGACCCAAATTCAATTTTCCAGTACCCACGTAAACTACATGCACAAGGGGGCGCATGTATCTGGAGTTCCTTTGCAGTGGCTGGGGGCCCTGGTGCACCTATTTTCTCTCTATCTATCTGCCCCCCTCAAATAAATAAATAAGATATATTTTTTTTTAAATTAAAAGGTCCTTTGCACAATGTGGCACATACTCCTAGAGTTTGTTTGCAGTGGCAGGACTCCTTTCTCTCTCTCTCTCTCTCTCTGCCTCTTTCTGTCTCAAATAAAAAAATAAAAATATTTCTTTTAAAAAGGTCCTTCAGAAGCCGGGCATGGTGGCACACACCTTTTATCCTAGCACACGGGAGGCAGAGATAGGAGGATCACCATGAGTTCCAGGCCACCCTGAGCCTACATAGTGAATTCCAGGTCAGCCTGGGCTAGAGTGAGACCTTACCTTGAAAACCCAAAACAAAAACCAAAAAAAAAAAAAAGGTCCTTTAGGGCTGGAGAGATGATGTAGTGGTTAAGGCAGTTACCTGCAAAGCCAAAGGACCCAGGTTCAATTCTCCAGCACCCCCATAAGCCAGATGCACAAGGTGGTACATGCATCTGGAGTTCATTTGCAGTGCCTGGAGGCCCTGGCGTGCCCATTCTTTCTCTCTGTCTGCCTCTTTCTCTCTCTCTCTTGCTAATAAATAAATGAAATAAAATGAACTTTTTTTTTTTTTTTTTTTAGAAAGAGAGAGCGAGCCAGGAGCAGATAGATAGAGAATAGGTGCGCCAGGGCCTCCAGCCACTGCAAACGAGTTCCAGATACATGTGCTGCCTGTGTTTAAGCCTGGCTCCTTTGGCTTTGCAGGCAAGGACCTTAACTGCTAATCCATCTCTCCAGCCCTATTTTTTTTTTTTAAATAAAAAGGTTCTTTGGGGCTGGAGAGAAGACTCAGTGGTTAAGGCACTTGCCTACAAAGCCTAATGACATCAGTTCCATTCCCCAGTGCCCACATAAAGCCAGTTACAAAACAAAACAAAAAAAGAGATGCCAATTCTGTCTCTCTCCTCTCTCTCTCCTTGCCAATAATTTCTTTTTTCATTTTGTTTTGTTTTGTTTTCTGAGGTAGGGTCTCACTGTGGTCCAGACTGACCTGAAATTCACTATGCAGTCTTAGGGTGGCCTCAAACTCACGGTGATCCTCTTACCTCTGCCTCCTGAGTGCTGGAACTAAAGGCATGTGCCATCATGCCCAGTTCCAATAAATAAATATTTTAAAAGGCTCTTTGCAACCGGGCATGGAGGTGCATGCCTTTAATCCCAGCATTTGGGAGGCAGAGGTAGGAGGATTGCCAAGAGTTCGAGGCCAGCCTGAGACTACATAGTGAATTCCAGGTCAACATAGGCTAACTCAAGACCCTGCCTTGAAAAACAAACAAACAAACAAAAAGGCCCTTTGCATGCATCAACTCATTTATTTATTTATTTATTTATTTATTTATTTATTGTTGGTTTTTCAAGGTAGGGTCTCACTCTAGCTCAGGCTGACCGGGAATTCACTATGGAGTCTCAGGGTGGCCTCGAGCTCAAGGTGATCCTCTGCCTCCTGAGCGCTGGGATTAAAGGCGTGCGCTACCACGCCTGGCTCATTTATTCTTTTTTTTTTTTTTTTCCCATTTCAGGCTGTTTTAATTATTTTATGTTTAATTTTTTTTGTTTATTTATTTATTTGAGAGTGACAGACAGAGCGAGAAAGAGGCAGAGAAAGAGACAGAGAGAATGGGCGCACCAGAGCCTCCAGCCACTGCAAACAAACTCCAGACTCGTGCGCCCCCTTGTGCATCTGGCTAACGAGGGTCCTGGGGAATTGAACCTCCAACCAGGGTCCTTAGGCTTCACAGGCAAGTGCTTAACCGCTAAGCCATCTCTCTGGCCCCTGTTTTAATTATTTTAAATGTCCAGTCAGTAGCATTAAGTACATGCATGCTGTATAGCAGCCACCATTTCATCTCCAAAATTCTTTTTTTTTTTTTTCAAGGTAGGGTCTCACTCTAGCCCAGGCTGACCTGGAATTCACTATGGAGTCTCAGAGTGGCCTCAAACTCACAGTGATCCTCCTACCCCTGCCTCCCGAGGGCTGGGATTAAAGGCATGCGCCACCACGCCCAGCTTCAAAATAACATTCTTTTTGTGGTCTTTTTTTTTTTCTCTCTCTCTCTCTTTTTTTTTCTTTGAGGCAGGGTTTCATTTGCTATATAACCCAAGGTGGCTAGAACCTGCAGTCCCTTCTACTTCAGAGTGCTGGGATTAAGGTGAGCGCCACCATGCCTGGCTTCACTGTGCTCCTTGTCGCTGTGTGTCCCGAGACTTCTTCTTGTTTTGTTGCACATTAGGAGCACTTCCAGCTCCTTGACGTTGTGGACTCTTTATACCACTTCCCAACGAGATGTGCCACCTGGCGCCGGGGCTTGGGTACTCTGCTTTGCACATGAAGTTCTGGCTGTCCAGATGTTGGCGAGAGCTGGTGAGACCTCATAGCCGTTGAAGTATGGTGTTCAGTAAGATGGATGGGCTGTCGGAGTCCACAGGTAGGGATGCTGGGATCTTGTCTCATATTGATTGGCTACTGGAATTATAAAAGAGAAAGAAATGTTGGTTTTTTTTAAAAATTTTATTTATTTATTTGAGAGAGCAAGAGAGGGAAAGAGGCAGAGAGAGAGAGAATGGGCATGCCAGGGCCTCCAACCACTGCAAACAAACTCCAAACACGTGCCACCTTGTGCACCTGGTTTACATGGGTACCAGGGAATCGAACCAAGGTCCTTTGGCTTTTCAGGCAAGCACCTTAACTGCTAAGCCATCTCTCCAGCCTGGAAAGGAATGTTTTAAAAAGGCTAGTTCCTAAACAGAAACTAGACACTCTACTTCAGAAACTATTAACATCATTTTACACTCCACTCTTTCCACACAGATCTTAGAAATCTTGCCATTGATCCCCTCTCTGCTGCTTACCTTTTTATACCAAGTAAATGAAAATATAGGAACTTGGGCTGGAGAGATGGCTCAGCAGTTAAGGTGCTTGCCTGTAAAGCCTAAAGACCTGAGTTTGATTCCCCAGTACCCACGTAAAAGCCAGATGCTCAAGACAGGCCATGTGCCTGGAGTTCGTCTGCAGTGGCTGGAGGCCCTGGCGCGCCCATTCTTCTCTCTATGTCTCTATCTGTCTCTTTCTCTCACTCTCTCAAATAAATGAACAAATATTTAAAAATATATAGGAACTGTACAAGGTTACAGTAATAATTTTGTTCTGGTGGGGAGAGAAGTTGGAGGTCAGGGAAGGCTTGAACAGGACTAGAAGACAATTTCCATCTGCTGGGAAGATAGTGAATCCGTGGCAGGAAAAGAATGGGAGGAAAGACTTCTCAGGATCTCTCTGTAAGCTGTAGTCACACAAGTCACCTGCACTGCGACATGGGCATGACAGCAGGTAAACCCTACGAGACAGTGAACATACCTTCTACCCCAGCTGACAAGAGCCAGGAGAAGCTGCTGAACACAGGAGCACACTCTGGGCCCCATGCAGGCCAAAGCACACTTCCTGCTACTAACCAAGGATGAGAAACAGTTTGGAAAGATTACCATCACACACTTTAAAAAGAGACCTGGCTTTCTAAGAAATGGCATTGATAGGCTGGGCGTGGTGGCACACGCCTTTAATGCCAGCACTCGAGAGGCCGAGTCAGGAGGATCATAGTGAGTTGGAGGCCACCAAGAGACTACATAGTGAATTAATTCCAGGTCAGCCTGGGCTAGAGCGAGACCCTACCTCGAAAACAAAACAACAAGAAAAAAGAAATGGTGTGTATATATAAAAAACAAAACGACCAGCCGGGCGTGGTGGCGCACGCCTTTAATCCCAGCACTCAGGAGGCAGAGGTAGGAGGATCACCGTGAGTTCGAGGCCACCCTGAGACTACATAGTGAATTTCAGGTCAGCCTGGGCTAGAACGAGACCCTACCTTGAAAAACAAAAACAAACAAAAATAAAGTGACCTTACCATAGTTTCATTGCCTTAAATTTTATTTTAGCTAGTTTAGTTTTTTTTCCCATGGTTACAGCCACTCTTATTTATTTTTGAGAGAGAGAGAGAAAGAGGTATATATATATGTGTGTGTGTGTGTGTGTGTGTGTGTGTGTGTGTGTGTGTGTGTGTATATATATATATATAGAGAGAGAGAGAGAGAGAATGAGCTCACCAGGTCCTCCGGCCACTGCAAAGGAACTCCAGACACATGTACCACCTTGTACATCTGGCTTACATGAGTCTTGAAGAATCAAACCTGAGTCCTTTGGCTTTGCAGGCAAGCACCTTAACCGCTAAGCAATCTCTACTGTCCAGTGTTCTCCTTTTGTTTGCTTTTTTTTTTCTTTTCCCGAGGTAGGATCTCCACTCTAGCCCAGGCTGACCTGGAATTCACTAGGTAGTCTCAGGGTCGCCTCAAACTCACGGCGATCCTCCTACCTCTGTCTCCTGATTAAGGCATGCACCACCATGCTCGACTACAAGTATTCTCTGTCTCTGTCTCTCCCCTCTCCTCTCTCTTTTCTCTCTGTTTGACTTTAGTGTTTCTAGTCACCTATCTTTCCCCACCTCAGTCATGTAGGGGCGAATGGCTGTTTGTTTAGATTTTGGCTGACACGCAGGAGTTTTGAGCCATTATCTCTAGCTTTTGTGATGTCACTTTGGTTTGTGATGTGGGTGGTGTTACACCATCAGATTTTATAGTCAAATGATGTTGGAAGAAGACTTAAGAACTTCTGAAGTCCTTATATATATTTTTTTCTTTCCCCAGAATGGCTTGGGTAAAGATCCTAATGTTCTTAAGACACATGCTTTGGATAAATGCCACAGATATGCAGACTAGATTTGTGGGTACAGACGGTACCTCCGTACATGTGCAGAAGTGTCCTCCTCCATGCGCATAAAGAGGGCACTGTTAAATTATCCAAATCACTGCCAAGGTTAGGGACCAGAAATGAAAGAACACGTTCCTGCAGCCCTGGGCACCTCTCCCTGTGTCTCTCCCAGAGAGACTACAAGGCTTCTGGAATGTGGTTTTATTTTAACATCCCATGGCCAATGCAGTAATTAGAGCTCTTAGCTGTGTCAAGGGCTTGAAAGGAGAACAAAGACGCCTCTTCCCCGGGGAACTCTTGGGCAAGGCCTCTTCCTCCTCCTTATCAGGTGGCTGGTCCTGTTGGTGGTTTTGATTGTTCATATGCAAAATGCCAAAGGAGGCTCCCTCCTCGAGAGGGAGCAGAGTGAAATGATGGAAAAACAGAGTATGGGCCTGGCAGGGAGTCCTGGAATTGCATGTGTTGCCTGTTTGAAATCTTGAGTGTTGTCCCTGGAGTGACTCAAAGCCAACAGGCAGACCACGCCACACAGCCTTGCTGTAGCAGAACCACCTCAGCACCCGGACCCACAGATACCTGGGAAGACAATGACACCCATTCAGCAGCCAGCCTCGGCCTCACCTCCCAAGAGGTAGGTCAGTTTCAGAGTAGGGCGTCGGAAAAGGGGTTGTCTTTGGGAAGAGTCTTCAAACGTCTGGAACCGGATAAGCGAGCATCTTTTCAAAGCCAGTGAATCTTGAAGAGGTGAGCCAGGCTTCTGGGTCACGTGAAAATTCCTATCTGTGTTTAACTCTGCCCAGTAGGGACAGAAGACAAGTGTCCAAAAAGTCATAATTGGAGGGGTCCTATTTCTTTCCCCCACCCACCCATCTCCCCTCCCCCCTTTTTTTTTCTTTTGGTTTTTCGAGGTAGGGTCTCACTCTGGCCCTGGCTGACCTGGAATTCACTATGTAGTCTCAGGATGACCTCGAAACTCACAGCTATCTTCCTACCTCTGCCTCCTGAGTGATAGGATTAAAGGCGTGCACCACCAAGCCTGGCTTTTTTTTTTTTTTTTCCCCTACATCACCTCCCTCCATCTGAGGGGGAATTAGTCAGGAGAGGGCCTAAAAGAGGGAATGAAAAAGATGTGATGAGCTGGCTGTGGTGGCGCATGCCTTTAATGCCAGCACTTGGGAGGCAGAGGTGGGAGGATCACCATGAGTTCCAGGCCACCCTGAGATTACATAGGGAATTCCAGGTCAGCCAGAGCTAGAGTGAGACCCAACCTCAAAAGAACAAAACAAAAAAAAGAAAAAGATGTGACATCACCTGCAGAGCCGGAATTCCACATCTGATACAGTCTCATCCAATCAGCGCCCTCTCTCTCCCTGCCCCCCCTTCCCCTACCTGGTATGTCAACCCCTTCCAGAGCCCAGGACAATCACCTGAGTCTGAGGGTAAACCCCCCACCCCCAACAATGAGATCATAACTGGATCCTTACCAGATGAGCAAGGCTTCTTGTTGGCCCTTCGTCTCTCCTGAGATTCCAGGTCCCTGCTCTGGTAAGCCCAAACCCCTAGGGACCCCAAACCCCTACTCTCCCTTGTGCTTTCTACCCACTCCTACCTTCCACATGAAACAAACGTCAGGGATTCATCTCACAGAGTGATATATACACACACTTCCCATCTTGCTGTGGCTCCCTTCTGGAATATTACATTTTCTGGAATATTTGTCATTTTGTTAGATGGAAAGGAAATAAGCGGTAATAGAAATTGTCCATTGAAGGTTGTTTAGAATATAAAATCCAGTAGCAGAACATGGTGGCGCATGCCTTTAATCCCAGCACTTGGGAGGCAGAGGTAGGAGGATCACTGTGAGTTCGGGGCCAGCCTGAGACTACATAGTGAATTCCCAGGTCAGCCTGGGCTAAAGTGAGACCCTACCTAGAAAAAAACAAAAACAAACAAACAAACAAACAAAAAAAAATAATGGCCGCCGGGCATGGTGGCACATGCCTTTAATCCCAGCACTTGGGAGGCAGAAGTATGTGGATTGCCGTGAGTTTGAGGCCACCCTGAGACTACCTAGTGAATTACAAGTCAGCCTCAGCTAGAGTGAGACTCTACTCGAAAAACAAACAACAACAAAAAAAGATGGAGAGTGGAGTTGTGAAGGAGAAAGTAGGAGGGAGGGAATTGTGGTTTACTGTCTATAAAGTTGTCAATAATAAAAAAAAAAATTTTAAAGTAGGACTGGAGAGATGGCTTAGTGGTTAAGGCACTTGCCTGCAAAGCCTAAGGACCCAGGTTCAATTTCCTAGTGTCCATGTAAGGCAGATGCTCAAGGTGGAGCATGTGTCTGTAGTTCATTTGCAGTGGCTGGAGACCCTGGTATGCCCATTCTCTCTCTTTATCTCTCTCAAATAAATAAATAAAATATTAAATAAATAAATAAAAATTTTAATTTAAAAAAGTGGATCATTTCCAGGTGTGGTGGCGCACACCTTTAATCCCAGCACTTGGGAGGCAGAGGTAGGAGGATCACAGTGAGTTCGAGGGCACCCTGAGATTACATAGTGAATTCCAGGTCAGCCTGGGCTAGAGTGAGACCCTACCTTGAAACCCCTCCACAAAAAAAAAAGATAGTTAAAAAAAAAGAATTTAGGGCTGGACAGATGGTTTAGCAATTAAGGCACTTGCCTGCAAAGTCAAAGGACCCAGGTTCGATTCCCCAGGTTCCACATAGGCCAGATGCACCGGGTAGCACAGGCATCTGGAATTTGCAGCAGCCATTAGAGGCCCTGGCACACAGCCATCCTCTCTCTCTCTCTCAAATGAATAAATTTAAAAATATATTTTTTAAAAAAGGAATTTAAAGCCAAGCTCAAAAGACAGTTTGGAAAGCCGGGCGTGGTGGCACACACTTTTAATCCCAGCACTCAGTAGGCAGACGTAGATGGTTCACCATGAGTTCAAGGCCACCCTACATACATACATACATACATACATACATACATACATACATAATGAATTCCAGGTCAGCCTGGGATAGAGTGAGGAAAACAAAACAAAACAAACAAAAAGACAATTTGGTTCAGGGTCCTGAATCCTTGGCATCTCCTACCGTCTTTGGTGTCAACACTTGATCTGCAGTGGGTTGAGGGCGCCCTCAGCATGCCTGGTCTGATCTGACCTTAGAAGCAAAGGTGCAATTGAGGCAGTGGGGCCTCCGTGTTACTGCAAGGCTTGCTGTTCTGAGGGATGCTCCTGTGAAATTGGTATTTATTTATTTATTTATTTATTTATTTTATTTTGGCTTTTCTTTTTTTTTTTTTTTTTGGTTTTTTGGTTTTTTCGAGGTAGGGTCTCACTCTAGCCCAGGCTGACCTGGAATTCACTATGGAGTCTCAGGGTGGGCTCAAACTCACGGCGATCCTCCTACCTCTGCCTCCTGAGTGCTGGGATTAAAGGTGTGCGCCACCACGCCCAGCTCATTATTTTGGCTTTTCGATGTAGAGTCTCACTCTCTAGCCCAGGCTGACCTGGAATTAGTCTCAGGGTGGCCTCGAACTCACAGTGATCCACCTACCTCTGCCTCCTGAGTGCTGGGATTAAAGGCGTGTGCCACCCTGCCCAGCTCCTGGTTTTGTTTTATTTTTTAATTTTATTTATCCATTTTGAGAGAGAGAAAGAGAGAGGGAGGGAGAGAATGGGTGCACCAGGGCCTCTAGCCACTGCAAACTCCAGACATATGCACCCCCTTGTGCATCTGGTTTACGTGGGTACTGGGGAATTGAACCTGAGTCCTTAGGCTTGATAGGCAATTGCCTTAACCACAAAGTCATCCCTCCAGCCCAAGGTTTGTTTTTTTCTTCTGCTGACCTCCATCTAAGTAAGCTTTACTTTCCATGTTGTTTGGAGCTGTATTTTGCGAGGAGTCTAAAGCAGTGCTTCTATTTGGAAATGTGTCTCCCTTTGATGCTTAGCCAAGCTGGCTTTCCAATATTTTTAGCTCCTATAGTCTTTCTTCTTTCTTTCCTTTCTGCTCTTTAGCTTCTCTTAGCTCTTTTAGCTCTTGTTCCTTTTCCAGAGGCGCAGCAGCGAATCAAGAAGAAATTGAAGGCGGGCATGGTAGTGCACGCCTTTAATCCCAGCACTTGGGAGGCAGAGGTAGGAGGATCGCTGTGAGTTCGAGGCTACCCTGAGACTACCAGGTCAGCCTGGGCTAGAGTGAGACCTTACTTCCAAAAGAAGAAGAAGAAGAAGAAGAAGAAGAAGAAATTGAACACATTTTTATGAATTCATGGTTTCTTCCTTTATTGGACCCACCCTCTAAGTTCTAGTGCCTTGTTTTTCTCTCATTTCTTCACATGTTTTTATTTTAACACCCAACCAGCAGACTCCCACACCCATGTGGGAGCACAATCTGAGGTTCGGGATGCAAAGGAATAGCAAAACGTTTGGAGAGAGAATTTGAAAAGATTCCTGAACCATGATGCAAGCCCTGCCTGGCCAGTGATTTAGACCACATGTGCTGAATGTGCACCAATCGCAGGCCTCGGTGGAGGTGGACCGGTGGCCTTCGTCTGCTCTCCCACCGCTTGTCATGTGACCTCAGATGCAAGATGACTCTGATGTCTTCATTTTCCAACCAAACGTGCCCAGCTCTCTCACTCATCCCGTTCACTTGTCTTTTCCCTCACGCCATCAAAACAAGCAAACTACTGCTTCTCTCAAATTCCCCGTCACTTGAGGCCTGAGCTAAGAACCCGGGACATAGGATCAGTGGTCATACAATGCTGAGCCAAGCCTGAGTCCAAGGGACCATGGGGAGGAGAGATCCTGTGTTTATTATAATGTTGACAGTGGACTGGGGTATTTGTGGCTCAGCGATAGAACGCTTGCCTAGCATGAGTGAAGCCCTGGATTTGATCTGCAGCACTAAGAAAGTGAGAAAAGAATATTATTTTTTCATCATGGATTTTTGGCACATGTGTGTGTGTGTCTTAATTTTTTTGTTTGGTTGGGTTTTTTTCTTTTCTTTTCTTTTCTTTTTGTTTTGCTTTTCAAGGTAGGGTCTCGCTCTAGCCCTGGCTGACCTGGAACTCACTATGTAATCTCAGGATGGCCTCAAACTCATGGCGATCCTCCTACCTCTGCCTCCCAAGTGCTGGGATTAAAGGTGTGTGCCAACACATCCAGCTCATTTATATATTTTTAAATATTGCACTAAATTGGGTAAGGTGGCTCACACCTGTAATCCCAGCACTCAGGAGTCTGAGGTAGGAGGTTGATCATGTGTTCAAGCTCAGTGTGAGCTACAGAGTGAGTTCCAGGCCAGCCTGGGCTAGAGAGAAACCATACCTCAATACACACACACACACACACACACACACACACACACACGGCATTGAATGCTGGGTGTGGCACACAACCACCTGTAATCCCAGTACTCTGGAGTCAGAAAAATCAGAAGTTCAAGGTCATTCTCAGCTACAGAGTGAGTTTGAAGTCAGTCTGGGCTACATGACATCCTGATTCAAAACAAAACATTGCATTGAACAGTTATTAGCTGGGCATGGTGTTTCATGCCTTTAATCCCAGCACTTGGAAAGCTGAAGTAGAAGGATCAATGTGAGTTCAAAGCCAGCCTGGGCTACAAAGTGAATTCCAGATCAGCCCTGCCTAGAGTGAGACCCTGCCTCAAAAGAAAAAAAAAAAAAAGAGGCTGGGGAAATGGCTTAGCAGTTTAGGCATTTGCCTGTGAAGCCTAAGGGCGATGGTTCAATTCCCCAGAACCCAAGTAAGTCAGATGTACAAGGGGGCTCATGTGTCTGGAGTTTGTTTGCAGTGGCTGGAGGCCCTGGCTTGCCCATTGTCTCTTTCTCTCTATCTGCCTCTTTCTCTCTCTCTCAAATAAATAAATAAATAAATAAATAAATAAATAAATAAATAATTGATGGTAGCGGAGCGTGGTGGCACACGCCTTTAATCCCAGCACTCAGGAAGCAGAGGTAGGTGGATCGCCATGAGTTTGAGGCCACCCCGAGACTAGAGTGTATTCCAGGTCAGTCAGCACGGGATAGAGCCAGACCCTACCTCGAAAAACCAAAAAAAAAAAAAAAAAAAAGAAAGAAAGAAAGAAAGAAAGAAAGAAAGAGAAAAAGGTTATTGTACAAGGCATGATGAAGCATGCCTATAGTCTCAGCACGTGGGAGATAGAGGCAGGACGATCAGGAGTTCAAGGCCAACCTTGGCTACATATTGCATTCAAGGCCAGCCTGGGCATACAAAGAAAAAGAAAAAGGAAAAGCTTTTTATTAGATGTATTTACTAAGAGAGCTGCAATATAGTTCAAAGGTAGAATATTTGCCTAGCACATGTACAAATATAATAAATATGTAAATATATATTACATAGGGGCTGGAGAGATTGCTCAATGGTTAAGGCACTTGCCTACAAAGCCTAACGACATGGGTTCAATTCCCTGGTACCCATATAAAGCGGTTAAGCGCTTGCCTGTGAAGAATAAGGACCCCGGTTTGAGGCTCGATTCTCCAGGACTCACGTTAGCCAGATGCACAGGGGAGCGCACACATCTGGAGTTCGTTTGCAGTGGCTGGAAGCCCTGGTGCGCCCATTCTCATTTTCTCTCTCTCTCTCTGCCTCTTTCTCTGTCACTCTTGAATAAATAAATAAATAAATAAATAAATAAATAAATAAATAAATAAATAAAACTAGTGGCACGTGGACCATGTTGCCAAGATTTAAAAATATTTAAATATATATAACATATATAAATATATACTTACCTGTATAAAACATTATTTAATAACATCTACCTTGACTGCTGAGGTTTTTTGTTTTTGTTTTTGTTTTTCTACTGTACTTTTATTAAGTCCCTTCAGGGCTTAGCAGTTAAGGTGTTTGCCTACAAAGCCAAAGGACTCAGGTTCAATTCCCCAGGACCCACATAAACCAGATATACAAGGTGGTACATGCGTCTGGGGTTTGTTTATAGTGGCTAAAGGCCCTGGTGTGCCCATTCTCTCTGTCTCTCTACGTGCATCTTTCTCTCTCTGTTCCTCTCTCAAATAAATTTAAAAAAAAAAAGTCCCTTTAAATGTTGAGACTAGCCAGGCATGGTAGCGCACACCTTTAATCCCAGCACTTGGGAGGCAGAGGTAGGAGGATTGCCGTGAGTTCGAGGCCACCCTGAGACTCCATAGTGAATTCCAGGTCAGCCTGGGCTAGAACGAGACCCTACCTCGAAAAACCAGAAAAAAAAAAGAAAAAAAATTTTTTGAGACTAATTCCAGACCTCACTTTCCTTACTCTAATCCCAGCCCCAGGAACGTTTGTAGGACCTAGAAACCCTGGCATGCCTATCCTCTCTCTCTCTCTTTCTCTCTCTCTCTGACTCCTTGCAAATAAATAAAACATTTGAAATAAAGATAAAGCCAGCCGGGTGTGGTGGCGCACGCCTTTAATCCCAGCATTTGGGAGGCAGAGGTAGGAGGATTGCAGTGAGTTCAAGGCCACCCTGAGACTACATAGTGAATTCCAGGTCAGCCTGGACTAGAGGAAGACCTTGAGCCTGCCTGGAAAAAAACAAAAAACAAAAAACAAACAAAAAAAGACAAGACAATTTAGCATGGTTCTTTTTTAAATTTTATTTTATTTTATTTTATTTTATTTTTTGAGACAAGGTCTCATGTAGCCCAGGCTAAGGCTGAGGATAGTCTTGAACTCCTGATCCTACTACCCCAACCTCCCCAGTGTTGGGATAACAATGACCAACTTTAGCATGGCTCTTTTGCTCTAGGCCAGGCTGACCTGGAATTCAGTATGTAGTGTCAGGGTGACCTCGAACTCACTTCAGTCCTCCTGGCGATCCTCCTACCTCTGCCTCCAGAGTGCTGGGATTAAAGGTATACACCACCATGCCTGGCTTGATCTATTTATTTACTTGCAAACAGATAGAGAAGGAATGGGCACACCAGGCCACTTGCCACTGAAAACAAACTCCAGCCACTTTGTGCATCTGGCTGCATGTGGGTAGTGGGGAGATTGAACCCAGACCATCAAACTCTGCAAGCAAGTACCTTTAGCGGCTGAGCTGTTGTCTCTCCAGCCCCTGATGCATGGTTCTTAAGTGCTTAAATCTGGAGTCCCACTGCCTTTTGGGTAAGCCATTTGACCACTCTGTACACTGAGAAGCAGTGATGGCAAGGGTGAGGCCTTCATAAAATTCTGGGGAGCTTCTTTGAAATATGATCACAGGTACCGCACAGCAAATCCTTGGTTCACAGTTGGCGATTGTCGCCATAACCACAACTCTCTCTCTCTCTCTCTCTTTTTTTTTTTTTTGGTTTCTCGAGGTAGGGTCTCACTCTAGCCCAGGCTGACCTGGAATTCACTATGTAGTCTCAGGGTGACCTCGAACTCACGGCGATCCTCCTACCTCTGCCTCCGGAGTGCTGGGATTAAAGGCGTGCGCCACCACGTCTGGCTTTCACGACTCTCTTTTGGTTGTGTTATGTCTGCAATAGGTCGTTCGTTCGTTGGAGCAGAAATCATCCCAACTGGAGTTTTCAGTCACTAGACTGACCCTAACCCCACCTGCTTTGGACTCAAGACATAATTGCAAAGTTAAGCAGGCAGATAGGCACGCTGATACTTACCTCTTCCTGGAGGCACAAGCCGTGGTCAGTGTCCTAAACACCCCAGGTATGCGGAGCACTGAGATGACTATCTGGGGCTGCTCTCAGCTGCGGGCCAGAACCACATAGCTGACCACAAGACCTCGGGCCCTTAAGCACCGCGACCTGGACACACTGAGCTGTATTTTTAGTCTTGTGCACTGTTTCTATCACCTGTCCCGGGCTCGTCACTGGAAAGAGAAGGTGGGGGTGGGGGAAGCTGGAGGGATGAGCCAGGAGGCAGGAACTCACGTGCTTTCTCCGTTCTGTTGGACCTAGGGCCAGTTTCCTGAGTGTGCCACCCTATGTGGTAACCCAGGTGCCTATGCTCGCTCTAATGCTTTGCTGTTGTCATTTCAACTTTGTTTGGCTTTTCAGTAAAAATCTATTTATTAGGGCTAGAGAGATGGCTCAGCGCTTGCCTGCAAAACCTAAGGTCCCAGGTTTGATTCCCCAGGACCCACATAAGCCAGACACACAAGGGGGCTGTATTAGTCAGGGTTCTCTAGAGGAACAGAACCGATTGAATTGTATTAAAAGGGAATTTATTGGATTAGTTTATGACAGTCCAACAACAGCAGATTACAGGCCGGAGAGTCAAGGAATCTGGTAGCTGCTCAGTCCACGAGGCTGGATGCCTCAGCTGTCCCGATCTGGCACTGAAGGCCTGGAGGCGTCCTGGAGAGACGCTGGTCCACAGTCCACGCTGGTCCACAGTCCACGCTGGTCCACAGTCCACGCTTGTCCACAGTCCACACTGGTCCACAGTCCACGCTGGTCCACAGTCCACGCTGGTCCACAGTCCATGCTGGAAAGCAGCAAGCAGCACTGGCAGCCACAGCTTCTTTTGATAAAGCGTCCCCCCCCCCAACCCAAGTGGGGCCACCCACTCTGGGGGAAGGGATCACCACGGAGGAACTCTTCCTCCTTTAGTTAATCCTTCCTGGAAGCAACCTCAGATACCCACTTATGAGGAATGTTGATTCCTAAACAGATCAAGTTGACACAAACTTAACCATCACAGTGGCGCATGCATCTGGAGTTTGTTTGCAGCAGCTGGAGGCCCTGGCGCACCCACTCTTTAAGTATATCTGCCTCTCTCTCTCTCTCTCAAATAAACGAAAAGAAAATCAAACAAATATAGCTGGGCGTGGTGTCACGGCACATGCCTTTAATCCCAGCACTCAGGAGACAGAGGTAGGAGCACAAAACAAAAACAAACAACAACAAAAAATATTTTTTAAATTATATATTTATTTGAGAGAGAGAAAGAGAGAATGGGCCTCCTGCAAATGAACTCCAGATATGTGCCACACTGTGCATCTCTTTATTTGGGTACTGGGGAAATAAACTCAGGCCATTAGATTTTGCAAGTAAGTGCCTTTAACTACAGAGCTATCTCTCCAGCCTGTTGGAGCCTTTTGGAGACATAGTCTCACTTGGTCACCCAAGTTTTTCTTGAATGGCCAGCAATTCTCCTGGCCTTAGCCTTCCAAGTTCTGGGGTTACAAGTGTGACCCATCATTCCTGGCTTAAAATTCTTAATAGGTTTGAATCTGTTTGAAAGGTTTGAAAGGACACTTGCATTTTCACTTCTTTGTTGACCATGCAAATGATAGAGCTGGTCCTAGTTGTATCAAAGCAGGGGTGGGCCAAGTAAGGATGGATTTGATGCCAGCCCTACAGGGGCACTTTCCTACAAGAGACAGAAAAGGGCTGGAGAGATGGCTTAGCGGTTAAGGCACATGATTGCGAAGCCTAAAGACCCAGGTTTGATTCTCCAGGTCCCACCTGAGCCAAATGCACATGGTGGTGCATGTGTCTGGAGTTCGTTTGCAGTGGCTAGAGGTCCTGGTGCACCCCTTCTCTCTTGCTCTCTGTCTCTAATAAATAAAAATAAATCTTAAGAGAGAGAGAGAGAGAGAGAGAGAGAGAGCAGCCTGAAGCTGTTATTAGGAAGCCTGGATGCCCAGAGTTGACCAAACTAACCTACTTTTGAACCATCTATGTGCCACATCCTATATTGTCTCTGACACCCAAAGACCCACATAATAGAAGAGAAAAATAATGACGTCAAAATAGAAGAGAGGGAGGCTGGGCGTGGTGGTGCACACCTTTAATCCCAGCACTCAGGAGGCAGAGGTAGGAAGATCACTATGAGTTCGAGGCCAGCCTGAGACCACATAGTAAATTCCAGGTCTGGGCCAGAGTGAGACCCTACCTCGGAAAACCAATTAAAAAAAAATAGAAGAGGGCTGGAGAAATGGCTTAGCGGTTAAGCACTTGCCTGTGAAGCCTAAGGACCCCAGTTCAAGGCTCAATTCTCCAGGACCCACGTTGGCCAGATGCACAAGGGGGCGCACGTGTCTGGAGCTTGTTTGCAGTGGCTGGAAGCCCTGGCGCACCCATTCTCTCTCTCTCTCTCTCTCTCTCTCTCTCTCTCTCTATCTGCCTCTTTCTGTCTCTGTCACTCTCAAATAAATAAATAAAAATGAACAAAAAATGAAAAAAAAATAGAAGAGAGGGAGAGGGAATCATCATGGTTTATTGTCTATAGTTATGGAAGTTGTCAATAAAAATTTGGGAGGGGGAAAAGAGAGGGTGGTGGAAAGAGATTATGATGGTACATTGTCTATATGTATGAAGGTTGTCAATAATAAGTTATAAAAGAAAAAAAAAAAAAGAACCTGGCTTGGTGGTGCAGGCATTGAATCCCATCATTCAGGAGGAAGAAGTAGGAGGATCACTTTGAGTTTGAGGCCAGCCTGAGACCACATGGTGAATTCCAGGTCAGCCTGAGCTATAGCCAGACCCTATCTCAAAAAAACAAAAAACAGGGCTGGAGAGATGGCTTAGCAGTTAAGCGCTTGCCTGTGAAGCCTAAGGACCCCGGACCCATGTTAGCCAGATGCACAAGGGGGCACATGCATCTGGAGTTCGTTTGCAGTGGCTGGAAACCTTGGCATGCCCATCCTCTCTCTCTCTATCTGCCTCTCTCTCTCTTTCTCTGTCACTCTCAAATAAATAAATAAAAATGAACAAAAAAATTTAAAAAAAAGTTATAAAAGGTGTTTGTTGGTTCAGTGATTAAACGCACTTGCTTGCAAAGCCTGCTGGTTTGGGCTCAATTCCCCTGTGCTCACATAAAGCCAGATACACACAGTTGCACATGCATCTGGAGTTCAATTACAGTGGCAGAAGGCCCAGTGCACCCATACTCACTCTCTCTCTCAAATAAATAGTTTTTTTTAATGTACATTTTATTTATTTATTTATTTGAGAGAGAGATTGAGAGAGAGAGAGAGAGAGAATGGGCATGCCAGGACCTCCAGCCACTGCAAAGGAACTCTAGATGTGTGCGCCCCCTTGTGCATCTGGCTTAGGTGGGTCCTGGGAATTGAACAGGGATCCTTTGGCTTTGTAGGCAAACGCCTTAACGGCTAAGCCATCTCTCCAACACAATTTTCTTTTCTTTTCTTTTTTTTGAGGTAGGGTCTCACTCTGGTCCAGGATGACCTAGAATTAACTATGTAGTATCAGGGTGGCCTCAAACTCAAGGTGATCCTCCTACCTCTGCCTGGGATTAAAGGTGTGCGCCACCACACCCAGTCTAAATAGTTTTTTTTGTTCGTTGTTTTTGTTTTGTTTTGTTTTGTTTTGTTGGGTTTTCCAAGGTAGGGTCTCGCTCTAGCCCAGGCTGACCTGGAATTCACTATGTAGTCTCAGGGTGGCCTCAAACTCATGGCGATCCTTCTACTTGTGTCTCTGGACTGCTGGGATTAAAGGCGTGCACCACCACGCCTGGCTAATGATTATTTATTTATTTATTTATTTATTTTTAAAGAAAGTGATTCTGGGGCTGGAGAGATGCTCAGTGGTTAGGGCACTTGCCTGCAAAGCCAAAAGACCCAGGTTTGGTTCTCCAGGACCCACGTAAGCCAGGTGCACAAGGTGGTGCATGCGTCTGGAGTTTGTTTGCAGTGGCTCAAGACCCCGGTGCGCCCATCCTATCTGCCTCCTCCTTTCTCCCTCATATACATTAAAGAAAGTGATTCTGCTGTGGGAGGGTGCAAGTCAAGAGAGTTCTCAGATCTTGCCAGAGAAGGTGGACATGGACCCTGTTTTTGTGCTTTTTCCTGGGGAAGACTTTAACAAACATCTGTTCCTCCTAGCTTCTATACTAACAGACGAAAGAAACATTCCCTCCCAAGCCCAGCTTGGGGTGCTAGTGAGTTGACTGGGCTTTACTTATGGGTGATAGCTGACTTGCAGGAGCATGGGTGACGGGTTACAGAAGCTTACAGGAGCATGAGCGGCTCAATAGCACTCACATCACCAAAAGGTCCTGGGAGTGACAGCTTCATGGAAGCCCATCATGGAACCCTGCCCTCAGTTAACCTTTCATCCCCTGTACTTTCTAGCACCTGCCCAAACCACACATAGCTGTGGGCAGGAGAGAGTAAAGGCTGAAATCCCAGAGTGTTAAGGGCCCCATTACTGTTACTAACCCTTAGCTATTATTATTAATGCTGTTGTTAATGTATTACTATTTTTGCTTATGTTCTTAACATGACTATAGGCCGGTGTTCTCTGCCCTGATGTGTATGGTTTCCTGGTGTCATGCCCGAATTGTGCAGACAAAGCAGGTGGGGTGTGGAGGGTGTGACCCCCCCCAATGGTGGGAGTGTCCCCCTGCTCCAATAAGGAGTGCAGAGGATTCTTGAACCTCAGGAGTGGCAGCGACAACAAACGATTGGACAAGATTCTTCTTGCCGCAGAGCCTAGGTCGTGTGGGTGGAGAGGGACAGAGAAGGGGGGAGCCTCGTGGGAGGTCACTGGGCTCTGGCCCCTTGTCCACCGCCACCCCGCCCTACCAGGGGGAGCACTGGGGGAACGCAGGCTCTGAGAGAGAGCCGGGGGGGGGGCAGGGGGGACACGAGTGGGAGTGGGTGTACCCAGGGCAGGTCAGGGAACCCGCGGGGCCGGCACCTCCCAGCTGGGCTGTGGGTGCGGCGGAGAGTCGAGTCGACACAGGAGGGGAGGGCAGATGTTCCCGCCGCCCAGCAGGGCGCAGGTCCACACTTGCAAGCCCGGGACTAGGGACTTGAAAGCTCCCCGCTCACCGCCCCAACCTGTCCCGCCGGGCAGGCGTCAGTCACCGGGGCATTTTAGGCGGGAGCAAGAGGGGGGGAAAAAAAATCCGCCTCCGCCTGGGGGAGTGAGGGAGAGGAGGAAGGCCCGTGATGATGACCCAGTGCGGTCAGGGGAGACCTTGGGGGAAGTGGGGGACAAAGGGCCTGCTTCGTAGGGACTGAGAGTTGAAGCCACAGGCTCTGCAAGACACGCAGCGCTGTCCCACCCATCGCCTCCTGTCAAGACCTTTTATGGACCCTAGTTCGCAGATGGCTGAGACGCATCAAAATATAACGATATACATGAATTAAGATGTCACAGTGAAAACTACAGTTTTGTAGGTTAATTTGAAAAAAAAAAATAACTTAAAGCCGGGCGTGGTGGTGCTGGCCTTTAATCCCAGCACTCTGGAGGCAGAGGTAGGAGGATCGTGGTGAATTCAAGGTCACGCTGAGACTCCATAGTGAATTCCAGGTCAGCCTGGGCTAGAGTGAGACCCTACCTCGACAACCCCTCCCGCCAAAAAAATTAACTTGAGGGGCTGGAGAGCTGGCTCAATGGTTAAAGGTACGTACTTTCAAAGTATGAAGGCCCAGGTTCCATTCGCCAGTGCCCATGTAAAGCCACAAAGTGGTCCATACATCTGGAGTTCATTTGCAGTGGCTGGAGGCCTTACGACACCCATTCTGTGTGTGTGTCATAAATAAACAAATAAATAAAATTAATTTTTAAAACAGCAAGGCATTGTGGTGCACAACTTTAATCCCAGCACTTGGGAGGCAGAGATAGAAGGATCACTGTGAGTTCGAGGCCAGCCTGAGAGACTGACTACAGAGTGAATTTCAGGTCAGCCTGAGCTAGAGTGAGACCCTACCCCTCAGAAAAACAAAAAACAGAACAATAAAACGTAGCTGACGCAATACGTGAGGGTTCTGTACCTGGGCTCCTTAAACCAGCCCAAGGACTGAGCCCTACTGAGCATGCGTGGTTGTCATGCTTTATCTCACTGGGCACAACAGCTTTGGGGAGAAGATGCTGTCAGCACCCTCATTTCACAGAGGTGCAAATCTGAGGCTCTTTTCTTTAAGAAATATTTTATTTATTTGGGGGGTACGCCACGGCCTCTAGCCACTGCAAACAAACTCTAGACGCTCGCACCACCTTGCGCATCTGGCTTTATGTGGGTCCTAGGGAATCGAACCTGGGTCCTTAGGCTTCGCAGGCAAGCGCCTTAACCGCTGAGCCACCTCTCCAGCCCCGAAATCTTATAAGGGGATGGAGTGGGCTACATGCAGCAGGTCAGGCTCATTCCAAAGCACTTTAAAAAAAATTTTTTTTTTTTTGCTAACCAAGCAGGGAAAACTGCGGTTTTGTAAAGTGCTGCTCTGATTACTAGCGCTGTGGTTTTGAGCCCGCGCGTGGGTCACGACCCGGGTGAAGGTGGAGCCGGGGTCACCACCGGGCACCGGGCCCGTTCTAGAAAAGGGCCAAAAACCTCAGTGTGGGGTGGTGGTGATGGTGACGGGGGAGGAAGACTCGGAGCGCCGAGGACGTCCCTCACCTGCTGGGCTCCACCCTGGGGCGGAGGAGGGGCGGGTCCAGGTGAGGGCAGTGGGCGTGGCCTGCCGCGTGAGTGACAGGCGGGGCAGGATGCGATGCACGCGCAGTTGGCTCCACCCCTTGGAGCCTGGCCGCGGAGCCCGGGCGGGCCTCGGGCGTCCGGGGCGGTGGCGGATCTGAGGAGGGCGAGGGGGCGTGGCCTGGGCCGGAGGGTGGGGGCGTGGCCTCCGGGCCGGGGCATGGGGGCGGGGCCACGCTGCAGCTCCGCGTCCCGCTCCCATGGCCGCCCCCGGCTCGCTGCGCTGCTGCCCCCTCTGCCCCGGGCCGCGCCCCGGGGTCCCGCATTGACGGCCCATGGCGCCGCCCGCCGCCCGCCTCGCGTTGCTCTCCGCCGCCGCGCTCACGTTGGCGGCCCGGCCCGCGCCCAGCCCCGGCCTCGGCTCCGGACCCGGTGAGTTGAGCGAGCGATCGACTCTCCAACCCTCAGCCCCCCGCGCCCCATCACCACCAATCCCCACCCCACCCCCCGATCCCCCATCCTGCGCCCCGGGAACCCTGCCTGGGCCCATACTTCAGGCCGGGACGGCTCCCCTTCGCCTCAAAGCGCTGCATCCCCCACCCACCCAAAAGCTGAGACTCGCCCCCCCCCACACACACACACTCGCGACACTGCCCCGGGGTGGGGGGCAGGATCCCCTCGTCGAGCTTGGCCGTGACGCCCCTTCTTCCCACCCCAGCCCCCTCCCCACCCCGAATCCGCTGCCGGCGGACCCCGGGCCTCCCCGCGCAGCAGCGGGGTGCGGAGGCGGGGGCGGCGGGGCGCCCAGAGTCCTGGGGGACCCTGATCTACCGCCGCTGCACCCTGCGTGCAGACAGAGTTAGCTGGTCCTCTGCTGTCCCCAGTCCCCGCAGTCAGGATTTCCTCTCTCTCTCTCTCTCTCTTTCCTGCGCCCTGGAACCTGCTTTGAACTCTTGCCCCCCCCCCCCCCCAACCCTTGACCGCCCAGCCAGGGAGAAAGAGAAAAGGGAATGGGGTGATGGGAGACACTTGTCCCTTACGGAGTTGAGGGGATTCCTTCTAAGGAACGTGATGCTGAGTCCCGTGGTCCTGCGTAACCTCACGCATAGATTCCCCGCTGCTGCTGCTGCCCAGGGTTCAAGGCCACTGCTGAGTCTTCCCCTCCAAGGTGGTACACTGAATAAGAGATGGGAACCTTTAATGCCAGCACTCGGAAGGCAGAGGTGGGAGGATGGCCGTGAGTTCGAGGCCACCCTGAGATTACATAATGAATTCCTGCTCAGTCTGGGCTAGAGTGAGACCCTACCTCAAAAATAAATAAAGGATGGGAGCTGGGACTTGACTAACTGACCCCCACCCCCAACTTCTTTGCAGCCCAATCCTTCCCATGTAGGAAAGCAAGTAAGAGGGATAGTCAGTTTCCCTACAGGTGGTTTGGGTGTTGTTCACCATAGGATGTTTGTGAAAGCAAAGGGAAGAAGAGCTCCTTACCTGTCTGCTGGAGGAGAAAAACAGGCCTTTGGGTTCTCCACCCTCCGACGTGGTGTTGTGAAGGCAGGATTTTTGCTGGTGAAAGAAAACTCCCTTGTTCTTTTACTTCACAGTTTTGATTAGTGGGGGGCCGGGGAGGACAACTAAGCCTTTAGAGTTGTCATATAGACTGAGTAACTAGGGGCCTCGGTTTCCTCATCTGTAAAGTGTGTGTGGGGGGGCATGATGATTACTCATTCCCTTGTAGAGTGTTGGTAAAGATTAAATGATATACTGTAGGTAACATATGTACTAAAGACAGTCAGTAAACATTTTATTTTAATTTATTTATTTATTGGTTTTTTTCGGTTTTTTCGAGGTAGGGTTTCACTCTAGCTCAGGCTGACCTGGACTTCACTATGTAGTCTCAGGGTGGCCTCAAACTCATGGCAATACTCCTACCTCTGCCTCCCGAGTGCTGGGATTAAAGGCATGCGCGCCACCACGCCCGGCATTTTTAAAAAAAATTTTATCTATTTATTTATTTTTATTGACAACTTCCATGATTGTAAACAACATTTTTATTTATTTGTTTGTTTGTTTGTTTGTTTTGTTTTGTTTTGAGGTAGGGTCTCACTCTAGCCCAGGCTGACCTGGAACTCACTCTATAGTTTCAGGCTGGCCTCGAACTCACAGCGATCCTCCTACCTCTCTGCCTCCCCGAATGCTAGGATTAAAGACGTGTGCCACCACGCCCGGCACTAAACATTTTAATAATACTTTTTATAGTGCTTTCCCAGTTCACCCAGGGCTAGACACCTCATGTACCCTGGGAATGCTGTGAGTTTCTCATCTGATGAGTCCCTGTGAAAGGCAGAGCTTGGCTCTAGATCAGTAGACTGAGGAGGGTCTTAGGACGCTCTGAAGCCGAAGACTCCGTGAGTGGTTTGTTAGTGATTGCTGCCTTCTGCCCGGGCTTCTATAATTTGATCGCGCCTACTCTTTGCAGTATGTGAAGTGAGGGAGGGGACTTTCTGAGCGCCAGGACATGTCAACATAACTGTAACCTAGTAACCCCGTAGCCATCTGTGTTCAGGATTTAATGTCCTCTACAGAGAAGGGGGGAGGTGGATGGGTAGAAATAGACTTCCTCCTGTGGAAAGGGGAGCGTAATGTCTCTGAAAAGTACGAGCAGCCAACTTTGCCTGCATTTGCTCGAAGGTGGCATCTGCTAGGCACCTTTGCTCTGCTAGCTCAAGCACACTTGCTCTTGAGTCATTTTAAATTCCAGGTCTTGGTATACTTTTTATTTAGGAGTCTAGGGGAAAGGGCAAAACAAATGACCATGAGGAAAGAGCTTGTGATAAGTATTCCAAGTCCTCAGTGCCTAGCCTCACCAGCTCAGTTTCTCACTGCTCCTACACTAGTGCTTTTTTGTGACATTTACCCTCTGGTTCCAGCAGCAGTTTTAGAGACAGACATACCACATGCTTTTCAGCATCACATCTTGTCAAGAGCCTACCCACCGGTTTGTTAAATCCTTTCCAATTAAAAAAAAAAAGGGGGGGGCTGGAGAGACGGCTTAGTGGTTAAGCACTTGCCTGTGAAGCCTAAGGACCCCGGTTCGAGGCTCGTTTCCCTAGGACCCACGTTAGCCAGATGCACAAGGGGGCGCACGCGTCTGGAGTTCATTTGCAGTGGCTGGAAGCCCTGGCGTGCCCATTCTCATTCATTCTCTCTCTCTCTCTCTCTCTGCCTCTTTCTCTGTCTGTTGCTCTCAAATAAATAAATAAAAAATAAAGGAAAAAATGTTTAAAAGAAAAGAAAAAGTTGTACACTGAGGATATGCCAGGCTTGCAATTTCATATTTTGTGATACTATAATTTTCCCTAAAATTGGATGGAAAAAATTATTCCAATGCTTACGTCCTGCACAATTTTGTGATATTTAAATTACTGGTGGTTTGCATTTTTGAAGGCTGACTTTATATATATATATATAAAAAGGTTAGCTCATTCCCCATCAGCGCTATTCTAATTACAGAGTATAGCTAATCCCAAAAGATCTCCCATCTCTGTTCTTCCTTTGACATTCTTTCCCTTTCTTCTCAACTGGTAAGAAGGAAGATAGTAGCCTGGTGTGGTGGCGCACACCTTTAATCCCAGCACCCGGAGGCAGAGGTAGGAGGATCATGTGAGGTCAAGGCCACCCTGAGACTACATAGTGAATTCCAGGTCAGCCTGGGCCAGAGTGAGACCCTACCTCAAAAAACCAAAAAAAATAAAAATAATAATAATAATAATAATAATAAAATAAATAAATAAAAATAATAATAGTTTATTTATTTATTTATTTATTTATTTTGGTTTATTGAGGTGGGGACTCACTCTAGCCCAGGCTGACCTGGAATTAACTATGTAGTCTCAGGGTGGCCTTGAACTCACGACAATCCCCCTACCTCTGCCTCCCGAGTGCTGGGATTAAAGTCATGTGCCACCACACCCGGCAAAAATTTATTTTTTTAAAAACTTATTTATTTGAGAGAGAAAGATGGGGCAAGAGAGAGAGAGAGAATAGGCATGCCAGGGCCTTCAGCCATTACAAATGAACTCCAGATGCATTCGCCACCTTGTGCATCTGGCTTACATGGGTACCAGGGACTTGAACCTGGGTTCTTTGGCTTTCCAAGCAAGTGCCTTAACTGCTAAGTCATTTCTCTGGCCCTTATTTATAATTTTGCTTGCGTCTGTGTGAGTGTGTGTGTAAGGTTTTGTGTATGATGTGGTATGTGTGGTATGTGCACACACATGTGTCCTCGTGGTGGTCCACACGCTTGTTTGTGGCAGGGATCAGGGATTGTGGGATGAACCATACCATCACCCTTCTGCCTGGCCTTGTTTTGAAACTGGGTCTCCTTTTACTAATTTGGGAGCTTGTGGCTAGGAATGGGGGGTGTGAGCTTCGAAGATTCTTGGGGCTCTGTACCCTTGTGGGGTTACAGGTACGTGTGTGGCCATGTCCAGCTGTTTTATGTGGGATCTGGAGATTTGAACTCTGACAATCTCAGTCCTCCTCAGAGCCTGCCTCATGCTTTCTCAGGAAGCACACTTAACCACTGAGCCATCTCGCCAGGCCATCTTTATTTATAATTTTTTTTTATTGACAACTTCAATAATTGTAGACAATAAACCATGGTAATTCCCTCCCTCCCCCCAGTTTTCCCTTTGAAACTCCACTCTCCATCATATCCCTTCCCCCTCTCAATGTCTCTCTTTTACTTTGATGTCATCATCTTTTCCTCCTATTGTGATGGTCTAGTGTAGGTAGTGTCAGTTACGGTGAGGTCATGGATATCCAGACCTTTTTGTGTCTGGAGGATAGTTTTTTTAAAAAAATATTTTTATTTATTTATTAGAGAGAGAGAGAGGAGAGAGAAAGAGAGAGAATGGGCTTGCCAGGGCCTTCAGCCACTGCAAATGAATTCCAGATGCATGCGCCACTTTGTGCATCTGGCTTACATGGATCCTGGAGAATTGAACTGAGGTCCTTTGGCTTTGCAGGCAAATACCTTAACCACTAAGCCATCTCTCCAGGCTTGCCTTAGAGTTTATTTTTGTTTGTTTGTTTTTGTTTTTTTGTTTTTTTTCGAGGTAGGGTCTCACTCTAGCCCAGGCTGACCTGGAATTCACTCTGTAGTCTCAGGGTGCCCTTGAACTCACAGCAATCCTCCTACCTCTGCCTCCCGAGTGCTGGGATTAAAGGCATGTGCCACCATACCCAGCTGCCTTAGAGTTTTTGAGCCTGTAATTCCACTTGAGGCTCTAAGCCAAAACAGTAAATAATTTGGGCCATGTATTGGGTCTTTTGTGGTCACTCAGTTCTGACTGTGTAGGGCAAAAGTGACCATAGACAAAAAGAATAGGCATAATAGTGCTGTAATAAAACTTTTTAAAATGTATTTATTTATTTATTTGCAAGCAGAGAGAGAGAAAAGAGAGGCAGAGAGAGAGAGAATGAGAATGGGCACATCAGGGCCCCTAGCCACTGCAAACAAACTCCAGACGCATGTGCCCCTTGTGTGTCTGGCTTCCGTGGGTCTTGGAGAATTAAACCTGGGTCCTTTGGCTTCACAGGCAAATGCCTTAACCACTAAGCCATCTCTCCAGCATAAAACTTCTTTTTTTTTTTTTTTTTTTTGAGGCAGGATCTCACTCCAGTCCAGGCTGACCTGAAATTCACTGTTTCTCAGGCTGGCCTTGAACTCATGACAATTCTCCTACCTAAGCCTCAGGAATGATGGGGTTAAAGGCATGAGCCACTCTACCTGGTTTAATAAAACTTTATAGACATTGAAATTTGAATTTTATATAATTTTTGTATGCTACAATATTTTGTACTTTTGAATCTTTCAAAAAAAAAAAAAAAAAAGTACATGCCTTTAATCCCAGGACTCAGGAGGCAGAGGTAAGTGCTGAGTTCAAGGCCAGCCTGAGACTACCAGCCTGGCCTAGAGTGAGACCCTACCTCAAAAAACAAAACAAAACAAAAAAAGTCAACCTAGTCTTCACTTACAGGCCGTGTAAAAACAGGCCAGATTTAGAGTTTCTTGAGGTCCATACACATTAAGTGTGTGTGTGTGTGTGTGTGTGTGTGTATATATATATATATATATATATATATAATTTCAGTATTCACTAGTCTGGAAAAGGCTATAAGCTGATCTTGATAAATAGATGAATCTTTTACCATTGACTTTTCTTTTTTCTTTTTGGTTTTTCAAGGTAGGATCTTGCTCTAGCCCAGGCTGACCTGGAATCACTATGTAGTCTCAGGCTGGCCTCGAACTCACGTGATCCTCTTACCTCTGCCTCCCGAGTGCTGAGATTAAAGGTGTGCACCACCACACCAGGATACCATTGACTTTTGTTTGTTTGTTTTTTGAGATAGAGTCTCGCTCTAGCCCAGGCTGACCTGAAATTCATTATGTGAATTGGCCTTGAACTCACAGAGATCCTTCTTTTTACTTTTTTTTTTTTTTTTTTTTTTTGGTTTTTCATGGTAGGGTCTCACTCTGACCCAGTCTGACCTGAAATTCACTATGTAGTCAAACTCACTGCCATCCTCCTACCTCTGCCTCCCAAGTGCTGGGATTAAAAGATTGCACCACCATGCCTAGACCATTTACTTGTATTTTTATTTATTTGAGAGAGAGAGAAGCAGAGAGAGAGAGAGAGAAAGAGAGAGAATGGGCTTCCAGCCACTGCCAATGAACTCTGGACATATGCTCCACCTTGTGCATCTGGCTTACGTGGGTCCTGGGAATCAAACCTAGGTCCTTTGACTTTGCAGGCAAGTGCCTTAACCACTAAGACATCTCCCCAGCCCATTTACTTAAAAAAATATTTATTTGCAGGCACAGAGAGAGAATAAATATGGGTGCATCAGGGCCTCTAGCTGCTGCAAATGGACTCCAGGTGCATGTGCCACTTGTGTATCTGGCCTTACGTGGGTACTGGGGAGTAGAACCCTGTTTGTAATAGGCTTTGCAGGCAAGTACCTTAACTGCTGAGTCATCTCTTTAGCCTCTACTATTTACTTTTTTCTTTCTTCTTTTTTTTGAGGTAGAGTTTCATTGTAGTCCAGGCTGACCTGGAATTCACTATGTAGTCTCAGGGTGACCTTGAACTCATGGTGATCCTCCTACCTCTGCCTCCTGAGTGCTGGGATTAAAGGCATGCACCACCATGCCTGGCTTACTTTTTTTTAAAAAAATGTTTTATTTTTATGTATTTATTTGACAGAGAGAAAGGAGAGCGAGAGAGAGAGAAAGGGCACGCCAGAGCCTCCAGCCACTGTAAAGGAACTCCAGATGCATGTGCCACTTTGTGCATCTGGCTGACATGGGTCCTGGGGAATTGAACCTGGGTCCTTTGGCTTTGCAGGCAAACGTCTTAACCGCTAAGCCATCCCTCCAGCCCCTGGCTTACTTTTAACTCACTTTAAAATACATATGGTAACCCTACCTCGAAAAACCAAAAACATTTTAAATAAGTTAGCCAGGAACAACATATGTACCTGTAGTCTTTGTATTTGGGAGGCTGAGGGAGAGGGATTACTTGAGCCCAAGAGTTCAAGGCCAATGTTGCGGGAGCCCCATAGGAAGAGAGGACTAGTTGAAATGGTAAATTTACATTTTAATAAAAAAAAAAAAGATACAGATGAGGGAAAGTTTGTATACTTGTATTTAGATGATTAAAACATTTTAAAAATGTTTCAAGAAGAGAAATTCAGTGTGGTTCAGAATACACTGTAGAAGGAAAATTGTGCCTGCCTCCGAGTTGGCCCATGGTTTGTTCGTTCAGCTCTGCCCACAGATGCTGCCTGAAGGGAACTGTTGAGAGATCTGTTTCTCAGAGGAAAGCCCTGGCAGCAGGTGGCACCAGTCCTGGACCTAGAGAAAACAGCCTGGCGGTGGGGGAAGAAAGCAAACTTTTGTCACTTTCCTAAGCAGTTAATTTTTCTTTCCATGGTTCTGTTGTCATATTTAAAGTGGTCTTTACATAATAACAATGTGCTTAGCATGTCGGATTATTTTGTTTTAATTAAAACTTTTTTTGTTTTTTTTTGGAAAAAAATAAGCCACACAAAATGAAGCATTCAAACATACCAAGCTGATTGTGTTTGTACTGTGGAACAGTTAATGCAAAACACTTGAGGGAGCCTGGAAGTTTGGGTCTGTAGCTTTTGTCTGAGTTCTTGCCTTCTCTGGAAGGACAGACAGCACAGCGCGAATTGAATGTGTCCCTTAGCACGCCACCTACCCAGGTGGGCAGTGACTTCACCTCCAGGGGCATTTGGTAGGATCACATCAGGCTGGCTCAGTGTGCAGGGTCCAAGTGGGTGAGATTTCCTTCCATGTTCAGTTTGACTTTGGCACTCCCAACTGGCAAGGAGTGGACCAAGATGGCACTGGTTTTTGCCCTCTCTGTCAAGTCTTCTCCCAAGATGACAGTGCCTTAATGCCTTCTCCCTAGATTTCTTTTTCTTTCTTTCTTTCTTTTTTTTTTTTTTGAGGTAGTGTCTCACTGTAGTCCAGGCTGACCTGGAATAGTCTCAGGGTAGCCCTGAACTCACAGTGATCCTCCTACCTCTGCCTCCCCAGTGCTGGGATTAAAGGCGTGCGCCCCCACACCCAGCTTCATTTTAGTTTTTTAATTTTTTTTTTTTTTTTTTTTTGGTTTTTCGAGGTAGGGTCTCACTGTAGCCCAGGCTGACCTGGAATTCACTATGGAGACTCAGGGTGGCCTCGAACTCACGGCAATCCTCCTACCTCTGCCTCCCAGGTGCTGGGATTAAAGGCGTGCGCCACCACGCCCGGCTCTCTTTTTAAAAATATTTTATTTTTATTTATTTATGAGAGAGGGAGGAGAGGAAGAGAATGGGTATGCAAACGAACTTCAGACACACGCACCACCTCTTGCATCTGGTTTACGTGGGTCCTGGGGGATCGAAGCTGCGTCCTTTAGCTTCGTAGGCAAGTGTCTCAACCGCTAAGCCATCTCTCCAGCCCTAGGTTTCATTTTCTGAGTCACTGTCTATGTTCGGCCTGACCTGGGAAAGGAGAGAAACCATTTTGGGAAGTCTCAAGAGTGCTGTGCACCTGTCGCAAGTAGCCCCTTCTGGAAATGTGCCTTCTCCTCCCAGGGGGTCTCTTCCTCTCTCCTCTTTCTAGGTAGGCTTGGCCTGGCTTTGTAGCACTTTGAAGAGCAATGGAGCCGGGTGCTAGGCAGCAGCTTCACAGACAAGGGTTTAGGCTGCCTCCCAGGCAGAGATACCAACTCTCTCCCACGGACCCTCTGGAGGCTGCGCTTCTGCTCGGCCCAACTTCCAGTTTCCCCTGCCATGGATTTTAATCCCTGGCATCCGGCCAAAGCATTAAACTTTTATTGTTCAATTTGCCACAAGGGTGGGGCCCTGCTTCCAGTGGGCTGAGGAGGTTGTGGCAGCTTCCAAAACCCGAGTGTCACACCACATTAGCAACTGCAGGCTTTGAGGGCTGGATTCCTTTCAGCTTGGTTAGATTCTTGGTTAGAACCAGAAGAGTATATTCACACTCAAAGTTTTAAAGCCAGGAAATAGTAAAAAAAAAAAAAAAAAAAAAAAAACTTTAAAGATGATTTGTAACGGTCGTAGCTCTCGGCCTTTAGGGTAACCCTGCATGGCTTCTGTGGGTCACAGCAGATACATGGCTGTGCTGTTTCCTTGGTATCCTAAAGTTGCACAACATGGCAGCCGAGTAGCTCTTTTCTAGAATAGCAGGGATTGCTAACCAATCCCATCACAGTATGTAAATTACTTGCTGCTGTTCAATCTATAAAAATTCATCTTCAAAGAAAATTATTGGGCTGGTAAAAATATTTTTAATAATGACCACAGAAGCCATATTTGTTTTTCTTTGATGTTCTTCCGAAGAATCTTCTGGTTCTAATCAGTTTGTTCCCACATAAAATACAGTGGAAATCTACAATAATAAAATCCCTATTTCTCTGTCTATGGGGAAATAAACAGGATGAGGACTCTCTTTTTAAGGGGCTTTCCCCTCGCCGTTCCCCAGACTCAAAGCCTCTATTACTGGTGGGTGTTTTGGCCTCAGTTAAGGGCCTTCAATCCTTCCCTCCCTCCATGTTTTGCTCTTTCATTAAAGTGTTTCTGTTGTCTAATTATATCCTTTCAATCAAATTAGAGACTGCAGCATCTGGTGAGGGCCCTAACTGTTGCCATCTGCACCTCGTATATACAGGCCTTTTCAGCTGACAATCACTCAACTTCCAAATGGCAGGAAGAGATTTGGAAAAAGTTGAGTTGGAAGGGGGCGGTTCACGTCAAAAGAGCGTCTTCAAGGGCCGGGTGCAGTGTCCTGCCTACTGCGGGTGTGCATGGCGGTGCACAACCTCACTGGCCGGGCTCGCCAAAGATTCCTTAGCGCTTCTGGTGGCTGAAGGGTTTCTAATTGTCTCTGCTGAAATTACTGGACTCTGCTTTCCGTTAGGTTTGGAGGGGCCCCCGTCATAAGAACAAGCTTTTGTTATGTGACCACTGGTCAATGGATGTGATACTCTCTGTTCATTTGGCCATCTCTTCTGAGTCAGTGATTTCAACATCCCCTGGGGATGTTTTGCAATACTTGGAGGGATTTGGGGGCTGTCACATGGTGGGATGCTGTTCACTGTCTAGCAGGTAAAAGCCAGGCATGCTGCTAAACACTCTAGAAAGCACAAAATAGCACACTCCCTCCCAGGGAGACCATCTTCAAATGTGGTATGGAGGGTGAGAACACCCCCCAGCCTACTTGTATTAGTATTTTGGCGTGTGTGTGCATGTGTGTGTGTGAGTGTGTGTGTTTTGTGTTTGTGTATGTGCATACCATACCATGTATAAGCCAGAAGACAGCTTTGGATGTCAGTCCCGGCCTTCCACCTCATTTGAGGCAGGGTCTCTCATTGTTCATTTGCTCTATTCACTAAGTTAGTTTGGCCACAAGCTCCCAGCAGACTCTCAAGTCTCTGCCTCCCTTCTCACTGTAAGGCGCACTGTGCCCCACCATAGCAGCTGGCCTTTCATTTAGTTATTTATTTGAGAGAGAGATAAAAGGAGGGAGATAGATATATATAGAGAGAGAGAAGGAGGGAGAGAATGGGTGCACCAGGGCTTTGAGCCACTGTAAATGAACTCCAGACGCGTGTGCCACCTTGTGCATCTGGCTTATGTGGGTCCTGGGGAAATGAACCTGGGTCCTTTGGCTTCGCAGGCAAACGCCTTAAGCGCTAAGCCATCTCTCCAGCCCAGCATCTGGCTTCTATGTGGGTTCAGTTGACCTGAACTCAGGTACTCATGCTTGCATAGCAAGGGCTTTATCCACTGAGCAATCCCTCCAGCTCCTGTATTATTATTATTATTATTATTTTGTTTTTTCAAGGTAGGGTTTCACTCTACTCCAGGCTGACCTGGAATTCACTATGTAGTCTCAGGGTGGCCTCGAACTCACAGCAATCCTCCTACCCCTGCTTCCCAAGTGCTGGGATTAAAGGCGTGCGCCACCACGCCCGGCTCAGCCCCTGTATTATTAATTATCATCATTACCATCACACTTCCACTGTAATCTAAGAGCAGGAGCAGGAACTCTGGTGAACACCTTTTTTTTTTTTTTTTTTAACTTGTAAGTAGATTCTGGCTGGCATGATCAAGCATGCCTGTAATTCCAGCACTTGGGAAGCCAAGGCAATAGGATGAAGAGTTTGAAGCCAGCCTGGGTTACATAACAAGACCTGTCTCTCAAAAAAAAAAAAAAAAAAAAACAGTACTGGCTGGGCCTGATAGTATACCTGTACCTGGAATCCCATCACTTGGAGGGTGGCAGCAGGAGGATCAGAGTTCAAGGTCATCTTCAACTACACAGCAAGTTTGAGCTCAGCTTTGGTGGCATGATACCTTCTCTCAAAAAAAAAAAGAAATATTCAGCTGGGTGTGGTGGTGCATGCCTTTAACCCCGGCACTCAGGAGGCAGAGAGGTAGGAGGATTGCTGTGAGTTCGAGACCATCCTGAGACTACATAGCGAATTTCAGGTCAGTCTGAGCTAGAGTGAGACCCTGCCTCAGGGAAAAAAAATTCATTTTTCATTTCCACATCTAAGTTCCTCTAGGACTTTTATGGACAATGTTTCACACACTTAAATAAAGAGATCTGTTATTTATTGTTGGCTTTCTAGTTTCTCTTTAAGATTGCTAGATTAAAAACAATGACAACAACAAAAAGATTGCTAGATTAGGGCTGGGCGTGGTGGCGAACACCTTTTTTTCCCAGCACTCAGGAGGCTGAGGTAGGAGGATCGCTGTGAGTTCTAGGCCAGTCTGAGACTACATAGTGAATTACAGGTCAGCCTGGGTTAGAGCGAGACCCTACCTCAAAAAAACAAAAATAAAATAAATAAAAAAAGATTGCGGGCTGGAGAGATGGCTTAGTGGTTAAGCGCTTGCCTATGAAGCCTAAGGACCCCAGTTCGAGGCTCAATTCTCCAGGACCCACGTTAGCCAGATGCACAAGGGGCGCACACGTCTGGAGTTTGTTTGCAGCGGCTGGAGGCCCTGGCACGCCCATTCTCTCTCTCTCTCTGCTTCTTTCTCTCTCTGTCTGTCACTCTCAAATAAATAAATAAATAAATAAATAAATAAATAAATAAATGAATATGGCTAGGTTACATATAGGACGCCCAATTATATTTGAATTTCCGATAAACACAAAATAACTGAGCACCTTAGACTTTCATTTACTAAATCTTGCAACCCTACCTAAGCTAGGTCCGTGACATACAAGACTGTCAGTGCTGGACAATCAAGGTTATTCTGCTGGCAAGGCTCTGCCGCTCTTGCTCTCTCTGGGTAGCTGGAGTGGCAGCAGCATGGGTTTTCCTGCCTGTTATAAATCAATACTGCTGAGCCCATCCTTCTGCCCTAACCCTATCCTTGGCCTGGCCTGAACTTTTGAAACATCTCTCAAGGTTTTTTTGTTTTTGTTTTGTTTTTTTGAGGTAGGGTCTCACTCTGGCCCAGGCTGACCTGGAATTCACTATGGAGTCTCAGGGTGGCCTCGAACTCGCGGTGATCCTCCTACCTCTGCCTCCCGAGTGCTGGGATTAAAGGCGTGCGCCACCACGCCCGGCAGGTATTTCTTGTCAGTCCCGTGTCAGCCAGAGGAAGCCAAGAAGCCTGGAGCCTGGCTTCCAGGGAGCATGGACCAGCTTCCCAAGACTCCGTTGCTGGCTAACTTTCTGGCCCTCTGACAGTAAAAATAGGTCACAAGCAGTGCTGATAAATAAAACTTGTCCCGAAGCTCGATTCTGTCAGCTTATTTGATCTCTTTTCAGTCTGATTTGAGAGCTTTAGACAGCGCAGAATAGAGTTGCTAGGGGCTGAGGATTTGCTCAGTGGTAGAGGACTTGCCGGACATGCGTGAGGTCATGGTTCAGTCCCCAGTGATGCCAAGGAAAGGAGAGAAAGCGGATTGCTTGAGTGACGGGCGAGGCAAGGTGTGTAGATGTGAACCAGTTACCTCCTGCTTAAAACAAACTCAGAATATAAAACCATATATTCAGTAGGGAATAGTACTTCCTCCACAAGCAGGAAGGCCTGAGTTCAGTCCCCAGCACCTGCATTTAAAGTAGGTGTGCCCATTCATGCTTAGCTGGGCGTGGTGGCGCACGCCTTTAATCCCAGCACTCTGAGACTACAGAGTGAATTCCAGGTCAGCCTGGGCTAGAGTGAGACCCTACCCCAAAAAACCAAAACAATGACATCAAAATAAAAGAGAGACGGGGAGGGGATATGATGGAGAGTGGAATTTCAAAGGGGAAAGTGGGGGGAGGGAGAGTATTATTATGGGATATTTTTCTTTTTTAAAAAAATTTTTATTGAATTTTTATGTATTCATTTGAGAGAGACAGACAGAAAGAGGCAGATAGATAGAGAGAATGGGCGCTCCAGGGCCTCCAGCCACTGCAAACGAACTCCAGACACGTGCGCCCCCTTGTGCATCTGGCTAACGTGGGTCCTGGGGAATTGAGCCTCAAACCAGGGTCCTTAGGCTTCACAGGCAAGCGCTTAACCGCTAAGCCATCTCTCCAGCCCATCATTTGATATTTTTTATAATCATGGAAGATGTTAATAAAAATTGAGAAAAAAAATAAAGCAGAGGGCTGGAGAGATGGCTCTGCAGTTAAGGTGCTTGCTTGCAAAGCCTAAGGACCTGAGTTTGATCCTCCAGTACCCACATTAAGCCAGATACATTGGTGCATGCATTTGGAGTTTATTTGCAGTGGCGGGAAGTCTTGGCACATCCATACTCACTCCCTCTGTCTGTTTCTCTCTCTGTCTCTCTCAAACAAATAAAACTTAAAAAAAAAAAGGTGTGTGTGTGTGGTGTGATTGTATGTGTGACACGTGCATGTACATGTGTGTGCAGAGCGGAATGCTGGGTGACCACCTCTACGGCTCTTCCACGTGGTTTCCTTGAGATGGGAGTCTCTCACTGAACCTAGAGCTGCTGTTTTGTTGGTCAGTCTGGCAGAAAACCTTGGCAATTCTCCTGGCTCTACCCCACCCTCAGACTTGGGTATCTGACCATGCATGGGCACACCTACTTTATTTATTTATTTATTTATTTATTTTGGTTTTTCAAGGTAGGGTCTCACTCTAGCCCAGGCTGACTTGGAATTCACTATGGAGTCTCAGGGTGGCCTCGAACTCACAGCGATCCTCCTACCTCTGCCTCCGCAGTGCTAGGATTAAAGGTGTGAGCCACAATGCCTGGCACATAAACACATTTATTAAAAAATAATTTTATTTTTATTTATTTATTTATTTGTAAACAAGAGGGAGAGAGAGGGAAAGAGAGAATGGGCACACCAAGGCCTCCAGCCACTGCAAATGAACTCTAGACGTGTGCACCCCCTTGTGCATCTGACTAACATGGGTCCTGGGGAATCGAACCAAGGTCCTTTGGCTTTGCAGGCAAATGTTTTAACTGCTAAGCCATCCCTCCAGCCCCACAAATAACATTTTTGAAAAAAATTTTTAAAAAGGGGCTTCTGGGCTGGGCATGGTAGCACACACCTTTAATCCTAGCACTCGGGAGGCAGAGGTAGGAGGATGGCCGTGAGTTCGAGGCCACCCTGAGACTACAGAGTGAATTCCAGGCCAGCCTGGGCTAGAGTGAGACGCTACCTCGAGAAAGGGGGAGGCTTCCGTATTTGCTCCATTACAAGTGGCTCCTCCGTTCTTCCCTCCTTTCTTGACAGGGTCTTATTATGTAGCCTGGTCTGACCTCCAACTGGCCGTGAGCCAAGGATGAGCTCTTTCTTTCTTTGCTGATTTACATTTTGTTGCATGTGTATATGTGTAGTATATGTACAGATGTGTGCACACAACGTGGAGGCCAGAGGACCGCCTCTGTCCCTCATCCACTTGTTTCCTTGAGGTGGAGTCTCTCACTGATGCTGGAGCTGCCGTTTTCAGTCAGACTGGCTGACCAGTTGGGCGTGGCAGATCTCTGGTCCTCACTCCCCACAGGACTGGGATTACAGGTGTGCATGCCCGTGCCCGGCTGTTTCTGTGGGTGGTGGGGAATTGAACTCAGGGCCCATCAAGCCCTCTCAGGACCCCATGCCTGTATGCAAAGTGCTCTTACCTGCTGAGCTACCTTCAAGCCCCAGGGAACTTCTGATCCTCCTGCCTCCACCTCTGAGCGCTGGGATTACAGGCATGGGATACCACGTCTGACTTATGCTCAGGGATTCACGTGCCCTAGGCAGGTATTCTACAACTAAGCTATGGCCCCAGCTCTATTTTGTTTATTTATTTTGTGTGTGTGTGTGTGCGTGCGTTTTATTTTATTTTTATTTATTAGAGAATGGGTGCACCAGGGCCTCTAGCCACTGCAAATGAACTCCAGATGCATGTACCACCAAGTGCATTTGGCTTATGTGTGTTCTGGGGAATCAAACCTGGGTGCTTAGTCTTCATAGACAAGTGCCTTAAGCCCCTAGCCATCTCTCCAGCCCTTTTGTTTATTTATTTATTTTTATAAATAATTTTTGTTTATTGTTATTTATTTGAGAGGACAGACAGAGAAAGAGGTAGATAGAGAGAATGAGCCTCCAGCCACTGTAGACGAACTCCAAATGCATGCACCCCCTTGTGCATCTGGCTAATGTGGGTCCTGGGGAATCAAGCTTCAAACTGGGGTCCTTAGGCTTCACAGGCAAGCACTTAACCGCTAAGCCATCTCTCCAGCCCATTATTTATTTACTTTTTTATTGACAACTTCCATAATTCCCTCTCTCCCCCCACTTTCCCCTTTGCAACTCCACTCTTTGTCATACTCTTCCCCCCCTCTTTCAGTCTCTCTTTTATTTTGATGTCATCATCTTTTCCTCCTATTATGATGGTCTTGTGTAGGTAGTGTCAGGCGCTGTGAGGTCATAGATATCCAGGCCATTTTGTGTCTGGAGGATGTTTGTTTATTTTTGAGAGAAAAAATCATACTGTATATATGAAGCTGGCCTCATATTTGTGATCCTCCTGTCTTTGCTTCCCAAGAGCTGAGATGACAGACCTGTGCCCCCAAGGCTTAACTGGGTTTCCTTTAATTCGTGGTCCCTGGTTTCAGTGCCAAGTATTTAGCTTTCAGATACGTATTTGCCCATTTACCTTATTTAACAAACCTTTGCCAGCCCTCTCTGTGTGATCTATAGCCACTGAGAATCCAAAGATGAGCTGTTTGGGGCTGAGGGTGGAGTTCAGTGGAAGGGTGTGTGTTTAGTAGTGCAGGGGGCTCAGAAATGCAGCTCAGTGGTAGAGTGTTCTTTTGTGTGTTTCTTGGCGGGGACGGTAGGAGGTGTTGAGACAGCTGGACATCGAGCGGAGGCTTGCCTTGAACCCACTATGTAGCTGAGGATGACCTTGAGTTCCTGATCCCAGGGACCAGGATTATAGGCAGGAGCCACCATGTCCTGCTTGTTTTTTGTTTTTGTTTTCAAGCTAAGGTCTCACCCTAGCCCAGGCTGGCCTTGAACTCATGGTGATCTTCCTACTGCTGCCTCCTGACTGTTGGAATTAAAGGCATGTGCCACCAGGCATGGCAGGGATTAGTTTTATTTATTTATTTATTTTCAAAGTAGCATTTTGCTCTAGCCCAGGCTGACCTGGAATTCACTATGTAGTCTCAATTTTTTTTTTTTCTGTTTGTTTGTTTTTGGTGAACCAATGAGTTTATTGGGGTTACTTACAAAGCAGGGTAAGGGGCTGATTACAGGAGCAATGGATGACTCCGAGGAAGCTGTATCACCAAAAAAACGTCAGCCTGGGTGACAACTCTCAGCGGCATGTCTGGAGCACCTTGCACAGCCTGCAGCAAGCCCCGCTGGCCAAGGTCTTGAGCACACGACATGACTTTCAGCACGGTCTGAGTCTCCCATGGCAGTTTTTTTTTTTTTTTTTTTTTTTTTTTTTTGGTTTTTCGAGGTAGGGTCTCACTCTAGCTCAGGCTGACCTGGAATTCACTCTGTAGTCTCAGGGTGGCCTTGAACTCTCAGCGATCCTCCTACCTCTGCCTCCCGAGTGCTGGGATTAAAGGCGTTGCGCCACCACGCCCGGCGGCAGTTTTTTTTTTAATATTTAAATATTTTTATTTATTTATTTGAGAGCGACAGACAGAGAGAGAGAGAGAATGAATGGGCGCGCCAGGGCCTCCAGCCACTGCAAACAAACTCCAGACGCGTGCGCCCCCTTGTGCATCTGGCTAACGTGGGTCCTGGGGAATTGAGCCTCGAACCGGGGTCCTTAGGCTTCACAGGCAAGCGCTTAACTGCTAAGCCATCTCTCCAGCCCTCCCATGGCAGTTTTTGAGACAAGGTCTCACACTGCAGCACAGGTTGGCCTCAAACTAGCTAAAGTTAGTGCTAGGATTACAAGCATGAAGCCCAGTGGCAGAACGTTGCCTTACATATTGGTGTTACATTAACTTTTCTGGGAACATCTCTTCTCATCCCAGATGATGCACCAGTGACCGACCCCAGGACTAGTTTCATCCAAGTCCAGCTTGGTGAGCCACTGAGTTTTTTTTTTTTTTTTTGACGGGGGGGGGGGAGGGCTTACCTACATAAGTGTGGGTAACCTCAAAAGAGCTGCATTGCAGAAGAGTCCCATCCTAGCATAGGTGACAATATCCCAAAAGCTACACAGATGGAATTCCTCCTCCAGTTAGCCTTCCACTTCCTATATAGTCCTGAACCTCCCCAAACCCGGTGCTGCTGGGGCAGAATACTGGGGCACAGTTAAATGCAGCTCCATTTATGAGGGAAGAGGCCTCACCTTGTGAGGGTCTCGTAGGCAATCATGGCCGCTCTTGATTAAATGGTCACAGCTATTTCGTGCTAAGTGGACAGTGTTCCCCAACAGTGACATAGCCTGTGTTGGACAAATGAGTCCACTCCAGATATTTATTTATAAGTAGCCCATCCAATCTTGACATCAAGATGGGTTTGGTGGTGCATGCCTTTAATTCCAGCACTCGGGAGGCAGAGGTAGGAGGATCATTGTGAGTTCAAGGCCAGCCTGAGACTACATAGTGAATTGTAGGTCAGCCTGGGCTAGAGTAGAGACCCTACCTGAAAAAAACAAAAATAATCTTTAGAAAAAAATTTTTTAATTTGTTCGTAAGCACAGAGAGAGAGAGGAGACAGAGTGGGTGCATCAGGGTCTCCAGCACTGCAAAGGAACTCCAGATGCTTGCAACACTTTGTGCATCTGGCTTTATGTGGGTACTGGGGAATTGAACCCAGGTGGCTAGACTTTGCAGGCAAGTGCTTTAACCACTGAGCCATCCTTTCAGCCCTCCGAAAAACAATCTTGAAATCAAGTTTCACACAAAAATGTTTCATGGGCTGGAGAGATGGCTTAAAGGTTATGAAGCTTACCTGCAAAGCCAAAGGACCCAAGTTCGATTCCCCAGGCCCTATGTAAGCTAGATTCACAAGATGGTACATGCATGTGGGGTTCGTTAGCAGCAGCTGGAGGCCCTGGTGCACCTATTCATTCTCTCTCTCTCTCTTTCTTCCCCTCCCACATGGGATAGCTTAGAGCTCCAAACCTAGCTTTCTGACGGACAAATGAAGAACTGCTGAAGGCTGGGTCTAGAACAAATCACTCTACACTTCTGAAACGCGTTCCAGGGTGTTTGCCGCTGTAGAGCTTATTAGAGAACTGTAACTGTGCTCTGCCTAGCCAGACGTGGTGGCACACACCTTTAATTCCAGCACTCTGGAGGCAGAGGTAGGTAGGTCACCATGAGTTCGAAGCCATCCTGAGACTACATAGTGAATTCCAGGTCAGCCTGGACTAGAGTTAGACCCTACCTCGAAAAACCAAAAAAAAAAAAAAAAAGGATGGATGAGCCCAATAAACTTAGCCATCTTAACCACAAACAATTGTTGCCCACTCTCGCTTTCTAGGTCAGCTTGGGCTAGAGTGAAACCCTACCTCGAAACACAAACGAACACCACACACACGCACACGCGCACACACACACACACACACACACACACAAAAGAAGCGTCTGTCTGTCTGCGAGTTTCTCACTTTTTTTTTTAAGTATGTATGTATTTTAATATTCTTTTAAAATTTTTATTTATTTATTTGACAGAGAAAGAGAGAGAGAAAGAGAGAGAATGGGCGCGCCAGGGCCTCCAGCCACTGTAAACGAACTCCAGATGCGTACACCCCCTTGTGCATCTGGCTAACATGGGTCCTGGAGATTTGAACCTGGGTCCTTTGACTTTGCAGGCAAATGCCTAAACTGCCAAGCCATCCCTCCAACCCTAAAAATATATTATTTATTTATTTATTTATTTAAGAGAGAGAAAGAGGTAGAGAGAGAGAGAGAATGGGCGTGGCAGGGCCTCCAGGCACTGCAAACAAACTCCTTGCGCCTCCTTGTGCATCTGGCTTACATGTGTCCTGGGAAATCAAAGTGGGGTCTTTTGGCTTTGCAGGCAAATATCTTAACCCATTAAGCCATCTTCGCCAGCCCCCTTATTTGAAATTTTATTTAACAACTAATAACATGTCTTCTCTGGAATGTTTTCATGGGTTTCTGAATTTAAACCTCTGCCTCTGTGCTTACTGTAGATTCAGGTTTTTTTTTTTTTTTTTTGGAATGGCCTTTTAAGTAATTTGATATTTCTTGTCTCAGTAGAATAAGTTGGAGATACAAATAGAAGACCTCAAGTACCTTTCAGAAGCATAAATTCTTAGGCCAGGATTAGTGGTTTATGCCTTTAATCTTAGCATTCAGAAGACCTAAGGTAGGAGGATCAGTGAGAGTTTGAGGCCATCCTAGGCTACATCCTGAGCTTCAGGTCAGCCAGGGCTACAAACTGAAACCCTCTCTCAAAAAAGCAAAAACCAAAGTATAAATACTTTTGTTGACATAATTTTTGGAGCTGGGCATGGTGGCGCACGCATTTAATCCCAGCACTCAGGAGGCATCTAGATAACGTGGGTCCTGGGGAATCGAGCCTCGAACCGGGGTCCTTAGGCTTCACAGGCAAGCACTTAACCGCTAAGCCATGTCTCCAGCCCTTGACTGGGTTTTTATGAACCTGTCTCCCCTGTTAGCATGAGAACGTCACCAGTACAGGGTCTTTATTCATAGTTGTGGTCCCAGCTGTGAATAGTGCCAGCGACCTGCTAAGTACTGGTTAAATAAGTGTTTGTTGAATTAATTAGTGAATAATATCCTAGGTTGCTGTCACTCATTCTCTTTCAGTGAAAGTGTAACTTTTCCTGATTGTTGTTTGAACCACTCCTTGCTTATCTAGCTGTAGAAAACAAGAGAGGCGGGGTCCTTATTATCTCGTACACACCCTGGTGTTCTGGTGACAAAGATGTGAAGATATCTAAACCCAAAACACTCTAGTTTGTTTTTCTTGCTTTTCCCCACCTTTGATATGCACGGAACAAGTCTAGTCAAATAAATAAGTAGGGCTGGAGAGATGGCCCAGGTTCAATTCTCCAGGACCCACGTAAGCCAGATGCACAAGGTGACGCATGTGTCTGGAGTTCATTTGCAGCAGCTAGAGGCCCTGGTGCCCCCTCTCAATCTTTCTCTCTCTGCCTCTTCCTCTCTCTCAAATAAATATAAAATATAAAGATAAATTAATATAAAAATAAATAAATAAAACCATGCCTTTAATCCCAGCACTCAGAGGCAGATAGGATGCTCGCTGTGAATTCAAGGCCACCCTGAGACTACATAGTGAATTCCAGGTCAGCCTGGACTACAGCAAGACCCTACTTCAGAAAAAGATAATAATGGGGCTGGGAAGATGACTTAGTGATTAAGACACTTGCCTGCGAAGCCTAAGGACCCATGTTAATTCCAGATCCCACGTAAACCAAGTGCACAATATGACACAAGTGTGCACAAGATGGTGCACACATCTGGAGTTTAATTACTGTGGCTAGAAACCCTGGCATGCCAATTCTCATTCTCTTTCTCTGATTGAAAAAAAAAAATTTTTTTTTTTTAAAAAGAAAGATAAAGAAACATAAGTTCTCAAGTCCCGTTCTAGATCAGGTTTGGAACAGAGCTCTAGTGTTGTCATACCATACTCATATTAACAAATATAGTTGTCTCTTTTTATCCATGGGCTATGTGTTCCATGACTCTGAGGGTACCAAAATCTGTGGATGCTTAAGTTTTTTAAGAGTTCATTATATAATGAATATTTTCTTTCTTTTTCTTGAGGTGGAGTCTCACTCTAACCCAGGCTGATCTGGAACTCCTTGTGTGTTTTTCCAGGCTGGCCTCAGACTCATGGTGATCCTCCTGCCACTGCCTCCCATGCACGAGGACTAAAGGCGTGCGCCACCACACCTGGCTCTATAATGTATTTTGATCGTATTCTCCGTTACTTTATCTTGTCCCCTTCTCCACTCCTGGTGAACTTCTGCCAAACTGTCCCCTCCACTTCCACGTTCTTCGTTTTGTTTTGTGACCCACTGAATTCACTTAGTGTTGCTTGTATGCGCATGAGAGGAAGGCCAAATTCTCATTTTACGTATGATCTACATGTATCCTTCCACCTATTTCAAACCACCTCCAGGTTACTCTAGCACCTAGTACCATGAAAATGCTATGTAAATAGTTTTACACTGTATTGCTTAGGGAATCATGATTAGGAAAATGTTTATATATGTCCAGTAAAAGTGTATTTTTCTTTTCCTGAATGTATTCATTCCAGAGTGGGTTGAATCAGTAGATGTGGAACCTGTGGATACCAAAGGCTTGAGCGTATATCCCTAGTGATAAATGCTGTTGAACAGGCAGAGAAAGGGCAGAAGAGGAGGACTAGACCTGATGGGAAGAGTTTTCTCAGCAGATAGCGTGTGTTCTGCAATGGGAAGTATTAGAAGAACATTTCAGGCAGGAAGTAGCGTGTTGTGTTCACAGAATTGAAAGCAGACCAGTGTGGCTTGACCACAGAGTGACTAAGGAGAGAGCGGAGGTGCTGTGGGAGGGAGAGCGAAGGCTACCAAGAGATTCATTACAGACACTGGTGGAGAGCTTGGGTTGTGTTCCGCGAGCCTTCATTCTCCTGGAATGTGTGTGTGTGTGTGTACGCGCATGTGTACACGTGTCGAGGGTCAGTGAACCACCTCGGGGTGTTTGGACTCTTTCCACCTTCTCCCCTAACTTACTTTCTTTCTTCCTTTCTTTTTTTTTTTTTTAATTTTTTTTTTTATTTTATTTGAGAGCGACAGACAGAGAGAGAGAGAGAGAGAGAGAGAGAGAGAGAGAGAATGGGCACGCCAGGGCCTCCAGCCACTGCAAACGAACTCCAGATGCATGCGCACCCTTGTGCATCTGGCTAACGTGGGTCTGGGGAATCAAGCCTAGAACCGGGTTCCTTAGGCTTCACAGGCAAGCGTGTAACCGCTAAGCCATCTCTCCAGCCCTCTTCCTTTCTTTCTTTTAACATATTTATTTATTTATTTATTTGTAAACAGAGAGGTGGGAGGAAAGAGGCAGGGAGAGAATGGACACGCCAGGACCTCTAGCTGCTGCAGACTAACTCCAGATGCATGCAACCCTTTTGTGCATCTGGTTTTACATGGGTACTGGGGACTCAAACTTGGGTCATTGGGTTTTTTTTTTATTAAAATTTTTTTTGTTCATTTTTATTTATTTATTTGAGAGCGACAGACAGAAAGAGGCAGAGAGAGAGGGAGAGAGAGAGAGAATGGGCACGCCAGGGTCTCCAGCCACTGCAAACGAACTCCAGATGCATGCGCCCCCTTGTGCATCTGGCTAACATGGGTCCTGGGGAATTGAGCCTCGAACCGGGGTCCTTAGGCTTCACAGGCAAGCGCTTAACCGCTAAGCCATCTCTCCAGCCCAAACTTGGGTCATTGGGTTTTGAAGGCAGGCGTGCCTTAACCTCTGAGCCATCACTCTGGCCCTATTTTTGAACTTTATTTATTTGAGAGCAAGAAAGAGGCACGCAGGGGTGGGGGAGGGAGAGAATAGGTGCACCAGGGCCTCTAGCCATTGCAAACAAACTCCAGACGTATGTGCCACTTTGCGCATCTGGCTTTTCATGGGTCCTGGCAAGTAAAACCTGGGTCTTTTGTCTTTGCGGGCAAGCGATTTAACTGCTAAGCCATCTCTCCAGCCCTCTAGCACTATTTTAATTAATTAATTAATTAATTAATTAATTTTGGTTTTCCGAGACAGGGTCTTGCTCTAGCCCAGAGTGACCTGGAATTTACTATGTGGTCTCAGGGTGGCCTCAAACTCACAGCAATCCTCCTGCCTCTGCCTCCAGAGTGCTGGGATTAAAGGCGTGCGCCACCATGCCCAGCTTCCATTTGCTTTTTTTTTTTTTTTTTTAAATTTTTTGTTTGTTTATTTATTTATTTGAGAGCAACAGAGAGAAGGAGGGAGAGAGAGAGAGAGAGAGGGAGGGAGAGAGAATGGGCGCGCCAGATCTTCCAGCCTCTGTAAACGAACTCCAGATGCGTGCGCCCCCTTGTGCATCTGGCTAACGTGGGTCCTGGGGAATTGAGCCTCGAACCGGGGTCCTTAGGCTTCACAGGCAAGTGCTTAACCGCTAAGCCATCTCTCCAGCCCCCATTTGCTTTTTGAGACAGGGTTTCCCTTACTGTTTTTATTGCTGTATATGTGCCAGTCTAGCTAACCTGCAAACTTCCAGATTCTCTTGGCTCCACCTCCTGTTGCCTTAGGTGTGTTGGGCTCATAGATGAGACATCAGGCTTCACATGGGTTCTGGGGAATTGAACTCAGGCGAGCAGGCTTGCAAGCAAGTGCCTTCAACCACGGAGCTGTCTCCCCAGCCCCTCTCCTGGGATCCTTGAGTTCTATATGGAGAATGGATTGTAGAACCCAAGAGGAAACTGAGGCCTAAATTGCTCCCCTAGTGATAGTGGGATTAAGTGATGGCACTGAAGATGGAGGGGGAAAGGCGTTTCAGGGCAAATGACTGAGAAAGTCAACAGGTTTGCTGATGAGTGGCAGGGGGAGGGGGTGGAAGAATAAATAAGGTTCACACTGTTGGTGTTCTGTTTGACATCGTGTGGAATGTGGTCAAGTGCCCCAGTTGCTTTCTGTGTAGAGAATAATAAGGGTGCTTTTCTCCTGGATTGGTGGTAACTTGGCATTACAAAGCTCTTAGAGCTTGGCACAGAGTAAGTAAGACACTATGTAGATACTAGAACTGATGTGGGTGGTGGTGATGTGTCCAAGGTCCCACAGCTGGTCAGCAGCAAGTCCAGGACAAGAAGCCACGGCTGAAGCCTTTTGGCTTAGTGGGGTGCTATGCCGAGCAATCTCCTGTAAACTTCCTTTGAGCTTTACTTCTGTAGATCCTGGATAAAATGTTGTCATGATACGTGAGGAGTTGCATATGAACACTTCACCACACATGATAAATTGCTAAGTTTTCTGTGTAGCCTAGAATTCCCAGATTATTTTGGCTATCCATAAAATAGTACCGTTCCAGACAAAACACAGTTCCCAGCTGGAGGGAGGAAGGTGGTATTGGAAATGAGATGTTCTGTGGGTAGTTTTAAATATTGAACTACATGAGGCTGTGCTCATGTTGTCCGCGTGTCTGTTAGGCTTGAGTGGGCACGTGCACTTTCCAGCCGGAGACAACATTAAAAGTCCTTAGTGCCGGAAGTTAGAGGTCGCTGCAGCGTGCTGGGAGAAGAAAAGAAAAAAGGCTAAGAGTGTTGGCATACCTCCCCCAGCCTGTCAGGGTTCTGGGGATACATCTTAAAGAAGTGTTTGAAGTACTTCTCTCTGTCAGTTTCAACTAGGCTAATTTAAAAAATTACTCTTTGTACTGTGCCTTTCTCATGAACCTCTGTGAGTTTAATGCATACAATATGTGGGGAAAGCCTGTCAGCTTTGATTCCCACCCCCCCACCCCCAGTCTGAGGAGCAGATCATTAGAAGTGCAAGGCTGCACCTGCGAGGATTCGTCGCTTCACGAATTGGGACCCCCGAGACCACCATCAGTGCACCCTTATAGGAGAGAAACTCGGGACGAGGTGGCAGAAGATGCCACGCACCCCGTGCCCTTGCCCTCCGGTTCCGTTGCACCTCTCTCTGTATCAGGCGGCACGGGGAGGGCTGTTCCTCATTACCAGGGAATGTGACTCATTCCCAGATTCGTATGATTGAGATTCCAAAGCACTGCTGTATCCGATGGTCTTATTAAATCCAAGTGTCAGTGCAGCCTTTCAGACTGTAGGAGAGAGCTCAGTTACAGCTGGTGACCTGGTTCTAGTTACCACACAGAGATGCTGGCAAGAGCAGCAATCCCCCTCCGAGTCCCCAGAATCCCGTACACATGGCTAGTACCAACGGTTTCTAGACTGGGGGGGCGGGTTGGTTCCTGGTTCCCTTCATGGGCTTCAAGAACATTTCAGCTCCATGTTTATATCCTGAGCGGGATCTGCATAACGTCCTAGTGCCCCAGCCAGATGGTGCCGAGTACTTGCAGGATATCTCGGTTCACTCAGTCCAGCCCTGCTAGTTGCAGAGTGCTCTGGATCTAGCAAGACACTGTCCACTCCTAACTTGGTCCAAACAAAACAAAACATCCACCAGAGTGGGAGGAGACTCTAAAGTTGCCAGAAAATTAGTAAGCTGTCTTTTCTTTCTCCTAGAGTGTTTCACAGCCAATGGTGCAGACTATAGGGGAACACAGAACTGGACGGCACTGCAAGGCGGGAAGCCATGTCTGTTCTGGAACGAGACTTTCCAGCATCCGTACAACACTGTGAAATACCCCAACGGGGAGGGTGGCCTGGGAGAGCATAACTATTGCAGGTAAGGTGGGGTGTCCGCAGTACTTCACATCTCTCTGGCCTCGTCCAGCTTTTTCCGCTTCTGCTCACAACAAGGGAAAGCTTTCTTGTTTCCTGTTCATCTCAGACCTTCTTGTCACAGCTTGAAAGTCTTTCACAAGCCGGGCATGGTGGCTCGAAGCTATCATCCCAGCACTTGGGATGCCGAGGCAGGTGAATCTCCATGAGTTCAAAGCCACATAGTGAATTTAGGACAGCCTTGGCTATAGAGTAAGATACTGTCTCAAAAAAAAAAAAAAAAAAAGTTTCTCATACACACACTGCCTTTTTCATCTTATTTGCTTTGATACTGGCTTCCAACATACCACCAGTTTGCCCCATCACTTATATCTATCTCTCACTTTAAAAACAATATTCTAAGTTATTTATTTCCAAGCAGAGAGAGAGAGAGAGAGAGAGAGAGAACGAGAACATGTGCCAGGGCCTCTAGCCGTTACAAACAACCTCCAGATGCATGCACCACTTTGTGCCTCGGGTTTTATGTGGGTGCTGGGGAACTGAACCTGGGTTGGCAGGCTTTGTAAGCAAGTGCCTTTAACTGCTAAGCCATCTCCCCAGCCCTCACTTATGTCTTTTTTGTTTTTATTTATTTGACAGAGAGAGAGAGAGAGAATATGGGCACGCCAGGGCCTCCAGCCACTGCAAATGAACTCCAGATGCATGCATCCCTTTGTGCATCTGGCTAACGTGGGTCCTGGGGAATAGAACCTAGGTCCTTTGGCTTTGCAGACAAATGCCTTAACCACTAAACCATCCCTCCAGCCCTCTTTGGGAGGATTTTTTCAGAAGGCCCTCTCACCAATGGACAGTGCCCAGTCAGCAAAGCTGCTGAGGATGTATCCAAACCACCCGGGACCCAAGCCGCTCCCTGCTGCTCAGCAAAGCAAGCTAGTTGTCCGCACACACTGTGCCTCCAACCAGCCCAAGATACCCTTGGGAGCAGCTCCATCATTCAGACTTGTGATATTAATCTCATTTTAATGGATTAAGATATTGCTTTTGCTTTTTCACATCCTGTCTGATCCTGATCCTAGAGAGGCTCTTGGTTGGGTGCTATTACAGTCAGGTTCGCATTGCTGGTAGAAACCACCCAACCAAGAGCAGCTTGTGGGAAAAAGAGGTTTGTTTTGGCTTACAGGCTTGAGGGGAAGCTCCACGATGGCAGGGAAAAACGATGGCATGAGCAGAGAGTGGACATCACCCCCCAGCCCACATAAGGTGGACAATAGCAACAGGAGAGGAGAGTATGCCAGTCACTGGCACGGGGACACTGGCTATAACACCCATAAGCCCGCCCCCAACAATACACCACCTCCATGAGGTGTTAATTTCCAGTTGCCAGCAGCTGGGGAACCTAGCATCCAGCACACCTAAGCTTGTGGGGGACACCTGAATCAAACCAGCACTGTGGGTTTGAGGTGAGAGTCTTGCTTTGCTGTGTTGCCTAGGCTGGGTTGGAGCAATACATCTGCCTCAGCTTCCTGAGTAACTGGGACTCCAGGCTCAACTTTGAACTGGAGCTCTTAATCTCATGTCCATGGTGCTTCAAGTGTATAGTCAACCTCCCTCCCCAAACAAAGAAAAAGAAAAAAGAGAAGGAAAAAAGAGAAAGAAAGAAAAGCTGGGCATGGTGTCTTTCGGGAGGCAGAGATAGGAGGATCACCGTGAGTTCAAGGCCACCCTGAGACTACAGAGTAAATTCCAGGTCAGCCTGAGCTAGAACGAGACCCTACCTCGAAACCGCCCCCCCCCCAAGAAAAACTATAGTCACGATTTGTTAAGGGCAATGATCTACAGGTTTTTTTTTTATTATTAATTAATTTTGTATTCAGCAAATACAGTCAGTTTGGTACCATTATTAGGCTCATCCGTGACCTACCCCCTCCCCTTGGCCCCTCCTTGTTGAGGTATATGGGTCATGCATTGTGGAGTTAGCCCACAGTTATGGGTAAGATAAATGTCTCTGCATATCATGACCCCCAACATGTGGCTCTGACATTCTTTCCTCCCCCTCTTCCGCAAAATTTCCCTGAGCCATGTTGGGTTCATTTTTGGTCTGCTTCAGTGATGAGGTGTTGGGGGCCTCTGAGGCTCTGGCTCTCTGATTTGGTGGGAGTTGATTTTTCTCTGTGTTGATCTCCTTCCCCCTTGTGCTGGTATCGGGTTCATCAGGAAAACAGCACCCTTGCTTGTTTCGCCAATTTTTCTTAGTTTCAGCCAGGGCCCTTTCAAGGTTTGATGGGGTGGCTGTCTCCTTAGGATCTACATCTATCTTTCTTTCCTCAGGATTTGCAGCGCAGCTAAGCGGTCGCCATCTTGGCCGGAAGTCTGATCTACGGTTTTGATCAGATTTTCAGTAATCTGTAATTGAAAATAAGTCCAGAACCACTGGTATGTAGGAACCGGAGCAAAAATTCCAAGCACCTTTGTTTATACCTTCGAGCTACTTATGCTCAAGATCCTGATAGCGTGACTCATGGCTCAGCAATGTGTTGAATTTAATCGTTCTTAGAACAGGTGCACAGGCTGTCTCTTGAGCCATTAGGACAGGGGGAAAAAATGACTTCTCGGTCCCAGTCTGAGTTTCACACCATGACCCTGCTTTTGCTGGTACGTGGACATACCAACCATATGGCACTATTGACCCAGCTGAGCTAACACACATCTTCACAGTGTGTGTGCTGTGCTCCCCACACCCCCTTGCTGACACTCCCCAGCCCTGGTGGCGGTCTCCAGGCCTGCAGTCCTTGTTTTCTTTGTCTGGACCTCTTGAACTCTTTCCGCTGCCTGGGTCCTAACTTGTATCTACTGACCATCCCCCCTGTTTGCTGATGCTGTATTTTTCACTTATTATCATAAAAGGTTTTTGATGCAAAGCTTGTTCCAAGCCAGGTGTGGTAATGCATACCTGTAAACCCAGCACTTGAGAGTTAGAGGAAGGAGGGCCAAGAGTTCAAAGTCATCTTAAGGCCTGTCCTCAAAAAAATGAAACAAAACAGGGTAAACGCTTGTTCCAAAAATTTCTTTAAACACCACAGGACACTTAATGTTTAAATAGTTAGTACCTTTGTTTTTTTTTTTTTTTTTTTTTTTGAGGTAGGGTTTCACTCTAGCCCAGGCTGACCTGGAACTCACTATGTAGTCTCAGTCTAGCCTCAAACTCATGGAGGTCCTCCTACCTCTGCCGTTAGTACCCTTTCACCTCTTTCCCTGAAATTATATGTATTGCTTCTTGCTTTGCTGGAATTTTTTTTTGGGGGGGGGCGGGGTGGGTGGGAAGGAAGTGGGATTGAGACGGGTCTCATTTTAGCCCAGGCTGACCTGGAGTTCATTCTGTAGCCCAGGCTGGCCTCAAATTCACGGATACCTTTCTACCTTAGCTTCTTTATTTTTTTAATTTATTTATTAAAGACATAGAAAGAGAATGGGCATACCAGGGCCTATAGCCACTGCAAATGAACTCCAGATATATGCATCACCTTGTGCATCTGGCTTATGTGGGACCTGGAGAATTGAACCTGGGTCTTTAGGCCTTGCAGGCAAGTGTCTTAACCACTAAGCCATCTCTCCAGCCCTACCTTAGCTTCTTTAATGTTGGGATTAATGGCATGTGCTACCATGCCCAGCTAGTAGTTTTTGTATATTATTGTTAATGTTACATATATGCTCATTAAGCAATTCTTCATTTTATTTTCAAATCAATACATATTAGATTTGTATAGAGGAACATCGGGAAGATTCTGGCATATTAGATTAGCTTTCCCTGACTTTGTTTGCTTGCTTCCTTTTTCTTTTCTTTTCTTTCTTTCTTTCTTTCTTTCTTTTTTTTTTTTTTTGGTTTTGTGAGGTAGGGTCTCGCTCTAGCCCAGGATGACCTGGAATTCACTGCGTAGTCTCAGGGTGGCCTCAAACTCACAGCGATTCTCCTACCTCTGCCTACCAGCCACTGTAAACAAACTCTTAGACGCATGTACCACCTTGTACATCTGGTTTACGTGGGTCCTGGAGAATCAAACCTAGGTCCTTAGGCTGTGCAGGCAAACACCTTAACTGCTAAGCCATCTCTCCAGCCTTCCCCTAGCTTTTCTATTGATAGGAATAGGTGGGTTGGGAAGAATGTTTAGGCAGAGAAATGAGTGGGTTTTAGTTTTTTAATTTTTTATTTTTACATAGCTACTTTTCTTGTTCTGAAGTGGGTCTTTCTTTTTGTTGTTGTTGGTGGTGGTGGGTTTTTTTTTTTTTTCAAAGTAGGGTCTCGTTCTAGTCCAGGCTGACCTGTAATTCACTATATAGTCTCAGGGTGACCTTGAACTCACAGTGATCCTTCTACCTCTGCCTCCCAAGTGTTGGGATTGAAGGCATGTGCCACCATGCCTGCCTTAAACAGCCTCAATTCTTTTCAGAAAAGCTATTTTTAAGTATGACTTTAAGGTAAAATTTAATTTTTTTTTTCAAGGTAGGGTCTTACTCTGTAGCCCAGGTTGACCTGGAATTCACTGTGTAGTCTCAGGGTGGCCTTGAACTCACAGTGATCCTCCTACCTGTGCCTCCTGAGTGCTGGGATTAAAGGCGTGCCCCACCACACCCGCCTAAAATTTAAATTTCTAATGGGGTTTACTTATATGAAAAACTCCCCCCCCCCACCATGAGTACTCACTCACAGGTTTATAGAAATGCACCAATAAATATCTGTTAAGAGGGCTGGAGAGATGGCTTAGTGGTTAATCGCTTCCCTGTGAAGTCTGAGGACCCCGGTTCGAAGCTCGACTCCCCAGGACCCACGTTAGCCAGATGCACAAGGGGGCGCACACGTCTGGAGTTCATTTTCAGTAGCTGGAGGTCCTGGCGTGCCCATTCTCTCTCTATATCTGTCTCTTTCTCTCTCTGTCTGTCGCTCTCAAATAAGTAAATAAAAGTGAACAAAATCTTAACAAAATATATCTGTTAAGAGCACAGGAGGCAGTGAGCACCTTTCCCCTGGCTGGATGCAGCCCTTTCCTTTGATTTGCTGGAATGTAACGGACCTGAATGACCAGTTCATACTTCAGATACGAGAGGCTGGAATTGCTGATGGTTATCAGAGTCCAGGCCCTTGGTTTTAGCATTGCCCTGGTGTAAGGACGGGTTTGCTTGCTCTTCATTGAGCTATTCTGATACTATTCAGGGTGGCTTTGACATTGATAATAAACAGTTGTTTTTCTAAGGGCTTTACCCAATACTACATCAAAGCTGACCACTGACTAGAGGGAAGAAAATGACAGTGAAATACTGTTTAAAGAAAGGCTTTTATACATGGTCTCCTACTTCGATTTCTCAGCTGACACCAGACACCATGTTTGTCTTGTGTGACTTTTCAGCCCATCACATCTGAGATGTCTGAGAACTACCGAGTGATGGGAACACAGTTCTCTGGGCTGGGCTGGAGGTATTTGGATTAGAGGAGGAAGGCAGAAAATAGGGAAGAGCAGAATTGGCACTGGCACCTGCCTTCAGGCACAAAAAAAAGAACCCTTTGTGCCTGGGGGAAGCTTATCTTTTATGCCACACAATAGGTTTATCCGCTCAGGTCCAGATCGGGATTGCTCAAAGCTCCGGCTGTTGGGGTCTTTATGCCTGTTTCCTGCCTAACTGGAGTGTCAGGTTTCCAGTATTTGCAGTCAAATGAAAGGGCTTTGGAAAGTAGTGAAGAGAGGCAGGCTTTTCTGTGTGTCCAGCGGCCCCAGGGGCCCCTGTCATTTGTTGAAATTGCTTCGTCAATGTCGCCCTTTATTGTCATGATGTCGCTGCCCTAAAGAGGACCCTAAAGGGCATTTGTTGCAGCTTAGGGAATTGATTGCCATATCAGAAGTTATAGGACACAGGTTCTAACAGAAATGCCTGCGTGATTTCATTCCGAAGTTTCTGAAGGGTTCTGTGTATTGAGGAAGGAGTAGGACTCACTTCTGTCAGATGTGAGTTTACCAGTCTGGTGTTGTTGGAAGCTTACCAGTGGGGTCTTTATTGTGTAAATTTATTTTGATTTTTAAAAATTACACACTTGTAACTGGGCATGGTGGCTTTTGCCTTCACTTGGGTGGCTGAGGTAGTAAGATCACTGTGAGCTTGAGGCAGCCCATGGGCTACAGAGTAAGCTCCAAATCATCCTAGGCTAGAGTGAGACTGCTTCAAAAAAATATAAATAAATAAAATTATATAATATATATATATGCACACATACAACACATACACATTTATATTCACATGATATATACGATATATAAAGAAGGGGAGATGGCTGCCGGCTGGCCCAACTTTGATTCCCCAGTACCAGAGTAAAGTCAGATGCACAAAATGGTGTATGCATCTGGAGTTTGTTTGCATTGGTAAGATCTAATAAAAATATTTTGTGTAAGACCATCATAATAGAAGGAAAAGATGATGACCTAAAAATAAAAGAGAGACTGATTGAGAGGGGGAGGGGATAGGATGGAGAGTAGAGTTTCACAGGGGAAAGTGGGGTGAGGGAGGGAATTACCATGGGATATTGTTTACAATTATGGAAGTTGTCAATAAAAAAATATTTAAAAAATATTTTGTGTGTGTGGTTTTTTTTGAGGTAGGGTCTTACTCTAGCCCAGATTGACCTAGAAGTCTCATGCTGGCCTCGAACTCAAGGCAATCCTTCTACTTCTGCCTCCCAAATGCCAGAATTAAAGACATGTGCCACCACACCCGGTTTAATAAAAATATTTTTAGCAACAACAAAAAAATTTTAAATGCACACATAGGAGCCAGGTGTGGGACTCAAACCTTTAATCCCAGCACTCAGGAAGCAGAGGTTAGAGGATTTCTGTGAGTTCAAGGCCAGTTTGGGACTACGGAGTGAGAGTTCCAAGTCAACCTGGGTCAGCATTTCAGTTAACTAGTTCCTTATCTGGGCCCGGGCGGCTAGTTGCAGAAAGTCACGTACTGCAGAAAGTCACGTATAACATGCTTTTCCTTCATAAAATGGCTGTCCTTATGTCTAGGTAAAGCAAGCAATTGTACAGAAGCCAAAGAAGCAGGTTAGTTGTATTTATTGGTAATCTTTCAGAATGAGACCCTGCCTTGAAAAAATAAACAAAAAAAGCACAAATGGAATATTTATTATCAAAAAAGAAAATAGGGCTAGAAAGATGGCTTAGTGATTAAGGCACTTACCTGCAAAGCCTAAGGACCCATGTTCAACTATCCAGGTCCCACACAAGCCAGACACAAGGTGATACAAGCATGTAAGGGTCACACATGTGCACAAGGTGGCCCACACACTGGAGTTCGGTTACAATGGCTGGAAGTCCTAGTATGCCAATTCTCTCTCTTTCTCTCTCTTGCATAAAAAAAAGGCCAGCCTATTGGGCTTGCTCAAAAAAGAAAAAGAAAATAAGGCTAGAGAGATGGCTTAGCAGTTAAGGCACTTGCCTATGAAGCCTAAGGACTCATGTTCGATTCCCCAGTCAGTACCCACGTAAGCTGGATGCACAAGATGGCACATGCATCTGGAGTTCATTTGCAGTGGCTGGAGGCCCTGGCGTGCCCATTCTCTCTCTCTCTGCCTCTTTCCCTCTCTCTCTAGTAAATAAATAATTAAGTAAAAAAAAGAAAATAAAATCAGGAAAAATATTAAATCACCAATGGCCTTTATTTAGTATACATTTTAAAAAATATTTACTTATGTATTTTGACAGAGAGAGAGGAGGGAGGGAGGAAGGGAGGGAGAGAATGAGAATGAGCATGCCAGGACCTCCTGCATCTGCAAATGAATTCCAGATGCATGCATCACCACTTTGCGCATCTGACTAGTATACATTTTCAAAACATGCAATGATTGTGTCATCTCTGGTTTCATTGTTTTTTTTTGTTTTGGTTTTGGTTTTTTATTTATTTATTTATTTTTTTTGGTTTTTCAAGGGAGAGTCTCGCTGTAGCCCAGGCTGACCTGGAACTCACTATGTATGTAGTCTCAGGCTGGCCTCAAACTCATAGCAATCTTCCTACCTCTGCTTCCTGTGCTGGGATCAAAGGTGTGCGCCGCCATTCCTGGCGTGTTTGTTTTTTCTTGAGACAGGATCTTGCTCTGTCTGTCTGGCACTGGGTATATATAAAATCCAGGCTGGCATCAGACTTGTGTCAATCCTTCTGCCTCTGCTTCACCTTCCTAAATAGTGAGATTACAGGCTTGAGCCACCAATCCTGGCTCGTTCTCTTCCTTTCTCATGTGTGCACGTGTGTGTGGTGCATGCGTGTATATATGCATGTTTATACGTGTGTGGACACACGTGTATATGGAGGCCAGAAGTCAGCATGTCTTCCTCTATCATCATCTGCCTTATTCTTTGAGACAGGAGGTATTACTGAACCCAGAGCTCAGTGGTTAGACTGGACTAGCTAGCCAGTGAGCTCCAGGGATTCTGTCTCCACATTCCCAGCACTAGGATTACAGGCTCACAGCACATAGCTGGCACTTGTGGGCAGATTGGGGACCCAGTACCTCAGGTCCTCATGTTTGCATAGCAAACACTTTATCTACAAGCCATCTCCCTAGTCTATTTTCTTACTTTCTTTTTCTTTTTCTTTTTATTGACAACTTCCATAATTGTAAACAATATGCCATGGTAATTCCCTCCCTCCCCCCACTTTCCCCTTTGAAACTCCACTTTCCATCATATCCCCTCCCCCTCTCAATCAGTCTTTTATTCATTTATTTTATTTTATTTTACTTTTGGTTTTTCAAGGTAGGCTCTCACTCTGGCTCAGCCTGACCTGGAATTAACTATATAGTCTCAGTCTCAGGGTAGCCTCAAACTCATGGTGATCCTCTTACCTCTGCCTCCTTAAGTGCTGGGATTAAAGGCATGCGCCACCACGCCCGGCCTCAATCAGTCTTTTATATTGATGTCATGATCTTCTCCTCCTATTATGATGGTCTTGTGTAAGTGGTATCAGGCACTGTAATGTCATAGATATCCAGGCCACTTTGTGTCTGGAGGAGCACGTTGTAAGGAGTCCTACCCTTCCTTTGGCTCTTACATTCTTTCTGCCACCTCTTACGCAATGGACCCTGAGCCTTGGAAGGTGTGATTGAGATATTTCAGTGCTGAGTACTCCTCTGTCACTTCTCAGCACCATGGTGCCTTCAGAATCATCCCAAGGCCACTGCCATCGGAAACGAGAAGCTTCTGTAACCAAAAGTGAGAGTAGCATTAATATATGGGTATGAATATTAAGAGAAGTGCTTACTGGGCAGCTTGGTGAGCATAGTATATACATTTAGTAAGACAGCAGCAGACGTTACACCCCTAGGACTCATGACTACCCCTGTTGTAGGTTTTCAGTTTTTTGAGGTAGAGTCTCGCTCTAGCCCACGCTGACTTGGAATTCACTATGGTGTCTCAGCGTGGCCTCGAACTCACAGTGATCCTCCTACCTCTGCCTCCCGGGTGCTGGGATTAAAGGTGCGTGCCACCACGACTAGCAAGACCTAGCCTGTTTTCATTGTTAATAAGAGATGACATTGAGGGCTGGAGAGATGGCTTAGTGGTTAAGCGCTTGCCTGTGAAGCCTAAGGACCCGGGTTCCAGGCTCGATTCTCCAGGACCCACGTTAGCCAGATGCACAAGGGGGCGCACACGTCTGGAGTTCATTTGCAGTGGCTGGAGGCCCTGGTGCGCCCATTCTCTCTCTCTCTCTCTCTCTCTCTGCCTCTTTCTCTCTCTCTGTCCATCGCTTTCAAATAAATAAATAAAAATTAAAAAAATTTAAAAAAAGAGATAACATTGAGATACATCATTCATGGAACCCAAAATCAGTCTGTATATATGGAGAGACAGACAGAGAGAGAGAGGGAAAAACAGCAACCTAGGTGACAAAACGTGACCAATGTCATCAACATGTCTTTATTCCTAACAGAAATCCAGATGGAGACGTGAGCCCTTGGTGCTATGTAGCGGAGCATGAGGACGGCGTCTACTGGAAGTACTGTGAGATTCCCGCCTGCCAGAGTAAGACGTCTCCTTGTGCCGGTCCCGGGGCCTGAGCACCAACTCTGAGTAGGGGACCACCGCCAGAGGTCATGTAGCTCTGGCTGGTGGCTTTCAGAAGTTTGTGTAAGGAAAAGCACCTTGGGCTGAGGACCACTTCTTCTCTGGTTGAGGTTCTTTAGGAATAGGGATGCCCATTTTTATAGTACCCCCTTCTCTAGGTATTGATCCATTGAGAATTTCCACCTTCCATGAGGAGAGAGGGCAGCTAGGTGCTCAGTAGCAGGCTGGGGGGCGGGGGAGGATATTTCCTACTTTCTGAGGTGAACTTTTGGAATGAACCTCTTTACACAAGGTAAAGCCAAGTTAGAATACTTGTTATGTCATAGCATGACCCTTGTTTTTATTTGATTTATTGTCTTCAAGTTTCCTGAAAAGGGGTGCTCAGCTAGTGACTTGTTAAATCCCATGTAAGCCCCATGCTCCTCTTTTTCTTAACATTAGTAAATAGTATTCTATTGCATTTCCATGGTAACAATTCACAGTTTGGTTCCTTTAGCCTTTTAGTAAAAGACCTGTTTTCTTACTGTTTACTCATTCATTCCTGTATTCAGTTGTTTTATTCAAGATACAAAGACAAAGGACACCCAATCCTTAGGGAATACTTTGGTATCCAGTGAATCTTTTCCTTTTTTTCCCCTCCCCTTTGGTTATTGTTCCAGGGTATAATGGCACATGTCTGTAATTCCAGTACTCCAAACCTTGAGCAGGATGACCTTGACTTCCAGGCCAGCCTCAGCTACATAACAAGACCGTGTCTCAAAACAGTTGTTGTTGGGTTTTTTTTAATTCCTTTTTTTTTTTTTTTTTTTTGAGGTAGGGTCTCACTCTGTCCCAGGCTGACCTGGAATTCACTATGTAGTCTCAGGGTGGCCTCGAACTCACGGCGATCCTTCTACCTCTGCCTCCCGAGTGCTGGGATTAAAGGTGTGCACCATCACGCCCAGCTAATTCTTTATTTATTTATTTAAGAGAGAGAAAGAGGGATAGAGAGAGAATGAATGAGCATGCCAGGGCCTCCAGCCACTGCAGAGGAACTCCAGACTCATGCTCCACATTGTGCATATGGCTTATGTGGGCTCTGGGGGAGCAAACCTGGGTTCTTTGGTTTTGCAGACAAACATAAGTGCCTTAACCACTAAGCCATCTCTCCAGCCTCCTCCTTGGCCTCCCCCCCACACCTTTTTAAAAAAATAATATGGGCTGAGGAGATGGCTCAATGGTTAAGAGCACTTGCTGCACAAGTTTATGAGGGCCTGAAAGAGCCTGAAATGGCATGAGTTAAATCCCTAGTACCCATGTAAAAAGCTGGGCATGGTCATACACACCTCTAGCCCTAGCCCTGTGTGGAACAGAGGGTCTCACTGGTTAGCCAGTCTGACGCAACAGCAGCTCTGGGTCCAGTGAGAGACACTGTCTGAAGGAAATAACATACAGGAGGACACCGAGCATTCTCCTCTGCTCTGCACATGTGTGCACAGGGCGTGCACCTCTGTGTATCACACACATACTATACATGCGGGCCCCTGAAATTAAAAAGTTGAAAATTTTTATTTTTATTTATTTAATTTTTTTTTCCTATTTATTTGACAGAGAAAGAGGGAAGAGAGCAAGAGAGAATGGGTGCACCAGAGCCTCTAGCCATTGCAGATGAACTCCAGACGTGTGCACCCCCTTGTGCATCTGGCTAACGTGGATCCTAGGGAATCAATCCTGGGTCCTTTGGCTTTGCAGGCAAATGCCTTAACCACTAAGGCATCCCTCCATCCCATAAGTTGAAAATTTTTTATTTATTTTATTTTAATTAATTAATTTATTTGACAGAGAGAGGAGAGAGAAAGAATGGGCATGCCAGGGCCTTCAGCCATTGCAAATGAACTCTAGATGTGTGCACCCCCTTGTGCATCTGGCTAATGTGGGTCCTGGAGAATCGAACCTGGGTCCTTTGGCCTTGCAGGCAAACGCCTGAACCGCTAAGCCATCCCACCAGCCCCCGTAAGATGAAAATTTGAAGGACGGTTTCACAGAAAGTTTTAAGTATGGGAACTGAGTCTGGCTCTGTATTCGTCCCCTGGGATTTGAGAGGGATGAATTCCAGGACCCCCTCCTCTCCCATAGCTACCAACATCTGAAGATGCTCAAGGCTCTGATGTAAAATGGTATGGTGTTTGTATATAACCTGACCATCTTCCCACTGCTATAAGTTACGTATAATAGATTACTTCTGTATTAATACCAATATCATATATGCTGCAGAAATAGCTGCTGTCTGGTATCATTCAGAGAATAATATGAAAAAAAAAGTCTGTACATGTTCACTCTGGATGGAGGAAGGTTTTTCCCAAATATTTTCAGTGCATGGTGGAATCTGTGCATGTGAATCCTGCAGACACAGAATTTACTAGTGTGAATTTAAAATATTACGTAGATACTCAATTTTTGAATTTTTAAAAAATTTATTTATTTTTTAGAGACACTAAGAGAATGGGTGCACTAGGGCCTCTAGCCACTGCAAACAAACTCCAGATGCATGTGCCATGACGTGCATCTGGCTAACGTGGGACCTGGAGAATTGAACCTGGGTCCTTAGGCTTTGCAGGCAAGTGCCTTAACTGCTAAACCATTTCTCCAGCCCAATTTTTGAATTTTTGGTGGAGAATTGACAGGGTCCTATGCACCCCAGGCTGGTCTTGAACTCCTATTCTTTCTGCCTCTATTTCTTTTTTTTTTTAAGTTGTTTTTTAGGCCTGGAGAGATGGCTTAGTAGTTAAACGCTTGCCTGTGAAGCCTAAGGACCCTGGTTCGAGGCTCGATTCCCCAGGACCCACGTTAGCCAGATGCACAAGGGGGCGCACACGTCTGGAGTTCGTTTGCAGTGGCTGGAGGCCCTGGCGCACCCATTCTCTCTCTCTCTCTCTCTCTCCCTCTCTCTCTCCTCTTTCTCTGTTTGTTTCTCTCAAATAAATAAATAAAAATAAACAAAAAAATGTTTTAAACGTTGTTTTTTAAATATTTTATTTATTTGAGAGAGAAAAAGAGACACACAGAGAGAATGAGCACTCCAGGGCCTTCAGCCACTGCAGATGAATTCCAGATGCATATGCCACCTTGTGCATCTGGCTTATGTGGGTTCTGGGGACTTGAACCTGAGCCCTTAGGCTTTGCAGGCAAGTGCCTTAGCTGCTAAGCCATCTCTCCAGCCCTATTTCTTTCTTTCTTTCTTTAAGTATTTTTATATATTTATTTGCAAAGAAAGAGAATATGGGCATGGCAGGGCCTCTAGCCACCCAAATAAACTCCAGATGAACGTGCCACTTTGTGCATCTGGCTTTACGTGAGTCCTGGGGAATTGAACCCAGGTCGTTAGGCTTTGTAGGCAAGTGCCTTAACTGCTGAGCCATATCCCCAGCCCTCTCCCTCTATTTCTAAAGTGCTAGGATTATAGGTATGAATTGCCATTCCTGAGATGGATAGATGGATGAATGGATGGATAGGTAGGTAGGTAGATAGATGATTGATAGGTAGGTAGGTAGGTAGATAGATAGATAGGTAGATAGATAGATAGATAGATAGATATTTTTGAGACAGGGTCTTGATATATAGCCCTGGCTGTCCTGGTTCTCACTTGATAGTCCAGGCTATCTTGAACTTGTGGCAATCCTCCTGCCTCAGCCTCCTGAATGCTGAAATTACAGGTATGCACCACCAGGCATGGCCTACTCCTGGTCTTCCTGCCTCCACCTCCCAAGTGCTAGGATCACAAGCATGCCCCACCATGCCAGGGATTTAATTTTAATTACTGTTCTTGTGGCACTGGGGATGGAAATGCACGACCCAGGTCGGTACATGCTGGGCAAAGCACTCTGACCCTGAGCTACACCCCAAACCCCAAAAATAATTTTAATTTTACCACATCATGCTTTTTAAAAAGTATTTTATTTTATTTTTATTTATATATTTGTGTGAGAGAGAGGCTAATAGAGAGAATGGGTGCACCAGGGCCTCCAGCTTCTGCAAATGAACTCCAGATGCATGCACCACCTTGTGCAGCTGGCTTACGTGGGTCCTGGGGAATTGAACCTGGGTCCTTTGTGCTTCAATCAGTAAGCCATCTCTCTAGCCCTAGAATATAATTTTATTTTTTTAAAGATTTTGTTAAATTTTGATTTATCTATTAGAGACAAAGAGAGGGAGGGAGAGAGAGAGTGAGAATGGGCACACCAGGGCCTCTAGCCACTGCAGACGAACTCCAGGTGCATGTGCCACCATGTGCATCTGGCTTACATGGGGCCTGGAGAATCAAACCAGGGTCCTTAGGCTTCACAAGCATGCTCCTTAACCACCAAGCCATCTCTCAGCCCTAGAATACAATTTTAAACATGCCAAAGGAGCACAGTCTCTCTTCCTAACACTGAGCTAAGCTACTAAGCCCATTTTCCCCTCATTGTAAACCTGCCCTTTCCTCTTACTCCTCAGGTCAGGAAGCCTGTGTTTGCACAGTGTCACGGGGGGTTATGTGGGACATGGGACACGGGACCCCATTCTCTCAGACCAGCAGTGTCAGTTCTGGTTCCTCGATGGGAAAGAAAAGGCAGCTGAGGCAGGCCTGAAGGCTCATTATTCACTGCCTTAAACTCAGACTTCCTGTTGCCACCACTGTCTGGCAGTTAGGCCCAACTTTTCTATCCTTCCAACTTGAGCGTGCCTTAATTCAGTCCCCAAATTGAGAAAACTATAAAGACCAAAAGAATGGGCTTTTTGCTCAGTCTGCTTAATCAGATATTTTAAATGAAAAAAAAAAAAAAACATCTTACTTGGCAGAAACCGTGTAAAGCAGAAAGGGGCAGAGGAGAAGAGGGCCGATTTTCCTCGGTCCATCTGTTCTACACAAAGATGGTCTTTTATACCAGCCTCTGTCATTCTCTCAGTAATGGTTAAGAGGGGATTCCAGTCTTGGCACTTTTATTTGGAAAGATAATCCTCAGCCCACATTTATAAAATATAATTTAGGCCAGTAGGAACTGATTCATGTGGTCATTGAAACTAGGCTCCAGAAAAGAGTTAAAATAATCCCAACAAACTAGTATATTTCTAGCTAATAATATCTACCAGATATTCTTCTTGGTTCCAAAAAAGGGAAATGAAATCCTATTTCCTTTTTTTTTTTTTTTTTTTTCTGGTCTCTTGAAATCCTTCTCAAATGGTCTGGGTACGGAGACGTGTAGAAGGTGGGAATGAGGACTCAGTACCTGGCTCATGGTAGGGTCAGAGGAGTGGTGGAGAGAGAGCAGCATCTGGCTTTGATCCTTTAGAAAATCCTATGGTTTACCCCGTGGGTACCAATGTTCCCTGTCAGACCAAAACCCTGCCCTTGACTCTGGCAGAATGCTGTGCTTCCAGTGTGTTTGAATAACAATTGAGAAAAGCTGATCTGCTATCGGTAGCAGGAGACCTGAGGAATAATATTCTGGTGGGTTTAACAGGTACCTCTTCAGGGTCAATTTTCCTTGATTTTCTGGACATGAAGTTATAATTTTTATGAATACTACCATCCACTGTGTAAAGCCCACTTAGTCATGATTAGCTCTGGACTTGTCTTATAGGAAGAGGCCTGTGACTCGATCAGGTTCCTGGAAGTCCATTTCTGAATGTAACAGGCCGGGGTGGGGATGAATGTTAAGGGACAGAGGATTGAATGGTGGGCCATTGTGTGGAGACTGGAATCTCTGCCCCTTGGAAAAAAAGTGCAACAGTGGGTCAGAGCAAAGATGGAGTATGATCCAAAAGAGAAATTTGGATTGGCTCTTGACCTACAGAGCACGGATCAGAACTTAACTTAAAGGAGAATAACTCTAGGTCATTGGATTTGCCCTTCAAACTGCTTCTGCCAGGATGTTTCTCCGAACCCCAAGTTCTAAGAGCTAACAGGGGAAATACAGACTTTAAAATTAAATCCCAGAGCTGGAGAGATGGCTGAGCAATTAAGGTGCTTGTCTGCAAAGCCAAAGGACCCAGGTTCGATTCCCCAGGACCCACATAAGCCAGATGCACAAGGTGGCGCATGCATCTGGAGTTCATTTGCAGTGGTTAGAGGCCCCGACACACCCATTTTTGTCTCTCTCCTAAGTCTTCCTAAATCCTAAGTCTTCAAGTTTAATACTCCTAAAGATCCCCCTCTACATTTCTGTTGAGAGGGTGGGGGATTATTTGATATTTCTAATTATCACCATTGTAGCTCCTTTTATTTCTCTGGGCATGGTAAGCAAAGTGCTTTTACCACTGAGCCAATTCCGAGCCCTATTTCTCTTTCTTTTTTAAAAAAAATTAGTTTTTTTTTTAAATTTATTTGAGAGAGAGAGAGAGAGAATGGTCTCGCCAGGGCCTCCAGCTGCTGCATACGAACTCCAGACGCATGCGCACCATTGTGTGTCTGACTTACGTGGATTCTGAGGAATTGAACCATGGTCCTTTGGCTTTGCAGGCAAGCGCATTAACTGCTAAGCCATTTCTCCAGCCCCTCTTTTTCTTTTTTCTAAAGTAGTTATATTGTATTTTATTTAATCTTTATAACATCCCACAAAGTAAACAATGCCCAGAGCAGTTTTATGACGACGACTGTGTCTGGAAAGTACATGCAGGCCCAGTCTGTTTTTTGGAACTTGTGTTCTTAATGGCTGTGATACTCAAAGATGGCAAAACCTACGGGATTCTCACTGAAGGATCACCAAGTGTGGTGGTTTGAACCTGAGCTCAGTGATGGCTTAGCGAAGTCTAAAAGATCTAGGTTCGATTCCCCAGTTCCCATGTAAGCCAGATGTACAAGGCGGCACATGTGTCTAGAGTGTGTTTGCAGTGGCTGGAAGCCCTGGCACGCCCATTCTCCTCTCTCTCTCTCTGTCTGCCCGTTTCTCTGTAATATATATATTAATATATATATTATATATAATATATATTACAGATATATATATATATATATATATATTTTTTTTTTTTAAAGAAGTGGAACCTTACTGGAGGTAGTATGTTTCTGGGGATGAGCCTTGAGGTGCTATAGTCTGCCTTGCTTGCCATTCTTTCTCTCTGCTTTCTCGGGCTGATGTGACACTGTCTTTCTCCTCCTTCCATACTTTCCCTTCCACACAGACCCACTCTCTGGAATTGTCAGTAAATCCTTTCCTTCTCTAAGTGCCTTTTTTTTTTTTTTTTTTTTTTTGCTTTTGATATAGGGTTTTGCTCTAGCACAGACTGACCTGGAATTCACTATGCAGTCTCAGGGTGGCCTCAAACTCACAGCGATTCTCCTACCTGTGCCTCCTGAGTGCTTGGATTAAGGGTGTGCGCCACCATGCCCGGCTTTTTCCTAAGTGCCTTTTTTTGTTTTCAAGGTAGGGTCTCACTGTAGTTCAGGCTGACCTAGAATTCACTATGTAGTCTCAAGGTGGCCTCGAACTCATGGTGATCCTCCTACCTCTGCCTCCCGAGTGCTGGGATTAAAGGCATGTGTCACCACGCCCATCTTCTAGCCCATCTTCTAAGTGACTAGGTATTTTGTCCCAGTTACAAGAATATACCTGTCCCTTTCTTTTTTGGCTCCTACCAGACACCAGATCTTGTACCAAAGCGCAAACCACAGTGTTTGTGAGCCTCTAGTCTTAAGACAGGAGCACATGACATGAACAGACGAGCATGTGAAAGATACTGCATAGAAGTGAGGTTGGCTGGAGGTTGAGGACACCAAAGAAGGCATGTGTGCGGACACGGCAGGAGGCTCTTGGAGGGGGCTCTTGAGAGAAGGGGAGTCTTGTTGCAGAGCTTCTCAACTTTAAGGCGCAAAAGATCACCCTCATCTTAGAAATATGAACCCTTGCTCCATAGGTGTAGAGTAGGCCTGGAGTTTTACATTCTTCCAAGTAGTAGGTTCTAGAGGTTACAGTTGAGTGGGACAGGGAAAGAGTGGGCACAGAGGCAGAGAAGACAGATTTCCCACAGTGTACTCCCTCTGACAGAGAAGACTTGGTTCCAAAGAGAAGGTCAGCTGGGCGTAGGCGCACGCCTTTAATCCCAGCACTCAGGAGGCAGAGGTAGGGGGATCACCATGAGTTCGAGGCCAGCCTGAGACTACATAATGAATTCCAGGTGAGCCTGGGCTACAGCAAGACATTACCTGGGGGTGTGGGGGACAGAAGGGAAGGTCATATGGTCTGGTAGGAACCTGAGCTAATAGGACATCAGTGATGCTGAGTATAATGTTGAGTGTCCAAAGGAGATAGTTCTCCACAGTTTCTTAAGCCTGTGAGAGGAGGTTGGAGTAAGAAGTTTGCTATTGACATGGGCTAGCGCTGAGAGTGAGCCCCTCTGCCACATGGCTCCCCAGTTCCTTTGTGGTCAGGGACCTCACCAGCTCAAATTCTTTTTAACACCTGGGCCAGTTAAAGAGTGTGCTTTGTAGAGCCGGGCGTGGTGGCGCACGCCTTTAATCCCAGCACTCAGGAGGCAGAGGTAGGAGGATTGCCGTGAGTTCGAGGCCACCCTGAGACTCCATAGTGAATTCCAGGTCAGCCTGGGCTAGAGTGAGACCCTACCTTGAAAAATCGAAAAAAAAAAAAAAAAAAAAAGAGTGTGCTTTGCCTCAGCTGTTAGTTGTTTCCTTACAGAAGTGCAGCCCAAAACCCGGGATTTGAAAGTTTGCAATAGCGATCCCTGTTAAGAGCTTTGAAAGCTGAATGAAGAGTATGGAAGAGATCCAAGGGCACTTTGTCAGCGGTGGTCGCGCCGTCTCTGCAGTGGCGGTCAGGCAGTGTCTGCAGTGGTGGTCACACCGTCTCTGCAGTGGCGGTCAGGCCATCTCTCCAGCGGTGGTCAGGCCGTCTCTGCAGCAGTGGTCAGGCCGTCTCTCCAGCGGCAGTCAGGCAGTGTCTGCAGCGGTGGTCACACCGTCTCTGCAGTGGTGGTCAGGCCGTCTCTGCAGTGGTGGTCAGGCCGTCTATGCAGTGGCGGTCGCGCAGTCCCTTAGCTGTGGGAAGTGGTATGCCGCGGTTGGCATTTTTGCATTTCTTTGATGCCAGTGTGCTTCAGCTTCTGTTGAGTGCCCATAGCAAGCATTCTTTTGTTGAACCTCTTGAACAGTTGTAGGAAGCAGGTGTGTGTCTGCTCTCGCTCCCTATTCTTCAGATAAGACGTTGAGGCTCGATGGTTACATGAGCTGATAAGGATCACACTGAAAACGAAGGGGATTTGAGTCTAGGATTCCTTGACAAGGCTTGTTTCCTCTATGTTTTTGAAAACAGGGGCCCCACGTTGGATCCCAGCTATTGTTGAGGTCATTGTTGAGAATTTTCTGTATGGATTCTTTGGAAATTTAAGTTTTTAATTCAGAGAGTATGGTGAATTATTAAGACGGCCTTCTCTGATATTGTGGAAACCAAAGGATTAGCTCCGCGGCGACAGAAGGTCTGCAGTTCATGCCGCGAGCTCTAAAAGTCATTTTCTTTGGGTCTGGGAAACGCCAGGCTCCCGCAGCAAAGCCGGCTGCCATGGTGTCCAGGAAGCATTTGCCGCCTCAGAGCTCCTGTGTACAGTGCTGGGCCATCACTGCGGGGTTCCCTGTCCAGCTGTTATCATCTGGGAACCAGCTTCCGGGCTTGGACGGCCCCCACGAGACACTCCGTCAGTGGCCTTGCCTAGGCCTTGGGGTCCGTCCCAGCCTCGCGCCTCACTGCTGCGGACAGAGCATCATGTACATTTTAACTGCCCAAAAGGAACTTCCTGCCTGCCTCAGTAGCCAGAGTGGTTATTGAATGCACTGTGAATACGACACACCATTCAGCTAAGTTGTCAGCATGCCTTTTGTCTTGTTCTTACAGTTACTTAAGCATTTTTGTTCACGTAATCCCTTTTTTTAGACTACCTAAATTGACGTTGTCACAATTCTGTTTAATATCATGTTTTGCTTATTTTTACTTTTATTTATTTATTTGAGAGAGAGAGAGAGAGACAGAAAGGGCAGGGGGAGAGAATGGTCGTGCCAGGGCCTCTAGCCTCTGCAAGCAAATTCCAGACTCATGAGCCACCTCTTGCATCTGGCTTACGTGGGTCCTGGGGAATCAAACCTGGATCCTTTGGCTTTGCAGGCAAACGCCTTAACCACTAAGCCATCTCTCTAGCTCTAATATCATTTATTATTGCTTTTTTTAAATGACTATTTGTGATTTTCTAACAAGACTAAGCTGTTCAAAGGCAGGGGCTGGGCTAGCTTTGGAATTTCAGGGCAGGAGAGCTTAGAGAGGGGACTCAAGGATTTCCCTGGCAGCTAAATCTGCATAGCAGGCTGTTTACTTGGATCACATGTTCATCTGTGGAGGGTGCTAATGGGAGTCATGGTTGCTTCCCCTCCTTGAGCCTGACAGCCACTGAAGAGAGCTAACCGTCTCGACAGTGTTTCCCCCACCTAGACAGGAGGCTGGAACAGGTGCTGGCTAAATATTCTTCCTTGATCTGGTGAAGCGCTGTCTCTTCCCACGAGACACAACACAGGCTGCTGGAAAGAATGTGGGCCTCAGAGCCGCTAGGCTTAGGGTCACATCATTATTCGCTTAATAGCTTCAGACAGAGAGGCTCTTTCCTGAGCCTTGGTTTCCTCATCTCTGTCTTCTGAGGGCTATTTTGAAGCTTAATAAAACGCACACAATCATACGTGTAGGACCTGGCTAGTGTGAGAGTGTATCGTGTTGGCATGCTCTTCCCAGGCAGTGGGCTCCCAGTGCTGTCTCCGCCGTTCCTTTCCTAGAGTGTTTATCTATAACCTGCTTTTTGTTTCTGTCCATCCCTTTATTATCCAACTAACCATGGGGTCTGGCAAGATGCCCCTGCTGCAGTAGTCATCCTGTGGGGCCTGGCATGGCACTGGACTTGGGCATCACAAGAGGCCCCACATTTGTTCTTGTAATGCAGTTTTACGGTTTCTTATTTGGCATGGACTCAATTTTTTTTTTTTTTTTTTTTTGCAGCTGATGTTATTTATTTGCCATTAAAAATGTAGACTTTAAACCAAATGGACATTTTCTCACTGACACACTGTTATGAAGCATGGAATGTGCTAGTAACTTAAGAAAGGACAATAATTTGGATTCATATGTACTTTACTGAAAATTGACATTAGTACTTACCTATAAGGAATATACATAAACATAACAATAGCCCCTCAATCTTACAAAGTAATTTGGAATCTAAGCTATAACACAAGATAAAATTGGGGACCAGTACCCCAGCTATATAAGTAAGGTTTGAATTAAGAGGTATAATTAAAGACAAAGAGCTCAGTAAGGATGGTGGGCATCGGGAGGAAGGTGGATGGAGCTGGATGAGCTGGGGGCCAGGTGGAGGAGAAGCATGGGATAGGCACGCGGGCGGGTTGGGATCCAGACCGACTGGAATAGGAGACAAAGGAACCCATTGGCAGTCAGTTGATCGGACTTGTGAGCCCGCCATCTGTTCACGGGGTGCACCAGAGGAAGGAAGTTTGAGGAGGAGAGGAGAGGCATAGATTTCCAAATCCAACGGACAAGGGCCTGGGCAGTGAGAAAACACAGGAAGGGCTAAATCCAATATACATTTATTTAGGAGGATGGCAGTGTCGGGATAAAACAACAGGAAGAATAAAGGATGGCAGGTTCCTTGCCTTCAGTGTTTGAGGAATCCCTAAAAAAAAAAAAAAGTCCAGGGGCTGAGGAGGTGGCTCAGTTGACAAAGTGCTTGCCACACAAGACACAAGCATGAGGACCTGAGTTTGTAAGTGGTGGCACATTCCTATAATCCCAGCGCTTGGGAGGCCTTAGAGACAGGAAGATCCTTGGGGCTTGCTGCTGTCTAGTCTAGCCAATCCTGTGAGCTCCGGGCTTCATAAGAGACTCTTTCAAAAAGCAAGATGGAGCCGGGCGTGGTGGCGCACGCCTTTAATCCCAGCACTCGGGAGGCAGAGGTAGGAGGATCGCCGTGAGTTCGAGGCCACCCTGAGACTCCATAGTGAATTCCAGGTCAGCCTGGGCTAGAGTGAGACCCTACCTCGAAAAACCAAAAAAAAAAAAAAAAAAAAAAAAAAAAAAAAGCAAGATGGAGCGAGATTGAATAAGATATGCAATGTGAAACTTTTTAGCGTGCGTGCACGTGTATGCACACACAGAAACCAGGCTCTTCTTGCCAGGGACACAGCTATGTCCTTTGGATCCTAGACTGACCATTTATCAAGTAAGGTGTTATTACCACACAACAAGCCACCCCCAACCCAGGGTCGTAAAGCGTAGTGCATTGTCATTACTCCCAGTTCCATGGCTGTCCGGGTTTCAGCTGGAAGTTTCTTCTGTTTCTCTCACTGGTCATCACAGGACTGCTCACAGCTGGGAGCTCTGCTGGGGCCTGGATTGCCAGATGTCAGCTGCTGGGACTTATCTTTCCACCAGTGTACCCAGGCTTCCCTGAGAGAGCTGTCAGTCCTCGTGAGGCAAGAACGAAGCAGTGTTCTTTTTTTTGGGGGGGGGGTTCAAGGTAGGGTCTCACTCTAGCCCAGGCAGACCTGGAATTCACTATGGAGTCTCAGGGTGGCCTTGAACTCACGGCGATCCTCCTACCTCTGCCTCCCGAGTGCTGGGATTAAAGGCATGCGCCACCACGCCTGACTCTTTTTTTTTTTTTTTTATAGCAAAAATGGCTTCCAAGTGCCTGTTTCATTCTGCCCATGTAAAACAGCTCGTGCTTCAAAGGAAATAAGAGATAGTTTGTTCTACAGTGAATAGCTGTGATCATGGCCTAGGAACAGATTTAGGTTATCCTAAATGCCATATTCCAACTTGGGACTGATTTCATAAAATTTTATAGTAACAAAAGAAGGCATCAACCAAAGTAGTTTTCAGATATATTGGTGGAAACATCAGGCAAGCTACAGCAGAGTGGAGACATCTCCCTGCTGCAGGTTTTCCAACACTGTCTGATGACATTTTTTAGCCTTTGGGCTGGTGGAAGCTAACATCTACTAAGTTCATACATCCCACAGGGACTTTGGGTCAGACACAGAGGTGGGCAAAAGGATGGCTAATTGAGAGACCAGCGATATCCCACAATAATGTGGATCTGGACCTGCACCATTCCATCTGTCCACAATCATGAAGTTCTTTTTAAAAATATTTATTTTTATTTATTTATTTGAGAGAGAGAATGGGTGTGTCAGGGAATCCCAGCCACTGCAAACGGACTCCGGACACATGCACCACCGTGTGCATCTGGCTTATGTGGGTCCTGGGTTATTGAACCTGGGTCCTTTGGCTTTGCAGGCAAGCGCCTTAACCCCTAAGCCATCCCTCCAGCCGCCATAGTCATGAGTTCTAATTAGTTAGCCAGCCTTATAGAATCTTTAACATAGATGTGGCGTTTTTGTTTTTTTGTTTTGTTTTGGTTTGGTTTGGTGACTGCGGAACTTCACAACTTCCAGCTTAACCAAGAAAGAAGAAACAAGTATGGTAAAATTTCTCACACCTGGGCTGAAGAGATGGCCTAGTGGTTAAGTGCTTGCCTGTGAAGCCTAAGGACCCCAGATCGAGGCTCGATTCCCCAGGACCCACATTAGCCAGATGCACAAGGGGGTGCATGCGTCTGGAGTTCGTTTAAAAGTGGCTGGAGGCCCTGGCGCGCCCATTCTCTCTCTGTGTTTCTACCTCTTTCTTTGTCTGTGGCTCTCAAAGAAATAAATAAAAATAAAGAAAAAAATAAATTAAAAAATTTCTCACACCTGTGAGAATGAATCATCTTGTCTGTGAAAGCCTGTGAGGCGGGAGAAAGAAATCAATAGTGGTTTTCCATCATACTTCAGACTGCAAAAGTTAAAGTCATAGTATGTGTTAAGTACTTAGTGTAGATGTAAAAGAGATGATATTTGTGTGTGTCTGTATAGGGGGAAAAAATCATCGTCTGTCTGTGACTGGGGACTCTTTGTGGTTTCTGGCGTCCACTGGAGGATCTTGGGATATATCCCTTGCAGATAAGGCAGACTAACTGCCGTAAGCTTTAAAGCCTCAACCGTGATAAACAAGGGGTCCATTTATATGTTGAGATAATTTTTTAAACACTGAAAGTGATGACGCCTCTTCGGTAAGAGGAAAAATGCATGACCAAGCCACAAAGGCTTTAAAGTGGCCCTGAAAGCAAAAGACCTTGAGAACAAATATCCTTTTTCTAATGGACTTTTCCTCCCTGCTTCTGGGAAGAGCTAAGGGTGGTACAAGTCTGGAAATGCTCTCAGTTGACCAGCATTACTTTTGAAGACAACATGACGTGTCTTCCCTGGCGAGACTGGGAGCCACACTTTCCAGTTCGAGTCAGAGGGCTGTGGCACCCCAGAGGCTGATTCTATCCCAGAGGCTTTTTCTTTCTTTCTTTCTTTCTTCTTCTTCTTCTTCTTTTTTTTTTTTTTTTTTTTTTTTTTGTGGGTGTACAGAACTCCAGAGGCCCAATCTGTTTTATTATTGAGTCTTGGCAGGGCATGTGGAACATGGCTATAGTCACACTATTTAGGATACTGAGGCAGGAGGATGGAGAGTTGAAGGCCAGCTTGGCTACATAGCGAGACATTGTCTCAAAACAGAAAGGATGGGCTGGTGAGACAGCTGAGCAACTAAGGCGCTTGCCTGCAAAGCCGAAGGACCTCAGTTCGATTCCCAAGTACCCACGTGGAGCCAGAGGAGCAAGGTGGCGCATGCGTCTGGAGTTTGTTTGCAGTGGCTAGAGGCCCTGGCGTGCTCATTCTTTCTCTTTCTCTCTCTTTCTCTCTCTCTGTCACTCTTTCTTTCTTTCTTTCTTTCTTTTTTTTTTTTAGTTTATTTACTTATTTGTGTGTGTGTGTGTTAGTTTTTCTAGCTCAGGCTGACCTGGAATTCACTCTGTATTCTCAGGGTGGCCTCGAACTCACATGATCCGCCTACCTCTGCCTTCCGAGTGCCAGGATTGAAGGCATGCGCCACCACGCCTGGCTCTCTGATTCTTTCACACTCTCTCTCAAATAATTAAATAAAATATTTCAGTATCTGGAAAAAATTTCTAAAGCAGCTGCCTTTGATTTTCTTTAAATCAACACCATCTTACTCTTCCTATTTACCAAGCCGTGCTTGTTCGTTTGGTGTGTGATAAAAGCCGGCCGTGGTTGTGCACGCCTTTAATCTCAGCACTCAGGAGGCAGAGGTAGGAGGATCGCCGTGAGTTTGAGGCCACCCTGAGACTACATAGTTAATTCCAGGTCAGCCTGGGCCAGAGTGAAACCCTACCTCAAAAAAAAAAAAAAAAAAAAAAACAACAACAACAAAAAGCCTTATGTATATAATGACGACACACTCTTCATTTAGCATACACCATCCTGCCAGGCCTTGTGGTATTATTTACATTGTATAATTGTATTATTACAAGAACGCTTTGAGGCCCACATTGTTTCTCATTCTGCTCTTGAACTGAACTAAACTGGAAAGGCCATACTGGGGGGCAGGAGGGGGTGGCTTAGTAGTAGAATGCTTGCCTATGGCCCGTGCACCCCTGAAATAGAGAAAAGAAGACAGGTTATGATCGAGGGGCTAAAGTGCACCCTAGCTTTGTGTCATTGTAAATGCTGGCAGCTCTTGGGCATAGGGTGGTAGGTAGCATCAGAGACCTTCCGAGTATTGCCAAGAGCTGGGAACAAGCAAGAAAAACTCCTGCTCTACAGTGTGAATGACGGAGCGTGGGAAGCATAAAGGCCTACCCTGTTGTAGAAACTGATATTCTTGTTTGGTTGGTTTTTGGCTGTTTTAAGTTTTAAAGTTAGTCTGTATTTAAAACTTAAGTATTAGGCCTGGCGTGGTAGTGCACGCCTTTAATCCCAGCACCTAGGAGGCAGAGGTAAGATGATCTCTGTGAGTTCGAGGCCACCCTGAGGCTACATAGTAAATTCCAGGTCAGCCTGGGCTACAGTGAGACCCTATATCGGGGGTTGGGGGGAAACTTAAGTATTGGGATGGGGAGATGTCTCAGTGGTTAAAGGTACTTGCTTGCAAAGCATGCTGGCCTGGGTTCAATTCCCAATAGCCACATAAAGCCAGATGCACTAAGTAGCACATGCATTTGGAGTTCATTTGCAATGGCAAAGGCCCTGGTGTTCCCATATATTCTCCCTCCCTCCCTCTCTCTCTCTCTCTTTCTGTCATACAAGTAAATAAATCAAAATATTTTTTATAAAAATATTCTTTAGCCGGGTGTGGTAGCGCATGCCTTTAATCCTAGCACTTGGGAGGCAGAGGTAGGGGGATTGCCATGAGTTCAAGGCCAGCCTGGGACTACAGAGTGAATTCCAGGTCAGCCTGGGCTAGAGCGATACCCTACCTCAAAAAAACCCATATATATATTATATAACTAAGTACCTGGCGTACTCATTCTCTCTATATATCTGTCTCTTCCTGCCCCCCAATAAATAAATTAAAAATAAAAATAGGAGGACAGTCTGAGACTACACAGTGAATTCCAGGTCAGCCTGCACTAGAACAAGACCCTACCTCAAAAAAAGGCCATAAAATAAAAAAAAAACAAGAATATCCATCTCATTATGATGAAAATTTCCTTTGATCTTTAATAAATGGTAAAATTACATGTATACCAAAGGACTTTTATAAAGTAGATTTCTTTATGTTATCAGTAAATGTTTAATTTATATTCCTTTTTCTATTTATTTATTTGAGAGAGAGAGAAAATGAGTGCACCAGGGCCTCCACCCGCTGAAAATAAACTCTAGCCACATGCGCCACCTCGTACATCTGACTTTCGTGGGTCCTGGGGAATTGAACCTGGGTCCTTTGGCTTTTACAGGCAAGTTCCTTATCCGCTAAGCCATCGCTCCAGCCCTATATTCCTTTTCTTATATACCTGTATGCCTAGAGTCACAAGAAGCCCTCGTCTAGGTAGGAGATGGAACGGGGAAGTGGCAGTGTGGAGCAGCTTAGGCGGGTGTGGAATCAGCAGTTTGGCGAATGACGGGACGGAGGGTGAAGGCGGGGCAGTCCCTCGAGCCACTGAGGTTCAGACAGATGACGCAGCAGAGGAGTGTGACCTGCTTCCCAGCGCGCCACCTCATGACTGTCAGGGCCTCGCTGCCCTCTTGGAACACAGGCCGCCTGGATTTGCTCACCGAAGTTTTATGGATAAAGTATATAGGTTCCAGCTGTGTTTAGCAAGCCATGGCCTTGCTTAGGCCTGACCTTGATATTTATGACTATGTGCCTTGGGCTGCGTGTGGACTAATACACAATAACACGCTTACTTGAGCATAATGGACTAAATGAGGAAAAAAATATCAGAGTAAATGACCAAGATGATCAGGACCAAGTAGTTCTTATTAAGAACTATTAAGTGCATGGTTTGGGTTTCCATATGTAAGGCCCCTTTAACAAGCTCAATTGAAATTATATACCCCTGACTAGACATGCGTAACTCTCCACAGTTGTTTAAACCCGAAAAGCGAGGCATTTCCAAGCCAGGCCGCCACCGAACACTGGGTTCCTCCTGCCTCTAGCTATTCCGTTTACATTTGCTACCTCAGAGATGTGATTTGTTTCTCAAGATGCATTTGAACGTTCGTGCAGTTAGCCACATTTGTTACATTTGAACCGTGTGTGGTGCAAGGAAGAAGGGGAACCGTGGACTTAAAAGTGGAAGGTTGGAGCTGGAGGGATGGCTTAGCAGTTAAGACGTTTGCCTGTAAAGCCAAAGGACCCAGGTTCGAATCCCCAGGACTCACGTCAGCCAGATGCACAAGGGGGCGCAAGAGCCCGGAGTTCATTTGCAGTGGCTGGAGGTCCTGGTGCACCCAATCTCTCTCTTTCTCCCTCTTTCTCTCTTGCTTTCTCAAATAAATAGATAAAAATTTAAAAATAAACCCAGCTGGGCATAGTAGTGCATGCCTTTAATCCCAGCACTCAGGAGGAAGAGGTAGGTGGATTGCTGTGAGTTCAAGGCCACCTCAGAACTACAAAGTGAATTCCAGCGAGACCCTACCTTGAAAAATCAAATTAATTAAGCAGGCTAAAATAAGTAAACAAATAGAGCCCTAATGTGGCAATCTTGACGGTCTGACCAGGTCTCTAGCTACTTATGAAGACAGGGCCAACAATAGAGGTAACCACTCACAATGACCATGTCCTCCAGAGCTGTCTCCAAGCATCATTATATTTGAAGGTCTCTCCCACCCTCCCCTGCTCATGGTTTGGATCTTCAGTGTCCATTTCCTCTTCCTCTGCTGCTGTCATGACAGTTCTATTTTACCCCCAGGCACCCCTCAGTACCCTCAAAACACACACACCAACAAATGAGAAGCCCTCATTTATGTTTTATTACGTCTTCAGATATACAGATTATGAGGAGCCGACCAAAGAGAAAGGGCTCAACTGATATTGAAGTATTCCTAAGTTAATAGCTTGAATGGAAGGTCCAGATTTGTCAATGGCACGCAATGCATTACTTACTTCACAGACTAGGCCTATTTGGTATGTCTGATATAGATATATTAGTTATCTATTTCTATGCATCAGGTTACCCCCAACCTTAGTGGCTTGAAGCATCACACATTTATTGTCTCGGTCATTCTGTGAGCCAAGAATCTGGGTAGAACTTAGCGAAGTCCTCTGCTTCGAGGTCTGTCCTGAAGCTGCGGTCAGCATGGTGGCCAGGACTGGAGTCTCATCTGAAGGAGAGACCGAAGGAAGACCTACTTCCAGCTCCCACCGTTGTCAATAGATCAGTTCTTTGTGGCCCATTGGCTGAAAGCCAGAAGTCATCTGCTGTGGCGTCTTGCTTCACAGAAGTATACACAGCAAAGCTGGTGTCACGGTAGGCGCCTCTAATCACAGCAAACCTGGGAGGCTGAGCTATGAAGATCAAAAGCTTGGGGTTAGCTGGCTACATATCAACACCTTATCTGAAATAAATAAAAGATAGAGGTAGATGACATAGGACATGAACACTAGGAGGTGGGAAACAGGACCAGAAGTTCCAAGCTGAGGCTGGGGAGATGGCTCAGTTGTTAAAGGCACTTGCTTTAAAAGCCTAATGGGGCCTGGAGGGATGTCTTAGTGGTTAAGGTGTTTGCCTGCAAAGCGAAAAGACCCAGGTTTGATTCCCCAGGACCCACATAAAGCCAGATGCACAAGGGGACGCATGTATCTGGAGTTCCTTTGCAGTGGCTGGAGGCCCTGGCCGCACCCATTCTCTCTCACTCGCTCACTGGCCTCGCTTGCTCCCTTATTCCCTCTTTCTCTATCAAATAAATAAATAAATAAAATAAAATATTTAAAAGCCTAACCTGACTTTGATTCCTCAGTACCTACATAAAGCTAGATGCTCAAAGTGGCACATGTATCCGGAGTTCCTTTGCAGTGGCAGGAGGCCCTGGCATATGTATATTCTCTCTCTCTCTGCCTCTCTGTCTCTGTCTTGCTCTCAAATAAATAAATAAGTAAAGCATTTTATTGTTGTTTTGTTTTGTTTTTCTAGGTAAGGTCTCGCTCTAACCCAGGCTGACCTAGAATCCACTATGTAGTCTCAGGGTGGCCTCAAACTCACAGTGATCCTCCTACCTCTACCTCTCGAGTGCTGGGATTAAAGGTGTGCACCACCATGCCTGGCTAAATAAAGTTTTGGTTTTTTTTTTGGTTTTTCGAGGTAGGGTCTCAGGCTGACCTAGAATTCACTGTGGAGTCTCAGGGTGGCCTCGAACTCACGGCGATCCTCCTACCTCTGCCTCCTGAGTGCTGGGATTAAAGGCGTGCACCACCACACCCGGCTAAATAAAGTATTTTTTTAAAAGGCCTAAATTCTGCTAATCATGGCTTGGTTTTCCTGTAATCAACCCCCTCCCAAAAACTAACCAGCGGCCCATCAAGAGTTGTCTCCTTAGGACAGAACCACCTGGAAACTTCCAAGGGCAATGGCAGAAAGTAGACAGAGACAAGTGTATTTTTCTTACATCACAGTGGTCTACAAGCATTCAGTCCGTAGAGGGTCCATTGAGGGCGTCTATGAAACCCACTCCCATGGCTGGTACCTACATTGGGAATCTTTGGTTCTAATCCGCCTCTTTCACTAGACCAAGCCATTTGATGTGTGGATGTGAAACTACTGTGGTAGGCTAATGACTCCTCTCCAGACACCTGCTTTGTAATCCCAAATCTAAATATGTGGCCTTAAATGTCATGAGGGCCTTTGTAGATGTGGCTAAGGATTTGGGGAAGGAGAAATTACCCATGTGGATCCTGTGCCCTCAGAATCTACATCCGGGAAGGGAGAAACAGGGAAGTTGAACGGCCATGAGCTGAGGGATATAGGCCCCTCTCTGAGACGGGATGGAAAAGCAAGGAACATGCTGGTCCCTGGAACCTTCAGGTGGGCCCAAGCTCTGCTGACATCTTGATTTTAAGCCCTAGATGAACCACTTAGTAACTTTGACCTCTCAAAGTGAAGGTAATAGGCACGTGTTGTAAGCCAATAGTGGCTTGTGGTCATTCATTCAGCAGGAGTCGGGAACTACGCTGCTCACCAGAGACCTTGGGGAAACCCAGTTTATGGCACATTCATTCCCTCGTTAAGAGAAAGTAGAGAAGAGAAACTGCAGGCAGGCTACCTGAGCTACAGTTCTCGGGAACCATTTAGGAACAAAAGGTTTAGATACAAAGTATAAGATGAAGGCTTTTCCTACCTTCCAATGACCCTGAGGCTTTTGTTTGTTTTGTTCTAAGCTTTCTTTTTTCTTTCTTTCCTCTTCCTCCTCCTTTTTTTTTGTTTCTTTGGTTTTGCGAGGCAGGGTCTCACTCTAGCTCAGAGCTCACCAGGAATTCACTATGTAGTCTCAGGGTGGCCTTGAATTCTCAGCTATCCTCCTACCTCTCTGCCTCCTGAGTGCTAGGATTAGAGGCGTGCGCCACCAGGCCCGGCTGTTTCCTTCTAATTTTTCTTTGATATATCTTTACTGTACAAAGTGACAGATTTCATAAAGACTTTGTTATTCAAGTCTATCATGTACTTTGACTCAAATATATCCTATATGCTTGCCTTCTTTCTGTTTTTTTCAAGGTAGGGTCTTGCTGTAGCCCAGGCTGATCTGGAATTCACTATGTAGTCTCAGGGTGGCCTTGAACTCACGGCAATCCTCCTACCTCTGCCTCCTGAGTACTGGGATTAAAGGCAGTGCACCACAATGCCCAGCTACTACTTGACCATTTTTATGTCTTCTTTGTCCTCTCCTTCCTCTCTTACTATACCTTTCAGTAGTCTACTTTTTCCAAATAGTCCCCTTCCATTGTATTATTTATAGATAATGTATAAGTAGTTATATATAATTATAATCCTGCTTCTACTTTGTTATTTATGGATAACATATTTGTAAGTATTATATATAATTATAATCTAGGTTCCACATATGAGGGGAAATGTCTCATTTGTCTTTCTGAGTCTGGCTTATTTTACTTAATATGGTGATCTTCAGTTCCATCCAGTTGCCTGTAAATGACATAATTTTGTTCTTTATGACTGAATAAAACTCATATATACATATGTATCAGGTTTTCTCTACTCTTCCTGTGCTGACAGACATGAGGGTTGGCTCCCTAGCTTGGTTAGAGCTCTGCATTAAACATGGATGTGCAGGTATCTCTTTAGTGTGCCTGTTTGGGTTTCTTTGGGAGTATTGGGTATTTTTGTTGTTGTTTGTTTGTTGCTTTTGAGACATGATCTAGGTATGTAACCCAAGCTGGCCTCAAACTCACTATCCTCCCGCCTCAGCCTCACAAGTGTTAGGATTACAGGCATGTGCTACCCTTGCCAGTGACTCTGAAATATAATTTACATCTGCTAGCTAGCTTCCTTTTCTTTTTAAAGAATATTTTACTTATTTATTTATTGGTGAGAGAGGGGCAGATAGAGAGAACAGGCACACCATGGCCTTTAGCCACTCCAAACGAACTCCAGATGCACGCACCACCTTGTGCATCTGGATTATGTGGGTACTGGGGAATCGAACCGGGGTCCTTAGGCTAACCATTAAACCATCTTTCTCTAGCCCAAGCTTCCTTTTTTTTTTTTTTAATTTTTATTTTTCAAAGTAGGGTCTCACTGTAGCCCAGACTGACCTGGAATTCACTCTGTAGTCTCAGGGTGGCCTCGAACTCATGTGATCCTCCTACCTCTGCCTCCCGAGTGCTGAGATTAAAGACAGTGCACCACCACTCCTGCCTTTTTTTGGTCTATTCTTTTCTCTTTTTAATAGGCTTTATTTATTTATTTAAGAGAGAAAAAGAGGCAGAGAGAGAGAGGGGAGAGAATGGGCATACCAGGGCCTCCAGCCACTGTAAACGAACTCTAGATGCTTGTGCCCTCTTGTGCATCTGCCTTACGTAGGTCCTAGAGAGTCGAATCGGGATCCTTTGGCTTTGCAGGCAAATGCCTTAAGCACTAGGCCATCTCTCCAGCCCCCTTTTCTTTTCGTCTATTCTTAAGAAATACTTTCTAGTTCTCTTCAGTACTTCATCAATATTGATGAGGTAAAATGAATGTCTTGGGGTGGGTTACAGGGGTCCTTGCAGCTCACATGCTCTTCAAAGCAGAAGTGTGGCAGTCAGCAGAGAGTACTGAGGCTTTGGTTTCAAAGCGTGTTTGTCTTCGGTACCTCGGGACTGGAAATACAGGCTGGGAAGAGCACCTGGCGCACATTACTTTTCCTGTTTCACAGCCAGATGTTATGAAATTCTTTTTGTTTTGTTTTTGTCTCCAGTGCCTGGAAACCTTGGCTGCTACAAGGACCATGGAAACCCACCTCCTCTAACTGGCACCAGTAAAACATCGAACAAACTCACCATCCAAACTTGCATCAGTTTCTGTCGGAGTCAGAGGTTCAAGGTAATGATTCTGTTGCCATGTGACTGTAGAAAAAGTGAAATCCCAGCCCTCGGGAGGCACAGGCAGGAGGATTGCTGTGAGTTCGAGGCCAGCCTGAGAATACATAGTGAATTCCAGGTCAGCCTGAGCTAGAGTGAGACTCTACCTTGAAAAAAAGGGGGGGGGGAGGGAGGAGCTGGAGAGATAGCTTAAGGCACTTGCCAGCGATGACTAAGGGCCCATGTTCAACTCTCCAGATCCCACGTTAGCTACATGCACAAAGGTGAGGCACGCACAAGGTCACACATGCCCACTAGGTGGCACAAGCATCTGGAGTTTGATTACAGTGGCTGAGGCCCTTGTACACCAATTCCCTCTCTCTCTCTCTCTATCTCTATCTCTGTCTCTTACTCAGTATCTGCCCCCCCCCCCAAAAAAAAAACCAAACCTATCAAGCCATGCAATTTTATATTTTCTGCCTGGAGGTTGGGGTTGGGAAATGGGCGTAGGAGTCTAATCCCTCTTGTCTGTACTCTTACTTATTGTGAGCAGGGATGTCCCTGGCTCCCCAGGAAGATGGAGACCATGTCAGGGTAGCCGGTTCCTTCCTTGATAGATTACTGGACCCTGGACCCTTGCCTGCTTACCAGTCCACATGTTTTCTTCCTTCTCACTCCTCTATCTGAAATTCATTCCCCAATTTACTAAATCATAAAGGGAAAGATCCTTCCCCCCTCCCCGTTTCCTTTCTCCTCCACTTCCCTTTTCTTTCCCTTTCCCATCACTTTCCTCCCCCTTCCTTTCCTATCTTCTTCTTTCCCTTTCCTTTTCTTTCCTGTCCTCTCCCCTCCCCCTTTCCTTTCATCCCCTTCCTCTTCACCTTCCTCTTGCCTCCCCTCCCCCTCCCTCTTCCCTTCCCTTCCCCCTTGTCTTCCTTTCTTTCCACCCCTCCCCCTCCGCTTCTTGCCTATTTGTCAGCCCAAATGTTTCCTTCCTATTTATTCCTTTATCTGAAATTTCTGTTTTATCATAAAGCAGAAAATTACTGATGATGTACAGGCACTGAGAAAGGGAAAATGAGTTTGAAACGTCTTGTGTTGGTAGAAAAGTAAACATTGATACAGATTTGTCAAAGAACCACAAGTGCTACCTTCAAGAGGTTCCCACTGGCCAAATATGATTTAACTTCTTTTTTTTTTTTTTTTTTTTTTTGAGGTAGGGTCTTGCTCTGGCCCAGGCTGACCTGTAATTCACTATGTAGTCTCAGGGCAACCTCAAACTCACGGCGATCCTCCTACCTCTGCCTCAGGTGTGTGCCACCACACCTGGCTTTTTCTTTTTAGCCTTTTAAATAATGATAATACTAAATATATCTCATTGAGTAAAACAAGAACACAGAGAAAGAAAAGAAAGAAAGAAAATGTAGCACCTCTTTGGAGAAAGACCTTGAAGTTTCAGATAAAGTTAAATATTCACCTGCATTGTACCTCAACAATATCACTCCTGAGATTTTCCCAAAATAAATGAAGATGTAGCCATACAAAAACTTAGATGAGAGTCTAGAGAGATGGCTTAGTGGTTAAGGCACTTGCCTGTGAAACCCAAGGACCCAGGTTTGATTCCCCAATACTCACGTAAACCAGATGCACAAAATGGCACATGCTTCTGGAGTTTTATTTGTAGTGGCTGGAGGCCCTAGCTTGCCCATTCTCTCTCTTACTACCTCTTTCTCTCTCTTTCCCTCCTTCTCCCTCAAATGAATGAATAAATAAATTTATACATGAATATTTATAATAACCCTAGCTGGAAATAACCTAAATGTCCACACACTGATAAATGGATAAGGTAGGGCGTGCACCTGTACTGTGGAAAGAATCCATGCTTCTACATACTACCATGAACATATCTCCAAGTCATCCTGCTAGCTGAAAAAATTACACAAAGAATACTACACACTAGCTCAAAGTAGACCCTCTATCTACAAAACTTCCAGTAGAAAAAGCTTCAGGACCTGGCTTTAGCCAAAATGTTCCTTTTTTAAAAAAAATTTTATTTACTTATTATTTATTTATGTGAGAGAGAGAGAATGAATGAATGGGTGTGCCAGTGCCTCTTGCCACTGCAAAGGAACTCCAAATGCATGCACCACCTTGTGCATCTGGCTTGAGGTAAGTATCAAACGTGGGCCAGCAGTCTTCGCAAGCAAGTGCCTTTAACCGCTCAGCCCTCTTTCCAGCCCTAAAATGTTCTTTAACTTGACACTTCCGCTGTGTCGAAGACCTTCTTGAGACAATGAAAAGGTATAGCCTGGGAGAGAAAAAAAAAAAAGCAAAGTGTCTTTACTTAGAATGTATAAAAAGCAAAACATTAAACTCTAAGAAACTCCATGGTAGCAAAAAGCCAAATAATACAGTTTAAGACTGGGCAGAGGACCTGAGCAGGTCCTTCACCAGAGACAGATGAGCGCATGGAATTAAAGCCTGCATTGTTAGCCATGAAATCAATGCAAGTTGAAGCCGTGAGGAGTTACTTCTAGACCCCCGTGAGGACAACTGAAGTAAGTCCTCCGACGGTGACAGGTGCTGACAAGGACCCACTGCAGCAGACACTCACACGTCACCACGAATGTGAGCGTCCTCCTGGAAGTGTGGTCATTCCTGACAGCATGAAACACACGCTCACGACACAGCAATCTCCTAGCTATTGCCCAGCACAAAGGACAGCTTACGTTCACACGACAAATGTATACAGAGGGCTGGGGAGGTGGCTTACCAGATAAAGGCACTTGCTTGCAAAGCCTGCCAGCCCAGCTTCAGTTCCCCAGGACACACGTAAAACCAGACTCACAAAGTAGCACATCTGGAGTTCAGTTCTCTCTCTCTCAAGTAAATACTTTAAAACATTAGAATCTAGCCAGGCACACACCTTTAATCCCAGCATGCAGGAGGCAGAGGTAGGATCACTGCGAGTTCAAGCCCATCCTGAGACTACATAGTGAGTTCCAGGTGAGTGTTGGCTAGAGAGCAAGACCCTAACTTGAAAAAAAAAATAATAATAATCTATATACAGATGCTTCGAACAGTTCTATTTGTAGTTGTAAAAAACTAGAAATAGCTGAATAAATTATGGTATATCCACACAAGGGATTCTGTTTAGTTTTAAAAAAAAGTGGACTGTTAACACATGCACCAGTTTGGATGGATTTCAAAGATAGGTTGAGAAAAAAAAATGAGGGGGCTGGAGAGATGGCTTAGTGGTTAAGCGCTTGCCTGTGAAGCCTGAGGACCCCAGTTCGAGGCTTGATTCCCCAGGACCCACATTAGCCAGATGCACAAGGGGGCGCACGCGTCTGGAGTTCGTTTGCAGTGGCTGGAAGCCCTGGCACGCCCATTCTCTCCTCTCTCTCTCTCTCTCTCTCTGCCTCTCTCTCTCTCTGTCTGTCGCTCTCAAATAAATAAATAAGTATTTAAAAGAAAGAAAGAAATCCTCCGTGCCAGGGAGCACACTCGTGGCATGTGGTTACCGAGCAGCTCAGAGTCGCACTGGAACAGTGCGCGGGAGGAGAGCTTAGGCTGGGAAGTTGAGGATGACTGCTAGGGGCGTGGGGGGGAAGGGACACCCCACCAGGCTCCTTCAGGCCACTGACCCCTGATACCATTTCCCCACGTGACAGTTCGCTGGGATGGAGTCAGGCTACGCATGCTTCTGTGGGGACAACCCTGACTACTGGAAGCACGGGGAGGCCGCCAGCACGGAGTGCAACAGCGTCTGCTTCGGGGACCACACGCAGCCCTGTGGTGGGGACGGCAGGATCATCCTCTTTGACAGTGAGTGTGCCCCGTGCCAACAAGCCGGCAGCCCGCCTTTCCGCGTCTTGAGTCAGTGAGCTGGGTTTCCAGTTGCTCAGTCCTTCAGTCCGTGATGTGATCGTTGCGTATCAGTTTAATGCGCTCGGTGTGATACACTTTCCTTTCTCGCTTTTCTATTTTCTTTTTTTTTTGGTATGCGTATGCGTGTGGGTGTGTGTGTGTCCATGTGAGCACGGGCATGCACCCGGCACAGTGTACGTGTGGAGGTTGGAGGACAGCTTTGAGCGTGGATGCTCACCTTCCCCCTCCATCTCTCCTGTACCAGGCTAGCTGGCCCACAACTTCCAGGAAGTTTCCTGTCTGTCTCCCTTCTTTTCTTTTCTTTTTCTTTTTCTTTTTCTTTTTCTTTTTCTCTCTCTTTCTTTCTTTTTTCTTTTTCTTTTTCTCTTTTTTCTTTTTCTTTCTCTTTCTTCTTTTTTTTTTTTTTTGGTTTGTTTGTTTCTTTCTTTCTTTCTTTGTTTTTCCGATGTAGGGTCTACCTCCCTTCTTGCCCTAGGCTCACTGGGATTCAAGATGCTCACACTACAGAGTCTAGCCTTTTTTTTTTTTTTTTTTTAACGTGGGCTGCGGAGATAGCTCAGTGGATAAAGTACTTGCTGTGCAAGTTTGGAGCCCTAGCACCCATGTAAATGTTGAGTGGGTGTGATGGCCTGCTTGTTATTCTAGAACTTGGGCGAGGCAACAAAGACAGGAGATTCCCCAGGGCAAACTGGCTCACTGGACTAGCCGAATCGGTGAAATCCGGGTTCAAGTGAGACACCTTGCCTCAGCACATGGAGAGTGCTGGAGGAAAGACACCCGACATCGACCTCAGGCCTGTACACGTACACCCACACACGTGCGTGAGCACTTGTACACGCATGCACACACACGTGCAAAAAGAAAATAGGAATTTATTCTCTCATATTTCTGGAGGTTAGAAGTCTAATATGAAGGTATCAGGGATGCTATAATACCTGACAGAAACCACTTAAGGAAGGAAAGGTTTATTTTAAATACTTTATTTTTATTTTTATTTATTTGGGAGAGAGAGAGAGGGAGGGAGAGAGAGAGAGAGAATATGGGCATGCCAGGGCATCCAGCCACTGCAAATGAACTGCAGATTCATGCGCCACGTTGTGCATTTGGCTTACATGGGACCTGGAGAATCGAACCTGGGTACTTAGGCTTCACAGGCAAACGCCTTAACTGCTAAGCCATCTTTCCGGCCTGGAAAGGTTTATTTTAGTTCCTGGCTTTAGAAAGACTTCAGTCCAAGCCAGGCGTGGTAGCGCACGCCTTTAATCCCAGCACTCGGGAGGCAGAGGTAGGAGGATCGCCTTGAGTTCGAGGCCACCCTGAGACTCCATAGTGAATTCCAGGTCAGCCTGGGCTAGAGTGAGACCCTACCTCGAAAAACCAAAACAAAAAACAAAAAAAAAAAAAAAAAGAAAGACTTCAGTCCACAGCAAGGAAAACATGGTGAAGTGGCCTAGTCTTTAGTGACAGGGCCGTATATGTGGAGACTGTTCATACGTTGGCAGACTACGAGGCAGAGAGGGTGTTGGAACCAGGGTTTGTGCTATAACCTTCAATCTGCTGCTAGCCCAGCATGGTGGCGCACACCTTTAATGCCAGCACTCAGGAGGCAGAGTTTGAGGCCACCCTGAGACTACATAGTGAATTCCACGTCAGCCTGGGCTAGAGCAAGACCCTACCTCAAAAAAAAAAAAATTTTTTTTTTAAAGGCCTGCCTCTAATAACCCATTTCCTCCAGCTCATTCCATAGCCTTCTGAAATAGCACCACCAGCTGGGGACTAGGCTCAGAACAAGGCTTTGGTGTCCGCTGGCTTACAGCTGAATCACTCCACCTCTTATGTTCTGACTCTTCCCCATGGTTGTGTGTGTGTCTCTCTGGGTCTGGTGGGAGGCCATGCCCGGGGCCACAGGCAGTCCAGTTCACACGTCACTGGACTCGGAGGCCGTTCTAATCTAAGCTGACCCCATCTTCACTTGATCATGTGTGTAGAAGGCTCCAGGCATTGGAATTCGTTGCCGTTGTATGTGTGCATGTGATGTGTTCACCTGCGAGGATGTGCGGTGGGGTTCATTTGCGGTAGCACATGTGTGTGCGTGCATGCATGTGGAAGCCAAAGGTCAACAGCGGGTGTCTTCCTCAGTTCTCTACTCGGTACTTTCTTTTTCTGATTAAGTTTTATTTATTTATTGGGGGGGTGAGAATGGGCGTGCCAGGGCCTCTAGCCGCTGTAAACGAATTCCAGATGCGTGTGCCACCATGTGCATCTGGCTTACATGGAACCTGGAGAATCGAACCTGGGTACTGAGGCTTCGCAGGCAAGCATCTTAACTGCTAAGCCATCTCGCCAGCCCTCTACTCGGTACTTTGAGACAGGGTCTCTCACTTAGCCTACAGCTCACTGGTTCAGCTGGACTGGCTAGCTAAGGAGCCCCAGGGACGCCCTGTCTCCACCTCCTCAGCTCTGGAATTAGAAGCACACACTGGGATGCCCAACACTTTCTTTTCTTCCTTTTTTTGTTCCAAAGTTTTGTTTTTATTTATTTATTTACTTGAGACAGAGAAAAAGTGTGAGAATGGGCACACCAGGGCCTCTAGCCACTGCAAACGAACTCCAGATGTGTGCACCACCTTGTGCATCTGGCTTACATGGGACATGGAGAATTGAACCTGGGTCCTTAGGCTTTGCAGGCGAGTACCTTAACCACTAAGCCATCTGTCCAGCCCATGCCCAGCATTTTCTGTGAGTGCTGGTTCCCATGCTTACCCAGCTAGCACTGTACCCACTGGGCCCTCTCCTCAGCCCCCAGCATTAAGATTTGATCCCATCTGTTGGAGGTGTCTATAGTGTATGTATACTTGTGTGGGAAAAAGGATGAAGGTTTTTTTTCCCCCCCCCAGTTTATTTTATTTATTTATTTGAGAGAGAAAAAGAGAGAGAATGGGTGCACCAGGGCTTACACTGCTACAACCAAACTCCAGACACATACTTTTTTTTTTTTTTTTTTTTTTTTTTTGATTTTCTGAGGTAGGGTCTCACTCTAGTCCAGGCTGACCTGGAATTCACTATGTAGTCTCAGGGTGGCCTCAAACTCATGGCGATCCTCCTACCTCTGCCTCCCGAGTGCTGGGATTAAAGGCGTGCACCACCACACCCGGCTTCAGACGCATACCTTTTGCATCTGTCTGGCTTATGTGGGTCCTGGAGAATGAAACCTGGGTCCTTTGGCTTTGCAGGCAAGCACCTTAACCGCTAAGTCATCTCTCCAGCCCTGAGAAGAGGGATTTTTAGGCCTGCTTGGACTATATAGCAGGATTCTATCTCCAAAAAATAAAAACAAAGCAGCAATAAAAGTGAGTAAGTGGGGATTGGGGGGAAACAGTGCCAATAATCAAACCCAGATAGGTTTACCACTTTTTTTTTTGGTGTTTTTCAGGAAGGGTCTCACTGTAGCCCAGGCTGACGTGGAACTTACTCTGTACTCCCAGGGTGGCCTCGAATTCATAGCCTTCCTTCTATCTTTGCCTCCCAACTGCTGAGATTAGTGGTGTACACCACCATGCCTGGCTCACATTTTTTATTTTTATGTTTTTAGCACCTAGGATATCTTTTTTTAAACAGTAATAAAGTAGATCATAATAACCAGTCTAGTTTTGTGCTCTGAAAGTCTATGGTCAGCCGGGTATGGTGGCGCATGCCTTTAATCCCAGTACTCGGGAGGCAGAGGTAGGAGGATCGCCGTGAGTTCAAGGCCACCCTGAGACTCCATAGTGAATTCCAGGTCAGTCTGGGCTAGAATGAGACCCTACCTCGAAAAACCAAAAAAATAAAAATAAAAATAATAAAAAGTGTATGGTCAAATGATAGCCAGTTATCTGGATTGTTACCAAATTGGCCTGTCACACAACCCTGCAAGAGCTACCCTTTCTGCATGTATATCCACCCAGAAACTGAAGAGGTTGGCATTCTCAGCAGTGCCTATTCTAGTCTTCAGAGGCCTTGACATGTGGTCTGGCAGGAGCCCCTGACCATGGCCAGCTCTATGACTCACACCTCACTGCTCTGCAGAGAAAAGAAAAAACTGGGCTGGAGAGATGGCTTAGTGATTAAGGCACTTGCCTGCGAAGCCTAAGGTCCCATGTTCGACTCTCCAGATCCCACGTTAGCCAGATGCACAAAGGTGAGGCAAGCGCAAGGACACACATTCCCACTAGGTGGCGCAAGCAACTGGAGTTCAGTTGCAGTGCCTGAGGCCCTGGCACGCCAATTCTCCCTCCCTCCCTCTATCTCTCTAAAATAAAAATTAAGGGCTGGAGAGATGGCTTAGCGGTTAAGCGCTTGCCTGTGAAGCCTAAGGACCCCAGTTTGAGGCTTGATTCCCCAGGACCCACGTTAGCCAGATGGACAAGGGGGCGCATGCATCTGGAGTTCGTTTGCAGTGGCTGGAGGCCCTGGCGTGCTCATTCTTTCTCTCTCTATCTGCCTCTTTCTCTGTCTGTTGCTCTCAAATAAATAAGTAAAAATAAACAAAAAAAATTTTAAATAAAAATTTAAAAATTTAGAAAAAAGAAAAAAGTGTGGTGCCATGGAAATAGATTCTAAAGGATGTCAGGTGCTGACGTTGTAGCAAGGTTTGTGGGAGGCACACCCCATCACACAAGAGTGTGGACACCCAGTTATCATGCTTGTGAACAAGTAAGGGGATCTAAATTCCAAAGTTTTATCTACTACAGAGTAAAATAATTTAAATAACTCAAGTTTGTCCTTTTGGTGCGCTTGGATCCTACTGATAAGGCTGAGCGCTTTGGAGGTACTGGCTACAGACAGGCCCATGATTTGGGAGGATAGAATTCTCTCCTTAAATGACTGGAGGAGAAGGTGGTAAAGGACCACGTTACAATGTTCAGGATATCAGCTCCTGCTTTTCTTTTTTATTATTTGACAAGGATATATCTAGATGCAGAGTGTGTGTGTGTCTGTTTTAATTTTTATTTATTTGAGAGAGGGAAAGAGGCAGAGCAAGAGAGAGAGAGAGAATGGGTGCACCAGGGCTTCCAGCCACTGCAAATGAACTCCAGACCCATGTGCCCCCTTGTGCATCTGGCTTACGTGGGTCCTGAGGAATCAAACTGAGGACCTTTAGCTTTGCAGGCAAGTGCCTTAACCTCTAAGCCATATCTCCAGCCCTAGTGTTTTGTTTTGACTTGAGATTCATAGATCTGTGGTGTCACCTTTCATTGATTCTAGAACATTCTAGTCTTTGTCTCTCTTCAAATATTTCTAATTTTTTTTTAAATTTATTCTAGTAGTTACGTTTGACTCTGTTTTGACAGGGTCTCAATGTAGCCAGGCTAGCCTGCCACTCACTGTGTAGCTATGACTGGCCTTACACTCCTAATCCTCCTGCCTCTGTTTCCCAGTTGCTGGGATTAAAGGCATGCACCACCATGCCCAATTTATTTGACACTTTTTTCTTTAATTTATTTGTTTATAAGAGAGAGTGAGTGAGAATGGGTGTGCCAGGACTTTTAGCCACTGCAAATGAACTCCAGACGCATGTGCCACATTGTGTATCTGGCTTATGTGGGTCCTGGGGAATAGAACCTGCGTCCTTTGGCTTTGCAGGCAAGTGCCTTAACTTTTAAGCCATCTCTCGAGCCCTTGGCCCTTTTTTTTTTTTAAGATAGTTTCCATATCTCTTTTGAATTCTCTAGCATATTTAAATGTGCTGTCTTTATCAGTAGTTATTATACTATGTTCATCATGGAGTCTCCATGTCTGATAGTTCCAACATCTGGGTCATTAGTGAGTGGTTCTGTGATTGTTTTCTCTCGTGATAATGAGTCTTGTTTCTTGGCTTGTGTGTGTGCTAGAATTTTGTATTGAGTGTCATAGGCCATGAGTAGAATGGCAGACACTGAAAGTTGTATGTAGTAGACCTGGCAGCCTGCTTGGCATAGGGACTAGGTCAGTCTGTCGGTAGCCGAGCAGGGTTTGGGATTTGTTCTGAAGTAACCAATTCAGGCTTCACTTCCCTCTCACTGTGGGCTGTTACCTTGAGCTCTCAACAGTGCGCTCCCAGTCCACGCCCACCCTGGGGTCTCCTCCACTCTTGCCCTGCCCTCAAGTGGGAGACTAATGTTGCTCGTGGCTTGGTGCTGTTGTGGTGAGGCCCAGGGGTTTGCAGGCTCCCCTGCTCATCCTCAGCTTAGAGCATGCCTCTGGGCTGCAGGGGTGAGGCCTTTCCGCATCCCCTCCTTTCTCCCTGGCCAGTACCCACCATCTTGGTCCACGCTGATTCTGGGGAGAGTCCCCCGCCTCTCCTTGGGGTTCAAGGCAAAGAGAGGCTGAATGCCTTTCCCTTCAGCTCTTCCCAAAGGCAGTGGGTCTTTGCCTAATCATTTGGCAGAAAAGAACTTTCTACTTCCAAAGGCACAAATGCCTTTCACATCTAGCCCTGTCCAGTCGCCCCGGGAGCAAAGGTTAGCCGCTGTCCGTAGCAACTGGAAGCTGGCACTTCCTTTGAATGGGCAGCAGTGTTTCAGGTTCGTCCCTTAGCAGCAGCCTATTGTCTCCTGCACACCTGTGCCACCGGGGGATGGGGGGGTGGGACTCTGGCTGGCTGCCTGACACTAGTCACTCCTGCCAGCACCGGTGGAGGCCTGTGCAGAACAGCACGCAAGTCGATGCAAACACCATTGTGTCTGGGCTCCTTATCCCCAGCTGAGAGGCGGGCCAACACAGCCTTCAAGAACTTGTTCAAATTTTCCCTGCAGTCTTCTGTTGAACACACGCTTCTGTTGCAGTCACCTCTTCCTCCCACACTCTGGCACATATGAACTCATTTTTGTGGCCTAATACTCCTTGAAAGAGCTTCTTGCTTTAAAGAAAGAAAAAAAAAATTGCCGGGCGTGGTGGCGCACGCCTTTAATCCCAGCACTCGGGAGGCAGAGGTGGGAGGATCGCCATGAGTTCGAGGCCACCCTGAGACTACATAGTGAATTCCAGGTCAGCCTGGGCCAGAGTGAGACCCTACCTTGAAAAACCAAAAAAAAAAAAAAAAAAAAAAAAGAAAAGAAAGAAAGAAAATCAGGGCTGGAGAGATGGCTTAGTGGTTAAGGCACTTGCCTACAAAGCCAAAGGACCCAGGTTCAATTCCCATGACCCAAGTAAGCCAGATGCACATTGGAGTTCATTTGCAGTGACTGCAGGTCCTGATGTGCCCATTCTCCTACGCTCATAAATAAATAATTATATATATATTTTTTTGGGGGGGGGTAGCGTCTCACTCTAGCCCAGGCTGACCTGGAATTCACTCTGTATTCTCAGGATAGCCTCGAACTCACAACAATCCTCCTACCTCTGCTTCCCAAGTGCTGGGATTAAAGGCATGCACCACCACGCCTGTCCAATATATATATGGGTTTTTTTTTCTTTTCGAGGTAGCATTTCACTCTAGCTCAGGCTGACTTAGAATTCACTATGTAGTCTCAGGGTGGCCCAGAACTTGTGGCGATCCTCCTACCTCTGCCTCCTGAGTGCTGAGATTAAAGCCATGCACCACCACACCCAGCTCATAAAATATATTTTTGAAAAAAGAAAAAAAGGGGGCTGGAGAGATGGCTCAGCAGTTAAGATGTTTGCCTGCAAAGCCTAAGGATCCATGTTTGATTTCCCAGTACCCATGTAAAGCCAAATGCACAAAATGGCACATGTACTTAGAGTTCATTTGCAGTGACTAGAAGCCCTGGTGCACCCATTCTCTCCCTCTCTCTCACTCTCTTTCTTGTCTCTCTCTACTTGAAAATAAATAAAGAAAAATATTTTTTGTTTGTTTGTTTGTTTTTATGAGGTAGGGTTTCACTCTAGCTGAGGCTGACCTGGAATTCACTATGTAGTCTCAGGGTAGCCTTGAACTCACAGCGATCCTCCTATCTCTGCCTCCCAAGTGCTGGATTAAAGGCATGCACCACCATGCCTGGCCTAAGAAAAATATTTTTTTAAGATATTTTAGGGCTGGAGAGATGGCTCAGTGATTAAGGCACTTGCCTGCAAAGCCAAAGGACCCAGGTTCGATTCCCCAGGACCCACATAAGTCAGATACACAAGATGGCACATGTGTCTGGAGTTCATTTACAGTGGCTGGCAACACTGGTGCACCCATTCATTCTCATTCTCATTCATTCATTCTCGAACTCACACTCTCTCTCTCTCTCTCTCTCTCTCTCTCTCTCTCTGCCTCTTTCTCTCTCAAAGCCTGCCATTCCAGAGTCTAGAGAAATCAAATGTGCCTGACAGAGTGTGATGAGGTTCTTATATTCATCCCCCTGTCCAGTAAGACTTTTCTCTCCTCCCCCTCCCCTTTGGTATGGTGGTGGGGATCAAACCCAGAATGTGTGCTTGCTAAGCAGGTACTCCACCACTGAGCTACAACCCCAGTGCAGATACTGTATTCTTGTACCCCAGTTTACCACTTGTAAAATGAGTGTGGACCTTCATGTGAGTGCTGCTGCACCTCTGAGGTCCTGGGGTGCCCTTCTGCCTTTATGACTCACCTCTTCAAAGGCTTCCCCTGTCAAGAGGTCTTAGTGTTTTTACAGTTTATATCCTCTGTCCTCTCATTGTCATAGGATACAGGAGCAGGTGGTGGCCCTGGAGTGGAAAGAGAGAAGGGAGAGGTCTGGGCATAAGGTACAGCCCCTAAGATAACGTGACTCTGCTGGTCCTGAACCCAGACTCCCTGACTCCAGTCAGACCCCAACTTTGTCCTGTGTGCAAACTCAGTGGCCTCCACACCACTGTCCTGTATGTACTCTGAGATCTCCACACCACTGTCCTGTGTGTACTCTGAGATCTCCACACCGCTGTCCTGTGTGTACTCTGAGGTCTCCACACCGCTGTCCTGTGTGTACTCTGAGATCTCCACACCACTGTCCTGTGTGCACTCTGAGGTCTGCACACTGCTGTCCTGTGTGCACTCTGAGATCTCCACACCGCTGTCCTGTGTGTACTCTGAGATCTCCACACCGCTGTCCTGTGTGTACTCTGAGGTCTCCACACCGCTGTCCTGTGTGTACTCTGAGATCTCCACACCACTGTCCTGTGTGCACTCTGAGGTCTGCACACTGCTGTCCTGTGTGCACTCTGAGATCTCCACACCGCTGTCCTGTGTGTACTCTGAGATCTCCACACCGCTGTCCTGTGTGCACTCTGAGGTCTCCACACCGCTGTCCTGTGTGTACTCTGAGGTCTCCACACCGCTGTCCTGTGTGTACTCTGAGGTCTCCACACCGCTGTCCTGTGTGTACTCTGAGGTCTCCACACCGCTGTCCTGAGTGTACTCTGAGATCTCCACACCGCTGTCCTGTGTGTACTCTGAGGTCTCCACACCGCTGTCCTGCGTGTACTCTGAGATCTGTACACCGCTGTCCTGAGTGTACTCTGAGATCTCCACACCGCTGTCCTGCGTGTACTCTGAGATCTGTACACCGCTGTCCTGAGTGTACTCTGAGATCTCCACACCGCTGTCCTGTGTGCACTCTGAGATCTCTACACCGCTGTCCTGAGTGTACTCGGAGATCTCTACACCGTTGTCCTGTGTGTAGTCTGAGATCTCCACACTGCTCTCCTGCATGTACTCGGAGATCTCCACACCGCTGTCCTGTGTACTCTGAGAGCTCCACACCACTGTCCTGCGTGTACTCTGAGGTCTGCACAGTCATTTGTTTGGTGATTCATTTTGTGATTCAATCCTAAAACCCAATATGGTCTGGTTTTGTAGCTGAAAACAATATCCCACAGGCGATCACGTTTCTTCAGAAGGGGTTTGTTTGTGTCCGCCTTGGAGGAGCCCCGTGGGAGACTCAGCCTGCTGTTCTCTGTCTTCTGCAGCTCTCGTGGGTGCCTGTGGTGGGAACTACTCGGCCATGACGTCCGTGGTCTATTCCCCAGACTTCCCTGACGCCTACGCCGCCGGGCGGGTCTGCTACTGGACCATCCGAGTTCCAGGAGCCTCTCACATCCACTTCAGCTTCACCTTGTTTGATATCAGGGACTCTGCAGACATGGTGGAGCTGCTGGACGGCTACACCCACCGTGTCCTCGTCCGTTTCAATGGAAGGAATCACCCACCTTTGTCCTTTAACGTCTCTCTGGATTTCGTCATTTTGTATTTTTTCTCCGATCGCATCAATCAGGCCCAGGGATTTGCTGTCTTATACCAAGGTAAGACAGCCTTGCGTCCGAGGTGCGCTGCCCTGCCTGCCGCAGTGACTCAAGTCCTGGGTGGTTCTTGTTGGGCAACCTGGGACAGACTCAACTCTGAATTATCCCAGCGCCAGAATTCATTCTCCTCCAAGTGCACAATGACTGCTTCACTTTTGCTGTTTGAGCAATTTTTTTTTTTTTTTTTTTTTTTTTGGAGGTAGGGTCTCACTCTAGCCCGGGCTGACCTGGAATTCCCTATGTAGTCTCAGGGTGGCCTCGAACTCACGGCGATCCTCCTGCCTCCCAAGCGCTGGGCTTAAAGGAGTGAGCAACCACGCCCGGCTTATTTTAGCAATTTTAATAGCAGGTTTTGTGGAAAGGCTAAAGAATAACAAAAGGAATAGATGAGACTTAACAGAATTGGAAATGTCCCCAAAGATCACTAGACACATCTCACTGCCTCTAAACATTTCAGGCAGTTCCAAAGACGACTGTACCATCTCTCCTCAGACCCTCCTAAAGTGAGGGAGCTGCACACTCTGCCCCTCCAGTGTGAGCACGTGTTGTCAGGCATGACTCTTGTATGTAGCATTTGTGAAACACGGGTGTTGAGAACTGGCCTTTTATCCTGGATTGCACACGTAAGCAAAAGTTCAGGTAGTGTGTGCCACAGGAAGATGGACATCCTGGCCGGGCGTGGTGGCGCACGCCTTTAATCCCAGCAGTAGAGAGGCAGAGGTAGGAGGATCACCGAGAGTTCGGGGCCACCCTGAGACTACATAGTGAATTCCAGGTCAGCCTGAGCCAGAGTGAAACCCTACCTCGAAAAAACAAAAAACAAAACAAAAAAAGATGGACATCCTGAAGGAGCAGGTAGGGTCGGGATCCAGAGATAGCAAGAAGAAGGCTTTCTAGTCAGAGGGGTTGGGGAGGGGAGGGGAGGGGAGGGGAGGGGAGGGGAGGGGAGAGGAGAGGAGAGGAGAGGAGAGGGAACGCTGAGAGCATGGGGGAGAGTTCGGGTGTCTGAGAGGAAGACCGTCACAGAACCAGAACCAGCAGCCCCTTCCTCCTGCTTCTGCAGGGCCAGGGCCACTGCCTAGCAAGCTCTGCTTTGGGGCCAGTAGAACCAGTGAAGGGGCTAGCACGTGGATGTAAATAAGAAAAGGCCTTGGGCTGGAGAGATGGCTTAGCGGTTAAGCACTTGCCTGTGAAGCCTAAGGACCCCGGTTCGAGGCTCGACTCCCCAGGACCCACGTTAGCCAGATGCACAAGGGTGCGCACGCGTCTGGAGTTCATTTGCAGTGGCTGGAGGCCCTGGCGCGCCCATTCTCTCTCCCTCTCTCTATCTGCCTCTTTCTCTCTGTTGCTCTCAAATAAATAAATAAAAATAACAAAAAAATATTTAAAAAAAGAAAAGAAAAGGCCTCGTCAGCTAGGCATGCTGATACATGCCTAGAATACCTGCACTTGGGAGGTGACAGGAGGGTCAGGAATTCAATGTCATCCTCCACCAAATAGGCATTCCCAAGGGAAGGAAAGAGAGAGGAAGGGGAAGAGTTTCTTTTTAATATTTTATTTTTATTTATTTATTTGACAGAGAGAGACAGAGAATGGGCACACCAGGGCCTCCAGCCACTGCAAACAAACTCCAGATGCATGCACCCCCTTGTGCATCTGGCTAACGTGGTTCCTGGGGAATTGAACCTGGGTCCTTTGGCCTTGCAGGCAAACACCTTAACTGCCAAGCCATCCCTCCAGCCCAAAGAATTTTAATTTAGGAAAAGAAGGGAGGAAGGGGCTGGAGAGATGGCTTAGCGATTAAGCGCTTGCCTGTGAAGTCTAAGGACCCCAGTTCAAGGCTCAATTCCCCAGGACCCACATAAGCCAGATGCATAAGGGGGCGCACGCATCTGGAGTTCCTTTGCAGTGGTTGGAGGCCCTGGTGGGCCCATTCTCTCTCTCTCTCTCTGTCGCTCTCAAATAAATAAAAATAAACAAAAAAATTTTTTTTAAAGAAGGGAGGAAAAGTAAAAAGGAAGGAAGAAAGAAAAAGGAGGGAGGGAAGGAAGGAGGGAGAGAGAAAAAGACTCATCATGGCTAGTAAGTCCTCAGCTTTCCCCAGCTAATTCCTTTTGCTCTCGTAGCCATCAAAGAAGAACTGCAGGAGAGGCCTACCATCAACCAGACACTGGCGGAGGCGATCACCGAGCAGGCCAACCTCAGCGTCAGCGCCGCCCGCTCCTCCAAAGTCCTCTATGTCATCACCACCAGCCCTAGCCACCCACCTCAGACCGTCCCAGGTAGCCATTCCTGGGCGCCATCCGTTGGGGCCAGCGACCACAGAGTTGAAGGTAGAGCTGTCAGCGCTCTCGGGAGCAAAGGCACTGTGGGTGCTTCTCACGCAGAGGCAGGTTGGGGTACTGGCTCTGCGACCTCTCGTCTGTCCTGGCCTGTTAGGGAAATGACCTCAGCTTGGTTCCTAACTCCTTGATTAGCCAGCTAGTCCGTTATCTTCATCACAAAATGATCACCCTCACCTTGCCAGTATCCTTCTAGAGCCCCAAGTTAGAACTGCCCACGTGCGCTGACATTTGCAAGAGCTTCATTTATTCATTTAAAAGATGTGCGTGGGGCTGGCCCGGCGTGGTGGCATACGCCTTTAATCCCAGCAGTTGGGAGGCAGAGGTAAGAGGATTGCTGTAAATTCAAGGCTACCCTGAGAGTGCATGGTGAATTCCAGGTCAGCCTGGACTACAGTGAAACCCTACCTCGAAAAAACAAACAAAATAATAATAATAATAGTAAATAAAGAAAAGATATGTATGCAGCTGGAGGGTAGTTGTAGACATTGAACCATGTACTGAACGAGATGTGTCCCTGCCTTTTTTTTTCTTTTTATTTATTTATTTATTTTATGTGAGTCAAAGTTTTATTGGGTAAAAAGAGAGAAAAAGAAGGAAGCTGGTGCACCAGGACTGCATCCCAGAATTCAGGATCTCAAGATGCAGCCCTGATCTGTTCGGAGCGTCAGCTTTTATTGGAAATAACCACATGATGTTTATAGTAAAAACAGGATCTGGAGTTAAACCACAAAATTATATACTGTTAAACAAGGGGGAGGGCTAATACAAGAAGTCACAAGGTTACACAGGTCACATGGGGGAACTGAGGCAAGAAACATTCTATGCTATGTAATCACAAAGATATTTAGAAACAAAGAGACACAGAGGTGGTACATTGCACAGAGGGATCATCCCATTCCTTTCACATTCCGTTTTCCATTTCCCCCTCTGACATGACACTAAGTCAAATCCTCGACTCATGAAGAACAGTGTCTAGGGTGTTTTCATCTAAGGGGGTGGGTGTATTGTGTCCGCAATACCATGAGTTTAACGTAATTTATTTTATTCTGTATATATCTACTTAGAGCATTAGTAATGCAGTGTCTCATGGTAAGGCCTAAGAGCAGTAGTATCAGGGGGACCAGCAATAGAAGAAACAAGGGAAGTTAGCCATGGAGACCAACTAAACATAGACTGAAACCAGTTACTAGTGGCCCGTGTCTGAAGTTCTCTATCTTTGAGATTTTCTCTAACTAAAGCCAGTGTATTTCAGATTATTCCTGACTTATTGGCATAAAAGCAACAAGTTTTACCTAAAGCCATACATAGGCCCCTTGTTTCATAAAGAGTAAGTCTAATCCTCTTCTGTTTTGTCCTCTCCACTTTCACAGCTGTTGGAATGGTTAGGATGACCTAGTGGGGCCCCTTCCAACGTCCCAATGTGGTGTCTCTTGATCCAGACTCTGTGCTGAGCTGAAAGGGGTGAGGGCAAACAGGTTGTATCTGAAAAGCAGCCTTGGTGCTGAACAGTGGACTCCTGGGCTCTTTATAAGACTTGGGTAGAAAGAAGCCTTTCATTAGTAAAGTCAGTTATCTGCTCAAGACCCATCAGGCAGGATGGAGGGAGAGGCTACATACATAATTTTAAATAGAGTAATTCCTTTTACATAAGGAGTACACCTGGCCCTTAACATGGTGGAAGAGAAGGAGTCCCACCCATCCTTCACCAGTCTCTAGGGTTAATTTAGTTAAAGTCTCCTTCAAGGTCCAATTCATCCTTTTTACCTGTCCTGAACTTTGGGGATCTTAGGCACAATGGAATTTCCAATTAATCCCCAATGTCTAGGTTAATTCCCTAGTGATTTGATCCTGAGGCACAATCCATGGGGGGGGGGGGGGGCAAGAATTAACTCCTCTAACAATTTCTTATTCACTACTTGGGCTGTCTCAGGCTTGGTTGGGAAAGCTTCCATCCATCCTGAAAAGGTATCAACATAAAAAGTAAATATCTATATCCATACTGATCTGGCTTTACCTCTGTGAAATCAGCTTCCCATTATCTCCCTGGCTTTGTTCCCTCTGTCTCCTCCACTGGTGGTACCTTACCAGAGGAGGCATTTGTCTGTCGGCAGGCCTGACAGCGGGTGATGGTGTCCTTGGTGACAGAGTCCATACCTGAGAAGGAACGCTCTTCCCTCATTAGCTCTGCTAGCTTGTTTTATCCTAAGTGAGCTCCTTCACGTAGTTGCTTGGCCAGTCTCCACCCTAGGGCTTGGGCAGCAGCCACCCTCCGTTCTCCAGTCGATACCATCTTTGTGGGGTCTGCTCCTTCAGATGAGAGGAGAGCTGTAGGTCCTGTTCCATGTATGTTAGTCGCTCAGGAAGAGTGGGTGCCGGGAGACCAGACAATGATGGATGCTGAGACTCAGCACTCTGCTGCTAGGCCTGCCAGTCTGTTTCCTCTTGCTCCTGTGCTCTCCCCTTTCTGATGACCCGGACAATGGATTATGGCTGCTTTAGCAGGTGCCCAAATGGTAGCCAATAAGTCCAAATTTCATTTTTTATTTACCTTCTGCTGTTAATAGCCCTCACTCCAAGTAGATGGCCCCACATACATGTGTCGTGGCAAAGGCACAATGGCTGTCTGGGTGAATATTTACTGTCTTGTCTTATCCCAATATCAGAGCCTTGGTCAGTGCTATCAGTTCAGCTTCCTGAGCTGATGTGCCCCAAGGTAGGGCCTCAGCCCACAGTTTCTTCCAAAGTCATCACAGCCGCCCCTGCATACCTGATTCCATCCACGACAAAGCTGCTGCCATCAGAATACATCATCAGATCAGGGTCTGGCCAGGGCACATCTGTCAGGTCCAGGCGGAGTTCATGGAAGGCGGAGGGGATCTCCAGGCCGTCATGCAGAGGGGTCGATGCCTCAGTTTCTGGCAGCAGGGAAGCTGGGTTCAAAGCCTCAGTTTGGCGAGACTGTGTCCTTGGTTGATCTAACAGCAAGGCCTGATAATGGGTTATGTGAGAGTTGGAGAGCCATTGATCTGAGGGGCTCTTTAAAAGCATCTCTATCATGTGGAGCCATAATTGATGAAGTCTGTCCCAAGGTTAATTTGTTGGCGTCCTCTGTCAGAATAGCAGCAGCTGCAATAGCCTGGAGATAAGGGGTCCAACCAGCGGCTACTGGGTCTGGCTTCTTAGACAAGCAGGCCACTGGGCAATGCCATGGCCCCAGTCTTTGGGTTAGGATGACCCTAGCTGTCCCCTTCTTTTCATCCACGTACAAGTGGAAGGTTTTGGTTAAGTGTGGAAGTGCCAGGGCAGGGGCTGATGTCAGAGCTGACTTTAGTTCTCAGAATGCTTCTTTCTCATTTTCAGTCCAATTCAAATCTTCCTGTCGTGGCCTCGTATAGAGGCTTGGCTAATTCAGCAAAACCTGGGATCCAAATTCTGCAATACCCTACAGTTCTAAGGAATAGTCGGGTCTGTGTCTTAGTGGGGATTTGAGTGACGGCCTGAGTCCTAGAGGCCGACAGCATACTCTTACCTCCTTAGAGTTCGTGTCCCAAGTAGGTTGCCTTACGCACACACAGTTGAGCCTTCCTGCCTGATCCACAATAGCCCAGATGTTGTAAGTTGTCCAGGAGATGCTCTGTGACAGAGGGGCATTCCTCCTCCATTTTTGCAGCTAGGAGGAGGTCGTCCACGTATCATAGGAGAGTTGCCTCGGGTGTTTCCTTGTGGAAGGCCTGCAAGTCTCTATGAAGAGCCTCATCATAGAGGGTGGGGGAGTTTTTTAATCCCTGTGGACACCTAGTCTAGGTTAGTTGCCCACTGACACCTTGTTCCAGGTCTGTCCGTTCAAAGGCAAAAAATGGGTTGACTTCCCTTTGCCAGTGGGATGCTAAAGAAAGCATCTCTTAGGTCCAGCACAGTATCTATTTGCCTTTCAGATGGAATCATACTGAGCAACGTATAAGGACTGTCTCGTAGAGCTTTGTGCCTTCTGGAAGGTCGCCACCATAACCTTAGCCATTGTCTTAGCCTGTCTGTCATCTGGAGTGTCTCTATTATTATATGCCCTGGCAGCAGTCTCTATCAACTCTGAAAGAAGTTTACCCTCAAAGCCTTCTATTCTCTGAATCTCCTTTCTAATATCTGGTGCGGACTGAGTTACAAACACAATGTTAATAGCTCGCCTATTCTCAGGGGCCTCAGGCCCTTTGGGGGGTATGTCCGTGTCCCTGCCCTTCTTTTGCCTTGGTGCCATGGTAACTTCGGAACATGAGTCCAGATCCATTACCAGGAGCGTATGACAGTGGACAGTCGTCCTTTTCTGTAGAGTGAAATTTGCACAGATTCCCAAGGCAGTACTGTGTGTATTTCCTGTAGGTTGCAAGTGGGAGGAGGGAGAAACACAACAAAAGATCGGAAACACTATGAGCAATGGAGAAAATTATGCAGGAAAGCGAGAGTGGGCAATGATCTTTTGTGGTTAAACTGGCTAAGTTTGTTGGGCTCATTCATCCTTTTTTTGTTTGTTTGTTTTTGTTTGTTTTTTGAGTTAGGGTCTCACTCCAGTCCAGGCTGACCTGGAATTCACTATGTACTCTCAGGGTGGCCTCGAACTCATGGCAATCCTCCTACCTCTGCCTCCCAAGTGCTTGGACTAAAGCCATGAGCCACCACACCCGGCTCATTCATCCTTATTTTCCACTTTTCTGCTGTGGATGTGGTCCCTGGTGGAAGTGAGGAGGACCATCAACAGTCAGGGTTTTTACACTGCCAGCCCCCCCCCCCCCACGCCAGGACCCACCATGAAAGGTCAGGGAAGGAGGCCAGGGCTTCCTCCACATCGTTCTGTTCTGGATCCTGGTAGGATTTCCTGGGTCCCACAGCTCGTTGTGTGAGGAGTTCTAATGGTAGAAGCAGACACTCCCTTCTCATTTCAACTCCCTGTCCAGTGTTCTTTGGATCTCACCACAAGGGAGTTAGTTCTAGAACCAGGCAAGGCCCCGAGGAAGCCCCGTGCTTGGCTCAGGTCCCGCGTCTGCCGGCTGCCCCGCCCGAGCCCGTCCTGCGTGTCCCCGCTGCAGCGCTCCTCCGGAAAGGGAAGCACAAGCAGGTCTGCTGAACTGCGTCTTTTGCCCTTGCAGGCTGGACAGTGTATGGCCTGGCAACGCTCCTCATCCTCACGGTCACGGCCGTCGTTGCAAAGATTCTTCTGCATGTCACATTCAAGTGAGTACCAGGAGAGCTGCCTGTCAAAGCCCTGCTCTCCCGTCTGTCAGCGCAGCTGTCACGTCAGAATACAGTTCCAGAGCCCGGAGCCCCGGGCAGCAGGAGCAGAGAGCCTTCCTCATCTAGAGAGAAGCAGGCACTGGGAGAGCTCACTAAAATTCAAGGGATCACGTTTGCTCCTCTGTCCAAAGTTTGTGATTTCAGAGAGTATAGAAACCATCCTGGCATATGAAGCAATGACTTTCCATCTTTTTGCCTTAGCCCTGGTCCCTAACGGAGATTCTCATGTGAGAGTAGATTCCTAGGACACCAGGCATTCCTCCTAATGCCTTCTAGAAACTGGAAAACGGTCTTTTTGTTTGCTTTGTTTTGTTTTTGAGGTAGGGTCACACTCTAGCCCAGGCTAAACTGGAATTCATTATGTAGTCACAGGGTGGCCTCGAACTCACGGTGATCTCCTACCTCTGCCTCCCAAGTGCTGGGATCAAAGGCATGTGCCCAGCTGGAAGACAGTCTTAGAAAGACCATTCCAATATTTTATTAACTATTGCTTAGTAATTCTTATTAAACAGTTGTTTTATCCAGGCACAGTTGCATATGCCTCTAATCTTAGATACTTAGAAGGCTGAGGCAGGAGGATTGTGAGTGTGAGAGCATCTTGGGGTTACTTTCAAGACCCTGTCTCCACCTGTAATCTCAGCACTCAGGAGGCACAGGCAGGAGGATTGCTGCAAGTTCAAAGCCAGTGTGAGTTATAGAGTGACACCCTGTCTCTCCCACCCACCCACCAAAGACCTTGTCTCAAACCAACAAAGAGGAATTTAGCTGGTTCCTTCCTTGCTCGGGACTGACAGCCTGCCTTCCAGATGCCGGTGTTTGTGTACTGGAGACCAGCGTGCTCTCTCCTTTTCTCCAGACTCCCCGCTGTCCAGGCCCACCCATTTTCAGGCCTTCCTGAACATTGTTTTCTAGGAAAAGTCCCCTTTTCCTGACTTTCTTACTTGCCAGGACAGACTTTTTTGTACATGAAATGCTCCTCTGTAGTTTTATGGAGGCCGACCGACCACACTAGGATGGCTTTCCTTATGTGCCCGTCCTGTACCTGAAATCTTTCCGTAGAAATAATAATAGCCTTGTGGTTGTCTACCCAACTCACTTCTTTTTTTTTTTTGTTTGTTTGTTTTTATTTATTTTTTTGAGGTAGGTTTTCACTCTAGCCCAGGCTGACCTGGAATTCACTCTGTATTCTCAGGGTGACCTCAAACTCATGGCGATCCTCCTACCTCTGCCTCCCGAGAGCTGGGATTGAAGGCATGTGCCACCACGCCTGGCTTTGAACTCACTTTTTAAAAAAATATTTTATTTATTTGTTTGTTTATTTATTTGGGAGTGACAGGCAACTAGAGAGAGAGAGAACGGGTGTAGCAGGGCCTCTAGCCACTACAAACAAATGCCAGATTCATGTGCCACCTTGTGCATCTAGCTTATGTGGGTACTAGGGAGTCGAACCTGGGCCCTCAGGCTTCGCAGGCAAGGACCTTAACCACTAAACCATCTCTCCAGTCACTGAATTCACTTTTTACACAGACCCACACAGAGTGCTGTCCTTTGGTATCTGGGGGGCTAGTTCCAGGACAACCCATGGATATCAAAATCCTGTTCAGGTCCTTTGTATAAAATGCTGTAGTATTTGAATATAACATAACCCATTCTTCCATATACTATGCACTTTAATTTATCTCTAGATCACTCCCCAATACCTGATACAGTATAAATATTATATAAAAAGTTATGCTGGCCATGGTGGTGCACGCCTTTAATCCCAGCACTTGGGAGGCAGAGGTAGGAGGATCGCCACGAATTCCAGGTCAGCCTGAGCTAGAGTGAGACCCTACCTCGAAAAACCAAAATTAAATAAAGTTATTATACTATATTAGAAAATAATGACCAGGGGATGGGTAGATGGCTAAGCAGTTAAGGCATGTGCCTGCAAAGCCTAAGAACCCAGGTTTGAGTCCCCAGAACCTATATAAGCCAGATACACAAGGTGGCACATGCATCTAGAGTTTATTTGCAGTGGCTGGAGGCCCTGTCACACTCATTCTCTATCTGTCTCTTTCTCTCAAATAAATAAATAAAATATTTTTTAAAGAAAACAAAAGAAATGGGCTAGAGAGATGGCTTAGCAATTAAGGCACTTGCCTGCAAAGCCAAAGGACCTTGGTTCAAGTCCCCAGGACCCACGTAAGCCAGATGGTCAAGAGGATGCATGCATCTGGAGTTTGTTTACAGCAGCTAGAGGCCCTGGCATGCCCATTCTTTCTCTGTGTGTGTCTCTCCCTGCCTATTTCTCTCTCTCTCCCAAATAAATAAATGAAAATAAAATTTAAGAAAAAGGAATAACCAAAGAAATAGTCTGTGTATGCTCAGTACAGAAGAAATGTCTCTATGTGCTCAAATATTTTCATCTGTGATTGGTTGAGCTCACTGATACAGAGCCATTCAGAGGGCCTGCTGCACATGTGTGTTTTTTTAATAGTTTATTTATTTGAGAGAAAAAAAAAAGATACTGTGACTTTTAAAACACACATGTGGGCTAGAGAGATGGCTTAGAGGTTAAGGCACTTGCCTACAAAGCCTAAGGACCCAGGTTTGATTTTTCCAGGACCCACGTAAGCCAGGCACACAAGGTAGTGCATGCTTCTGGAGTTCATTTGCAGCAGCTGGAGGCCCTGGCGTGCCCATTTTCTCTCTTCTCTCCTTTCTGCTCTTGCCCTCTCTCAAATAAATAAAAATAGAATATTTGTTTAAAATGTCACAGTCCACACATGAGGGACCCTCTCAGGGCATTGTAAGTCCCCTGCACAGCAAGAGAACTGGATGCTTTCTGTAGGGTCCAGCGTCTCACAGCAGGACTGAAGCCCCAAAGCACATACCTGTCCCCCCTCAAACATCAGAATCCCTCTACAGCTTCTGCACTCAGTCGCCTGGTGGCCTCTCTGAAGAATGGGCTCAGGCTAGAGCTGTCAGGCAGGTAGGTCTCTGCTGCCAGCAGCAAAGTTTTGGCCTTCCCCTGTTGTCAGGAGGTGACCTTCCAGGTCAATGGCTTTTGATAGTTCCCTACACTGGCCTCAAACTCTCAATCCTACTGCCTCAGCCTTCTAAATAGCTAGGATTATAGGTTCATATAATATGAACTATACCTGGTTCAAAAAAAAAAAGCTGGCCATGGTGGCGCACACCTTTAATCCCAGTACTTGGAAGGCAGAGGTAGGAGGATCACCATGAGTTCAAGGCCAGCCTGAGACTACAGAGTAAATTCCAGGTCTGCCTGGACTAGAGTAAAACTCTACCTCAACAAACAAACAAACAAAAACAGAATTTGAGGGCTGGGGAGATGTCTTCTTAGTGGTTAAGGTGCTTGCCTGCGAAGGCTAAGGACCCATATTCAACTCTCCAGGTCCCACATTAGCCAGACGCACAAGGTGACACAAGCACAGAAGGTCGCACATGTGCACAAGGTGGCACATGCATCTGGAATTCGATTTCAGTGGCTGGAGGTCTTGGTGTGCCAATTCTCTCTCCCCCACCCCATGAAACAAATAAATTTTTTAAAGATTTAAAAACATTTTAAGCTGGGCATGATGGCGCACGCCTTTAATCCCAGCACTCGGGAGGCAAAGGTAGGAGGATTGCAGTGAGTTCGAGGCCACCCTGAGACTCCATAGTGAATTCCAGGTCAGCCTGGGCTAGAGCAAGACCCTACCTTGAAAAACCAAAAAAAAAAAAAAAAATTTTAAGAAAAAACACAGAATTTGTAGGGTGTGGTGGCGCACACCTTTAATCCCAGCATTTGGGAGGCAGAGGTAGGAGGATCACCATGAGTTTCAGGCCAGCCTGAGACTACATAGTGAATTCCAGGTCAGCCTGGACTAGATCAAAACCCTACCTCAGGAAAAAAAAAAAAAAATTTTTTTTTTTTTTTGAAGACTCATACTGTCTCAGGCCAACCTTTTTCAGATTTGGATAATCGTGCCTGTTAGAAACTCACATGTTTTCATGAGAAGGACTTTGTCCTCGGTGACCACAGATCTCGTTTCATCTTGAACTTTTTAAAAGCGAGCCAATAGGTTCTTCCCTCCCTTACCAGAACGAGTTTTATAGGTATGGCTTCTTATGGGTGCTGTGGGTGTTTTGTTGTTGTTGTTTGGTTGGTTTGGTTTTTTGAGGTAGGGTCTCACTGTAGCTCAGACTGATCTGGAATTCACTATGTAGTCTCAGGATGGCCTCGAACTCACTGCAATCCTCCTACCTCTGCCTCTCGAGTGCTGGGATTAAAGGCATGCATCACCACGGCCGGCTTTTGGGTACTATGTTTTGATCTACTTGGAAAATTGACTTTTTGTTCTTGCTGTTGGACAGATCCCATCGTGTTCCTGCTTCAGGAGACCTTAGAGACTGCCGTCAGTCAGGAACTTCGGGGGAAATCTGGAGCATTTTCTACAAGCCTTCTACTTCAATTTCCATCTTTAAGAAGAAGCTCAAGGGTCAGACTCAACACGATGACCGTAATCCCCTTGTGAGTGACTAAAACCCGTCGTGCCCAGAACGTGCGGTCCTCATTTAGGTCAAGGCTGCTGCAGTCAGCATCCCCTGTGGTTCTCTATGAGGACTCTTCTCTGCCTGTCAGGGGCAACGGGCTACAGGGGGCAGCATAGCCAGCTCTCGAACTTCATCGTCTGCACTTAAGATGGACACTCGAGGCCCCAGAACCTGGCCTGCCCTGCGTGTGTCTGTCTAGCACTGGGGAGGCCAAAGACCATGGGTCCGAGCCGACAGGTGGTCGAAGCTGGCCCTGACCCTAGAAGACTGTTGGGTGGTGGGTAGGTTTAGGATATGTTGAGTGTTTCTTGCTTCTTATTTTGTCCACACACAGATCAGTTTTCCCTGGTCTTTATAGTTTGGAACCGGGCCAGACTGGAAGAATTCTCAGGTTCTCATGAGGGCTGGCCTGGTCCCCTACGAGTGTGGGCTCCTGGGCATTCCCTCTGCTGTCTCATGCCGACCCTGGATGTGCCTCCTGTGAAGAGGGTCACACCCAGTGCCTGCTTTCTAGAAGCTTCTTGGAAGAGTTCAGTGGGCTGCAGAGCAAGCTCAAGGACTGGGTGTATAAAACATCCATCCGTTTGTCCATGCAGCACATTGGAGAGTGCTTTTGTAAGCACACAGTTAAACTGCTTGTGAACTGGATTTACCTGGGCCCCCCAACCCCCCCCCCCCCCGCCCCACAGCGGCTCCCAGTCCTGTGGAACCTGAGCCCAGCCTGGCTCTCTGTGTCCCCTCGGCCAACTCCCAGTTCAGAACCAGGAGTATAAAAAGACTGGGGCGGCAGTCCTTCAGGCAGCGTCCTATGAGACGCAGGCCCTCCTCCATTTTGAAAGAAGAAACAAAAGAACTGTGAGCTTCGTCCCTTCTCATGGGGACATAGCAGGGTTAGTAGTGACCCCGCGAGGGAGGAGATGGCGCCTTTCTGTCCCACCCCCTTGCCCCTCAGATAGAGGCGGTAGACTGCAGAAGTTGCAGGAGGAGGACTTTGGGAAGTGGAGGTCCTCCAGGTATGGGTCCCAAGATTGAGAGCTGCAGGGGCCGCCAGCTGCGAGGGGCAGGGCCACTCTGATTTAGAGGTCCCTTGGACACCAGCAGCTGACAGGAGCGGCCTGTGCCCTGAAGGCTGGGTCTGGGGCCTTGGTGCTTGTTGGACCTCTGGTCTCCTGGCTGCCTCCCACTCTGGAGCCCTAAGACACTGCCCACCGCGGCCCTGGGCAGGATGCAGGTAACCCACGTGCAGCAGGCTGCTCCGAGGACCAGGACGGGGTTGGATGAGCGCACACGGGGCGCGTCCTTAGGGAGAGGCGCTTTGAGCAACACGAGTCCAGGGCAAGCCATACCACAGTTGGTAAGCAGAGGGACGTTCAAAGGAAGGAAAAGGGGGCAGTGTGTCCACAGCGGCCTGGAGTGCTGGCCCAGCTCCTGTGAAAGGCCTGCCAAGGACACAGAGCTGCTGGACCCCATCTCCACACTTTGATCTGGAAAGGGTGATCCTTTGAAACAGCTGTCTGCAGGCTTCTGGGTCCGGAGACAGGCCTGTCACACAGAGGCCACTGGAAATAGACAGCTACGTCCGCTCCCCCCCACTCGTGGCTATTCGTAGCTTTTGTGGAATCTCTGCAAAGCAAATGTCGGGCGTGTGCACAGCACAAAGGGAATGTAGGATCGCTCCCTGGGAAGGGTCTCTCCCCGTCCCCACCCTCGTCTGGGGGTGATCCACGGTCTGGGCCTCCCCGGGGCCCACCGCCCACCTGCCTCTTCACACCCCGGGCACCAGAGGCCAAGCTCCCGTGTGCTGGCAGCCGCAGCCCATTATCAGAGGCCTCAGGAAGAGCAGGGACCGTGTCTACGCTCTTCCTGCTGCTGGTGTGGGCCCAGCCCAGCGATCCAGCATCTACTCCCTCTTCCTGGAGCAGCCTGGGGAAACCCTAACCCACGTTGGTACAGAATGGGAGAGGTGGGCTGCAAACCTCCAGCCACGTCCCCAGTTAGAACCTGTCAGCACTGGGCCGTGGCGGGCCCTTCCCCCGCGTAGACACCGGCCCACACAGCTGAGGTGTGCAGGAAGGAATCGCCTTACTCTAGGAAAGGCCTTTCTATGCAGTGGGTGACGCCGGGTGGGAAAGGGGGACCCCGAGGGAAGGGATGACAGAACGGCACAAGTGCGCCTGAGCCAGCCTCTTGTTGGTCTCCAGCAGCCGGAGGCACAGGGTGTCCCGTGCTCGTCCCCATTTGTCCCATCACTTGCACCACAGAAACTGAGTAGGGGAGAAGCCCGTGCCTGAGCCCCCATCGGCCAGCGTGGGGCTGAGGTCTCCAGCAGTGAGCCCAGTGTCTAGGCCGCGGGCACTGCTCGGATGTGGGCCCTGGCCCCACACCCGTCAGCCAGAAGCCCGCAGAGATCAAAGCACTGGTGAGCACAGCTGTCCCGACCGCAGGGCCAGCCGTGGGGTGTGCCTGGGCCCAGCGCCACCCCATGTCCTACTGCCATCCTAAGCCTCCGCTTTGGCTGCTGGTCTGGCACCAGCAGGAGTGGCATAGGCTGTCACCCAGCACTGGGAACAATGCACTTAACCTTCAAGAGCACTTAGAAGACGACCTCTAGGATCCCTGCCCACCCCCCTGCTCCCAGTCTGATGGGCCGTGCCAGGTCTCCCTTAGCTCCACGCCTGCCCCTCACTCGACAGCCCTCTGTGAGCACCTGGCACCTTTTGGGTTTTAAAGCGTCCTGTGCGGTGTCTGGTGTCTGCTTTTGTTAACTACCTTGGTGGGAATTTGTAACCTCCTTATTGTTCCCTCTGGTGCCTTTGTTTACCTTCCTCACTGTTCTACCTCCTGTCCGACTCTCTCAGCCTAGCTTCCCTGGCAGAGGGAACAGCTGTCAGACCTGCCAACCTTGACCGACCCCGCCACCCCCCCCCAACACACACACACACATGGCTGCTGGGCGCAGGGGGCTCAGGCTTCACCCGCAGACCCTGGGGAGTTTCACATGGGCTTCTGTCTCGCCAAGTCGGAGCTGAGCCCGCTCGCCAAGGCAGAGGTGGGGCAGGGAGAACAGTCCGAGGGCCTCTCCGACAGGCTTCACGCAGTGGGCAGGGAGCTCTTATCCCTGCACGTCTCTGGTTCTCATAGCACCAAGACCTTCCCGCATCCAGACTCACCCTCCAGCGGGGATTCTGGTTTTGGACGACAAGGCTTTATTTGTAAATATGTTCTTAATATGCAACTTTGAGAATAAATAGAAACATCATGTATTTTAAAATATAAAATGAAGTGTGATGCACTGTATACAATTTAATATATATTTTTAGGATTTTGTTATTTAAGAAAATGGAATGTAATGGTACTTAACTTTTACAAAAGAGAGGGAAAAAAATGTTATTTTTACTGTTTGGAGAAAATAAATATTCTCATTGTTGTAGAAACAGCTGTGGGCCCTAGGCTGTCTTTTCTTTGGGGGCTTCCCCCAAGAGTCCCCAGCCCAACAGAAAGACATGAGATGGTGGGAACCATTTCCCTTTCCAAGTGCCAAGCCTGGTGTTGGCTGGCTTTCCGGATTTTTCTCTGGTCTTGTCATGGCTTGACCGCAGTTGAGACACAGCTGGCAAGCCCAGAAGGACTGCAGAGTGCTCTGCACGCCAGCTGACTGGCCTCAGCTTCCCTGGCTGGAAGCAGTCACAGTGTCCATCCTGGAAGAGGATGAGACAATCTATCTGATGGGGCTCTGCAAGCTCCCAGGTAAACCAGTGTGACCTCTCAGAATGACCTCCCATACCTGTCCCTCCCTCTCTCCTCACTCTTTCTGATGTTGGTTTTATTTTATTTATTTTTAGTTTTTAAAGGTAGGGTCTTGCTGTAGCCCAGGCTGATCTGGAATTCACTATGTAGTCTCAGGTTGGCCTCGAATTCATGGCGATCCTCCTACCTCTGCCTCCAGAGTGCTCAGATTAAAAGCGTGTGCCACCATGCCCAGCTTGCTTGCTTATTCTTTTTTTTTTTTAATATTTTCTTTATTTATTTGACACAGAGAGGGAGAGAGAGAGAATGGATGCACCAGGGCCTCCAGCCATTGCAAACAAACTCCAGACACATGCACCAACTTGTGCATCTGGTTAACGTGAGTCCTGGGGAATCAAACCTGGGTCCTTTGGCTTTGCAGGCAAACGCCTTAACCACTAAGCCATCCCTCCAGTCCTTATTCTTTTATTTATTAATTTTCGAGACAAGGACTCTCAGTGCTGCCAAAGCTGACCTCAAACTCCTAGGCTCAAACAATTCTGCCTCAGCTTCCCAGTAGCTGGACTATAGCTACACCATCATGCCTTGTTCAACACTTTCCTTTTTAGAGGCTAATGGAAGCTCCAAGTGTGAGCACACCAGGCTCTCCGCTATTCTAAGAGCCCTTTACAGGGGCTTCCGCAATCCCTGTTGTGCCAGTGCAGGAAAAGACGGACTCGCAGGCAGCATTGCACAGTAGTTGGAACACAGCCCTGGAGTTCTTGAGGCCAGGGAGAGTAAAACAGAAGGATTGTGAAGGGTTTCAGCACACAGGAGTGATGTCTGACTCCCAGTTTAAAAAGGAGTTTCTGGGGTCTGGCGAGAAGACATAGCAGTAAAGGCACTTGCCTGCAAAACCTAAGGACCCATGTTTGACTCTCCAGATCCCACGGAAGCCCAATGCCCAAAGGTGAGGCAAGTGTAAGGTTGCACATGCCCACTAGGTGGCACTAGCGTCTGGAGTTCAATTGCAATGGCTGAGACCCTGGTGTGTCCATTCTCCCTCTCTCTCTCCCTGTCCCTCTCTCTGTGTCTAAAAGAAAAAAACATAAACTATATGCCATTCTCTCTCTCTCTCTCTGTCTCTAAAAGAAAAAATATAAAATAAACTCTATGCCACACGTGGTAGCACAGGTCTTTAAGAAAAAAGAATAAAAAATAAAAAAGAGTTCCTCTTCGATTTGGAAAATGAGATTCGAGAAGGATCAGACCAAAGGCAAGCAGACCATTTAGAGAGCTAAAGATACAGGTCCTGGCAAGAGATGTCAGGGCCCAAGAAGGCCCCAGACCAGCACTGAGGAGGGAAAAGCCAGCCGTACCCATAGGTCAGGCTGGGCATGTGCTTGGACCCTGCTATTCTGGTCACACTCAAACTCTACCACTTAACAATGGGATCTTTGGGCCTTTTCTCCTACCTGTCTGAGGCAAGCGGTTATGATGCACTAGGCTGTGTGGATATGGACCTGGGTGCATCATCAGTAAATGGCAGCTGTTTCTTTTATTCTAGAACATACCCAGGCATTAAGAACAAAGAGTTCTGGGTTAATGACTGGGTGTTCTGGCCTGGGTGGCTGGGTGAGAAGAGGGGGCCACTCTGTGATAAGGAACAAAGAAGGCACAAGTGTCAGAGAAAGTTGTGGGCTGAGTCCAGTGATGACCATTTGTGACATCACGGCAGAGCCATCAGTGGGCATTGGACAGGGGGCCTGAGACCCATACAAGGACCCATGGAAACACCCTTGGATGGATGGATGGATGGATGGAATAGTCCCAGAAGGCTGCTGAGGACAGTGTTGAGCCACACCATGGCCCCTGTGGGGGGCATCCAAGAAGGATCAGGACAGGGGCTGGGCACTCGACGAGTCTTCCCAGATATCCAGGATCCTACCAGCAAAGCTGACTTGCCTGGTCCCAGGCATACATACTGTTGATACTTCTGAGTCCGGGTTTAAAATTCTCGGGGGTTGATTTGGCTGGATTTAGTTTCCTGGGTCCTGCTAGGGAGCAGGGTTCACATAAGTGGGACACAGGCCAGTAGGATCAAAGAATCCCACTATGACGTGATGCAGTGTTTCTCAGAGCGTAGTGCCAGGGGACCCCTGCATACTCCATCAAAATGTAGGTTCCAAGCCAGGCATGGTGGCACACGCCTTTACTCCCAGCACTCGGGAGGCAGAGGTAGGAGGATCACTGCAAGTTTAAGGCCACCCTGAGACTATGTCGTGAATTCCAGGTCAGCCTGGGCTAGAACGAGATCCTAACTCCAATAAACTAAACAAAAAAACAAAAACAAAAAACAAAAAGAAAGGTTCCAGGCTGGAGAGATGGCTTAGCAGTTAAGGGGCTTGCCTGCAAAGCCTAAGGACCCATGTTCAACTCTCCAGATCCAACATAAGCCAACACACAAAGGTGAGGCAAGTGCAAAGTTGTACGTGCCCACTAGGTGGCGCTGAGTGTCTGGAGTTCGATTGCAGTGGTTGAGACCCTAGCACACCAATTCTGTCTCTCTCTCTCTCTTGCACTCTTCTCTCTCTCTCTCTGTAAAAAATAAATTAGAAAAAATTTTAATGTAGGTTCCTGGGCCTCACCCAGACCCCCAAACATCAGCCTCCTCCTCCCCTAGAAAGTTTCCATATCCTGAAGTCTGCCCACCATGCTCCTCTGTCAGAACTTTCACTGCAGTCGCCTCTTGTGCAAGGGATCATCCACCCAGACAGCTGTACAAGTGACGTGACTGCTGTTTGTTTGCCTATTGTTTGTGTTGGGGGGGGAGGGGGTTGTTTGTTACGCAATTGCAAAAACCGTGACAAGGGCATGGAGAGATGGAGAGATGGAGAGATGGCTTAGCAGTTAAGACGCCTGCGAAGGACCCAGATTCAATTCCCCAATATCCATGTAAGCCAGATGCACAAGGTGGTGCACGCATCTGGAGTTCATTTGCAGTGGCTGGAGGTCCTGGTACACCCGTTCTCTCTACATATTTATACCTACCTCTTTCTGTCTCCTCTCTCTCTAAAATAAATAAAATAATTTTTTGAAAACCTGACAAGCTCCAGATGCATCACAGGACAGAGGTGTGTGTCAAGGGGACGTGTGCGCAGCACAGCACACATTCCAGATGATTCTCCATGAGGACATTACCTAGACATGAAGTCTGTGTCCCCTATCTTAACCACCATGACACACGCACGCACACGCGCGCGCACACACACACACACACACACGAACCCTGCTCCCACACCAGTCATGACACTGCTACCCTCGCAATGTGGCCTCCGTGAAAGGCCAGCTCAACTTGAGTGTTTATCTTTTCCTGAGCTTTCCTTCGCTTTCCCAGAACTGCTCTCCTTCCATGAAGGAAAATATTTGTAATGGCAGGAAATGACTGGTGGGAAACAAACGGGGTGGCCTTGCTGGTCAATTTCTTAGAGACAAACTGGGCGGCAACAGAAACATAAATAAATGAAACCAGAATGTGCAACTGTCCTGCCCAAAGAATCCATCCCCTCTCTCCTGTCCCCCCACCACCCCAGCCTTGGATTAAGGGACAGCAGGACCAAGAAGAGACCTGCAAACCCATTTGAGTAGACTTGGGCGGGGGGACGTCCCCTGAATAGGACCTGACACTGTTACACTGCACCAGGGACGGCACAAGGCACTCCAGCCTCATCCTTTGTCAGCCCATCAAAGACTTCTTCCTGTGCAGAGAAAAAGGGCTGGACAAAGGTGACCTTGTCTCCAAGCTTGGGAGTCACATGTCACATGGCCACGTTCTCTCCCCAGGGGGCCATGTGCATTGGAACTGCAGGCAGACTGGGGCACAGAGAACTGGGGAGCTTTTGTTCCTTCCCCACGGCAGGGCTGGGTCTACACGGTGGTGGTGGGGGGCGTTTGTGCTCACTGAAAGGGATACTTTGGGGATAGAGTCTATCGACCTCAAGAAGCAGCGAACGTTTGCCTGTAGCTGGAATTCTCTCGTTTCTGGTCTCTAGCCGTTCCCCGGGGTCACCAGGCCTTGGTTGAATGGGCCTTCACCGGCAAGTAGGGGTGGGCAGGGGTGGGCACAGAGCAGCCCTGTACCCAGGAAGCCTTCCTCCAGGACCGTGGGCACGCAGGGCCATCCTGTGGTTGCTGGGCTCCGGAATGCACCTGTGATCTCTTGGGTGGCTGGGCTTGGGAATGGGGCTCACAAGCAAAAGTGTCAGGAAGAACTGAGTTTGAAGCTTGACGTCCTCAGAACACAGGAAGGTCTGAAAACCACATGGGCTCTTCACAATTAGGAGGGTCTGTCGTTGTCCCTGTTAAATAAGGTCAATGGACATAAAACTGCACGAGGGTCTGCTACTCTGTGTAAAGTTGCTTGGCTCTCTATTTACCAAAGGCGAAAAGTCAGGGACAAAATGTATTCCAACCTCATAGTTAGCCAGATGTAAGTGTAGGGTTTTTGTTTGTTTGTTTGTTTGTTTGTTTTGAGGCAGTCTCCCTATGGCCCAGGCTGACATGAAATTCACTCTGTAGCCCAGGCTGGCTTTGAAGGCATGGTGATCCTTTTACTTCAGCTTCTCCAGTGCTGGGATTAAAGGTGTCACCCACCACACCCAGCTTTTGTTTTGTTTGGGAGGCCCTATGTGTGTGTGTGTGTCCCACACACAGATACTCGGAGGCCAGAAGAAGACAGCCAGTGTCCTCCTCTGTCACTCTTCTGTCTTATTTCCGTGAGACAAGGTCTGTCATGGAACCTACAGCTTATCTTGTTTTTTTAAAAAAATTATTTTATTTATTTGAGAAACATAGAGAAAGAGGCAGACAGAGAGAGGTGGAATGGGTGCACCAGGGCCTCCAGCCACTGCAAACAAACTCCAGATGCATGCGCCCCCTTGTGCATCTGACTTTACATAGGTACTGGAGAATTGAACTTGGGTCCTTAGGCTTTGCAGGCAAGCACCTTAACCACTAAGCCATCTCTCCAACTCAGCTTATTATTTTTGTTTTTGTTTGTTTGTTGTATAAATATTTATTTATTTATTTATTTATGTTTTTTGGTTTTTCGGTTTTTTGAGGTAGGGTCACACTCTAGCCCAGGCTGACCTGGAATTCACTATGGAGTCTCAGGGTGGCCTCGAACTCACGGCAATCCTCCTACCTCTGCCTCCCGAGTGCTGGAATTAAAGGCGTGTGCCACCATGCCCGGCTAAATATTTTTATTTATTTATTTATTTATTTATTTATTTAAGAGAGAGAGAGAAAGAGGCAGATAGAGAGAAAGAGAGAATGGGTGTGCCAGGGCCTCTCCCTTGTGCATCTGCCTTAGGTGGGTCCTGGGGAATCAAACCAGGGTCCTTAGGCTTTGCAGGCAAATGCCTTAACCACTAAGCCATTTCCCCAACCCCAGCTTATTTTTCAATAGGCCTGGCTAACCAGAGTGCCCCAGCAATCCTAACTACACCTCCCTCGATGCTGGGGTAACAGGCACGCATGGCCACTCCCATGCTTTTACATAGGTGCCCAAGATCAGAGTCAGGTCTCATGCTTGCATAGCAAGCACTATCACTGAGCCATCTCCCCACCTCCCACCCCCAGGGCAGTTTTTGGTTTATTTATTTATTTATTTATTTATTTATTTTGAGAGAGAGAGAGACAAAGAGGCAGAGAGCGGGAGAGAGGTGTGCCAGGGCCTTTCAGCCACTGTGAATGAACCTGACACATGCACCCCCTTGTGCACATGTGCGACATTGAGCATTTGTATCACTGTGCATCTGGCTACATGGGACCTGGAGATTCGAACATGGGTCCTTAGGCTTCGCAGGCAAGTGCCTTAACTGCTAAGACATCTCTCCAGCCCCCAGAGCAGTTTTTTCTGGGCCTGGTTGAAGAGAGGAAAGTTCTTGACACTAGTGCCTTTTTACCTATTGAATTCACTCTTTTGAGAATTAGATGAATGGATACAGTCCATCCCTACAAAATGACCCACCCACGAAACTTTGCATGGCAATTCTGGAGGTACAGAGATGCTAGAAGCCTTCCACAGACTTCAGGTTCAGGTAATTTGACAGTGAAAGCAGAGCTGGAGAGATGGCTCATCAGTTAAAGGCGCTTGCCTGCAAAGCCTACTGACCCAGGTTCAGTTCCCCAGTACCTACGTAAAACCAGATGCACAAAGTGGTACATGCATCTGGAGTGCCTTTGCAGGGGCTAGAGGCCCTGGTGGGCCCATTCTCTCTCTCTCTCTTTCTCTCTCTCTATCTCTCTTTCTTTGCAAATAAATAGCAACAGCAAAATAATAATAATAATAATAATAATAGTATCTTAGATACAGCTTACTGACCACTTACTGTCAGTCACTTATGTCAGGGCTTGGTAAACTTTTAGTGATCACCTAAATACTAAATATTTTATTATTAATTTTAATATTCTTTGGGGGCTGGCAGATGGCTTAGTGGTTAAGGTGCTTGCTGGCAAAGCCAAAGGACCCAGGTTCAATTCCCCAGCACCCACATGAAAGCTAGATGCACAAGGTGGTACATGAATCTGGAGTTTGTTTGCAGTGGCTAGGCAGCCCTGGCGTGTCCATTCTCTCTCTCTCTCTCTTTCTGCCTCTCTATCACGCCCTCTCTCAAATAAATAAAAATTTAAATTTAATATTTTTTGATATTTTTAAAGATTTATTTAGTTAAGACAGAGAGAGGGAGAGAGAGAATGGATGCACTAGGGCCTCTAGCCACTGCAAATGCACTCCAGACGCATGCGCCACCATGTGCATCTGGCTTACGTGGGACCTGGAGAATCGAAACAGGGTCCTTAAACTTCGCAGGCACGCGCCTTAACCGCTAAGCCATCTCTCCAGCCCATTTTTTGATATTTTTAAAAATATTTAATTATTTGTTTGAGAAAGAAAGAGAATAGGTGCACGAGGGCCTCTATCCACTGTAAACGAACTTCAGAGGCATGTACCACCTTGTGCATCTGGCTTACGTGGGTCCTGGGGAATCAAACCTGGATCCTTTGGCTTTGCCAGCAAGTGCCTTAACCACTTAACCATCTCTCCAACCATTATTATCATCATCATCATTATTATTATTATTATTATTATTGGTTTTTCGAGGTAAGGTCTCACTCTACTTCAGGCTGACCTGGAATTCACTATGGAATCTCAGGGTGGCCTCAAACTCTCAGCGATCCTCCTACCTCTGCCTCCCAAGTGCTGGGATTAAAGACATGAGCCACCACGCCCAGCTCCAACCCTTATTTTTGATAATTTTGACTGAAGGCCAGACTATCACCCTAGTGGGGGTGGTCCCAGGGACTTTGTAACCCTATCACTGCAAGTCCAAGCGCCAAAGAGTAGAAGGAGATAAGGGACCACCAGGGCCCCTCAGTTATTAAGGACACACAAGCAGGCACTGCTGTGTTCCAATAAAGCTTTGTGACCAAGGCACAGTGGCAAATGCATGCCTGTGACAGCCACAGCACTCAGGAGGCTGAGGCAGAACAATCGTGATTGAGCCAGCTTGGGCTGCAAATGAGTTTGTGTCTCAAAAAAAAAAAAGGGGGGGGGGAGCTGGAGAGATGGCTTAGCGGTTAAAGCGCTTGCCTGTGAAGCCTAAGGACCCCGGTTCGAGGCTTGATTCCCCAGGACCCATGTTAGCCAGATGCACAAGGGGGCGCATGTGTCTGGAGTTCATTTGCAGTGGCTGGAGGCCCTGGTGCACCCATTCTCTCTCTCTCTCTCTCTCTCTCTCTCTCTCTGCCTCTTTCTATGTAGCTCTCAAATAAATAAATTAAATAAACCAAAAACAAACAAACAAACAAAAAAAAAACAGTTGGATGTTTGCACACTCCTCCCAGGTAGGAGGATCGCCATGAGTTTGAGGCCAGTCTGAGACTACACAGTGAATTCCAGGTCAGCCTGGGCTACAGTGAGACCTTACCCCAAAGAGAACCTATATAAATATATATATATATACGCATATACATATGCACACATATATGTATGTATATAAGTACACACACACACACACAATCTGGTCACTGAAATTTCAATTTTCCAAAACTTGCATTTCACAAAATACTATCCTTTTCACTTCTCCCTCTAACAAAAAAATTGTAAAAGCCAGAAATAGAGAGACAGCTCAGCAGTTAAGGCACTTGCCTGCAAAGCCTAACAACATGGGTTTGATTCCCCAGTACCCACATAGAGCCAGATGCACAAAGTGGCTCATATGTCTGGAGTTCCTTTACAAAAACTAGGGGCCCTGATGTGTGCTCCCTCTCTCTCTGTCTCTTTCTCTTTCTCTTCCTCTTTCTCTTTCTCTTTCTCTCTCTTCCTCATCTCTGCTTGCAAACAAACAAACAAATACATTTTTGTTGCCAGGTGTGGTGGTGCACACCTTTAACCCCAGCACTTGGGAGGCAGAGGTAGGAGGATCTCTGTGAGTTCGAGGCCACCCTGAGACAAATAGTGAATTCCAGGTCAGCCTGGGCTAGAGTAAAACCCTACCTCAAGAAAACAAACAAGGGGCTGGAGAGATGGCTTAACAGTTAAGCTCTTGCCTGTGAAGCCCAAGGACCCTGGTTCAAGACTCGATCCCCCAGTACCCATGTAAGCCAGATGCACAAGGTGGCACATGTATCTGGAGTTCATTTGCAGTGGTTGGAGGCCCTGATGCGCCCATTCTCTTTCTCTGTCTTTCTCTGCCTCTTTCTCTGTCTGTCACTCTCAAATAAATAAACAAAAAAAATTAAAAGGAAAAGAAAAGAAACAAGAGCTGGAGGGATGGCTTAGCAGTTAAGCGCTTGCCTGTGAAGCCTAAGGACCCCGGTTCAAGGCTCGATTCCCCAGGACCCACATTAGCCAGATGCACAAGGGGGCGCACGCACCTGGAGTTCATTTGCAGTGGCTGGAGGCCCTGGCACACCCAGTCTCTCTCTCTCTTTCTCTCTCTTAGTCTGTCAAATAAATAAATAGTAATAAAATAAATATATTTTTAAAAAAACAAACAAAAAATGTTTTTTAATGTGAAAGCCATTCTTAGCTCAAGAGTCTTACAGTGACAGGTGGCAAATCCACCGGCCACTACCTGCTGACCTCTGCTGGACTCACTTTTCACCTGTGCTCTCACTTCACCCTCCCGGAAAGGGTGAGGGTTAGGTTGTGTTTGTGTCCCTGTTTGTCAGATGGGGGAATGGGGCTCAGAGAGCTCAAATAGCTGATAGAGGAACTACCTGAACCCAGACTTGATGCACCCTCAAGCGTGCTTGCTTTCCCAAGACAACATGGGTGGGAAAGGGGAAGAAAAGACCCCCATGCCTAAGAGTGTAAGGAGAGTGTCTTCCACAGTCTGGCTTGAATGGTCTGCCCAGCAGGGGAGGGTGGCCAGCTTTCTGAGCTGTCCCCAGCTCCCCCGCAAAGGCTAGAAGGAAGGAGTCCAGATCCAAGACAGCTGGCGTCTCTCCCTGTTTGCATCTCCCAGGTTCTCTTAATTATAACCAGTTTGCCACCCTCAGCAATTTCTCCTTCCCCTCTGCTGGTACCCATGAGTGGGAACCATCCCCCCTCCCCCGCCTCCCAGCCAAAGGCTGGGTTAAAATCACTTCCTGTTCCCACATAAAGGCTGCTGCAGTCTCTTATGAGCTTGCCTTTCTTCTCGGTCTGGTGAGGGGAAGTAGGCCAGGCTTGTGATTTTGCAGGTTGCCTTGGCTGGATTGGATTGGCTATGGGGGGGGGGGGGGAGCGGGGATAGGATCTGCCTTGCTTGCTCCAACCCCTTCCCACTGCCTGTGGAGGCTCCTGCAGGCCCACTTCAAAGGTTGGCAGTTGTTCTCTGTCCCACGTCCTGTTACTGACAACCTGAGCCCAAAGCTTTGAACTCTACACCCCAGAAACAGACTCCAAGCTTGAACTGTGTTATCATTTGGGACCATAGCATCCGAAAAGTAGGGCTGGGGCTGGAGAGATGGCTTAGAGGTTAAGGCACTTGCCTGCAAAGGCTGAGGGCCCATGTTTGACTCTCCAGATCCCATGTAAGCCAGACCCATAAAGGTAAGGCAAGCGCAAGGTCACACATGGCCACAAGGTGGCGCAAGTCTGGAGTTGGAATGCAGTGGCTGAAGCCCTGGCACACCAATTCTCTCTCCTCTTCCTCTATCTCTCTCTTTCTCTCTCTCTCCCTCTCTCTCTAAAATTAAAAAAAAAAAATGAAAATGGGAGAAAGCACATGGGCTTGATGTCCTACCCTGTCCATATAACCTTGTCCAAATGATCGCCCTAACTACGGAAGCTGGTCATTCCTCACCAGAGAAGCAAGACTATGAGCTCAGGACTGTGGGTCTATGTTCAGTTGTGGGCTGTCCATCATTTCCAGACCTCAGTAGGGGTATCTACCTTCTAACTTCCACTTACTCATTTATAAAAGGTAGGCCAGGGGCTGGAGAGATGGCTTTAAGGTGAAGGTGCTTGCCTGAGAAGCCTAAGGACCCAGGTTTGATTCCAGTACCCACTTAAGCCAGATGCACATAGTGGCGCATGTGTCTGGAGTTTGTTTTCAGTGGCGAGACCCTGAGCACCCATTCTCTCTCTCATAAATAAATAAAAATAAAATAAAATATATATTATTATATACTATATAGAGAGAGGCCCTGGTGCTACACACACGGTAGGCTATGTATGTCCGGGTGTAGTAATGCATGCCAGAAGTCTCAACATTTGGGAGGCCAAGGCAGGAAGATCATGAGTCCAAGGCCAGACTGGATTGCATAGCAAAACCCTGTCAATAAGTTAAAGTTTCTCTTGTTTGACTCACCCCATGGCCTGTAAGTCCTCAATATTTGAACATTTTAAAAAATCTTTTTGTTTTATTTTTATTTATTTATTTGAGAGCGACAGACAGAGAGAAAGAGGCAGAGAGAGAGAGAGAATGGGCACGCCAGGGCCTCTAGTCACTGTAAATGAACTCCAGACGTGTGTGCCCCCTTGTGTATCTGACTAACATGGGTCCTGGGGAACCGAGCCACAAACCAGGGTCCTTAGGCTTCACAGGCAAGTGCTTAACAACTAAGCCATCTCTCCAGCCCTATTTGAATATTTTTTAGCATTAAACTAAGAGTGACAGGAGGAGTCCAAGTGACAAGGGCCTGGCCCATAGTCCCTATTCTTGGCTTGTTGGCTGGATGGTTGGTTTTTGTTTGTTGTTGTTTGGTTTTGTTCTTTGGGTTTTTGTTGTTGTTGTTGTTGTTGTTTTTGTTTTGTTTTTCAAGGTAGGGTCTCACTTCAGTCCAGCCTGACCTGGAATTCACTGTGGAGTCTAAGGGTGGCCTCAAACTCATGGCGATCCACCCACCTCTGCCTCCCAAGTGCTGGGATTAAAGGCATGCGGCCACCACGCCCGCCATGCTCTTTGGTTTTTCGAGGTAGGGTCTCACTCTAGCCCAGGCTGATCTGGAATTCACTATGGAGTCTCAGGGTGGCCTCCTACTTGTGCCTCCTGAATGCTGGAATTAAAGGCGTGTGCCATCACAGCCTGCCTGGTTGTTTTTGTTGAGCTAGGGTCTCATGAAGCCCAGGCTGGCCTTTAATGTGCTGTGTAGCTGATACTGGCCTCGAACTCATGCCTCTGCCTCTTAAATGCTGGAATTATAGGCGTATGTCACCACACCCAGCCAGCAGTCCCTATTCTGCAAATGGGAGCTAAATCCCAAACCTATCACAAGGACCACCAAAGCTCGAGACCCTCTATGAAAGGGCATAAATAGCCATGTGTCAAACACACATGAACACACACGCATGAACGCACACACAGATACATGCACGTAAAAAAAATTAAACATGAAGATAAAAAATGGGCTGGAGAGATGCTTAGCAGTTAAGGCATTTGCCTGCAAAGCCAAAGGACCTCAGTTTGATTCCCCAGGACCCATGTAAGCCAGATACACTGGTGACGTATGTGTCTGAAGTTCATTTGCAGTAGCTGGAGGCCCTAGTGCACCCATTTTTTTTCTCTCTCTCAAATAAATAAATTAAAAACTATTTTTTTTAAAAAAGAAAAATTTATGCCGGGTGTGGTAGCACATGCCTTTGATCCCAGCATTTGGGAGGCAGAGGAAGCAGGGTCTGTGAATTTGAGGCCACCCTGAAATTACATAGTGAATTCCAGGTAAAAACAAAAAAAACTTTTTTTTAATTCCCAACATGGTTCCTTTAAGTAGGTAATTTCCCCCAATATTTTCATACATTTTTCTGTTTGTTTGTTTGAGGTAGGGCCTCACTCTAGTCTGAGCCGACCTGGAATTCACTGTGTAGTCCTCAGGGTGGCTTTGAACTCACAGCAATCCTCCTACGTCAGCGTCCCAAGTGCTGGGATTAAAGGCGTGCACCAGCTTTTGTTATCTTTTGCTTCAAGCAAGTATAGGAACAGATACAGAAAAACGTGGGTGATGCCTAGTTCCTTCAAGGCTCCAGGTGAGCAAAAAGACAGGTAAAGTGCCTGGCGGAATTCTCAGCCCAGCTCGCTGGGATGTTCCTCCCCCTGATCATCCTTGCTCACCAGCGCCGCCCTGTGGTAAGACCTGAGACTGCAGGGTAAGGTCCGCTGCCAGTCGCTGCCTGCCGACAAACCCACTTCTTTAAAGTCGTGGGTTTCTTGGCCTCCTGACTCTAACCCTGGACATTACCCCTCACCCTCCCTCTCACTGTGACAGTGAAGCTCTCCAACTTGCAGAGGTTGACTGACCATTGTCCTGATCTCTGGACTCTACAGGAGGAATGTGTGTTCTAGCCCAGGCTGACCTGGAACTCACTCTGTAGTCGCAGGCTGGGTTCAAACTCACAGCGATCCTCCCAACTCTGACTTCCGAGACTTGGGAATCAAGGTGTATGCCACTATGCCCGACGGAATGTGTTTCTTTTTAAAGTTTTTTTTTTTTAATTCATTTTATTTACTTGAGAGAGAGGTAGAGAGACAGAGTGAGAGAATGGGTGTGCCAGGACCTCTAGCCACTGCAAACAAACTCCAGATGCATGTGCCACCTTGTGCATCCTGCCTATGTGGGTCCTGAGGAATCAAACCTGGGTCCTTTGGCTTTGCAGACAAGTGCCTAAACCGTTAAACCATCCCTCCAGGCCGGAATGTGTTTCTTTTTAAGACTAACTTTTCTGCTTATAAAAGGAACTCGGGGGGGGGGGGGCTGTTAAAGGCACTGGCTTGCAAAACCTGCAGGTCTGGCTGGGTTCGATTCCCCAGTACCCACGTAAAGCCAGAGGCACAAAGTGGCATATGTGTCTGGAATAAATTTGCAGCGGCAGGAGGCCTGGTGCATCCACACTCTCTCTCTCTCTCTTTCCCTCTCTCCCCCTCCCTCTCTCTCTCTCAAATAAATAAAAATATTTAAGGAAAAAAGGTGGGCTGGAGAAATAGCTTAATGGTTAAGGCACTTGTCTGTAAAGCCTAAGGACCCCGGTTCAATTACCCAGGACTCACGTAAGCCAGATGCATAAGGGGGTGCAGGGTGCATATGTCTGGAGTTCGTTTGCAGTGGCTAGAGGCCCTGGCATGCCCATTCTCTCTCTCTCTGCCTCTTTCTCTCTCTCTCTCTTTCTCTCAAAATAAATAAATAAATAAATAAATTTTTTAAAAAGGAACTCAGGTTGGGCGTGGTGGCGCACGCCTTTAAGCCCAGCACTCAGGAGGCAGAGGTAGGAGGAATAAGGATCGAGGCCACCCTGCGATTACAGAGTGAATTCCAGGTCAGCCTGGGCTAGAGTGAGACCCTACCTCGAAAAACAAAAAGGGAAAAAAAAAATGAAAGAAATCAACTCACATAGTAAATGTGCCATTTTTGCCTTTATTTTATTTTATTTTATTTTTTAATTTTGGGGGTAGGGTTTCACTCTAGCCCAGGCTGAACTGGAATTCACTATGTAGTCTTAAGCTGGCCTCGAACTCATGGCGATCCTCCTAGTTCTGCCTCCTGAGTGCTGGGATTAAAGGTATCCGCCGCCATAACCGGTTTTCTTTTCTTTTTCGATTTTGTGCTTCTAGATTTACGTGGGTCCTGGGGAATCAAGCCTGGGTCCTTAGACTATGCAGGCAAGCGCCTTAACTGCTAAGCCATCTCTCCAGCCCAATTTTTAATTTTTCTTTACATTTTATTTATTTATTTATTTATTTATTTATTTATTTATGTGTGTGTGTGGCAAATTCCCATCTTTACATGAGTGTCCAGAGAATTGACCCTCGGGCCAGGAGGCTTTGTAAGCCTCCTACAGCTGCTGAGCCATCTTCCCAGTGCCTCTTTCATTTGTCTGTTTTTGTCCTTTAGACAGGATCTCATTACGTTGTAGTTTAAAGAATATATACATGTCCACACGTGCAAAGCCAGTGGAAAGGCCAAACTATGTTTACCTCTAAAGGGGACAAGAGAGGCAAGGGGAGGGGGCAGGAGTGCTCATATTTTATTTTCTTTCATTATTATTATTATTATTTTGGGGTTTTTTTTGAGGTAGGGTCTTGCTCTAGCCCAAGCTTACCTAAATTCACTCTACAGTCTCAAGATGGCCTCTAACTCACGGCAATCCTCTTACCTCTGCCTCCCGAGTGCTGGCATTAAAGGCGTGCGCCACCGTGCCTGGCTCACATTTTATTTGATGTGCTCCCATGTGGCTTGAATCTTTGGCGTTTATGAATTACATGTGTTATTGAAATGCATGTTGGTTATAAAAGAACACGGAGAGCGCAAACAGCAAAGGGTAAAGTAAGTCTTAAGTCACCGCTGAGAAGAACATGCTGTCACAGAGCAGATGAGGATCTCCAGGGAGCAGCACGCCCCCTGCTAGGACAACCCTGGCACCTGGGTCCCCACCAAAGTGGCTGGATTCGCCACCCGTGTTGCTGCCAGCACTGCCCACGCTGGTCGTTCTGCCTCACCCGCACCCCCACTCACCCCAGGAACGCCGGCCTACTCCAAGGCACTTCCCCACAGCTCGCTAAATACTCAGCACCTCCCCCAACCCCGCCATGTCAAAGAGTCCTTTTCTGGGCTGGAGAGATGGCTTAGCAGTTAAGGCACTTGTCTGCAAAGCCTGAGGACTCATGTTCCATTCTCCAGGTCCCAGGTAAGCCAGACGCACAAGGTGACCCATGATCGTACATGCGCACAAGGTGGCACACATGTCTGGAGTTCAATTGCAGTGGCTGGAGGCCCTGGTGTACCAATTCGTTCTCTCTCTCTCTCTCTCTCTCTCTCTCTCTCTCTCTCATTAAAAAAAAAAGGCCAATCTGTTAGGTTTGCCTCAAAAAAAATTTTTTTAAAGTCCATTACTTTGTTAATCATAAAATATACATCTCCAGGTCTCCTGGACCACTCGCAATACAAATATTTGTTTTAACTCTGGAAAGAAAAGAAAGAAGGAAGGAAAGAGAGGTCTTGGAGGGGGAGAAAGAAAGAAAAGGAAAGAAGGAAGGAAGGAAGGAAGGAAGGATGGATGGAGGAAGGGAGGAAGGGAGGGAAGGAGAAGGAAGGAAAGGGGCAGGGAGGGAGAGAAAGAAAGAAAGAAGAGAGAAAAGCTTTTGCCAATTAATTCTTCCTGAGTATATGGGCTCCTAGTCAATGATTAACTTTCAGCACTTGGGGTGTCTGATCTCCTGCCAGTGGGTCTGGAGCAGGTTGTGGGGTGACTGCAGAAGGCTTGTGCTAAAACTTGGCATTTGATGGTCTTTCAAGGCTCTGGAATGCTCTCTGGAAAGATGCCAGTTGCATCTTTAAAGCGCTGACTTGTGCACCAGGCAGGGTCTTGGGGACCTGCCCCGCAGAAAGGTGCGTGGGCACAGAGTGGGAATGGCACAGCCACCGTGGGCTCCCCCGCAGCGCCACAGTCAAGCTTTACTGAGAAGCAGGCTCCCTTACGCTTTGCACACTTAGCGTTTTTTTGTTTGTTTGTTTGTTTTGGTTTTTTGAGGTAGGGTTTCACTCTAGCTCAGGCTGACCTGGAATTCACTATGTAGTCTCAGGGTGGCCTCGAACTCATGGCGATCCTATGACCTCTGCCTCCCAAGTGCTGGGATTAAAGGCGTGCACCACCATACCCAGCTTGTTTTTTTTTTTTTTTTTTTTTTTTTTTTTAATTAAAAAACAATTTTAGCTGGGTATGGTGGCACATGCCTCTAATGTCAGCACTCGGGAGGCAGAGGTAAGAAGATTGTTGCCATGAGTTCGAGGCCATCCTGAGACTACATAGTGAATTCCAGGTGAGCCTGGGTTAGAGCAAGACTCTACCTCAATAAACCAAAAAAAAAGAACTTGGGTTCGATTTCTCAGGACCCATGTAAGCCAGATGCACAAGGTGGCACATGCGTCTCGAAGCAGCTGGAGGCCCTAGCGCACCCATTCTCTATCTGCCCATCCCCTCTCTCTGTATCTCCCTCCTTCTTCCTCTCCCTCTCAAATAAACAAATAAAATTAAAATTAAAAAGCCCAAAACTAGCCAGGCGTGATGGCACATGCCTTTAATCCCAGCACTTGGGAGGCAGAGGGCAGAGGCAGGAGGATCACTGTGAGTTCGAGGCCACCCTGAAACTACATAGTGAATTCCAGGTCAGCCTGGGCTAGATCAAGACCCTACCTCAAAAAACCAAAAAAAAAAAAAAAAAAAAAAAAAGCCGAAAACCAAAGCAAAACAAAAAATAAAATATATTTTGTTCATTTTTATTTATTTATTTGAGAGCGACAAACAGACAGAGAAAGAGGCAGATAGAGAGAGAGAATGGGTGCACCGGGGCCTCCAGCCACTGCAAACGAACTCCAGACACGTGCGTCCCCTTGTGCATTTGGCTAACATGGGTCCTGGGGAATCGAGCCTCAAACCGGGGTCTTTAGGCTTCATAGGCAAGTGCTTAACCGCTAAGCCATCTCTCCGGCCCAAAAAAATAAAATATTTTTAAAAAAGAAAAGAACAACAACAAAGGCATGAGGAAACTTGGGGAGGATGGTCCTCCTACTGGGTGGTGTGTTCCCTGGGCCTCAGGCTTGGAGGAAGCATTCATTATATAGTTCCCAAGGGAGTTCCTTTATTTAATTGTACTTATTGTTTTGTGCACGTATGTGTGTGTGTGTGTGTGTGTGCGTGTGTGTGTGTGTGTGGGCATGTGCACATGCCAGGGCCTCTTGCTGCAACAAATACCAGATGCTTGTGCCACTTTTTATTTATTTATTTATTTATTTATTTTTGGTTTTTTGAGTGCTGGCATTAAAGGTGTGCACCACCATGCCTGCTTTAGGGTTTGTTGTTGTTATTTTTTTCAATTAAAGTTTGTTTTCTTAATCTGGTTTTTTTTTTTTTTTTTTTTTTTTTTTTGGTTTCTCACTCTAGCCCAAGATGACCTGGAATTCACTATGTAATCTCAGGGTGGCCTCGAACTCATGGTGATCCACCTACCTCTGCCTCCCAAGTGCTGGGATTAAAGGCGTGCACCACCACACCTGTTTTTTGAGGTAGGGTCTCATTCTAGCCCAGGATGACCTGGAATTCACTATGTAGTCTCAATCTGGCCTTGAACTCATGTTTATGTGGGACCTGGAGAATCTAACCTGGGTCCTTAGGCTTCGTAGGGAAACTCCTTAACCACTAAGCCATCTCTCCAGTCCCCAATGCCTTTGTTTATTTGTTTTGATTTTTTATTTTCTTGAGGTAGGGTCTCGCTCTACCCAGGCTGACCTGAAATTCACTATGTAGTCTTAGGATGGCCTTGAATTCAGGGTGATCCTCCTACCTCAGCCTCCCAAGTGCTCAGACTAAAGGTGTGCGCCACCATGTCTGCTTTTGATGCCTTTCTTAAAGGCATCAAAAATATTTTATTTGTATTTATTTGAGAGCGGGAATGAGGCAGAGTGAGAGAGAGAGAGAGAGAAAATGGGCACACCAGGGCTTCTAGCCACCGCAAACGAACTCCAGACACATCTGCCACCTTGTGCATCTGGCTTACATGGGTCCTGGGGAATCGAACCTGAGTCCTTTGGCTTTGCAGGGAAGCGCCTTAACGGCTAAGCCACCTCTCCAGCCCTTTAATGCCTTTCTTATAAGAGTGAGTCTGTTCTCTAAGTTGCTAATGATGTGAGGTGGCTCCTGGTGTTTCATCCACCTTCCTGCATGCTCCTACTTAAGCTTTCTAGTTTCTGTCCCCACGAGTCACTGTCTGTCCTAGGCCTCACTAGCACCAGTTCGAGACTTCCAAGCCTCCACAGCTGTGAGCCAAAGTCATCTTCTTTCCTTGTAAATCTCCCAGTCTCAGAGGTTTCTGTTACAGCAACTGACAGGAGATGCCATCATCACCCCTGTTCCAGACGATCCTGCGCAGCCTGGAGGCTGCAGACTTGTGTACACACCACACATTCATGCGCACACCCAATACGTGCACTCACATACACACACCCACACACAGGCACACACTGTCCTCCTAGGTGATAATATTCCAGAATAGTTAGTGTATTTTAGGACCTGCCGAATAGACACCCATCCACTTTGGATCACAGGAAATGGGGCTTTCAACAATCAAGAGACGGAGATCAAAGAGTTTTTATTGTGTCTTTCCTGCAGCTGCGAGATAGGAGATACGCACATCCTGCTTCCTGCCTCCCTAGCAGATAGATTTCTTTCTTCATTAAAAAAAAAAAAAAAAAGATTTTTGGAGGCTGGAGAGATAGCTTAGTGGTTAAGGTGCTTGCCTACAAAGCCAAAGGACCAAGGTTCGATTCCCCAGGATCCACGTAAGCCAAGATGTACAAGGTGGTGCATGTGTCTGGAGTTCCTCCACAGTGGCTGGATGCCCTGGCACACCCATTTCTCTCTCTCCCTCCCCCCCCCGTAATAAATAAAATAAAATAATTTTTTGTTGTTGCTGCTGTTTTGTTTTGTTTTGTTTCCTTTGTTTTCCAGGGCAGTGTTTCACTCTAGCTCAGGTTGGCCTGCAATTCACTCTGTAGTCTCAGGGTGGCCTCAAACTCATTGTGATCCTCCTACCTCTGCCTCCCAAGTGCTAAGATTAAAAGCGTGTGCCACCACTCCTGGATTTTAAAATAAAATATTTTTAAAAAAGATTTTTTTGATGTTTTATTTATTTGCAAGCAGAGGAAGAGAGAGAGATGGAGAGAATGGGCATGCCAAGGCCTCCAGCCACTGCAAACAAACTCCAGACACATGCGCCACCTTGTGCATCTGTCTTATGTATGTGTGTACTGGGGAATCGAACTCAGGTTGTCAAACTTGCAGATAAGCGCCTTAGCTGTTGAGCCATCCCTCCAGTCCTCCCCGCTTCTTTGGGTCATGTGGTGGATGGACCAGGGTCTTGACAAAGACTCTGAGCTCTACTCCAGGCTGGCCTTGAGCTCATCATCATCCTCCTGTTTCAGCCTCCAGAACGCTTGGATTACAGGTGTGTGCCTCCACACTTCCCCCAACAATTGTATTTCTTTAATTTTTTTTTTTTTTAGTCCTTGGAATTGAATGCAGGGCTTCACGCAATGTCAGGCAAGTGCTCTACCAATGGACTGCTGCACAGCACTTGTTCTATGCATTTCCTTTGGAATAAGGTAGTGGCTTCCAACTCCACCCTCCTGCCCCGGCCCTGAGTAGCTGGACGCTCTGAAGCCCGGACAATTTGGGATTCTGCAGGGATATAACTCACCTGGTCTTGGGGGGCTGCCCAGAAGGATCTACTTGCAAAGAGGTCAGATGTGTGCACACAAGAGGCTGGTGACTTCCAAGGCAGAGCAGAGACGGCTTCCTTACCACGCCTCAGGCAGAAATGGTGAGCTCGGGATGGCGGGTCAGAGCCGTGCGGTGCACTTGAGGCAGGACCAGAGTAACACCCAGTCACACCTTTCTGACCTCTTTTTTTAAAAAAATATTTTATTTATTTATCTGACAGAGAAAGAGGGAGAGAGAGAGAGAGGGAGGGAGGGAGGGAGAGGGAGAGAGAATAGGCATGCCAGGGCCTCCAGCCACTACAAATGAACTCCAGACGGTTGCGCCCCCTTGTGCATCTGGCTAACGTGGGTCCTGGGGAATCAAACCTGGGTCCTTTGGCTTTGCAGGCAAACACCTTAACTGCTAAGCCATCCCTCCAGCCCCTCTTTATTTTTTTTTTTTTAACTTTAGAGACAGCAAGCGCGAGAGACAGAGAGGAGAGAAAGCATTGGCACACCAGGGCCTCAGCCACTGAAATCGAACTACAGGTGCTTGTGCCACCTAGTGGGCATGTGTGACCTTGCACTTGCCTCACCTTTGTGCATGGGGCTTACTTGGGATTTGGAGGGTCGAACATGGGTCCTTAGGCTTTGCAGGCAAGTGCCTTAAACGCTAAGCCATCTCTCTAGCTCTTTCTGGCCTCTGGGACCCTGGGAGATAAGGTTGCCTCTGCTCTCTCTCCAAAGGCAAGTGCCTTAACCACTAAGCCATCTCTCCAACCCAGTTCCACGGTCATCTGACTGCCTTTGCCACACAGAGCTGTGCCTGGGCGGAGTGGGCAGTCAGAGAGCGTGTCTAGTACCAGTGAGGACGGGCACCTATGACACCCGGGATGCTCAGGCCACACAGAGCTGCCATTGAATCTTCTCAGATTCAAACCCACCACATTCATTCCACGTGGCAGCAAAAATTCAGAGCTGCCGTTACTTCAGACCCACACACCCGTGATTCTTACTGAGTGAGACACGCGGACAATCTCGCCCTTTGTCCTGCCTGTGGGAGTCTGACGGCCACAGAGAAGCCAGTCTAAAATCGGATGCTTTTTAAAAACCATCGTCTCAAGAAATTAAGAATTCTGCCGGCGTGCCCTGAATCTCTGGGTCCTGCAATTAATTCCCTTGAGATTAAAGGATTGTTGTGTTTCTGATACATTATTATGCGGAGTGGGCTTGCTGTGAATTTAAAAACATCAACCAGAAACCTCATTAGCTGGGACCTTTTATCTGTGTGCAATTTCTAGAAGAAACCAGCGGGTAGAAAAGTGAGTTGATGCCTCCAAGCTGCATTGCAGGGGGGTCCCGAGCAACAGCACCCAGTCAGCCCTCCCCTCTACTGGCGAACCCCGACTGTCTCCGGTTACAAAGGTGAGGAATGGTGGTGGGGGGGGCTGAAGGTCAATCCTGTGCCCAAGCTGTGGATGACCCATCTCCACCTGTCCTCCAGGCCCCAAACTTGAACCCCACCTTCCACCACAGTGACTGTCTCCCCCATGGTATTGATCACTGTATAGAATAATGACTCCCCCACACCAGGCACAAAGATGGCTTTCAAAGCCACCGTTCATCTGAAAGCTATTCCAGGGCTGGAGAGATGGCTTAGTGGTTAAGCCGCTTCTCTGCAAAGCCAAAGGACCCAGGTTCGATTCTCCAGGACCCACATAAGCCAGATGCACAAGGTGGCGCATGTGTCTGGAGTTTGGTCTGCAGCAGCTGAACTCTCTCTCTCTCTCTCTCTCTTTTTTTTTTTTTTCAAGGTAAGGTCTCACTCTAGTCCAGGCTGACTTGGAATTCACTCTGTAGTCTCAAGGTGGCCTTGAACTCACAGCAATCCTCCTACCTCTGCCTCCCGAGTGCTGGGATTAAAGGTGTGCACCACCACACCCGGCTTCTCTCCCTCCCTCCCTCTCTCTCTCCCTCTCTCTCTCTCTCTCTCTCTTAAATAAATAAATAATACATTTTTAAAAATTTATTTAAAGCTATTCCATCTGGAGCCAGTTCAGCAGTGGGAGCTGGAAGGCTGGAGGGTGCCAGCCAAGGACTGGGCCCAAGGAAGCATCTTCTGGCACCCATCAGGAGTAGGCTCTGTCTCCTCCCTTCCTGCCATCTGTCTGGGGACTGGGGGGGGCTCCCATTGGCAGCTTCCAGCCTGTCTGCACTGATAGCGGAAACATTGAAGGGGACATCTCCAGGGCCCCTGTCAAATGCTGGCTGAACCGCCCCCAAACTAGCAGCTCCCTCCTTTTGGCTTGCACAGGTTTATATGCACAGCATCTGGGCACACAACGATTCCTACCCCAACATGTCCAGAACCAGCACTCCCCAGCCCTGGGTGGGTCCCTGGTCACGAGCCTGGACCTGCCTCCTCTACCTACCCCCCCACACACACACCACCACAACACACAGTGCCTTTTCTGGACCCCTGAAGTCTCTATCTAGAAACTCTGAAACTTGGCTGAGGAGACAGCTTAGTGGTTAAAGGCGCATGCTTGCGAAGCCTGCCAGCCCAGGTTCGATTCCCCAGTACCTGTGTAAAGCCAGAGACACCAAGTGGCGCAAATGTCTGGACTCTCTTTGTAGATAAATGAAAATATTTTTAAAAAACAAAAACATGAGCCGGGCGTAGTGGTGCACGCCTTTAATCCCAGCACTCGGGAGGCAGAGGTAGGAGGATCGCTGTGAGTTCGAGGCCACCCTGAGACTCCACAGTGAATTCCAGTTCAGCCTGAGCTAGAGTAAGACCCTACCTCGAAAAATAAAAAAACAAAAAACAAAACAAAACAAACAAAAAAAAAAAACCCACTTTGTGGATCTGGAGAAATGGTTTTGCTGTTAAGGTGCTTGACTGCAAAGCCAAAGGACTCTAGTTCGATTCCCTAGGACCCACATAAACCAGATGTACAAGGTGATGCATGTGTCTACAGTTGGTTTGCAGCAGCACACGTTTTTAATCCCAGCACTCAGGAGGCAGAGGTAGGAGGATCACTGTGAGTTCGAGGCCACCCTGAGACTACATAGTGAATTCCAGGTCAACCTGGGCTAAAGTGAGACCCTACCTAAAAAAAAAAAAAAAAAAATATATATATATATATATATATATATATATATATATACACACACTTTAAGACAATAATTTTATTATATATATATATATATATACATGTACATATATATACATATATTTTTTTTACCACAATAAAAAATAATGAATTTGGGGCTGGAGAGATGGCTTAGCGGTTAAGGTGCTTGCCTACGAAGCCTAAGGACTCATGTTCAATTCTCCAAGTTTTATGTAAGCCAGATGCACAAGATAACACAAGAGTGCAAGGTGGCACATGTGCACAAGGGGGCACACACACCTGGAGTTTGATTGCAGTGGCTGGAGGCCCTGGTGCACCAATTCTCTCTGTCCCTCAACCTCTCTTTTAAAAAAAAAAGAAGCCAGTCTGTTGGGCTTGCCTCAAAAAAAAATTTATTTTATTTTTTAGCTGGGCATGGTGGCACACACCTTTAATCCCAGCCCTCGAGAGGCAGAGGTAGGAGGGTTGCTGTGAGTTTTAGGCCACCTTGAGACTACATAGTGAATTCCAGGTCAGCCTGGGCTAGAGTAAGACCCTACCCCAGAAAAACAAAATAAATAAATAATAATAATAACGAATTTTTTAACTCTAAAAGAAAATTCTGGTATACTCAGAGGTTAAGGAGCTTGCCTGCAAAGCTTAAGGATCCAAGTTTAGCTCCCCCAGGACCCACATAAAGACAGGTGTACAAGGGGCACGTGCATCTGGAGTTCGTTTGCAGTGGCTAGAGGCCCTGGGGTGCCTATTCTCTCTCTCGCTCTCTCTCTCTCTCTCCCTCTTTCTCTGTCAAATAAATAAATAAGTAAATAAACATTAAAAATAATGACAAATGGTGTATGAGTCCACTTATATGAGGAAATTAGAATGATCGAAGTCACAAAGAAGCAAAATGGTGACCGTCAGGCTGAGGGGAGGAGAAATGAGGAGTTATTTTTTTTAATAAGAATAGAATTTCAGTAGGGAAGATTAAAAAGTTCTGAAAGAGGGCTGGAGAGATGGCTTAGTGGTTAAGGCATTTGCCTATAAAGCCAAAGGACCCAGGTTCGATTCCTCGGGAAAGCCAGATATACAAGGTGGCACATGCATCTGGAGTTCGTTTGCAGTGGCTAGAGGTCCTGGTATGCCCATTCTCTCTATCTCTTTCTCTCTGTTCCTCTCTCTCTCTCTCTCTCTCAAATAAATAAATAAAAATAATTTTTTTTGTTTTTGTTTTTTCAAGGTAGGGTCTCACTCTAGCCCAGGCTGACCTGGAATTCACTATGGAGTCTCAGGGTGACCTCGAACTCACAGTGATCCTCCAACCTCTGCCTCCCGAGCGCTGGGATTAAAGGCATGTGCCACCACACCCGGCAAAATAAAAATATTTTTTAAAAAGTTCTGGAAGAGCCAGGCGTGGTGATCCATACCTATAATCCCAATACTCATGAGGCTGAGGCAGGAGGATTGAGAGTTCCAGGCCAGTCTGGGCTGTGTAGCAAGACCCTACCTCAAAAAAAAAAAAAAAAGATCTGCCCAGGTGTGGTGGCGCACGCCTTTAATCCCAGCACTCGGAAGACAGAGGTAGGAGGATTGCCGTGAGTTCGAGGCCACCCTGAGACTCCATAGTGGATTCCAGGTCAGCCTGGGCCAGAGTGAGACCCTACCTCGAAAAACCAAAAAAAAAAAAAAAAAAAAAAAAAACAAAGTTCCGGCAGTGGGTGGTGGTGATGGTTGTAGAACAATGTGTATTCAGTTAACACAGTGAGTCAGGGCTAGAGGTTCGGGGCAGCTGTTCTCGTTTCTTCCTTTGGCTTGCCCAGCTGCTTATCGCCCAACGTCCTCGTTGGCACCACGCTATCAGCCTTGCCTGACTCTAGGACACAAGCGACACACACTTCTCCCCTTATAAATAACCCAGTTACAAGTTAATCTATTATAGCGACAGAAAAGCAGATAATATAGTACATTCCACGGTGATTTGTAATAAAATATAATAAAGTCAAAAGGCCCCCTTATCAGACACCCAGCTATTCACGTTAGCCTGCTGAATCCTAGCAGCAAACGTTTTAAGGTCAATGTTACTATTGTCCTCATTTTACAGCTGAGATAACTAGGACAGAGAGTGGCACGAGTGGCCCAAGGTGACCCACAAGTGGCAGGGACGGGATTCAACCAGAGCCACTGGCTCCTGGGCTGGCTGTCTCCCCCGGCCGCCTGGAGCTCCGCCGCGGAGGGACTGTCCCTCTCTCTGAACACTTCACCCAGTTCTGCCCTGCCAGGGGGGCAGCAAACAGGATCCAGACGGCTGTTCTGCACTGACCAGGCAGGGCCCAACTTGAAACCCTGGTGCCAGATTTCTAAACCCATCCCAGACGTCTGTTCCTGGAGTGTCTGGGGCCTCCTGCTGGTGCAGTGCCCACGCCCCACAGACGAGCAGCCGCCCCTGGCTGCTCCCCAGGACGGGGCTGCGAGGGATTGGCACCAGCACCGTGTGGTCTCCTCTGAGCCCCAGGTGTGTTCCTGTGGACCCTGGAGGCCCAGTGCCCTCACCTGGTGACGTTCATTCCCCTCCCTTCCCCTCTTTGTTTCCTGCAACTGCTGTAATCACAAGTTTGGCAGCTTACAGAACAATAACGTTTTAATATATATTTTTTAAATTAGCTTTAAAAATTGGGTTACATGATCATATTTTCATATATATATATTTGTTGTTGTTGTTGTTGTTGTTTTCTGAGGTAGGGTCTCACTCTAGCTCAGGCTGACCTGGAATTCACTATGTAGTTTCAGGCTGGCCTCAAACTCAAAGTGATTCTCCTACCTCTGTCTTCTGAGTGCTGGGATTAAAAGTGTGTGCCACCACGCCTGGCTGTTTTCATTTTATTTTTTACTTATTTACTGAGAGAGAGAGAGAGGGAATGGGCATGTCATGGCCTCTAGCCACTGCAAATGAACGCCAGACTTATGCACCACCATGTGCATCTGGCTTATATGGGTTCTGGGGAGTCAAACCTGGGTCATTAGGCTTCATAGGCAAGTGCCTTAACCACTAAGCTGTCTCTCAAACTCAGTTTTTATATTTTTATTTTGTTTTTTGTTGTTTTTTTAAAACTTTATTTATTTATTTATTTGAGAGCAACAGACAGAGAGAGAAAGAGGCAGAGAGAGAGAGAGAGAGAGAGAGAGAGAGAGAGAGAGAGAATGGGCATGCCAGGGCTTCCAGACGTGTGCGCCCCCTTGTGCATCTGGCTAACATGGGTCCTGGGGAATCAAGCCTCGAACCGGGGTCCTTAGGCTTCACAGGCAAGCGCTTAATCACTAAGCCATCTCTCCAGCCCTTTTTAAAACTTTTTATTGACAACCTCCATACATATAGACAATATACCACGATATGATCCCCTCCCACCACCCTCAATTTTCCCTTTTTCCCCCTTCCTGAGATCCCCTCCACTGAATCCCTTCTTTCCAACTGGTCTCTCTTCTATTTTGATGTCACCATCTTTTCTCCTCCTATGATTCAGCTGTTGTGTAGGTCGTGTCAGCCACTGTGAGGTCATGAATGCCGTGCCACATTGTATCTGTGATAGGAAACAAAAATTATGGCCGGGCGTGATGGTGCACGCCTTTAATCCCAGCACTCGGGAGGCAGAGGTAGGAGGATCACTGTGAGTTCGAGGTCACCCTGAGACTACATAGTGAATTCCAGGTCAGCCTGGGCTAGAGTGAGACCCTACAAGAAAAAAAGAATCTGGAGACACTCCAAATTATCAGTGTGTTGGCATACAAGGAACCCAAAATTCTTGTATCATCTGGAAGACAATATTGCAAAGCACTTCTCCCCTTCTTTTGACTCTTACATTCTTTCTTCCTCCTCTTTCTAAATGGTCCATGAGCCTTGAGGCGTGTGATAGAGATGTCTCACTTAGTGTGAACACACCACTGTCATTTCTTCTCAGCACGTTGGTGAGTTTTGAGTCGCCACAGTGGTCAGCACCATCTGAAAAGAGAAGCTTCTCTAACCAACAGTGAGAATAGTACTAATATAAGGGCCTCGGGCTGGAGAGATGGCTTAGTGGCTAAGGCAATCATGTTCAACTCTCCAGGTCCCACGTAAGCTAGATGCACAGGGTGATGCAAGGGTGCGAGGTCACACATGTGCACAAGGTGGTGCATGAGTCTGGAGTTAGATTACAGTGCCTGGAGGCCCTAGCGAGCCAATTCTCTCTCTCTTTCTCACTCTCTCTCTCACTCTCTCTTGCTCTCTTGCATTAAAAAGTCCAGTCTCTTGGGCTTAGCTCAAAAAATATATATAAGGGAGCTGGAGAGATAGCTTAGTGGTTAAGGCATTTGCCTGCAAAGCCAAAGGATCCCAGTTCAGTTCTCCAGGATCCACATAAGCCAGATGCACAAGGGGGCGCATGTATCTGGAGTTCGTTTGCAGTGGCTAGAGGCCCTGGCATGCCCATTCTCTACCTTCCTCTCTCTTTCAAATAAATTAAATATACTAAAAAAAATTAAATATATATATATATATATATATATATATATATATATATTATATAGCCTAAACATAAGTAGTTACAGGACAATTTGGTTGCATAATATATTCACTTAGCCAGACAACAGTAATATTTTCCTAACAAGGGCTTATAATCTTCCCAGTCGTATACTTTTTTAATATTTTATTTTTATTTATTTAACACGGGTGGGGGGGGAGAGAGAGAATAGGCATGCCAGCTCCTCCAGCCACTGCAGATGAACTCCAGACATGTATGCCCCCTTGTGCATCTGGCTAATGTGGGTCCTGGGGAATCAAACCTGGGTCCTTTGGCTTTGTAGGTAAATGCCTTAACCACTAAGCCATCCCTCCAGCCCCCAGTCATAGGCTTTTGATTAGGTTTTCAGGACCAGGCTGAACTGGGCTTCAAGTCCAATCGGAGAGCAGGTGGTTTCCCCCATAACAGACATGCCACCATTGCACCAGTCGGCACATTTGACCTGACTGACCAGCCACAAAGCTTGCAGGGTGCACTGCTGGTTAAGACCATTGATGACTTTTCTCCCCCAACAGGCTGCATAGTTCTTTCCAACATCATGACAGCTAGTCACCAGGGAGGAGGCTTCCAGATCAGCCCCAGCTTGATTTCTCAGTGACCTGCCGCCCAAGCCTATGGGGGTCTTCTCTTACTATCTAGGTCTGGTGTGCAACCAAGAGCCTTGGCAATGAGATTTTCTTATAGCAGTCTATGGCCTCTGGCACTTAGGACCTCAGTATCTCTTGGGTACATGAAGTAAACCGTAGCCTTCTCCCCTCATGTGGATACTCCTCTAAGTCACCTGCAAGACCAATGGAAAGGGTTCCATTTGCAAACTGAAATCGTTCTTTTATTTATTTAGTTATTTGGGAGAGAGAAAGAGAGAGGCAGATAGAGAATGGACACACCAGGGCCTTCGGCTGCTGCAGATGAACTCCAGACACATGTGCCACCTTGTGCATCTGGCTTATGTGGATCCTAGGGAATCGAACCTGGGTTCTTAGGCTTTGCAGACAAGCGTCTTAGCCACTAAGCCATCTCTCCAGCCCTGAAATGGTTCTTCGCCTCCTAGCTAAAGCTTCATGAATTTACAACCAGTCCTAGTTCGCGCCCAAAGCTGGCTGTGTGCCGGGCACTCACACAGACTCCCCAATCCTTAGCAGCAGGGGGACTGTTGTCCCATTTCACAGGAGCCACTTGCCTAGCCTCGCAGCTTGTCACTCCTGTCTGCGGGGTTCAGCCTATTTCTGTCACCTTCACGGTCTCCCCGAGCAGTGATCCGGTGACTGCCAGCTGCATTTGCACCCTGGGCCCCTTTCCAGCCCCAACAGCTCCAAGTAGGAGGAACGAGGCTCTAATGGTTGCAGTATGTGTGTGTGTGTGTGCTCTTCTTTTGTTTTTATTTAGTTTAATTAATTTATTTATTTAAGAGAGAGAGAATGGATGCACCAGGGCCTCCAGCCATAGCAAACGAACTCCAGACACATGTGCCACCTCGTGCATCTAGCTTATGTGGGTCCTGAGGAATTGAACCGAGGTCGTTTGGCTTTGCAGGCAAGTGCCTTAACCGCTAAGCTATCTCTCCAGCACAAAAAGTTTCTACTTTTCTTTTTTATTAACAATTTTTTAAAATTAACAACTTCCATGATTATAAAAAATATTCCATGGTAATGCCCTCCCTCCCCTACTTTCCCCTTTGAAACTCCATTCTCCATCATATCCCCTCCCCCTCTCAATCAGTCTCTCTTTTATTTGGATGTCATGATCTTTTCCTCCTTTGATGGTCTTGTGTAGGTAGCGTCGGGCACTGTGAGGTCCAGGCCATTTTGTGTCTGGGGGGAGGACGTTGTAAGGAGTCCCACCCTTCCTTTGGCTCTTACATTCTTTCTGCCACTTCTTCCGCAATGGACCCTGAGCCTTGGAAGGTGTGAGAGAGATATTGCAGTGCTGAGCACTCCTGTCACTTCTTTCCAGCACCATGATGCCTTCTGAGTCGGTCCCAAGGTCACTGCCATCTGAAAATATCTACTTTTTTCTTCTAATGGTTTTTCGAGGTAGGGTCTCGCTCTAGCCTAGGCTGACCTCGAATTCACTCTGTAGTCTCAGGCTGGCCTCAAACTCACATAGAGCCTCCTACGTTTGCCTACCGAGTACAGTGCTGGGATTAAAGGTGTGTGACACCACACCCAGTCTCACTTTATTATTTGAGATGGGGTCTTCTCACTGAACCTGGAGCTCACCAACTTAGCTAGAGCAGCTAAGCATGGACACCCAGGAACTCTCCTCCCTCTGCCTCCCTAGTGCTCTCATTACAGGTTGTCACAGTCTGGTTTGCATTGCTGGCAGAAATCACCTGACCAAGAGCAGCTTGTGGGAAAAAAGGGTTTATTTTGGCTTACAGGCTCCAGGGGAAGCTCCATGATGGCAGGGGAAAATGATGGCATGAGCAGAGAGTGGACATCACCCCCTGGCCAACATAAGATGGACAACAGCAACAAGAGGGTGTGCCAAACACTGGCATGGGGAAACTGGCTATAATGCCCATAAGCCTGCCCCCCAAAATACACTCCTTCAAGGAGGCTTTAATTTCCAATTGCCATCAGCCGAGAACCTAGCATTCAGAACACCTGTTTATGGGGGACACCTGAATCAAACCACCACACAGGTATATGCTGCCACATCCTCCTGTTACATGGGTTCTGGGGATCCAAACTCAAGTCCTCATGCTTGTGTGGCAAGTTCTTTAGTGACTGACCCATCTCTCCAGCCCCTGCCTTGCATGTCTTTTTCTTTTTTTTTTTTTTTTTTTCGAGGTAGGGTCTCACTCTAGCTCAGGCTGACCTGGAATTCACTATGCAGTCTCAGGATGGCCTCGAACTCCCAGCGATCCTCCTACCTCTGCCTCCCGAGTGCTGGGATTAAAGGCGCGCGCCACCACGCCCCGCCTTGCATGTCTTTTATAAGGACACTCGTCATTAGATTTAGGGTCCATTAGGTAACCCAGAACGAGCCTACTTGGGATGTTGAACCTTGGTTACATCTACAAAGATAAAGCCATTTTCATGGGTTCTGAGCATGGACCTGGCTTTGGGGGGGGGTTCCACTCTTGAATCCACACCTCCCCAGCCTCAAGCACTGAGCTACTGGGCTACTTTTCCCTGCCCTGCTACTTAGAGTCTCCCAGTAGCTCCCAGGCTCTCAGGAAGTGGCTTAGGCTTGCCTCTCAATGCCCTGGTGACCTGGTCCAGGGGACCCCTCAGGCACGGGGGTCTATCTTCTCTCTTCGTTCTCCTTCCTCTGTTCCCACTGCAGTGATCTTTGCTTGGTTCCTGCAGAGGCCCAAGCTTTCTCTTGCCTCTGGCCTCTCCCATGCTGTTCCCGCTGTTCCCTCCACCAGGTCCTCTGGCTTCCCTTGGATGCCTTCAGCTCATTTCAGGTTGGCATGGCAACCAGGGCATAGGGCCCCATGAGTCTGGCTGTTCAGAGTGTCACAGTGGGTCTGCCTGCCTTCACTCTCTCCAGCAGGAGCTCAGCCCACATTGCCCACTGTAGCGTGATGCCTGAGCTAGTTTTCTACAGGCAGGAAGAGCAGCCATGACTGAGTCTTTCTCCCCACCTCCCATCCTGCCCATTTTCCTCAGTCTTGGGGCACTTTGTTCTCACTTAAAAAAAAAAAATTCTCAAGCCGGGTTTGGTGGTGCACGCCTTTAATCACAACACTCAGGAGGCAGAGGTAGGATTGCCATGAGATCAAGGCCACACTAAGACTACATAGTGAATTCCAGGTCAGCCTGGGCTACAGCGAGACTCCATGTTGAAAAACCAAAATAATAAGAATAAGGGCTGGAGGGATGGTTTAGCAGTTAAAGCGTTTGCCTGCTAAGCCAAAGGACCCAGGTTCGATTTCCCTATATCCACGTAAAGGCAGATGCACAAGGGGGCGCATGCATCTGGAGTTTGTTTGCATTGGCTGGAGGCCCTGGCGCGCCCATTCTCTCCCTCCCTCTCTCTCTCTCTCTCTCTCAAATGAATAAAAAAATAAAAGTTAGCCGGGCGTGGTGGCGCACTCCTTTAATCCCAGCACTCGGGAGGCAGAGGTAGGAGGATCGCCATGAGCTCGAGGCCACCCTGAGACTCCATAGTGAATTCCAGGTCAGCCTGAGCTAGAGTGAGATCCTACCTCGAAAAACCAAAAAAAATAAATAAAAAATAAATAAAAAATAAAAATAAATAAAAATAAAAAATAAAAAAAATAAAAATTAAAGAATAATAAAATTTAATTAATTAATTTATTTATTTGCAAGCAGAGAGAGAGAGAGAACAGAAACAGAGAGAATGGGCGAGTCAGAGCTACCAGCTGGCAAGCAGACTATAGACGCATGCACCACTTTGTGCATCTGGCTTTACGTGGGTACAGGGAAATGGAACCTGAGTGGTTAAGCCTGGCAGACAAGTACCTTAACTGCCAAGCCATCTCTCCAGCCCCACAGTGATGAGTTTTGAACATGTTCATTACCCTCAAAAGAAGCCTTGTACCCACTGGCACTCAATGCCACTGCTCTCCCCTCCCCCAGCCCCTAGCAACCAGCAATCCACTTTCTATCTTGTACACTTGTGATTCCACACACATTGTATAAATGGAATCAGACAACGTGTGCTCTTCTGTCCGGTCTCTCTCAGCAGCAGTTTTCAAAGGGCATCTGTGTTGTGGCAGGTGTCAGAACTCCATTCCTCTTCGTGGTTGAGTAATAGTCCGTAGTGAGGATAGAATACATTTTGCCTGGGCTGAAGACATGGCTTAGTGGTTAAGGGGCTTGCCTGCAAAGCCAAAGGACCCAGGTTCAATTCCCCAGGACCCATGTAAACCAGATGCACAACAGGACACATGCGTCTGGAGTTTATTTGCAGTGGCTGGAGGCCCTGGCACACCTGTTTCTCCCTCTCCATCCGTCCCCCCCCCCCCCTCTCTCTCTCTCTCTCTCTATATATATATATATATATATATATATATATATATCACTCAAATAAGAAAATAAAAATATTTTTTTAAAAGAACACATTTGGCCAGGTGAGGTGGTGCACACCTTTAATCTCAGCACTCAGGAGGCTGAGGTAGGAGGATCGCTGTGAGTTCGAGGTCAGCCTGAGACTACATAGTGAATTCCAGGTCAGCCTAGGCTAACGTGAGACCCTACCTTGAAAAACCAAAAAAATAAAAATATTTTTTAAAAAAATAGGGCTGGGGAGACTGCTCAGTGGTTAAAGGCACTTGCTTGTAAAGCTCAACAACCTGGCTTCAATTCCCCAGTACCCATGTAAATTCAGATAAGTCAGATACACAAAATGGTGCCTGCATCTGGAGTTCATTTGCAGTGGCAAGAGGCCCTGTTGCACCCATTCTCTACCCTGCTTTCTTCTTTCTCTCTTTCTTGTTTTTCAAGGCAGAGTCTCGTTGCAGCCCAGGCTGACCTGGAATTCACTATGTAGCCTCAGGCTGACCTCGAACTCACAGCCATCCTCCTACCTCTGCCTACTGAGTGCTGGGATTAAAGGCGTGCGCCACCACGCCCGGCTCTCTCTGTTTCTCCCTGTCTCTCTTCCTCTTCTCCTCTACCGCAGAGTTACATCCCAGCCAAAATAACATTATATATATACATGGTGTGTGTGTACACCAGGGTCTCTTGTCTGCAAACAAATACCCATCTGGCTTATGTGATTGGCTAGGGAATTGGATCCCCAGCTGGTAGGCTTTGCAAGCAAGATCCTTTAACCACTGAGCCATCTCCCCAGCCCCATAACACACACACACACACACACACACACACACACACATTGGTTTTTGAGGTAGGGTCTCGGTCTAGCCCAGGCTGAACTGGATTCATTATGTAGTCTCAGGGTGGCCTTGAACTCACAGCGATCCTCTTACCTCTGCCTCCCAAGTGCTGGGATTAAAGGTGTGTGCCACCACGCCTGACTAATATTTCTTTTATCACAAAAGCAACACATTCAAGATCAGCCAACTAACGAGTTGGAAAAAAAGATACTGTTGGCACCCGTAATGTTCACAAGGATACCTGGTGTCTCCTCTATCAGATGCCCCTTCCTCATGCTCACGTACTCTGACACAGAACTGTGACAATCCCTGCCCTGTGTGGAAGGCAGTGCCCGGATCCCGCATGTGACTGTCAGGGACGTCACTCAGTGCAGATTAGAAGTAAACCCAGCTTTGGCTTCAAAGGACAGAGAGCTGGGGGTGGGGGGAGGAGCAGGATTTTCACTACGTGGAGAAAGATCATCAAAGGGCTAGGACCTCTTTGGGAGAGAAAAAGAAAAAAGGAAAAAAAAAACCTCAAACAAAAACCCAGGGCATCATTCTATTAAAATGATGGCTTATGGGTGATTTGCTTTCTTTTTAGAAACTGCTTTAGTGATATTAATATTGTTATTATAGTGTTTTGCCACTAAAAAGGCTCTAGGAAGCCTCTAAGGAATGGCTGTTAAAAAAGAATAATTTTGGGCTGCAGACATGGCTTAGCAGTTAAGGCGTTTGCCTGCAAAGCCAAAGGACCCACGTAAACCAGATGCACAAGGGGGCGCATGCATCTGGAGTTTGTTTGCAGTGGCTGGAGGCCCTAGTGCACCCATTCTCCCTCCCTCTCTCTCTCTCTCTCTCTCTCTCTGCTTCTTTCTCTATCACAAATAAATAAATAAAACATATTTTTCAAAAAGAAAAAGAATGATTTTATAAAAAGCCAGCAATTTGACAGAAGAGTACATTAAAAAAAATCTATTTGTCCCCTTATGGTTTCTTCTAAAACTTGCTTGCTAAGAGGACGCTGAGCTTGAGTGAGCCGACAGCCTTGAACCCAAGGGGAGCATTGACCACCACATCACCAAGAGTGAGTGAGAGGGTGCAGCTGAGTGGCAGAGTGCTGGCCCAGCATTCACTGAGTCTTGGGTTCAAGCCCAGTACTGAAAGAAAGAAAGGGGGAAAAAAAAAAAAAGTTAAAGTGTTCTCTTTATCCTGAAATCATCTGACAATTTGCCAGTTGCCTGGCAAGCTAAGGCAGGAGAATTCTTTGAGACCAGGAGTTTGAAACCAACGTGGGCAACTGAGGTGGGCAACTGAGTGAGATCCCTGCATCAAACCCAACACCTGAACCTCCCAGCTATTGGTAATTAGTAAGAAATCTTTTACTTAAGTATTTCCTCTCTTAAATACCTCACCACACAAGTGTCCATTCGTAAACTATATTCTTTATTCCAAAGAGAATGCTCAAAGCCTCCCTTCTTACATACTGCCTGATGGTTCCAATATTCGGGTGTTTCTTTTTGTGTATGGGGGGGTGGGTGGGAGAAAAGACACCAGGGCCTCTTGCTGCTACAAATGAACCACTTTGTGCATCTGGCTTTATGTGTGTTCTAGGGAATTGAACCCAGGTTGTTTAGGGTTTGCATGAGAGTCTCTTTAACCATTGAGCCATCTCTCTAGCCCCTAAATATTTGCTAGAGAGAGACAGACAGAGAGAGAGAGAGAGAGAGAGAGAGAGAGAGAGAGAGAGAGAATGGGCACACCAGGCCTCTTGCCACTGCAAACGAACTGCAGATACACGTGTCAGTTTGTGCATCTGCGTTGACATAGGGGAATTGAACCCAGACTGTCAGGCTTTGCAAACAAGTACTTTTAACCACTCAACCATCTCTCCATCCCTGAGGTGTTCGCTCTGAAACATACTCTGAAATAGGAAACGGACACTCCCAATGCAGCGGGTTTCCTGGCGCAGAATCTGCCTGGGTCCACACTTCCTTAACCCAGGGCATACACTGCCAACTGATCACAAGTCTCCCCTGCTAATCTAAACCCTCTCTGTATCTCTGCTCTTCTCAAAGGCCAGCTTCTAGGTGTGAATCACAAACTGCACATCCGACAGGGAGGAAAAGAAAAAAATAACAAACCTTTCTGTGCGAGTGGAAACCTACACTCCACCTAGTGGCGGAGCGTTCTAATTGCAGGCAGAGCTCCTAGGTAAAGGAAGCCTGGTTCCCTGAGCAGCAGCCCGAAGCCAGACAAGTGGTAAATGCAGCTGTTGGTGCACTTTGTCGTTCCGGACTCTGGAGGCTGAGGCAGGAGGATCTTGAATTTGAGGCCATCCTGGGCTACATGGTGAGAGATGAACGAATGATTCCGTCTTGAGTTCTGTAAATGTAGAGAAGTGCTTTTCATTTCAACTCAGTTTTTTCCTTGCTTTGATCCAAGACTGGCCAATAGAAGTATTTCAGAACCTTTAGAAAACCTAGATTCGAGCAGGCCGTGGTGGCGCAACGCCTTTAATTCCCAGCAGCACTCGGGAGGCAGAGGTAGGAGGATCGCTGTGAGTTCGAGGCCACCCTGAGACTACACAGTGGATTCCAGGACAGCCTGGGCTAGAGCGAGACCCTCCCAGAGAGCTGGGATTAAAGGCCTGTGCCACCACGCCTGGCTCTTTCTTTTCTTTTTTAAATTTTATTTATTTATTTTATTAGACACGGTGTGTACTGCAGCCCACGCTGGCCTCACACTCACCCAAATGCCCTTACCTCAGAACTCCCGAGGTCACCACCACACCAGCTGAGCTGTGAATATTTAATTTCCAGGCTACGTTCTGTTTGGTACTGTCACTGTGGGGACGTCCTGAAGTGTCCTTACACGCAGCAGATGGGGCACATCAGTCAGTCACTCCACATGGTAAACGTGGGACGGCTGAGGCTGCTACTCACACACCGTTTGATGGCACCACTTGTTTTTATCAGTAAGGTTGATGCTCTAGGAGATGGGGATGTGGCTCCGTGGGTAAAGCGACTGCCACCAAAACGGGATGGCCTGAGTTCAGGGGCCCGGCACAGAGATAAACGCCAGGTGGGTGGGGCAGCCGCCTTGTAATCCCACTGCTTGGGAAGCAGAGAGAGGGGATCCGCAGGGCAAAGTGGATCACTGTACCAGCTGTGAACTCCAGGCTCACGCGGGAGACCCTGCCTCAGTAAATAAGATGGAAATGTAGAACAGGCAGGGAGAAAACCGACATCAGTCTCTGGCTTCCGCACGCACCTGTGCACATGCGCATACACACGCAAAACACACATGCATACATACCATACACACGCAAAAAAAAGAAGGAAAGAAAGAGAAGCCATGCATGGTGGCACACGCCTTTATTCCCAGCACTCGGGAGACAGCGGTGGGTGAGTTCAAGGCCAGCCTGAGACTACATAGGGAATTCCAGGTCAGCCTGAGCTAGTGTGAGACCCTACCTAGAAAAAACAAAAGAGGGAGAGAGAGAGAGAAAGAGAAAGAAAGAAGACACTCTAAAAGGATGGTGGAAGCCAGGCATGGTGGTGCACACCTTTAATCCCAGCACTTGGGAGGCGGAGGTAGGAGGATCACTGTGAGTTCAAGGCCAACCTGAGACTACTATGAGAGAGAGACAGGCAGAGAGAGAGAGAGAGAGAGGGAGAGACACACGAGGGCCTCTTGCCACTGCAAACAAACTCCAAATGCCAAATGTATGCTCCACTTTATGCATCTAGCTTTTACATGGGTATCGGGGAGGTGAAGACAGGCTGTCAGGCCTTGCAAGCGAGCATCTTTCACCCCTGAGCCATCTCTCCAGCCCTACCTTGTTTTTTTTTTTTTTTTTTTTTTTGATGTAGCGTGTCTAGCTCAGGTTGACCTGGAATTCACTATGTAGTCTCAGGGTGGCCTCAAACTCACAGGGATTCTACTACCTCTGCCTCCCAAGTGCTGGGATTAAAGGCATCTACCACCATGCCTGGCCTACCTTGTTCTTTTTTTTTTTTTTTATAAATTATCTTTTTTTCTTTTTTGGTTTATTTATTTATTAGCGACAGACAGAGAGAGAAAGAGAGAATGGGTGTGCCAGGGCCTCCAGCCACTGCAAACGAACTCCAGATGCGAGCATCCCCTTGTGCATCTGGCTAATGTGGGTCCTGGGGAAATCGAGCCTCGAACCCGGCTCCTTAGGCTTCACAGGCAAGCGCTTAACCACTAAGCCATCTCTCCAGCCCTACCTTGTTCTTTTTAAAGGCAGTACAGTAGTCACTGGTAGTTTACAGCCTCCTGTTACAGGTCGTTGGGCGGCTCCCAGTCTTTTGCTATTTCTCAGATATGCTGCAGTTAATTTCCTGTGTGTTCTTTGCAAATATACCAGTAGGAAACATCTCAGTGTGAAATTGCTAGGTCAGAGGAGTTGTACACTTTATGATATGAGCTATGCTCCAAAGAGAGCTCGTGGGGAAGTGACATTCCCACACCCTCCCACCTCTATCCATCAAAAACATTTAAGCCCTTGCCATCAGTCTGACAGATGTTATCACCCTGTGGTTTTCCTTTCCTTTTTTTTTTTTTTTTTTTTTTTTTTTTTTTTTTTTTTGAGTTGAGACAGGATCTCACTGGGTAACTAACTCATCCTGTCCTCAAACGCGAGCTGCTCCAACTTCATTTGAGTCTGGGATTACAGGTGTGTGCCACCATTACTGACTTTTTGTTTTGTTTTGTTTTTTGACATAGGGTCACACTGTAGCCCAGGCTAACCTGGAACTCACTCTGTAGCTTCAGCACTGCTGGTGCTGGGTTTAAAGGCATGTACCACCATGCCTGGTGCCTTTTCATTTTGAGCTCACTGTCTACAACTTTGACCCATTTTTAAATGTTACTGTTTTGTTTGTGATTTTCAAATATATTTATGTATGTATTCACTTATTTATTTACTAATTTATTCATGAGCAGAGAGAGATAGAGACAGAGAGAAATGACATACCAGGGTCCCTTGCCCCTGCAAATGAACTCCAGATGCATACACCGCTTCATGCATCTGATTTTATGTGGGTACTGGGGAATCAAACCTGTGCTGGCAGGCTTTGCAAGCAAGAGCCTTCAACCACTAAGCCATATCCCCAGCTCCATTTGTGGGTTTTTCTTTTTGTGTTTTGAGATAGGGTCTCATGTAACACAGGTTGACCTTGAACACTCACGGTGTAGCCAAAGATCATCTTGAACTTCCAATCCTCCTACCTCTACCTCCCAAATTCTGGGATTATAGGTATGGACCATATAATATGGCTATAACCAATAAAATGTTATTGGTAGGACTGCCATGAGTTCAAGGCTACCCTGAGACTATATAGTGAATTCCAGGTCAGCCTGGGCTAGAGTGAGACCCTACCTCAAAAAAAAAAACAAACAAGCAAACAAACAAAAAAATATTATTGGTTTGAAAGTACCCTTTTCTTTTTGCACCACCTTGTGCATCTGACTTTACACAGGTAATGGGTAATCAAACCCAGGTGCTCAGATTCTGTAGGCAACACCTTAACTGCTATGCCATCTCTCCACCCCTGTCATGTCAATATTAAATACACCAGTCACTCATATTGTAGTTTGAATGAACAGGTAGCTCCTCTTTCTACTCCTACTATATAGGATGCTACATCATGAGTCCCATTCTTCTTGATCTTTCTTTTTAAAAATATTTTATTTGGGGCTGGAGAGATGGCTTAGCAGTTAAGTGCTTGCTTGTGAAGCCTAAGGACCCTGATTCGAGGCTCAATTCCCCAGTACCCATGTAAACCAGATGCCCAAGGTAGCACATGCCTCTAGAGTTCGTTTGCAGTGGCTGGAGGCCCTGATGCGTCCATTCATTCTCTCTCTCTCTCTCTCTCTACCTCTTTCCCTCTCTGTCTGTCACTCTCAAATAAATAAAAATAAAACAAATTTTTTAAAATATTTTATTTATTTGAGAGAGAGAGATTGAGAACTGGTATGCCAGGCCCTCTAGCCACTCCAAACAAACTCCAGTTGCATGCACCACCTTGTGGATCTGGCTTACATGGATACTAGGAATTGAACCTAGGTCCTTAGGCTTCACAAGCAAGTGCCTTATCCACAAAGCCATCTCTCCAGCCCCTTGGTTTTTCGAGATATGGTCTCACTTTAGCCTAGGCTGACCTGGAGCAAATTCTGTAGCTCCAGGCTGGCTTTGAACTCACAGTGATCCTCCTACCTCAGCCTTCCAAGTGTTGGGCGTCTGCCACCATGCCTGGCCCATTAGCCCAATCTTTGGAGGGAGAAGTGTGGGAGGAGAAGGAGAATAAGAAATCCCAGCAGGGGACTGGAGAGATGGCTTAGCACTTAAGGTGTTTGCCTGCAAAGCCAAAGGATCCCAGTTTGATTCTCCAGGACCCACGTAAGCCAGATGCACAAGGGGGCACACACATCTGGAGTTCATTTGCAGCAGCTGGAGGCCCTGGCACACCCATTCTCTCTCTCTCTCCCTCCCTCTTTCCCTGTCAAATAAATAAATAAATAAAAATAAAATATTAAAAAAAAGAAATCCCACCAAAAGCAGGTGAGGCAGAGGTATGAAGGATGAGAGACCAGAGGGGAAGGTAACTGAGGAAAGGCAGGGAGAACATTGTTAAGAACTCTCATTTCTCCAACCCTTCATAATTAAAAAGGCATATGGGGTTGGAGACATGGCTCGGCGGTTAAAGACCCTTGTTTGCAAAACCTGATGACCCAAGTTTGATTCCCCAGTACCCACTTGCATCTAGAGTTCATTTGAAGTGACAAGAAGCCCTGGCACACCCATTCCTTCTCTCTCTCATTCTCTCTCTCCTTGCAAATAAATAAATAAATAAAATTTTTTTTTTAAAAAAAAAGCATAGTTGGGGGCTGGAAAGATGGTTTAGTGAATCAGGTGTTTGCCTGTGAAGCCAAAGAACCCCGGTTCAATTCCTCTGGACCCATATAAGCCAGATGCACAAGGTGGTGCGTGCATCTGGAGTACATTTGGAGTTTGTTTACAGCAGCTAAAGACCCTGGTGCTACCATTCTCTCTCTCCCTCTCTCTCTCTCTCTCTCTATCTATCTACCTATCTATCTGCTTCTTTCTCTCTCTCTGGGAAATAAAGTTAATAAAAAAAAAAAAAAACTCCAGGAGGTGCCTGTGTGTCCTCACATGGTCCCTTACTGTGTGGCTCTGGGTCTTTGTGTATTCATGCATTCTCTGTGGCCTCTTGAGATGGCTTACCAGTTAAGGCGCTTGCCTGCAAAGACAAAGGACTCAGGTTCAATTCCCCAGTACCTACATAAAGCCAGATACACAAAATGGTGCATGCATCTGGAGTTCATTTGCAGTGGCTGGAGACCTGGTGCACCCATTCTTTCTCATAAACAAAGAAATAAGTTAAGTGCATTATCACAGGGCTGGAGAGATGGTTTAGCAGTTAAGGCACTTGCCTGCGAAGCCTAAGGACCCATATTCTACTCTCCAGATCTCACATAAACCAGACGCACAAAGGTGAGACAAGCGCAATATTGCACATGCCCACTAGGTGACACAAGTGTCTGGAGCCGATTACAGTGGTTGAGGCCCTGGCATGCCAATTCTCTCTCTCTCTTGTCTCTCCCTCTCTCTCTCTCTCTCTTTCTCTCTCTCGTGGTTTACGCCTTTAATCCCAGCACTTGGGAGGCACAGGTAGGAGGATCACCATGAATTCGAGGCCATCCTGAGACTACATAGTGAATTCCAGCTCAGTGTGAGCTAGAGTGAGACCCTGCCTCCAAAAACCAATAAATAAATAAATAAATAAATAAATAAATAAAAATAAATATAATGCATAGTCACAGGAAAGAACCCAAATCACTCATTTTCCACATGGAGAAACATGTCCAGGGAAAAAGGTCTCTCTCCTAACTCCCAGTACAGTCCCGTCCTGTCCGCTCGTTGGTGACTTGTGGGATGTCCCCCTACCCCTCCAAAAGGCACAGAATGCCCCTAGAGGATTCCTAAAAAGGCCAGGATCCCTCCCCATCTTAATTTATGATTTTCCGACAGTTTCCTTCCCCTCCCTCACTCCCTCCCTGGCAACCCCAGCCCTAGTTCCTGAGGTCGCCCTGAGGTGGAGGGAAGGGCAGCTCCCTGAGCGTAAATAACCCTGCCGGGCAGCTGCAGGCTGGGCACTCTGAGCTCTGGCCCTTCCTTGTCCATCAGAGTCCCGGGACACCAGGGCCATCCCTCCCGTGTCCCCAAAGGCACAGCTTCCTGACCCCCTTCTCCTGCCTGGAAGACCCTGTAGAAGCTGCGCCTTTTGTCCCAGCAGCTTCTGATGACAGCTGAGGCGCGTCCCTTCCTGACCACGGGGCCAGGGCACCTGGGGCTGTGCCATAGGCTCCAGGCACAGTCCAGCCCCCCCCCCCCCCCGGGGGACTGTGGCTATCAGTCAGATCAGAACTGCTGCTGAGTCGCTGGGAACAGGATAACCCGGGCAGAGGCACCCTGAGCTGGGGAGGCTGTCCCAGGAGACACAGTAGGAGAGGCCCTGAGCCTGGGTCCAGTTGGAGCCCACAGGGGAAGGAGGCCTTGGCCCAGGTTTGTTTGCTTGGAGGAAAGCATTTCCTGTTTGGACAAGGCTGGATGGACGGCTGTTTCTCAGACCCCATGGCCCACTCCGGGAGGTGCCTGTGTGTCCCTACATGGTCCCTTACTGTGTGGCTCTGGGTCCTTGTGTGTTCGTTCATGCATTCTCTGTGGCCTCTTGAGCCCCCAGATGGGAGCTCAAAGCTGTGCCAAGTTCCTTCACTCCAAAGGAGTCCCCTGTGGGGCTCTGAGGGAGGGACAGCATTGTTTGATGGGAAGCATAGAGGCCAGTGCCCAGCACTCTCCAGCACCATGCCCCACACCTGGGGACAATAAGACATCCTCCTGGGTGGCAGAGAGGCGGACAGGCTGCGACAGTAAGGCAAACTGCTTAGCACAGCGCCTGGCGCACGGTCAGCGCCAGGGAACGGAAGCTGCCGTCTTACTGTGGTCTGGTCTTGGCAGTGGAGGGGACCAGGCCCCCATGGGGAGGCTCCGCCTGCAGGGACAGGCCCTGAGACCTCAAGCCAGCCGGCCCCTCTCCTCTGTCTCAGCAAACACTGAAACCTCTAATAAGCCAACACCCCCACCCCCCCAGCTCCCCAGGCATTTCCTGCCTTTCAGTGCTACTGCAAAAGTGGACCAAGTCAGGCAGTGATGGCGCACGCCTTTAATCCCAGCACTCGGGAGGCAGAGATAGGAGGATCGCCGTGAGTTTGAGGCCACCCTGAGACCACATAGTGAATTCCAGGTCAGCCTGGGCTAGAGCGAGACCCTGCCTCAAGAAAACACATGAAACAACAAAAAAGAAGTGGACCAGGGTGTCTGACATTCACAAGGAAAGTAAGCTCATCACAGGGGCTTCGGCCAACCTGGCCCACCTCAGGGATACCCAAAGTTGGCCCACTTCCCTAGGAAATGATGTCTCCAGTCACACAGCTCTGGTATTGAGTGCCCAGGCCCGTAGAGTACTGACAAGCCTGTGCTAGAAACACCGGACCACATTGCCACATCATCTGTCTATGTGACAAATAAATGTCCCTGACCAGGGAATCCCAACCTCAGCAAGACAGGCCCTTAGGGCCTGACAGGAGATGCTGATAACAGCTTTTGCCGACAGCGACCCTTTCTGCAGCTGCCCGGAAGCTCCCATCGGCTTGGTGCCATCAATCACGGGAGCGCCTCAGACATATTGCTAACATGCCTCCCCTCCCCCCAGAGTATGGAAGCCACCGCCCAGCACTGCTAACTAGCTGGACGCTGTTTACAGAGTCCCTGGGGAACAACAGGGTTTGATCTTGGCCACCTGACCTGGGACCTTCAAGGGTAGAGCCAAGGTCGGGCGTGGTGGTGCACGCCTTTAATTCCTGCACTCGGGAGGCAGAGGTATAGGAGGATCCCCGTGAGTTCGAGGCCACCCTGAGACTACATAGTGAATTCCAGGTCAGCCTGAGCTAGAGCGAGACCCTACCTGGGAAAAACAATTCAAAAAAAAAAGGGTAGAGTCAAGTAGAAGTGAAGTTGCTGGGGACAGAAGCAAGGCCCTGGGTTCAACCCACAGTGCTGTGAACAAACAACCCAAGGGCTAGCCAGAGAAGCAAAGAACTGGCTTCTTTCTTTCTTTCTTTCTTTCTTCTTCTTCCTTTCTTTCTTTATTAGAGACAGAGAGAGAGAGTTAGAATGGGCTTGCCAGGGCCTCTAGCCACCGCAAACGAATTCCAGATGCATGTGCCACCATGTGCACCTGGCTTACATGGGACCTGGAGTCTCGAACCTGGATCCTTAGTCTTCACAGGCAAGTGCCTTAACCGCTAAGCCATTCCTCCAGCCCAGAACTGATTTCTTTAGTGTCAGGAGACAGCACATAGTAGGTGCCAACAACCTCACATGGAAAGGAGAGAGGCACTCCACCCCCACCTCCACCCCCTGCCCCATTGGGCCAAGTTAGCAGTGTGGTGGGCACCCTTGGAAGTTGGGAGCCCTCAAAGGACCATGGGAAGCAGGGACCTCTTTTTTTTATTTTATTTTATTTTATTTCATTTTTGAGAGAGGGGGAGAAAGAGGCAGAGAGAGAATGGGCACGCCAGGGCCTTTCAGCCACTGTGAACGAACTCCAGATGCATGCGCCCGCTTGTGCGCATGTGCAGTGTTGCACTGTTGCATCACTTTTGCATCTGGCTATACATGGGACATGGAGATTCAAACAAGCATTCTTAGGCTTCACAGGCAAGTGCCTTAACTGCTAAGCCATCTCTCCAGCCCAAAGGGACCTCTTAATCCTGCACACAACCCTAGAAGGATCAAGAGAGACACTGGGACCAGGCGTGGTGGCGCACACCTTTAATCCCAGCACTCGGGAGGCAGAGATAGACAGATCGCCATGAGTTTGAGGCCACCCTGAGAGACTACATAGTGAATTCCAGGTCAGCCTGGGCTAGAGTGAGACCCTGCATTGAAAAAACAAATAAGAGAGAGAGAGAGAGAGAGAGAATGAAGAAACGGGCTCAGAGAAGAGCAGGACTTGGGCAGAATTATCACAGCAGCTCTCATTAGTCAGGCCCCTAGAGGACATGGGATCGATCACCTTCCTCTATGTGGGCACAGTGGTGCTGTCCCCAGTCCAGACTCCATGCCAGGCCCTGGAGCTGCTGCCCGTGAACTCGAGAGGAGCAGTCCCCAGAGTCCATGGGATGGATCTTTTCTGCGAGACTGTAGTTCCCAGCAAACGTGAACAAGCCTTGGCAGGAGCATGACTGCTTGACTGACCTGGGCAAAGGGTTTTCCGAGCTTAGAGGGCCTCTTGCTCACCAGCTCATGCCACAGCAGGGATAGGGAGTCTCCTGACAACCGTTCTAGCACAATCCCCGGAGCACAGACTCTTCTCACAGGCACACACATACATCATGCACACACACATGCAAATATGCCATGCATGTACACACACACTGTGCAAAACACATGTGCAAACATCACTCATACACACAAACATGTGTGCACACACAACACACCACAGTGCATACACACAGTGCCCACTATATACAGATATGCATGCATATCCACCCCAGTGTCCACTACACACACACGCACACACCATGCGTGCACGAATACACACCACACAGTGCACATCATATACACAAAAAAGTCATTGCCGGGCATGGTGGCTCATGCCTTTAATCCCAGCCCCTCGGGAGGCAGAGGTAGGAGGATCGCCATGAGTTCAAGGCCACCCTGAGACTACATAGTGAATTTCAGGTCAGTCTGGGCTAGAATGAGACCCCACCTCGAAAACCAAAAAAAGTCATGCATACACACACAGCCACCACACAGAGCCCACCATACGCTTGCATATAAACATGCATGCATGCACTTCCGCCACACAATCATGCACACACACATCCACCAAACAATGCCCATGTCATACGTGCATGTGTATACACACCACACATAGGTACAAGTGTACACTGAGCATACATATGCCACACAAATGTGCACAATCACTGTCCATGCGCACAAGCATCCCTCGTGCCTACATGGTCAGGAACCCACACCAACATACACACAGCGTATATTTGCATACAACGTGTGGGACATGTGGTCCATGCCCAGGAACCCGGCCATGTCCTCCTCTCTCAACCAACCCTTCCCTTTTTATAGACAGTGGAACAGAAGCCCAGACAGACCAAAGTGCTGGCTTCACTACACAGAACTGTGTTTAAAGAAATGCTAACCTTGGGGCTGGAGAGATGGCTTAGCGGTTAAGCGCTTGCCTGTGAAGCCTAAGGACCCCGGTTCGAGGCTTGATTCCCCAGGGCCCATGTAATCCAGTTGCACAAGGGGGTGCATGCATCTGGAGTTCATTCACAGTGGCTGGAGGCCCTGACACGCCCATTCTCTCTCTCTCTCTCTCTCTCTCTCTCTCTCTCTCTCTCTCTATCTGCCTCTTTCTCTCTCTGTCACTCTCAACTAAATTAAAAAAAAAAAAGAAATGCTAACCTTAAACCCGGTGTGGTGGCACACACCTTTAATCCCAGCACTCGGGAGGCAGAGGTAGGAGGATTACCGTGAATTCAAGGCCACCCTGAGACTACATAGTGAATTCCAGGCTTCATCCTGGGCTAGAGTGAGACCCTACCTCGTAAAACAAAAGAAAAAGAAAATAGTTTTAAAAAAGCCAACCTTGGGGGCTAGGGAGATGACTCAGCGGTTAAAAGGATTACTTGCAAAGCCTGCCAACCCAGGTTGAATTCTCCAGTACTTACATAAAGTCAGCTGCACAAAGTGGTGCATGCATCTGGAATGGAGTTCGTTTGCAGCAGCAAGAAGCCCTGGTATGCCATACTCTCTTTGTTTCTCTTTCTTCTTGCAAATAAATAAATAAACATTTTAGGGCTGGAAAAATGGCTCAATGGTTAAAGGCTCTTACTTGCAAAGCCTGCTGGTCTGGGTGGGCCTGGGGTTCGATTCTCCAGTACCTACTTAAAGCCAGAAGCACAAAGTGGCGCATGTGTCTGGAGTTTATTTGCAGTGGCCCGGTGCCCATTCTCTCCACCCCCCACTTGCAAATAAATAAATTAAATTAAAAATACATTTATTGAAAAAAAATAGAGCTGGAGAGATGGCCCAATAGTTAAGACGCTTGCCTGCAAAGCCCAAGGACTGGAATCTGATTCCCCTGTACCCACATGCACTAAGTGGCACGAGCATCTGGAGTTTGTTTGCTAGAGGCCCCAGTGGTCATTCTCTCCCTCCATCTCTCTCTCTCTCTCTCTCTCTCAAATAAATACATAAAATATATTTTTTAAAAACTAACGTCAGCCGGGCTTGGTTGCACACTCCTTTAATCCCAGCACTTGGGAGGCAGAGGTAGCAGGATCACCGTGAGTTCGTGGCCACCCTGAGACTATATAGTGAATTCCAGGTCAGCCTGGCCTAGAGTGAAACCCAATCTGAAAAAGAAAAAAAACAGTAATGCTTGGCTGGAAAGATGGCTTAGTGATTAAGGTGCTTATCTATGAAGCCTAAGGACTTAGGTTTTATTCCCTAGTACCCACATATGCCAGATGCACAAGGTGACGCATAAGTCTGGAGTTCATTTTGCAGTGGCTAGTCTCTCTCTCTCTCTCCCTGTTTCTCTCTCATTAATAAATAAAATATTTTTTAAAAAAGTAATGCCAGGGCCGGAAAGATGGCTTAATGGTTAAGGTGCTTGCCTGCGAGGCCTCAAGGACCCAGGATCGAATCCCCAGAACCCATATAAGCCAGATGCACATGGTGGCGCATGCATCTGTAGTTCATTTGCAGTGGCGCACACCCATTCTCTCTCTCCCTGCCTCACTCTGCCTCTCTCTGTCTCTCTCTGCAAAACGGGAGTAAGAAAGAAAGGACACTGCATGTATGGGGTTAGGGCATGCCCGGGCCTCAGTCTTCCCGTCAGTATCGGGGAACTTCGGCCTGGCACCGAGGGCTGTAAAAAGATTCCGCTGGCACAGGATGTGGGGCGAGGCGCGATGCCCGCTACACAATGGCACTGCCAGCGCAGGAAGCCTTTGTTGGATGCACGGGCGGACACCGCGTGGGAAGGGATGAATACCACCGCCCGCCCCCCACCCCAGCCCGACATCACTGGCTCAGGCGTGATGGGTTCGGGTCCCGGCTACGTCGCAGGACTTGAGCCTCAGTTTCCCCAATCTGCAGCCCACGAGCGGCGCGCGCAGGTGGGCACCTGGCGGGCGTCCTGGAGGGGGGCTCCGGGCCCGCGGGCTCCTTCCGGGTTGGCGCGGGCCAGGCGCGGGGGGGGGGGCGGGAGGGGAGAGGGGGGCGGGGGGCCGCGCCGAGGGGCTGGGCGAGCCCCGAGCGCCCTCCGCCCTCCGCCCGCCCTCGGCCGCGGCGCTGGGAAGCCCGGGCTCGGCGCGGCGGGGACGCGGCGGCGGCGGGCACGGCGGGCACGGCGGGCAGGCACGCCGCGGCGGGGAGGGGGCGCGCAGCATGGGCGGCGCGCGGGCCTGGGCGCTGCTCTGCCTCGGGCTCCTGCTGCTGCTCCCCGGGGATGGCGCGGCGTGGAGCGTCGGGGGCGCCCCGCTCTCGGCACGCAGGTAAGGGGCTTCCCCCCCCCAACACACACACACACCCTCCCCACCGCGCCGGCCCGGGTGGCACAGAGACCACCACCCCCGGGACCACCCCTGTTCTCTGGAGTGAGACGGACAGCCTCCCCCACTGTCCCGGCTTCAGCCCAGAGCCATCCTGGAGGGGGGACCGCGAGCGATGCATCTAAGCCCTTCAGGACTTCTGTCGTCCTGGTGCCAACACCCCTTCCTCATGCACATGGGGGAAAAAAAAAACAGGGGTACCACTTAGCCACTCCTTCCGGGATTCCATCTCCTTGTCCCAGCTCCTGGCTTTAGATTTTTTTTAATTTATTTTATTTTTAGTATCCAGGCTATTTATTTCGCCTGGAGGAAGGACTGGGGTGGAGTCTCAGCCCAGTGGGTCAGTGTCAGGCTGTCCCTGGGGACCTGCATTTTGGACAGTGACTGGTCCTACGAGGGGGGTCTCCTAACAGCCAGGAAGTTTTATGCCTGCCTGTGTGAAGTATTTCCTTGTCCCCCGTCTTATGGGGACTTGAGATAGGGTCCTTCAAGAATATAGGAGAGGGCCTGACGTGGTGGTGCACGCCTTTAATCCCAGCAGTCCGGAGGCAGAGGTAGGAGGATCGCTGAGAGTTCAAGGCTACCCTAAGACTACATAGTGAATTCCAGGTCAGCCTGAGATAGAGACCCTACCTTGGAAAACCAAAAAAAAAAAAAAAAAAAAAGAATATAGGAGAAACCCCCATTTAATAGAAAAGTAAACTGAGCCCAAAGATGGCCACAGACTTCTGGGCTCATAGGTTATTCATGGATTTAAATCTTTCTTCTTTTTATTTACTTGAGAGAGACAGGCAAAGAGAGAAAGAGAGAGAATAGGTGTGCCAAGGCCTCTAGCCACTAACAAATGAACTCCAGACACATGTGCCACCTGTGCACCTGGCTTTACCTGAGTATTGGGGAATCGAACCTGGGTCCTTTGGCTTAGCCGGCAAGTGCCGTAACCACTAAATCATCTCTCCAGCCCTGAAATTCATCTTTCTCTTTCTGGCCCTAGTGGCGGGAGTTTGAACCAGCCCTGATTCTTGCTCTGCAGACAGCCCCTGCCCCTGCCGGGATCCCCTCTCTAGGGCCAGGCACGTTGTCTAGGGTAGACAATGTAGACTAGCCAGGCCTCTCTAGGCCTTTTCATCCCATTCAAAGGCCGGCTTGGGGGGGGGTGCACCCCCTACGGCCTCAATTCTTTAATTCTTTTCAAAAGTCCCCCTTCCCAGTGGTCAGAGGCCAGCAGGCCCCAACGGGGCTAGCAAGAGCAGGTGACGTGGGCAAGCCGAGGATGGAAGTGGCCCAGGCATCAGAGGCCAGAGGAGCAGTTGTCCGAGACAAGGACAGACGTGTGACAGATGTCACAGCCACCACCTACGGCGTGCTGACCATAGATGGCTTGGGTTGGCACTTTTCCTACATCCATTGGCTCCAGAACCTTCTTCTCAGCTACCATTAGAAGCATGTTTGTTTGTTAATGAGCGCTGGGTTCACAGAGGAAGGAAGCAGTGCTAAGATGACAAGAATGAAGAATCTGAACTCCTCAGGGTCAGGCTCACTGGGATGCGTGAAAGAGTTTAAGGCCATGTGCCTCCTTCCAGGCAGCCCCAAGGCAGCACCCCCCCAGCCTGCACTGCTAACCTCCTAGGGCTTCTGGGGTGGGCATAGGACATGCCCGTGATCAAGTATCTGGCCTTCACTGTTGACTGTCAGCGCATCTGTTTACGGAAGGCTGTCACAGAAGCCCTGTGGACAATGCTTTTACTCCATTTTACTGAAGCCCAGAGAAAGGGGGGGGGGGAGGAGGAAGCACTATAGGCTGATTAGTTTGCAAATCCAGGATCCTTTTGTCCCTAGTTTGCTGCCGGGTGGGAGGGAGAGAGCTTGTCACCATCGAGGGCTGGAATAGTTTGCAGATCATGGTTAAGAGTTTGAGGCTCAGCCAGGAGTGGTGGCACATGCCTTTCATCTCAGCAGAGGTAGGAGGTTGGCCACGAGTTCGAGGCCACCCTGAGACTACATAATGAATTCCAGGTCAGCCTGGGCTAGAGGGAGACCCTACCTCAAAAAAAAAAAAGAAATACAACAACAACAAAAAAGTTTGAGGCTTTGGCTCTGTCACCTGCTCATGGTGTGGCTACAAAGCAGGCCACTTCATGGCCATGGGTCTCCATTTCCTCGGTTTTTTAAAATTTTATTTATGAAAGACAGAGAGAGAGAGAATATGAGTGTGCCAGGGCCTCCAGCCACTGCAAACGAACTCCAGACGCATGTGCCACAATGTGCATCTGGCTTACGCGGGTTCTGGGGAATCGAACTTGGGTCTTTAGTCTTTGCAGGCTAGCGCCTTGACTGCTAAGCCATCTCTCCAGCCCCTCCTCTTTCTTTTGCTTACAGTTCCCGGTGCTGGGCCATGCACGGCAGTTCCTGCCATTCGCCGTCATTAAGTAGGATAGGGTCTTGGAACTGGAGTCATCTGTGGTGCTCGGCTGCCAGGACCTCCCCTTGTGGCCCTGTCCCAGCGTCTTGGAGACAGCATGGGGATGTTGCACCCCATCGGCCCTCCCTCCACCTCCAGCCGGGCGCTCCGGGCACCCCTTGGCAGCTGAAGTACTGAAGGCAGAAAAGCAGCTTTGTGCCTGGGGAGGGGGAGGCCTGGGAAGGCATCCAAGGGGGCCACCCCCAGCCCCAGGAATGTGATGAGACAGAGTCCCTCACAACCAGAATGCCCAGGACCTATACAGAGCCACCTTGGTACAGTACTGCTGCTGCCAGTCGCCCAAGTCCCTGGTACGATTGCTTCTTGCAGCTCTGGTGTCCCTCCCAGCCTGAAACCCCATTTATTCAAGCAGCTCCTCTCCACACTGTGGCTCTCGTGTTTACAGAGACCATTCTGCCCACCGCGGGGAACCCCGGGCAGGTGTCATCTCTTGGAGCCTTGGTTTCCCACTCCATAAAGTGCAGAGCCGGACAGTCTGTCCCAATGCCGAGGAGAGGACCTTATGAAGACAGTGCAGTGCTGGTGTCCTGGGGCTCCCCGAGAAGCCCCTGGGCTGCAGCTGTCAGGAGTGATCACGGCTGGCCGGGGTAGCCCAGGCTGGGGAGGGGAGAACTGGCCCCCAGCGGCAGGGCTGGGCTTAGTGCTTGGCTTAGAGGCCACTCCGATCTCTCCACCAGCAGATGGACGTGGTGAGCTCAGAGCTGGTCAGGACCTTGTCCAAGGTCAGCCGTGTAGGAAACGACAACACTGGACGGGAACTGCACCCCTTGAGGGGCTCTGGCTCACACGTCACCCCACCCCCCACCCGCCTGTCTCTGTTCTTTCCTCTCCTTTTCATAATGGCCCTTGGCCCCTGGCCCGCTTGGCTGCCTCTTGCAATTAGCCCCTATCGCTGTTCCGGATCACAGCCCTAGGCCCTGTGGAGACAAAGTCCCCTGGGCCTCTTGTGTCAGAGCGAGGAGGGCTGGTGTGTGTGGGGGGGACCCTGGAGAGGGTGACCAGTACTAAGCTGAGCTGGTCTGGCCTGTTTTCTCCCTTCACGTGAGCCTCTGGGGGCCCTGGAGGTGCTGAGTGGACGTAAGTGGGTGTCCAGGAGGGACGTGCTATCTCCTCCCAGCCCTGCCCACAGCCCTCCTACCATCCAGCCTCACCTGGCTCCTGGGCACCGTATCAAAGATCACACCCAAGCCGGGCGTGGTGGCCGCACGCCTTTAATCCCAGCACTCCGGAGGCAGAGGTAGGAGGATCACTGAAAGAAAGTTCGAGGTCACCCTGAGAATACAGAGTGAATTCCAGCCTGAGCTAGAGAGAGACCCTACCTTGAAAAAACAAAAAACAAAACAAACAAACAAAAAAAAAGGTCACAGCCAAGAGAAGCAAGCCCTCATGGCGGCAGCAGGATGTCTGGGTACTGGGTACTCTGAGAACCTTGGGTCTTGTCTACTTTGCTAGGCCACTGTGTCTCAGTCATGCAGCAAGCATCCGTGAACAGCCGTGGGCGGAGTCACGCACTGACTTACCCACCCTTGCCCTTCTCCCAGTGCCTGTGGTAGAGAGTAGAGCCCATGAGAGTCTGAGTGTCCAAGAAGGCCTCTGGAGACACCCAGGCCCACAGAGACCTTGCAGTTGTGACTTGAAGGATGAATAAGAGTATTCTAGAAGGGCTGAAGAGCTGGCTTAGCAGTTAAGATGCTTGTCTGTGAAGCCTAAGGACCCAGGTTTGATTCCCCAGTGCCCACATGAGCCAGATGCACAAGGGGGCTTGTGCATCCGGGGTTTGTTTGCAATAGCTGGATGCCCTGGTGTGGCCATTCTCTCTGTTTCTTTCTCTCTGCCTCCCTCAAATAAATGAATGAAAAACTTTAAAAATCATTAAAGGAAAAAAAAAGGGCTAAGCTGGGCATGATGGCGCACATCATTAATCCCAGCACTTGGGAGGCAGCAGAGGTAGGAGAATGGTAGTGAGGTTGAGGCTACCCTGAGACCACATAGTGAGTTCCAAGTCAGCCTGGGCTAGGGCTGGAGAGGTGATTTAGCAGTTAAGGCTCTTGCCTGGGAAGTCTAAGGACCCATGTTTGAGTCTGCAGGTCCCACGTAAGCCAGACTCACAAGGTGACAAAAGCATGCAAGGTTGCACATGCGCACAAGGTGGCACACTCACCTGGAGTTTGATTTCAGTGGCTGGAGGCCCTGGTATGCCAATTCTCCTGCCGGCTTGCTCTCTCATTTAAAAAAAAAAAAAAAAGTACAAAAAAATGCCAGGTGTGGTACGTGCCTTTATTGTCTATTATTTTTTTAATATATTTTATTTTTAATTTATTTAACAGAGAAAGAGGGAGAGGTATATATATAGAGAGAGAATGGGCACGCTAGGGCCTCCAGCCACTGCAAACAAACTCCAGACGCGTGCGCCCCCTTGTGCATCTGGCTAACCTGGGTCCTGGGGAATTGAACCTCGAACCGGGGTCCTTAGGCTTCACAGGCAAGCACTTAACCGCTAAGCCATCTCTCCAGCCCTGGCGCACACCTTTAATCCCAGCAATCAGGAGGCAGAGGTAGGAAGATCACTGTGTGTTCGAGGCCACCCTGAGACTACATAGTGAATTCCAGGTCAGCCTGAGCTAGAGCGAGACCTTACCTCGAAAAAACAAAACAAACAAAACAAAACAAAAAATAAAATAAAATAAAATAAATCTTTTCCCTCTGGGGAAAACAAGGACATCAGACAGTTGTGGACGATCATAAGTGCATTTGTTGATTTATTGTACCCAGCATTGTCTAGGGACGAGCAAGAGGTGTGCGTATGTGTGCAAGTGAGTGCATTTGGTTGTGTGTGCCTGCGTGCACGCACGCAAGAGATGAACACTGTCATTTGAGCCTTGCTGGGCCTCCCTCTGCCAGTTCATATGTGCATGAGAGGTATGTGTGTGTGTGTGTGTGTGTGTGTGTGTATACGCATGCATGTGTTCATGACAAGGGCACACAGTGCTGCGTGTGTTTGTGTGGACACATGCAGAGGTCACAGCTGCAGCCTGTCTCCGCAGGAGAGGGTGTGTGTGTGTGTGCGCATGCGTGCGTGTGTGTCCAGACACATTGGCAGGGACGAGGGTTGTTTCTGGAGAGACACATCCTGCTGGATGGGCCTTGGCCTGCGTATACAAGTTTGTGTGCTTCCGTGGGTCCGTGTGCGCGCTCATCAGCACGTGTGCATTTGTGAGCCCTTCCGCGTGTGTCTGTATGCTCGTTGGCTGCCTGCGCTGGTGTGCATGCGTGTGTTGTTTGTGCTGCAGCACACGGATGCATTATCTTTCTACGCCCAAGGACCCTCCAAACCCTGAGCTGCCTACTCTCTCTGCCCATGCTGCCCTACCCCTAGCCTTCCTCCCTTCCCTGGGAGGCGTGGGCTGGCTCAGGTAGCAGGGAGTGCTGATATCCTTCAGTTTTAGAGGGGAGAGACCACTTCCCATTCCTTTCCCGAAAGGTACGTACTTAGATTCCCACCATTCAGACAAAACCCCAAACCCTAGCTCTAGGAAGTTCTACGTGGCAGGGAATTTTTTTTTTTTTTTTTTTTTTTTTTTTTTTTTTTTGAGATAAGGTTCACTCTAGCCCAGGCTGACCTGGAATTCACTCTGTATTCTCAGGATGGCCTCGAACTCACCACGATCCTCCTAGCCTCGAACCGGGGTCCTCAGGCTTCACAGGCAAGCGCTTAACCGCTAAGCCATCTCTCCAGCCCCTCCTACCTCTTTTAAAGGCATGCACCACCACGCCCCAGCGTTGTTATTTTCTTCTTTCCTTTGAAATGGGATTTCACTCTGCTGCTGGACTTAAGCAGTCTTCCCACTTCAGCTTCCTTAGTGCAAAACTACGGATGCAAGACCCGAGAGGGAGTGTCCTGAAGGGAAACTTAGCCATGCCCCTGCCTTACTGCCCTCAGGACCTGCAGGGGACACCCTTCTAGCCTTCTGTTCATAGTAGGCCAGCAGCCTGGAATGTTCTTCCTCCACACAGCTTGCTCTGTCCTTTCCCAAGTCCATCCCCATCTGAACAGACATCATAGTTTCCTGCCGTGCATCCCACAGCTTTTCGGACACTTGTCATGGGGAATTATGGTGCTTTGTGCTTGTCTCCCTCTGAGGATATGTAAGAGGATAGGCCCCGTCTCATTGATCCCCGTGTCCCCTGTGGGTGACAGCCAGGATACAGTGTTGTAAGCGTCTGACTGGATTGTGTGAATGCCAGCTAAAATCACTTTGTATTGCCCATGTTGAACACTGTTTGCTAGGGATTTTTTTTTTCAAATATTTTATTATTTATTTATTTATTAGAAGGAGAGAAAAATGAGAGGGAATGACAATATGGGTGTGCCAGGGTCTCTAGCCACTGCAAGCTCCAGACACATGTGCCACCACGTGCATCTGGCTTACGTGTGTACTGGGGAATCAAACCTGGGTTCTTAGGCTTCACAGGCAAAACGCCTTAACCACTGAGCCATCTCTCCAGCCGAGCCAGGGGTTTTTACACGGTTTTCTAGTTATAAGCCAGAAAGTCAGCATCTCTCCCCCTATTTAAAGGGGAAACTGAGGCCCTGAGAAGTGAAGACAACTGCTCGTGCCACCAAGCTGGTGTGTGGAGCCAGATTTGAGCCCAGGAATGTGGATGGCCGGACCTGGCTTCTGACTGCACCCTAGAGGCATCCGATCCCATCTCCTCCCCATGCCCACGAGCCACGGTCTGTGACTCTGTGAAGGTCTCAGGCCTGGGAACTTGCTGACCTTGGGCTCAAGACCACAAAGTGAAGTCTGCTGGGATGGAATGCCCAGACTGAGAAGGTCCACCTGATATCGTCCCTACTTTCCCAGCCCCAGCAAAACACCCTGGACGCATGACCCCAAGCAGAGCTGAGGGCTACTGAGCACCTGGAATGTCTGGGCCTCTGCAGAGGCACCCGCCCCCACAACAGTTCAGGATCCTCACTGCCCTACCCCCATCCAGCCCTTGGCTGGGGCCAGGACTCAGTCTGTGATCCTGATGGAAGTCCCCTTGTCTCTCTGGCCCATGCTGGAACTAGTCGGGGTGGGGGGGAGCCCAGGAGAAGGGAAACTGGCAGAGAGGAACAATGAAGCTTGGCAGTGTCAGTAACATTTACTCTCCCAGGGCACAGGTAACAAATGCTTATTGTCCCCTCACTGAGAATACCACAGAACCAGGAATAGCTTAAACAGCTATGAGGCAAGCAGGCGTAGGAAACAGACATGTGACAGAAACGCGAGGCCCCCTTGTGCTGTCTCATCGGATAAGGGAGGAAAGTGCACACAGGCCAGCAGTCTTGGGGTAAAGGCCTGTCTAAGAGAGCCAGCGTGGTAGCACACACTTGCATCCCAGCTGTCAGGAGGCAGAGGCAGGAGGATTGTGAGTTCAAAGTCAGCCAGGGATACTTAGCGAGAGCCCCTGACTGGAAGATAACAAGGGGCTGGGGAATTGACTGTGTGTGAAGGCGCTTGCTTGCAAAGCCTGACAGCCCTGGTTCAATTCACAAAGCCACCCAAGTAAGCCGGATGCAGAGGGTGGCACAAGTGTCTGTTGTTCATTTACAGTAGCAAGAAACCCTAGTGCGCCCATACCCGTGCAAACAACTAATAACAATAAAAATAATGAGTACCCAGCTGGAGAGGTGGCTCAGCCGTTAAGGTGCTTGCCTGCAAAGCCTAACAACCAGGGTTCATTCCCCAGTACCCACATAAAGTCAGATGCACAAAGTGGCACATGCACCTGGAGTTTGTTTTCAGTTCAGGAGTCCCTAGCGCATCCATACTTTCTCTTTCTCTCTCAAATAAATTAAAACAAAAAAAGAGGGGGCCATTGGGCGTGGTGGTACATGCCTCAAGTTTCAGCAATTGGGAGGCTAAAGTTAAGAGGATTGTTGTGAGTCCAAGGCCAGCCTTGTCCTATAGAGTGAGTTCCAAGTCAGTCTGGGCTAGAGTGAGACCCTGTCTCAAAAAAAAAAAAAAAACCAAAGTGTCAGATAAGAATTCATACTTACAAGTGCATATATATGTATATAACAACAGGGTAGATATACACTCACCTGTCACCTCTAGGGCCACAAGGACCACTCATCTCTGACACAATGGCCTACTTATTACTCTTGCTCCATACCAGGTGCTCTGGGGTCTAGGATGAGGCCCAGCGCCATGCACTCTGGATGGACAGTCACATCTGGAATTCGGCTCCAGCTGACCCCAGAGCTTCCTCCTTTTTTTTTTTTTTTTTTTTTTTTTTTGTTGTTGTTGTTGTTGTTGTTGTTTTTTGATTTTTGAGGTAGGGTTTCACTCTAGCCCAGGCTGACCTGGAATTCACTATATAGTCTCAGGGTGGCCTTGAGCTCATGGTGATCCTCCTGCCTCTGCCACCACGCCCGGCTCAGAGCTTGTTTCTTAATCCCTGGCTGGAAATGTAGCAGGTGAGGAATTCACAGATTTGAAGATATGTTTCTTGTAGACTTCAACTGGTGGCCGTGGGAGGCCAGTAGCTAGGTGACCTAAGTGGCTTAAGGTTGGCATGAAAACACACTGAGGAGGGAGCACCCTGGAGACGATGCCTTACTCCCACCTTGCCTCTGCAGCTCATCCCCGAGGCCTCCTGGGAGTCCCCAGCATGGCCACCCCCCTAGGACCATGCAGTTCACCCCCCTCCCCTCACTCTAAGGGGCCCAAAGGCCTCGGGGTCTCTGCCTGGAGACTGGGCACAGTCCCCTTCTCCCACACTCCTGGAGCCCTCCGCCTTAGCTTCCTCTCTGTGGGTCTGTCTCAGGAACTGGTGCTCCTACGTGGTGACCCGAACCGTCTCGTGCCACTTGCAGAATGGCACGTATCTTCAGCGAGTGCTGCGGAGCTGCCCCTGGCCCATGAGCTGCCCGGTGAGTAGGTAAGTGAGGCTGTGGAGGGGGCGGAGCATTGGGGCAGCACGGGACCCCAGAGTGGGTGGAGCAAAAGCAACATCATAAAGGGAAGAAACCCTGAGGGGGGTCTAGGATGAGGGGGGGTCACTATGACCTCATTCCTTTACTCAGTGAGTAACGTTGGGGACAGGCCAGTTCAGCCTGCTCGGGCTTCCAGACCCCTCTGGTCATGGAGTTTAGTAGAAGGGCTAAATCCAAGAGTGTGAGAGGAAGGAGACTCCAAAGGGGAGTCTGGAAGTGGCAGAAGATTCTAGAAGCTCTGGGTTTGTCCTGAGGGCATCCAGGGCACTGGGAAAAACAGTAACAACCCTTCCTCAGCTGGGCCGCCTGGCCATTCTTTCAGCTACAGAACTGTGGTGAGGCCCACATATAAAGTGATGTACAAGACAGTGACGGCCCGTGAATGGAGGTGCTGCCCTGGATATTCAGGGGTGACCTGCGAGGAAGGTAGGACAACCTGGCTATTACCTGGGGCCCTATGACGGTGGACAAAACGCCTCCCACCCATGCATGGGAGCTAAATCCAGTCACCGTGCGCGCGCACACAGCACTGTGGTCAGAGGAGTCTGCTACACAGAGCTCCTGGGCACAGCACGGGTTAGCCATAGCTGATGCCTGCTGTCCCTCTTGGGGAACACTCGAGGGCCCTGAGAGAATTTCATATGTGCTATGTCACCCTTATTGTAAGTCCTGCCATCACAGGTCTTTCCTCCAAACTTGATGTATTAGCTTTCATTACTGCAACAAAATACTTGAGATAGCCGGGCGTGGTGGTACACGCCTTTAATCCCAACACTTAGGAGGGAGGCAGAGGTAGGAAGATCACCATGAGTTCGAGGCCACCCTGAGATAGAATTCCAGGTCAGCCTGAGCTGGAGTGAAATCCTACCTCAAAAAACAAAAAAACAAAAAAACAACAACAAAAAAAGTTTTTTTTGGTTCTGTGTTGGAGCTTCCAGTCTGATTGGTTGACCTTGTGGCTTGTTTATGGTGACACAGCTCATCATAACAGGAACACACACCTCATGGTGAAACCCGAAGAACAGACCAGGGTCCCTCAGTCCCCCTGTAAGGACACACCCCCAGTGACCGAAAGGCCCCAACTCTTCAGGGTTCCAACACAAGTGCCACCCTGAGGACTGCGTTTCCAACACTTGGGACCCTGGGGTCTTGCAGCATTGAGGCACTTAAGGAAAACCCATCCAGCCATTTCCACAGGTCATCTGGAAGCAAAGGACCACATCAGCCAGCTCGGTGGACCAGGGAGGTCAGGACTATGATCCCCGGCCTGCAGGGAGTTGAACAAGATGCAGCAAGGAAATGGGAGACAGACTGGGATTTGAACCCTGCTTAGCACCACTAGACTCAGCAGAGCTGGTCGTGAAGGTCCCTTTCACACACTCTCTCCGAGCGGAGCTCAGGGAGGCTCCATGCTGAGGCCCAGCCCCGGGAGTCCTGTCACTTCTCTGGAGCGCCATCTGGGCCCCTGCCTCCCTTGCTGCCTGGCTGATCCCATGAGAGGCAGATTTGAGGGCACTGAGCTCTGCATTCCCAGGCCTGTGGGGGTGAAGTAGCCCAGAATCAGAGAGGGCCCCAGACACAGAGGACTGCCGGTGTGGGATGTGAGACGCGACGGGGTCCTAGAAGCAGGCACGTGTGAAAACCCAGCCTTTATCTCAGGGGAGCTGGCGGAAGTCCCCGCTCACGCGAGCTTCTTGAGTTTGCAGAGAATCAGCTAAGGGCCGGAGAAGTGGAGCTAGAGGGCCCAGAATCACGCAGGCCTAGGGTGGAGCACTTACCCAGCATACACAAGAGCCAGGGTCTGGCACCACACACACACACACACACACACACACACGAACGGGGTTAAGGCCATACTCACCAAGAAGCAGGGTCTGATAGGTTCTGATGTGAGGTAGGGGGTTGAAATGTAGCTGGGGTGGTTAGAGAAAGATGGGCATGCCCTCATGCCAAGCACCTCTACCCATGCAACTAACGTGTAGGAAGCTGGGGACCCAGCACAGTGCCTTCTTCACGCATGGCAGGGAAGGCTGAAGGAGCCAGGGGTAGAAGTGCCAGCCAGGAGGGGTCTGCTTCCAAAGAGATCACAGGGACGCTGTGAGTGAGTCCCAGGGTATGAGAGCTCAGGCGAGACCCGCCTCAGACAAAGGCCTCTGGGTACCTGCTGCCATCCCAAAGTCTTGTCCAGCTCTGAAGCCTGGTAGAATGGTTGAAGGTAGAGGACAGGTGGGGGCAGCTGCTGGAGGCCTTGTGTCCAGGGGCTTAGAGCTGTGCCCAAGCTGAGGCAGGGTTGGGTGGCACTGGGGCCAGGCCACTCCTGACGTCTGCCGCTCCTTCTGCGGAACAAGCTCCTGGCCTGGGGACAGAGCTTCCTCCAGAGCTTCGCGTGAGCCAGGCCAGCTCCCCCACGCTCCAGCTGTGCGGCCTTGGGCGGGTGACTCCCCAGGCCTCGTGCCAGAGCCCCACTCAGTCCCAGATGCTTGTGGCTGCTCATGGATGAGGGGGCACCTTCACTAAAGGGCACCAAGTTGTGTGTGTACACTCATGGCAGTCTAGACTTCCCATCTGACCCTCGCTGCGAATGGCCCACCTGTGAAATGGGGCAGAAATAGTCCGCTCTCCCAAGGGATGTTGCTTGAATGAGATGGAGTAGCAGGCAGTGTGTGATGACCAGTGATGTTGCTGGAATGAGACAAGTGGTGGACATTGTGTGATGAGCAGTGGGGAGGAGGGTCCTCTCCTCATCCAGAGGGTTGGAGCTAAGGAAAGGGAAGGAGAGCAGATGCCCATGTCCGAATATTCTAGAAAAATTGCTCAGCTGAGGCCCTGGGGCTGGGGAGGCACGAGGACATTACTGACCCATCCCAGGCCCTGCCCTTCCTCTCAGGCTGCGGTCACTCAGCTGCTTCCCCTGTTGCTGGCTGTCCCCAGTGGTCCACTCATAGCCGTGACCTGACCCTGGAGCCCCACAGAGCTGCATCGGCACCTGAAGCCACAGGGCCTGGAGCGACCTGGGGGAGCACCTATCATTTCAGAGTCCAGCCCCATATGGTCGTTTCTGTGCTGTGAAGCTTGGGGCAGCTCGCTTCACATCCCTAAACCTTGGCTCGGTCTGGAAATGGCAGAATCGAGAAGTAGACAGTTGTGCCTGACCTCTGCTCTGTCCCCCGTGCTTCTGTTGGCGACCCACTTGGGACACTGTGTCCTTAGGCAGCAGTTTAACTAATGATCATGGGCCTGGCAGGCTGGGTTCCTCATCTGTGGAATGTTCACATCCACTGTGACAGCGAGCGAGGATGGTCCCATTCAGTGTGACCCCTGAGGAAGGAGCTAGGACAGGCCCCATTTCCAGAAGGGTAGCATGAGACTCAGAGAGGGAAAGGAACAGACCTGGGGCCACTCAGCACTTGAGAGCCGGGGTTGGAACCGTCCGGCCCCTTGGTCCCTCCAGGCCTTGGGAGGAAGCAGTGTATCTAGAAAAGACCTGGCCACAGCTCTCACCTTGGCCAGCTGCTCGTGCAAACAATGGCTGAGCTGGGCGCCGTGGCGCACGCCTTTAATCCCAGCACTTGGGAGGCAGAGATAGGCGGATCGCTGTGAGTTCGAGGCCACCCTGAGACTCCATAGTGAATTCCAGGTCAGCCTGGGATAGAGTGAGACCCTACCTCGAAAAACCAAAAAAAAAAAAAAAAAAAAAAAAAAACAATGCATGAGAAAGGGCCATGGCTAGAACGCCCTACATGGGCAGATAGAACGCCAGCACAAAGCTAAAGAGCCAAAGCTGGCAGGCAGAAGACCATGCCACTCACCTTCTCTGGCGAGGGCCCAAACCCCTGAGTACCCTGAGCTGATGAGCTATGCAGAGAGTAGAGCTGTTCTGATCATCGCTGGACCACTCTGTTTCCAGGGTTCCCTGTCGATCGATTTCTTGTCTATCAGCCCCATTGTTCACATGATAAAAAGAGAGAGAGATTGAAGCTGGGTGTGATGGCATAGGCCTTTAATCCCAGCACTTGGGAGGCAGAGTTAGGAGGATTGCCATGAGTTTGAGGCCACCCTGAGACTACATAGTGAATTCAAGGTCAGCCTGGGCTACAGTGAGACTCTACCTTGAAAAAAAAAGGGGGGGGCGGAGAGGTGGCTTAGTGGGTAAGGTGCTTGCCTGCAAAGTCAAAGGACCCAGGTTCAAGGACCCAGGACCCACGTGAGCCAGATGCACAAGGTGGTGCATGCATGTAGAGTTCATTTGCAGCAGCTGACGGCCCTGGCACCTGGCACACTCATTCTCTCTCTCTCTCATTCTCTCTCTAAAAAAAAAAAAAAAAAAAAAAAAAAAAAAAGCTGGGCGTGGTGGCACACGCCTTTAATCCCAGCACTTGGGAGGCAGAGGTAGGAGGATCGCCGTGAGTTCGAGGCCACCCTGAGACTCCATAGTGAATTCCAGGTCAGCCTGAGCTAGAGTGAGACCCTGCCTTGAAAAAACAAAAAAAAAGAAAAAAGAAAAAAAGAAGAGGCTCAGGCTCAGAGATGGTGAGGGTGAGGGTGTGTTTTACAAGGTCACACAGCACAGCAAGTTCATACCGTGGCCAGGTTCTCTCCAGGACTCTGACCGGAGGTCTGTGGCATCCCTTGTCTTAGCCCCCCAGCCCCTCAGTGATAGTGGTAAGAGGACAGAAAGCCACTGCTGTCCTCTGTGCTGTCACCATGGCCCAGAGGGTCTGGATGCAGGAAGTGAGGTTCAGAGAGAGGAACTCTGGAGCGGAGTCTTCTCTACAGCGGGGAGCATGCTCAGACAGGTGGGGTGCTATGGGACTGTCCCTAGCACCCCCAGGTGGAATGAGAGAGAGGTTGGGACTTCCTCGTATGTCTCCTAGAGCCAAACTTCCCCTCATCAGTTCACCTCCTTCCGGTATACTTGTTCCCTGCACATCTGTGGACCTTCACAGCCCTTGTGCTGTGGAACTGGGGAAGGGATATTTGCCTAAAATGTCCCAGTTTCAAAGCCTCAGAGAAAGGACAAGGCAAGTTGGGGACACACCCTTCCTGGGCCCCTCAGCCTCTCCACCCTCCAGGGCTGGGCACATCCTACACACGTCTATTGTGCTCCAACCAGGTGTCAAGTACCATGCCAAGCCTGGGTTTTGCTTTGCCAGCTCGGAGTCCCATGGGCCAAATGTGCCAATCCATCTGTGTCTGCCACCTGTCTACTCCCACTCCTGTCTGGGAAGCTCAGCTGACCCCACCTCCCACCCACCCAAGCCAGGCCTCTGCCCTCCCTGTTACTATCACAACCGAGCTTGACACACAGGATTTTTTTTTTTTTTTCAAGGTAGGGTCTCGTTCTAGCTCAGGCTGACCTGGAATTCACTATGTAGTCTCAGGCTGGCCTCGAACTCATGGTGATCCTCCTACCTCTGCCTCCCAAATGCTGGGATTAAAGTGAGCATTCAGAAGTTGACTGAGGGCTGGAGAGATGGCTTAGCAGTTAAGGTGATTGCCTGTGAAGACTAAGGACCCAGGTTTGATTCCCCAGAACCCACATAAGCCAGATGCAAAAGGGGGTTCATACATCTGGAGTTCATTGGCAGTGGCTGGGAGCCCTGGTGCACCCATTAATTCTCTCTCTCTCTATCTGCCTCTTCCTTTCTCTTTCTTTAATAAATAAATAAATATATTTTTGTAATTTTTTTATTTCGTTTTTGTTTTTTGAGGTAGGGTCTCACTGTAGCTTAGGCTGACCTGGAATTCACTATGGAGTCTCAGGGTGGCCTTGAACTCATGGCGATCCTCCTACCTCTGCCTCCCGAGTGCTGGGATTAAAGGCGTGCGCCATCATGCCCGGCATTTTCAATTTTTTAAAATATGTTTTATTTGTTTATTTGAGAAAGAAAGAGGTAGAGGGAGAGCACCAGGGCCTCCAGCCATTGCAAACAAACTCCAGATGCATATGCCTCTTTGTGCATCTGGCTTACATAGGACCTGGGGAATCAAACCAAGGTCCTTAACCGCTAAGCCATCTTCTCCAGCCCTGTAATTTTTTTTTTTTTCCCGAGGTAGAGTCTCACTCTCTCCCAGACTGACCTAGAATTCACTTTTTTTTTTTTTAATGAAAGAGAGAGAATTGATGTGCCATGGCCTCCAGCCAGTGCACTTGAACTTCAGATGCATGTGCCACCTTGTGCACATGTGCGATCTTGCGTGCTTGGTCACCTTGTGCATCTGGCTAACGAGGGACCTGGAGAGTAGAACATGGGTCCTTAGGCTTCACAGGCAAGCACCTTAACTGCTAAGCCATCTCTCTAGCCCTAAATAAATATTTTTTAAAAAATTGAAGGAGCTGGGCATGGTGGCGCACACCTTGAATCCCAGCACTTGGGAGGCAGAGGTAGGAGGATTGCTGTGAGTTTGAGGCCAGCCTGAGACTACACAGTGAATTCCAGGTCAGCCTGGGCTAGAGTGAGACCCTACCTGGAAAAAAAAAAAAAAAAGAGTGAAAACTTCTCCCACCCTGAAGAGAGGTCTGGGCCAGACACAGACCAAGTTATCCCAGAAGCCTCCTGTTTGGGCTGGAGTGCTCTGAGAGCTCCCAGTCCCAGCTCTGACCCTAAGCCCTGCTCAGGCCAACAGGTGGCTGCCAGCAAATATTTACATTTGTAAAGTAAATTCGCACAGGAGACCTGGCCTGGCTGGGCCTGCTGGGTCCCTGTGGCTTGTGGTCACTAAGCCATGCTGTGTGAGGGGAGGGGTGGGGGTAGCGTGTTGGACTTGATCAAGGAATCCCCTTTTCTGGTTCGTCTCCTTAGTGGGGGACAGTCCACAAGGATGGAACCCAGAAACACCCAGACTTCTCCCACCTCTCTTCCCAGGTTAGAGCAGGCTTGGAATCTGGGCTCCCCTTAACTCTGCTATGTGGGTGGGGCAGACAGCTTCCTCTCTGAGCCTCCGTGTTCTCATCTGTGCCATTGGCATGGGACAACGATCTCATAGCACAAGACATGGCCTTGGCAGTGGGCAGGACAAAGGGGGCTGCTTTGGGGGACAAGATGGGGAGTGACAGGACCCTGGAGAGGCCAGCCTTCAGGGCCCTTCTGGGACATTGGATGGGACTGGGAGAAGCCTTTCAGGAGAGACTAGGCTACAGAGAAGGCCACTCAACCCACAGGGGCATGCTTTAGGGTCCCTGGCCAAACCACCAGTGGGAGAAATGAGGTATCTTTGTACTACAAAAGACCAGCCTCCAGCCCATAGCATCCTTACTGAAATTCTGTATGCTAAATTTTGCATAGTACATATCTATTTTTTTTTATTTTTATTTTTTGGTTTTTCGAGGTAGGGTCTCACTCTAGCCCAGGCTGACCTGAAATTCACTATGGAGTCTCAGGGTGGCCTCGAACTCACGGCAATCCTCCTACCTCTGCCTCCTGAGTGCTGGGATTAAAGACGTGCACCATCACACCCGGCTAGTACAGATCTATTTGTCAGAACTTCAGGGAGTTTGGGGATAATGTTTGTGATTCCTGACTCTAGAATCAACATTTACTGATCTTTCTCAGTTTTTATTCCCTTAAACTTTTCTTCATCTTCCTCATCCTCCTCTTCTTCCTCTTTTTAATTTTGTTTTTCAACACAGGGTCTCATTCTAGCCTAGGTTATCCTGGAACTTGCTCTGTAGCCCTACACTGGCCTCACAACGAGCCTTCTTCCTCACCTCCCGAGTGCTGGGATCGAGGCATGCACCACCACACCTGGCTTTCTTTTTCCTCTTCTTTAAAATTTTATTTGATTTATTTTATTTTTTAATTGGATTTATTTTTTAAATTTTTTTTAAAATTGTATGTATTTGAGAGAGAAACAGGGACAGTGGATGCACCAGGGCCCATAGCCACTGCAAACGAACTCTAGATGCATGCACCCCCTTGTGCATCTGGCTAACGTGGGTCCTGGGGAACTGAACCTGGGTTCTTTGGCTTTGCAGGCAAATGCCTTAACTGCTAAGCCATCCCTCCAGCCCAAAATTTTATTCTTCTCTTAAAAATACTTTGTTTATTTATTTGAGAAACAGAGAGAGAGAGGAAGATAGAGAGAAAATGGGCACTGCAGGGCCTCTAGCTACTGAAAATGAACTTGCATGTGCCACCTTGTGCATCTGGCTTACATCAGTACTGGGGAATCCAACCTGAGTCCTTAGGCTTTGCAGGCGAGTGGCTTAACCACTAAGCCATCTCTCCAGCCCTCTTTTTCCTCTTACTAGTGATGGAACCTAGGACCTTGCCCATACTAGGAATATGATTTACCACTAAACTACACCCCTAGACTTAAACTTTTTTTTTGAGAGAGAGGCTGTCTCTTTTTTTAAAATATTTTATTTTTATTTATGTATTTGACAGAGAGAGAGAGAGAGAGATGGGCACGCCAGGGCCTCCAGCCACTGCAAACGAACTCCAGACACATGTGCCCCATTGTGCATCTGGCTAATGTGGATCCTGAGGAATAAAACCAGGGTCCTTTGGCTTTGCAGGCAATTGCCTTAACTGCTAAGCCATCCCTCCAGCCCAGGATCTCTTGATATATGGCCTCAAACTCAAGATTCTCCTGCCTTAGCCTCCTGAGTGCTGGGATTACGGGTGTGAACCACCATACCAAGATAAACTTACTCATTTATGAAGTAGGGTCCCACACTGTAGCCCAGGTTAGCCTTGAACTCATTGTGTAGGACAGGCTGGCCATCAGCCTCTTGAGTGCTAGGGTTATAGGCCTGTACCACCATGTCTGGCTAAAGTTTCTAAATGAAAGTCAATTATTTTGAACCTCTTTTGTCTGCACTGCTGGTCATCTTGTTTGTGTTATTTTCCTATTCTCTCCAGCTCTTGGCTAAATGTTCAAAACCAAATTGGTTGAAAAGAATTTCTAAGATGGGAGTGGCGGTAAATACTTTAATCCCAGCACTTGAGAGGCTGAGGTAGGAGGATCACTGTGGGCTTTAAGCTACCCTGAGACTACATAGTGAATTCAGGTCAGCCTAGGCTAAATAAGACCCTACCTCAAAAAAAAAAAAAAAAAAAGGCATGAGAGATGGCTTAGTGGTTAAGGCACTTGCCCATAAAGCCTAAGGACACAGGTTCAATTCCCCAGATCCCATGTAAGCCAGATGCACATGGTGGCGCATGCATCTGGAGTTCACTTGCAGTGGCTAGAGGCCCTGGTGCACCCACTCTCTCTCTCTCTCTCTGTCTCTCTTAAATAAATAAATAGAGCCAGGCATGGTGGCGCATGCCTTTAATCCCAGCACTCAGGAGGCAGAAGTAGGATGATCACCATGAGTTCGAGACCACCCTGAGACTACATAGTGACATCCAAGTCAGCCTGAGCTAGAGTGAGACCTTACCTCGAAAAACCAAAATAATAATAATAAATAAATAAATGAAATAAAACATTAAAAAAAAAAAACGGGCATGGTGGCACACACCTTTAATCCCAGAGCTCAAGAGGCAAAGGTAGGATGATCGCCGTGAGTTCAAGGCCACCCTAAGACTACATAGTGAATTCCAGGTCAGCCTGGGCTAGAGTGAAAGCTTACCTCAAAAAAAACAAAAAACAAACAAACAAAATTTCCATCCCCAAGTCCATCCACTGTTTAATAACTCAAGGACATTTTGCAGGGCATTAGGACATTTATGTTCAATTTTTTTTTTTGAGGCAAGCCCAACAGAATAACTTCTTTTTTATGTGAGAGAATGAGAGAGAGGATGTACGCACATGTGAGAGAGAGAATTGGAGCGCCAGGGCCTCCAGCCACTGCAATCGAACCCCAGATGCGTGTGCCACCTTGTGCATCTAGCTTACATGGGTCCTGGGGAATGAAATCTGGGTCCTTTGGCTTTGCAGGCAAGCACCTTAACCGCTAAGCCATCTCTCCAGCCCTGAACTCCAGATACATGCACCATTTTGTGCATCTGGCTTTACGTGGGCACTGGGGAATTCAACTCTGGCCGTCAGACTTTGTAAGCAAGCACCTGTAACCGCAGCACCATTTCTCCAGCCCTTATGTTCATTTTCAGGGCGGTTGCTTTTGCCACCCACAGTATTTTGCCTTGTATTTAATTTGCTTGTTGCAAATTACTTTCCTGCTTGAGGTGTGTCTACATCAAGCAAAGTTTCGTTGAGGGCCTTGCAGGCCTGCTAACTGCCCAGTGCTTTTCTTGGCCAGGCACAAAGCAGACAAGGTCTCTGTCCTGGTGGCATAGAAGCTATAGCCAGGGGGGCAGACAAGTGGCAACCGTTAGGGGAACTAGTCCAGCCAATACAATGTCTGAGAGTAGAAAGTGCTATAGAATAGCGAAAAACAAAACCAGGCATGGTGGTGCATGCCTGTAATCCCAGTACTCAGGAGGCTAAATGAGGAGGATCTTGAGGCCATCCTGGGCCACACAGTCTCAAAACAAAAGCCAACAAACAAAGCTGGTAGTGGTGGCACCTGCCAGTAATCCTAGCACTCCTAGAGGTGAAGCAGAAGTATCAGGAGTTCAAGACCGGCCTGGACCACATGAGACCTATCCAGAGGGAGGGAGGGATGGAGGAAACTTAAAAGAGATCACAGGGGCTGGAAGGATGGCTTAGCAGTTAAGGCATTTGCCTGCAAAGTCAAAGGACCCAGGTTTGATTCCCCAGGACCCACGTTAGCCAGATGCACAAGAGGACACACACATCTCGAGTTCCTTTGCAGTGGATGGAGGCCCTGACATGCCCATTCTCTCTCTCTCTTTCTCTGTAAAATAAATAAATAAAAATAAAATATTTACGTCTGGAGAGATGACTTAGCGGTTAAGGCATTTGCCTGCAAAGCCAAAGGACCTGGGTTCAATTCCACAGGACCCACATAAGCCAGATGCACAAGGTGGCGCATGCATCTGGAGTTCGTTTGCAGTGGCTGGAGGCCCTGGTACGCCCATACTCTCTCTTCTCTTTTTCTCTCTCTCTCAAATAAATAAATAAAAATAAAGTTTAAAAAAATAAAATATTTTTTAAATAAATAAAAAAATCACAGCCTAGTCAGTAAGTCATTTCATTCCCCATAGAGGAAAAGCAAGGAAGAGCCACTTGCCTGCTCATGGGGCTGGTAGAAGAAAGGTCGCTTCACCTTCCTCTGTGCCTCTGTTTCCCCATCTGTTAAAACTATATGCACACACCACCACCACTGCCCAATAAAAGATAACAAGACTGTGTGTGTATATATGGGAAATGCTTAGAATCACACGGGCGGCAGAGGTAGGAGGATCGCCATGAGTTCGAGGCCCCCAGCCTGAGACTACATGTTGAGATCCGCTAAAGTGAGATCTGTCGTTACCTACCTTGCAGGGCCGTGGAAAGCACTTAATGCAGGGCTTGGTTCACAGTGGCATCTCTCCTGCCCCAAGTACCCCAACTCCCTTTCCTGTATCCCCGTAGGGGGTACTTTCCTCCCTGTACCTGGGCAAGTGACTGGCCTCTGGGATTTCCCCTAAGAAGGCAGCCCAACTTGAGTGAAGGCCCTGTTGGGACCTGAGCAGGGCCTGGCAGACTCTCTGCCTGGCGCTGGCCAGAGACACCCGTCTGGTTTGAGTTCCCGGCGCCTCTCTCTCGCTGCCTCAACCCGCAGCCCGTGTCCAAGCTGCCAGGCCTGTACCATATTTGGGTCTTGCCTCCCCCCACCAAGATAAGACTGTAGCCTTAAAAGGCAGGCGTGGAGGGCAAAGCGGTGGGGGGGGGGGCAGTTACCACTGCTGGCTTGAGAGCCCCTCCAGCTGTGCTCCCCACCCGTGGCTTGGCCAGCCTGTCCCTCCAGCTGTGTTGAAAACCAGGCCTGTGGAGTCAGACTAGTCAGGCGTTGGTGGGTGGGGGGAGGTCTCCTGTAGACATAGCAGGGTTAGGCTTCTGGAACAGGCAGCCATTCTCCCTCTGGCCTTCATTTAAAACCAGCCTTAAGGGCTGGAGAGATGGCTTAGTGGTTAAGCGCTTGCCTGTGAAGCCTAAGGACCCCGGTTCGAGGCTCAATTCCCCAGGACCCACATTAGCCAGATGCACAAGGGGGCGCATGCACCTGGAGTTTGTTTGCAGTGGCTGGAGGCTCTGGCGCGCCCATTCTCCCTCTCTCTATCTGCCTCTTTCTCTCTGTCCGTTGCTCTCAAATAAAAATAAATAAAAATAAATAAATAAATAAATAAATAAAAACCAGCCTTAATGCCACTTCAGTCTCTCCTTACCCAGAAGGAGCAAACAAGGCAGCCAGCACAGGATCGTTCACTGACCCTCCACTGTGGGCCCAGGGCCCTGTGTGTGAACAGTGGGAGCCTTTGCCCACATTGCCCACCCCAGCCCTCACTGCCTGGGAGGAAAAGAGGTCTTGCTGTTGGGTTTTCCAGATGGGAGGATAGACTTGTCCAGAGGGGACAAGTCACATAGATGAGCAAGTGACCTGAACTTCCTTATTTGTAAGCTCTAAACTCAACCCAGGTCACTGGCTGGGGAGGTCACTGGGGACGTCTCAGCCTCATGGGTCCCACCAGCGTATCCGACGAGTTGCCCTGTTCCAGCTCCGCCTCGTTCGTGCTGTGGTGGATTTGTCCACTTCTCCGGGTCTTTCTTTGCACTAAGAGGAACCTTAGTTCCTCTTTGACCTCTTTGACTAAGAGGACCTGTTGGCTATGGCAGCAGGCAGGGTCGTCAGACGGGTAGCGCTGGGGCAGGCCAGCAGAGCGCTCACCTCCACGGTCTCTTGGTTGCAGGGTCCTCTGGCTTCACAGAGCCTGTGTGGTCAGGCAACACCATGCGACGGATGACGCTTCAGCCCACAGTCTTCTCAGGTGGGTCCCCGGGTGGGTTCTTGGGGACGCCTGGGATCTGGAAGGACCCACAGTACTGTGTTAATAGTTGAAAAAGAAAGAAAAACCAGGGGGAGGGGATATGATGGAGAGTAGAGTTTAAAGGGGAAAGTGGGGGGAGGGAGGGTATTACCATGGGATATTGTTTACAATCATGGAAGTTGCTAATAAAATAAATAAATAAATAAAAGAAAAACCAGCTGTCAGGCGTGGTGGTGCACGCCTTTAATCCCAGCACTCGGGAGGAGGCAGAGGTGGGAGGATCATTGTGAGTTCGAGGCCACCCTGAGACTACATAGTGAATTCCAGGTCAGCCTGGGCTAGAGTGAGACCCTACCCAGAAAAAACAAAACAAACAAACAAAAAACCCAGCTAGGTCCATCAGTGGAGGGTCAAGGACAGCACCCTTGGCTGAAAAGAAAGAGAGCTTCAAAGAGTAAAAAGGGACAGAGGAAAATCTGACTGGGGCCAGGCACTCCAAGAGCAGAGAGCCTCTGCACTCTTATAGCTTTAGGTTCAAGCCCCCAGTTGCCTTTTGAAACGTAAACTCTGTATTTCTGTGCACTTCTGCAGTGTGTGAAGCCCAAGCCAGGTGCTTCTCATTGCCATTTGGTTCAGAACTCACAGTTGTCCGTTACCCTAACAAGACCTCCTTGATATCCCCCCCCCCCACACACACACATACACACCTTCGAAGAAATAGGGTCTAGTGGATCCTTGCCCTGCACACAGCCCCACAGCCAGGAGGGGGCAGCACTGAGGCCTGGACCCTATAGAGGCTCAAGGCATCTTGTGAACTCCGGTTTTTCCAATGTGACAACATGACACAAGGTTGCCTTTAGGACGACAAATGGCCAGGGCTGCTGAAAAATAACTGGTTTCTCACCAAGGTGGCCGGACAAGCTGGAATGTGGTTCTGTGACAGGCTGAGGCCAGTCTCATCCAGTCTGTGCTGTATTGGACCCCAAAGCTAGCAGGCTCAGGCCTCACCCTGCCCATCAGGGAAACAACAGGATTTGCTGTTCTGGCTTTGGGCAATAAAGTCATTTGGGGTCCTGAGGCTGCCAGAATCGGCCCAGTTCCTGCTGTGGGAGAAAGGGCCCCCCAGGGACTCAGGAGTGGAAGGACACGCGTAAGGGCGTGGTCCACCTGCAGTGGTTAATGTAGCCCAGCCATGCATTGAGCTCCCTCATAAGTTTGAGTTGCCAACTATCTGTCTGCCCCCCCCCCCCGCCACACACACACATCCATTCCCCCGAGGACTGAGGGTTAAGAGGGAACCTGGGAACCCCTAGCCACAGCCTCTGCCTCCCCCTCTCTACAGGTTGTCCCAACTGCAGCAGAGTGTCGGAGCTGGCGGAGAGGCTGAAGGCGCTGGAAGCCAAGGTGGGTGGGCAGCTCTCTTGCCCTGGCTCTTGGTGCTCCAGGCCTCTCTCACCTCTTCCTGCAACCCCCACACCCCATCCTCTGAGTTTCTGCCCTTGGGACTGGCTCCTCATGGTTTGGGAGGGGGGGGAGCTGGGCCAGCAGCTTCCCCATAAGCATAGCCCAGTCCCACTTGGTTCTCATCCAGCCTTTTAGCCTGTCTTCTCCTGCCCTCCCTCCACTACCCTCCTGAAGAAGCTGGTGAAAGGTGGGATGGCTCAGCCTGGTCTTCCTCTAGGAGCCCGGAAGCTCCTCCCATGAGGCCCAGTCCCAGCCAGATAAGCACAGACACTTCCCAGAGTTCATGTTTGGATCCCACCTTGCTCTCCTGTCCATCTTCCTTTACCCCACCCCTGTAATACCATCTTCTGGTTTCAAAGGCAAATGTCTATTACACATCTCAAATTACTTCAAGATAAAAAAAAAAAAAAAAAAAGATTTTAGGGGGCTGGAGAGATGGCGTAGCAGATTCCCCAGGTCCCACATAAGCCAGATGCACAAGGTGGCGCATGCGTCTGGAGTTTGTTTGCAGTAGCTGGAGCACCTGGCAGCCTATTCTCTCTGTCTCTCTCTCTCTCTCTCTCTCTCTTTTCCTGTGTCTTTGTCTCTCTCAAATAAATAAATAAATAATTTTTTTGTTTGTTTTGGTTTTTCAAGGTAGGGTTTCACTCTAGCTCAGGCTGACCTGGATTTCACTATGTAGTCTCAGGGTGGCCTCGAACTCACAGTGATCCTTCTACCTCTGCCTCCCCAGTGCTGGGATTAAAGGTGTGCACCACCACCTCCCGCTCAATAGATAAAAATATTAAAAAAAAAAAAAAAAGGTTTTAGGCGGACGTGGTGGCACACACCTTTAATCCCAGAATTTGGGAGGCAGAGGAAGAAGGATCACTGTGAGTCTGAGACCACCCTGAGACTACATAGTGAATTCCAGGTCAGCCAGGTCTAGAGAGTGAAACCCTACCTCATAAAACCAAAAAAAAAAAAAAAAAAAAAAAAAAAAAAAAAAAAAAAGTTTTTAAACTGACTAAGTATGGGGCTGGGGAGATGGTTCAATGGTTGAAGACACGTGTTTGCAAAGCCTGTCTGCCCAGGTTCAACTCCTCAGCACCCATGTAAAGCCAGACACAAAAGAAAAATAAAATTGGGTGTGGTGGCACACACCTTTCATCCCAGCACTCAGGAGGCAGAGGTAGGATTGCCCGTGAGTTCTAGACCACTCTGAGACTATATAGTGAATTCCAGGTTAGCCTGGGCTAGAGTGAGACCCTACCTTGGAAGAAAAAGAAAAGTGGCACTGGTGTCTCATGTTTGTTTGCAGTAGGAAGAGACCTTGGTGCACCCTGTTAGGGGGTCTGGTGTCACACTCAGAATACAAGGCAAAGTGTTATTGGGCAAAGGCTGATATATCAGGACTGCACCCCTGAGGTCAGGATCTCTGAGTGCAGCCGTGAACTGCTCCGGGAGTTAGCTTTTATTGTAGCAAACCACAAAGTATTAGTTACAAAAGCAAGACAAGGGCTAGAGAGATGGCTTAGCAATTAAGGTACTTGCCTGCGAAGCCTGAGGACCAAGGTTCAATTCCCCAGTACCCACGTAAGCAAGATGCACAAGGTGGACCAGGTGTCTGGAGTTCGTTTTCAGTAGCTGGAGGCCCTGACATGCCAGTTCTCTCTCTGTGTCTCTCTCTCCCTCCCTCCTTCTATCCCTCTTGCTCTCAAATAAATAAATAAATAAAATATTAAAAGCAAAACCACAAAGATAGTTTTCTTTTATTTTAATTTGAGAGCGACAGACACAGAGAGAAAGAGGCAGAGAGAGAGAGAGAGAATGGGCGCGCCAGGGCCTCCAGCCACTGCAAACGAACTCCAGACACATGCGCCCCCTTGTGCATCTGGCTAACGTGGGTCCTGGGGAATTGAGCCTCAAACCGGGGATCCTTAGGCTTCATAGGCAAGCGCTTAATCTCTAAGCCATCTCTCCAGCCCAAAGATAGTTTTAAACAAAAGAGTCATGGTACAGCCCATACACACACAAAGGTGGGAGTAAGTAAATAAAAATACATGTTTTACAACGTTTCTAAACAGGGGTAGTAAACAAAGATTCTAATGTAAAAGCAGGAAAAAACTCAAGAAATCTGGGGCTGGGGAAGTGGTCCAGTAGTTAAAGACACTTGCTTGTAAAGTCTGCCTGCAGTGACCCGGGTTCCCCAGTATCCACGAATAGGTAAGGTCTCACTCTAGCCCAGGTTGACCTGGAATTCACTATGTCATTTCCGGGTGGCCTCGAATTCACAGCAGTCCTCCCACCTCTGCCTCCCAAGTACTGGGATTAAAGGTATACGCTACCATACCCAGATTTTTCCTGCATTTCTTATATGCCACAATACCAGGTAGGGTGCCAGTTTTTTAATCCAGGGGGGAATAAATCAGACTTTGAAGAATAGGACACTCCTTGAGCACTCTGACCCCTTCAAAAGAGTCTACATTCTTCCTGTTGCCCCAGTGCAGGTCAGCTGGCCCAATCTCAATAGTTGTTATCTCTTAACAATTTGCAGGTGAATGGGCAGCAGTTTAGGCCCAAAGATTTTTTTTTTTCCCTATGCCATACCCCTCTGCTCACACTAGTTCATTTCTACGCAAAGCAACCCTGCACAACTTCTCAGGACATGGACATAACAGCAAGCTTCTCACACAAACAGCTAGCCCAGTCCTAGCAAGCTCTTTCTCACCCTCATAAGCGAAACCTCACAGTCCATAGTTCTTACTGCATTCAGGTCTTTCAACTCTGACCAGAATAGTCCATCAACCTATACTTACAGCACTGCAAGGCATCTCTGAGGCCAAGGTTTCAAATCCTTCCACATTCCTCTTGAAAATCAGCTCTAAAAGGCCAAAGCCACACAATCAGGTGTCTAGCAGCAACCCCACTCTTGGTACCACTTTACTGTTGCAGTCAGGTTCGCATTGCTGGTAGAAATCACCCAACCAACAGTAGCTTGTTGGGAAAAATGAGGCTTATTTTGGCTTACAGGCTCGAGGGGGAAGCTCCATGATGGCAGGGGCAAATGATGGCATAAGCAAAGGGTGGACATCACCCCCTGGCCCACCTAAGGTGGACTACAGGAACAAGAGAGTGTGCCAAGCACTGACAAGGGAACACTGTCTATAATACCCATAAGCCCGCCCCTAACAATATGCTGCCTCCAGGAGGCGTTAATTTCCAGTTGCCATTAGCTGGGGAGAGTGGCATTCAGAATACCTAAGTTTATGGGGACACCTGAATCAAACCACAACTGGGAACTTGTCCTGTGGGATGATCAGACATGAGGGTGCTTACCAGATCTTTAGCTATCACTAGGGAAATTTGGAAACCAGATGGGCTGGAGAGATGGCTTAGATGACTTGCCTGTGAAGCCATATTCAACTCCCCAGATCCCACATAAGCCAGACTCACAGGTGATGCATGCACACAGGGTCACACACACATCTGGAGTTTGATTGCAGTGGATGGAGGCCCTCGTGCGCCAATTCTCTCTCACTTTCTCTCTCTCTCTCTCTCTCTCTCTCTCTCAAATAAGTAAAAATTAAATTAAAAAAAAAGAAGTTGGGCGTGATGGCACACGTCTTTAATCCCAGCATTTAGGAGGCAGAGGTAGGAGGATTTCCGTGAGTTCAAGGCCACCCTGAGACTCCATAGTGAATTCCAGGTCAACCTGGGCTAGAATGAGACCCTACCTCGAAAAACCAAAAAAAAAAAAAAAGAATGGGGCTGGCTTAGCAGTTAAGGCAATTGTCTGCAAAGCCAAATGACCCAGGTTCAACTCCCCCGGATCCACGCAAGCCAGATGCACATGGGGATGCACACATCTGAAGTTTGTTTACAGTAGCTGGAGGCCCTGGCGTGCCATTCTCTCTCTCTCTCTCTACCTGCCTATTTCTGTATCTCTCTGTCTTTCTCTCAAAAAATAAAAAAAAAAAATCTGGTCATGGTGGCGCATACCTTTAATCCCAGCACTTGGGAGGCAGAGGTAGGAGGATCGCTGTGAGTTCGAGGCCACCCTGAGACTCCATAGTGAATTCCAGGCTCAGCCTGGGCTAGAGTGAGACCCTACCTTGAAAAACCAAAAAAAAAAAAGAATGGAAACCAGATAACAGAAGGGGTAGTTACATAATTATGAACTATCTTCCCGGGAGTCCTCTAGCCTAAAGTCAGTGGTCATCTTTCCCTAACCCCCGGTCAGGGAAGGAGCTCAGGGTGGCTTCCTCACCCTGAGGCCAAAAGAAGGTTCAGGATATCTCTGCTACCCTCTGCTACAGTTCACACCCTCCCAGTTCGACAAAAATCTCAGTGATACAATGTTTGTTTAGCATGCAAGAGGCACTGGGTTCAATTCTTTGCACAAATGGACGCGTGTATACACACACACACTCAAAAGCCTCCCATTCCTGCCCTGGAGCTTCAATAGACCAAGGAAAAAACTGTGTGAGCCAGGCATGGTGGTGCACACCTTTAATCCCAGTGCTCAGGAGGCAGAGGTAGGAGAATCTGTGTTTGAGGCCACCCTGAGACTCCATAGTGAATTCCAGGTCATCCTGGGCTAGAGTGAGACCCTGCCTTGTGGGCAGGGCCGGAGGGAACAGGGGAGAGGGGGGACTGTGGCATGCAAATACCATGACCCCAAAGCTCACCTAGGGTGGCAGTGCTGGTGTGGAAAGACTTTTCTACAATGTGTATCATGAATTGTGTATTTTGAAAAACATGCACTTCAAGCCGGACATGGTGGCGCACGCCTTTAATCACAGCACTTTGGAAGCAGAAGTAGGAGGATTGCTGTGAGTTTGAAGCCACCCTGAGACTACACAGTGAATTCCAGGTCAGCCTGAGCTAGAGTGAAACCTTACCTCAAAAACCAAAACAAAGGGACTGGAGAGATGGCTTAGCAGTTAAGTGCTTGCCTGTGAAGCCTAAGGACCCCGGTTTGAGGCTTGATTCCCCAGGACCCATGAAATCCAGATGCACAAGGGGGCGCATGCATCTGGAGTTCGTTTGCAGTGGCTGCAGGCTCTGGCGCGCCCATTCTCTCTCTCTCTCTCTCTCTCTCTCTCTCTGTCACTCTCAAATAAATAAACAAAAAAATAAAAATAAAACAAGGGGCTGAAGAGATAGCTTAGCAGTTAAGGCGCCTGCCTGCAAAGCCAAAGGACTCAGGTTCGATTCCCCAGTATCCACGTAAGCCAGGTGCACGAGGTGGTACATGCATCTGGAGTTCTTTGCAATAGCTAGAGGCCCTGGCGTGCCCATTCTCTCTCTCTCTCTCTGTATCTTTCTCTCTCTCTTAAAATAAATAAATATGTTTTAAAAAACACTCCAGATGACATCCTGAGCCCCCCACTCGCAGCTGGGCTCTGCTGGCTCCATAAGCTTCCTGCTCCCCATGCCCCAAGCCCCTTGGCGGGACTGTCCTTATTGAATTCCTGGCACCCACCTCCTTCCTTTCTTCCTCTTCCTCTACAGGTGGCTGTGCTGAGTGTCACAGAGCAGACAATGCCCTCCACCCCAGCTACCCCCGAGGATCCTGCCCCACTCTGGGGCTCTCCAGCCGCCCAGGGCAGCCCTGGAGATGGAAATCGACAGGGTGAGAGGGTCTAGTGGGAGACACACCCCATGTGGTCAGGGGAGACTCCCCGCTTGACCCCCTGGAAGATCTCAGTCTTCCCAACTCTCTGGGTCTGAGTGGAGGAACTTGGGGGTCTCCTGAGCACTGGAGTCAGAAGGGGAGCCGCAACAGTTGGGAGAGAGGAATCCGGGTGCACTTTCCTCCCTTGGCCCATGAGAGATGTTGACTCTTACCAACCTGCTCACCGCAGGGTTACCAGGAGCCAGGTGAGAGCGTGAGGGCCCCGTTGCTCCCCCTAGATGGTAGGTACTAGCTGAGGGGCAGGGCGAGGGTCAAAGGTAAAGTCCAGCTGCCAACCTGATATTCATCACCCTGCAGATAGAGTCGGTACTTGGAGCCTGCCCGGGCCCACTGGGCCCAAGGAAGATGCTGGCAGCTGGGGCCGAGTGGGGATGAGAGGCCCACCAGGTGAGTTGGCCCATAGCAATGTCTCCCCAGCTTATACCGGACGTGCCCCTGCCAGGGGAACCAGGCTTGGACCTCTTCATAGACAGAGACGCTGAGCCCCTTTCACCCATTGGCCTCTCTGCTGACCAGCCTTTTTCTAGGGGTGTCCCCTCACATCTGGGCTCTGAACCCCTATCTTGGTTCACTTGACTCCTGTACCTTGGTAAACTATATTCAGCTGACACTGAGCTGGGCACTGGGGTGGGACCAGCTTGGTTCCTGCCTTCCAGGAGGGGAAGGGGCTGGGCAGAGGAAAAACACCAGCGTCCCGTCCCCTGTGGTGAGGGTTCTATTGAGGGGGGGACACGAATAGGAATCTGGCAGCCCTACAGGAAGAACTCCAGACCAGCCTGGATGGGCCTGAGGACAAGATATTGTACTCATCCCTCTAACACATGGTCAAGAGAACTAAGCCTGGTGTATTCCAGAGCCTCTTTTTTTTTTTTTTTTATTATTTTATTTTATTTTATTTTTTTAAGTAGGATCTCACTCTAGCCCAAGCTGACCCGGATTTCTGGATTTCACTATGTCCTCTCAGGCTGGCCTCGAACTCACCTACCTCTGCCTCCCAAGTACTGGCATTAAAGGCACGCGCCACCACGCCCAGCTCCAGAGCCCTCTCTGGTATCCACTGCCCCAGGCTGTCTCTCTCTGCCCCCTTGAGACCTCCCTGGTTCTCCCTGGCACCCATACGCCCTGTATTCTCACTGCAGGTCCACAGGGCCCTCCAGGGAAGCCCTGGCCAGGCTGGAGCTGCAGGCACTCCTGGAGAGATGGGTCCTCCAGGCCCTCCGGGGCCTCCTGGTCCCCCAGGCCCTCCAGCCCCTGTTGGACCACCCCATGCCCAGATCTCCCAGCATGGTGAGTCTGCCAGGATCCTGGCAGGTTGAGATGGGTCCGCTGCCATCTATCAGGTGTCGTCTGTGTACCAGCTTTTGCCCATGCTATGTCACCCAGCTGTCCATCAGGTGCTGCTGTTCACTGTTCATAAACGAAGGACACAGAGGTCAGAGAGGGATGTTGTGTGCCATGATCACACTTTGGGGGCATGGGGGGATTGCTTTAGACTTACTTGCAGTGAGAATACAGGGGCTTGATGGGTGGCAGAGGAAACTAAGGAGGTCTCAAGAGGGCATACCTGGTATCAGACCCTCCCCCCAAGCCTTGAAGCTGGCTGCAATCTGCCCTCAATGCCGGGAGGCTCAAGGCCCGGAGCGGGAAGCCCTGTGCTCAGACAGCCCCCGGCCCCTTCACCAGCCGGGCTCTGAGGGGCATCTCCAGCCTGACCTGCACGTGTGCTGCCAGCGGTTGAAACGTGGAGTGACAGCTTCATCCATCCCCATCTGCAGTTTTATGTCAGATGTGTACCTGGGTGCCATTCATTCATTCACTCTCCCATTGCATCACTTATTCCACCTCACTATCCATTCTCTTTCTCCAAGCCTCCGTTTCCTCGTCTCCACAGCGGGGACACAGTGACAGCCTCCCAGAGCTCCCTGGTGCCCATGGCCACAAGCCTGGAGCATTTACATAGACGGTTTATAAGTGGCACCATTCCTGATTACGGGCTCAGCGAAGGAGAGAGCCATTCTGGATGACTGGCAGGGTTAGAACCCAGGCCACCCCTGCCTCTGGTCCCATGTGGCCAACACTGTCCCCTCTCCCCATGCCAGGAGCAAGAGATAGGGGCCCTGATCAAGCTACAGGTTGCCCTGTAGGCCAGCCAGCTGATGTGCAGAGGCGGCAGGTGGTGACTGTCTCACCGCCACCCTTTCCGGCTCACCCATCTTCTTTCCTCTCCCAGGGGACTCATTACTGTCCAACACCTTCACTGACACCAGCAGCCACTGGCCCCAAGGACCCACCAGACGCCCTGGGCCTCCAGGTCCCCCAGGGCCCATGGGTAAGTTGAGTCCGGGTCTGGGACAGGGGAAGGAATCGGTCAGATGGCAGAGGTACTAGGCTGAGGTTCTCAGATGGGAGGGTGGGGCGGGGGCTTCCTGTCTGCCATTATACTCTGTTCCAAAGCATCCTGACTTATTCCAGGTCCCCCAGGACCTCCTGGCCCCACAGGTGTCCCTGGGAGTCCTGGACGCATGGTGAGTCATTCTCCAAGCACTCTACCTACCCATCCTTAAATTCCTCCATCCATTCATCTGCTATGCACCAAGCTGCACGCGTCATAATTGCCTAAGGCCAAGAAGAGAGGTGATTCTTGCAGCGCGTGGGGTGGGGACTGTTAGGGAGACCAGGTCTCTTTAACACTAGCTAGCTGTACCAGCTGCCTGCTAAGCACTTAGGTACATGGTGAGGCGTAGGCCACACTGGGGCTCCCTCCCCCACGCCCTAGGTCCCCCCCCACCCCATTTAATCTGCCCTACCTCAGTACCAGGCTGAGGCCCTGTCTTGTTACTCAGGGACCTCCAGGCCCTACTGGACCCAAAGGAACCCCTGGCCACCCGGGAGAGAAGGGAGAAAGAGTGAGTACCCAGATGGCCTCGGCTCAGGTGGGGGATCCTGGGGAACCCCAGGGGTCCTAGGTCAGAGCTCCCAGAGAGCGGCTAACTTCATTTTCTTCCCCACAGGGACTGCCTGGGGAATCCGGTCCCCAAGGTCTCATGGGGCAGCAGGTAAGTGATGCTGTCCACCCTACCTGTGCCTGTTTCTTTAGGATTCCATAGGCCCAGAGCCCCTGACCTTCCTGTCTGATCCAGGTCAGCTGCACTCTGTCTCTAAGACCCTCGGGGTCAGGCTGCCTCCATCTTTTTCAGTCTGGCCGTCCATGGCTCTGTACCCATTTCTTTCTTTATCCCACCTGTCTCTCGTTGACTCTATTTCTCTTTCTCTCTCTCTCTCTCTCTCTCTCTCTTTTAGTTTTTTGAGGTAGGGTCTCACTCTGATTCAGGCTGACCTGGAATTCACTATGTAGTCTCAGGGTGGCCTCAAACTCATGGCGATCCTCCTACCTCTGCCTCCCGAGTGCTGGGAATAAAGGCATGCGCCACCACGCCTGGCTTCTCTCTCTCTCTCTTTTTTTTTCACTCCCCATCTGAAACTAGGTCTGTCCATAGATAGATGTCCATAGAGATAGATAGGCAGATAGAGAGAATGGGTGAACCAGGGCCTTTAGCCACTGCAAACAAACTCCAGATGCATGTGCCACCTTGTGCTTTACACAAGGATGCTGGGGAATTGAACCTGGGTCCTTTGGCTTTGCTGGCAAACACCTTAACAGCTAAGCCATCTCTCAAGCCCATGCTTCATGTATTTTTTTTAATAGTTTATTTATTTATTTGAGAGAAAGAGAGAGAAGAAGGAGGAGGAGGAGAAAGAGAAAGAGGCAGGTAGAGAATGGGCACACCAGGGTTTCTTCTAGCCTCCGCAAACAAACTCCAGACACATACGCCACCTCGTGCATCTGGCTTATGTGGGTACTGGAAGAATCAAACCTGGGTCCTTGGGCTTCGCAAACAAGTGCCTTAACTGCTGGGCCATCTCTCCAGCCCATTAAGCATATTCATGTTTAGTAGGTCAAGGTTACCTTTGTCTTTATGGATTAATATCTTTGTCTCTAGTAATGTTCCTGTAAGGTTCAGGAGTGACCAAGACCACGGAGACCACTCTGAGGCAAAGATGGAAGCTTTTATTTGGGAAAAAATGCGAGCTGCCAGGACTGACTCTCAAGAGCAGAGCAGTCAACTTTGAGATGACAGATAGTGGGCTATATAGAGCTGTTCAGCTGGGGGAAGGTGAGGAAGGGAAATAGCTAGGGTGTGAGACCAGAACAGTGACCAGGTGGGAGATAAGGGGGCAGGAAACCTAGACCTGGGGCATTGTCAGGTAAGGAAGGGATAATGGCTGGGCGGTTCCCTGAGGAACGTGGATGACCCACTTCCCTGTGTTTCTTTCATCCTCCTGCTGTCCTCGGTGACTCCACTTTGTCCTGATCTAGCAGTTCCTTGCCTTGAATTCTATTTTGTTTGCTATTAGAGTAGCCACACGAGTGTTCTGTTATTATATTTTTTATTTTTATTTATTTACTAGAGACAGAGAGAGGGAGAGAAAGAGCAAGTGATAGAATGGGCGTGCCAGGGCCTCTAGCCACTGCAAATGAACTCCAGACGCATGCACCACCTTGTGCATCTGGCTTACGTGGGACCTGGAGACTTGAATTTGGGTGCCTAGGCTTTGCAGGCAAATGCCTTAACCACTAAGCCATCTTTCCAGCCCAACACACAAGTGTTCTAATACTTGGTGTTTGTATATTATTATTATTTTTTATTTTTATTTTTTACTTTTTTGGTTTTTCGAGGTAGGGTTTCACTCTAGTCCAGGCTGACCTGAAATTCACTATGTCGTCTTCAGGGTGGCTTGAACTCACGGCGATCCTCCTACCTCTGCCTCCCAAGTGCTGGGATTAAAAGGCATGCGCCACCACACTTAGCTTCTCTCTATCTCTTTTTCTCTCTCAGTCAAGCCTAGTGCCTCACATACGCTGGGCAAGTGCTCTAGTACTGCATTACATTTCCAGCCCATCTGACAAATCTTTCACCCTCCGTCTCCCCTTTTCCTTCCTTCCTCTCCTTCCTTCCTTCCCTTACTTCTATCTCCAACTGGCCTTTCAGGGAAAGCCTGGCCCCAAGGGAGATCCTGGTGAGAAGACCCAATGGGTGAGTTCCAGCCCTGCCCTTACATTTCCCTGTCTTCCACCCTGGGTGCTCAGGAGACTGGGGTGGGGGGTAGGGGGACATCCCATCCACATCCCCACACAGCCCCAGCCCCACACCTCTCCCAGCACTCCCCACTTAGGCAGGGCCAGCCCTCCCAGCAGACCCCATGCTCTCTGTCTCTATCTCTGTCTCTACCTTCCCTCTGCAGCCTTGACAGGCTGGAGGTGGGGGCCGTGGGGGGGGGCTGCTTGTCCCTGCTGAGCAGTTTGGGTGACTCAGGCCCAGACTGCACAGCCACTTCCATATTTCTTCCTGGCAATGGCTTTGCCCGCCCCGCCCCCCCCCCATCTACAGAAGTAAAGGAAGCATGAAGACAGTAGCCACCCAGAACAGAAAAAAAAAGAAAAAACAGGAGAAACCTAGGACCATCCTGGAGCATTAGAAGGGAGGCCTGGAAATAGTAAGGTGCATATGGTGCCCACACTAAAAGAGTTGGGGGAACCTAGAAACCACCATACACATAGGGAATCCGGAAACTCTGAGAAAGGAAACCTTGAAACTCTTATGTACTTGTCTGACCTGGTTAATGAGGTCAGGAGACCCAACTCCACTGTACTAAAAAGACCTGTAATAACATGGAAACCTAGGTACTGAGATCCACAAGAGAAGCCTTGAAAGTCACATGCAGAGTAGAACCACGGGAGATGGGAGATCTAGACATCACCATCTACGAAGTGAACCGTGAAAAACCAAAAGGGAGGCCTAGAAACTGTCACATGTATCGCAGACATAGACGAACTGAGAAGGGGGACCTAGAAATTACATGCTCGGAATTTTCATGATACATATGATGAGGTTCTCGAAACCTTCACATTCAACGACTGTAACTGCAGTGAATATATGTCAGGGCCCAGGAATCAACTCTACTCAGCAAAAAAAAAAGAGAATCAGAGTGCGGTGGCACACGCCTTTAATCCCAGCACTCAGGAGGCAGAGGTCGGAGGATCACAGTGAATTCAAAGCCAACCTGAGACTGCATAGTGAATTCCAGGTCAGCCTGGGTTAGAGTAAGACTAGGTCTCCAAAAAGAAAAAAACAAACAAACAGCTGTGTGTGGTGGTGCACACCTTTAATCCCAGCACCTGGGAGGCAGAGTTAGGAGGATCTCCGTGAGTTCCAGGTCATCCTGAGACTACATAGTGAATTCCAGTTCAGCCTATGCTAGAGTGAGACCTTACCTCGAAAAACCAGAACAAACAAACAAACAAAAATGAGAGAAGAAAGCCTGGAATATTCCATGTCCCAAGTCCCATGATGTGGGTGCCTGGAAACCATTGCTGACCAAGAGATATCTGGAAAACAGACATCCCTTTGGGAGAGACAGCTGGGGTGCTCTCTGGAGGCTGGCATTGTGCCTTCTTCCCTTCCACTTCCCTGCCTCACAGTCTGGCTGGGATGTTCTGCCTCCTGGCATCCTCTGGTGAGGTGTGGACAGTGCCCGTGCCCACTCTGCCACATCTGTTTTTGACCATGGAGTCAGTGATAGATACAGCCGTGGGCGCCCTGACCCTGCACGAGCCCGCCCCCAATGTCTCCTGTGAATTCTCAGGACCTTTTCCTGCTGCTTGCTGCCCTTCCCAGCCCCAGCCCCCCTACCCATTGTGGTTCCAGGCCTCTGCCTCTGCTGGTGTGGGTGTGAGCTGAGCTGGGGGTTGGGGGTGGGCAGGTAGGCCCATGTGAGCCACCCTCTGCTTTGTTTCCCAGAGACCCTTGGTCTGGGAACAGATTTTATCAGCCAGCCCAGGAGAGGCGGGAAAGGCTGAGTCACAACAGAACCAGGCTGTGCAGTCCCATCCATGCATGGGTAGCCCTGGTGGGGTCGGGGGGGTAGGGGGCACGATGTCTGGGAAACCCCAGACTAGGTCTCAAACCCAAAGCACCTGTTGGGGGGGGGGTTCCATGAGGTAACCCAACCCTCGCCTGTCTCCCCCTCCTCCCCCTTGTCACCTGTGCTTTCTGCCCTTGCTTGCTGCCTGCTTGGGAGAGGGGACTCGCTGGGCTGGACTTGCATGAAACTGAGGGACCACCTCTTTTGGAGATAGGTGAAGATGGGGTTCCAGTACTGGCAAGTTCCTGAGAGCTCTATGCACTTGACCTCCGAAGTGCATCTTTCAGAGCCGCTGGCCTGGTTTGGCTATGGCTCGTCAGCGACACCTCATGGCCACTTGGAGTACTGCAGAAACTGAGAATGGCCTGAGCCACTTCCACCTAGATGATTCGAAGGGGAAGCCTTCTAACAGATGTGGAAATGGAGGCCCAGAGCTGCAGAGCAAACTGGAGCTCTCCAAAGGACTAGGAAAAACCCCACTACCACTCTCAAAGCATCTCATGGGTACCAGGCCCAGGGCAGAGCAGTGTAGACACATGCCATGCAGATAGTCCCTTACCTCAGGGTGGTCACCATGGGATGAGGAAGGCACAGGACAGAAGGAATTTAGCTCTGAAGGGGGCTGGGTGGTGGTGGTGGTGGTGGGGGATCCTGTAGTATTCTTCTGGTGGAGAAGGACTAGGTCTGAAAGCCGTATCGTCAGGCCGAGGAGCAGGGACAAGAGCGAGCCCAGGATGTGTGAGGAGTTATAAATCACTGTAGTGGCAGTTTGGTAGGAAAGAGGTGAGCCGGTTGTGGTGGCACACACCAGTAGGAAATTGCTGAAGAAGAGCCCGGGAGTGGTGGCACACACCTTTAATCCCAGCACTCGGGGAGGCAGAGGTAGGAGGATCGCTGTGAGCTCAAGGCCACCCTGAGACTACATAGTGAATTCCAGGTCAGTCAGCTAGAGCAAATCCTACCACGAAGATGAATAAAAAACATCCCCCTCCGCCGAAGAGGCAGAAGGATAAGGATCAGGAGTTTGAGGCCAACCTGCACTACACATTTTTTTAGCTCAGTGAAGGTGCATAGCACACTTCAGACACATAAGTTCAGAAGGTTGGCAAGGGACTCAGATGTCACCAATGAAAACAAGCCACTCTCTGTGAAGGGCTCCAAAAAGTGGATTTTTTAAAAAATATATTTTAACTTTTATTTTGCAAGAAGAGAGAGAATGGGCATGTCGTGGCTTCTAGCCACCACCCACAAATGAACTCCAGATGCTTGCACCGCTTCATGTATCTGGCTTTACATGGGTACTGGGGAATCGAACCCAAGTCGTTAGGCTTTGTAGGCAAGCACCTTAAACCACTGAGCAATCTCTCCAGCCCCAAACAGTGGATTTTCTTTTCTTCTTTTTCTTTTTTGGCTTTTGGAGGTAAGGTCTTGCTCTAGCCCAGGCTGACCTGGAATTCACTCTGAAGTCTCAGGCTGGCCTCAAACTCACAATGATCCTCCTACCTCAGCCTCTGAGTGCTGGGACTAAAGGCATGTGTCACCATGCCTGACCATGTTTTTAGCTTATTTAATTTTATTTATTTGAGAGAGAGAGAGAGAGAGAGGGAGAGGGAGAGAGAGGGGAGCAGCTAGAGAGGGAATGGGTGCACCAGGGTCTTTAGACACTGCAAACAAACTCCAGACTCATGCATCTGGTTTACATGGGTACTGGGGAATCAAACCTGGGTCCTTAGGCTTCGCAGGCAAGTGCCATAACTGCTAAGCTATCTCTCCAGCACCCCTCTTCTATTTTGATGTGTGTGTTTTGGGGGGTTTTGTTTTACTTTTGGCTTTCCATCATCCCTGATGGCTTCAGAGTCAGATGCCGTAACCGCTAAGCCATTTCCCGGTTCCCCATCATCCCTGATGGAATGTTGATGAGCCCAATAATTGTGCAGGTCTTGTGTGGGTAACCACAACAGCTGCGGTGAGGTCATGATTGCATCACTTCATGTCCAAGGACAGTGCTCCACAGCACTCCTCCCCATCCTCTGGCTTGTACATTCTTTCTATCCCCTCTTCTGCAGTGTTCCCTGAGCCTTGGAGGTGGTAATAATAGATATCACGTTTAGTGCTGAGCACTCAGTAGTCACTTATTTTTAGCACTTTGACAAGTTTTGGGTCTCCCCAACAGTCATCGCCATCAGATTTTTATTTTGAAAGCTGGGCATGGTGGCGCACACCTTTAATCCCAGCCCTCGGAGACGGAGGTAGGAGGATCATCATGAGTTCAAAGTCACCCTGAGACTACATAATGAATGCCAGGTCAGCCTGGACTAGAGCAAGACCCTACCTCAAAAAAACAAAAACAAACAAACAAGAAAAGAGTTTTACTTCAAAATTTTTCAAATATATCACAAAGGTGTCACAACTTTTATCCCCCTGTCTTTCCTAAATGTTGAGCAATCAACATCCTGCCACATTCGCTGTTTCTCTCTCTTCACGTATTTGTAGAACTTGTTTCTGATTCACTTGAAAGCACATTTCATCCGTCTCTCCTCTAACCCTTTCAGTGTACATCCTGAAAGAGTATGGACGTTTTCCCAAATAACCTCCCTGATGAACAACTCCAGAGGTTGCCCAGGTTGTCCTCCAGCCCTCACATACACGTGCATACACGTGTACACCCACCCACACATGTGCATGTGTCCATACACATATGAACACACACATACACAGAGAGAGAGAGAAAATAAATCTGGGGCTGGGGAGATGGCTTAGCAGTTAAGGACGTTTCCTGAACAAGCATGATGGGGACCTGAGGGGTCCTGAGACTGCTTGATCTTATATAAAACTGCTGGGCATGGCCATAAGGGCCTATAACTCTGGTCCTTCATAGAAGCAGAGACCTGAGGATCTTCAGAGCCCTCCTCCCCCACAAGCTCTAGAAATGGTAGAAAAAAAATTTTTTTAAAGGTGCACACCTTTAATCCCAGCACTTGGGAGGCAGAGGTAGGAGGATCGCCGTGTGTTCAAGGCCACCCTGAGACTCCATAGTGAATTCCAGGTCAGCCTGAGCTAGAGTGAGACCCTACCTCGAAAAACCAAAAAAGGAAAAAAAAAAAAAAAAGAAGAAGAAAGTGAGTCAATGAGAGTACAGTTGGCCCAGGGATGTGACAGGAATCATGTGGAGATGGGACAGCAAAGGGGACGGGAACAGAGGTTAGGGGACAGGCTGATCCTGCATGTCCTTGGGACAGGCGCATGGTGGGCTCTGGGCTGTCTCCCAGAGCAGCATGGCTTACTGAGCTGGGATCAAATGGGATGCTGAAGGAGCGTCAGGGTTTGCTTCGACCTGCCTGGGGCTCCTTCCTATCCTCCTGGCCTTGTTTGGCTGTGTGTGGGCCCTGGGCTGTGGCAGGTGGTATTGGGCTGCAGGTGCATGTCCCAGTGGGGCATGGGCCAGCAGCAGGCTTTGCAGGGGTCCCCTTTCTGCCCCCATCACGGCTGCATCTGTCTCTTTCCTCCACAGGGGGAGGGGTTGCACCAACTACGCGAGGCTTTGAAGATTTTAGCTGAGAGGGTTTTAATCTTGGAAACAATGATTGGGCTCTATGGTGAGTAGAGACAGACAGACGGACAGACAGCCCAGCCCCTGTCTGCCAGCCTTCCCCAAGCCTTCCTGGGGTGGAACTGGTCTGAGCCCAATCAAGAGGCTGAAGAAACAGAGGCCAAGGTCACCTGACCCTCAGTGACTGGTCCTCTCTGCATAGGGACCTCCACCCCTGGGGCCAGTCGTGGGCCTCTGGGCATTACGGGTGATGTGGTTCCCAGGAGGCCTGCAGGGAATCAAAGATGACAGATTTCAAGATCTGGAAGAAATTATGGGCAATGGAACCAAACTCCAGATCAGCAAGGGACTGTGGGTAACAGTGCAACTCCAGCAGTGTGGGACACATGGGTCATACAGCCAGAGCTCAGGTCCATAGGAGCAGTATGGCTGATGGATCTAGACTCCACTCATTTTAGCTCTAGACAAGTTGTGAGCTATGGAGCCAGTCTCCAGACCTATAGGAAGTGTAGCTAGACTCTGGCAGTTCAGGGAACTGTGGGTAACATAGCCAGATTCAGGCCCCGGAGGACTCTGGGTAATACACTGCCTACCGGTTCTGACTCTCCTCCCCCTCTAAGCCTCCAGAGGCTCTCATGAGACCCACCCTTCTGGCCCCTGGTATTACTCCTGCTATGATCCTCCTAATCTGTACTATTCAAGATAGCCAGACCTAGGGCCGGTGTGGTGGCACACACCTTTAATCCCAGCACTTGGGAGGCAGAGGTACCTACCTCAGGAGGGGACACTGAGCCCTGATGGAGGACTGATTCAGGCTCCTGCCCTGAAGCTCCCCTCAGCAGCTCCCAGCCCAGCGCAGCCCAGCCCTCGGAGGCCAGACCCGCACTGTTTCCTCTTCTCAATCTCCCATCAGGCTCCTAGCTTACAGAGCTTCCTGCAGCAGCAGGCCCAGCTGGAGCTCCTGGCCAGACGGGTCACCCTGCTAGAAGCCATCATCTGGCCAGGTAATGGCAGGGTGGGCAGGTAGGGGCAGCCCCACCCAGGAAGGGCCTGGGACCAGGCCTGGGCATCCACGGGCTTGGCCCCAGGCTGGTCACTCTTCATCCTTCTATCCACTGAGCGAGTGGATCCTGGTATGGTGAGGACTCTAGTAACTACTGTTCTGCCAGACGCTGGCAGGCATAGGCTGCCACACATCAGATAGATGGAACCCTGTCCTTGTGCAAGTTAGGGGGCTGGAGGAGGCCTGGCACTGGCATCAAAGGCTAAGGAGAAATGGGAAATGGTGGAGTGTAGAAATGCCTCTGGCCTGCTGGGGATGTAACTCAGGAGTAGAGCACTTGCCTCACATGCCCAGAGCACTGGTTTCAATCTACAGGGATAGAAGGAAGGAAGGAAAGAAGGAAGGACGGAGAGAAGGATAGAGAAAAGGAAGTCGGTCCATCCGTGGGCGGTGGCAAATGGAGAACTTACTGAAAAAAAGTGATGACCACCAGCAGAGCCAGGGGTCGAGGGACAGTAAGTGGGCAGAGGAAGAACAGAGGCCAAGAAGCCCGTAAGAGTTATTCCTCACGGTTACTAAGAGGTGAAGGCCAAGGCTGAGCAGAGCCCACACCAAGGAGAGGGTTCTAAGAAGGTAGGCTGGTGTGGTGCGGAAGGAGGTTAGGCTCCGGAATGGGCGGGCAGTACCCTGCCCCACAGCTGGTTCCCTGGGTGAGACTGAGGACGTCTTAAACCAAAGTCCATGGCTGATGCTGGCGAGATGGGATTGGTCACCGATAGGACTGGGCTGTTCCTCCCCGGCCCACTAAAAGGCCCCTCCGGCTGCCCATCACCCCCTCCCGTCATCACCTGTCTCTCATAGTCCACGTGCAAATCAATGCACAAAGAGGCCTTGATATCATGTCCAGCCTCGCCTCTGCTTTGTAAAAGAAGTAGAAACAGCCAGGTTTGGTGGCGCATGCCTTTAATCCCAACACTCAGGAGGCAGAGGTAGGAGGATCGCTGTGAGTTCGAGGCTACCCTGAGAATACATAGTGAATTTGAGGTCAGCCTGGACTAGAGTGAAACTCTACCTCAAAAAAAAAAAAAATTCCTGATTATGACAGGTGGGAGGGACAACCCTAACAGAAGTATAACACGGGCCAAGATTAGGAGGTTGGAATGTGGGTGGCCACAGGCCTGTGATCCCAGCACTTAGGAGGCTAAGACAGGAGAATAGTGAATTCGAAGCTGATCTGGGCTATCAAGTGAGACCCTGACTCCATAAAAAGAGAGAGAGAGAGAGAGAGAGAGAGCACTTGCAAGGCCGAAGTAGGAGCATCACTGAGTTCAAGGCCACCTAGAGACTACATGGTGAATTCCAGGTCAGCCTGGGCTACAGCGAGACCCTACCTTGAAAAACAAAACAACAACAACAAAAGAAAGAGTATAGCCAGGAGTGGTGGCACACGCCTTTAATACCAGCACTTGGGAGGCTGAAGTAGGAGGATCACCATGAATGCGAGGTCACCCTGAGAATACAGAGTAAATTCCAGGTCAGCCAGGGCTAAAGCAAGAACCTACCTCAAAAAAAAAAAAAAAAAAAGGTATATATATATATATATTTTTTTTTTTTCCTAAAGCCCCTCCCAGTCACTAGCCACCTGACTTCTCTAAATTCTAGAAACATCAGGGATTATCTCCTAGACCCCCTCCCCCATCTCCTATGGTCACTTGAGGAGCCATGTAAATCCTGTCCCCACCTGAGGAGGGGAGACCAAGTTCTCCATGGAAACACACCCAGGCTCCAGAGCGGAAACCAGTTGGTCCTCTATCTCACCCTGGCTCCAAGGGACCTAAGGGGACCATTGGGAATAAAGGATCAAAGACCAAATCCCAGACTCTCAGAACCTTTCCAGCTTTCTTCTCAGAGAAGTATTAAGGCAAGAGTTATAAGGGACCCTTGGGTTCCCAGGGCCTCGGATCTGTTCCTGTCTTTGACGGCTCAGGGAGGACATGCCGGCCACCTGGGAAGGCCGAGGGCCCCATCAGGGGTCACAAGTCCTAGAGACTGAGGCTGCTTTAGCCATCTTGGTATGGGGCCTAGGGGGAGAAGTGTGGGAAAAAGGGAGCAGAGAAAGATGGGACCTGGGTCCTGGGGGGAAGGGGTAAGGACCCTGCCCGTGGCCCAGTCTACGTACATAGCAGGTAGTAGGTTACTGCCAATAATGGCTTCTACTTGTCTGGGCCACTTGGACTGAAGGTCTGTGTTGATCATCTTTAGTCCTTACCATAAGCTTGTCAGGTGGGCAATACCCATTTTTAAAAAATATTTCATTATTTATTTATTTATTTGAAAGAGAGACAAAGACACAGGGAGGGAGAGGGAGAGAAAATGGGCATGTCAATGCCGGGCGTGGTGGTGCTTGCCTTTAATCCCAGCACTTGGGAGGCAGAGGTAAGAGCATCGCAGTGGGTTCGAGGCCACCCTGAGACTACATAGTGAATTCCAGGTCAGCCGGGGCCAGAGTAAGACCTTACCTCAAAAAAACAAAAAAAAAAGAAAGAAAGAAAAAGGGCATGTCAGGGTCTCCAGCCACTGCAAACAAACTCCAGATGCATGATGCGCCAACTTGTGCATCTGGCTTACGTGGGTCCTGGAGAATCTAACCAAGGTCCTTTGGCTTTGCAGGCAAACGCCTTAACCACTAAGCCACTAAGAGAGATCTCTAGCCCCGGAAATACACATTTTATCACCAAAGAAACACAGACTCAGAAGGCTCACATGACTCCCTTGGGGCTGCAGGAAGGTTCATCAGCAAAGGTTTGCTGACACTTATGCCTGGCCAGGTACTGAGTGAGGCCCAGGGGAAACCCAGGGCCACAGATTTGATTATATCATGACCAGCTCATAATGACCAGACCTACAGGACACCTGGGTTGAAGCCACAACACACAAGCAGCTGTAATGATCTGTCATTTTCTATGAAAACCATCCCCCTACTCCTGGTCACATTAAACACAGCTGTCACAAGGGTGTGTGACAGCAGTGACAACGGAAATATTATCTCCATACTCCAGATGAGGCTCAAAAACAATCTGTGGCCTTCTCCAAGGCCACATAACTGGGACGTGGTGGGGCCTAGCAGGTGCTAGAGAGCTGGGGCCCTGTGCTGCCTTCCTCCCATGCTCCCTGACATAGGGCAGGGAACACCCGACAGTGGCTGCATGTACCTGTTGTAAGGTTCAGGAGTGACCAAGACCACGGAGACCACTCTGAGGCAGAGATGGGAACTTATTCGGGGAAAAACAGGAGCTGCCAGGACTGACTCTCAAGAGCGGAGCAGCTAAGATTACAGACAGTGCCTATATAGAGCTCTTCAGTTGGGGGAAGGGAAGAACTCCTATGTTCTTTACATTAGCCATAGGGTGCGAGACCAGAACAGAGACCAGACCTGAGAGATAAGGGGGCAGGAAACCTAGATCTAGGGCATTGTTAGGCAAGGAAGAGCCTGGATGGTTCCTTGAAGAATGTGGATGACCCACTTCCTTGTGTCTCTGTTGCTCTCCTGCTGTCCTCGGTGACTCCATTTTGTCCTGATCTAACACCTGTCTGCTCCACAGGCCTGATGTGCATGGGCACTAGCAGTCAGGGTGGCAAGGGTACAACCGCTCCCATAACTGCCCCCAGTGGGAAGCTGGTGCACCACGTGTCTCAGAACAAGGAGGTGTCACCAGGTCCCCATCCCAGGGCTCTCATCCCACTATAAAAAGCCTATCATAGAAGTTTATTATTTGAAAGAGAATGGGTGCACCAGGGCCCCCAGCTGCTACAAACGAACGCCAGACGCATGCACCACCATGTGCATCTAGCTTTCGTGAGTACTGGGGAGTTGAACCTGGGCCCTTAGGTTTCGCAGGCAAACACCTTAACCGCTAAGCCATCTTTCCAGCCCCCAAAAGCCTATCTTGACCTGCTCACCTAACTTTCAGAGGACTGAGGGGAAAGTCATAGGCTCTCTGGATGATGAAGTGCCTTCTCTGGTATTGTAGTGGGGCTTTTCCAAATGGCCAGAATGCCAATCACTCAGTTTTACTCATTGAGCTCTACTGATACTCAAAACAAGGCACATCTCACCACTGCCCTATAGGTACTGACTTCAGTCCTTGCTGGTGCTACCTATGCTCTAGAGTCTGAGTGTCCCTGACTTTAGAGATTAGACAACTGGGGCCCTAATAAGGGTCCAGTTTGCCCAAGACCAGGGACAGAGTCTGTGGCTCTCTTAATCCCATTCCCCCCAACAGTGGCCTAGTCCATGAAAAAGGAAATCTGTTCCTTAGTCTCAGTTTACCTGGATATGAAATGGGGATGTTTTCAGATACATCTTCATCAAATGAAGGATCAAAAAGGAACTTTCAGTCGGGCGTGGTGGCGCATGCCCTTAATCCCAGCACTTGGGAGGCAGAGGTAGGAGGATCGCCATGAGTTTGAGGCCACCCTGAGACTCCATAGTGAATTCCAGGTCCGCCTGGGCTAGAGTGAGACCCTACCTCGAAAAACCAAAAAAAAAAAAAAAAAAAAGAACTTTCTGGGCTTGGAGAGATGTCTCAGTGGTTGAGGTACTTACCTGCAAAGCCTAATGACCTGGTTACGAGTCCTCAAAGAATTTTCTTAGAGAACATCACCCGTATGCTGAACACTTTTCTGTAAATGTGGTGTAGGTCTGGTCATACCACTTAACAAAGCTGCCACTGAATGGCCCTGAGCGCTCCCACTGGGCCGGGGGCTGAGAGGTTAGGCACTAACCAATCTACAAGTGTCCTTCCTTCCCACAGCTCTGCCTCTGGGATGCCAGGTTGGACCTGTCACAGAATGCCTGACCCTGCCACTTTCCCAGAGGGCCAAGGGAAGGCAGGCAACACATGTGAACCCCCCTAACATGACCTCTTTCCTCATTCCCTCCAGCAGAACCAGAGCTGGGGTCCGGAATGGGCCCTGGTGGCACGGGCACCCCCAGCCTCCTTCGGGGCAAGAGGGGAGGACATGCAACCAGCTATCGGATCGTGGCCCCCAGGAGCCGCAGCGAGAAGGGCTGAGGGCAGTGGTGGCCCTACGGGGTTCCATACCAGGCTTTCTTCCCAAGCCTGGACTTGGCCAGCTGCCTCCAGAAACTGCCAGTTCCTATTTATTAATGTCCTCAGGGTTCCCTCTGCCACCCAGGCCTTAGGGGTAGGCAGGTCTCAGTCTGACAGTCTGTCCATGTCGGAGACGGGGTAGGGACTGGGGTCTGAGGAGGTGGCAGCCTAGGCAATCAGTGAGACCACTCTTGGGTCTGGCCTCAGTTTCCCTGTGAAATAGGATAAAACGGGCTTTGAAGGAGGCGATAGAAGGTACGAGGCTTCCTGTCTTAGCTGTCTAAGTGGGAGCTGGCACTCTGCTGGCCCTCAGAACTCGCAGGGATGCAGGGGGAGGAGGGACAGTCTGTTCTTCTCTTGCCAAACCTCGGGGAGCCTCTTGTGCCCCTCCTTATTTTCTGGTGCTAGGTCCCCACCAGAGTCCAGGCTACTTAATACTTGACTATCCGGACAGTCAGGGACTCCTTGCCTTAGTTCTGCCCTGAGCCCTAAGACCCCTCCCAATGTCCCAGGTTGGGGTGGCACATGCAAAAGAAGGGGCTCCTGTTCCATGTGTCTGTGGTAGATGCTAAGGACTGCTACGTACTGGACAATAAAGGCCTTCTGTCTGATCCCACCCTGCCTGGTCTGGTATCTGGACAGGGCAGCCTGGAGGGTCCATGTAGGCTGAGACATGGGGCTGGAAGGTGGCCTGGCAGGTCAAGATACCTGGAAGCTGCCCTTCCACCATCAGCCATTCATTCATTCATTCATTCATTCATTCTCTCCAACACCGACACAGTAGAGCAGACACACTGGCGCACCAGGGAGACCGAGTTGAAACAAACTGGCTTTTATTCTCTGTAAGTACCAGGGCAAAATGCTGAGGGTCAGGCCTGCCCCTAGGGGTGTCCTGTACCTCACAGAGCCCTTAAGACAGAGCAGGGGCTCAAGCTACCTGCCTCAGGCCTGTGTCCCCACCTGCTCTGGGCTAGGAGGGCCCAGGGCCCTTGGGATGGGCAGGACCGCCCCTCCCCTCTGTCACCAGGGCCTCAGTGTCCACCAACCCTTCGACCAGCAGTGACACAGCACCTTCCACACGGCCTGTGGCTGCCAGAGCCACCACAGCCTGCTCAGTGGGGAAGCCCATGTGTTCCAGCTGCTGCAGCCTGTGAGGTAAGAGGAGGAGTGTTAGGGCATCATGCCCCTCACGCCAGGGTCCACACCCCTGCCCAACCTGTCTCACCGCAGACAGGAGACAGAGGACTTGGACAGCCACAATGGGCTCTGGGCTGGTGCGTCAAGAAGCGATGCCTGGATCCCCTCCTGTAGCAGCTGCTCATCCAGGGCTGCCCACATCGGAGTCCCAGGGGCAAAGCCGGACCCAGTCCAGTCCAGGCCCTCCTCTTCGGAGGCGCCGTCCCAGGTGTGCTGCGTAGGCCTCAGACTTGGAGTGGGCTGGGTGGAGCTGCTGCTGTGGGACCGGGGCCTGGGGGAAACCAGGTCAGGCCTGGGAGTAGCGGGCCTGCAAGAACAGACACAGAGGAGAGCCTGGCTGCCGGCCACTGCTACAGCTCCAGAGCTGGGGCCCCGGGGTCACCCTCACCTCACTCTGGTGGGATGAGTGACAGGCAGTTCAGCCAGGCTGCCTGGGAAAGGGAGGAGCCTCAGCGGCCAGCACTGGGCCAGGCTCCTGCACAGGACACCCTCATGCAGCACCTGCAGTCGCTGCTCCGAGAGCTCTAGCCACTGGAAGGCCCCGGCGGCATCTGTCTGCCCAGAGCAGGGCAGCTGGTCAAGGAAAAGCAAAATGAGCTGGGGGTGGGAGGGGAGGAGTCCCGTAGGCCAGGCCACATGCCAAGTGTGTGCTGAGCACTCCTGTGAGCCCCTTCGCTACAGCCCTGCAGGAACTGTGCTGTCATCCGAGAATCAGAGGGACCTGCCTGAAGGGACCTACTCAGAGGGAGAGTCCCATGTGCCTCCTCCAAATCACACCCTCCCCAGTCTCAGCCACCCGCAGACCCTCTGTGTCCATGGCCCTGTGTGCTTTTCTTCCAAGGGGACACCTCAGCTAATCTTGGGCAGCTGGTGTCCCCATCAGGGTCCTGCGACAGCTGAAGGGCTGCAGGGGGTCAGCTTGTTCCCTCCGGTGGCCATTTTCCTGCATCTTGGAAGCACAGGTCTATGTGTACAGCATCCATACCATGGACCACAGACTGGCACTCTGGGATCTCAAGAGAGCTCCAGGCTCACTCTCGGCCCTAGCCTTTCCTTTTGCTGTACCGTGTGCCTTACCCACTGTTTTTACTTCTCTTCAGCTGGACCCTTCCTCCTGTGTGTCTTGGCTTACATGGCCATCTTCACACAAGACCCAGGCTAGTGACTCCTCGGACATCCCTTGGCCCTTTCAATTGTAACTGACACCTCCACTTAGCCATGACTTGTCCCCAGTAAGATGCACCCGAAGTATAACTCCTGTGTGCCACTTCTCAGACACCCAGGAGACCCAGCCACAAGTCCACAGGGGCCCTGAGCTCACACAAAGGATACAGGCCAGGCCAGCAAGGAGACCACAAAGGAGCTGCAGGAAGGATGGCTCAGAGCTCAGCAACAGGGTCAAGGCGAGTAGTAGCCACGGCAACAGCCATGATGGCAGCACCCCCCGGGACCGTTCAAGATAGTGACCCTGCCCTGCCAGCATGGCCAGGTGAATGGGCATATATCCGCAGCCTCCAGCCGCACCGGACACACCAAGGCTTGCCAGCAGCACAGCCAGTAGCCCAGTGGCCAGGGCAAGCAGGGCAGAGGTGTGCAGGAAGCGCAGTGTGCCCAGGCGGCATTCCTGCCGCCAGCCCAGAGTGGGCAGGAGCAGCAGACTCAGGAGCAGGCCTGGCAATGCAGTGTGACCCAGAGCATGGGTCAGCAGCCGGTGTACTGGGGGAAGAGAAGGGACTTAAATGCTGACTCAATGATCCTCACCTTCAAAGCAGTCCGAGGCATGGATTAACCTCCATCAGGGCCACCTTCTGGGCCAGCCTCACCTCCCCAGGTGCCAGTATACCCAGTGCTATCACCTAATCACTGGTCGAGGGGACCAAGGGCTTCCAACCACCACAACTACTCCCTGGTTGTGTTATAGGTGCCCAACACTCATTCTTCTAGCGATCAAGTACAGTGCTTGGTCGCAAGCTGCTCAGCAAACATATTTACCAAATCCTTCCTATCTGGTTGAGGGCACAAGCCTAATGAGCTTGCCTCCTGGAACCACCCTGCTCACAAAGCTGTGTGGCTTAAGACAAACTGCTTAACCTCTCTGAACGTCACTGGGGTTGGCGAAATGAGACCTGGAGTTGTTGTGATTGGACACTACATGCTCAACCAAAACCAAACCCAAAACAAAACCAACAAAAATTTAAGGTGCATGCCTTTAATCCCAGCACTCAGGAGGTGGAGGTAGGAGGATCGCCGTGAGTTGGAGGCCACCCTGAGACTACACAGTAAAAACTTTAGTTTTCAGGGAAAGCTGGCGGAAAAGGGATGCTGTTGGAAGAGAATGCCTGCCCATTGCTCTCCACCCGGCCCGGCTTGCTCCTCTGCTCTCCTTGGCCGTGGATGAGGAGGGCACGCTCTGATTCCCCAGACCAGTGCTAGGTATATGATGCCCCTGCTAACTGGTCTCAGAAGGCCCTACAGTAAGTCTCCAGCCTCCCCCAAGGTCCAGGCATTGGTCCTCACCTTGCCAAGGGTCCAGCAGCGACTCTGGGGCCAGTGTGAGGCTGGGCCCAGCCCCCAACAACCATAGGCTACTCAGCAGCACCATAAGGACAGAGGAGGCCAGAGGCAGTGCAGGGGACGACGACAGTGGACCAGAAGAGTCCCTGGTACGCATAGCTTAGTGGAGGGTGATCAAACAGCGTGATCCCGGAGGTGTGTGCTAGGGGTATCAACAGATTCCTCTCAATTACTTTATTTACAGCCCCGCTGGAGAGAGGTGTAAACTGAAGCTGCAAGGGCATGCCCGGCATTTTGGACACAGCAGGGCTCAGGCCCCAATTTAGCCATCTTCCCACCTCCCCTGCCCATGTATGGGATGGGAAGGGGATACACATAAGGAGTCCTAATGGGGTCCAAAGTGGTGATGCTCACCTAGAATCCCAGCACTTGGGAAGTGGAGGCAGGACAGTCAGGAGTCCAAAGTCATCCTCAGCTACATAGGGAGTCCCAAGGCCAGCCTGAGCTACAGGAGACCCTGTTTCAAAAAGCAACAGGGGCTAGAGAGATGGCTTAGCAGTTAAGGCACTTACTTGCAAAGCCAAAAGACCCAGGTTCGATTCCCCAGTCCCCACATAAAGCCAGATTTAAAAAAAAAAAAAAAACCAGGGCTGGAGAGATGGCTCAGTGGTTAAGGTGCTTGCCTGCAAAGCCAAGTGACCCAAGTTTGATTCCCCAGTACCAGATGCACAGTCGGGCCTTGGCAGGCATGGTGGCACACACCTTTAATCCCAGCACTCAGGAGGCAGAGGTAGGAGGATCGCTGAGTTCAAGACCACCCTGAGACTACATAGTAAATTCTAGGTCAGCCTGAGCTTGAAAAACCAAACAAAAATAAGTTGGATGAACCCTGAAGGAATCTTGGGTGGGGAGACACAAGGCCAGGAAGGTTGAACTGGGGCCCTTGGTTGCCAAAAAAAGAGGGATGGCCAATTCAGAACTGGCTCTAGCTTTCTGTTTCCCTTTCCCTCTAGTGTACCAAGCCTTACAGGTTTCAGATGGCCTCAGCTGCCAGCCAATGGGCAAGCAGATTGGGGAGGAGGTGGGGAAGGACTGAAGGAGGGGCAGTAGGAGTCACAGGGTCTGAGCCTTACAAAGTGGCCCAGGATTGAGGCCTAATTGGGGATTGCAGAATGATGACAAAAAGAAATAAACTGAGGCCACAACCTTTCTTCCTCCCTTCCCTTCCCTCTCCCCCTCTATCAATCTATCCATACAGCCAGCCAGGCCCACCCTGACCTCAAATATGAGAGCTCCTGCCACCTAAGTGCTGGGACTACAAACTTGAACTACCTCACCTGGTTTGGCCCACAGCTCTTGCTTAGAAAACCCAAAATCCATCTCACTATCTGTGGGAGGCACATGTAGCTACTGAGGAAAGGCTTCAAGATGGAGGAGGTGGTGGCCCCTGCCTAGCTGATCCAAGCTGCAGCTTCTGAACTTGGTTGTTCCCAGCCCACAGAGCAAAGCTTTCGTTCCTGTATTTCCACACCCCCTCCCCCATATGCCCTGCCCCACTGGCCAGGCCTCTGTCTCAGGATTCCTACTGAGCTGATTTAGGGAACCAAGCAGAACCCTGAGAGACAAGAAGGCTGCCCAACCTTCCTGGCCAAAGGCTTGTCCTGCAAGGAAAAAATAATGTGAAAATCTCTTGGGCCTGCAATGTCTTTCCCTCCATCCCAACAATCTACTTAAGGCACAGAAACCTAGCTCTAGTTCAAATATCCCCTTTCCCACATCACGGATCTTATCCTAATGAGCACAGGTTGACCTGTCTCCTTAGATAAGACAGTCTTGAGTTCATCGCAGGAGAGAGGTTTCTTTTATCCCCAGGGTACTCCCTGCACACATCCAAGGCTTTCTGTGTGTTCACCAAAAGATATGAGCTTGGCAGGTCCCCCTCAGGGATTTGGGGTGAATTCTGCCTTTCCCACCCTGGGGATGGGCTGAGGTTCAGGAGAGCAGACAGACAGATGACAGTGTCAGCCTTACCTGGAGTCAGGGACACCTAATAAAACTTCCTTTTGCGGGTTGGAGCTATGGCTTAATTGTTAAGGCGCTTGCCTACGAAGCCTAAGGATCCAGGTTTGATTCTCCAGGTCCTACGAAAGCCAGATGCATAAGGTAGCACATGCAACTGGAGTTCATTTGCAGTGGCAAGAGGCCCTGGCACGCGCACTCTCTCTCTCTCTGTCTCAAATAAATTAATAAATATTAAATAAAAGAACTTCCTTGCCAGGCATGGAGGCAGAGGTAGGAGGACTGCCATGAGTTCGAGGTTCGAGGCCATCCTTAGACTACAGAGCGAGTGAGACCCTACATCGAAAAACCAAAAAAAAAAAAGAACTTCCTTTTGCACCCTCACAACTGCCCCACCCTGGTACCTCAGGGCTTTGGGGTGATCTCTGCCCTTCTTCCCCTCTGGGGTTCAGGAAAGAAGACAGATGTCAACCTAACCTAGAGGTAGGTCACTTGGTAAAGCTACCTATTGCCCCCTGGCAACAATCCCACCCTGTTGTCCTTAGCAAGAGGTGGTGGACGCCTTTAGTCCCACTTGGGAAGCAGAGGTAGGAAAATCACCAAGTTCAAGACACCTATCTGATACAAAGAACTGACTTTTTTTTTTTTTTTTTTATTGTTGTTGTTGCTTTCGAGGTAGGGTCTCACTCTAGCTCAGGCTGACCTGGAATTCACTATGTAGTCTCAGGATGGACACTCGAACTAACAATGATCCTCCTACCTCTGCCTCTCAAGTGCTGGGATTAAAGGCATGTTCAACCACACCGGGTTTAAGAACTTTCTTTTTTTTTTTTTTGGCTTTTCGGGTTTCACTATAGTCAAGGCTAACCTGGATTCACTATGTAGTCTCAGGGTGGCCTCGAACTCATGGTGATCCTCTCTGCCTCTCGGGTGCTGGGATTAAAGGCATGCACCACCACTCCCAGTTTAAGAATTGACTTTTTGAACCCTCTGGACCTCAGGGTTTTTTGCTGTTGTTGTTGGCCGTGCTGGGAATTGAACTTACGGCCTCCAGCATGTTAGGCCAGCGCTCTAACACGCAGGTCTATGTGCAACCCCATCAGTCTCTTGTGCACCATCAGACCCTATGCCTACCTTACTGGGAAGCCGGGAGGACGAAATGGAAAGACAAAGGGACAAGGTAGATTCTTCCAGGTGGTGCACAAGGTGGGGGAAGTCTCAGGTTCTGGGTCGAACTCAGCTTTATGACTTTACTCAAATTTCCGGGGCCTCAATTAACCCCCTTCTGTTCAAACAAGGGTTACGGAATGAGGGAGTGATTTAAAGGCTTCCTCAAGCCCGACCATGGTGGTGGTGGGGGGGGCAGGCACAGCGTGGTTGGTTGGGGTTTAGGGGCTCTCCCTTACCCAAGCCCACCGACCAGCCTCGGCCCCTCCCCCCGCCGGCTCGGGCCACGCGTCTGCGGTACTCACCGCGGAGCACACCCACCCCGCAAGGCCCAGGCACGGTTCCCGGCGGCTGGGAGTTGGGCTTTTCCAGCTCCCCGGCCCAGATCCAGGCACCCCCACCAAAAAACCCATTGCGGGTACACCGGGGTGGGGGGGGGTGGGGGGGGTTGGGGGCACGTGATCCCGTCGCCGCCGATTAGTCAGCAGTTGCTCTAGGCCCAGATAGATCCCTTCCCCCCACCCTCCTCCTCGCCCCAGCCCGCCCTCCCGCCGGCCTCCGTTTCCCTCCAGGGCCTGCTCTTCCGAGACGCTCCCTTAGAGCCTGCGGACGTAACCATTCCTAAACCACCCAGCCTCGTGCACGGAAAGCGCTCGGGGTTTCGATACCGACACTCGCTCGCCGGCCCAGCCTCCCGCACTCCCACCCCCTGCACTAAGATGTTATTTTGACCCACGAGTCACGTTCGAGTTTTTTTTTTTTTTTTTTGAAACGTTTAGGGCCGACGGTTTGCGGAGGGAAGCACGACAGAGCTAGTGGTTCATCCCGCCCTTCCCCACACGCTCCCCCCCCTCCATGGGCTGGCTCAATGGTAGCGCCCGAGGTTGCGGGTTTCGCGCCTGCGCAGTGCTCCGCCTAGGCGGGGAGGGGGAAACGGGAGAGGGAGACGGACGTTGAGAGAACGAGGAGGAAGGAGAGAAAATGGCGTCCACGGGTGAGTGGAGTGGAAGTGCGGCGTGGCCGGCGGCGGCGGCCGCGTGAGCGCCCGTAACTCTTGGTCTCTGGGAGTGGTAGGGGTCACAAGAGAGTGGAGTTGTCGAGAAGGGTTTAGAGGTTTGCCTGCAAGCGGCCCCGGGGGTTGGGGGGGGAGCGGGTGGTCCGCGTTCCCTTCCCCTCCCCCCCCCACACCGGCGGGCTGGTTCTGGAACCTTCCGGCGCGAGCGCGCGCCGGAGAAGGGGAACCTCGCCGCCGCGGGGACGGCTCGGGAGTCGGGGGGACCCGCCTTGGACTCCATTGTGTGGCGGTTGTGGGGTTTCCCCCCAAACAACCACCGGTGCTCCGGGCCTCCCGCCACGTGGGCGGAGCCTCCGGTGGGTGAAGCGCGCGGCTGGGCCTGGCGCCCATCACCTCGAGGGTGCGCGCACGCGCGGTGTGTGTGTGTGTGTGTGTGTGTGTGTGTTGGATGGGGGGGGGATGCACGATGGAGGCTCGATAACGCCGCGGGCCCTCGGCCCCTCTCCTCGAGGTTCTTTGGGGGGGGGTGCAGTCCTAGTCTTAGGGACAACCGTTCCTCATGGAGAAACCCCGAGTAAAAAGCAAACAAAAAAGAGGGGGCTCTGGGGAGATGGTTTAACGGATTAAGGCGCTTTCCTGCGAAGCCCAAGGACCGGGGTTCGATTCCGCAGGACCCACATAAAGCCAGATGTACAAGGTGGCGCATGCATCATCTGGAGTTCATTTGCAGTGGCTGGAGGCCCTGGCGCGCCCATCTTCTCTCCTCCTGCCTCTTTCTCTCTCTCAAAAAAATACATATTTTTAAAATGGTATGTTGGATTTGTGACCTGAGGAGCACCGGCCTAGGAGCAGGAGCCCACATCATGCTTCAGGCCTGGTCGTCTGGGTCGTGTTCCCTTCCCCCCACCATGGCTTCCAGCCCCAAAACCAATTTGGGCCTCTTGGCCCTCCCCCCCCCCTTTTTTTTTTCTTGAGCGGGACCCTCTAATGTGCTGCCAACCCCTGGGCGGCTTGAATTTTTTTTGATCATGTGTTTACTAACCCCACCTCCTTCCCTACCCCAGAAAGCAAGTGGGTTTCCCGGGCCCCCTTCTCAGCCAAGGAGGAGGGAGAGCGGTTGTATAACAAGGCCTCAGCCCGGGTTTGGGTTGGGAGAGCAGAATCCTACCTATCCGGAGAGATAAGATGCAGCTTTGGACCCAGGAGGGAACAAAAAAAGCCCCGGCCCAGCTTTCCCTCATTCGCGTTTCTCGTGTGGCCTGCTCGGCCAGAAGGTTTATTTCTTAGACCCTTTGAAGCCAAGGACAGGCGACCCATTGCGGGCTCGGAAAGGCCACGGTTAGAACTCGTTGGAATGAGATTGATGGATGCCGGAAGTCCTTAGCACCCCGAAGCGAATGAGTGTAGCATTTCGGCACAGTTAATGGGTGCGCTGTAGCATTTGTATGTCTCAGGATGTGTTAGTGACCCGATATCTAGGCTTCAGAAGAAAAATTAAAGGGGAGATGGAAAAAGCTCTTAGGGATCCTTTGGTTATTCCTTTGGAAAAATTCAAGCATCCAGCACTACAATTAAAGAACTCTGCCCGGACTGTGTGGTGGTCAGTGTACAGCTAAGTGTTGATTATTTATTTATTTAAATACATATTTCTGCAAGCAGAGATAGAGACAGAATGGGTGCACAAGGGCCTCCAGCCACTGCAAGGGAACTCTGGCTGTATGTGTGTATTGGGGAATTGAACCTGAGACCTTTGTCTTCTCCAGCAAATCCCTTAAGCACTAAGCCATCCATCCCTCCAGCTCAAATGTTGATTTTTTTTTTTTTTTTACGAGGTAGGGTCTCACTCTAGCCCAGGCTATGTATTCACTATATAGTCTCAGGGTGGCCTCGAACGGTGATCTTCCTACCTCTGCCTCTTGAGTGCTGGGATTAAAGGCGTGCACCACCACGCCCGGCTTTCAAATGTTGATTCTTGATGTCAGACCGAGAGTGCCCTTAGAGACGACTATGTGGACCGTGGTTCTACAGTGTGCCTCACCCCTTTCTGCAGCCGGCTAAGGCTTGAGGAGACAAAATTTTTACACTGTAATTTTTGCCTGGCAGGGCATGCCTCTTTGCAGTCAATTTTGCTTAAACCCTATTTGCTGATACCTACACAGTATTAGAGCTTGTCATAGGATCTTTAGAGAATCACATAATTTTAATAGGACTTAGTTTATTTTTCTACAAAACATAAAAGTTGAGCTGAGCTGCTCTACCCCCCACCCACAGATAGGGTCTCACTCTAGGCTGACCTGGCATTAACTATATAGTCTCAGGATGGCCTCCAACTCACCAATCCTCCAACCTCTGCCTCCCGAGTGCTGGGATTAAAGGTATGTGCCACCACACCAGGCGAGCTAAGCATCTTAAACCTCTCTGTTTTATTTATTTATTTTTTATTTATTTATTTATTTTTTTGGTTTTTCCAGTAGGATATCTCTCTAGTCCAGGCTGACCTGGAATTTACCAATCCTTGAACCTCTGCCTCCCGAGTGCTGGGATTAAAGGCATGCACCACCACGCCCATCTTTTTAAAAATTTTTAAATATATTTTTTAATATATTTAATTACTTTATTTATTTGAGAGAAAGGTGGAGAGATGGGAAGAGAATGGACTTGCCAGGGCCCTCAGCCACTGCATACGAACTCCAGATGCATGCGCCTCCTTGTGCATCTGGTTTATGTGGGTCCTGGAGAACCGAACTGGGATCCTTTGGCTTTGCAGGCAAACGCCTTAATCGCTAAGCTATCTCTCCAGTCCAATGCATTTAAATTAGCAAGCAGAAAGAGAAAATAAGTACACCATGGCCTCTAACTGCCACAAATGAACAAACTCCAGATGCATGTGTCACTTTGTGCATCTGGCTTTGTGTGGGTACTGGCGAGTCGAACCCCGAGCCAGTAGGCTTTGCAAGCAGTGCCTTTAAGTGCTAGACCATCTTCCCAGACAGACCCTAAAACATTTCTCTTTTTGAAAAAAATATTTATGTATTTATTTATTTATTTATTTGAGAGAGAAAGAAATAGGTAGAGAATGGGCTCGCCAGGGCCTCCAGCCACTGCAAATGAACACCAGACACTTGGACCACTTTGTGCATCTGGCTTTATGTGGGTCCTTTGGCTTTGCAGGCAAGTGCCTTAAGTGCTAAGCCATCTCTCCAGCTCCTTCAACTTTTTTTTTTTTTTGGAGGTAGGGTCTAACTCTAGCCCAGGCTGACCTGGAATTCACTATGTAGTCTCAGAGTGGCCTCCGCGATCCTCCTACCTCTGCCTCCCGAGTGCTGGGATTAAAGGTGTGCGCCACCACACTTGGCTCTTTTTTCATTTTTTCGAGATAGGGTCTTGAATCTAGCCCAGGTTGACCTGGAATTCACTATCAGGTTGACCTCGAACTCATGAGGATCCTCCTACCTCTGCTTCCGGAGTGCTGGGATTAAAGGCGTGTGCCCGTTAAACGTTTCTTGAACCCCTTCTGATCTTGCAGTAAAGCATTTTGGTCCCTGCAAAGTTTGACTTTAATGCATTATGTAGCCCCTACTCTACAGCTTGGGTAGTGACTGCCCTAAAGTAATGCCACTGCCTGGGTAATCCCACAACATAATGTCCAGTTAAATAGAATTACAGTGCAGACCCCAGGCAATCACCATTCAGAATGAGAAATGTAATTGTATCAGCTTTCTAAAGCTTCCCAGCCTTTCTCCATCTCAGCCCATCAGCCTGTTTCTTTTTCTTTTTTTTTTTTAAGTAGGCTCTTGCTCTACCCTAGGCTGACCTGGAATTCACTATGTAGTCTCAGGGTGGTCTTGAACTCAAGGCGATCCTCCTGCCTCTGCCTCCTGAGTGCTGGGATTAAAGGTTTGCGCCACCATGCCAGACTTGTGCTGTGTTTTAGTGGAGTCTTTTTTGCAGAGATAGATAGATAACAGAAATAGGCAGGGAGAGAGAGAGGGAGAATGGGCTCACCAGGGCTTCCAGCCCTGTAAACGAACTCAAATGCATGTGCCCCCTTGTGCATCTGGTTTACGTGGGTCCTGGGGAATTGAACCAAGGTCCTTTGGCTTTGCAAGCAGGCGCCTTAACCGCTAAGCCACCTCTCCAGCCCTTAGTGGAGTCTTGCTGCATGTTTGGTCATTAAAACCTCAGCTGACTAATCTGACCAGTGTGTGTGATGTGGCCAAACTATAGGATATTGGTGTGCTGTGTTAGGTATATAAACAAGAATTCTAAAAAAAAAAAAAAAAAAGGAAAGAAAGAATTCTCATGGAAAAAAAAAATGTCACCCCTCTTAGCCAGCCAAATCCTTTGGTTTCACACTGATCTGAGGTCATTAGCTGTTCCATATCAGCTTTGCCAGTTTTACATTTTACATAACTGCTCTTGTGTAAAAGCTGCCTTGTAACCATTGAACTTACATGCCAATGACTCAAAAGTCATTTACACAGAAACCTCAGCAAAATTGAGTTACATTTTTAGTTATCTTGTTGGTGTCTTCGTTTTATGAAGGCCATGTAGAAGGAAGTTTTGTATTTGGTTTTTATTTTATTTTATTTTTGTTTTGATTTTCAAGGTAGGGTTTCACTCTAGCTCAGGCTGACCTGGAATTCACTATGTAGTCTCAGGGTGGCTTCAAACTCTGTGATATTCCTACCTCTGCCTCATGAGTGCTATAGAGATTTGGAAGCAGTTGTGGGGCAGGATTAATAGAAATAATTGGTTTAACTGCCTTAAAAAGCCTTAAACTTATGTGACTTAAATTCAGTAGTGCGCTGTTGTCTCCCCACCCCTCTTAATTACTGGGCACCTCAGTATACTAGATTTAGACCGTTTTGATATGTTGTGAATTTCTTTCTTTCTTTTTTTTTTTTTTTGGTAAATTTCATATGGGAAAAAAAAACATAGGATTTAGAAGCAAAATTGAGACTTAAAAAAAGTTCAGAAGCCTTGTGTGGTGACGCATGCCTTTAATCTCAGCATTCTGGAGGCAGAGAGGTAGGAGGATCCTTATGAGTTCGAGGCCCCCCTGAGATTACATAATAGTGAATTCCAGGTCAGCCTGGGCTAGAGTGAGACCCTACCTAGTCTCTAGATCACGAGGTTTTAGGAGACAATAGTGCACCTCTCCCCCCCCCCCCCAGGGTCTCACTGTGACCTGGAATTCCTCTCTGTAGGGCTGGGATTAAAGCCTGGCGCCACCACACCCGCCCTAAAACTATATCATCCTCCTCCCCCCCCCCTCCGCAGATTAGATGCTTTTTCAGGATTCTCCTTAACTTGTCTTCCCTTTTGTTTGTGTATTGTGTTGTTGGGGGAGGAACCAGAGTGGCACGTGCCAGGTGTGTTTCTAATACATAATCCCAGCCCTTAACTTGGCTTCACAAGGATTTCTGAACTTTTGTTTGGGTGGGTTTTTTTGTTTGTTTTTGTTTTTGTTTTTTGTCGCTCTAGTCCTGGCTGGCCTCAGACTCACAGGCATCCTCCTACCTCTGCCTCTTGTGCTGGGATTAAAAGCATGCACCACCACACTGCATAGATTTCTAATTTTTGAGTTATTCTCAACAGGTATAGCACTGGCAGTCAGCAAGTCCTTTACTAGATTGGAATGATTAACCTCTTGTTTTCTGCCATTCCGTTATACCATCATTGGAGTAGGACTTGTAGCTGGCCTCACCTGCTAAAGTGATGAGTAATAAAAGCAAGGCATTATTGGCTCATATCTGTTGTAATCCCAGCACTTGGGAGGCTGAGGCAGGAGGATTGCCACAAGTTCAAGACCAGCATGGGCTGCATGGTATGACCCTGCCTTCAGAGAAAAAGATTTTAGGCACTGGAGAGATGGCTTAGCAGTTAAGGTGCTTGCCTGTGAACCCTAACGGCCCAGGTTCAATTTCCCCAGTACCCACATACAGCAGATGCACAAGGTGGCGCATTTGTGTAGCATTTGTTGGAAATGAGGAGAGGGCCTGGTACGCCCATTCTGTCTTACCTGCCCCCTCTAGTAAAGAAATAAAGTAAATGTGTTGGGAATCTGACTGATTTTATCAGTCTGGTGTTAAACATTGTAATATTGCATGCTCTTTTTCTTTTTGGTTTTTTGAGGTAGGGAGGGTCTCACTATAGCTCAGGATGACCTGGAATTCACTATGTAGTCTCAGGGTGGTCTTGAACTCACAGCAGTCCTCCTACCTCAGCCTCCCAAGTGCTAGGATTAAAGGTGTGTACCACCATGCCTGGCTTTTCATTTATTTATTTATTTGAGAGAGGGGGAGAGAGAATGAGTGCACCAAGGCCTTTAGTTGCTGCAAACGAACTTCGGAAGGATGATATGCCACCTTGTGCAGCTGGTTTACCTGAGTCCTGGGGAATTGAACCTGGGTCCTTTGGCTTTGCAGTCAAGCACTTCAACCACTAGTCCCATCTCCCCAGCTCTTTTTTTTTTTTTTTTTTTTTTTTTTTTGTGAGGCAAGTCCCAACAGATTGCCCTTTTTAAATTTAATTTAGTTTTTCTTATTTGAGAGGGAAACAGAAAGGAGGAGGAGAGAATGGGGCACACTAAGGCCTTTAGCCACTGTAAATGAACTCCAGGTGCATGTGCCACCTTGTTCATCTAGCTTACGTGGGTCCTTTGGCTTTACAGACAAACACCTTAACTAACCCCCAAGCCATCTGTCCAGCCCATAACCTTTTTTTTTTTTTTAATGTCAAAGAGTGAGAGCAAGAGATAAGAGACAGTTGGCGTGCCAGGGCCTCAAGCCACTGTAATTAAACTCCAGATGCATGTGCCTCTGGCTTATGTGGGACCTAGAGGGTCAAACATGGGTTCTTGGGCTTCACAGGCAAGCACCTTAACCACCAAGCCATCTTCAGCCTGCATGCTTCCTTTTTGTAGGGAGCATGTGGCCTCTGTTTGGTGGTGCTGGTGGTCCTTTAGCCTTAGGATAATGACTTAGGATCATGTGTTAGAATTGAAAACCAGTAAAGATGGGCTAATAGTCATGGGACCTTGCAAGATAACCCTCAGTTGATCTTGACCTCATTAACTAACTAGTACTGTATTCAGACTTTTTTGAGTTTAACTGGCTTAGACTTAATTGGTTTGGTGTTGAAGATTAAGAGCTTCTGATTTGGGCTTGTGTCTGCTACTCTAAACCTTGCTATTTGCATTTGTTGCCCATTTTTTTCCCAGTCACCTGTTTTGGCTAACTACACTATTTTTCCTCTTGTTCCCTCTAGATTATAGTACCTACAGCCAAGCTGCAGCCCAACAGGGGTAAGTCTGTCTGTTACAACATTTTGTTTGTGATTAATGGTTTTAGAGTGTGGGGCTTTCTATGGAATCAGAATATTCTACATTCAGTTCTTGTATTTGATTTACAGCTACAGTGCTTACACCGCCCAGCCAACTCAAGGATATGCACAGACCACCCAGGTAATCAATCTCAAGCTAATGATATGTAGCTGCATCATTGAGTTTTAAAAAAAAAGTCGCAGTTGGCCATTCAAGCAATAGCTAGCACAATCTTTTTACAAAAATTAACTGCAGTGCCAGGTGTGGTGGCACACAAGGAAGAGGTAGGAGGATCACCATGAGTTCCAGGCCACCGTGAGACTATAGTGAATTCCAGGTCTGCCTGTGCTAGAGTGAGACCCTACCTTGGAAAACTACCAAAAAAATTAACTGCAAGTAGCTGGAAGCAATATTAGTAGTGTTTTAGGAATCTTATAATCTTTCACAGTGGGGTGTGCAAAGGGCTCTCCATCATAAACAAAACCACCTTCAAACTGGGGTTGGCTTCTTGTAACTTTTCTAGGCTCCAACAGTTCTCACTTGTGTATCCTAGTCCAGGCTTGGTCTTTCTGCATATTTTATTTTAGTTTTTATTTGTTTGTTTGTTTGTTTTGTTTTGTTTTTAGTTTGTCAAGGCAGGGTCTCACTCTAGCCTGGGCTGACCTGGACTGTATTCTGTAGCCTCAGGCTGGCCTTGAACTGGTGATTTCCTTTCTCATTTGGGATCAAAGGCTTGTGCTAACACAACTCAGCCTCTAAAGTAAATTTAAAGACCTGTCATTGTGAGTTTAATGTGAGTTTGAGGCCAGCCTGAGACTACATAGTGAATTCCAGACCAACCTACACTAGAGCAAGACTCTACCTTGAATAGCCCCCCTCAAAAAAAAAGGTTGAAATAAATTTAAGCATAATAAAATATGCCAAAAGAGGGCTGGAGAGATGGCTTAGTGGTTAAGGCGATTGCCTGCAAAGCCAAAGAGCCTAGGTTCAACTCCTTAGGAGTTTGTTTCTAGGGGCTGGCGGCCCTGGTGCACCCACCTACCCCCTTGTCTTTCTACTCATTCATATAAATAAAATAAATATGCAGACAGAGTTAGAGGTAGGAGGATCACTGTGAGTCCGAGGCCATTCTGGGACTATAGAGTGAGACTCTATCTCAAAAACAACAACAACAAAAAAAAAAACACTGCTGCCTGGTATGGTGACACACACCATTAATCCCAGCACTCAGGAGACAGGAAGGAGGCCAGCCTGGGACTACAGAGTGTGTTCCAGTTCAGCTTGGGTTTGAGTGAGACTGCTTCAAATCTTAAATAAAGCAAACAGGGCTGGAGGGATGGCTTAGCGGTTAAGGCGTTTGCTTGCAAAGCCAAAGGATCCAGGTTCGATTCCCCAGGACCCATGTTAGCCAGATGCACAAGGGGGCGCACGCATCTGGAGTTCGTCTACAGTGGCTGGTGGCCCTGGCACGCCCAATCTCTCCCCCCCTTCTCTGTCAGATAAATAAAAATAAGATATTTAAAAAAAAAATAAAGCAAACAGAAACCTTAGTCCTGGTCTGAGAGTACAACTTTGTAGTAGAATGTGTAAGGTCCTAGGTTCAGTCATCAGTAACCCCTGCCAACACACCAAAAAAGCATATGCCAACAAGTTCTAGAAGTTTGTCTCCTGTGTTCTCAAGAAACATCAAATTTTGTTTTGTTTGGGTTTATTTTATTTTTGGTGTTTCGAGGTAGGGTTTCACTCTAGCCCAGGCTGACCTGTAATTCACTATGTAGTTTGAGGGTAACCTTGAACCCACTGCGATTATCCTACCTCTGCCTCCCATGGCCAGGATTAAAGGTGTGTACCACCACACCTGGCACGAAATTTCAAATTCTAGTCCCTGTTCTTGGGAGGCAGAGGTGGAGGTATAACTGAGTTTGAGACCATCTGGGACTACAGAGTGAATTCCAGGTCAACCTTGGGGAAGAAGAAAAAACACCCTCATATTCTGAAGTCATCCGATCCATGCCAAAAAGTGGGTATTACCAGGCACAATTTTGTTTTGTTCTGTTTTTCAATGTAGGGATTTGCTCTAGCTCAGGCTGACCCGGTATTCACTATGTAGTCTCAGAGTGGCCTTGAGCTCACGTGGATCCTTCTACTTCTCCTCCCAAATGCTGGGATTAAAGACGTGTACCACCACACCCAGTTTACCAGCCATGATTTTAAGAATTACTATTGCTCAAGTTTGAAGACAGTAGTCTTCATAAGAGAACATGTTAGAGAAGGGGGTTGGAAAGATGGCTCAGCAATTAAAGGTACTTGTTTCAAGCACAGCCTAGTGGCCCAGGTTTTATTCCCCAATACCCACATAAAGCTAGATGCACAAGTGATACATGTGTCTGGAGTTCTTTTGCAGTGGCAGGAGTCTGTCTTTTTCTCTCTGCTTTTCAAATAAAATAGATTAAATAGGTTTTTAAAATGCAAGGTTAATTTATGAAATTCATTTATACATTTTCTTTGGAACAGGCTTATGGGCAACAAAGCTATGGAACCTATGGGCAGCCTACTGATGTCAGCTATACCCAGGCTCAGACCACTGCCACCTATGGGCAGACGGCATATGCAACTTCTTATGGACAGCCTCCAACTGGTAAGGCCTGCCTAGAAGAAATTGTTTTGGGTCATAGTGGCAAGATTTGCTTAAGTGGCCTGTCTGGGGATCTTTTATTCTAGAAAGGCAGTATTTTCCCCCTTCCCTTTGATATCCCTCTGAAGGGATATCCAGTAGGGTGTGGGTGGGATAAATTTCTAGAGAAAAGTAGTACTTTCACCATTTATGCACACCTAAAGGGTGACTAAAAGATTGTACTAATGCTAATAGTAAGAATGCGCCTTCTTGAACTGAGCTGCTTAAAAATCAAACTGGTTTTCATATCTGTTTCCTTCATCTGATAGTGTACCCTCTACCTTTTGTTTTGTGCTTTCCACAGTAGAAGGGACCAGTACAGGTTTGACTATCCTGCTCATTCTTGCATGGGAAATGCTTTCCATCTTGTCTAGCCCTGTAATGTTAACCCTTAGGTGTTTTCATTTGTCTAACCCCAGACATTCTAACATCACACAAGGTGCTAATGAAAAAACTGCTTCAGACATCATCTGCAGATCCATGTCCTTCTACAATTTGGAGAATGGTTTTATGACCATTACTTTTTGTCCAGCCTTAATAATAGTTTCTTGCCTTCCCAAAAATATTACTCCTCAGCTGATTTTCCCCTGTTCCCTGAAGGCTACACTGCATGATTACATTTATTTAGAAAAACAAACTGTCACCCTGCATGTATCATGTTTGTCTGTTGGTTGGTTTCCAGTCTAGGCACATTTCTGTTTCAAGTCTTATGAAGTATTTTAATCTACAGTGTGTTTTAAAAATATAGAATAGCATTCTACACTTCAGAAAAATTAGAATAAATTGTATCTGTATCCTGATATTAACTGATGCTTAGTAGAACATGTTGAAAGTCTGATTTTTTTTTTTTTTTTTTTTTTAGTGCAGTGTACTATAAAGCAAGTGTTAGAAATGTAAAAACTTGCTGGGTGTGGTGGCACTCATTGGGGAGGCAGAGGTAGGATTGCCCTGAGTTTGAGGCTGCCCTGAGACTACATAGGTTAGCCTGGGCTAGAGCGAGACCCTACCTTGAACTCCCCCCCCCCCAAAAAAAAAAGGGTGTAAAGACTTTATTTTTAACTATTTTCAGTTCTCTGACTTACATATTGGTTAGTGGGGAAAGTATCTATCATGATTTCATGAAAAGAACTTCCTAATCTTATCGAGCTGATGTGTACTTTGAATAGGATGGAAAGGGTTTATGTAACCTTTGTGGTACAGATGTGGGAAGAGTGGAAGCAAGACAAGGTTAATATGGTTGAATTGCCAGATGTAATCGTATGTGCCTTTAATCCATGCACTTGGAAGGCAGAGGTAGGATCCCTGTGAGTTTGAGGCCTGCCTGGACTATAGAGCGAGTTCCAGGTCAGCCTACCTCAAAAAAAAAAACAACCCTAATGATAATATTGTTGAGATCTAGTCTTTGAAAGCCCTAAATCATTGTACAGGGATGTGATGGGAGCAAAAGACAAAATCAACTCATAATTGTGAGCCTAAAATAGATAGGATATCTACATCTACAAAATATTCTATCTCTTCAGAAACCAGTTAGCTTTGAGCCTGTGTTTAGTGGCAATAAGGAGTGTTTATACAGATTTCATGGATTCTGAGGTTCTCTTCATTCCTACTTACTCCTACCAACTCTTTTAAGGTATTAGGAAGTAAATAAATTAAAAATTAATTAAACCATTTGAGTATGCTCTCTGAACCAGAATTAAGTAGGAACCTAACTGCGGGTTCAAGCATTTTTTTCTGAATCTTATCCTACCTTTACATATGAAAGTGAATGGATACTCAGTCATGAGGAGTGTATGAAAATGCACTTGTTACTGAGCTGAGCGTGGTGGCTCAGCCTTTAATCCCAGCACTTGAGCTGAGTAAGGTTGGAGGGTTGCTGTGAGTTGAAGGCAAGCCTGGGCTAGAATGAGAGACCCTGCCTATGAGCATACTGCTTTGTTCTAGGGTTGTAAATGAAGCTTCAGTTGCATGATTCAAATAGAGTTCTTCTACTTGAATCTTTACTATTTACCTAGAACAAAAATTATTGGATTGTGCAGTGTTTCTTACCTAACCTTTTTTTTCTTTAAATTGAAGAGAAGAGCATATAGATGTGTCATCCTTTTTGCTGTTTGTCTTTTTTTGTTGTTATTAAGTCATTTTGCTCTGTTGGTTTTGCTCATTTTCCTTGGCAGTTTGTGTAGGTACGGCAGGTTAATTCAAAAGGTTACTCATTAATCTGCTCTCTAGTATTATAGTCTCTGACACTGCAGGCTCTCACTGTTACTACAATTTTATGACATTGGTCAGTTTTAGTTTTTTGTTGTTTAACTTCTTGTGAATTATAAATAGCTTGTGAGTGCTGTGGTTAACCTTAGGATTTTGCAAATTAAATACAGGGCAGGAGGTATAGTTCAGTGGTAAGGTGCTTCCCTAGTTTGCCAGCTCAAAAAAAAAAAAAACTCTGTTGCTTTAGGGGTGTTTTGTAAAACATATTTAAGTTGGTTTTCTCAGTTTAAACAAGGAAACTACTATCTTTGTACATCACTTCAAATTTCGTTTGGGATGGAGAAAGTATGACTGCCTGTACTACAAGATGACACTTGAGATTCAAAGCAGTCATCGTAGTGTATGCCCGTAATCCCAGCATCAGGAAGCTCAGGTGTGGGCTGTTGTGGGGATTAGTTGCAAACCATCCTGGGCAATTTAGACTCCCTCAAAAGAAAAAGTTGAAAGGAGGGTTAATCCCAGCACTCTGGAGACGGAGGTATTAGGATTGAGCCAGTCTAGGACTACAGAGTGAGTGCTAAGTCAGCCTGGGCTAGAGCAAAATCCATAACGAAAAACAACAAAGTCAATGGGGCCAGGGAGATAGCTAACTGGCGAACAGTACTTGCTGTGCCAAACATGAGGATCTGGGTTCAGTCCTTAGCACCCACATAAAAAGTCGGGTGTAGTTGCACACACACCTTTAACCCCAAGGCTAGAGGAGCAGAGATAGGACTATTAGGCTCAGCAGTAAGTTAATTTAGCCAAAAATGGTGAGCTCCAGGTTCAGTAAGAGACTCTGACTCAAGGAAATGAGGCAGAAGAATAATGAGAACACATATATGTGCAGACACTACATACACAAAAAAGTGTGTTCAGTGAAGATATACTCAACCTTTTAAGACCCTAAATATAAAAACAAATAAGCATTCTATTTTACTTAATTGGGGGGTCCCAAGGGTTGAGGTAGGGTCCTTAGGCTTCGCAGGCAAGCTGCTGAACCATTTCTCCAGGCCTTCAGGCTACTTTTTGTTGTTGTTGGTTTTTTTTGTTTGTTTTTCCAGGTAGAGTCTCTAGCCCAGGTTGACCTGGGATTCATTATGTAGTCTCAGGGTGGCCTCACATTTATGGCGATCCTCCTACCTCTGCCTCCCGGAGTACTGGGATTAAATGCATGCGCCACCACACCCAGCTCTGAAACTCTTTTTTTAAAAATAAAATATTTTATTTATTTGAGAGAGGGTAAGAGGCAGAGAGAGACTGGGTGCGCCTGGGCTTTCAGCCACTGCATACGAACTCCAGATGCATGCACTATCTTGTGTATCTGGCTTATGTGGGTACTGGGGAATTGAACCGAGGTCCTTTGGCTTTGCAGGCAAGCACCTTAACTGCTAAGCCATCTCTCCAGTCCCTGAAACTCACCTTAACTCTAGTAAGAATTGGGTTTTCTTTAGCTATGAATCTTCACAAAACATTTTATTTATTTGTAAGGAGGGAAGGAGATAAGAGGTAAGTATTGGCACTCCACAGTCTCTAGCCTCTATGCACAAACTCCAGACACGTGTCACTTTGTGCATCTGGCTTTACATGAATACTGGAGAATCGAAACCCAGGCTAGCAGGGTGTGCAAGCAAGCACCTTAACCACTGAGCCATCTCCCCAACCTCTGGACTAAACTTTTTTGTTACATGGCTTCCTGGTGCCCATTGACCATGAGGAAAGCAAAGAGCCCAGTAAAGGCAATAGCACCTCTTTCAAGAATGGGTTAGGGCCGGGCGTGGTGGCTCACGCCTTTAATCCCAGCTCCTGGGAGGCAGAGGTGGGAGGATTGCCGTGAGTTCGAGGTCAGCCTGGGCTAGAGTGAGACCCTACCTCGAAGAAACAAAAAAAAAAAGAAAAAAGAATGGATTAGGACTATGAGATATGTGAATCTTTGGTCATGTTCTAAACTGAGGCATGGATTCTGTGCCTATAACAGCAGATCTGTGGTGGCCCTTAGTTAGGGAAGTACTGAAGGGGAGAAAGGACCTCTAATACTGTTGTGTAGGGAAAAGGGTCTTTTGCTGTGAGGTAAGTAAGAGGAATGGAGTTGGGATAACATGATAATTATCCAGAATCTTACACAGTTGTATGTGGAGGGTATTATAATAATAAGCCTATTTTCAGTAGCTACCTGAAACAAAATTAGCAGTGCTGAAGTGTTTAATCAAATCTTCACATCTCCCACTGAAAATCAGATAAAATCAGATACATGTTCTATAAAACTCTGCAGTTCATAAACATGAGCCACCTCATGGTTGTGTAGTGCTTGAGACTGAAAGAAAGCCTATGTGGGATCAAGAGTTCCATGTCGAGCTGGAGGAATGGCTTAGCAGTTAAGGCACTTGCCTGCAAAGCCTAACATCCCTGGTTTGATTCCCCAGTACCACATAAAGCCAGATGCATGAAGTGGTACATGCATTTGGAGTTTTGCAGTAGCTAGAGGCCCTGTTGTACCCACCCTCTATCTCTCTCTGTGCTTGCAAATAAGTATAAAGTGCTAGATCATTTGCCTTTTCCTTTGCTTCTGCAACTTTTGGTTTTTCCGAGGTAGGGTTCTGTAAGTCCGGACAGACCTGGAATTTAATTCTGCAGCTCCAGGCTGGTTTCAGATTTGAAGTGACCGCCTACCTCTGCTTGAGGTTATAGGCGCACTACCCCGCCCAGTTTATCTGCAGTGTTTGTGGGTTTCTGAGGTAGGGTCTAGCTCAGGCTGACCTGGAATTCACCCTGTAATCTCAGGGTAGCCTCAAACTCACTGTGATTCTCCTACCTCTGCCTCCTGAGCGCTGGGATTAAAGGTGCGCGCCACCATGCCCGGTTATTTATTTATTTATTTTTGGTTTTTCGAGGTAGGGTCTCACTCTAGCCCAAGCTGACCTGGAATTCACTATGTATTATCAGGGTAGCCTCGAACTCAGCGATCATCCTACCTCTGCCTCCTGAGTGCTGGGATTAAAGGCGAGCGCTACCACGCCCGGCACTTTTTTTATTTATTTATTGGGGGGGGGGGTTATGCACCAGAGTCTCCTGCCACTGCATGTGAACTCCAGGTGCATGTACCACTTTGTACATCTTGCTTTATGTGGGTGCTGGGGTATTTGGCAATTTGGCTTTGCAAGCAAGTTTCTGTGACTTAGCCTGGGTTAATTTGGAACTCACTTTAGTCCCTGACTGATCTCAATTCATGGTGATCCACCTACCTCAACCCCCTGCTGGAATTAAAGGCATGCACCCATCATACCTGGTGGCTTTTGGGTTTTTTCAAAGTAGGGTCTCATTGTAACCCAAGCTGACCAGGAATTCACTATGAAGTCTCCCAGTGGCCTCAAACTCACGGCAGTTATCCTAACTCTGCCTTCTGAGTGCTGGGATTAAGGGTGTGCTCCACCATACCCAGAGCAGCTTTTTAAAATAACGCTCTTTCTCAGAACTGGGATATAGCTCAGTTGGTAGAGTGCTTACCTGACAGAGTGGTACATACCTATAATCCAAGCATTTTAGAGGTGAAGGCAAGAGGATCAGAAGTTCAAACTCCTCCTCAACTACTACAGGGTGGGATGTGTCCCTGTCTGGGGGCGTGGGGTGTTCTTCCCCTCTTTCTGCTAGATGTGGTGGTAAGGAGATGAGATAGTGCTTACTGAAAACAATACTTTAAAAGAATTTAGACTTTGTAATACTGGCTTGTTGCTACTTTACTAAAGCAGAGTGTTTAAAAGGATTAAGGTTTTTGTTGTTGTTGTTTTGGTTTTTCGAGGTAGGGTTTCACTCTGGCACAGGCTAACGTGGAATTAACTATGTAGTCTCAGGGTGGCCTGGAATTCACGGTGATCCTCCTACCTCTGCCTCCCGAGTGCTGGGATTAAAGGCGAGCACCACCACGCCCAGCTAAAAGGATTAAGTTTTGTGTTGGTTGAAAGTGGGTGGTTTACAAATTGTTCTGGCAATAAGTGTCTTGGCAGATCTCTAAAGAGACTAGAAATCTAATCCAGCTCTCCTTTATCCTAGGTTATACTACTCCAACTGCCCCCCAGGCATATAGCCAGCCTGTCCAGGGGTATGGCACTGGTGCTTATGACACCACTACTGCTACGGTCACCACCACCCAGGCCTCCTATGCAGCTCAGTCTGCATATGGTACTCAGCCTGCTTACCCAGCCTATGGGCAGCAGCCAGCAGCCACCGCACCTGCAAGGTAAGGCCACATTTGCCTGCTGCTAATTCTGGTGCATCAGCTTTGTACATAAGGGAAAGAGCAGCTCTTTACAACAGGCCATCCATGACTTAGTGGAACTGTGTTCTTACAGTAACAATGTGGTGGAACATATACCACAAAGGTGTTCGCCATTTATTAGTGAATTGGCGCCATCCAAGGACCAAAATAAGGAGTAATAACAGTAGATTGTTTAGGGACTTATTTTTTGGGATAGGAGGCCACTGTTTTTACTTCTCTCTCTCTCCCTCCCCCCCCCCCCATTTTCTTTTTTGAAGTAGGGTCTTGTTCTAGCCCAGAGTGGGATTAAAGGCGTGTGTCACCATGCTGGGCTCATTTTCCTATTTTATTTGTTTTTGAGGTGGTCTCTGTAGTGTGGGGCTCACCTAGAATTCATTCTGTGGGCCCAAACTTGCCTCTCATTGCATTTTACTTTTCTAAACCCAGGGAAATATCGAGTGTTTGTTTTCATTCAAACTACCAGTAGAATTGTAGTTTGGTTATTGACCCTATAAATCAGTGACAGCTTTCCCTTTGGGAAAATATGATAGTTCACAGTACACAAGGGAGAGTAATTGTAAACATCATGTGAGTCAAGAAATACTCCTGACCCAGTTGTCACTCAAGCATTATTGCCTCGGCTGAAATAGTTGACATGATTTTCTTGGTTTGGTAACATGAACATCATAAACAAGTGTAAGTCTTAACTCGGTGCCCTGCTGTGGGGTGAATATTAACTCTAGTAAAGCTCACACACTCCATGACTGCTGGCAGGCAAACAGTATGTGTGAACAGGTTTCAGATCTTTGCTTTAGATGGTGCACTCAGGTAGCTTCTACATTCAGCTTTGAAGAAACACTGAAAACTGATTTGAATGAAGACTTCTTCTAGAGAACACACAAGCCAACTTGTAACCTTTTGTATGTACTGTAGAACTAAGAGTTAGTTCTGGAAAGCTGGTGAGATTACTTCTAAAATGCACAGTGAGTAATCCAGAGCCACTTGACAGTGCACACCTGCTAGACAACCTGGGCAGTAGTTGTGTCAGCTGACTGGCTGATTCTGAAGAGGACATTTCAGTGGACTGGGCATTTCAGAATGTTACCAAATGTACAAAGTCCCATATGACTCTATCTGCAATAGAATAATAACCAAGCCACAGCTGAACAGTTTTGAATATGAATTGATTGGTGATAACTTGTTGTTTTTGGCTCCTTTTTTCCCCCTTAGTGTTCAATAATTAACCGCTTCTAAAGCAGTGACTTATCTCTTGACCAGTGGCAGCTACTCCCTTTTCCCAGTGGTAAGGGAAAGTCTATAACCCATTTCAGCTCAGTGTCAGAACCTGGCTTTGCTTCACATAGCTCCAGCTTACACTGCTCCAGCCTTGATGTAAACTATTGAGACTAATTAAGGTGGTGGAGACTACTGGGGGTTTTTTCCTTGGGTTTGGGATTGGTTTATATGATTTGATGGTTTTACTTCCCAGTGCATCTGAGCATGTGGTGGGAAGTGAATCATCCCTGCCTTACTTGTGGAGACTCTGGCAAGGTTAATTTTTACAATGTCTTATGAATAGTACTTAAACCTAAGAACTTGTATATTGTTAAAATTTTCTTGTCTTTAACAGTTTGCTTCAGAAGAGTGTTTCCTTCCATAACCTTCCTGGTCACTTATATTGGCAACACAAAACAAACTCTCTTTCTAGCTGTTCATAAGGAATAGAACATGTTGACCAACCTCTGCTGCGGATGATCGATTATTCCCCTCAGTGTTCTCTTCCAACAAATAGTTAAATTGACACTGGGTCTGATGTAGTTCACGTATTTCCAAACTTGGTCTTAATATTGCATAGTGCTCACAGATTTATGGAGTTCCTACTTGAGTTTTTGGGCTAAAAAATAAAGTCTTGCTTTTTTTTTTTTTTCCTCTTTTTAGACCACAGGATGGTAACAAGCCTGCTGAGACTAGTCAACCTCAGTCTAGCACAGGGGGCTATAACCAGCCCAGCCTAGGATATGGACAGAGTAACTACAGTTATCCCCAGGTACCTGGGAGCTACCCCATGCAGCCAGTCACTGCACCTCCGTCCTATCCTCCTACCAGGTCAGTCTCTTTTTGTGTGTGTGACCAGTGGGCTAATGATGTAACAAAAAAGTTGTTCTTTTTCCCCCTTCAGGTTGTTGACAACTGACACTGTCTTCTTTGGGGAAGCTTTGTGGGCTGGTTCTCCAAGTAATAAAACTCTGACTATACACATTGCATTTAAACCTCAGTTGTAGAGTTCTCGTGGTAGTGCCTGCCATCTACTGTCTATACTCTTATGTATAAGAAACATTTTTACACTCTTAAGTTCTTCCCTTTAATTTTGTTCTTTGGATTAAGTCAGAAGTAAGATAAACAGAACCAGGTGTGGTGTCAGCATTCAGGAAGCAGAGGTAGATCACCGTGAGGCTAGCCTGGAACTACAGAGTGAATTCCAGGACAGCCTGGGCCAGAGCAAGACCCTGCCTCAAAAAAACAAAACAAAAATAGGACTGGGAGCCGGGCGTGGTGGCACACGCCTTTAATCCCAGCACTGGGGAGGCAGCAGTAGGAGGATCACCATGAGTTCGAGGCCACCCTGAGACTAGTTAGTGATTTCCAGGTCAGCCTGAGCTAGAGTAAAACCCTACCTCGAAAAACAAAAGGGGGGGGGGGCGCTGGGGAGATGGTTTAGTGGTTAAGGCACTTGCCTGCAAAGCCAAATGCATAAGGTGGCACATGCATCTGAAGTAAATTTGCAGTGCCTAGAGGTCCTGGCTTGCCTATTCTCTCCTCCCCTTTCCCTCCCCAAGTCTATTCATTCAACAACAGTCTTTATGTTTGGGTTAAGTGCAGTGAAAGGGTCTAGGCGTGTTAAGCAAGTGCCCTGCCACTGAGCTCTCTCCTCTGTTCTTTTGACTTGTGCTTCCCCCCCCCCCCCAAGGTGGGGTTTTGCTCTAGCCCACACTGACCTGGCATTCACTGTAGTCTCAGGCTGGTTTTGAACTCACAGTGATCCCCTACCTCTGCCTCCTGGGTGTTGGGATTAAAGACGTGTGCCACCACACCCAGCTTGACTTGTTTTTAAATTAACCACACAGTTAGCTTTAATGCCCAGTTTTGGTGTATGTAAGCTTTTTGTTTTATTTTTCAAGGTAAGGTTTCATTCTAGCCCAGGCTGACCTGAAACTCTGCAGTCCCATGTTGGCCTCAAACTCACAGTGGTCCTTCTGCAGCTCTGTGTCCCAAGTAGTGGGGTTTAAAAGTGTGCTACCACGCCCAGCCTATGTAAGCTTTTTTTACCCATGTCTGAGTTGAACTAGGTTTCAAATGAATTGACTGAATTGTGTCTTAAAGGGTTAATGTGGCCTGCTAAAACAGTGGCTTCCCTCCATCCTTTCTTTAAAATTTTATTTATTTATTTATTTATTTATTTTTGAGAGAGAGAGAGAGAGAGAGGCAGATACATATAGCCACAGCAAACCAACTCCAGATGCATGTGCCACCTTGTGTATCTGGCTTATGTGGGTCCTGGGGAATCGAACCATGGTTCTTTGACTTTGCAGGCAAGTGTCTTAACCGCTAAGCCATTTCTCCAGCCCTTACCCCTCCACCCTTTTTATTTTCAAGCAGAGAGATAATGGTCGCCTCAGGGTGTCCAGCTACTGCAGATAAACTCCAGGCACATATGCCACCTTGTGCATCTGGCTTTACCGTGGGTACTGCAAATTGAACTTAGGTTATTAGGCTTTGCAGGCAAGCGCTGTAACCTCTAAGCCATCTCTCCAGCCTATGGTCCCTTTGTGTACACATTTCATAGGCTGACACATTAAAGTGCAGCAAACTTGAACAGGTTTAGGAGCAAATACAGCTAATTGGGTATCTCATACAACTTGGAACAAAGGTGTTCCTAAGAGACTATGTCTGTACCCAGTATGTTGAGCAGTTATTCTGGCAAGTTGAATGAATGCAGGTAGATAGTTGAATTCATACAGCTGTGAAAAGATGATAATACATGCTGTTTAATTGCACGTTAAGATAAATTCTGTTTCTCCTCATGCCTCATCAAGTTTTTTTCTCGCATGTGCTTACATGTATTCATATTTGCATGTGTGTACAGTGCACTTTGTGCATGGCGTGCTGGCAGAGGCGTACTCGATCACTGTATCTCAATTCTTTGAGGCAGGGTCTCACTGAATGTAGAGCTCACTGGTTCAGCTAGATTCAGTGAGTACCTCTCCAGTGCTGGGATTACAGGAACATATCACCACACCTGGCATTTTACCTGGGTACTGAACAAGGTCCTCATGCTTGAGTGGCAAACACTATACTCACTGAGCCATCTCAGTTGCATCAAGATTTTAATGTAATTTCAATGTATGCTGGGGATAGGGGCAGGAGCTGAGGCAGGAAGCTTGTGCTGACAAGTTCAAGACCCTATCTGGATGAAATGGCAGTGTAAGAATTTTTCTTTGGTTAGATTTTTTTACCATTATATTTTCACATAAATATAATGCTTTTTTTTCCCGGTGCCTAAAGATACCTTGTTAGATTTTTCTTCATACCCAAATTATGTAGACCAATCATGTCTGAAAGATTTAAAGTATAATAGCAAAGCAATATTGAATGTTTGAGGGGGAAACATCCCTACACACAGATACCTTCATGCCTTAACACCAGGAAGCCTTGTCCAGAAAAGCATTATCATCATTGAATTTATTAGAGGGCTGTGACTCAGCACTTGGACCCTGTATGTGAAAATTTCTGAGTTTGATCCCTAGTGTTGTGAAAAATAAAGAATCGAGGGCATTCATGGAAGTGAATGCCTCACTTTTACTAGGGTAGTCTGCCCTGAGTGCACATGTATATATTCTGCTCATTGAACTCTAGAAGCTTTGATCTCATGGTATTAAAAAAATGTAGAAAATAGATGGAGGGGCCCTTGAGGAAGGACAGTGGGCGAGGAGTGGTGGGAGGGGTAATGATCATGGTATATTGTTTATACTTCTGGATGTTGTCAATAAAAAGTTGTTAAAAATGTTTTTTTGTTTGTTTGTTTTTTCGAGGTAGGGTCTCACTCTAGCCCAGGCTGACCTGGATTTCACTATGGAGTCTCAGGGTGGCCTCGAACTCACGGCAATCCTCCCACCTCTGCCTCCCAAGTACTGGGATTAAAGGCGTGCGCCACCATGCCCTGGCTTCTAAAAATGTTTTTAAATGTAGAAAATAACACTCTTAGCAGGTGCTGTGGTGTGTACCTGTAACCCTAGCACTCTGAAGTCAGGAGAATTACATGTAGGTGGGAGGCCAACCTGTGGCACATAGTGACATCCTTTCAGTAAAATGCGGAAAAAAGAAATTGCTTCTGACAATGCCATATTCACAATATTGTGGAATGTTAACAAACTTTTTATCTTTTCTAAAATCTTTTTTTTTTTCTTTCTTTCTTTCAGCTATTCCTCTTCACAGCCAACTAGTTACGATCAGAGCAGTTACTCTCAGCAGAACACCTATGGGCAACCAAGCAGCTATGGACAACAGAGTAGCTATGGTCAACAAAGCAGCTATGGGCAGCAGCCTCCCACTAGTTACCCCCCTCAGACTGGATCCTACAGCCAGGCTCCAAGTCAATATAGCCAACAGAGCAGCAGCTACGGGCAGCAGAGTGAGTTGCTAAGGGAGAAAACCAAATCTGAATAATTGTGCTTGGAGTTTCTGAACATAGGAAATGCACGATACCATTGTTTGCTGTGGGAATCCAGGATATGTGAATAGTGCATAATATCCTAGCTAACAATTTGAATGTCTCAGTAAATATCCAGTGCTTCTTTTCTTCAATGTAGCTGTCAGCACATATTACAAAAGAAGAAAATATTTAAAAGGAAAAAAAATTATGCTGCCATCCCAGCTTTCTGGATAAATTCTATCCAGTGAGTGGAGCTGACATTCTTTATGACCTGTCACATCCCAAATACTAAGAGAAAGCCGGGCGTAGTGGCGCACATCTTTAACCCCAGCACTCGGGAGTTAGAGGTAGCAGGATTGCCATGAGTTTGAGGACCCCCTGAGACCACATAGTGAATTCCAGGTCAACCTGGGCTAGAGTGAGACCTTACCTCAAAAAGAAACCAAATACTAGGAGAGCTGTTGACTATAACTTTTGACAGTAGAAACTGTAATTTTTTAACTGTATTTTTATTTCTGTTCATATCCAAAAATTCCCGTGTGCTGGAATTACAGGCATGCGCCACCATGCCCAGCTCCTTGTTTTATTTTTGTTGAGGGTGTGTGTTTTGTAGGAATTGAATACAGGGTCTCAACCTTCCAAGTGTACCTTCTCACACAAAGCACCAATGCTTGTAGTTCCTGTGTATGTGGAAAAGTAACCCAAAACATTTAACCAGTTAATTTCCACCTGGCTTGCTGCTCATTTTAAACTGAATCCTATCTGTGGGCATGTTTTGTTGTGGCTGCTTGATGGATTAAAGACCTTAACAACGCTTTTGAGCCCTAAGAAGTGTGGCTCTGCTTTCCACTCTGGAGTGCTGTGCAAAGAATTTCAACACAGAATCTAGAAATGCGTTTTGGCCAAATGGTCCTTTTCATGGGGGAGTAGTTTATTCTAGGCTGGATGGCTACACAAGGTAATTTTAGCCTTGAACCAGTAGTTTTTGTTGAACTTAGAAAAGCCTACAGATAGCGTAAAGAAGGTAGTTCCTTGCAGTTGAGAGTTGTTATTCCGAGAGAAAGTATATCAGGCAGTAGTGTAAATGCTGATCCATGGCTTACAGATGTGACTCTTTCCTCAGGTTCATTCCGACAGGACCACCCCAGTAGCATGGGTGTTTATGGGCAGGAGTCTGGAGGATTTTCCGGACCAGGAGAGAACCGGAGCATGAGTGGCCCTGATAACCGGGGCAGGGGAAGAGGGGGATTTGATCGTGGAGGCATGAGCAGAGGTGGGCGGGGAGGAGGACGCGGTGGAATGGGGTAAGAGCAAACCTTTTCTCCTTTTACCTAATTTTGTTTCATCCATAGGATTTTCAGTGGAAAGAAGGGACTGAAAGACATAAGAAATTTATTCTGCATTTCCATGGACAATCTGTTGAGGTCAAGCCTTCTAAAACATGGAAATGTCATCTTTGTGGCATATTGAATGGCAGTTTGCTGCTTTTTTTATTTTCTTTTTTTTTTTTTTTCCCCTGCCAATAACTTTTGTTGGGTTGGGGAGAACAAAGAATGTTTTTGAAACTAGAGCTTTCAGTTCCTTTCATGGTTTTCAGAGGTGAAATGCCTCTTTGGGTAATAGATTTGGGATGGAACACACACAACCCTTCTAACAACCCTAGGTTTTAACTGATGCCTCTGAATGGTTGTCTTGAAATAACCTGGTGTGTAAGAAAAGAAATGTGGCTGTTTTCCACAATGCTTGTCCCCAACTTCTCTTTGTACTGAGAACTGTTGAACATGATGATGAAGATCTTGGTCCCATAATCATTAAACAATAGCCCAAGGTGCCCCTGATACATAGTTTGGACGGAACAAAGAAAAATCTAGTAACTCTTTTGCAGACTAATGTATAGAAGTTTAGCATCTCTCCCCATTGGAGATTTTTAAAGTCTAAATCGGTTTTGACCATTTTGATTGATGGCACAATCTGGTTTAGAAAACTTTGTTTAGATCAATAGCGTGACCCTGCTGCTTCTACCTGCCCTTCCCCTCCCTCCTCCCATCCCGTCTTCCCTCTCTGGTATCTGTACTTTGAAGGTGAGGTATAATGTTGGTGGTTAACATAATACAGAAGGTTTAGTTCTGTGTGTGTTCTGTCCCTATAGAAACTAGTAGGAAAAGTTATGCAGAATCTTACCATAAGTAAAAATTGGATTTGTTGCCACTGTTAGTTTGAGGTAAAATTAAATAGCAATCCTTTTTTTTTTTTTTTTAACTAAAAGACTTCAAAACATAGATTAAAAGATCTAATTACATATTGGCAAATTTCTCTACCTTTGAAAGATAACCTTGTTTTATACATTCTGCATAACTTTAAAGATAAGTCTTCAGTGAAATCTTTATTGGAAAAAGGTCATTTTTATAACATGCAAAATTTTTATGAGTAATTTGGCATAAAGTAAAATCAGTCTTCTGATTCGGAGAATATCATTCCATTATAAAGGTTTCACTTTATGGATGTTTTAAAATAGACATTGACACTTGAAATTACTATCATCACGTCTCAAATCACCTAGAATTCTTAGTATTTTTCAATTGCAAAAACAATTTCAAGTTTATTCATCTTACTACTCCAGAAGTGATGATTCTACTGGTTTTGCTAGACCGCTATTAGAGGGGACCCCTCTTTCTGGATGAGAAGTCTCTCCTGGAGTCATAGAAGCCATGGCCTTCCCCATAGTTTTTTGACAGACTGAAGCAGTCTGTTGGATCCTGTGGGGACAGGACACGGGGCAGTTCCCCTTCCCCTTTTTTTATTGTGGTGTGGTGATGGTTTTCAGTGTCTTCTACAGGTAAGGCGCTCAATGTTGTTAACATGCCCTTTTCATTGCCTCAGTATTTTGATATTTTCATTGGCTGTTAAACGTGGAAACTTTTTAACATGCTTTGTCGCATTTATATGCTACAGGTTACAAAGTGAGAGCCTTGTATACACTTCAATACTTAAAAAGTACCCGTACTCAGTACTCAGCCGGCAGCATAATGAAAAGTGGGACTAGACACGGTGTCCATATGGAGAGGAAAAATATACATAGAATATTTTAAACAAAATGTATTCATTGTATAAATGGAATCCTTCTGTAACTTTGGTAACTGCATACTTGTTGTTTGGTAATGAACCAGAGGAGGTATAATACTCTAGAATTGTGTAACATTAAAGTGTAAACTTTGTGTTTAAAGAGAGAGAACTTTTTCTGGTGTGTACATTTAAAGAGGAAACAAAGCTGCATGCAACAGCTTGAACTGTGTATTCAGGTATTAAAGGTGCAATACTGGTTAGGAAAAATCTTAGCGCCTCCCATTGGGAGCTGCTTTTATTTAATTCTAAAAATCATTGGCCAGAAAAAGGGCCAATTCATATTTCTTTCTCCCCTCTTTACAGTATGTATTTATATTGCCATAGTCCTTCTTAACTGATACGTGTATAAAGTTGCACCCCCAGTCCATCAAGCCTTGGTATTTGTTGTAAATTCTCCTTTCACAGCAATTGTTAAATCCATTAGGGGCCCTGGATTGTGTGGCTTTATGCTGAAGATTGCCTGGATGCGTCCTCTGATGTGTGTTGTAGGCATTTAATGTTGTCTTCTGCTTTATTACACTGTGACTTGTTAGGAAACCCAGGGCCTCAGCTTGGCTCTCCCCTGGGAGAGGTTGAGGGTGCACCTTTATGAACATGGAAAGATTCAGTCACAGCAGTTGCCTCTGCTTGCTCCTCTACACCATGCTCTCCCCTGGTGTTTCAGTTGATGGGGTGGGTGTTTGGGATCTAGGGTTTTTTTTTCCTCCCTAATTTGCCAAGTATTGCACTATTAATACCAGACCCCGAAATGAAAGAAACCAGCCACACTGGTGTGTACAATCAGACAAGCAAGGTTGTATATTAAGGAAATTTGAGCAAGCTGCCCTGAAGAAAGGCATAGTGACAAGATGAGAGAGATGCATTGTTTGGAGATGTGTTTAGCCAGTGCCCTTCTTCCCCACGAGCCCCCCCAAAGGCTCAGAGCGGTACTGGCTTTTAAAGGGAAAGGCCTTCATTTCTTCGTTTATCCCCCCAGCAGCGCTGGAGAGCGAGGTGGCTTCAATAAGCCTGGTGGTAAGTTTTTGAGTATTACCATGGATAGTGTTTAAAAAAAATACAGTCAGTTTTTAGAAAACTATAATTTTTATTAGCTTCATAAGTGGTTTAAAAATGATCTATATGAAAGAGACTAATGGGTACTGCCGGCATTGTCTTAGGGGTAATAAGGTTAACCTATGGTTACAAAACAAAGGGTAACTTGAAGTATTGAGCAACTGTATCTGTAATATGGGGGAGAGTACAGTTTTTAAATTTGGTTTATTTGGAGGAAAAAATTTTGACTTAAATTTAACACTAATTTGGCACATAAGCATTGAGAGTGTATTTGGTTAATGGTTTAGAAGCAAACCAGCAAAGAAAAAGCCAACCCTAGCAAACATTTTCACAAATGTTAAAGAGGCACTGCTCCATTTTAGCAGTGCGGGTCATTTTGGATTTAATGAATCCCCATCAAATGGTGGTGTAGTAGATAGCTATGTGTGTTTGTAAGATATGTAGCTTGCAAGACTTGCACTAATAATATTTTATATGATCTTTCCTGGTTGGCAGGACCCATGGATGAAGGACCAGATCTTGATCTAGGTAACTTGAAATTCTCGAACTTTTTATTGTGCTTTCATAGTTAAGTGTTACAGAGGTTAAGTGTATGCTAGAGTCTAGCAGCCCACTAGACGAATGTGGTGGTGTTGACAAGGAGAGTTTGGGTCTTTTCAGTTTAAGTCCTGACCAGTCAGGCATAAGAGCAGCACATGCCTACAATCTCATCACTTTGAAGGCTGAGGAAGGAGCATCAGGAATTTGAGAGCAGCCTGTCTCCAAAAAAAAAAAAAAAAGATCCTACTGATGTAAGATAGTAACACAGTGTGTCTTGTTTTTCTCTGGAAGGCCTCCCAATAGATCCTGATGAAGACTCTGACAACAGTGCAATTTATGTACAAGGATTAAATGACAATGTGACTCTTGATGATCTGGCTGACTTCTTTAAGCAGTGTGGTGTTGTTAAGGTAAGCAAAGCATATTCAGATGATGGAGCAGAAATTCAGACCACAAAACATTTTTAAAATATTGACATGATGTTAACAATTGTTTCTGAAATGGACATTGTGTGGTTTGATCTTAAAGTACTTCCCCTCAGATGTTGGCTATTGAGGTACACATCTGTAATCCTATCACTCAGGAGTTGAGGGCAGGAGGATCTTCAGTTGAACGCCCATGTGGATTGTAGAGCAAGACCCTGTGGGGGGGAGGGGCATACAAGGGCTGAGATGTTACTTAGTGATAGAGCACTTGTCTGGCATTTACAAGGTCTTGGACCAAAAACCGTCTCTCTTTCTGTAATGTTAGCCAGGTGTTTTGGTTTCTTAAAACGAGATCCCATGTAGCCCAGGCTGGCCTCTTAACTCTGTGTAGTAGTTTGTCCTTGAACTCCTGCCTCCATCTCCCATGTGCTGAGATTATAAACATATGTCACCATTCCTAGCCAGGAAGCCCTTCCTTTCCTTTCCTTCATTTCTTTTAGTACAGGCAGTTTATTGCTACCATGTTCCCTAAATACTTGATATCTTAATGTTGGGGGCTTTTTAATTTAATCCCAGTACTTGGAGCAGAGGTAGGATCACTACAGTGGGCATTGCTTATGCAAGCCTGGGTTTCTCTAGCTTGTAATCAATGCTTGTTATTTATGGCAATCATAGAAAGGTGCTCACACAGATTATAAACTGCAGGGTGTTTTTTGTTTTTTTGAGGTAGGGTCTCACTCTAGTACAGGCTGACCTGGAATTCACTATGTAGTCTCAAGGTGGCCTCAAACTCATGGAGATCCTCCTACCTCTGCCTCCCAAGTGCTAGGATTAAAGTTGCACACCCAGCTTACTCATTTTGTTGTTGTTACTTAGTTTTGAGAGAAAGGCAGATCCGGGAGAATGGCCGCACCAAGGCCTTTAGCCAATTCAAACTCCAGACACATGCGCCACCTTGTGCATGTGTGGGTCCTGAAGAATCGAACCTAGGTCCTTTGGCTTTGCTGGCAAATGATTTAACCACTAAGCCATCTCTCCAGCCCCAATTCAGTTTTTTTTTTTGTTGTTTGTTTGTTTTTGTTTTGCTTTTCTAGGTAGGGTTTCACTGTAGCCTGGGCTTACCTGAAATTCACTGTGTAATCTCAGGGTGGTCTTGTACTCACAGCAATCCTATTTTATACATGTAGTTTATCTTTTTCAGTTTGACCGTATAATGTCCTTTAGCAGGGAGAAGACACTCATTCCTTTTGGGTTTTTGAGATGATGTCCCACCATGTAACCCAGGCTAGCTTTAAAACCTGATCCTCCTGCACTCAGCTTTCTGCAAGCATGAAACACCATGCCTGGTTTAATCTTTTTTTCTTTTTTAATTTATTTGCAACCAGAGAGAGGAGAGACAAAACAGGTACACCAGGGCCTTCTGTCACTGCAAATGAACTCCAGGTGCATGAGCCATTTTGTTCATCTGGCTTTATGTGGTGCTGGAAAACTCAGATCATTAGGCATAAGCAGTCAAGCACCTTAACTGCTGAGCCACCTCTCAAGCCCAGACATCTATCTATATTAATAAGAGTTGCTGTCTTTCTTGTTTTTGAACCCTGTAAATAGGTAGCTCAAGTATTGATTTTGATCATGTGTGGGCTTAGTTCAAAAACCTGTGAAGCATAATGTTCTTGTGTAATGCTCAAAGAATGAGTACTCTGTTCTAGCTTTAAAGAACTAGTCATAAATGCAGGTAGCATATTCACAGGCACATAAGCTTTACTTGATGACATAAAGAGAGGAGTGGTTTTTTTGTTGTTGTTTCTGTTCTTTTGCAGTGCCAGATCAAGCCATATCCCTAGCCCCACAAGTGATTTTTCTCTTTACTAGTTACATTTGACAGGTACTTCTTTGGCATAAAACTTGTCGAACTCTTAGGCACCAAGAACACATGGTTAGAATAGGAATAGGAACCATACTGGTCATTTTGTAACCTAGTTTGGGCTGGAAAGATGTTCGGTGGTTAAAGGCACTTGCGTGGAAAGCCTGACAGCCCAGGTACAATTCCCCCATACCCACGTAAAGCCAGATGCACAAAGTAGTGCATACATCTGGCATAGCAGTAGCAGGAGGCCCTGGTGTGCCCATACTTAACTGTCTACCCTCTTTCCTTTCAAATAAATAGAGTAAGCCAAAAATCAAGTGCATCTATGAGGGAAAATTCACCTAAGGTAGCTGTTGGTTGTAGAAGTTGAGAATTAAGTCATCTGTAATTCTAATACTCAGAGATGGACTTGATACCCTAGTGGAACTGTGTCTGCCTGCAGAGCTTGATTGCCTTTGGCAGGTGGAAAGACTTCTCTGAATTTTACATGTGCTTTTTTTCTGTAAAATATGTGTATTACATAAAGGGACTGGGGAAGTCGCTCAGTAATTGAAGCTGCTTCCTTGCAAAGCCGGAAGCAAGACAGACATTCAGATGCATTGGCCAGAAATCCTGGCATGTGCGTATACCCACACATGTGCTTTTTGTTTTTGTTTTTGTTTTTGTTTATCGAGGCAGGGTCACACTCTAGCCCAGGCTGACCTGGAATTCACTATGGAGTCTCAGGGTGGCCTTGAACTCATGGCAATCCTCCTAGCTCTGCCTCCTGAGTGCTGGGATTAAAGGCGTGCACCACCATGCCCAGCTTGCAAAATATTTTTAAAACTAATTTTTTTTTTTTCTTGAGAGAATTGTTTGGGTATGTAACTTATACCAAGGCTTCTTGCTCTGTCTAGCAAATGGTATGTAACTTAATTTTATGTGTAGATGAACAAGAGAACTGGACAACCCATGATCCACATCTACCTGGATAAGGAAACAGGAAAGCCCAAAGGTGATGCCACGGTGTCCTATGAAGATCCACCAACTGCCAAGGCTGCTGTGGAGTGGTTTGATGGTAGGATCTGTTCTCTATCACTCTTAACTCTGTTTACTCAGACACATGTAGTATCATAGCCATTGCTATATGTGTCGGTCACCTTTCAGGAAGAAAAGGGCCTTGCTTATTCTTTGAGGTTTAGGAATAGAAGACAGTTGTACTCTCCTTGTTGATGACCATAGATCTTGGCAGGAGGGAGAAACTTGAGAGAGGAATAACGGCAAGAAGACCACCTGTGTACTCTTAGAGGAAGTTTCCTTTCTTCCACTCACCCTGGATTGGGAAATCTTTTTATTTTTATTTATAATATTGCTAGTCCACTTTGCTTCAAGTGCCAAGACTTTATTTTGGCCTCACCCATAAAGAATGAATTGGGTGGATTTTTTGGGGTGGGGGTTGAGACAGTGTTTAATGTAGCCTGTGCTGGCCTCAAACTCACTGTATAACCAAGGATGACTTTGAACTTCTGAACTCTTTCCTCCACCTCCTGTGTGCTAAGATTACAGATGCGCCTAGTTTATGTGGTACCAAGGATTGAGCCCTCCAGGGGTTTGTGGGTGACAGGCAAGCACTCTTAGCAACTGAGCTGCATCTCCAGTCCTTCCAGTAAAAATCTTGCAGAAAGTTGGGCATGTGGGCCCTTTCCTTTAATCCCAGCACTCAGGAGACTCTGAGGTATGAGGATCACCATAAGTTTGAGGTCCACCTGGTCTACATAGCTACAGGTTAGCCTGTGTTAAGTGAGACAGCCTCAAAAAAAAAAAAAGAGAGAGAAAAGAAAAATCTTCGAGAAAATTACAGGCGGGAAGGCTTGATGCTTCAGATTCTCATAAATCGTGATCTCCATCTGAACAGTGTAGAGTCTTCTCTTACCCTTCACAGAGGGGAGAGTGGAGTGCAAGTCACTGATGGTTCTTTTGTGCTTTTCCAGGGAAAGATTTTCAAGGAAGCAAACTTAAAGTCTCTCTTGCGCGGAAGAAGCCTCCAATGAATAGCATGCGAGGTGGCATGCCACCCCGTGAGGGCAGAGGAATGCCACCACCACTTCGTGGAGGTATTGACGGCACTTATCTCTGGGCTATTCCTGTATTTTGATAGTTTTTCAGTACTTTTGCTCTTGAGAAAGTTACTAGACTCTAGAGAACTCTTAAGAGAGCTGGCTGTCCATGTTTGTGAGTAGGAAGTGGGCCCGTTAGAGCTAGAGGCTTCACAACATAGAGTAGTTGGGGAGGAGGGAGGCCAGAGGAAACACCTTGGAAGGAGTAGCCCCTGTGGTCAGCTTTCTGGGCATTGGTCCTGCTAGTTGCGATGATGGAGTTGTTGCCCATGGAAGAATTTCCTACAGCAGCACTGCTATCAAGTGGTGATTGACTGTTGTTATTTGCAGGTCCAGGTGGCCCAGGAGGTCCTGGGGGACCCATGGGTCGCATGGGAGGCCGTGGAGGAGACAGAGGTGGCTTCCCCCCAAGAGGGCCCCGGGGTTCCCGAGGAAACCCCTCTGGAGGAGGAAATGTCCAGCACCGAGCTGGAGACTGGCAGTGTCCCAATCCGTATGTACCTTACTAGTGATGGCATCCCCTCCTCACCCCATCTCCCTGCTGGGTTTCAGTGGCAAGATGAGAAGTGTTGATTTTGAGGACGTTTGTGGGTGGAAGGAGCACCAAGTACTCCCCAGATGAGACTGTCATGTCAACTGATCCCCATAATTGTACTGTGCCTGGGGCCTGCTCAACTCCCACAGTTCCATTGATGTCTACTCTGGTGACTTTATGCAGGGGCTGTGGAAACCAGAACTTCGCCTGGAGAACAGAATGCAACCAGTGTAAGGCCCCCAAGCCTGAGGGCTTCCTCCCGCCACCCTTCCCACCTCCGGGTAGGTACAGGTTTCCTGGAGCGCTTCAGCTTCCTGGTGATTAGTGCCTGCTCTAGGAGAAGAAGCAGAGCCTGCCACAGGGTGTCCTCAGAGATTCCACTGCTCCGCTCAACTCTGGTCTGTTGCCCTTTCCTCACTTTAGGCGGTGATCGTGGAAGAGGTGGCCCTGGTGGCATGCGAGGAGGACGAGGTGGCCTCATGGACCGTGGAGGTCCTGGTGGAATGTTCCGAGGTGGCCGTGGTGGAGACAGAGGTGGCTTCCGAGGTGGCCGTGGCATGGACCGAGGTGGCTTTGGTGGCGGAAGACGAGGTGGTCCAGGGGGCCCTCCTGGGCCTTTGATGGAACAGATGGGAGGAAGAAGAGGCGGACGTGGAGGACCTGGGAAAATGGATAAGTATGTGGTGGGGAAGGGCCAGTCCCTTCCCAGTCTTGACTGGAGCGAGTCCAGATGAGCCAGTGCTGGAGAAGAGTCCAGGGCACCTGCAGCCTCTGGGAGGGCTCGCCATGCCTCCCCCCTCTAACCTGAGCCCCCTTGCCTTGCAGAGGCGAGCACCGTCAGGAGCGCAGAGACCGGCCCTACTAGACGCAGAGACCCCGCAGAGCTGCATTGACTACCAGATTTATTTTTTAAACCAGAAAATGTTTTAAATTTATAATTCCATATTTATAATGTTGGCCACAACATTATGATTATTCCTTGTCTGTACTTGAGTATTTTTCACCATTTGTGAAGAAACATTAAAACAAGTTAAATGGTAGTGTGCTGAGTTTTTTTTTTTCCCCTTCTTTTAAAGATGGTTGTTTAAGACTTTAACAATGGGAACCCCTTGTGAGCATGCTCAGTATCATTGTGGAGAACCAAGAGGGCCTCTAACTGTAACAATGTTGATGGTTGTGATTTTTTTTTTAAATAAAATTCCAAATGTTTATAAACTGTCATCCTTCTCAGCCTCTGTTCTGCAGTTGCATGCCTGTCCTAAGTCAGTGCTATCCAGGGAAATCGCTTATTGTACAGGAACAGCTGAAATGGTGCTGGCAGGAAAATTCCAATTCTGCAGCGTCTGGAAACCCCTAAGAAAAACCTGCTCTAGTATCGAGTAACAGCAAACATGGGATAAGTTCTAGGTCTTGCTGAGTGGGAGTGGGGACTTGGCTGTGTTCTGAAGCTGCCCCCTGATGATAGTTTGTTCTTCTGGGACAGATGACAGCCTAGTTTGCTGGGTGATTTCCCATGCTGGTGTAAGCAGTCCTTGCCTTGTTCTACCCCCTCCCTTCTAAAACCTCACAGGCTCACCCTGTACCTTCACTGAGACAATAGGCCTCAGTTAGCCACCTCCTCTGTTGGCAGATTAGCGGTTGTTCTCAATTCTCCCTTTGCTGCCCTCTTCCTCACCTTCAAACCTCAGGACTTCCTTACCCCCACCCAGCCGGCCTCCCACTCAGATTTCCCCCCGTCCATTGCTGACCCTTCCCCAAAAAACTGCCCAGCCCTGTCAGAAAATAATCGCTCGTCACAAACCTTGGAGTTATTCACAAGGTCAGCTTGTAACACTGCATTTTCCACTGTTGCCACTATGGCCCAAGGTCAAGGCCACCTCACAAATTCTCTGGGCTCCTTTCCTTCCCTCAGAGGCCAGTGTAACAGCGCTGTGATTCTCAAGGCCTCTGAGTTCAGCTGTGGGACTCATGTCCTGCTCACCCTTGCTCACTGCAGAGTATCTACAGGGCTACGATGTGCCCTCTTACTGCATTTACCACCATGGTTCATGGCAAGTAGCTGCCATATTCAGCTCGCGTTACCCATTTCTCAGGTATGATTAGAAATCAAAGAACTTGACTTTTAGACCCAGCATTCAGGAGGCTGAAACAAGAAATGAGACCCTGGCTCCAAGGATGAAAGGCTGAGGATATGGCTATGACTGGTAGAGCAGTCACCTGGCACACAAGTCCTGCAGTACATCATCATCACACCACCGAGGACCCACACGTGCTCCAGCAGTGAGGGCTGAGTGAGCCACACTGTTCCCTGGCCTTCAGCACTGAGCAGCCCTCACTGGGGCAGGCAGACCACCAGAGCACTCACCAGGTATTGTAAGAGGCTGCTCGGAGCAGAGCCATTTTTCTCATCAGTGTAGATTCTGGGCCTGTTACAAGGGCCTGGAACCAGAGGGTGCCTAGGAGGAAAGGGAGGACAGAACACTGTGAACTTGAAACCCAGGAGGCCACACAGCACAGGTCTGAGCAAAGGTAGGGTCAAAGAAACATACATGCCCATGCCAGAAACATACATGCCCGTGCCATGTGAGGCTTGAAGGAAGGGGGCTCCCCTGCTCCAGGGCTACTGCAGCTAAGGCAGGAGAGAGTGAAGTCCTGATCTGGGATAGCAGCAAGTTCCCACATCACCCCCCCCCTTTTTTTTTGTTTTTTTTTTTTTTTTTTTTGTTTTGTTTTTTTTTTCATTTATTTATTTGAGAGCAACAGACAGAGAAAGAGGCAGATAGAGAGAGGGAGAGAGAATGGATGCGCCAGGGCCTCCAGCCACTGCAAACGAACTCGAGATGCGTGCGCCCCCTTGTGCATCTGGCTAATGTGGGTCCTGGGGTGTCGAGCCTCGAACCGGGGTCCTTAGGCTTCACAGGCAAGCAGTTAACCACTAAGCCATCTCTCCAGTCCACCCCCCCTTTTTTGTTTGTTTTTGAGGTAGGGTCTCGCTCTAGCTCAGGCTGACCTGGAATTCACTATGTAGTCTCAGGGTGTCCTTGAATTTACGGTGATCCTCTTACCTCTGCCTCCGGAGTGCTGGGATTAAAGGCATGTGCCACCACGCCCGGCCCATGCCACCCCATCTTGCCCCACTCTTGGCAGGCACAGGGAGAAGTGGGCTCTCGGCCCTTTGCTTTTTCTTTTTTCCTTTTTTTGTTTGTTTGTTTCTTTTTTTTTTTTTTTTTTTTTTTTTTTTTTTTTTTGGTTTTTTGAGGTAGGGTCTCACTCTAGCCCAGGCTGACCTGGAATTCACTATGGAGTCTCAGGGTGGCCTCGAACTCACGGCAATCCTCCTACCTCTGCCTCCCAAGTGCTGGGACTAAAGGCGTGCGCCACCACGCCCGGCTCCTTTGCTTTTTCTTAAGGGCACAAGAAGCAGTTCAAGCTGCATGCCTTTAATCCCAGCACTCAGGAGGTACGGTCGCTGTGAGTTTGAGGTCACCGTGAGACTACATAGTGAGTTCCAGGTCAGCCTGGTCCAGAGTGAGCCCCTACTTTGGAAAAACAAGCAAAAAAGCAGTCAGGGTTAGCTGGACCTCAGGTGGGGCAGCAGACCACCTGAAGTTCTGGTGATTGGATGTTCCAGACTGTGAGGCCTTCACTTATCCTGAACTGCTTAAATCAGACTGTCCTGGACAGCTTCAGGTTAACCAACCAGTGAGCCAGGTTCCTGGGCTACAACCTGCTAATGAGGGCTTTCCTAGCTGGGAGACGTCACTGACATCTGGCTATAAGAAAGGTGCAGGACAGCCTGGACTGCATCATGAGGCCTTGCCTCCAAACAGAAAGGAAGTCTGGCCACGTGCCTGTTCTGGGAAGGGAAACAGCATAGGAGCCCCTGTCTTGGGGCTCAAGAGTATATAGAGTGAGGACATCCAGAACCCAGCCCTTTGGCGCCTCTGGTGGTTTCTGTCACCTTGAATATGCAAGAAACAGGAGACCATGCAGAGGTCCTAGGACACCACCACACAAAAAGTGATCAAAGTCAAGGTCTTCCAGGCCAGGGTTCTGTTGCCCTCCCCTTTAAAAGAGGAGTGAAAGCCCAGTGTGATGATGCACGCCTTTAATTCCAGCAGAGGTAGGAGGAGGGAGACAGAGGCAGGAGGATCACCATGAGTTCGAGGCCACCCTGAGATTACATAGTGAATTCCAGGTCAGCCTGGACTAGAGTGAAACCCTACCTCGAAAAATCAAAAAAATAAAAATAAAAAATAAAAGAGTAGTGGAAGCTGGGTATGGTGGCACACTCCTTTAACCCAAGCAGTTGGGTAGGATCACCGTGAGTTCAAGGCCACCCTGAGCCTACATCGTGAATTCCAGGTTAGTGTGGACTAGAGTGAGGCCCCTGCCTTGAAAACCAAAAAGAAAAAAGTGGACATACACACCAAGGTAGGGTCTCGCTCCAAAACTAAATAAGTAAATCCCTCCATGGTTCCCATGTCCCTCATCTGTTCCTCCAGCTCCCCTCCACTCCAGCCGCAGGAACCTGCCCACTTCCCTTGAACACAGCAGATGCATGCCCACTTTGAGGCCTTCGCTCCCTCAGCTTCCAAAACCTCCTTCCAGATAGCTGGTCTCTCAGTTAAAATTACATTCTTCTCACACAAGGTCCTGCCCTCCCTCACCTGGCCTCATTTCTGTTTTAGCCTCCCTCCTAAATGTAAGCTGAGAGCTACTTGGATCTAGGTGCTTCATTAGGGGTCCAGAGGACTCAACAAATGGCTCTTATCGCTGAATTTAGTATTCTTTTAAAAATTTTTAAATTTTTACTTATTAGAGAATGGGGGCACCAAGGCCTCTAGCCTCTACAAACAAACTCCAGATGCATGTGCCACCTTGTGCATCTAGCTTACATGGGTCCTGACTCCACTGGCTTAATTCTGACTTTTGTTTTGTTTTGTTTTGTTGTTTTTCGAGGTAGGGTTTCACTCTAGCCCAGGCTGACCTGGAATTCACTATGTAGTCTCAGGGTAGCCTTGAACTCAGAAATCCTCCTACCTCTACCTCCCGACCACTGGGATTAAAGGTATGAGTCACCACCCTGATTTAGTGTTCTCCTTTATTCATTCATTCATTACGAGCAGACAGAATGAGAATGGGCCCAGTGCCTCTGCAAATGAACTTCAGACACAACCGCCATGTTTGCGCATCTGACTTTACATGGGTACTGGGGAATCGAACCCAGACGGTCAGGCTTTGCAAAGCAAGTGCCTTTAACCACTGAACCATCTCCTGTGCTCCCTCAGGTGTTGTGTCCAAGTTTGGGCCCCTCCTACATGGTGACTAATCTCTTCTGGTGAAGGGCAACACACTGTGGTAAGAGCTCTATGATGGCTCAGTGGTTAAAGGTACTTGCTTGCCAAGCCTGCAGTGTGGGAGCAATTCCCCAACATTCACATAAAGCCAGATGAATAATAAATAAAATAAGGAGCCAGGCATGGTGGCACATGCCTTTAATCCTAGCACTGGGGAAACAGAGGTAGGAGGATCACTGTGAGTTCAAGGCCACCCTGAGGCTACATAGTGAATTCCAGGTCAGCCTGAGCTAGGGTGAGACCCTGCCTCAAAAAAAACAAATAATAAAAAACTTCAAAAATAAATAAATAAAATAGGGGCCAGAGAGATGGGTTAGCGGTTAAGGTGCTTGTCTGTAAAGCCAAAGGACCCAGGTTCCATTACTCAGCACCCAAGTAAAGCCAGATGCACAGGGTAGAGCATGCATCTGGAGTTCAAGCCCTGGCAACCCATTCTCTCTCACTGTCAAGCCGGGCGTGGTGGCGCACGCCTTTAATCCTAGCACTTGGGAGACAGAGGTAGGAGGATTGCCGTGAGTTCGAGGCCACCCTGAGACTCCATAGTGAATTCCAGGTCAGCCTGGGCTAGAGTGAGACCCTATCTCGAAAAACAAAACAAAACAAATAGCACAAGGATCTGGTGTTCGAGAACCTGCCTCGCTCATACACCACACAAACACTTGTGTAAAATAAATAAATAATATAAAAAGAACATCCGTGGGGCAGGCCTGCGCGCCCTGCGCATGGCTGTAGTCAGAAGGACCCAGCCATCCCACGGCAGCAGGGGCAGGATTTTCGCAGATCCGTCCGGGTCCCTCCTCTGCATCCAAGAAGAACCCAGGCCGGGGAAGTGGGGGTTAATCCTGCAGCAGACAGGAGGCCTCAGTGGGCGCATCCGCAGGATGGGTCCCCAGACGAGGACCATCCTCCCCTGGCCACGCCTACCCAGCTCGGAGGAAGGGTCTCGGTTATCTGTAGAGGGTTACGCACCGACACAACCACAACACACACAATCTCGGGGACGGAGGTGACTCTGCAGTCCCCATCCTCTATCGCTTCCTGACTTGTCTCTGGGAAGACCATTGTGGGAGGGGAGGAAGGATGGACGAGAGAGCGCGGTCCAAGGATCCCAACCCCTCCCCAGGGCACGGAGGAGGCTGGACGTGGGGACACCCATGGGGGGGGGGGGGTACGAGAGGGGTGTCTGTGACCTGAGGACACAGCTCCTCTCCTTCCTCCCGCGCCGGTGGCTCAGCCGCCCAGGAAAGGCGCGGCCCCTTTAAGAGCGCGCCACCCCGCCCGCCCCTCCCGGCCGGATCCGAATTCCAGGGAGGCGGGGCGGCGGCGGCGCGCTGGCCCCGGGCAGGCAACGACACCCCGGGATCGCGGGGTACTCGGGCGGCGTCTGTCTGCGGCGGCCCGGCCTCCGCCCGCCCGCCCACCGGCGCGATGCTCCCCGGGGCGGCGGGATGAGCGAGGTGAGTGCGGGGTGCTGCGGTGGGTTCGAAGCCAGCCTGGGAGGCCGAGGCCTCTCTGTTCTCCGGGGCTGTGTGACCTTGGGCGGCCTTGCACCCTCTCTGAGCCGGGCCTCCCGGAGCAGAGCCACCCAACCCAGGCCATTGGCAATCCTGGCCCTGGCCCTGGCCCGCCACCGGCCTCGGGGACGCTGGGGAGGCTTCTCGGAGGAGGCGGGGCCTGGCTCAGCCGGCCTGATTCCTCCACCCACTGGACTGGGCCCCGCTCCTTCCCTTTCTGAGCCTCAGTTTCCTCATCTGCACAGTGGAAATAACCGTCGTAGCCACCGTTGTTGTCACGGTTCTGGATACTGCCACCTCTGTCATAGGGTTGTCCCAATAACACAGTCCAAAGCTGAGGGGTGTAAGGGAAGGCGGAGGGACCTTTTTGTAAGAGAGGGGCTGAAACTATTCATCTGGTCTTGGGCCGGGGTTCCCCTCCTGTTCCTGTCCATTAAGGACCCAAGGGGTCTGTTTTATATCCCTAGATGTCCATGGGTACCATCCTAGCCTCCACTTCAAGAAAAAAGTCAAACAGCAAACATGAACATTAAAAGGGGTATAAATTCTTATTTGTTTTTGTTTTGTTTCTTCAAGGTAGGGTCTCGCTCTAGCCCAGGCTGACCTGGAATTCACTATGTAGTCTCAGGCTGGCCTTGAACTTTCAACGATCCTCCTACCTCGGCCTCCAAGTGCTGGGATTAAAGGCGTGCGCCACCACACCTGGCCCTAAAAAGGATATAAATTGTATTGATTCCTTTGAAGCAGGGCCTGTGACTGAACCCATTTCACAAATGAGGAAACTGAGGCATGGGGTTTCTCACAGGATGCACTTGAACCCACCATTAGGCCTGAGTGACAAGCTGGTATTGGCAGACTGTTCTGAGTACTTGTTGGAGTCCCCTCCCAGAAATATTGACCAGTGCCCCTGCCTACAGTGACTCTCGGCCAGCCGCCGGGCATGGCGGACCCAGTGGTGGGCATCGAGGGCTCTGCGGCCAAGAGTGTGCGGCCATTCCGTTCCAGCGAGGCCTATGTGGAGGCTATGAAAGAAGACCTGGCCGAGTGGCTCAATGCCTTGTACGGCCTGGGCCTGCCCAGCGGTGGTGATGGCTTTCTCACAGGACTGGCCACAGGCACAACCCTGTGCCAACATGCCAACGCTGTCACCAAAGCTGCCCAGGCTCTGGCGGCTGCCCGGCCAACCAGAGGTGTGGCCTTCCAAGCCCACAGCGTGGCACCTGGTTCCTTCATGGCCAGGGACAACGTGGCCACCTTCATCGGCTGGTGCCGTGCAGAGCTGGGCGTGCCTGAGGTGCTCATGTTTGAGACAGAAGACCTGGTACTGCGAAAGAACGAGAAGAGCGTGGTGCTGTGCCTGCTGGAGGTGGCACGGCGCGGGGCCCGCCTGGGCCTGCTGGCCCCACGCCTTGTACAGTTTGAGCAGGAAATTGAGAGGGAGCTGCGGGCCACACCTCAGACCCCCAACACCCCTGCCTCCTCAGGGGAGGATGCCTCAGCCACCGAGGAGGAGGCTGCCACTGCACCGGGCATTCCCACCCGAGCGCCCCGCATGACACCCAGCGACATGCGCAACCTCGACGAGCTGGTGAGTCCTCCTGATGTATATACTAGGTCGTCCAGGCTGAGCCTCCTGGGGCAACAACACCCTACCCTGCAAAAAGGGTGCATATTGGGCTGGAGAGAGATGGCTTAGCAGTAAGGCGCTTGCCCGCAAAGCCTAAGGACCCAGGCTTGACTCTCCAGAACTCACGTGAGCCAGGTGCGCATAGTGGCACATTTGTCTGGAGTTCCTTTGCAGCGGCTGGAGGCCCTGGCCCGCCCATTCTCTCATACTCTGTCTCATAAATAAAAATTTAGAAAGGTTGCATATGTTGGAGCCAGGCATACTGTATACCTGGCTCCAAAGAAATGCATGGACCCAGAGAGGAAGATGTGTTGAATAGGGTCACACAGCCAAGCTGGGCCTGGGTTAGAACCCTGGCTCCTGGCATGATCTCCATCCACTTCTTTGATGTGCTTCATGATTTGGGCGCCTCTATGCATGCAGGTGCTAGACTGATAGATCCGCAACCTCAGGCAGGTTGGGTGGGCGCCACCCTTGGCTGAGAGGTAGTGTGGGAAACTCTGGGCAAAGTGCCTGGCACACTGAGTGCCTTGGGGAGCCCCAGGAGGTGTGGGGACTGACTCCCTTCTCCTTTCCCAGGACCTAGGTGTCCCTGCCGCCCCCGCAGCTGGGTCAAGAGTTACTTTCTTATCAGAAGCATAAGACTATGGTGTGCCTGCCCATAAGTCAGGCAGTGGGATGGCTATGGACAGAGCCACCCGCAGCCTGGGCCTGGGTCACTCCAGGCCCCACCTGCTCATTTCCTCCCGTGGCGCCACTGTGGGCAGGGAGGCGGGCAGGGCCTCCCACATAGCCAGCCTGGCAGCTGTGTGAGGTTGTATGCCTCCCAAGCTGGGTATTGCCTATGCGTGTGTTGGTTGTATGTGTGTGTTCCACATGGTACCCTGTCATTGGTGTGCTCAGGGGACACGGGCCCCCTGCATTCCTGTCCCTAGATCTGCCTGGCCTGGCTGTGGACCTCCCTCATCTGTGACATGAATGAAAGGGGTACAAGATGGGCAGGGCTCCCAGGAGCTTAAGGGCTTTGAGGATGAGGAGGACCGGGCCCTGAACACACAGCCCTTTCTCTCTCAGCTTTTTGAACCTCAAGAGGCAAAATGGGGAGCTGCAAAAGGTCATGTGTGGGGAGCAGGGTGACAGTGTCCACCCTATTCTTCCCCGGAAGGACTTACTTCCTCCTGTCTCTGGAGCTGCTGACATTAAGCCCCAGGAGGAGGGACTTGACCCCTGACTTGCCATCTCTGTTGTCTGTCTCCGTTTGGTCTGGTCTCAGGTGAGGGAGATCCTAGGCCACTGCACCTGTCCGGACCAGTTCCCCATGATCAAGGTGTCCGAGGGCAAGTACAGAGTGGGAGACTCCAGTCTGCTCATCTTCGTGCGTGTAAGTGGGGAAGGGGAAGCCCAGCCCAAGGGGCAGTCGAGGGGTGGGCTGCCTGGAGGCCCCCAACTGTGACCACCTGCCCTCTGGCCCGCAGGTGCTGCGGAGCCACGTGATGGTGCGCGTGGGTGGTGGCTGGGACACCCTGGAGCATTATCTGGACAAGCATGACCCGTGTCGCTGCTCCTCCACTGGTCAGTGCCCTATGGGGTGGGTGAGTGGGTGGGTGGTCCACAGGCAGGGGGGGGATCATCTCTGAGGTTCTCTGTCCCTCATATGTGGTGTCCCTTCCCCCCTCCCATCCCCTGCAGCCCACCGCCTGTGCCAACCGAGGGCGGGCACCTTCTCCCCAAAGAGGGGTTCACCGACCCCCAGCCCCCGCCCTGGCAGCCCAGTCCCTGGGAGTGAGCGCCGGGGCTCTCGGCCCGATGTGACTCCTATTAGTTTACGAAGCACAAAGGAAGGGTCCGAGACTCCATTCAGGTGAGCTGAAGGGAGGACCTAGGGGATGAGCAGGCCCCGGGGGTGGGGGGAGAGGATGGGGGGGGGCGCCCGCCCGGGCTTGGCATGACGGAGTTGCCTGGCGCTCCAGAGTGACTCACACCCTGGGAAAAGTTCCCGTGGGTGGGGGCGGGCCTGGCTTCCCGTCTCCATGGCAACGCGGCCAAACCAACAACACAGCTGGGCTGGACTCTGGAAGCCAGCCCCGGGGCGGCGGCCAATCAGTCCCAAGGCAGGCTTCCTTCTGCCCCGGCCTGGGGAGGGGGAGATCTCCTTGCTTCCGTTGCTGCCTGCCTTCGGGGACCACCCCACCTCCCTCCGAGTGGTCACAGGAAGCGGGGGAGGGGAGACTCTCACTTCTCTCTGGAAAGCCCCCTGGACGGATAGCAACCTTGCCAGCTCCCATGGGCACTGCCTCACCTGCCCGGGGCTCATCTGCTCCTGCCCACCTTGCTCGCCAGTGTCCCATCTCTCTTATTCCCCGCCCCAGGCCCCGGGACCAGCTGCCACCTCTCCCCCGCTCCCGCCGCTACTCCGGGGACAGTGACTCCTCAGCATCTTCGGCCCAGAGCGGTCCCCTGGGTGCCCGCAGTGATGACCCCGGCCCTGGCCAGCGGAGGGAGCGCACTAGCCGGCGGCTCACCACCACCACCGTCACCGGCACCCCAGCCTCCCCGAGACGACCGCCCACCCCTCGCAGCCAATCCCGAGATCGGCTGGATCCTGGGCGACCCCGCGCAGCCCTAGGTGGCCGAGGTGCCCATCAGCTGCCCGTTGTCCCCAGCCCAGCTCGGCGGGCCCGCAGCCAGAGCCGAGACGAGCATGCCCAAGCCGTACTGCTGGTGCGCAGGGACCGAGATGGGCAGCACTCGTGGGTTCCCAGGGGCAGGGGCGGCGGCGGCGGCGGCGCTGGTGGGGGCTCAGGTAGGAGCACCCCGCAGACTCCCCGGGCCCGCAGCCCTGCGGCATCATCGCGGCCTCCCCGGGGCCCCAGTCCTGGCCCCGAGTTGGCCGCCACACCAGCCAGCATCTTCCGCACACCGCTGCAGCTGGACCCGCAGCAGGAGCAGCAGCTGTTTCAGCGCCTGGAAGAGGAGTTCCTGGCCAATGCCCGCGCCTTAGAGGCTGCTGCCAGTCGGACCCCCACCGGACCAACCCCTGACTCGGCTCGGGCCTCAGACCCTCCAGCTCCAGACTCAGCCTACTGTTCCTCCAGCTCCTCGTCTTCATCCCTCAGCGTTCTGGGTGGCAAGTGGGACTCTGGCCGGACAGCCAATGGGCTGCCTGGGACCCGAAGCCAAGCTCTGTCCAGCTCTTCGGATGAAGGCGGGCCCTGCCTTGGTGTAGGGGGGACTTTGGATACAGCTGGTAGCACCCTGGTTGGCCCAGAACACTCACGGACCTGGGCCCGGGGGAGGATGGACACACAACCAGACCGTAAACCCTCACGCATCCCCACACCACGGGGACCCCGCCGACCATCTGGACCCACGGAACTCGGGGCCTGGCATGCTCTGCAGTCAGTCACCCCCAGGTCCGAACCAGATTCCCAAATGTGATGGACCAGCCCCAGCTGCTCTCACAACCCCATTCCCTTTTCTTTTGTGGCCTTAACCTACCCTCAGCATCAGGGAGCCCCCCCCCCCTTCCACCTCTTGAGTACCAGACCTCATGGGACCAGACCCCTCGGGACCACATTGCACAATGGGACCTCGGTTGTACTTCCGGTTGGGGGAAATGAGTGTTGCTATTTAATTACTAATATTATTGAATGCCTTAGTGGAGACCGGGCCAGCCTGGTGTCCTGAAGGACCTGTGGTCCAGTAAGCAGAACCTCTTGACAGTAAAGTTTTGCTCCATCCATCTTCTCTGTTTCTTCGGGTCTTGGTCCCTCATGAAAAGTTAGCCTCCTGGAATTAACTGCTAGGAGAACAAACCTGCCAGCCTCTAACCTGCCTATTTATTCCAAAACAAAAAAAACTCTAGGTGCACTTGAACTGGGTTTTTTGTTTTGTTTTGTTTTTTACTTTTATTACCTCGTGCGGCATGACTTAAAAAATGTCTCCAAGGAAGCTCTAGGAGCAGCGTGAGTACTTCCAATCAGTTTCATAGATATTCAAGTCCTTTTGAATCCAGCTAGTTGGGGTCGTGATCCAATGAGGTCCCAGACAGGACTGACCTCTTCCAATGGGGATCTCTGGGTCCCAGTGAAGTTTAAAAGTGAAGCCTGTTGCCCAGGAGACTGGGTGGGTGCTTTCCTTAGGAGGCGATTTCCTGCTCCAATCCGCAGTTAATTGGACCATCTTTGTCCATCCAATCCAGTGGTCACATGAGGCTGCAGCGCGCTGGATGCAGCGCCCCCTGCAGGCGCAGAGCCGGATGCGCAGGCCGCGCGCGCACCAGGGCGCAACGCAGGAGCTCGCGGAAGAGGCGCAGCACATGCCAGTTGTACTTGGCGGAGCACTCGAGGTAGCCACAGCGCCAGCCCCTGCGCACTAGTGCCGCCAGCGCACGCCGAGGTCCGAAGCGCAGCCGTTGCCTGTCCCTCTTGTTGCCTACCACGAGGATGGGTGCCTCTGGCGCGCCCGCCGGCCTGGAGGCCGGGTGGGTAAGAGAAACATCTGGTGTTGGGGACTCAATACCGGAGGGAACCCCTCCCCCCAGAAGGAGACACCTGGTGTTGGGGACTCCAAGGCTGGAGAGACCCCTCCCCCCAGTAGGAGACACACCTGGTGTTGGAGACTCCAAGGCTAGAAGGACCCCTCCCCCCAGTAGGAGAGACACCTGGTGTTGGAGACTCCAAGGCTAGAAGGACCCCTCCCCCCAGTAGGAGAGACACCTGGTGTTGGGAACTTCAAGGCTTGAGGGACCCCCTCTCCCCAATAGGAGAGAGACACCTGGTGTTGGGGACCCCAAGCCCGGAGGGGGCCCCTCTCCCCAGTAGGAGAGACACCTGGTGTTGGGACTCCAAGGTTGGAGGTACCCCTCCCCCATTAGGAGAGACATCTGGTGTTGGGGACTCCAAGGCAGGAGGGACCGCTCTCCCCAGTAGGAGAGACACCTGGTGTTGGAGACTCCAAGGCTAGAAGGACCCCTCCCCCCAGTAGGAGAGACACCTGGTGTTGGAGACTCCAAGGCTAGAAGGACCCCTCCCCCCAGTAGGAGAGACACCTGGTGTTGGGAACTTCAAGGCTTGAGGGACCCCCTCTCCCATATAGGAGAGAGACACCTGGTGTTGGGGACCCCAAGCCCAGAGGGGGCCCCTCTCCCCAGTAGGTGTTGGGGACTCCAAGGCCGGAGGGACCGCTCTCCCCAATAGGAGAGACACCTGGTGTTGGGACTCCAAGGTTGGAGGTACCCCTCCCCCATTAGGAGAGACATCTGGTGTTGGGGACTCCAAGGCTGGAGGGACCGCTCTCCCCAATAGGAGAGACACCTGGTGTTGGGACTCCAAGGCTGGAGGGATCCCTCCCCCCAGTAGGAGAGTGGTCCCTATGAGTGTAAAAATGCAGGTGTAGTCTCGTCCTACAGTCAGACACCCCAACAGACGCCAGGACCGGGTGTTTGCCAAAGGCTTCATACAGCTGGAGACCTTCCCATAGGCAGAGGCATGTTCTAGAAACACCCCACCGCTGGGCGTGGTGGCACACGCCTTTAATCCCAGCACTTGGGAGGCAGAGGTAGGAGGATCACCTTGAGTTCGAGGCCACCCTGAGACTACATAGTGAATTCCAGGTCAGCCTGGGCTAGAGTGAGACCCTACCTCGAAAAGGAAATAAATAAAGAAAAGAAAGAAACATCCCAGACCAGGACCCCCTCCTTCCCTCCACCTCCCGCCGCTCTCCTCACCTGTTCTCCGCGATACGCTGCCGCAGGACCTTCACATAATCGAAACTATCCGGGCTGCAGATGTCGTAGACGAGCACGAAGGCGTCGGTGTCCTGCAAACTCCAGTCTTTAGAGTCGGGACTCTCCTAGAGGTGGAGGCCAAAGTTTGCCAGTAGACCTTCCCACTCCCCTCCTTCCTCTCCCCCCCCCACCCCCTTCAGGAGCTTGACGCTAAACTCCGGATTCATCCAGTCAACCTCAACTCCATGCGCCCTCCTTCAAGCCAAATATCTATCTAAGCAGTGCCTGGAGCCTGCCAGTCCTCCGTCCTGTTCCCGCACCTTCCTCTTCCTCCTTCCAGTCTTCATAGCTCAGCTCCCACAAGGCCACTATATACTGCCTCTAATAGCCAAGCCCAGGCCGGCCGGCCCCTCCCCCAACAGCATGCCTTCCACCAGCTTGCAGGCCATGATGGTGCCTGTCCCCAGCTGTATTCCGTGAGCCTCTGACCAAGGCACCTGCTGTTCTTTCCACCTGGGGATACTCTGAGCCACCCTTGACCCCACACTTCACTTCTCATTCCAGTTGCAGCTTAAGCGCCCCTCCTCCAGGAAGCCCTGCGTAATCGTGCCCTGTTGTTCTCTCTGCCCCCCCGCCCCTCAAAAATCATGCAGCTTCCAAGACAAGAGGTCCGTCCTGGACTTTTGCACACATCAACTTTGTCTTTGCTCCAGGCCACAGAAGGAAGGGAGTCGTGGCCCCTTCCAGGAAGTATATGTACCCCCTTGGACTTGACCCAGTCTCTCCCACTGCAGCTCTGGTCAGGCTGCCAGACAGCTCTGCATCCTCGGGGGACTGTGCCACGCGCAGACCCAGACACTCCAATGGAGTAGTAGGCGAAGTAGAGAAAACTCCTAAGGGAGCTACGGGGAGGGGGGGAGGCCACTGGACAAAAAATATCATACATTTCCCCCCCTCGATCTTTGAACGTGCTCGGGCGACCTGGGGCCATCCACGCGAACACGCACGTGGGCACCAAACCCACACACCCACACACACCTCTCACACCATCGCACCCCCATCCCAGGCCGCCCTTCGAACCGCTACCTCTCGATCTCCTGGGCTCGGGCTGTGGCCGTCGCGGATGCTCAGGTCGCCGTCGCGGATGCTCAGGTCGTAGACGGCGCCGTCGAGCAGCACGGCGGGTCGGTAGAGGCGGGGACCATCCGTGGGTCGGTGGCGCTCGGGATAGTCACCGAATAGGAACTGGCGGATGATGGCCGTCTTGCCCACTCCTGGAGCTCCCAGAACAGCCACCCGCAGGCTGCCCCCCATGGTCGGCCCGCGCCCCCCGCGCCGGAGAGCCTCATGAGCCGTGTGCGCCCCGTAAGCACTGCCCGGGACACACTGCACCCCCACTTCAGTGCCTGGGAGGAAGGGAGGGGGGCCGGAAGAGGCCAGGCCAATGCACCGGTGCTGGCGGCGGGAAGACGGACAGACAGCCGAGCGGGCGGGCTGGCAGGCAGGCAGTGGCGGATGCACGGTGCGACTACGGAGGGCGCCGAAGCTCGGGAGAGAGCGCGCAACCCCGGGCGCGCCGCGCGGAGACCCGCCTCCGCCCGCAGCGCGAGTCCCGGCACCGGCGGCCCCGCAGTAGGGGGGGGGGATGTCCCCCGAGATCTGACCTCTCGGCGTCTCGGTCCCTCCGTGCTCTCCTCGCTCCGCTCCGCTCCGGCACCGGGAGTCGGCGCCCCAGCCGGCGGCGCGAGAGAGCCAGAGAACCGGGCCTCCCGGAGGCGGCGATGAGGTAACCACCCGCCTCCCCGGCGCCCCCCTCTTCCTCCAAGAACGCCCCTCCCAGGGAGGGTCACGGCAAGGTGACCGCGGGGGCAGACCGCCTGGCTAGGGCCTCATTCCCCCTCCCCACACATACACCCCACCTCCCTACACATACACCCCACCTCCCTGGGCGTACCACGCTCACCTCACCGGTTCCATCACCGAAGCCACCTGCCCGCCATACCACCTCCTCCAACACAGCTGGCTGCAAATCAACCCCAGGCCCTTGGACTCAGGCCACCAGGGTCTATTTGACCTTGGGCGTATCGCCGCAGTGCGCTTGGGTATCTCCCAGCATCCACCTTCTGTGCCCCACTCTATCCTTCCGCAGAGAAAGGCCTGGCTATGCCTCCCACCCACCCACCGCTACCTGCTGCAGCACCTGAGCCCTCTACTCCCCAGTGGACTCCCCAACCCACTCCCAGGTTCCTGTGTAGAGTTTCTGGGACCGTCCATCCAACACATGCATCCACTCTTGTATGCCAGGGAGACCTGGCTCTGGGCACACAGTGGCCAAGAAGCATCCAAGGGTTTCTCTTGTTTCCTGAGACCCTACTAAGCAACAAGTCCTCTACAAAGCTATCCTGCGTCATCTGTGGAGGACGCTGAGGCTGGAGAATCTCCAAGGTGAAAATGGCTGAAGGGCCCTGGCCCGGGGCCTTGTGGTCTCCTCTGAGGTCTCTGCCTCCTTCCTCCCTCCCCCGCCCCCAAGGGTGAATGACCAGCACTGTTCAATATTTCAAACTGCTGCCCTGGAAAGGAAGTGGGAAGGAGGAAAGGGGCTGGCTGAGCCCAACACGCATAACCAAACCCCCTGCCTTAACAAGCCTTATGTGAATGAACATAGATCCAGAAATTGTCTGGACACCACCTCTGTCACCGCTAAGGCACCCTATCTCCCTTTCTTGGTCTTGTTCTAGGGCCAGGCACACCTACCCTTGGCACCCGTGCTAGGTTCGTTTTTGTTTTTGTTTTTTGTTTTTCGAGGCAGGGTCTCACTGTAGTTCAGGCTGACCTGGAATTCACTATGTAGTCTCACACTGGCCTCAAACTCACAGCCATTCTCCTACCTCTGCCTCCCAAGTGCTGGGATTAAAGGCGTGCACCACCATGCCCGGCTTTCTAGGTTCTTGGAAATAGCCTAGCTCCCTTTATCAACAGTGTTTGCTGTCTGGATAGGGCTTCTTCCAAAGCGCACATAAGACTGTGGGTGAGGCACCTCTGGGTGTTTCTTTGTTTGGGGCAGGGTCTCACTTTGTAGCCCAGGCTGACCTCAAAGTTGTGGTCCTCCAGCCTCAGCCTCCTGAGTGCTGGGATTACAGGTTTACACCATTACACATTTCTAGAACCATGGAGGATATCAGCGGTTGCCACTATGGAGGCCTGCTCTGAGCCACCTGCTCATGGAGGCTCAGAAGGATGCAGTGATCGGCCTTAGTGTCCAGCAGGAGAGGGGACTGGAACCCAGGCCTCTGAGCTCCTGAGCCTCACTTTCAGAGGAGGCCAGCTTCACCTGGACCCAGAGTCCTGAGGGGCATCAGAAGGTACAGGGCACGGGCTGGAGAGATGGCTCAGCGGTTTAGGCACTTGCCAGCAAAGCCTACCGACCCAGGTTTGATTCCCCAGTACTCATGTAGAACCAGATGCACATGGTGGCGCATGCATCTGGAGTTTGTTTGCAGAGGCTGAAGGCCCTGGTGCACCCATTTTCTATCTCTCTCTCTTTCTCTCTCTGCTTGCAAATAAACAAATTAAAAAACAAAAGGAGGGAGCTGGAGAGATGGCTTAGTGTTAAGGCAGTTGCCTGCAGAGCTAAAGAACCCAGGTTTGATTCCCTAGTACCCATGTAAGCCAGATGCACAAGGTGGTTCATGAACCTGGAGTTCATTTGCAGTGGCTAGAGGCCCTGGTCCCTGGTGTGTTCATTCTCTCTCTCTCTTTCTTTCTTTCTCTCTCTCTCTCTCATAAATAAAAGTTTAAAAATAAAAGGAAAGCCGGGTGTGGTGGTGCACGCCTTTAATCCCAGCACTTGGGAGGCAGAGGTAGGAGGATCACCATGAGTTCGAGGTCACCCTGAGACTCCATAGTGAATTCCAGGTCAGCCTGGCTAGAGTGAGACCCTACCTTGAAAAAACAACAAAACAACAACAACAACAAAACAAAACAAACAAACAACAACAAAAAAGGAGGTAGCATGCTAGAGCCCATGTCCCTGTGAGGAAGGATTTTTGGGGTGACCCTGACTCTTGTGGGGCTGAATTGAGCCATGTTGGAGTGAGTGGCCCTGTCTCAGGGTTCCCAAAGACCAGACAGTTGGATGCTTGGGCTACCTGGGGTGTAGATTTTAGAGTTCCTCTCACTGCCTCACTCTGCTTCTGCAGAGAAAGGCTGGCTATGTGGCCCCCTCCTGCTGCAGCACCTGAACCTCTAACTCCCCAGTGGACTCCCCAGCCCTCTCCCAGGTTCCTACCCAGAGTTTCAGGGACCACCCATCAAACACGTGCATCCACTCTTGTGTGTCGGGAAGACCTGGCTGTGGGCACACGGTGGCTAAGCTGTCCACTGCTGTCCTTTCGGCTTTCAAGGGAGACAGGTATAGAAGCAGGTGGGAAGATGGAGGCTGAAGCCTTGGGCTGCTTCAGGTTTGGGAGACGCAGGGTGGGGGGAGGCACTAGTGGGCGGGATGAGGGGTCTGATTGGGAGGCTCTGATAATATACCTCTGCTGAGCCCTGATCAAGCCCCAGGTAGTGGAGGGGGCTGGGAGGTAGCTGAGCTGGGGCAGAATCCTTCTCCCCCTGGTTCAGTGCCTTCACTCAGTCTCCCAGATAGCAACAGGGCGTCACATCATCCGGACCACTGTCTTGTGCCCACGGGGCTTTTTCCCAGCTGGCCTGCTTTTGGCTCTTCCCTGAGGTCCAGCCCGCCAGTCTGCATCAGCTCTCAGGAAGTCTTTACCTTGGCCGTCTCTGGCCACATCACTGACCATGAACTATGGTCCGTTCTGCCTTAATCAAGGCTCCACATCACTGGTCCTAGCAGCAACTCACTTCCTTGAAGTCTAGATGTATCTGCTGTGGCCCAGACACCTGGAACTACGTTGTCCACACCGTGACTCCAGTTGCTGGGTGGCCAGTCAACATGCTGGAGGCCAGATGGGGGTCACACAGCCATCAGGACACTAGCAGACAGCACAGACCTGAAGGGAGACCTCTTGGGTTTGAAACCATCCTTCCAGGGCTGTGTCCAGTGCAAGTAACTTAAACTCTTTGAGCCTCAGTTTCCTTTTCTCTAAAAGGGGAATAAAATGAGGATAACCTTACTCTCTCTCTCTCTATTTATTCACTACTTATTTATTCATTCATTCATTAGTTGCAAATAGAGAGACAGAAAAAATGGCCATGCCAGGGACTGCAGCCATAGCAAACATGTGCCTTTTTGTGTGTCTGGATTTATGTAGGTATTGGGGAACTGAACCCAGGTTGTGAGGCTTTGTAAGCAAGTGCATTGACCATTGAGCAATCTCCCCAACCCCCCTCTTGTGTTCTGCTTGCAAATAATTAAAAACATTTGAGGGCTGAAGAGATGGCTTAATAGTTAAGGTGCTTGCCTGTGAAGCCAAAGGACTCAGGTTCCATTCCCCAGTATCCACGTAAGCCAGATGCACAAGGGAGCACATGCATCTGGAGTTCCTTTGCAGTGGCTAGAGGCCCTGGTGCGCTCATTCTTTCTGTCTCCTCTCTCTCTCTCCCTCCCCCCCCCCCGCTCTCTCCTTGCAAATAAATAAATACATAAAATAAAATATCAGCCGGGCGTGGTGGCACATGCCTTTAATCCCAGCACTTGGGAGGCAGAGGTAGGAGGATCGCTGTGAGTTCGAGGCCACCCTGAGACTCCAAAGTGAATTCCAGGTCAGCCTGAGCTAGAGTGAGACCCTACCTTGAAAAAACAAAACAAAACAAAATATATCAAAAACATTTGAGGGCTAGAGAGATGGCTTAGCAGTTAAGGCACTTACCTTCAAAGCCAAAAGACCCAGGTTCAATTACCCAGGACCCACATAAGCTAGATGCACAAGATGACACATGTGTTTGGAGTTCATTTGTAGTGGCTAGAAGTGTTGGCACACTTATTCCCTATTTTCCTCTCTCTCTCTCTCTCTGTCTCTCTCTCTCAAATAAATAAATAAAAATAAGAAAAATAAAAATTGGAAACAAGGGCTGGAGAGATGGCTCAGCAGTTCAAGATGCTTGCTTGCAAAACCTGATGACCTGGGTTCAATTCCCCAGTACCCACATAAAGCCAGATGCACAAAGTGGTGCATGCATCTGGAGGTTGTTTACAGTGGCAAGAGTCCCTAGTGTTCCCATTCATACTCGTTCTCTCTCTCTTTCTCACTTGCAATTAAATTTAAAAAAATTTTTTTTGTTTTTTTTCAAGGTTAAGGTCTCATTCTAGCCCAGGCTGACCTAGAATTCACTAAGTGAAGTCTCAGGGTGGCCTCGAACTCATGGTGATCCTCCTACTTCTGCCTCCCAAGTGCTGGGATTAAAGGCGTGCACCACCATGCCTGGCACAAATAAATAAACATTTTTGGGCTGGAGGGGTGGCTTAGCAGTTAAGATGCTTGCCTGCAAAGCCAAAGGACCCAGGTTCAATTCCCCAGGACCAACGTTAGCCAGATACACAAGGGGGCACATGTGTCTGGAGTACATTTGCAATGGCTGGAGGCCCTGAAGTGCCCATTCTCTCTCTCTCTCCCTCTTTCTCTGTTAAAAAAATAATAATAATAAATAAATAAATAAATAAAATATTTTTAAAAATAAACATTTTTTAAACCGGGCGTGGTGGCTCACACCTTTAATCCCAGCACTTGGGAGGCAGAGGTAGGAGAATCACCTTGAGTTTGAGGCCACCCTGAGACTACATAGTGAATTCCAGGTCAGCCTGAGCTAGAGTGAGACCCTACCTCGAAAAACCAAAAAAATAAATAAATAAAAATATGAGGCTGAGCATGGTGGCACACACTGAAATTCCATCATTCAGGAAGCTACATAAAAAGGCCCTGCCTCAAGCTGGGGTGAGGGCTCAGTGGTTAAAGGTGCCTCCTTGCAAAACCTGTTAGCCCAGGTTTGATTCCCCAGCACCCATGTGAAACCAGATTCCCAATTTGCACACATCTCTGGAATTCACTTGCAGAGGCAGAAGTCCCTGGTGTGCTCATACTCACACATACACTCTCTCTTGGAGATGAGTAAAAATATTTCTTTTGAAAAAATAAATAAAAAGTGGGGCTGGAGAGATAGCTACCAGTCACTATCAGACAGGTACCAGGTAAACAGCTACCAGTTACAAGCCATGATGGAAGCATATGTGGGTATACACCAGTACACCTAAGCTTTCTAGCTGTCAGCTGAGAGGACTCCCAAGTGGTGACCTAAATAGTCACAAGCACATCCAGACCTGAATCTCGTTTTTTGTTTTGGCCCCATGGTCAATGCCAGGAACCAGGCTCCTTGAGAAATGGCCGTCTATGAGGCAGGATCGGAAGCACAGGTTGAGCCAGGAGTAAAGGAAGTGCCAGGACAAATAAATAAATACAAGGATGGCCTGGCAAAGGACAGAGGAGACGGCAAGAAAGATCTCCTAATGGCCAAGGTGGGGCAATTTGAGCAGTGCTATAAGTAATGTTGTGTTGGTAGCCAGGCGTTGGCAGCACACACCTTTAATCTCAGCACTTGGGAGGCAGAGGTGGGAGGATCGCCGTGAGTTCGAGGCCACCCTGAGACTTCATAGTGAATTCCAGGTCGGCCTGAACTAGAGTGAGACTTTACCTCAGAAAACAAACAAAAAAATTGTATTGCATTTTACACACACACACACACACACACACACACACACACACACACACACATATATATATATATATTTTTGGTTTTTCAAGGTAGGGTCTCACTCTAGCCCAGGCTGATCTGAAAATTGGAAAGACTCCCCAGACGTGGTGGTGCATGCCTTTAATCCCAGCACTCAGGAGGCAGAGGTAGGAGGATCACCGTGAGTTCGAGGCCACCCTGAGACTACATAGTGAATTCCAGGTCAGCCTGGACTAGAGCGGGACACTGCCTCAGAAAAAGCAAAAACAAACAAACAAAACAAACCCAAGATCCACTAAGTCCATACTAATAGAAGTGAGTGAATTCATAAGTAAGCGTGAGAGTAGAAACAATCTTTTTTTCAGAAGAATTCCATGACTGTGCATGTAGCTCCCCCTCCCCCATGCCCTCCCCAGGGTGTGGGCTGCCTTTAGTGACTTGCTTCCAGTGGACAGAAAGGGGAAATACAACCTCACCAGCTGGACACGTGACTCAGTGGCAGAGCATTTGCCTAGCATGAGCAAGGCCCTGTTTCCTATCCCTAGTTCTAGAGAGAGTTAAGAAAGAGAGGGCTGGAGAGATGGCCTAACGACCCTGGTTTGAGGCTCGATTCCCCAGGACCCACGTTAGCCAGATGCACAAAGGGGCGTAGGGGCGCACACATCTGGAGTTTATTTGCAATGGCTGGAGGCCCTGGCACACCGATTCTCTCTCTCTCTCTCTGCCTCTTTCTGTCACTCTCAAATAAATAAAAAATAAAAAATAAATTTTAAAAAGAAAGAGAAAGAGAATATGAATGGGCACACCAAGGCCTCTTGTCACTGCAAACGAACTCCAGACCCATGCTCCACTCTGTACATCTGGCTTTACCAGGGTACTGAGCATCCATCTCCCTGGAGCAAAGTCCTGGTTTCTAGTCCTTAGTTCTGGAGAGAAAAGGGGGAGGAGGAAGAAGGGAGAAAGAGAGAGAGGATGGAGGAGGAGGGAAGAAAAATAGAAAGGAAGTCAGGCATCATGACTCATACCTGTAATCCCAGCACTCAGGAGCCTGAAGTGGGAGGAGTTTGAGACCATTCTGGGCTACATATTGAGACCCTGTGGAAAGAAAGAGAGGAGGTGTAAGGGGGATGAGAAAGAGGAGGAGGAAAGAAGGAAGGAAGAGGGGCTGGAGAGATGGCTTAGCAGTTGAGGCACTTGCCAGCAAAGCCAAAGGACCCAGGTTCAATTCCCAGTACCCACATAAAGCCACATGCACAAGGTGGCCTATGTGTCTGGAGTTCATTTGTAGTGGCTAGAGACCCTGGAGCACCCTTTTTTTTTTTTCCCTCGGTTTTTCGAGGTAGGGTCTCACTCTAGTTCAGGCTGACCTGGAATTCACTATGTAGTCTCAGTGTGGCCTTGAACTCATGGTGATCCTCTTACCTCTGCCTGCAAGTGCTGGGATTAAAGGCGTGTGGCACCACACCCAGCTCTGGAGCACCCATTCTATCTGCCTCTTTCTCTCAAATAAATAGATAATTTATCTCAAATAGATAAAATATTTTTAGGAAAACAAAAAAGATGAGAGCCAGGTGTGGTGGCAGACACCTTTAACCCTAGCATGTAGGAGGACTGCCATGAGTTCAAGGCCATCCTGAGACTACAGAGTGAATTCCAGGTCAGCCTGGGCTAGAGCGAGACCCTACCTTGGAAAGAAAAAAAAAAAGAGGGTGGGTAGAAATCTTGGCTAGCATGCATGCTTAGGGTTTGGGTTTGATCCCCAGCATAGAAAAAAAAAAAAAAAAAAAAACATTGTATAAATGATTTTTTTTTTTTTTTTTGAGGTAGGGTGTCACTCTGGCCCAGGCTGACCTGGAATTAACTATGTAGTCTCAGGGTAGCCTTGAACTCACGGCAATCCTCCTACCTCTGCCTCCCAAGTGCTGGGATTAAAGGCATGCGCCACTACGCCCGACGATTTTTTTTTTTAATAGCCTAGGCTGACCTAGAATTTACTATGTAGTCTCAGGGTGGCCATGAACTCATAGTGCTCTTCCTACCTCTGCCTTCCAAGTGCTGGGATTAAAGGTGTGCACCGCCACTCCTGGCTTGAATTTTTTTTTTTTTTGAGGTAGAATATTATATGGATAGAGAGAGATTGGGCATGCCAGGGTCTCCAGCCACTGCAAACTCCAACGCATGCACCACCTTGTGCATCTGGCTTACATGGGTCCTGGGGAACCAAACCTGGGTCCTTTGGCTTTGCAGGCAAGTGCCTTAATCACTAAGCCATCTCTACAGCCCTTAAAGTTTTTATTGATCTTATTTATTTGAGAGAGAGAAAGAGGCAGACACACAGAGAGGATGGGTGTGCCAGGGTCTTTAGCCACTGGAAACCAGCTCCAGATGCATGTGCCATCTTGTACATCTGGCTTATGTAGATCCTGGGGAATTGAACCTGGGTCCTTTCTCTTTTTAAGCAAGCACCTTAACCAGTAAGCCATCTCTCCAGCCCCAAATGAACTTTTTATTTATTATTATTATTATTATTATTATTATTTTAGTTTTTCAAGGTAGGGTCTCCTTGAACTCCTCCTATCTCTGCCTCCCAAGTGCTGGGATTAAAGTCATGTTCCACTAAGCCCAGCAAATTTTTTATTTATCAATTTATTTATTCTGTTTGCTTTTGAGATAGGATTGCATGTAGCCTCAAGCTAGCCTTGAATTAATGATTCTCCTCCCTCAATGAGATTATAGATCTGTGCCAGCACATCCAGTAGGTACTTTTCTTTTGTTTTTGTTTTGTTTTGAGATAGGATCTCATTAGGTAGACCAGTCTGGCCTGAATTTACAGTCATCCTCCTGCTTCTGCCTTGCATGCTGGGATTACAGGTGAGTGCTACCATGCCCAGCCTTCCACCAAGCACTTTTAGATGAAGAAAACTTAAAATATTAGAAATATGGCTGGGGAAATGGCTTAGGGGTTAAGGTGTTTTTGCCTGTGAAGCCTAAGGACCATGGTTTGATTCCCCAGGACCCACATAAACCAGATGCACAAGGGGGCGCATGCATCTGGAGTTCATTTGTAGTGGCTGGAGACCCTGGCATGCCCATTCTCTCTTTCTCTCTATAAGCCTTTCTCTCTCTCAAACAAACAAATAAATAAATAAACATTTATAGAAATATATTACAAAAAGGCAGGTATGGTGGCTCATGCCTTTAATCCCAGCACTCAAGAGGCTGAGGTAGGAGGATCACCATGAGTTTGAGGCCAGCCTGGTCTATATAGTAAGTTCCAGGTTAGCCTGGGCTACAGTGAGACCCTGCCTCAAAAAAATTACAAAAAGGCAGAAAAATCCGGGCATGATGACCCATGCCTTTAATCCCAGCATTTGGGAAGCAGAAGTAGGAGCATCATTGTGAATTTGAGGCCAGCCTGAGACTACATAGTGAATTCCAGGTCAACCTGGGCTGGAAAAACAAAACAAAAACAAACAAACAAATACTTTTCAGGCTGGAGAGATGGCTTAGAGGTTAAGGCGTTTGCCTACAAAGCCTAAGGACCCAGGTTCAATTCCCCAGTACCCACATAAACCAGATGCACAAGGTGGCACATGCTTCTGGAGTTTTTCTGCAGAGGCTGAAGGCCCTGGTGTGTCCACTCTCTCTCTCTCTCTCTATCTGCCTCTTTCTCTCTCTCTCTCAGATACATAAAATAAATAAATAAAATTTAAAAAACACTTTTTCTGTATCTGGTGTAAACATCTAATAGGATTGGTTGATTGACTAATACTGGGGATAAAACCTAGGGCCTTATGCATACTAGGCAAATATCATACTTCTATGGCTGCATTCTAACACCCAAATATTATTGACTTCATTACAAGGATGTTAATTCTACCTAATGGTATAAACATTTGAGGTAGGAGGACTGCTATGAATTCAAGGCCAGCCTGGCACGGAATGACAGAGTGAGTTCTTGGTGAGCCTGAGTTAGGGTGAGACCCTACCTCAAAAAAAAAAAAAAAAAAAAAAAATCCAGATGTGGTGGGGCATACCTTTAATCCCAGCACTGGGAAGGCAGAGGTAGGAGGATCACCATGAGTTCGAGGCCACCCTGAGACTGCATAGTGAATTCCAACTCAGCCTGAGCTAGAGTGAGACCCTACCTTAGAAAACCAAAAAAAAAAAAAAAAAAAAAGGCTGGGCATGGTGGCGCACGCCTTTAATCCCAGCACTCAGGAGGATTGCTTTGAGTACAAGGCCACTCTGAAAGTACATAGGTCAACCTGAAGTTAGAGTTTGAAACCCTACCTCGAAAAACAAAACCAACAAACAAAAAGTTTATTTATTTGAGAGTGTGTGTGAGTATGGTATGCTAGAGCCTTTTGCCGTTACAAATGAACTGCAAACAATGCACCACTTTTTTAAATGTTTATTTTATTTTTATTTATTTATTTATTTGACAGAGAAAGAAGGAGAGAGAGACAGAATGGGTACACCAGGGCCTCCAGCCACTGCAAACGAACTCCAGACGCGTGTGCCCCCTTGTGCGTCTGGCTAACGTGGGTCCTGGGAAATCGAACCTGGGTCTTTTGGCTTTGCAGGCAAACGCCTTAACCACTAATCCATCCCATTCCTCCAGCCCAATGCACCACTTTTTACATCTGGCTTTACATGGATACTGGGGAATAGAACCCTGACTGGCAGGCTTTGCAAGCAAGTACCTTTAACCACTGAGCTGTGTCCCCAGGCCTAAAGGTCTTTTTTTTTTTTTTTTTTTTTTTAAGGCAGAAGCCAACAAGTAGTGAAATTCTCTGGTACAGAGCAGAATTGAGAAAAAAAAAATCCAAATATATGTGGAAATTTAGAATATGATAAAATTGGCATTTCAGATCCTCCGTGGGGGGAATGAATATTCAGTGTGTGGTGTGGCGACAATGTGGTAACCATGTGAGAGAAGGGAAGTTGGGTTCCTACCTTGTTCCTACACACGGCCAGATGGAACAGGAGTGAGATGCAAATGCTAAGCTCAGACAAGTACTAGAAAGAAGAGATCAAAAGCTTATTACATAAAAATCCCAAGTCAACACAGAAGAGTAAAAAGCAGTAGCAAAATGGGGAGAAATGACAATGAATCAGTAGAAAATACCCAATAACCATGGAGAAAAATGAGTAGAAAGTATGAAGTCAGCTCCCAGACAAGGGCAAAGGGTTTGGGAGGTGGAGGTAGGAGGATGGCCATGAGTTCGAGGCCAACCTGAGACTACACAGTAAATTCCAGGTCAGCCTGGGGTAGAGCAAGACCCTACCTAAAAAAAAAAAAAAAAAAAAAAAAAAAAAAAAAAGCTGGGTGTGGTGGCACATGCCTTTAATCCCAGCACTGGGGAGGCAGAGGTAGGAGGATAGCTGTGAGTTCAAGGACAGCCTGGGACTACTGAGTGAATTCAAGGCCAGACTGGGCTAGAGTGAGACCCATCCTCGAAAACAAACAAACAAAATCATGAACTGAGGCACATTTGAAACACATGGCATTGCTGGGAGGGGTAGTGCACATCTGGATCAGCTTGGGCTACAATGAGACTCTGTCTCAAACAAAACCCAAATGGATGGTTGGGTGATGGGCTCACTTGGATAAAGCGCTTGCTGTGCAAAGTATGAGTACTTAATTTTGACCCCCTAGATCCCATGTGAAGCCCCAGACACTGTAGACTTATCATGTGTGCTCCCATCAAGTCTAGCTCAGGAAGGGAGATGGGAGACAGGAAAATCACTGCGAAGCTCCTGGGCCAGCTAGCTTGGCAAACACAGCAGTGAGTCTTGTGAACGAGAGACTGTACCTCAGTGGTGGAAAAGTGACGACTGGCGTCTGACTTTTATTTATCCTCCAACCTCCACTTGTGGTGTGCCCTAGCACAAGTTCGCCCACACTCATAAACACACATATACGAACATACCCCTCAGCAAGTCCCAAATAAACAAGAATATAAATAAATAAATAAATAACTCAGGGGCTGGAGAGATGACTCAGCAGTTAGAAGATGCTTGCTTGCAAAGCCTGAAGGCCTGGGTTGGACACTCCAGTACACACATACAGCCAGAGGCACAGGGTGGCACATGCTTCTGGAGTTTATTTGAAGTGGCAGGAGGCCCTGGGGCACCTATTCTCCCCGCCCCTTGCAAATCAATTTAAAAAAAAAAATTTTTTTTTTTTTGAGGTAGGGTCTTCTAGCTTGGGCTGACCTAGAATTCATTATATAGTCTCAGGGTGGCCTTGAACTCATGGCAATCCTCTTATCTGCCTAGTGAGTGCAGGGTTTAAAGGTGTGAGCCATTACACCCAGCAAAATATGTTTTAAAAAAGAACCCAAAGCCAAATGTGGTGGCACATGCCTTTAATCCCAGCATTCGGGAGGCAGAGGTAGGAGGATCACTGTGAGTGTGAGGTCAGCCCAAGACTACATAGTGTATTCCAGGTCAGCCTGGGCTAGAGTGAGACCCTACCCCCGGAAAAAAAAAAAGAAAGAAAGAAAAAAGAACTCAGCAAGATGCCATTCTGGCGGTTTGGGATATGCTGTTCTGTTTTTGGGGTGTTGGAAGGCCTCTTTCCTAACGGGATCAGTAGGAGTGTGAATTAAAGGCCATTTTTAGAAAGAGCTGCCAAAATTACTAATGTGTCAACCTTTGACCCAGCAATTCCTAGCTGTAGAATCCATCCACAACTGGTAACCAAAAATGCTTTGTCGGATCTTCGCACTGGGAGCACCTGTGACAACTCAGTGCCCGTCACCATGGGTTGTCCTGGCTGTGTCTTCCTCTCCTGAATGTCATCTCACAAAACTTTTTTGGTTGTTTTGGTTTTTCAAGGTAGGGTCTCACTCTAGCCCAGGCTGACCTGGAATTCACTATGTAGTCTCAGGGTGGCCTCAAACTCACAGCAAACCTCCTGCCTCTGCCTCAGGCCTGTGCCACCACACCCGCCTCACAAAAACTATTTGGAAAAAGGCACAAAACACCCTCTGTCATGTATTAGTAATGGGAAAACCTGAGATATAAGTACAATGCCGAACAGTGTATATTTCATGCTACTGTCATTTGTGTATAGTGTATAAGAACAAAAAACCAGCCAGGCCTATGTGCAGGCCTTTAATTCCAGCACTCAGGAGGCAGTGGTAGGAGATCACTGTGAGTTTGAGGTCACCCTGAGACTACATAGTGAATTCCAGGTCAGCCTGAGCTAGAATGAGACCCTACCTTGAAAAACAAGCAACAAAACAAAACAAAACTTTTAGGGCTACAGAGATGGCTCAGTGGTTAAAGGGTGTGGTAGTTTGATTCAGGTGTCTCCTATAGACTTTGTTGTTCTGAATTGTAGATTCCCAGCTGATGGAGATTTGGGAATTAATGCCTCCTGGAGGCAGTGTATTGTTGGGGGTGCACTTATGGGTGTGATAACCAGCTTCCCCTTGCCAGTGTTTGTCATACTCTCCTGTTGCTGTTGTCCATCTGATGTTGGCCAGGGGGTGATGTCCACTCTTTGCTCATGCCATCATGGAGCTTCCCCCTCAAGCCTGTAAGCCAAAATAAACCTTTTTTTTTTTTTCCTACAAGCTGCTCTTCATTGGGTGATTTCTACCAGCAATGTAAAACTGACTGCAACAGTAAAGTTGGCACCGAGAGTGGTGTCATTACTGCTTGAAACCTGACTGTGTGGCTTTGGCCTTTTGGAGCTGATTTTCAAGAGGAATGTGGAAGGATTTGAAACCTTGGCCTAAGAGATGCTTTGCAGTGCTGTAAGTACAATTTGATGGACTATTCTGGTCAGAGTTGAAAGACCTGAGTGCAGTAAGAACTATGGACTATGAGGTTTGGCTTATGAAGATGAGAGAGCTTTGCCTGAACTGGGCTAGAAGCAGTTTGTGTGAGAGCTTGCTGTTATGGCCATGTCCTGAAAACTTGGGCAGAGCTGCATTGCATAGAAATGGACTGGTGTGAGCAGAGGGATATGGCACAGAAATGAAATGCTTGGGCTGAATCTTCTGCCTATTCAGCTGCAATTGTTTGAGAGATTACAACCATTGAGATTGGGCCAGCTGATCTGCACTGGGACAACAGGAAGAATGCAGAGTCTTTGGAAGAGGCCTGAATGCTCATGGAGTGTCCTGTTCTTCAAAGTCAGCTTTATTCCCCCCTGGATTATCAAATTGGCACCCCCACCTGGTATTATGGAGTAAAGAAATACAGAAGAGTCATTGAATTTGAAGCACAGTCTTGTATTTTGGAAATGACCATGGATAGTGTGAAGCAGGTTTGCTGGATGCCTGCATGGAGACCCGATGGAGCCATGAGGATGGACTGTGGGTTGCAGTGGAGATCCAGTGGAGATGCTGGGACCATGAGATGGCTGCTAAGGAAAGCTGCCGGCCCCAGATTACTTGTTGCTGGTTAGAATTATTGGAGCTAGAGTTTGATGTTTACCCTGTTTAAATCTTGTATTGGTTGAACATTTCTGTGCTATGCCCAATGCCATCTTTTGCAGTGTGCTTATTCTGTGTCGTCATGTTTTTTTTTTTTTTTATTTTTTTTTATTTTTTTTTATTATGGCTCAGTTAAAAGATCTCAGACAACTGGGCATGGTGGCACATGCCTTTAATCCCAGCACTTGGGAGGCAGAGGTAGGAGGATCACCATGAGTTTGAGGCCACCCTGAGACTACATAGTGAATTCCAGGTTAGCCTGGGACAGAGTGAGACCCTACCTCAAAAAAAAAACTAAACAAAAAAATCACAAGACTATGGGAATGTTTGAGCATCATTAGGATTGATAAAAACTATGGGGACTGGGCTGGAGAGATGGCTTAGTGGTTAAGGCGCATGCCTACAAAGCCTAAGGACCCAGGTTCGATTCTCCAGGTCTCATGTAAACCAGATGCACATAGTGGCACATGCATCTGGAGTTTGTTTGCAGTGGCTAGAAGCCCTGGCACATCCATTCTTTCTCTCTCTCTGACTGTAATAAATAAATAAAAATAAAAATCTTAAAAAAATACTATGGGGACTTTTATGGGGGCCAGGGGTGGAATGTGGTGGTTTGATTCTGGTGTCCCCCATAAACTTAGGTGTTCTGAATGCTAGGCTCCCACCTCCTGGAGGCAGCGTATTGTTGGGGGCGGGCTTATGAGTGTTATAACCAGCTTCCCCTTGTTAGTGTTTGGCACACTCTCTTGTTGCTGTTTTGCACCTGATGTTGGAGAGGAGGTGATGTCCACCCTCTGCTCATGTCATCGTTTTTCCCTGCCATCATGGAGCTTCACTTCCCCTGAGCCTGTAAGCCAAAATAAACCCTTTTTTCCCCATAAGCTGCTCTTGGTCAGGTGATTTCTGCCAGCAGTGTGAACCTGACTGCAACAAGGGGCTGGCTGGCAAAGCTTAATGACCCGGGGTTCAATTTCACAGTGCCCACATAAAGCCAGATGCACAAAGTAGCCCATGTATCTAGAGTTCATTTACAGAGGAGGCTGGAGGCCCTGGCATGCCCATTTTCTGTCTGCTTGCAACAAAATTTAGACATATTAAGGGCTGGAGAGATGGCTTAGCGGTTAAGCACTTGCCTGTGAAGCCTAAGAACCCTGGTTCGAGGCTCGATTTCTCAGGTTCCACGTTAGCCAGATGCACAAGGGGGTGCACACGTCTGGAGTTCATTTGCAGTGGCTGGAAGCCCTGGCACGCCCATTCTCTCCCTCCCTCTCTCTCTCTCTCAATCTCTCTCTCTCTGCCTCTTTCTCTCTCTGTCACTCTCAAATAAATAAATAAAAATGAGCAAAAGAATATTGAGAGAGAATTAGAATGGGAATGCTAGAGTCTCTAGACTTTGCAAATGAACTCCAGATGCATGTGCTGCTCTGTATATCTGGCTTTATGTGGGTACTGGGGAATTGAACCTGGGTTGTTAGTCTTTGCAGGCAAGCACCTTAACTGCTAAGCCATCGCTCCAGCTCTTATTTAAACATTTATTTATTATTTATCTATTTGCAAGGACAGAGGGGAGAGAGAGAGAGAGAGAGAGAGAATAGGTGCACTGGGGCCTCCTGACACTGCAAGTGCACTCCAGATACATGCTCCTTTTTTGTTGTTTTTTGTTTTGTTTTTTGAGGCAGGGTCTCACTCTAGCCCAGGCTGACCTTGAATGTACTATGTAGTCTCAGGGTGGCCTCAAACTCATAGAGATCTTCTTATCTCTGCCTCTCAAGTGCTGGGATTAAAGGTGTGCACCACCACGCCCGGTTTACATGCTCTGCTTTGTCTGGCTTCATGTGGGAACTGGGGATTGAACCTGGCCTGAACCAAAGTCAGCTGGCTTTGGAAGTAAATAGTATAGTAGTTAAAGTAGCCTTTAACTACTGAGCCATTTTCTCAGCTCTAAAACCACAGTTTTAAATGTAAACTGCGCATCAGGCTTCCTGTGAGGCATTTGGAGTGCGATCCCACGGCTGCATGGTGCCTGTGAGCGGGGGTGTGTGTGGGAAGGTGTTGGTTGTAGCACTGTCACTGCAGGGACACAGAAAGATAGCACAGCCTGAATGTCTGCCCATTGTCAGGGCCTGCCCCATGGTGGCCTGTTTACCCAAGAAACAATGAGATGGGTTGACTTCTATGTATAATGGGAAAATGATAGGCATATGTATGTATATGTAGGGAGAGTCCTAAAATTACTGTGAAATCAAAGCAGCAATGGGGCTGGTGGGTGTAGCTCAGGGAAGGGAGGCACCGGATGCACATCCAAATCCTGTTGAGCCATCTCCTCAGCCCCTGTCTATTTTTTTTTTTGTATATATATATGTTTTTTTGAGGTAGGGTCTCACTCTAGCCCAGGCTGAGATGGAATTCACTATGTAGTTTTACAGCAATCTTCCTACCTCTGCCTCCCCAATGCTGGGATTAAAAGCATGTGCCACTATGCCCGGTTTTTGTAAAAATATTTTTATTTGGGGCTGGAGAGATGGCTTAGTGGTTAAACGCTTGCCTGTAAAGCCTAAGGACCCTGGTTCTAGGCTTGTTTCTCCAGGACCCACGTTAGCCAGATGCACAAGGGGGCGCATGCGTCTGAAGTTTGTTTGCAGGGCTGGAGGCCCTGGGGTGCCCATTCTCTCTATCTGCTTCCTTCTCTCTCTGTCACTTTCAAATAAGTAAATAAAAATTTAAAAATATTTAAAAAACATTTTTATTTGTAAGCAGAGAGAGATGAGAGAAAGAGCACATGCCAGGGCCTCTAGCCACTGTAAAGTCCAGATACATGCACCACTTTGTTCATACAGCTTTATGTGGGTACAAATCAAACCTGGGTCGTTTGGTTTTACACTTAGCCATCTTTCTAGCCCCCTAAGTTTTTTTTTTTTAATTTTTATTTATTTATCTGAGAGTGACAGACAGGGAGAGAGAGAATGGGCACGCCAGGGCCTCCAGCCACTGGAAACGAACTCCAGACGCATGTGGCCCCTTGTGTATCTGGCTAACATGGGTCCTGGGGAATCGAGCCTTGAACTGGGGTCCTTAGGCTTCACAGGCAAGTGCTTAACTACTAAACAATCTCTCCAGCCCTAATTTTTTTCTTTTTGAGGTAGGGTCTCACTCTAGCCTAGACTGACCTTGAATTCACTAGGTAGTGTCAGGGTGGACTCAAACAGCAATCCTCCTACCTCTGACTCCCAAGAGCTGGGATTAAAGGCGTGTGCCACCAAGCCTGGTTAAATATATATTTTAAAATTTATTTGCAAGGAGAGAATGAAAACGAATGAGTGCACCAGGGCCTCTTGCCACTGCAAACCAACTCCAGATACATGCACCACTCTGTATATCTGACTTTATGTGGGTACTGGGCCATCAGGTTTTGTAAACAAGTGCCTTTAGCCACTGAGCCATCTTTCTAGAGAGGGGGTCTCATATAGTCTAAACTGGCCTCCAATTTACCATGTAGCCAAGGCTGGCCATGAACTGAGCCCCTTGCCTGCAACTGCTGAGTGCTAGGGAATGAGGGTTAGTGTCTAAACAAGAAATGAGAGTCACAGCCTGGCTTGTGAGGTTGTGGGACATATGGGTGGTTGAAACCATTCTGAGTTCATGGAAGCAGAGAAACTGAGGAAAATAACTTGTCATCCCTCCTTGAGACAAAAGCTGCATAGTCTAAGATGAGGGAAACCAGTCCCTGATGGACTGGCTCATACAAACTATTAGGGACACTTGGCTATTGCCGCTGAGGTCTCCATGAATATCATGGTCTGGAAGAGGAAGGACAGGCATTGCTGAGGGAACCGGGCATACAATTGTTCTTGGATACCCAGCTCCTTGGGCCTGATTGAGCTGTGTTCTCAGGAGAGTTAAAAGAAGTTGGGTGTGGTGACACATGCCTTTAATCCCAGCACTTGGGAGGCTGGAGGCTGAGGTAGGAGTATTGCTGTGAGTTCAAGGCCAATTTAAGACTGCAGAGTGAATTCCAGGTCAACCTGGGCTAGAGCAAGACCCTACCTCAAAAAACAAACAGGGCTGGAGGGATGGCTTAGCAGTTAAGACATTTGTCTGCAAAGCCAAAGGACCCAGATTCGATACCCCAGGACCCACATAAGCCAGATGCACATGGTGGCTCATGCATCTGGAGTTCCTTTGCAGTGGCTGGAGGCTCTGATGTGCCCATTCCCCCCCCCCCATTTCTCTGTCTCTTTCCCTCCCTCTATCTCAAATAAATAAATAATATTTTTTAAAAATTAGGGGGCTTATAAAGCTATATAAAAGCTTATAAAGCTAAAAGACACCCCAAAACCCACATAAGTCATATGCACAAGGTGGTGCATGAATCTGGAGTTCATTTGCAGTGGCTGGAAGCCCTGGCGCACCCATTCTCTCTCTCTCTGTCTTTCCCTCTCTCAAATAAATAATTATATATATATATATATATATGCATATATATATGCATATATATACATACACACACACACACACACACATATATATATTTTTTTGTTTTTCGAGGTAGGGTCTCACACTAGTCCAGGCTGACCTGGAATTCACTATGTAGTCTTAGGGTGGCCTTGAACTCACAGCGATCCTCCTACTGCCTCCCGAGTGCTGGGATTAAAGGTGTGTGCCACCACACCCGGCTAATAAAAATTATTTTTAAAAATTAGGGGGCTAGGGCTGGAGAGATGGCTTAGCAGTTAAGCACTTGCCTGTGAAGCCTAAGGACCCCAGTTCGAGGCTCGATTCCCCAGGACCCACGTTAGCCAGATGTACAAGGGGGAGCATGCGTCTGGAGTTCGTTTGCAGTGGCTGGAGGCCCTGGTGTGCTCATTCTCTCTCTCTCTCTCCCTGTCTGTTGCTCTCAAATAAATAAAAATTTTAATTTTTAAAACTTAGGGGGCTAGAAAGATGGCTAAGTGCAAAACCAAATGACCCAGGTTTGATTCATACCCACATAAAGCTGTATGAACAAAGTGGTCCATGTATCTCTGGAGTTTGCAGTGGCTAGAGGCCCTGTCATGTGCTCTCTCTCTCTCTCACGTGTCTGGAGTTCATTTACAGTGGCTGGAGCCCTGGCGTGCCCATTCTCTCTCTCTGTCTCTTTCAAATAAAGAAAATATTTTTTAAAAAAGAAAGAGCTTGATGGGGCCAGAGAGATGGCTCAGCAGTAGCTTATAAAGCCCAAGGGCTTTGGTTCAATTCCTCAGTACCCACATAAAGCCATATGCACAAAGTGGTACATATATCTGGAGTCTGCAATAGTGGGAGGCCCTGGTATGTCCATTTACTCCCTCTCTGCTGGCAAATTATATAATTATATAGGTTTTCTTTCAAGGTATGGTCGCACTCTAGCCTAGGCTGATCTGGAACTCCCTCTGTAGTCTCAGGATAGCCTGGAACTCACCATGATCCTCCTACCTCTGCCTACTGAGTATTGGAATTAAAAGGGTGCTCCATCACACCTGGACCTAATTATTATTTTTGTTTCCATGGTAGGGTGTCACTCTGGTCCAGGCTGACCTGGAATTCACTATGTGGTCTTAGGGTGGCCTCGAATTCATGTAGATTCTCCTACCGCTGCCTCCCGAGTGCTGGGATTAAAGGCATGCGCCACCACGCCTGGATTTTTATTTATTTATTTTTAATTAAGAGGTTGATACAGCAGAGACCCTGGAACTGGTATGGGGCTTCAGTGGCTTTGCTGGCACCACAGCGGGTCATGATCACGATGAGTAGGAGAGGCTCTGGTAAATATGAATGATTTAGACTGGCATACAAATCATGCTGTTAATATACTAAAGTAATCAAGTAGGGATGAGACAGAGAAGTGGCAGACTAAGGTCACTTGAAAGCAAATGTGGCAAGATTTATGTCAAGCCAGAGTTCACAGTGGAGAAACATTGACAGAAAGTCAAATTCAGTGCTTGTGAACCTCTGGGAGGTCTGAAGCCTGAGCAAGTAGACAAGAGGTGTGAAAGGAGTGGATGACCGGTGAAGGACTGGTTCCAGTGGTGGGCAAATACCAACCCAGAATCAGTCGTGTACACGTCTGTCCTATAAGGACATACGCTAGGACTGGAGATTGCTCAGCCAGGGCTCATTCAGTAACCAGGTATGACCAATGAGGGCAGCAGCCCCAGTGCTGGCCAGAGCCTGTCAAGTCCTCAGAGCCAGTGTGGGTATAGCCCAGCCCCACGCATCCCTTGGCTCCAGGCTGGGGGAGCAGTGAAAGCTAAGCCTGAAAAGCCTTAGGGGTGAGAGATGTTCGGAGGCCCTGCCAGCGCCCCAGGATGAGGAGGTGGGACGATTCACAAAGTAAGGCAATGTCTCCCATCCCCACTATACCTAACACCAGTCCTTTGAGGAAACAACCGATGCAGGGTCTTTTCATGTTTTACTGGAACTTTTTTTTTCTTTTTTCTTCAAGGTAGGGTCTCGCTCAAGCTCAAGTTGACCTGGAATTCACTATGTAGTCTCAGGTTGGCTTCCAACTCAGGATAGATCCTCCTACCTCTGCCACCCAAGTGCTAAGATTAAAGGTGTGCGCCACCACGCCCAGATTAATATTTCTTAAAAGTCCCTCAAGGGCTGGAAAGGTGGCTTAGTGGCTAAGGCACTTGCCTGTGAAGCCTAAGGGCCCAGGTTCAATTCTCCAGGTCCCACATAAGCCAGATGCACATGGTGGCACATACATCTGGAGTTTGTTTGCAGTGGCGACAGGCCCTGGAGCACCCATTCTCTCTCTCTCTCTGTCCTTCTCTGTCTTTAATAAATAAATATTTTAAAAAATCAGAAAAAATTAAAGTCCCTCAAAATGAGGTAAATTCTAAATTAGGAAAAATCTCTTTAAAAAATACAGATGAGGGCTGGAGAGATGACTTAGTGGTTAAGCGCCTGCCTGTGAACCCTAAGGACCCTGGTTCAAGGCTCGATTCCCCAGGACCCATGTTAGCCAGATGCACAACGGGGCGCATGCGTCTGGAGTTAGTTTGCAGTGGCTGAAGGCCCTGGCGCACCCATTCTCTCTCTCTCTATCTGCCTCTTTCTCTGTCTGTTGCTCTCAAATAAATAAATAAACAAAAAAAAATTTTAAATACAGATGATTTTGAGAAGAATATGACTGATTTTTCACCATAGCATACAAAAGTACTGGGTACATCTTCACCCTTCCCTAATATTTTGTTTTTCAAGGCAGTGTCTAGCTCTAGCTCAGGCTGACCTGGAGTTCACTATGTAGTCTCAGGGAAGCCTTGGAACTCACAGCAATCCTCTTACCTTGGCCTCCCGAGTGCTGGGATTAAAGGCGCGTGCCCCCACACCCAGCTAGAAAGGTTCCATTATGTAATGCTAACTCCTCAGTGCCTTCCATGTTTAGGGTAGAATCTGAAAAATTTGCAGGCAGACTTAAGGAGCTAGGATGGGAAATCAGTCTGCACAGGGTGCAGAGACCAGGCACAGCTCTGGGATTCTTGAAAGTTTTATAGTTATACAAAGTATAAATGATATTCAACAAGGAGATTGAGAAAATCTACAATAGCCTATGCCTGTAAATACAGAAGCATCAGTTAAGGAGTTTTGTGTTTTTTTTTTTCCCCCCAAGGTAGGGTCTCGCTCTAGCCCAGGCTCTGGAATTCCTAAGTAGTTCCAGGCTGGCCTCACAGCTGTGAACCCCCGAGTGCTGGGGTTAGAGGCGGGTGCCACCACGCCCAGCGAGGAAGAGTCTTTTTGCAGTGCACAGTGGTTGCAGATTCATCAATGGATGTGCTGAGAGCCAGTGACTATTTCTATGACCTAGAGTAGGTCCAATGCTCAGCCCTCAATGGAAAAGCTATACATCCACAGCATCTACTCCAAGGCTTAGAAAACACTGCAGAGGAGGACAGGCCAACAAGGTAAAAGCTGGAGGAGCAGGTGCCATACTGTGCAACTGTGATGCGTGACATGGCTGCTACTGTCCTAAAACCAGAACAGCTGCGATTCAGTGCACACAACCCCCCCACCAAGAACTGGGCCCACTCGCTTTACCACCTTGTGAATGGGGAAGAGCATGCAAACACGAGGCCTCAGCTTTTTTTAAAGGCTAAGCAGTTAAGTGGAGAGTGTACAAGACAGACTCTGGAGCTAACTGCCCAAGGACAGGATGAAGGGGGCCACTGTCCCCCAAGCATCACGGGCAGGACCACAGCCAGGCCAAGGCTCCAGCCCAGGAACACTGCTCAGAAAAGCCTCACAACCTGACACACTGGCCGGGGACACACTTGATGTCATCATTTTTATTGTTTCTCTTCTTGAAAATAAGAGTAAACATACAATATATATTCTCTCTGTATATATTAGATATAGTTACTGCAGGAGTCAGACAACATCCCTGACCCCTCTGAGGAAGTTTCTTATTCTGATCTTTGTGGAGGGAAAGAAGTGTCCGTGACTGCCAAAAGCAGAATCTTTTTATTATCAAATAGCAGTGACAGGAAAACCTACTGCGCTGCCAGATACACGGAGACTGGGAGCCAGGGAATGGTAGCAGATGCCAGGGTACCTCAGAGCCCTACACAGGAAGTACACCCACTCCTGCTGCCCCATCCTCCATCCTGTGTCCCAAGAGCCCTAGACTTGCTGAGGGGACACCAAGGAATGTACTGTGGGTAGTGACCATCCTCAGGGGCATGGGGAAGAGGGGAACAGTGCAGCTGCTGGGGGAGCGGGATCCTGGGCAGGGGCTCCAGGGGCCTCTGTCTGCTCAGGACCATGTAAGCGGTCACAGGGCACCGAGTGGTGGATCCAGTGTGGATGGCGCGGGCCCAGACTGGTCCTCTCGGCTCAGCTCTGCCTGTCACCGACTCCAGCCCCTTGAGTCCCAAGACCTCGACAAAAGAGCTCTATTGGCACCCAAGGGCCTGCTCACACACTCATGACAGGCTCGAGGTGGCAGCGGGACAGGGCAGGAGCTGGGACGCTGGGAGCTCGCTCCTGGGCACAAGGAGAAGAGCACGCGCGCCTCCCTCCCATCCAGCTTCTGCTGCACTAGCTGTCGCTCTTGATCCCTCCTCACTGGATTCCACATGAGTAGCAATGAAAGAGGGGTTGCTGGAGGATGGGCACAGTGAGATCTCACCTCAGGAAGGGGTATAGCCCTGACCCAGGCCCCAACACTCAGAACCAGGGGAGGCTCCTGGGTCGTCAGGAGTCCCACCCGGCCCTCCCTATTAGGCAAGGAAGCGCTGTCATCCCCAGGGGTTCCATGACGGGATTGGCAGCAGCCTGGGGTGGATGCTGGGGGGCCTCAGTTCTTGAGGATGGTCTCGTAGGCTTGGTACACGTGCTGGGAAACCTCTGGTGCTCGGCACTTCAAGGACAGCTGTAGGGGAAGAGGGCCAGGAGAGAGCTCGTCCCTAGGGCTCGTCAGAGGCAGAGGAAGGGACGAGAGAACAGGCACCAGATGGAAGAATGCGCGCGCACGAGTGGCGGGGAGCAGCTGAAGCCGGGGCCAGATGCAAGGGAAAGCAGAGGAGGTGCTGTCGCAGCCAGCTGGGTGAGGACCAAATATACCCGCAGCCCACACACCTGCTGTCAGCCCTGCCTCGAGAGCCCCACTGGAGACAGCACGATGCACAAGCCTGAAGCTGCCAGGAGTGCCCAGCCTCCAGTCTTCTGGGCTTCCTGGTCCCCTAGGACTCTTGGGAGTTCCAGGGTCCTCAGGACTAAGCTTGACATGCAACCCCGGAGGCGGGAGGCGGGAGGCGGGAGGCTGCGTGGAAGCGGGCCTCCCTGGGGGACTGGAAGGTATGTTAGGCTTGTTCTGCTTCCTACACAGGAATGTTCGGGAGACGTCACCTCAATGCTGACTGCATGCAGAGGGACAGAAGGCAGCAGCCCATCCCAGCTGAAAGGCCAGTCCTGAGGGTGCAGTTAGGAAAGGGGAGGCAAGTGGAGTTCTGAGTGCCAGCAGTACCGGCCTGCAGCGGGGTCCACTGGCCTCCTGTGGAGGGCTCTGCGCACACTGTCCTCGTGGAGGTGCACTGGCAGCCTGCATGCATATTTGCTGGGTTTGGGGAGCAGCAGGGTGACGTGAGACCAAGAGAAAGGGTGTGACAGAGAAGCTGGGAGAACTGAGGCCAGGCCAGGAAACGGGGCATGCACAGTACGGCTGGGGGGCACAGAATGGGGAAGAGGAAGAGAAGAGCAGTCTGCTAACCTCCAAGTCCTGCACCACGGGCGCCCGCAGGGAAGGTGGACATGCAGCAACCAAACAAGGAGATGGAAATTACCACCACCGCAGCCGCAGCCCCAGCCCCACCCACCAGTGCCAGGGTCACCAGCAGGGCCTTGGGAGACAGTGTCTGCAGGGCTGCCCTGGCCAGACTCAGCTGCACAGGAGAAGCGAAGCCTGGACTCTCTGGGCCTGGGACTAGCAGTGCACTTTGCCCAGGGGCTATCCTGATGGCTCTGGCTCGAGGCCTGGAGGCATGGGGCTGCTGGGAATCAAATGTTCTCCCAGCTGGTACCCAGCCATCGACATGGCACCAGGGCCACGGCCCGGCAATATTATCTCCCAGTCAGGTTTGTCCTTTGGTGTTTTATCTGGTAACTTGGTGGGGTTGAGTTGGCAGTTTCTAGAAAGGTCAGCTGGAGAAAGAAAGCTGGAGTGATTCTCACCTCATGCTCAAATGACTCCTATTCAGCCCCTCAACCTCCAGACTGGGAAGGTGGCATGTGTATGTGTATGAGAGGGGGAGGGGGAGGGGGGCACAGGCAGCTAGAATAGGGTAGTGGAGGTTCCAGAGCTGGGGAGGGCTTTTTACCGTGAGGCTGGGGTTGCCTGGCTGGACCCGAAGCTCTGCCAGCACCCAGATGCCATTGGTCAGCTTCAGGGACTGGTAGAGCATGTCCTGGCCCTCGACGGTCCTCTTGGCGATGGTGAAGACGTTACTACTCTGCAGCTTACTGCTCACGGCCTCTGTGGGGACAGACGGCCGTGCCATGGGAGGTCTGTAGTCAGCGGGGGCAGGGATGGCTACGGGCAAGGGCCAGTATGGAGCACAAGCTGGGCCTGGTGATGGAGGCCTCACCTGCATTGAGGGGACAGTCTCTGATTTGGAACTGGGCTTCATTCTCATTGGGAATATCTTTCCATGTGGCCAGGAACATCTGCCGGTCTGCAGGGTGAGTGGGATGAGGATGAGAGATGGGACCCTGATTAGCTGAGGCCCCTCAGCATCATGGGGCAGGAATGAGTTTGTTCTCCACTGTGCCACCTGGAAGTTGAGTGAAGGCACTGTCTTCTCCATAGCCCCTCCTGCTTCTCTGAGCAAGCCCTCAGCTGGGGAAACCTCAACCTCTTCCTGGCACCCCAGGCTTTCTGCCTCTTTTCTCCACCTCCTCCTCCAGCCCTGTGCAGCCTGCTCCTTAGTGAGGGTCATGATGTGTCACACAGCCTAGCCCAGGCCAGGCTGACCTCTCTCTGCAGCATTTTCAGGGCTTTGGCTCTGGCACAGAGGAAATGGGCACCAGAAATGCGGCACGACCAACTTAGAGCCCATGGGACAGCTGAGGTGGGGGGGGAGGGCAGCTCTTATGTGGTGCAAGCCAGCAATGGGGTGCTCAGTTCACAGAAGCCCATCATGGGGCAAGGCTGTCCCACTGATCTCTGGCAGAGGCGTCACAGCCCCACAGCACAGAGCCAAGGCCCTCCACAACTCACCCATCTTCCCGTCCTCCACGAAGAGGATGTGCAGGGGGTACAAGGTGCTGAAGTAGAAGACGTCAATGCTGTTCTTCACAGCCACCTAGAATGGAGGGCCGCTCAGTCTCTCTCCGGGGTCCGACACCCCAGTGCTTGGACTTACGCCACCTCTGCGGCCTCAGGAAGGGTGCTTGGAGCAGGATCTCTCAAAGGACCCTCCCTTGTGCACACCCTCTTCATCCCCTCTGACCCCGGACTCCTGACACAGCTGTCTATCAGGCTGGCTCTCTGCAGATATGGCTGACACCCATCCCAGGGCTGGGAGAGGGCAGGAATGGAGTGCCTGATCCCTTGGGGACACACCTGAAGGTTGTTCAGAGGTTCCATCTTCATGACTGAGCCCACCGTGTTAAGAGGCAAGGAGATCTCCACAGTCTGGTTGGGGCTGAGTGGTGCATGCACTTGGAGTGGGGCAGCAGGGGCCAGACCAAAGCTGGGGAGAGAGAAACCCCCACAGAGGTTGTAGGGGGATGGGTGGGGTCATGGGAGGCAGGAACCTGGGGCCAGTAACTGCCCCAGCCTGGCTACACAAAGAAATACACCTGGGCTCCTCTTTTATCTCTGGACTGTGTACTGGCAGACCAGGGAAGGAATGGCCCTGCCCTGCCCCACCCTTGAGAACCTCCAGGCCTGGACTTCCTCTTCTAACTGGAAAACTCTGTAATAGCTTAGGAGCCGGCTGCTAAGGCTGCACATCACAACAGGAATCTGACCGCCTGAGCAAAGGCCAGTTTCACTGTCTGGGCCAGAACTAAACAAGCCACATGACGTTCTCAGACTCGGGAAAGACTGCCTCTCTGTAAAGTAGCACATGGGCAGACTAGGAATAACCCCCGCTCCCCCACCCCCGCCAGAATGAGAGATTAACCAGAGGGTTCTGGCATGGATAGGGACCTGAACTGAGTACTCAGTATGCCCAGGCTGGCATGTGACAATAGACCAGTTTCTGCACTTACAAGAACAGTTACGTGGGACTGTGGTAATGACACCCCTAATCTCAACATTCAGGAGGAGCTAAGAGGAGCACAGCAAGTTTGAGGCAGCTTGGGCAACAGTGAGACTCTTACCTTGGAGGGAAAAAAAGACAACGCCGCCAATAACAACTGTGCTGGTTTGATTCAGGTGTCCCCCATAAATTTAGGTGTTCTGAATGCTAGGTTCCCCAGCTGATGGCAATTGGAAATTAAAGCCTCCTGGAGGCAGTGTATTGTTGGGAGTGGGCTTATGGGTGTTATAGCCAGTTTCCTCTTGCCAGTGTTTGGCACACTCTCCTGTTGCTATTGTGCACCTGATGTTGGCCAGGAGGTGATGGTCACCCTCTGCTCATGCCATTGTTTTCCCCTGCCATCATGGAGCTTCCCCTGGAGCCTGTAAGCCAAAATAAACCCTTTATTCCCAAAAGCTGCTCTTGGTCTGGTGATTTCTGCCAGCAATGTGAACCTGACTGCAAGAACAACAAACAAGGGACATACACTTATTATCCCAATAACAGTCTCACAGAGGGACAGGCTCGTGCCCCGATCCCAGGCCCTGCAGGGCAAGTGGCACTGGTAAGCCCTGAGACTCCAGGTAACCAACTCCAGCTATGCTCTCTACCCAGACTCGCCAGGGATACAGCACGAGGTGATACGGGAAATCCACCCCAGGCTTTGCTGGTAGCTCCAACAACTGCCTGCGTGACCTTAGGCAGGGCCTCTGCCCTCTGAGTTCAGGTAGTTAGTACTTACTGAAAGGGGGAAGTGGCATAGACTTTATTGGTTGTCTGGTGCCTCAAGACAATCTTCTTAAAGCCTTTGGCACAGGGTCTACTACCCCGGAGGTGTTCAACTCACAGATGGTTCATCATGAGCAACCACTGTGGCCTCTAGTATCTTGTGAGGGGTTACTGGTTGCCCCAGCTGCCAGCCTGCCCAAGGCTCTCCTGAGGATGCCACCCCTTAAGTCAACTTCTTTTTTTCTTTTCTTTTCTTTTTTTTTTTTTTGGTTATTCGAGGTAGGGTCTCACTCTAGCTCAGGCTGACCTGGAATTCACTATGTAGTCTCAGGGTGGCCTGGAACTCATGGCAATCTTCCTACCTCTGCCTCCCAAGTGCTGGGATTAAAGGCGTGCACCACCATGCCTGACTCTTTTTAATTAATTAACTAAAGAAAGAGTAAGAGAGAAAGAGGCAGATAGAGAGGGAGGGAGGGATAGAATGGGCACAGCAGGGCTTCTAGCTATTGTAAATGAACTTTAGATGTATGTACTACCCTGTGCATCTGGCTTATGTGGGCCACTGGGGAATCAAACCTGGGTCCTTAGGCTTTGCAGGCAAGTGCCTTAACCACGAAGTCATCTCTCCAGCCCCTTCAGTCAACTTCTTAGAGGCTCAGTCTGCTCATCACTAGAGCCACTCAGGAAGAGGAATCATCAAGAGGGGCTGCTGAGCTCCCCAGAGAGCCCAGCCTTGCTGGTTTCATGCACCATGGCACTAGCAAGTGGACAAAGCTCCACCAACACTCCCTCTAGCCGACCTGGGGGTGGGAGGGGGTTGGAAGCGGCCGCCCTTTGTTCCCAGAGGCCCTACCTCATTAATACTCTTTTTCTGCCAAGGAGAGCCTGGCAGGAAGGCTCACTGACCATCTACCTTCTTCTTTTTCTTTGTTTTTGCTTTTTTTTATTTTTTTAAATTCTGTTCCTTTTGGAAATCCTGCACATACTGTAGAAATTTTTTTTGTTGTTATTTTTATTTATTTATTTGAGAGTGACATACAGAGAGAGAAAGAGGCAGATACAGAGAGAGAGAGATTGGGCATGCCAGGGCTTCCAGCCACTGCAAACGAACTCCAGATGTGTGCGCCCCCTTGTGCATCTGGCTAACGTGGGTCCTGGAGAATGGAGCCTTGAACCAGGGTCCTTAGGCTTCACAGGCAAGCGCTTAACCGCTAAGCCATCTCTCCAGCCCTGTTTTTGCTTTTTTGAAGTAGGGTCTCGCTCTACCTCAGGCTGACCTAAATACACTATGTAGTCTCAGGGTAGCCTTGAACACGTGGTGATCCACCTGCCTCTGCCTCCCAAGTGCTGAGATTAAAGATGTGCACCACCATGCCTGGCTCTTACTTTATTTTCTTTTTCTTTTTTTTTAAATTTGTTTATTTTTATTTATTTATTTGAGAGCAGCAGACAGAGAGGAGGGAGGTAGAGAGAGAGAGAATGGGCGCGTCAGGGCTTCCAGCCACTGTAAATGAACTCCAGACGTGCGTGCGCCCCCTTGTGCATCTGGCTAATGTGGGTCCTGGGGAATCGAGCCTTAAACCGGGGTCCTTGGGCTTCACAGGCAAGCGCTTAACTGCTAGGCCATCTCTCCAGCCCTTTTTATTTTATTTTTTAAAAAATATTTATTTAAGCTGGGCGTGGTGCACGCCTTTAATCCCAGCACTTGGGAGGCAGAGGTAGGAGAATCACCATGAGTTCAAGGCCACCCTGAGACTACAAAGTGAATTCCAGGTCAGCCTGAGCTAAAGTGAGACCCTACCTTGAAAAACCAAAACTCCAAATGCATGCGCCACTTTGTGTATCTGGCTTACATGGATCCTGGGGAATCGAACCTAGGTTTTTTGGCTTTGTAGGAAAGCATCTTAACTGCTAATCATCTCTCCAGCCTCTAAAAATATTTTTATTTTTTAGGCAGAGGTAGGAGAATTGCCATGAGTTCAAGGCCAGCCTGAGACTACATAGTTAATTCCAGGTCAGCCTGGGCTAGAGAAAGACACTACCTCAAAAAAACTAAATAACTAAATAATTAAATAACAATTTATTTGTTTAGCTTTACATTGGCACTGGGGAATCCAAGCCAGGCAGGAAGGCTTTGCAAGCAAGTACCTCAACCACTGGGCTGAGATCTCCCCAGCCTGGATTTTATTTTTATTTTATTATTTATTTATGAGAGATAAAGAGTGAGAATGGGCGTGCCAGGGCCTCTAGCCACTATAAACAAACTTCAGATGCATGCACCACCTTGTGCATCTGGCTTTACATGGATACTAGAGAACTGAACCTGGGTCCTTAGGCTTTGCAGGCATGTGCCTCAACCACTGAGCCATTTCCCCTGCCTGGATTTTATTTTTTCTTAGAGACAGGGTCTCATGTGTCTCAGGCTGACCTCCAACTTGCTCTGTAGACAAGAATGATCCCGAGCCTCCACCCTTGAGTGCTAAGATTTGAGGTAGATACCATCATACCTGGTTGGAGCTGGGATTTCTGGCGTACCTTCTTTTACGCAGTAAACTGAGCAAAAGTTAGGTACACTCTCCCCATTTGGAAACAACATAATCTTCACTAGAGAAAATCATTGCTATCAAGTTTAGACTTTCTTCAGTCAAGAGGCCATAGGCTGGGGCAGTCCTGGGGCTCACCTGTTCCGGTTGAACTGTATGGCAAAGTCTGTCATGACCTGAAGGGCCTTGTTGGTCAGCTGCAAGTCCATGGAGATGGAGCCTACCTGGCGGGTGAAGGTGCCCGAGATCTCTAGGCCTTTAGCTTTCATGGCAGGGAGCCAGACCTGCAGGGAAGAGGGTACAGGGGCTGTGTGCCTCTTCCCTGCCCAAACCCACAGCTCCCCTGCGATTCTGTCTCCTGAAACACCCTTCTGATTGACCTGCCTCCACCACAGGGCACAGCAGGTCTATGCTATGCTGATGATGAGGACCCTGTGGTCCACCCAGGGCCACCACCTAGCATGACACTACATCAGAGCATCCGGGGACAAGGAGGTGCCTGACATGCTCAAGGACGCCTATGGAGGTCAATGAGGCCATGCTGAGGAAGTAGAGCTGAGGAAGGTGATAAGATGACAAACTTGTCACCATCCTGCCAAGACAAGGGCAGAGCCAAATGGCCAACAGCATCCTGAACCTTGTTTAGAATCTGAGGCCCCCGTGGCCTGGCTGTTACAGCCTGTTCTTCCTTCCAGGAGGCACAGCTGGCCTTCCACTGAGAAAGGTGGACTGACCAAGCAGAGTGCCTAAGAGGCAATCTTGTCTGGTGGGTCTTTCTAGCATGCTGGCTGCCTTGTAAACAGTCAGCCCAAGAATGCCTCCTCTGGGAAGCCTGCCTACGTGAGTCTATGTGTCCCTCCTTGCCTGGAACTCACTCCCAGTTGAGATTTTAACATATATATACACACAATACTTATCTGTGGAAGAGGCAGGGAGGGGGGAATGAATGGGTGTGCCAGGACCTCTAGGCACTGCAAACAAACTCCAGACGATATGCCAACTTGTGCATCTGGCTTATGTAGGAAATGGAGAGTCGAACCTGGGTCCTTTGGCTTCACAGGAAAGTGCCTTAACCGGTAAGCCATCTCTCCAGCCATGTATGTATGTACATATGTATATATATATATATGTATGTGTGTATATGTGTGTGTGTGTATGTATATATACATATATATATATATATGTATATGTATATATATATATATATATATACATTTTGTTTTGTTTTTTGGAGGTAGGGTCTCACTCTAGCTCAGGCTGACCTGGAACTTACTATGTAGTTTCAGGCTGGCCTCGAACTCATGGCGATCCTCCTACCTCTGCCTCCTGTGTGCTGGGATTAAAGGCGTGCGCCACCATGCCCAGCTCTCTCTATATATATTTTGAGACAGTGTCCAATGTATCTACCTCCCAAGTACTAGGATTACAGATATGTGCCACCAAGCCTGACTGCTGATATTGGGCTTTTAATGGATATGGCTTGGCCTGGTTCCCTGGGGTACATGATCTGTGCAAGAGTCCACTGAACATGGTTTGTATCATACCCTACTGTACTCCACATTCTCTGGTCTTGTAACCTCCTCTTAAGGAGGACTACAGCTCATGGCTGTAATCCCAGCACCCTGGAGGCAGAAGCAGGAAGACTACTGGGCATTCATGCATACAGGTGTTCCTCAAGGGCACAGTAGTCACAAAGAGGGAAGCAGATGCTCTGCTGCCCCTGCCTGCAGTCAGTTTCAGATTCTGTCACTACCAGCTATGGGATCACAGGTAAAAGCAATCACATTTCTCAACCACAAAATGAGAATAACAACAACAAAAGGCTGTGGGAGGACCTGTGGGCTGGTGCTATGCAAGGCTGGGGTGCGCCTGGCACCAAGCCTGTTGCAGAGCTGCCGTCATGGGCTTCTAGGGCCCAAGCCTGTGGGTGGGGGTGGGCGTGGCTGAGGCTCTGGCTCCCACTGCTGCAGGAACAGCAGGCACACTGCAGAGGAGGCAAGGCCAGGTGCTGCTCACAGCTTAGCCTAGATCTCTGCCTCCCTAAAGCTACTTGTGGGAATGTTAGAAAATGGACTTGGCAAACATAGCTTCTGACCTGCATGTTGTAAGGGCATCAGACCAGCTCTGTCCCCTCTGGAGCTCCCTTGACACTGGTGAAGTGACCAAACTGCTTTCCTTAGGGCCAGGCCCACAGGCTCTCATGCCCCAAATTCAGTTCTTGTCACCTGGTCTTCTGGGTCTGAGTCTCAGACCTCCTGCTGACTGTGGCTTACATCAGAACCATCCTGACACTACTCCTCCAGTGGAGCGCTCGTGTCTAGCTTCTGTCTGTACCCCAAAGCTGCTCTTGTATCGATTGTTAGCCCTCCTGGCCAGCATCCTCTGGGCTATGGGCTGCTCTTAAATGGTGCAAACAAGACTGTTTCATTACTTAGTTTAGAACTTTTAAAATATTTTATTAGAGAGAGAGAGAAAGAGAGAGAGTTGGGGGGGGGGACAGATAGAGAGATGGGCATGCCAGGGCTCCAACCACTGCAAATAAACTCCAAATGCATGCGCCACCTTATACATCTAGCTTATGTGGGTCCTGGGAAATTAAACCTGGTCCCTAACCTCCTCAGGCAAGCACCTGAACTGGTGAGCCATCTCTCCAGCCCCTAGTTTAGAACTATGCTCAGAAATGTTAATAAAAATTGAGAAAAATAAATAAATAGAAAAAAAAACTGTGCTCAGGGCTGTAGAGATGGCTTAGCGGTTAAGCAGTTGCCTGTGAAGCATAAGGACCCTGGTTCGAGGTTTGACTCCCCAGGACCCACATTAGCCAGATGCACAAGGGGGCGCACGCGTCTGAAGTTCATTTGCAGTGGCTGGAGGCCCTGGCACGCCCATTCTCTCTCTCTCTCTCTCTGAAATAAATAAAAAAATAATTTAAAAAACCCCACAAAAACTGTGCTCAGAGCCGGGCTGGTGGTGCATGCCTTTATTCCGGCACTCGGGAGGGAGGCAGAGGTAGGAGGACCACTTGAGTTTGAGGTCACCCTGAGACTACATAGTGAATTCCAGGTCAGCCTGGGCTATGGTGAGAACCTACCTTGAAAAACCAAAAACCAAAACCAAACCAAACAAGAACAACAAAAAAAAAGCCCAAACCATGCTCAGCTGGGCCCTGTCATCCTTGCTTGCTTTCTGCCTTGTTACTCTCCAGTCTAGCAGAACTTTAGGTGTGTGTGCTTTGGGGGGGGGGTGTGCTGGTACTGCCACCAAAATACACTGGATACTGGTGGGCCATCTCCAGGTAGCAAAATGGGGGCCCATTATGTTTTAAGAGCTGGAGACAGCGATGACAATAATACACAACTATCCTTGGAGCATTTTCTATTTTATTTATTTACTTTTTTATTTATTTTATTTGAGAGAGAGAGAGAGAGAGAGAGACAGATAGACAAAGAGAGAGAGAGAGAACTGGGGCACCATGGCCTCAGCCATGGAATCAAATTCCAGACTCTTGCACCACCCGGTGGGCATGTGTGACCTTGTGCTTGCCTCACTTTTGTGTCTGGCTTATGTGAGATCTAGGGAATCAAATATGGGTCCTTAGGCTTTGCAGGCAAGCACCTTAATCGCTAAGCCATCTCTCCAGCCCTAGAGCATTTTCTAAATGGTTTAGTTTACATGTGTAGAGACAATACAAACACTTGGGAAGATGCCAGGACTAACTCAGGGGGAACTTGTTCTGGTTTTTGTTGTTTTTGAGGTAGGGTCTTGCTCTAGCCTAGGGTAACCTAGAATTCACTATGTAGTATCAGGGTAGCCTCAGATTCACAGCATCCTCCTGCCTCGGCTTCTCAAGTGCTGAGATTAAAGGTGTGTACCACTGGGATGGAGAGATGGCTTAGTGGTTAAGTGATTGCCTGTGAAGCCTAAGGATCCCGGTTTGAGGCTCAATCCCCTAGTACCCACGTAAGCCAGATGCACAAGGTGGTACATGCATCTAGAGTTCATTTGCAGTGGCTGGAGGGCCTGGTGGGCCCATTCTCTCTCTGTCACTCTCAAATAAATAAATAGGAAAAAAAAAAAAAAAAGGTGTGTGCTACCACCTTTTATGTTTGTTTTTGGGTTTTTGAGGTAGGGTCTCACTTTGGCCCAGGCTGACCTGGAATTCACCCTGTAGTCTCAGGGTGGCCTTGAACTCACCGTGATCCACCTACTTCTGGGATTAAAGGCATGCAGCACCATGCCTAGCCTCCTGACTTATTTTATTTATTTGACAGAGAAAGAGGGAGGGAGAGAGAGAAAGAGAATGGGCATGCCAGGGCCTCCAGCCACTGCAAACAAACTCTTGACGTGTGCACTCCCTTGTGCATCTAGCTAACATGGGTCCTGGGATATTGAACCTGGGTCCTTTGGCTTTGCAGGCAAACACCTTAACCACTAAGCCATCCCTCCAGCCCCCCTGACTTATTTTCTTATTTCCATGTATAGATATGTTGTATCGTCCACCAGTCTTCTGCAGAGATAGGAAGGAGGCACTGTAAAATGTCTTCTGCAGCACCGAGACTGGTGCCCTGACAAGGTTAGCACTCCCACCCCTCCAGGCCTTCCACAGGCGATCCTCAGGCCCACAGGACTCCCCTGGTCTTTGCTCAGCAAATTCTGACTGTGGCACCTGGACAAGATACCACTGTCATGGGGTAGGAGAACATGGGGTTCAGTTGCACAAAGCTGAGCAAGAATGAAGGATTGGGCCTGGAAAGATGGCTTAGTGGTTAAGGCACTTGCCTGGGAAGCCTAAGGACCCAGGTTTGATTGCCCAGTACTCATGTAAGCCGGGTGCACAGGGTGGCACATATGTCTGGAATTCATCTGCAGTGCCTAAAGGCCCTGACGTGCCCATTTTGTCTATCTGCTTCTTCTTCTCCACCCCCCTCTCAAATAAATGAATATTTAAAAGGGGCTGAACAATACCCTTACCAGCTCATCCTCCATCTCCCACAGGGCTGAGCACAGTAAATCCTTCTCTGGGAAGCCTTCCCTGGTCCCCATTCCCAATTCAGCTTCTCTCCTCTACTTCCATAATCTAGCTTCCCTTCCCAGAACTGGTATAAGCCAATTCCCTCACATGGAGCATTGGGGTACCCCCACATGTCTACCTTCTCTCTGCCAGAAAGAAGGGCAAAGTACTTACAGCTTTGGGAGCTACATAGGATCCTGATAGGGTACCCACACCACTAGTCAGGTCAAAGAGGTCACTCAGGCCACTGCTGATGGGTGCACCTAGTCTGGCTGGTGCTGGCGCTGCTGCTGGGGGTGCCCCAAAGTTGGTGTCCCCGATCTGGGAAGGAATTAGGAAGAGATCAGAGGCAGAACACTATGGACACATGAGAAATGAGTCACTAGGATCTTGAGAATATAGTGGGGGTGGGGACAGGACAGTTCTCCACACAGCCTCTAATTTACAGAAACAAAACAAAGTGAGATGGGTGGAGAGAGGCCAGGCCCCCCAGGGACCAAGTCTTGAGAACCATGGATAAAAAGCAGGTCCCGAGAGCCTGCTGGGACAGGAAAGTGCTAGGCACACAGAGCTCTCCTCTGGGAGGAGGGTTTGGGGACTAGGGATCAGCAATCCCAAGGATGACAAGTCATCACTGTCATAGGGTGATAAGGACTCAGTGAAGAGTCCATAGAGTAGATACAGGGGCTAGTGCTTGCAAATCGAAGCAGAGGCTGCCAAGACACTGGACCACAAGCCAGGGTTCAGCAGGGACTAAGAATTGGATGACAAGAGGGTTAAACCGTACCCCTTCAGGCTCATCCCCCATCTCCAAGCAGAAGCAGGCAGGGTGAAGAGAACAGGCAGCGACATGCAGAGAGAAGAGCCAGGAAGGATGGCAGGGAGACAACAGAAAGAGAAACGGAGATTAGACCACTGCGGCTCCAGGGAGACGAGTTTGTCCAAAGGCCCACAGCCCTATCCCTCTGAAGGGCACCACCCTCAAGGCTTTATTCTAGCACCCTCGTACCCTGGGCCACTAACTAGGACCACTGACTAGCAGACTTCTGGCACCAAGAGAAGACCTCAGCTTCTGCCCCTGCCTGGCCCTACCAGCTGCCTGAGAAAGCCTGAGGAGGCCCTGGGCCGGGCTCACCTCTCCACTATCTACGGGCAGAGGCAAGTTCTTTCCTTGACCTCCCACAAGGCCTCGTTCTTCCAAGCGAGGAACACCCCAACAGGAAGCTGCACAGTCATCTTTGAGGACAGACTAAGTGCTCAATATAATGCATCCTTGGCTGGGATCTGGCATAGACAGGGTACATGAGGTCTTCCTTTGAGAACATTAGCAATGTTCCCTGGAGGTATCAGGACATACCAGGCTGTCAAGGCCACCTCCAAGAAGGTCTACAGCTCCCATCTGCACTGAGGATGCAGCCAGGGGTGGGCCGCTCACGGGGGGGCCAAGGTCCAGGTTGAGGAGGTCACCCAGCAGGTCACCCTGGGCAGGGATGACATCTGGTTGCTCGCCAGGGGCTGCTCCACCAGGGGCTGTCTCAGGGCTCTCTGTGCTCTCGTTCCTGTCAGACACAGAGAGAGTCAGTGTGTGTCCCGGGGAAGTGAGAGAGCAGAGTCTCCAAGATCCTTCGCCAGGGCAGGCCCTGGGTCTCCTGGCTATCGTGGGGGCTGTCTACATGACCCTCCCTCTCCCTGTTCCCATGGCTGATCCACCTTTTAGAGTCCATGGGGTGAGGGCAAGGACAGGACCTGCTGTGCTTATCCCCAAGGACAAACCAATCATGTGGGAGCAGCCAAGGGGTTGGAAGCAGGGCTTGGAACCCAACCGAAATGAGGGTAGTCTAACTGTACTAGCTGTGGGGTTCTGAACTGGTCAAGCTCCTCACACCCACTGTCCTCATCTGTTCAGTTGACAGTTTCTCTTCACTCACAGGATCAAATGAGACACTCTAGTGGACATCTAGTATGATTACGCATTGGTCCAGGGGCTCTATCCAGACTCTGATTCAAGCCTATCAGGGATGCCATGTGAGCCTGAGTGTGTGCACCACTGAGCTAAGGGAGCAGGGGAAGGCACAGCCCCAAGCTGTACTCACGAGGCGGTGCGGGGCGGCAGGCTCTTGTGCACCACACCTCGGCCACCCTCCACAAAGGCGCTGGGTGGCTTATGGTAGACAGAAGCCAGTGTGCCAATGTAGCAGATGAGCTCATCTAGCAGCGTGGGCTCAATGAGGTCTGTCTCCTCAGAGATGAGAGGCTTCTCGGCCAGCACCACCTCCTTGGCAGCCACAGGGTCCGTGGAGAGCAGGCGCCAGTAGATGTAGCCACGGTCCCGAAGGTCTGGATTGTCTGAGTCCTTAAGGAGGATTTGAGAAGTGTGTGAAGCTCCTCCCCAGATGAGGGGAAGGGACCCTCTCATAGCCCCATTATTCAGCAATCCTGAGCATGACCATAAGCTTGTCCCAAAGCTGCTCCAATGGACAAGTCCCAACTGCCCATTTTCAGCTCTTAGTTTTCTATTTCAGGCAGGCCACACCCACTCCTGTCTCTTTTCCAAGTTGTCCTCCCTACCTTCCTGCAACCCACCCGGGTCCCAGGGATCACCTCTCCTCCCCTGTTTATAGTCTATCTCAACTTCACCCCTTGACACCCCCCCCTGTGGATGTGTCTTGTGACTGTGGGATCTCCCCCCCCCCCAAAAAAAAGGAATCTTGGTTATTCTAGGTCAATCTCCACAGATGCTACTTCAGGAACAAGACTGACTCCCAAGAACAGAGCTCCTCCTGCTGCAGCTGCGCAGAGTACAGGTGGGAAGCTGGGACACCAACCTGAGTGGCCAAACTGAGGACCTGCTGCACTAGCTCCTGGGTCTCTGTTGGCTTCTTCAAAAAGAGTTTCACAATGGCTGTCAGCAGCTGCAGCTGGACCTGTGGAGGACCAGGGCAAGAAGAGCAGGGTAAGATTGCTCCGCAGTTAAGGGCACTTGCCTGCAAAGCCTGTTGGCCTGGGCTCAATTCCCCAGGACCAACATGAAGCCAGATGCACAAAGTGGCACATGCTCCTAGAGATTGTTTGCAGTAGCAAAAGGCCCTAATACATGCAAACTCGCTCTGTTTCTCTCGCAGTTTGCTAGTAAAGAAACAACAACAACAACAACAAAAAGGGTAGGCTGGGCTGGAGAGATGGCTTAGTGGTTAAAGGTGTTTACTTATGAAGTCTGATGGGCTAGATTTGATTCCCCAGGGTCCATGCAAAGCCAGATGCACAAAATGGCTCATGCATTTGGAGTTTGTTTGTGGCAGTAGGAGGCCTTGGCATGCCCATTCTCATTCATTCTCTCTCTCTCTCTGCCTGTCTTTCAAATAAATAAGTAATTTTTTTTAAAGGGTGGGCTGCACGAAGGCAGTGGGACATCAAAGGAGGGCTTGGTGAAGGCAAGCAGGAACAGTTTTTTCTTCAAGCGTGGGCTGGACGGAGAGCACAGGACAAGGCAGCAGGGGCATGGGTGCTGCCAAGGAGCCCAGGCCTGGAGTAGGACACAGTATTATTTGGCACATAAGACTTCCATCTACCCTGGACCCTAGATACCTGTAAGAGCTTCAGACACACAGTGCTGTGAGATGCTCACAGCTCCAAAAGATACTATATGTGTCTGACATGGTTGTCAACAGGTAGCGATGGCAAAACGGAGGTCTAGGGGATGGGTGTGCCACTGAGGAGGTGCATGCCTATCAGATGGTGAGAAGCATTCCCACACCCTCCATCTGCCCACCTTCTACGCACACATGCTCACCCTGGCTGGCACTCCTCACTCTGCTCCTCATGCTGACTCCTAGCCCCGTAAGTGTCCTCTACTTCATCACTGCCACCAGCCGCCAGGCTGTCCTGGGGCCTAGTACAGTGTTAGTCTTCTCACTGTGTTCCTATACTACCTGGGGAACAGTGGACACTTAAATTCATACTGGCTAAAACAACATGCGTTCAAAAGCAATTCACAGCTGGGCGAGGTGGCACACACATTTAATCCCAGCACTTGGAAGACTCAGGCAGGAGGATGGCTCTGAGTTCAAAGCATGCCTGGGCTACAGTTAGTTCCAGGTCTGGCTCTGAGGGTAAAGTGCTTGCCACACAAGAACGAAGACCTGACTTTGGATCCCTAGTACCCAAGTAAAATGATGTCTGTAACCTCAGTGCTTGGAAGGCAGATAAAGAAAATCCCTGGGTCTCACTGTCTAACCCAATCAGTGAGCTCTAGATTCATGCTGCACCCACACATAGGAATATGCACATGCACACCAAAGAATTTCACTGCACATGGTCCTTCCTTAGTTATAATCTAATTTTTTTAATTTAAAAATTTTATTATTTATTTATTTATGAGAGAGAGAAAATGAGGCAGATAAAAAGAGTCTTATTTATTTATTTGAGATACACAGAGGAGAGAGAGAATGGGCACCTCGAGCCACTGCAAATGAATTCCAGACACATGCACCATCATTTGCATCTATTTGGCTTACGTGGTTCTGGGGAGTTGTGCTTAGGCTTCTCAGGCAAGTTCCTTAACTGTGAAGCCATCTCTCTAGCCTCCCCCTTGTTTTACTTTTGAGATAGGATCTTGCTACATTGCCCAGTCTGGTCTGGAACTCAGTGATCTTCCTGCCTTAGCCTCCCAAGTGCTGGGGTTACAAATGTGTGCTACCACGTTCAGCTTATACAGATTTGTTGTTTGTTTTCAAGGTAGGGTCTCATTCTACCCTAAACTGACTTGGAACTCACTCTGTAGTCCTAGGTTGGCCTCGAACTCATGGTGATCTTCCTACCTCTGCCTGCAGAGTATTGGAACTCAACTCTGAAGTCCCAAACTGGCTTTGAAGTCACACACAACGATCCTTTTATCTCTGTTTCCAGAGTGCTGGGATTAAAGGCGTGCACCACCATGTCCAGCTTATACAAATACTTTTTTTTTTCCTCGAGGTAGGGTCTCACTCTAGCTCAGGCTGACCTGGAATTCACTATATGGTATCAGGGTGGCCTCGAACACTCAGCAGTCCTCCTAACCTCTGCCTCCAGAGTGCTGAGATTAAAGATGTGCACTACTATGCCTGGCTTACAAAGATATTCTTAAAAGAGCTTTGGACAATCTTATGGACCTGTGAGGTAAGGGGTACAGGCCACTAAAATATTACATCCCCACCCATCATGCACCAAGCACTGCACAGCACTTTACACTTAGCACCCAAGACTCTTTGCAATAACCCTGTGACAATGACAAGGAAAATTCTTGGTAAGTTTAAGAAATAAGCGCCAGGCCAAACAGGGTGACTGGGTTCAGAACTACAAGCAGACGCCTGGCTCAGCTTTTCCTTGTCTGGCTTCCCTAACTCTGGCCTCATAATTAATCCCGACGAAGAACAGACTACAAAAGACTTACTCAAGGCCGGGCGTGGTGGCGCACGCCTTTAATCCCAGCACTCGGGAGGCAGAGGTAGGGGAGGATCACCGTGAGTTCGAGGCCACCCAGAGACTCCACAGTGAATTCCAGGTCAGCTGGGGCTAGAGCGAGACCCTACCTTGAAAAACAAAAACAAACAAAAAACAGATTTACCCAAATATTTGAGCAGTTACACACTTCAGGTAGTCCTCCACAGTAGCCCCAGATGCCCCAAGCCTGACTGAGACACAGATGAGAGGCTGGTGACAGAGTGAAACAGCGCGGAGGAGGGTGACAGTAGGAGGGTGACTGACAGTAGGAATCACTGCTACGACCTGCCATGGACATCTGCTGTTTTTGCTTGCTTAGCACCCACTCTGCTGGCTTTTCTTCAGAGAACTCCCTCCTCTTCTTTTCAATCCACAGAGACTGAGATGAGAAACTGAGGGATCTGGCTCCAGAAAGTCCAAGTAGGTTCTGAGACTTTTATTGGATTTCTGAGGCAAAAAATCTCTTTTGGGCTAGGGAGACAACTCAGAGGCTAGGGGCACTTGCTTGCAAGCCTGTTGACCTAAGTTTTTTTGTTTTGTTTTTTTTTGTGGTAGGGTCTTGCTTCTGCCCATGCTGACCTGGAGTTCACTATGTAGTCTCAGGATGGCCTTGAACTCAAGGCAATCCTATCTCTGTCTCCTAAGTGCTGGGATTAAAGGAGTGTGCCACAACGCCTAGCTAAAGACTTTTTCTTTTTGTTTTTGCAAGGTATAGTTTCACTGTAGCCCAGGCTGACCTGGAATTCACTATGTAGTCTCAGCATGGCCTCAAACTCAGGGTGATTCTCCTACCTCTGCCTCTTGTGTGCTGGAATTAAAGGTATGCGCCACCATGCCCAGTTTCTGCCCGGAGTTTGATTTCCCAGCACCCACATAAAGTCTGACACAAAGTGATACACATGTCTCTAATCCCAATGCACCTGCAGCAATGAGAGGTGGAGGAATATGAAAGCCTGGAGATCAGCTAGACCGGCACCTGCAATGGCAAAACTAGGGAGAGACCCTAATCTGGGTTTGGTGGCACACGTCTTTAATCCCAGCACTTAGGAGGCAGAGGTAGGGGGATCATTGTGAGTTCGAGGCTACCCTGACATTACACAATGAATTCCAGGAAGCCTGGGCTACAGCAAGACCCTGCCTCAAAAACCAAAAGAGAGAGACACTGTCTCAAAAAAGGGAAAGGAATCCAGGCCTAGTGGCACACGCTTTTAAGTAGGAGGACTGCCATGAGTTCAAGGGCAGCCTGAGACAACATAGTGAATTCCAGGTCTACCTGGGCTAACGCGAGACCCTACAAAAAAAGACTGGAGAGATGGCTTAGCGGTTAAAGCACTTGCCTGCAAAGCCAAAGGACCCAGGTTCAATTCCCCAGGACCCATGTAAGCCAGATGCACAAGGGGGCATATGCATCTGGAGTTCATTTGCAGTAGCTAGAGTCCCTGGCATGTCCCTTCTCTCTCTTTGCTTGCAAAAAAAAAAAAAAAAAAAAAAAAAAAAGGACAAATATCCTGAAGTTTTTTTTTTCCCTCTGACCTCCACAGCAGCATGTACTCACTCATAATTAACATACACACGAGTATACCACATAGACACAAAATTAAAAAAAAAAATAAACTGTTCTCTTTCCACATATATTGTCAAGCTGTAGGGACACAGCAGGAACTGTTGCCCCCTTGTATCTCCTGCTTGTGAGAGCCTGCCCAAAGCAAAGGCCACCACAGGCTGACAGAGAGAGAGAGAGAGAGAAAGAGAGAGCGCCCCCCCAATGCTACCACCCAAGTGAGAGGGTGGGAAAGAAGTGCACGGTCTACACATGCAGTTTCAGTTTTGAACCAAGTCAATAAACTAACTATTCGAAGATGATTAATATAAAATCAAAACAAAACCAGAATCTTCTGCCCACTTTCACCATCTCCTATGCCCCTCGAGGCACTGTTGTGAGGGAGGGAAATAGCCCGCACTAAGACCCCCACATAACAGCAGTGTATGAGAAAAGGGCTTAGGGGCAGGATAGGCCATAGTGGGCCAAGCTGTTGGTCATCACTCAAGCCTAGCCTGGCTCTGCCCACTCGCAGGCTCACCTGCGTGCTCTCGTCATGGAAGCCCTCAAGGAAGCTTTCCAGCAGTTCATCTGCATTGTCAATCCGTTCAGCATACTCGCCCACAATCCAGATCATAGCTGCCCGGGCCTCAGGCTCATCCAGGGAGTCCAAGTTCTCGCACAGTGTGGCAATCACACTCTCATACCTGGGGAAGCACAGTGGACAGACAGCATGTGAGCACTGAGGAAGTTTGGTCAGTGTGTGTGTGTGGGGGGGGGGGCTTGGGAGGGAGACAGGTAAGTTAGCTAGTGATGGCAGGTGTTTTTTCTGCTTGACTCTTATTCTGGCTTGGAGAGGAGAAGGGGTCCAGTTCGGGTGAAAGAAGAAAAACAAAACAAAAGGATTCTTCTGAGAAAGCTGCCTGTGCAAGGGAGGAGGAAGAAGGCAGAGGCCAGGTGCCTGCACCTACTTGTTGGGGTACTTCCGGAAGATGTCCTTGATGACCACAATGGCTTCCTGGACCACGTAGTTGACCTTGGTCTGGATGAGATCGAGCAGCGTGCTCACGCAGCGCTCTGCAGATTGCTGTGAGCAGAGGAGAAAGTGTGGGCAAGGTCCTAGCACTCATTCCAACAGTGCTGGTGATCCCACCTGGCCAAGCCCCTAAATCACTTCTTGCCTACCTCCCTTGTCCCAGCACAAGAACACAACACTCTCCCCTAATGATGGGGGTGGAGAACAAAGACAATGGGATGGCCCAGATAGCAGGAACATGGAAAGAGAATGAGACTGCAAAGAAACCAGAGGTAGTGCATTTGGCAGTGTGAGGTCCTTGGAGCTCCTCCAGGTAAAGTCTGAGGGCAGAATGACCCCCATTCAGCCTGACCCAGCTTCTCTCTTGCTTGTTTCATAAAGTGAACTACTATGACACAATGCCTCTGGGCTTGCCCTTTGGCTTCTCTCTCTCTCTCTTTTTGGTTTTTCAAGGCAGGGTCTCAGTCTAGTCCAGGCTGACCTGGAATTCACTATGTAGTCTCCATGTGGCCTCGAACTCACGGTAATTGGATCCTCCTACCTCAGCTTCCAGAGTGCTGGGATTAAAGGCGCGTGCCACCACCCCTGGCTTTTAGCTTTCATTTCTACATACTATATGAATGGTCCAGTCAGTGTGGAGATGTCTCAGGATGGTAGCACCAAGAGCAAAATGCCTAATAACACCTAAAGGGTCTAGGCTGGGGATAACCAGCTGTCCCAGGACCCTTAAGCCGCTAGTGGGCCACTTAAGGAAGGCCTGGGTCTATGGTCAAGGAGCAACTCCCTTGGCAAAGAGGTGAAGAGGATAAAAGGCCATGACCCAGAGCCTTGAGGGGCCTGGAAAAAGGAGTGTACAGGCCGCATGCTCAGGACTCCTACTAAAGCATCCCACAGACAGAGCCCCCACCTTGTAGCTCAGATGTGAAAGTGAGCCCCCATGAGATGGTGGCTGCTCCTCTGACGTAGCTAATGCTGTAGAACCATCATTATGATGGGTGAGTTTCACTTGTAGCAACTCAAAGAAATGAAGGAGACTATAGAGCAGGGAGTCAACCACATCTGCATAGCAGGGGTTCTGGTGACGACCCTCAGTCCTCCTAGAAGCAGCTGGGAGGTTCTGCTAGTACCAGATTAGTTTCCTTGCTTCACAGCACCCTGCCTTCCCTGGCTGAGGATGAAGTCCTAGGGCCTCCTCACCTCCACCTTGATGGCGCAGCGGCCAATGGCGCGCACAGCCTTCCGCACAAAATCTACATCCACCTCTGTAGCATACTCTCTGAGTTCTGCCAACACCTGTGGACCAAACAGAGATGAAATGGGTCAAGAGGATCTGATGGGACAATCTCTTAGACCATCCCTAGGTAGTGATAATGCAGAAACTCTAGAAGGATGGGATCTGTCTCCTGCTCACGGTGGAAGGCCCAGTAAAGGGGGAAAAAACAATCAGGTGCCTCCAAAGGAAGGTAGAGAATGACTAGCTGGCAAAGCTAAACAACTCTTGCTTTACATTGATCGTTGATCTAGCTAATACATACAATTGTGTCTTTTTTTTTTCGAAGTAGGGTCTCACTCTGGCTCAGGCTGACCTGGAATTCACTATGTAGTTTCATAGTCTCAGGGTGGTCTTGAATTCACTGTGATCCTCCTACCTCTGCCTCCCAAGTGCTGGTATTAGGGATTGGATCAGAGCCTTTATGCATGCTAAGTAGGTGCTCTTGACCAACAAGATACATTCCCAGGGGCTGGAGAGATGGCTTAGCAGTAAGGCGTTTGCCTGCGAAGCCAAAGGACCCAGGTTTGATTCTCCAGAACCCATGTAAGCCAGATGCACAAGGGGGAACATGCGTCTGGAGTTCGTTTGCAGTGCCTACAGGCCCTGGAGTGCCCATTCTCTCTGTGTCTCTCTCTCTTCTATTTCTCGTGCTCTCAGCTTGCAAATAAATAAATAAAATTAAAAATTATCCTAGCCCAACTTACCACTTCTTAAAAATTATTTTACTTTATTTTATTTATTTATTTTTGAGGTCTCACTCTAGCCCACACTGACCTGGAATTTACTATGTAGTCTCAGGGTGGCCTTGAACTCATGGTGATCCTCCCCAGTGCTGGGGTTAAAGGCGTGCGCCACCACGCCCAGCTCCAACTTTTACTTCTTTTGTTCATTTTTATTTATTTATTTGAAAGTGACAGAGATAGAAAGAGGCAGATAGAGAGAGAATGGGCACGCCAGGGCTTCCAGCCACTGCAAACAAACTCCAGACATGTGCGCCCCCTTGTGCATCTGGCTAATGTGGGTCCTGGGGAATCAAGCCTCGAACTGGGGTCCTTACACTTCACAGGCAAGTGCTTAACCTCTAAGCCATCTCTCCAGCCCCCAATTATTACTTTTTAATGAATAAATGATAAGCAATAAGAGAATAAGAAAAAAATTTTTTGGCCAGGAAGGTCTCATTATGTTGCTCAGACTATTGTTGAACTTGTGGGACAAGTGATTCGCCTGCCTCAGCTGCCCAAGTAGCTGTGACTTTAGGTGTGTGCCCACATGCATGGCTACTTGAAAACATTCTTTTTTTTGTTAGTTTTATTTTTCAAGATAGGGTCTCGCTCTAGCCTGGAATTCATCATGTAATCTCAGGGTGGCCTCATTCGAACTCAACAGTGATCCTCCTACCTCTGCCTCCTGAGTGTTGGGACTAAAAGTGTGTGCCACCATGCCCAACTCTGAGAACATTCTTTAGTAATAAAAATATTAGTTGGGCTGGTTAGATGGCTTAGTGATTAAGGTATTTGCCTACAAAGCCAAAAGGACCCAGGTTAAATCCCCCAGGACCCATGTAAGCCAGATGCACAAGGTGGTGCATGTGTCTAGAGTTCATTTGCAGTGGCTGGAGGCCTTGGTGCACCTATTCCTTCCTTCTCTCTCAAATAATAAATACAAGTAAAATCATGAACTGTTAATGGTGAGCATGCTCAACTGGCCCAGTGCCACAGTGAGTAGGTGATGGAGCTGTGCCACCCCAAAGCTTGTGCCTCACACCATCATACTCTGCTCACCTGGGCAATGTTGGCCTGGGAAGCCAGGCGGATCATGATGTCCAACTTCTCCAGCTTCACGTAGATGGGGTCATTGTACTTCACAAAGAAGACCTTCATCTCATGCTTCAAGATCTCAGGCCTGGTGGTGGGGCCGGATGCCCAGAGGACAAAAAGAAAGGCATAAGCCCTGAGGCAGCCCTTCCTCATTTACTGGGGCATTCTTGAAGTCACAGGTGGGACCCAATGGTCAGGGAGATAGAGCCATCATTTTGGCTATGTGTTCATAGGCAGTCATTTTGCCTGGCTATTCTGCCTTATCTGGCCACGTCTCAGGAAGGGAAGAGGGAATTCATATTCAACAACAGCAGGTATGGGCTTCAATCCCAACTTGCGACCTCAGCTTCTGTTTCCCAGCCCATGAAACATAAATGACAATTCAGGAAAAGTGTCACCACAGACCTGGATCTGTGAGTTTTAGGCCTGGCATGTTACAATGAACACTACTAAGCCTCAATTCAGCAGCCTGAGCAGAAACATTCATATATATTGCTGTGTGAGGAAGCCTCTCATGGATTCCTCCAGACTCCTTTATGATCCAACTGTCTAGTGCTCTAATAAGTCTTAGGTATGAGTGTAATGACATGCTAAACATGCTAGTCAATCTCTTGCTGTGGGGGGTGGTTGTGGGGACTCAGACTCAAACTCCTGCACAATGGGCCGATGATGGGAGTGAGAGAAGCATCTAACCCCACCAACGCCTGTTTCACTAGCAGGCGTTGTGACCAGCCGAGCTGTCTACATGCACCGCTGCTCTTCCCGGAAAGGAAATGACTTGCTGCCTGGTGCTTTCAGATGGCATTTTCCCAAGACAAGGAAACCAGGAGAGATTGTGAGGCTTGCACTAGTCACACACTAGATGGGTGGGAGCAAGATGAGAGCCACCTTCCTCATTCCTATGTCTTCTTTTTTTTTTTTTTTTTTTGTTTTTTTGAGGTAGGGTCTTGCTCTAGCTCAGGCTGACCTGGAATTCACTGTTTTCTGAAGGTGGCCTCAAAATGACAGCAATCCTACCTCTGCCTCCCAAGTGCTGGGATTAAAGGCGTGCGCCATCACACCCAGCCCTTATTCCTACTTCTATGCTCTTTCCAGAACATACATAAAAACAAAAAGAGGGCCAGGGAGATGGCTTAGAGGTTAAAGGCACTTGCCTGCAAAGCCTGCTGCCCAGGGTTTGATTCCCCAGTACCCACATAAAGCCAGACACATGAAATGGCGCATATACTTGGAGTTCGTTTGCAGTAGCAACAGCCCCTGGCATGCCCATACTTGCTCCTTTTCTTCTCTCTCTCAAATAAAGTTAAAAAAAAAAAAATTAAATGAGGGGGCATTTTGGAGAGATGGCTTAGTGGTTAAAGCACTTGCCTGTAAAGCCAAAGGACCCATATCTGACTCCCCAGGACCCACACAAGACAGGTACATAAGATAATATATGTGTCCAGAGTTCTTCTGCAGTAGCAGGAGGCCCTGGAGCAGCCATTCTTTCTCTTCTCTCTCTCTGCCTCTTTCTCTCTTTCAAATAAATAAAAACACTAAAAAAAAAAAAAAAAATTTTTTTTTTTTAAATGAGGGGGCTGGAGAGATGGTTTAGCAGTTAAGGCACTGCCTGTGAAGACGAAGGACCTAGGTTCAATTCCCCAGGACCCATGTGATGCACAAGGTGCTGCATGTGTCTGGAGTTCATTTGCAGTGGCTGAAGCCCTGATGTGCCCGTGCTCTCTCTCTCTCACTCATATAATAGATAAATAAAAATAAAATAAAGTTAAAAAAAATAAAGGCTGCTCTGCTGGGCGTGGTGGTATATGCCTTTAATCCTAGCACTCAGGAGGCAGAGGTAGGAGAATTGCTGAGAATTCGTGGCCACCCTGAGACTACATAGTGAATTCCAGGTCAGCCTGGGCTACAGCCAGAGACCTTACTGTGAAAAAAACAAGCAAACAAAAAACAAAACACAAAACAGTGCTGCTTTGAACACTGTCTGGTCTGAGGGATGAATGGAGCTGCATATCAGCCATAGATGATCATTAAAAAAAAATGAGGGGTTGCGGAGATGGCTCAGTAGGTAACACACTTGCTCTATAAGCACGAGGACCTGCGTGCAGACCGGCCAGTGTGGTAGACTACTGGTAGTCCCAGTGCTTAAGAGATGGAGACTGAGTCTTCAGGGCAAGCTGGCCAGCTACGGTAGTCAAATCGGCAAGCTCTGGATTCAAGGGAGAGGCCTTGCCTCAGTAAGTTAAGTTAGCTACGTTTTTCTTTCTTTCTTCCCTTTTTTGTTTTTTGTTTTTCCGAGGTAGGGTCTCACTCTAACTCAGGCTGACCTGGAACTCACTATGGAGTCCCAGGGTGGCCTCGAACTCTCAGCGATCCTCTTACCTCTGCTTCCCAAGTGCTGGGATTAAAGGTGTACGCCACCACGCTTGGCTCTTTTTTTTTTTTTTTTTTTTTAAGTAAATTGGAAAGTGACTGAGGAAGACACTGATGTCAACCTCTGGCCTACAAACACACACACAGTTGGGGGTGAAGCTGAATGACAGGAACTCATGACTTGGTGTTGGGGAGGGACTGGCTGAGCAGGGAGTGCTTTCTGCTGCCCTATTAGGAAGGCAAGACCCTGAATGGGTAGCAGGAGGATGAGTCCTGTGATCAGGATTTGACTGAAGCTACCTTGGTCACATGTCAGGCTTGGCCCAGGTCATGACTGGGTGACATGGACAACATCTTAAGAGATTATCATGTTAAATATAGCACAAAGAGCCCTTCATGCTGATCTGGATCTACAAATCCCTACACACTCCTAAATCCAGTGACCCAAGAGCCTGGTGTGTCAAGACCCACACTACATCAGTGAAGCCTAGAGTCTTAGAGCTTTGTTCACTTCCCAAATCTTTTTGTTGTTGTTGTTGTTGTTTTTCGAGGTAGGGTTTCACTCTAGTCCAGGCAGACCTGGAAGTCACTCTGTAGTCTGAGGGTGGCCTTGAACTCATGGTGATCCTTCTACCTCTGCCTCCTGAGTGCTGGGATTAAAGGCGTGTGCCACCACGCTCGCTACTTTCCAAATCTTTACAAATGCCACAGTTCAACTGATATCTCTGGGCTCCAAGAAATACCATGAGCCAGACTGATGCTGTGACAAGAGGGGGTATGCCACCTTCCAAGAGTATGACGAGGCTCTATTCGCTTCAAACTCTGTTTCCTGCAGTAAAGCTTGCAATAATATGCATGTTTAATAGGAGTTAGTTGCTACTGTCAAGAACACTATTGACTAAAGGCTGGGGAGAACTCAAGAGGGCAGACCCCACCCTAGCTGGATGGTGCCCTGACTCAGAGCTACCTCAGAGGAAGGAGGAGGTCGTTGCAGAAGCTTCAGACCCAGTGCTGCTGATGGTGTTTCAACGACCACCAGGACCAGGCCTCACCCTTGGGAACAGTGACTTACAAATCACTCCTGCAGGAGGGAAGCAGTCTCCTACCATTCTGCTGAACTTGCTCGACACCCCTCCCAGACCTTGAGGCTGGTGCCAAGTCCATGCGTTCTCATCATCTGAGGTCTTCAGACTCAGGGAATCTGGTGAGAGCTGTGGACTCTGCCCCCAAGAAAAATGCACTCACACAGAATCTTCCATCCCCCCCCTTTTTTTTATTTGTTTGTTTGTTTTTCGAGGTAGGGTCTCACTCTAGCCCAGGCTGACCTGGAATTCACTATGTAGTTTCAGGGTGGCCTTGAACTCACGGTGATCCTCCTACCTCTGCCTCCAGAGTGCTGGGATTAAAGGTATGTGCCACCAGGTATGTCTGTCTACCATGTTTTTTAAGCCTTAAAAATTTTTTTTTAAATTAATTAATTAATTTGAGAGAGAGAGAAAAGAAAACCAGATGTGTGTGGACAGTGGGGAGAGAACGGGCATGTCAGGGCCTCTAGCCACTGCAAATGAACTCCAGATACATGCACCCATCTTGTGCATCTGGCTTTACGTGGTACTGGGGAATCAAACCCGGTTCCTTTGGCTTTGCCAGCAAAGTGCCTTAACTGCTAAGCCATCTCTCTAGCCCTTTTTAAGTTTTTTTTTTTTTTTTTTTTTTCGAGGTAGGGTCTCACTCTGGTCCAGGCTAACCTGGAATTAACTATGTAGTCTCAGGGTGGCCTCAAACTCATGGCCTCCTACCTCTGCCTCCCGAGTACTGAGATTAAAGGTGTGCACCACCATACCCGGCTCCTTTTTAAGTTTTTTGAGGTAGGGTCTCGCTCTAGCCCAGGCTGACCTGGAATTGACTCTGCAGTCTCAGGGTGGCCTCAAACTCAGCGATTCTCCCACCTCTGCTTCCGAGTAGAGTACTGGGATTAAAGACATGCGTCACCATGCTCGGCCTGTTTTCTTTTTACCCTGCCAGTCTATAATGGTTGTCCGTGTTTGGAAGTGACCAGTGTTTCTGTTGGATGGGGAGCTGTGCCCAGAGGTTTAAGAATTTGATCCCCTCCCACTTTTTTTTCGAGGCAGGGTCTCCTCTAGCTCAAGCTGACCTGGAATTCACTATGTAGTCTCAGGGTGACCTTGAACTCTCAGCAATCCTCCTATCTCTGCCTCCCAAGCGCTGGGATTAAAGGCGTGTGCCACCATGCCCAGCTTTTCTTCCTTTTTTATATTTTTGAGACAGGATCTTATTATAGAGCACAGGCTGGCCTTGGAACTCTCTGTCTTCCTGACTCAGCCTCTGGAGTTCTGGAACTAGAGGTGTTGTGCATTTCAAACAAACCCTGCCAAAGGTCTATGCAAACTACTGCCATTGTGAGGGGAATGGGAATGGGGTTCCCACCTACTATATCCTGGTGTCCTGTCTTCCACACTATGGTACTTTTTTTTTTTAATTTATTTTATTTATTTGAGAGAGAGAGATAGAGACAGAAAGAGAGAGAGAGAGAGAGAGAATGGGCACGCCAGGGCCTTCAGCCACTGCAAACAAACTCCAGACACGTGCGCCACCTTGTGCATCTGGCTAACGTGGGTCCTGGGGTTCTTTGACTTTGCTGGCAAACACCTTAAGTAAGCTAAGCCATCTCTCCAGCCCCACACTATGGTATTTTAAGGGTAGTTCTCTATAACATGCAAGGGTGTGAGGAAAGAGAAAAGAACTGCATGCTTGGAACACAAGAGAGGTTTTGGTGAGGAAACAGAGGCAGTAACAGTGACCCGCAGGGAAGAACACTGGTTATACACTCATTGTGTGTCAGTAAATTCAGCTAATGCCAACCATGTGACCTTCCTAGCGCTCCTGCCAGCTCCAGAAAATGAGGGAAAGAGGGAGCTGGAAGGTTAGGCAGCTTGTCCATAGAGAGTTAGAGAAGGAAATCTAGGTCTAGTTCCCTGCAAAAATGGTTCCCAAACCTCTGTGAGGAACAGGCACAATTAGCCACTCAGCAAGACCCTAGCTTCTAGGAAAGGGGAAAGCCAGGTAGAGGTGAAGTCAAGGTCTTCCCAGGCAACCTTAGAGGTGGCACAGTGAGTGCCAGGAGCTTACCATGGGGTTAGAGTCAGAGATGAGGTCTTTAAGGGTGTCCAGGAAGCCCTGGTCCTCTACCAGCTGGGCATTGATGTCATGGAGCTTGGCTACGCACACAGCTGCTGTCTTGCGCACATAAGGGTCCTCATCCTTCAGGCACTTCCGGAGTGGCTCGCACAAGTACTCTGTGATCTTGTCAACTCGGATGCAGCCCATGGTCCTCACAGCCAGGGCTCGGATGAGAGGATTGGGGTCCTCACAGTCCTGAGGAGAACCAGCCATTGGTCAGCGGCAGGACAGGGTGTCACCTGTGGCTTCCTGGTCTTCCTGGTCTGCAGCTCTGAGCAACATCAGGGATCTCCACCAACCAGAGCTGACAGTACCCAAAGGAAATGACAAGGAGCGGACACCTAGCACTTGCCAGATGTGCGAGAGACTATATGCTATTTCTGTTGATGCCCTGAACCCTGTTTTACAGGTCAGCTCTTGGGAAAGTTGGGTGCTCACCCAATATCACAGAGGAGAGTGGTGATCCAAACCCACCTAGCATCATAGAACTTAATCTCTCTTTCTCTTTCTTTTTTTTTCAAGGCAGGGTCTCACTCCAGCCCAGGCTGACCTAGAACTCCCTCTGTAGCTCCAGGCTGGCCTTGAACTCATGGTGATCCTCCTACCTCTCTGCCTCCCAAGTCCTGGAATTAACAGTGTGTGCCAACTCTCTCTCTCTTTTTATGATTTATTTATTTATTTGAGACACAGAGAAGGACAGAGAGAGAGAGAGAGAGAATGGGTATGTCAGGGCCTCTAGCCACTGCAAATGTACTCCAGATGCATGCGCCACCATGTGCATCTGGCTTACATGGGACCTGGAGAATTGAATGTGGGTCCTTAGGCTTCACAGGCAAGTGCCTTAACCGCTAAGCCATCTCTCCAGCCCTCTCTTTTTTTGATAGGGTTTTGCCATGTTGCTTAGAATGGTCTGGAATTCACTATGTAGCTCAAACTGACCCAGAGCTCACAGAAATCTTTGTTCCTTAGCCTCCCAGCTGCTGGGCTTACAGGCATGTGTAGCCATGTCCTGCTTTACAGGCTTCACTTTCTGCTGCCACAGAGCCCTCCTTTTCCTGTATGTGAGCATCAACAGGGCTACAAGTCAATGTTCAAGTTCCTGCTTTACTCCTCACCGAGGCACACAGAATGTATAAAAGAGCTAGCTGAAAAGAGAAGAGAGCTGGTCTCAACTGGCTGCTGAATCCTGCCCTAGCAAAGGACACAGGGCAGTGGCCCAGCCTAGGAAAAGAGTCACTGGTATGGCACAATCTCGCAGTAAATGAATGGGGCAGGGCCTCTAGCACCTACAGTTCCGCAGGGAAAGGGAGCCCTCTGCTGGAGGACGAGGCCCTTGGCCTGCACAGGCACAATCTGCGGGTATGGAAAGGAACCAGAGTTGCTACCCTGCCCCAAAGAGTCCAAGGGAACAGAGGATAGTGAGCAGTCCTTACCCCCACCCCCATTCTCACTGCGCACTCACCTTCACAAAGGTGTTGACAGCCATAATGGCCATGTCGGGCTGACTCTTTGCATAGTTCATCAAGTACAGGTACACCAGTTTCTTTAGCTCTAGGTTGTCCGTCTGCATGCAGTTCACCACATCGGGGAAGAGGGCGCTGCAAGTTCAAAGGGGGTCTCAATAGAGGACAGGCTGAAGGCAGGAAAAGCAAGCTTTCAGGCAGCTAGCAGGGCCAGTGGGCAGGAGGGCAATGGGAGGCAGGTAAGAGGAAGGTAAACAGGTCTTCCTGGTACAAGCAGGGCATCAACAATGCTGTAACCAAGAACACCTGACCGGAGAAAAGGAAGCTCAAATGGTGATTTGAGAAACACATACATACAACAAATCCCCCCCCTTTGTTCTTTTCATGGGGTACAAACATGACTTCTAGACCTCCCCAAACCCAGCTCTCTACCTCTTGCTAGCTCTAAGACACTGGGAAACTTTTTTTAGTCCTAAAGTTTCATTTGTAAGAGGTGCAACCAAAACTCACTTTAGTTGGGCACGTTGGCGCACACCTTTAATCCCAGCACTTGGGAGGAAAGGTAGAAGGATTGCTGTGAATTCAAGGTCAACCTGAGACTACACAGTGAATTCCAGGTCAGCCTGGGCTAGAGTGAGACCCTACTTTGAAAAACAAAAAACACAACAAAAAAAAACCCAACTTCCTTTACAGCTAGAGCTGTAGCTCAGTGGTGAAGACTTGTCTAGCATGCACAAGGCCTGCAGCTCAGTGCCCAGCACTACTGTTCCTCACCTCCAGAAATTCACTTCACAGGGTCCTTGTCATTCTTTTTGTTGTTGTTCTTGTTTTACAAGGTAGGGTCTTGCTGTAGCTCGGGATGACCTGGAATTCACTATGTAGTCTCAGGGTGGCCTTGAGCTCACAGCAATCCTCCTACCTCTGCTTCCTGAGTGCTGGGATTAAAGGTGTGCTCCACCACACCTGGTTCAAATATTTTTTGTTTTTCTTTTCTTTATTTTTATTTTTTGGCGATTCTTAAAGACAGCATACATAGAGTGTCTGGTCTTTGCTGAGTAAACAGAAATGATACTTTTCCTCTCTGATAGTTAAATGGCCCCTTATATGGGCTATTGGTTCCAGACTGTCATAGGGAAGCACAGATATGCTGCTTTTACCACAAGAGCCAGCTCTGGTACCCACTAATAACCGGCAGAACATGTAGGGAACACACGCCATATGCCAAGTGTGGTGCTGGCGTGTGACACACTTCATTTAACAGTCCAAACTCAGGAGATCACGCACATTTCATAGATAGTTCTGAGGTTCAGAAACGTCCAATACCGTGTCTGGGGAGCCAGGTCTAACAGTGACTCCTACTACACTTGGTGAAGCCCTTTCCAGCACAGCACCACAGTGGTCCCAGGGTTACAGGCTTCCCCTCTCACATACTGAGGTAACGTCTCACTCAACTCAGGCTCATCTGGAACTCACTCTGTAGCCTCAGGCTGGCCACACTGGCTCAGTTTCCCCAGACAGCAGCAATCCTTGGTAACCTCTGAGAAGGGTCCCACCACACCCTCTACAATGCCTGTTGCCCTTTCAACCCACTCACTTCACTCACTCCATTATTGCTTGACCCATCAGCATTTGAGCCCTTGACTCCTGTATGTATGTGTCGGGGAGGGGGTTGCTTATGTTTGAAAGAGGTTTGCAAAAGGAGCTATATAAGGAAAGATGTGGGGTTCTTTCTTTTAAAAAAAACTTTTAAAAAATCATTTTATTTATTTATTTATTAGGCACAGAGGGACAGAGAGAGAGATATTGGGCGCGCCAGGGCCTCTAGCCACTGCAAACGAACTCCAGACACATGTGCCACGATGTGCATCTGGCTAATGTGGGACCTGGAGAATTGAACCTAGGTCCTTAGGCTTCGTAGGCAAGTGCCTTAACTGCTAAGCCATCTCTCCAGCCCGATGTGGGTTTCTTTCTTTCTTTCTTTTTTTAAGTTTCATTTCATTTCATTTATTTATTTATTTATTTTTTTTTTGGTTTTTCGAGGTAGGGTCTCACTCTAGCCCAGGCTGACCTGAAATTCACTATGTAGTCTCAGGGTAGCCTTGAACTCACAGTGATCCTCCTACGTCTGCCTTCCAAGCACTGGGATTAAAGGCATCCGCCACCATGCCTGGCTTTTATTTATTTATTTTTATTATTTTGTTTATTTTTATTTGAGAGCGACAGAGGAGGGAGAAAGAATGGGCGCGCCAGGGCCACTGCAAATGAACTCCAGACGTGTGGGCCCCCTTGTGCATCTGGCTAACGTGGGTCCTGGGGAATCAAACCTCGAACTAGGGTCCTTAAGCTTCACAGGCAAGTGCTTAACCGCTAAGCCATCTCTCCAGCACCCGATGTGGGTTTCTTGATACCAAAGAGGAGCTCTGAACCAGACTCAAGCTATGAACCTTCCCATCAGCCATTATCTGGCAGTTACTAGCCTCCTTCTGCACACCTGACATCTTTGCCTACAGTCATTGATGCAATCACTTTCTTTACGGCTTCCTTCTTCTTCTCCTTCTTGTCACTGTTGAGCTCCGCCTTCAGCTCGAAGATCTCCCCTAAGGAAAGGAGGCAGGCATGAGCAATCCATCCCAGCACGAGATGATTCTTTGCCCCAACTTCACAGAGAACTGAGGGAGGTAGAACAGCTTTAGGCCCCTAGTCTCAGGAAGGACAGTGGAAAATTAGTGCTGGTTAGGAGAGGAATGGTGGTGGAAGTGTGAAGGCCATGCTGGATTGACACAATAGCAACCATGGGGCTAACAGAGATCCTGGGGGAGATAAAAGCATGCAGGCAGGCCTGCTCAGCTGGACTACTAAAATGCAGAAGATAGCAAAGCTTAGCCTTCTCTCACTCAAAGCTGGACACAATGGACCTGGGCTATCAAGGATTGTGGAGAGGGCAAAATGTGACTGATCCCACACATAGGCTTTTCCTGTTTTCCCAGAACCTCAAATTCAAACAGCTTGCTTGGGATTTCACTTCCTGAGCCAGTGGGTGATGGCTCAGCCCAGAAGTGGGAACTCAGCTGCTTCACAAGGCTACAGCATGCAACACAGCACTCTCAAGAACTCGTCACATGGAAAAAGGGAATGAGGAAGCGGGGTTGCCACAGCCCTGCTTTGGAGATCATCAGGACCCTGCTAAAAGATTAGCGGGCAGAAGACATTTCCTGAGACATTCTCTGAGCGCAGCACTACTTTCCCCACATCCTTTCTCATTTCATCTTCAGACCTACCTACCTTTCCTCTCGTTTTCTAGATGCGCAGATGGAAGCTGAAATAGTTCCACTAAGTTAGCAGGGAAGATTCAAAACCATCCTCGGAAGCCCATACTTCTAAGTCCCTATGCTTGGTCCTGCCCTAGACATTCTTTTGCTTCTCTGAACCTGCCTCCTTGCCTGTCCCCTCTCCCTGACCCTCAGTGGTGAAATGTTCATCTTGGTACCTGGTACTCTGCTCTGCATTAAGGGTGACTGTTATTATTAATTTGGGTTTCCTTCCATTTAGGGTGGAAGTAAAGGAGGGACTATTATGTAGGAAAAGATATGGAGAAAGTTCTAGATAAGATTTATAATGAGAAAGAAAACAAGTTCATTTTTATCATGATTTAACAATGTAGAGCTCAGCAGAGAATTATCAACTGAGAAAAAACAAACAGGTAGTTAAAAATAATCACCCGGGGGCTGGAGAGATGGCTTAGTGGTTAAGGCACTTGCCTGCGAAGCCTAAGGACCCAGGTTTGATTACCCTGTACCCACGTAAGCCAGATGCACAAGGATGTGCATGTGTCTGGAGTTTGTTTGCAGTGGCTGGAGGCCCTGGCATGCCTATCCTCTTTCTCAAATAAATAATAAAATAAAAATATCTTTAAAAACATAATCACCCAGCATAGGTGCAGCAGTGCCACATCAAGAACATTGCTCTATGTCTCTTGTGAGGAAACCAACCACTGTAATTGAATCAGAGGCCTGTTCCATGGGAGGGAATACATGGCTGGTACTAAAATCCCTGATGTCAGACTCAAAATTTCAACCCAGGCATTTCTCTCCAGAAACTCCCCAAAAGAAATCTCATCACTGTAACACTGACACTCAGTACTAAGCACTAAGTACTAAGCACTACTCCCACCCTACTGCTGCCCCACCCCCACCTGGCCCCATTCCACCGATCCCCGCTCACCTCTCCTTTCGCTGATGACTCAGGTTCTCCCCCACATTCCTCTTTAGCTGGCTAGCTTCACCTGGAGTTCTCTCACAGCCTGCTCTCTCTCACAGCTCTACACACACACACAAACCCCTTTATTGTGGTTACTCCTTAACAGACTGTCTTCCCGATTTAATATCCTGCAGACACAGTAAATTCTGCCTCTCTTTTCCACTGTACATAGTAGGTACTCAATAAAAACCAGACAGTGATATGCACCGTGCAGTCCCAGCTACTCAGGAGGGTGAGGCAAGAGAGCCCAAGTTTGAGGCCAACTTGGGCAATATAGTAATATAATAGTTTCTCCTCCCTCCTTGCTCTTCTCTCCCAGTCTTGTATAGCCAAGGCTGGTCTTGAACTTGCTATGTAGCCAAGAATGGCCTTGAACTCCTGATCCTTCTGCCTCTGCCTTCTGAGTGTTACTGGTATTACAGGTGTGAGCCATCACTTCTGGCAAGATTCTGTCTCCCAAAAAACAAAAAAGTGGCTAGACTAATAAAATGCCTGCTGAGGGCAGACTCCATGATCTGGCCCAGCTGACTCAACAAGACTCTTTCCGTCTGGTCAGCAAGCACGGCCAGCCTCACTTGAAGGAAGGAAGGAAGGAGGGGCTGGAAGGGCTAGCCAGAGAGGTTAAAGCACACTTGTAGGCCACAACATCTTCCATTTCCTTAAAAGAAGAAAGGACATAAGTTTCCAACAACATAACCCTGACTTAGCAACTTTTAGTGCAGCAACCCAATTGACAATAATACTGAGTCATGAGAACTGTTATGAAATGTTTAAGATAATGTTACATGAAAAACAGGATGAGAATGCTTGATACCACAAGGAAAAGAGTGCTCACAGATAAGAAACAACATACACATGCGCGCGCGCGCACACACACACACACACACAGCAGGGTTGCTGGTAAGACTGTATGCTTGCTTTCCCCAGTATGTGGAATAAACCACCATATTTAAGCTATTGGGGAGCAAACAGGGGCCTCCCCTAGCTCCTATACTTGGAGCTAATGTTCTTCCCTTCCTGAGTTTTAAAGGGAAAAAGCAGTTTCTTAGACCATCAACAGTTCATGGTTCTGGGTCACCACTCCCACCCATGTCTCCAGACTCGCACCCTACCCCAACTCCCCAGCACCGCAGGAAGAAGGCAGAAGGGTCAGGAGGGGAAAAGCAGGATGGATCCATAATGAAACACAATACCTTTTTTGGTCGTGGTGAAGTATTTTGAGTCGGTCATTTTGGTCCCTTATCTGTGGCCAGACTGCAAGAGAGGGAAGAGAGGCATGCATTTGTGTTTGACTCCATTTTCAGTTAGGGTAAGCAAGGGAAGGGAGAGAAAGATCCAGAATACACAACAAAGGAAAAGGTAGCTGATTCTATCTTTTTTTAAATTTTTTTTTAAAATTTTTTGTTTGTTTATTTATTTATTTGAGAGTGACAGAGAGGAGGCAGAGAGAGAGAGAGAGAGAGAGAGAGAATGGATGCGCCAGAGCTTCCAGCATCTGTAAACGAACTCCAGATGCATGCGCCCCCTTGTGCATCTGGCTAACATGGGTCCTGGGGAATTGAGCCTCGAACCGGGGTCCTTAGGCTTCACAGGCAAGCGCTTTACTGCTAAGCCATCTCTCCAGCCCGCTGATTCTATCTTTTCAGGGCAAATGAAAAGACCATAGCTGGTCAAATTTTGGAGAGCAATTGTGAGGAATTCATCAAAATTTTGGATAGAAAGGGGGAAAGGGGTAAGATGGCAGCATAGCAACCATGTCAAAGCAGTCTAGGGAGAGAAATAAGCAGAGAAACAGCAAAATACACTTTTCTACCAAAAAGTAAAGGTGTGTAAGTTTTTATCAAACACAGCAAAGAAGCAGAAGACACTAAGATCTGAGCCGGGCATGGTGGCATACGCCTTTAATCCCAGCACTAGGGAGGCAGAGGTAGGAGGATTGCCATGAGTTCAAGGCCACCCTGAGACTACATAGTGAATTCCAGGTCAGCCTGGACCAGAGTGAGACCCTACCTCGAAAAAACAAAAAAACAAAACAAAAAAAAAAAAAAAAAAAAGACACTAAGATCTTCCAGAAAGGAGGAAACCAGCCAGAATCCCGCTGAGGCACCAACGCCCAGTCAATGCAGAGCTACAAGAACAGAAACCAGGTGGAAGGATTTTCCAGTCATGTCAGCCTCCTCGCAAAGTTAAGAAACCTGAAGGGGAAGACAGCAGGGACCAGCTGGGCAGCTCCAGGCATCTTGCACAACTTCCCATCCCTCAACTGTCAGTGCTGTGAGCCTCCGGAGAATTCATTCACCTCCAGCGGCATGGCATCCAGCACAGCTGATCAGAACCCCAGATGCACAGTGCAACAGACAGGGATTGAGGTGGGCACTCAGCATTGGTGAGATTGGAAGCCATCCCAAAAGGTAACAGGGTCTACTTACACAAAGATAGGTGCACAGGCCTGCACTGGAAGTGCTAATCTCTCTTTCCATGTCAGGGCAGGCTATGTATTACATATTCTTGGTTGGCTTTGCCATTCTCAAATAAACTGTATTTTAGGGTTGAAGAAAAAATTGCATGTATATATCTGTTGACCAAGCAACCCTACTTCTAGGAATCTTTCCCACAGAAATGTCTACCTCAACATATGGCTTTTACTGGTATCACTCACTATCCATGATTGTATCACTGGAAACAAATTAAATGCCTATCACCAAGGGCATGGTTAACGTTTCTGGAAGACTCCACAGAATAAAAGCACTTCCTAGTCACAGCCACAGTCACAGCAGCCCCTTGTGGTGCTCACCCTGTCCAGCATGTTCTAAATGTTCCAGAGCTGAGGAGCTCCGCAAAGCCTCCTCCACAGGTTCTACCATTTCTCCAGAAAGGTGAAGTTTAAGGACCTAGGGCAAGTCTGGGCTTGGTGGTGCACACCTTTAATCCCAGCACTCGGGAGGCAGAGGTAGGAGGATTGCTATGAGTTCGAGACCACCCTGAGCCTATGTAGTCAATTCCAGGTCAGCCTGGACTAGAGCGAGACCCTAAAATAAACCTCAAAAAGAAAAAAAAAAGAGGAAGCTAGGGTGATTTCCTCTTCCCTCATTTGCTAAGGTTCTAAAATCAGTGATATATGCTGTTATCTCTGCAGAGGCCTAGAAAATGCAAAGTACAGCATTTATCAAGTTTGTCTGGTCAGTTTTCTCAAGATATCATAGTGCGAAATATTGTTGAAGTCAGTAGGTCAAGGAATATACCAAAGCTTGCTCACTCAACAAGTATCATGGAATATCTCCTACATTGCTCAATAGTCTGCTTGACCAACAGATGAATTAAAAAAAAAAAAAGGGCTGGAGGGATGGCTTAGCAGTTAAGGTGCTTGCCGGCAAAGCCAAAGGACCCAGGTTCGATTCCCCAGGACCCACATAAGCCAGATGCACAAGGGGGTACACGTGTCTGGAGTTTGTTTGCAATGGCTAGAGGCTCTGGCACGCCCATTCTCTCTCTCTCTTTCTTCCTCTGTCAAATAAATAAAAATAAATTTTTTTTTTTTAAAAAGTTGAGCAGACACAGACCATGGCATCACAACCTGCAATCCCAGCACTAGGTAGGTCGTGGCAGAAGGATCATAAAGCTAAGGCTGGCCTGTAACCTATCTCAACCAAACCAACAAAAAGGATACCCAGTGATACAGATTAGGAGCAAGGTAGTTTTGTTGTGTGTTTTTTGTTTTTTTCCTAGGGACTGTCCCACAGAAACATGGATGCTATCTTGCCTGCCCTGGCAGGACTAGAACTAATGACTGATTTACTAACATCCAAGATGTTCACAACACAACAACCTTCTGTTCCCCCGTCCCAATTTCTCACCCTTAGCCTTTATGGGTGGGGCTCTTCCTAAATCAGTGTCCTCCCTACACAAGTGAGCCTGGTGACGAGGCTTGTTCTAAGTGGATGTCTGTTTCATACAAGGGGACCTGAGACATGCTCGCTACGCCTCTCCTCCCTTCCACAGAGAGACCTTTCTCTATGTGAAGGAGAGTCTCCCCAGTTTCCCCTGCCCCATCCAAGCCAGGGGAGAACTTCTTTTGGCTTGGGCACTTTTCTGCTTTGCTTTCCCTCTTAACTGTCCCTAAAACAAATCTCTTGTTTGTTTGTTTTTTTTTTTCAAAGGCAGGGTCTTGCTCTCTAGCCCAGGCTAACTTGGAATTCACTATGTAGTCTTAGGGTGTCCTCAAACTCACAATGATCCGTCTACCTCTGCCTTCCGAGTGCTGGGATTAAAGACATGTGCCACTACACCGGGCTTAAAATAAATCTTGTAACTTACCCTTCTCTCAGTCTGCATTTACAATTCTTTGCTAACACGGACAAGAACTCGAACTACTGGTGTGGTTCTGATCCCACTCAGAGTTCTCTCCTGCATCAGCAAGAACCATGCCACCCTGGATACATGACAGAGGTTTCCAGGATTGCTGAGATTTAATAAAAACGCAATCAGTTATTGGAGCCTCTACTAAAACCTGAGGTTGACACACATTACTTCATGTAATCTTACCAACTGGGTAGTTTTTAACTTCGTTTTACAGGTGAGGAAAGACGCTCAGGGATGTCATGGTTTGTGAGGATCTGGGCAGGAAGACCATCTCAATTCCACCTGAGCAAATGCCTGTGCTCTCTTATACAAGAAATTCTGCTCTTTCATATGAGAGGAGATAGTGGTCAAGACTCGTACAGACAAAAACCACTGAGACTTCTATGGGGAACCTTCCAATCTACCTTCGTAGCAGATAAAGGCCACTCATCACTAGATGTGGTGGTGCACACCTGTAATCCCATAATCCTAGCACAGGAGACAGGAGGATCTCTAGTTCAATGCCAGCTGGGACTACATAGTGAAATCCTGCCTCAAAACCAAAACCCTTGCCGGGCGTGGTGGCAAACAATTTTAATCTCAGCACTTAGGAGGCAGAGGTAGGAGGATCACTGTGAGGTTCAAGGCCACCCTGAGACTACATAGTGAATTTCAGGTCAGCCTGAGCTAGAGACCTCGAAAAACAAAACAACAACAACAACAAAAAAACAAATACGGGCGTGGTGGCGCACGCCTTTAATCCCAGCACTCGGGTGGCAGAGGTAGGAGGATTGCCGTGAGTTCGAGGCCACCCTGAGACTCCATAGTGAATTCCAGGTCAGCCTGGGCTAGAGTGAGACCCTACCTTGAAAAACCAAAAAAAAAAAAAAAAAAAAAAAAAAGTAACAGGCACTAGAGAGATAGTTCAGCTTTGCCTGCAAAGCCTAATGACCCTGATTTGATTCCTTGGTACCCATGTAAAGCCAGGTGCACAGGGTGGTGCATGCATCTGGGATTTGTTTGTAGCAGCCAGAGGCCCTGGCATGTTCATCCTCTTTGTCTCCTCTTGCAAATAAATACATAAAAAATATTTTTTAAAAAACACCCCCACAAACATGAACACCTAGAAGCCGGACATGGGGACTCACACCTATAACCCCCGCACTCAAGAGACTGAAGGCGGAGGATCACCATGAGTTCAGCCAGCCTGGGCTAGAGAGCAAGTTCTAGGTGAGCCTGGACTACAGTGAAACTTTGCCTAAAAAAAAAAAAAAAAAAAGAGAGAGTACTCAGGAGGTCCAGATAGGAGGATGGTTGTAAATTTGAGGCCAGTCTGGGACTACAAAGTGAATTCCAGGTCAGCCTGGGATAGAGCAAGACTCTACCTCTAAGAACCAAAAAGCAGTGAAAAACAGACATCTGAATAGAACAAACTCACTTCACTTCAGCTGCCCCAATGGAAGACTCAAGTACCTGACCCATAAACACCTCACCACCAAGCCGAGGGTAAATGAGACAAGAATGTGACAGATGAGGAACCACTAAGTTCCCAGTCTCTGAGAGACAATCCAGAGTAGGAGCAGGTCTGCATTTTTCCAACTTCAGCTTGTACTTGTGGCAGGAAGGCACTGGAAATATGCCCCCAGCTAAGGTTTTGTTTGGTTCCTCAATGGGCAGACAAGCATGGACCAACTCAGGCTGCCTTAAGTCCTTTATGGGATCCTCAGAATAAAGGAACAGAGGCTTCACTGACAAATCAATAAAAAGAAAAAGGACACAATTCTACTTTCCTCCTGCTTTGTAAAGTTGAAAACGGATGAAGGCTCTTTTCTCTGGGAGCTGTGGGAAAGAGCAGAAGAGGCTGCTCAATGATGTAAGTCCTGCAGCGGCGCCTCAGAAGAGACGGCCACGTCTGATGATGTAAGTGCCGCAGCCGGGCTCAACCTTGCCTGTCCCCACAGTGTGAGCCAGGGACGGAGACAGACCCACAAAGGCAGTACCACATGGCCCTGCCTCAAGCTCCGTCTTCCTTCCCCTTTGTGTCTGGTGCAGGCTTTCCATATGGCAAGTGTTTAAATGGTAATTTTTCAAAGACATGAAAAGGAGACGCTGGAAATCCCTAGGAAGTTCAGCCTACTGACAGCCCTGTTATGTAATGAGCTAGCATTCATTTTTAGTAGGAATCTTAATTTTTTTTTTTTTTTTTTTTTTTGGTGTTTTGAGGCAGGGTCTTACTCTAGCCCAGTCTGACCTACAATTCATTATGTAGTCTCAGGGTGACCGGGAACTCACAGTGATCCTCCTACCTCTGTCCCCTGAGTGCTGAGATTAACGGCGTGCACCACCATGCCCAGCTAGGCTCCCACTCCCCCCCCCCCCAACGCCCAGAGCTCCAAGGACGAGAGGGTGAAAAAGATGGGCTTTCTGCCTTATCATAGAAAGCTCCACAGTTGTAGGAGTCAGACATGAGAGCATGCTCCATCTAGAAAAATGATCTCTGATATCTATGCTTTCCCTTTAGAATGAGTGAGTTTATCAGGGATGTAGCAAGCAAAGTAAAATGAGAAGCAGCAGGTAGCAGATAATGAATACTGAACATTAAATCGGGCACTGAAAAATGTGCAACAGAATTGACTGGAGAAACCCTGTCCCCGTCAGCTGGGGTCACCTACCAATCAGGGGCCTGGGCAGAGCATCTTCCCCTCAGATGGGGTTTCCAATTAGCACTTCCCAACACAGGCATTTTTATACTAGGGAATAAACAAGAGTGAGCTCTGTTCAGGTTGTAAGATTAAGGGATGCAGAGCAGACAGCCTAGGAAATGTCACCTTCTAGCTGTTCTCAAGGGTGCAGCAAGCTGTAACAGACTATGGCAATTTAGCAATATAACTTACATTGCAGAGCATAACTGGCCAAAGTAGACAAAATAGAAGAGCCCTTTTCCTTTAGTTGAGCCTAAGACATGATTGAAGCTACAATTCAGAGAACTACAGGACAGCATGTTTGAGGCTAGCCATGGATACAAAGTGAGACCTTGTCTCAAAAAAAGTCTAGAAAAAAATAAAACTAGAAAACAAAAATGGGGCTGGAGAGATGGCTTACAGGTTAAGGCACTTGTCTGTGAAAGAAACCTAAGGACCCAGGTTCAATTCCCTAGTATCCACATAAGCCAGATGCACATGGTGGCACATACATCTGGAGTTCACCTGCAATGGCTGGAAGCCCTGGTATGCTCATTCTCTCTGTCTCTCTATCTACCTCTTTCTCTCTCTCAAAAACAAAACAAAACAAAACAAAAAACAGGAACTACCTCAGACGTCTAAATAGGCTGTTCAGGAGTTAGTTTTTTCTTCTATGGCGGAGGAGGCTTTCCCTTGGTAAGCACAGCATATTATCTAGGAGCCCTGAATTCCCAGGGCAAAACCTACCAGGCATAGGGAGGTGTTGCACACAACCAACAGGAGAAAGGAAAAAAACAAAAAACAAAAAACCAAAAACCTCCTTGCTGGGCGTCTTTAACGCCAGCACTCAGGAGGAGGATTGCCATGAGTTTGAGGCTACCCTGAGACTACATAGTGAATCCCAGGTCAGCCTGGGCTAGAGTGAGACCCTATCGTGAAAAAATCAAATCAAAACAAAAAAAGCTCATTTTTTTGGAGGGCATGGTAGTAGTATTCCTGAAGTTCTTTTAGCTCTTCAGGGGGCTAAGGCTGGCAAAAACATTACCGGAACCCAGGATTTCATGGTCTCCCTGGAAAACACAGTAAGACCCTGTCTTAAAAACAAGACGGGGGACTGGAGAGATGGCTTAGTGGTTAAGCGCTTGCCTGTGAAGCCTAAGGACCCCGGTTCAAGGCTCAATTCCCCAGGACCCACGTTAGCCACATGCACAAAGAGGCACACGCATCTGGAGTTCGTTTGCAGTGGCTGGAGGCCCTGGAGCGCCCATTCTCTCGCTCTCTCTATCTGCCTCTTTCTCTATTGCTCTCAAATAAATAAATAAAAAGTAAACAAAAAAAATTAAAACAAAAACCAAAAAAGACAGGGGAGCTGAGCATGGTGGTGCACACCTTTAATCCCAGCACTCAGGAGGTAGAGGTAGGAGGATCACCATGAGTTCGAGGCCACCCTGAGACTACAGAGTGAATTCCAGGCTCGAAAAAAAAAAAAAAAAAAAAAAAAAAAAACCAACAAAAAACAGGGCCTGGAATGGAGTGAGTCCCTAGCTTGAAAAGTCAAAAAAACAGGGGCTGGTGAGATGGCTCATCACTTAAGGAACTTGTTTGCAAAGTCTGCCAGCCTAGTTCAATTCCTCAGTACCCATATAAAGGCAGATACACAAAATGGCTCATTCACCTGAGTTCATAGTTTATTTGCAACAGCAAGAGGCCCTGGGGCACCCATACATAGGCTCTTGTGGGAGTAAACTATGGGAAAGAACTGTAGGAATATTATGGACCTTACAAATAGCTTTTGTAATATTATTGCTGTGAGATGTTAAATTCATGACTTGTAACTTGCCCTGACGTTAATCTTACGATGTATGATCCACCCACTTAAAAGTAATGTGACTAGTTTCCTCTGCCTTGGTGCACCTTTGTCCTGAATAGCACAGGTGACCAGTACTGACAAACGATGCTCAGAGATGCTGACTGATCTTAAGCTGTGCTCCTTTCCTGAGAGGCCTGGTTGGACTCTTGACTCAGAGCAAGAGAACACAGCTAAGAAGAGCTGATCACAGCACTGAAGACAATGAGATTAGTAACTATGCGCCACAGATCTGCTGAAGGCCACAGGTGGGCTTAATATGGTTATTCTTGTGATCAGAGTGCATGTGTGTTCTGGATTAGCAGAGTCCAACAGGTCTATGCCTAAATCCCTTCCTTTTAACAAATGTTTAAGGATTATCCAAGGTGTGAGCTCTGGTGGTGGTCTTGCTTATGGTGCTGGCTAGTGGTGGTTTCTCTCTCTGCTTGGATCTATGAAAAGGAGCCAGCTTCTTACGTCATTGACAGAATGTCTCCTGGATCTGTAAGCTAAAGATAAACCCCTTCCTCCCATAAACTGTGTCTGGATAGGTGCTCGTGGCAGCAGTGTGGAGCAGGCTCCAACACTGGGGTTACAGAGGTGTGCCCTCATGCTTGTGTGGCAAGCATTCTTACCCACTGAATCATCTCCCCCTCCCCTATAAGCTTACTAGAAATAATACAGCCACATATGCATTATATTTTAAAAGGACAGAGCTGCAGGGTCAGCACATCAAAGCACAGGCCCAGTGACTAAGCTCTTGATGACACACCTTCTATTACAGGTGCTAACAGCTACTCACACATGTGAGCTGACAAGGCTGCTGTTCATTTCTGCAGAGGCACCAGTGAGGCTTAAAGATGTCCATCATATCCAGGGAATTAGAGGAGGAAGGGGACACAGGGAAAAGTGAGACTACAAAGCACAGATCAGCCAAAAGACCTAGGTTCAATTCCCCAGGACCCACGTAAGCCACATGGATGAGGTGATGCATGTATGTTGATGTGCAGTGGCTAGAGGTTCTAGTATGCCTATTCTCTCTCTCTCTCTCTGCCTCTTTCTCAAGTAAATAAATAAATAAAAATAAGGGCTGGAGAGATAGCTTGTCTGTGAAGCCTAAGGACCAAGGTTCAATGCTGCAGGTCCCACGTAAGCCAGATGCACAAGGTGGAACATGCATCTAGAGATTGTTTTCAGTGACTAGAGGCTTTCGCATGACCATTCTCTCTATCTGTCTGTTTCTCTCTCTCTCTCAAAAAAAAAAAAATAAATAAATAAATCAAAAAAATTTTTTAAAAGAAACCAAAATCAGCTGGGCGTGGTGGCACACGCCTTTAATCCCAGTACTCAGGAGGCAGAGGTGGAGGATTGCTGTGAGTTTGAGGCGACCCTGAGACTACATAGTAAATTCCAGGTCAGCCTGAGCTAGAGTGAAACCCTACCTTGAAAAAAAAATTAGATAGATAAAATAAAATAGTAAAATAAAAAGAAACAAAAACCAGTAAAGCCTCAGTCCAATGGGAAAGCACCTCACCAGCTGCTCCTGGACGCTTTCTCTGTGTCCGTCCTGTGAGGAACTTCCTCACACCACTGCCAGGTCTCAGTCAGTTGTGTATGAGATGCCAAGCCAGTACCAGAGAAATTTTGTATCCTCCCTGCAGGAATGGAAAAAACAAAACAAAAAAAACCTTCCTACAGTTCAGTCCTGAAAGTGCTCAGACTTGTGGATGCCATGGGAAGGACATGCTTTCTTGGTACTGCAGTGTCAAGCTGTCACCATACATTGCATCTCCATGCCATGGATGCCAAAGGGGCTAAGGAAGCCTTGTTCTCTGACAAATCTGCTCAGGCACATGAACCACATTTGAAAGCAAGTGGTCAGGGCCAGGGAGATAGTTCAACCTGAGGTGCTTGCTTGAAAGCCGGTGGTCAATTTAGGCAAGAAAAAGCTTAGGATTTAGAGTGGCAAGAACAGGTTTTTTGTTTTGTTTTGTTTTGTTTTTTTTCCCAAGGTAGGGTCTCACTCTAGCCCAGGCTGACCTGGAATTCACTATGGAGTCTCAGGGTGGTCTCACGGCAATCCTCCTACCTCTGCCGCCCAAGTGCTGGGATTAAAGGTGTGTGCCACCATGCCCAGCAAGAACAGTTTTAAAGAGCAGTAATTGGGCTGGAGAGATGGCTTAGTAGCAGTTAAGGCACTTGACAGCAAAGCCTAATGACTGGGGTTCAGTTTCCCAGTACCAATGTAAAGCCAGATGCACAAAGTGGCACAATGGCTAGAGACCCTGGCATGCCCATTCATTCTCATTCTCATTCTCCCTCTCTCCTGGGTATGGTGGTACATGCCTTTAATCCTAATCCCAGCACTTGGGAGGCTTTACATGGGTACTAGGGAGGATCACTGTGAGTTCGAGGCCAGCCTGAGACTACATAGTAAATCCAGGTCAGCCTGGGCTAGAGAGAGATGCTACCTCAAAAACGAAACAAAACAAAACAAAACAACAGTAATTAAGCTGGGCATAGTCCACAATTCCAGACCTCAGAAGGTGGAGGCAGGAGAACTGCCATGAATTCGAGGCCAGCTTGAGCTACATAGTGAGTTTCAGACCAGCCTGGGCTACATAGTGAGACCTTGTCTCAAAAAAAATTTTAAAGTCAGGCATGGTGACATGCACGCCTTCAGTTCTAGCACTTGAGAGGCTGAAGGAGGAGGATCAGTGTGAGTCCAAAGGGCTACAGAGTGAGTGCTGGACAAGTCTGGGCTTGAGTGAGACCCTGCCTCAAAAATAAAAGGCAGCAAAATTTGGAGTTAGAGGTGTTCTGGGTAGTGAGATGAGTCACTGTGCTAGGGAGACATGTCCTGGGCTGGGATTCTCTTCACTTGCAGCATTTACAGGCTGAGAAACGCCTTAAAGGGAGGGCACAGTCAGTTAAATAAGGGCAGTCCTGGAACAACTGGTTTTCCCCATGAGAAGCCACTGCCGCTGGCCTCACCTCAAGCGCTCCTTCCCACACCCAAAGAAGGCTGGGACTCTGATCACACAGCACAGCACAGCAAGTTCTCTCTCTTTTTAGGCTTAGGGAAAAGAACCAAATAATCTGTAGTGCAGCAGTTTTAAGTTTTCTAGAATCAAGAAGAGGTACTTAGTGAGAATCACCAACACATTGGCACAAAGACGTAAGCAATAAAAAAATACAGAATAAGTACATGCCTTTAATCCCAGCACTTGGGAGGCAGCTTCAGCTAACAGTGAGACCCTACCTAGAAAACAAAACCAAAAAAAAAAAAAAAAAAAGGGGGGGGGGGCTGAAAGATGGCTTAGCAATTAAGGTGAAGCCTAAGGACCCAGGTGTGTTTCCCCAGTACCTATGTAAGCCAGATGCACAAGGTGGCACATGCATCTGGAGCTCATTTGCAGTGTCTAGAAGCACTAGCATACCCATTCTCTCTCTCTCCAAAAAATAAAGTAATAAAATATTTAAAAACAAACAAAAACAACAACAAAACTCAAGCCGGGTGTGGTGGCATATTCCTTTAATCCCAGCACTCAGGAGGCAGAGGTAGGAGGATCAGGAGGATCACCATGAGTTTGATGCCAACCTGTGATTACATAGTGAATCCCAGGTCAGCCTGGGCTAGAGGGAGACCCTACTTCAAAAAAAAGGGGGGGGGGCTGAAGAGATGGCTTAGCAGTTAAGCGCTTGCCTGTGAAGCCTAAGGACCCTGGTTCGAGGCTCGATTCCCCAGGACCTACGTTAGCCAGATGCACAAGGGGGCGCATGCGTCTGGAGTTCGTTTGCAGTGGCTGGAGGCCCTGGCGTGCCCATTCTCTCTCTCTCTGCCTCTTTCTCTGTCTGTTGCTCTCAAATAAATACATAAAACAAAAAAAAATAATTTAAAAAAGGGGGGTGGGGTAGGCTAGACAGATGGCTTAGTGGTTAAGGCACTTGCCTACAAAGCCAAAGGACCAAGGTTCACTTCCCCAGGACCCATATAAACCAGATGCACAAAATGGTGCATGAATCTGGAGTTTGTCTGCAGAGGCCCTGATATACCCATTCTCTCTTTATCTGCCTCTCCCTCTCTCTCAAATAAATAAATAAATAAATGAAAGTTGGGCATGGTAACACATGCTTGCAATTTTATGATTCTAGCACTGAAGAGGTGGAGATAAGCAGATCGCTAGGGCTAACTGTCCAGTCAATCTAGCCTAACTGGTGAGGTCCAAGCCAGTGACTCTCATGTAAAGAATGACAACCATGTTTGCCTTCTGGTCTCCACAGGCAGACAAAAGTGCTTGCACAACCACAGACCCATGAACATGCACAGAGTAACAATAAAACACAATGTAGGGGCTGGAGAGATGGCTTAGTGGTTAAGGTGTTTGCCTGCAAAACTAAAGAACCTTGGTTCAATTCCCCAGGACCCATGTAAGCCAGATGCACAAGATGGCGCATGCATCTGGAGTTCATTTGCAGTGGCTGGATGCCCTGGCATGCCCATTCTCTCTCTCCCTCTGACTCTGTCTTTCTCAAATAAATAAATAAAATAAAATATTAAAAAACACACACACACAATGTAGCAGAAGGGAAAAGCAGAATGTACTAAAATCTAAAAGAAAAAGATTTCTGAGTATGACATAAATGCTAGAAGTCTTAAAAGGCCCATGGATTCAATTATATAAAGTTGTTTTCTTGTGTGACCAAAAACATTACAAAACCAAACAAATTATAAACTCACAAAAAATTGGCATCAAGCTGGTAGAAGGATGTCCATGCATTTTAGACCAGCCTGGGGTTACAGAGTGAGTTCAGGGTAACCAGAGCTAGAGTGAAAGCCTACCTTGAAACAAGCAAACAAAAAATGGCATCATATTGAAAATAAAAGGAATTATTTCCTTAGTAATATATAAAAAGGAAGAGCCCAGCCAGGTGTCTGGCCACAGGCCTATAATCCCAGCACTTTGGGAGGACTACATTGCTACAAGCCTTCAACAGTTAGGCAGCGGCTATTCCCACCGCTGTGCTCATTGTTCAGCCTCAGGGTAAACTCAGCTGCCCTGGAGGAGCCTCCGCTGCAGCCAGGTACAGAGGCCTCCCAGCATAAGATTCAATCGTATCTCAAACTTCCCCACCACTCTCTTCATGCCTCTAATTTGGGATCTTGTTAACACTGCCAGACCAGTGATGGGCACCATGCCTAGGACATTCCAGGAGCTCACCAAGTGTAGGCTGGCTCAATGAATGAAAAGTCCGGCTCCCAGGGAAACTACAAAACCAAGGACCCATGACAGATCAAGCTCTGTGACAAGTGCCAGACAGCGAGGACTGGACAGACCAGGAGCAGAAGGCTTTGCAGTCAGCTTTCAACAAGCGCAGCAAGACTGAGCCAATGAATGTCAAGATGGCTGCCAGAAGTCTGGCTCTGCCACCAACAGCTGTGTGATCCTGGGCAAAATCCTCATCTCTAGGCCTTACTTTCTCCAACTGTCACAAGAGAATGGGGCCTATCTACACTCAGCTGTCAAAAACAGCGAAAGTGAAAAAAAAAAAAAAAAACACAGCGAAAGTGGAACTGCTCTGGATGAAGGAAGGTTGAAGGGGGGTAGCCTGGCTTCTCCTTCTACACCTACCTCTCCTTTTCCTCACCAGAGGCCCTTCAGGCAGCCTATGGTTCCGTGACATAAAGTTAAAAATTAGGGGTGTGGGGAGATGGCTCAGGGTGAAAGACACTTGCACAACATACAGGCTGGGGGGTTCAATTCTCCAGTCACTCACACAAGGTCGGACAGGCATTCGGTTGCAGCAAGAGACTCTGCTGCGCATGTACATGGCCCTCGCCCACGTGCAAATCATTTTTGAAAACTAAGTGAAAATCAGTCTTACTCTGATTCACCACTCAATGAAGAATTCATTTCCCCTACCAAAGGGTGTCAAACAAAAAGTGCAACTTGGTCATAAATGCACAGACACACAATGTTTCTAGGAAGACAAAAAAGAACAAACTCAGCATTCAGTCAGCCAGAGCTGATAAACCTTTCTAGGGTCTCACTAGGTAGCTCAGCGTCAAGCTCAAGATCCTCCTTGCTTCAGTCTCTCAAGTACCAGGATTACAAGTAGGAGCCACCATGCCCAGAGCATTAGATTTTTTTTTTTTTCCTCTGGTTTTTCAAGGTAGGGTCTCACTGTAGCCCAGGCTGACCTGGAATTCACTATGTAGTCTCAGGGTGGCCTCGAACTCTCGGTGATCCTCCTACCTCTGCCTCCCGAGTGCTGGGATTAAAGGTCATTAGATCTTTAGTAAGAAGGAAAGCAGGGCTAGAGAGATGGCTCAGCAATTAATGCACTTGCCTGAAAAGCCTAAGGACCCACGTAAGCCAGATGCACAAGGTGGCATAGGCACCTGGAGTTTGTCTGCAGTGGCTAGAGACCCTGGCATGCCCATTCTCTCTATCTGCCTCCTCCTCTTTCTCTCTCTCAAATACATAAATAAATAAAAAGGAAAAAGCTAACAAGCAAAGGAGGAATGTGTTTTTACTATTCAAGCCTTTCCTGATGGCAGCTGTTCTAGGTGTGTGGATCAAAAGCAGTTAAGACTAAGTTGGCTAGACTTGGAGGCTGAGGCAGGAGGATCACAAGTCCCAGGCCAGTCTGGTTACATGATGAGACCCTGTCTCAGAAATAAAATGAAAAGCAAAGCAAGAGAAAAGACTAAGAAAAAGAGAAAATAAAAGAGGCAAGGGTTTTGTTATCATTTCTTCATGTAGAACAAAAAAGCCACACTTTGATTATTTCAGCTTTTCAGGGACAGCAACTGGTTTATCTCACTGTGTCATGCCCCTGTGCCATGTTCCAGTGATGAACCTTCCCTAATGAAGCTTAGAGCATGACACACGTATGATTCTGTCTGACAACTCTCTTATATTTGCTTATTTATTAAGCTATTTATTCAGGTGATGCTGGTGATCAAACCCAGGGCCTCACACATACACTACCACAGAGCTAACTTTCAGCTCAACAGTTTATAAAAAGGAAGAGGGCTGGAGAGATGGCTCAGTAGTTAAGGTCTGCCTGCAAAGCCTAAGGACCCAGGTTCAACTCCCCAAAACCTACATAAGCCAGATACACATATATCTGGAGTTCGTTTGCAGCTAAAGGCCCTGGTGCACCCATTCTCTCAATATATAACGCCTCTTTCTCTCTCTCAAATAAATAGGTAAAAATTAAAAAAAATAAAAACCTGGGTGTGGTGATGCAAGCCTTTAATCCCAGAGGCAGAGGCAGAGGTAGGAGGATCACGGTGAGTTCGAGGCCACGCTGAGACTACACAGTGAATTCCAGGTCAGCCTGGACTACAGTGAAACTCTACCTCGGAAAACAAAACAACAACAACAACAACAACAAAACAAATAAAAAGGAAAAGGAGTCAGGCATGACTCACACCTTTAATACCAGCACTGGGAGGCTGAAGTAGGAGGATAGCAGCTAGTTCAAAGTCAGCCTGGGGCAACAAAGTGAGTTAAGTGAGTTCCAGGTCAGTCCAGTTTGAGTAAGACTCTGCCTAAAAAATAAATAAATAAAAATAAAGGAAAGGTAGCCGGGCGTGGTGGCACATGCCTTTAATCCCAGCACTCGGGAGGCAGAGGTAGGAGGATCGCCGTGAGTTCGAGGCCACCCTGAGACTACATAGTGAATTCCAGGTCAGCCTGGGCCAGAGTGAGACCCTACCTTGAAAAACCAAAAAAAAAAAAAAAAAAAAAAAGGAAAGGGGTCCTCATAGGTAAGCACAAAAGTTCACTTCAAAAAGACAGGGAAACAGGAAAGGTCAAGTTGAAGATGAAAAGGTGAACCACTGGCAGAGAAACAAGACTTCAGACTTTCTCTGAGACATGTTCACTAAAACCACACTGACAGGCTCTTTCAAGGCAGCTCAGTAACTGAGAAAACAAGCTGTGTTCTTCAGGCCCAGCATGAAATTCAGAACAAAGGTGGTGCTGACAGAAGTAATGACAAGCAGATGTACACTATGAGCCAGATACCATGCCAGAGTTTTGAATTTAGTCCTCATGATAACCTATAAAGGTTTTTTTTTTTTAAATGCAAGGACCTTCATTGTAAAGGTAGAATTTTTAAAAAATATTTAATGGAACTGGAGAGATGGCTTAGCAGTTAAGGTGCTTGCCTATTAAGTCTAAGGACCCATGTTTAACTCTCCAGGTCCCACGTAAGACAGACAAAGTGATGCAAGTGCGCAAAGTCACACATGTACACAAGGTGGCGCACACGTTTGGGGTTCAATTGCAGTGGCTGGAGGCCCTGGTGTGCCTCTCTTGCTCTTGCATAATAAAAAAATATTATGTACTTATTAGAGAGCAACTACAAAGAGAATGGGTACACCAGGGCCTCCAGCCAGTGCAAATGAACTCCAGACGTATGCACCACCTTGTGCATCAGACTTACGGGTCTTTAGGCTTCTCAGGCAAGTGCCTTAACCACTAAGCCATCTGTCCAGACCACAGGTTTTTTCTAAACTTCACACTGACAAACATCATAGTGCCCTCCAATTACCCTCCCTTTTCCTCCCCCTTTAAGTCCCCCTGTCCACTGAATCCTTTCTTCTTTCCAACTAGCCTCTCTTCTGTTTAGATGTCATCATTTTATCCTCCTATTATGCAGACTTTGTGTGAAGAGAGTTTTTAATATCACAGATTCATGAAGAGGGGCTGAAACCCAGAAGTCAGGGCACTTGTTTGGAGTCACACAGCTAGAAAATGTAAGTGACAACATTCACCATCTTATGAAAAGTTCATACATCCTACTACTCAGGGAGGCAACATCTTCCCTGGATGAAGCCCTGGCAGAAACACACACACTCTAGGCTCAAGTGTACATGCCATGGGTTGCCACACATCCCTGCAGAGTGCTCAAGAGGTTGAACAGCAGGTTATTTCAGAACCAGCCCATCTACCACAGACAACAGGAACATCAAGTTTGGTAATGTGCTTAGTGAAAGCCTGTCTGGATGAGCTTGCCAAGTTATGGGCCTCCTGGGACTCAGATAAAAACTGATCAATCAAAAGCAATCTCTCAAGGCCCACAACAATTAAAAGCCTCAAAATAAAAAGGACCAGGAGCCAGGCGTGGTGGCACACACCTTTAATCCCAGCACTAGAGAGGCAGAGGTAGGAGGATCGCCGGGAGTTTGAGGCCACCCTGAGACTACATAGTGAATTCCAAGTTAGCCTGGGCTAGAGTGAGACCCTACCTCAAGTTAAAAAAAAAAAAAGGACCAGGGCTGGAGAGCCAGCTTAGTGGTTAAGGTACTTGCCTGCCAAAGGACCCAGGTTTGATTCCCCAGTACCCACATAAACCAGCTGCACAAGGCGACACATGTATCTGGAGTTTGTTTGAAGCAGCCAAAGGCCCTGGCATTCCCATTCTTTCTCTATCTAACCCCCCCTCTCTCAAATAAATAAATTAAATAATTAATTAAAATAAATAAAAAGGACCAGAAGGCAGACCAACGCCATCTACAAGCAAATGTTCTCATGTCAGCCCTGAGTTTCAAGAACCTCATTCTCGAATCAGGTGTCAGCTCTCCCCTAGTCTACCAGTAGTAATGTATAGAAAGATCTGCTGCCAAGAAAAACGAAAATTCCTCTGGATTGCAAAAGGTAAAGCAAGCCAGGTATGGTGGCACATATCTTTAATTCCAGCATCCAGGAGGCAGAGGTAGGAGGATCACTGTGAGTTCAAGACCAGCCTGAGCCTGGGCTACAGTGAGACCCTACCTCAAAAAACAAAACACAGGACTGGAGAGATGATTTAGCAGTTAAATGCTTGCCTGTGAAGCCTAAGGACCCCGGTTCGAGGCTTGATTCCCATGTTAGCCAGATGCACAAGGGGGCACACGCATCTGGAGTTCGTTTGCAGTGGATGGAGGCCCTGGCGCGCCCATTCTCTCTCTCTCTCTCTCTGCCTCTTTCTGTCTGTCGCTCTCAAATAAATAGATACAAATAAAGAAAAAAAGGAGGGGGATAAGGAGATGGCTCAGCAGTTAAAGGTGCTGGCTTGCAAAGCTGGCCGGCTTTGGTTCCCCAGTACCCATGAAGTCTAAGTGTCTGAACTTTGTTCGCAGTGGCAAGAGGCACTAGCTCTCCCCCTGGCCCCCACAACTCTCAAATAAATAAAAATACTTTAAAAAGGACTGGAGGGATGGCTTCATGGTTAAAGTGTTTGCCTGCAAAGCCAAAGGACCCAGGTTCTATTCCCCAGGATCCATGTTAGCCAGATGCACAAGGGGGCGCACGTGCCTGGAGTTCGTTTGCAGTGGTCAGAGGCCCTGGCGCACCCATTCTCTCTCTCCCCCCCCAAATAAATAAATAAATAAAAATAAAATATTAAAAAATATATATTTTAAAAAAGAACCCAGCATTCACAGGTTGATTACAGGCCAGTCTGGGCTACAGAGTGAGTTCCAGGTCAGCCTGAGCTACAGTGCTAACTTGCCCCAAAACAAACAAAATGCTTCTTTAGGACAAGGCTTGAAGGAGGCCTGAGATGGGCAAGCACCACAGGATGGGCAAGCTCTATGAGGTGAAGAGGGCCTTGGGGACACATGCAAAGATGGGTCATATGTGGAAAGGAAAGAGAAGGGGTGACATGGAGCACACCCACAAGATGACAACGAAACAAGGGAGGGCCCTGAGAACCCGCTGCCATCTGCCTCAGCTCTCTCTCACTGTACACCAGTTTAAACTGAGGCTCAGGAATGGAGAGAAGAGCAGCATGCCTGGTGCCCACACAAGAGTCCTGGCAGGAAGCAGGACTTGGGGAAGGGGCAGAGGTGCAGGTGAGGTTAGGGAGGAAAGTGGATCCAAGCACAGTGGGCCCACCAGCAGAAGATGAAGCAGTCTCATCAAGTAACAAGTCTCCTACCCATGAGCATCTGACACTGCTCACCGCCCCCCCCCCCCGCTCACCCCGAAAGTGCCTTCTTCCCTTGTGTCTCGGGAGGCTCTGCTCCGTGCTTTCTTGGAATTTCTCCTCTGCTCTTCTTCAACACTGGAGTGTCCTGGGGCTCCGGCCTGCTACAGCTTCTCTTTCCCATCTATGCTATTTAACCTCTAGCGATCTCATCCAGCACCAGCGTTAAGTATCATTGACTTCTGACAGCTTCTAAGTTGACATGCTCAGGCCTCGCCGCGTCTCTTCCTTGAACTCCAGGGTCATATATCCTTACCGCCTAATTGAAGTCTCTACTTCAAGGCCTCTATGACTAGCAGGTGACTCAAACTGCACATAATAAAAACTGACCTCCCACTGCTTTCCCTCTCCCAACAGCTTACTCTGCAGTCTTTATTTATTTATGAGGGGGGAAGGGAGAACGAGGCGCCAGAGCCTCTAACCACTGCAAACAAACTCCAGACACATGGGCCACCATGTGCACCTGGATTATGTGGGTTCTGGGGAGTCGAACCTAGGTCTTAGGCTTCTCAGCCAAGTGCCTTAACTGCTAAGCCATCTCTGCAGCCCAACTCTGCAGTCTTTATCATCAGTTACGGCCAACATTAGATGTAACAGGTTCTCAGGGTCCTTTGACAGCATACAATCTCTCACAGCCCATATCTGGATGCATCTACTAGTATGGTTTATCTAGTGGCTATACCTTCACAATGAAACCAGAGTCCAAAGTCATCTCCACCAGCCCCATCACTACCACCGGTCCCAGGCCACCATTTTCTCCCACTGCCACTGTCACCAAGCTGCTCCTGATAACCCATGTCCGCAACAGCCTCAGTGGTCCCAACACAGGACAATGGCTCCCTCCTCACATCCTCTAACAGCCCCATCTCCCTCAGAGCAAAAGCCACCATGGCTTCTTAGCACCACAGGGACCTAGAGGATATGTGGCCTCATCAGGGCCACAATGGCTCCAAACTTTTCTCTTTCATACCCTCAGTTACAGCCACACAGCCTCTTTCTAGTCCATCAAGATAGCATACATCTTGCTGCCCCAGGGCCTTTGGATAAACTGGTCACTTAGCTAGAAAGTCTGTCTTCGGATAGCCTCATGGCTCATGCCCCCACTTCTTGTCTTCAAATGTCACTGTTTTCTTGAGGCTTTCTCTGACCAGTTCATCCAGCCAGCCAGCTAGTTAGCTTATTTTTCATTCTTTTTTTATTTAATATTTTTATTTAACCAGGTGTGGTGGTGCATGCCTTTAATCCCAGCACTTGGGAGGCAGAAGCAGGAGGATCACTTCAGTTTGAGGCCAGCCTAAGGGTACAGAGTGAATTACAGTCAGCCTGGGCAAGAGCAAGATCCTACCTTGAAAAACTAAAGAAAAACTTTTATTTATTTGCAAGCACAGAAAGATAGAAGGGAGACAGACAGACACAGAATGGGTGCGCCAGGGCCTCCAGCCACTGCAAACGGACTCCAGACAAATGCGCCACTTTGTGCATCTGGCTTTACGTGGGTACTGGGGAATCAAACTCAGTTGTTAGGCTCTGCAGGCAAGCACCTTAACCACTGACCCATCTCTCCAGCTTTTCTCCCCTTTTTTTGAGGTAGGGTCTCACTCTAGCCCAGGCTGACTGGAATTCACTCTGTGGTCTCAGACTGGCCTTTGAACTCATGATGATCCTCCTACCTCTGCCTCCCCAAGTGGTGGTATTAAAGACATGAGCCACCATGCTTCTTGGAGAATTTCACATTAAAAAAAATATTTTTTTAAAATTTATTTATTGGACAGAAAGAGAGAGAAGATAAAAGGAAAGAATTGGCACACCAGAGCCTCCGGCCACTGCAAATGAATTTTAGATGCATGTAGCACCTATGCAACTGGCTTACATGGGGTCTGGGGAATCAAACCTAGGTCCTTAGGTTTCACAGGCAATCACCTTAACTGCTAAGCCGTTTCTTCAGCCTGAATTTCATGTTTCGTAAGCCAGCCTCGACTGGAGAGCAGCTTGCCAACATGCATTCACTGGGCCTGTCAGGATCAGAGACACAACTGCTCCAGCGGGCAAGCTATTACGACTACACTGAAACTGAGGGGCTGGGGAGACGGCTCAGTGGATAAAGCACTTGTCAAGCAAGTGTTAGTACCTGAGTGAGATCCCAAGACCCCATGTGAAAGCTAGAAGCCATGGCAGACAAAATGGCAAAATGGAAGAAGGCAGAGACAAAATTTCCTAGGAAGCTTGCAGACCAATCAGCCTGGCCAACGTGGCAGTAAATAACAACAAGAACAAAAGCCCCTGCTTCAAACGAGGTGGAAAGTAAGGACCAATAATACCTGAAAATTGTCCTCTGACCTTCACAGCATGCACTGTGGGCATGCATGCCCCTATCCCAAAAAGAGAGAGAGATTGATCGAGACTGCCAGACCTCCCGGCAAATTTTATAGCCAATAATTGTTAGGACATAAATGATTAAGAGAAGAAATGGTAAAGGGTAGATGATCACATGACATCTAAACTGGGACAGACGGGCTGAGGAGAGCTCAGTGGTAAAGCACCTGCTTAGCATGCACAAGGCCCAAGATGTAGTAAATAGAGAAATAAATGAAAACAATGGGAGAAATGTTCAGACCACTTTCTTCAGAGAGCAGACTAGAGGTGGGGACTGTGACCAGACTATAGTAGCAGCACAGCCAGCCCCTCCCCTCTGGCTCCTTGGGCCCACAGACCTGTGTTCTGCTAAGCTTCCTTCTCCTTGCCTGTGCACTTGATCCTGCCTGGATTATCTTGTCCTGTCCTAGCAGGGCCCCACTTATCCTTCAAATCTCAGCTTAGATGATGACATCACTTCAAAGACACCTTAAGAAGCTATTTCACTGTCCTCACCCTCCAGTACTCGTATACAATTTTTTTCTTTTTTATCGGGGTAGGGTCTCACTCTAGCCCAGGTTTACCTGGAACTTGCTCTGTAGTTCCAGGCTGGCTTTGAACTCACAAGGATCCTCCTGCCTCTATCTCCCCAGTGCTGGGATTAAAGGCATGCACCACCACACCCAGCTTTGTATATAATTTTCATGCATTTACTGAGTGTGGTGGTAGTTTAAATGTATATCCCCTAATAAACTCACTGGGGGCAGATCTGATTTCTAACCCAAAGGTATGCAGAGGTTCTGAGCACTGCCTGGGGTCCTGCTGTTTGCTGCCTGTTGCTTGCTGTTTTGTTTGTGGTGTGTGCTGGCTGGTGGTGGCTGCTCTCTGCTTGGATCTATGAAAGGGGGCCAGTCTCTTCCGCCATTATGGAATTTCCCCTGGATCTGTAAGCCTGAAATAAATCCCATCCTCCCATAAACTGTGTCTATTTGAAAGTTCATCCCAGGAATGTGGAGCTGATGACAACTCTGAGTGTCTGCTTATTTTGCGGTACCAGAAGCTACTGTATATGCTATGGATGCAGTAGTGAATGAAACACAGAACTCCTTCCCGTGGGGCAGACTAACAAGGTTAAGTAAAATACACAGAACGTCAAGCAGTAGTCAGGGCTTTGGAGGCAAAGAAAGCTGGAAAAAGGAGGAGAGCAAGCATGGAGCAGGAAGACAGGAGATTGAAATTTAACTAGTGACCACACAAGGCCCCTGAAGGGGAAGGGTGACCTATGGCAAAGAGTGAGCTAGGGGTCTAGGGTGGGGCTCAGCAGTGGAGCAAGTGCTTACCAAGCATAAGGTTCTAGGTTCCAAAGGTGGGAGTGTGTCTGACATGTTGGAGGCAAAGGAGACAGAATGATCAGTGAAGAGAGCAGTAAGTTATGCAGTAAAGGAAAACAGAGGGGATCTGCAGTCAAGGTAAGGGTGCTGCTGCCTTTTCTCTGGTTGAGCTGGGGAGCCTCTAGAAGGTTCTGTGACAGGAAACTCACCTTAACAGGCTCTGGCTGCTGTGCCTTCTGGATTCCTCACAGCTTATCAATTCTCTAATCACTGCATTTGTTTTCTACTTCTGCTTTGTCTCTTTCCCTCAAGAGAAAGCAACCCCACGGTGGAAGCCATGCCTGGCTTGTCTACTTAATAGCACAGCCCAGTGCCAGGCACTAGCAGGTCTCAAAAAAACACTAAATGAACGAATGCTAGACTTACAAACTCTCTGCTATCTGCACACCAAGCAATTCAACCACTGGATATCAAAGAATGAAGACAGAAGCAGACCCAACAGTTGGCCACACTGAAACTGCTCTTCTACCTCATAGGGCTTAAGACACTAGAAGCGATTAGGATGTGCTTACAAAGTTTGTGACATCCCAGTCTACCCAAGAATGCGGCTGTTGAGGTGCTGGAAACAAAGCATTGGTTTTAAAAGCTTCTGAGGGCTAGGGAATGTAGCTCGGTGGCAGGGCACTTACCTAGAATGTGTGAAGCCCTGAGTGAAAAGGTGCAAAGAAAAGCACCTGAGACACCAAGTCTAGCATCTCCTAGCTTAGGGTCCAACAGGAAGGGGTACCAGATGATGAACTCTACAACTCCTGCGGTCCACCAGCCATGTTCTTTTTTTCTTTGATTTCTTGAGGTAGGGTCTCACTCTAGCCCAGGCTGACCTGGAACTCACTCTGCAGTCCCAGGCTGGCCTCAAACTTACAGGAATCCTTCTACCTCTGCCTCCCAAGTGCTGGGATTGAAGGCATGTGCCACCACGACCAGCTTATGCTTCTACCGTAACTAGAGACAGGCCTCCCAAATTTAGACACCCTCCAGATAGAGGTCAAACCCAAGGCTAAAGACACAAAGGGGCCTGGGAGTATAGAATCTCAGGGCAAGACCTTTGGCCACAGAAGCCATTCCAAACAAAGGGGTTTGTGAAGCTCAAAGAGGTCAACATACACAAAACCTTTGCACAGCCCAACCTGCAGGCCTGGCAAATGTTAGCCACTAGTATTTAGGGTTTACCATCTCCCTGCTCCCTCTAAACCTGGAGGCCGCAAGGGACTCTGAAGGCTGACTGGCAGTGACAATGGTAGTTCAAGGCCTCACTGGTCAACTTCTCCTTCTGCTCTTAGGAGGACATGAGACGGACATAACATGGAGACCTAATAACAATTTGATGGATATTCCACCTGTTTCTTCCCCAAACACTTTCGTGCAGTGACTCAGTAACGGACACCTCATTTGTTGCTATGGATACACACAGTCCAGACAACTTCTTGTGCAGGTCTAAGAGATCTTTACTGAGAAGACAAGTTACTCATAGTGCCACAGGACACCAGACAAGCATCCAGCTCAGGCCTGCGAGGTGGAGGTGATGTCATGATGGAAAGCACCAAGGAGTGGCCAGCAAAGAAGGGAGACGGGCAGCAGGGATGGGGTTTAGGCAGAGAGGAGAGCACAAGGCAGACAGTGAGAGGAAGAAAGGGAGCTTACAGACATGGCAGCAGCTGAGTATGACTGGGGGAGGAAGAAGTGTAGAAGAAGAAAGGAGGCAAGCCAGGCAGAAGTCAAGTCCGAAAGGGCTTGGATGCCATGCTGAGGAAAGCTAGCTTCAGTCAGAGGGCAAGGAGGAGCCACGGACAGATTTCCAAGTAGGATTCATTTTCAGGATTCCCCAAACTGCTTGGGTGGTATTCTCTCATTGGAGTATTTGTTCCTCTCTGTGTGAAGACATGAAAGAGCAGAGAAATCTCTCCCGGCTTGAGATAATCTTAATGGCCTATACCTAGGAAAAAAGACCTGCTTAGAAACAGAAACTTTTTTTTTTTAAAAGTTTTTCGAGCTAGGGTCTCACTCTAGCCCAGGCTGACCTGGAATTCACTAAGTAGTCTCAGGGTGGCCTGGAACTCATGGAGATCCACCTTCCTCTGCCTCCCAAGTGCTGGGATTAAAGGCGTGTGCCACCACACCTGGCTTGGAAACAGAAACTCTTTAAAAATATTTTAATTTGAGAGAGAGAGAGAGAGAGAGAATACGGGTAAGCCAGGGCCTTCAACCACTGCAAACAAACTCCAGAAGCATGCGCCACCTCGTGCATCTGGCTTATGTGGGTACTAGGGAATTGAACCTGGGCCCTTAGGCTTCACAGGGAAGCACCTTAACTGCTAAGCCATCTCTCCAGCCATCAGAAATGTTAAGAGAAGAGGCCCCCTCAACTTTTAGAAACACACCAAAGAACAGAACCCACCCCCAAACCATGCCTACCTCTTGTCGGCACTTCAAGCTTTGGTGCCAGTCCTAAAGGTTTTCAGGGAAGTGAGCAGTTAACGGCACGCAAGTCTCAAGGACGACTAGAACGAAGGGAGTGCAAGCCCAGACCCTGCGGGACCCACACCAAACTCGCTCTCAAACACTTGCAGGAAGTGAAACAAGCAGGGTGGGAGTAGTCCTGGGTAAATAAGGTCTATTTGCAGAAGGAAGTAACACCCCAGGAGCCAGCTGCCATCCTTCCTCAGACACAGGCCCCAGCAGGCCTCCCTGGCTTAGACCAACACTAACAGGCTCTGCACAATCCCTTCATCCAACACCTACAGACTCTGGAGATGGACGAGAGGCAGAGGGCGGCCAGTAGTGTTTGTTGTTGTTAGTGTTGTTTTGAGACACGAGTCTTACTGTGTAGCCTGGAACTTACTATATGGACCAGGCTGGTCTTGAACTAGTGGTGATCCTCTTGCTTCCGTCTCCAGGAGAGTGCTGGAATAGTAGGTGTGCACCACCATGCCCAATCAATTGTTTTGTTTTTCAGGCTAGAGATAGTTCAGCAGTTAAAGATGCTTGCTTGCAAAGCGTGACTGCCCAGGTTCAACCCCCCAGCACCCACATAAAACCAGATGCGCAAGGTGGTACATTCATCTGGAGTTTGTTTGCAGTGGTGAGACACCCTGGTGTGCCTATTCTCCCCCACCTCTTTCTCTCTCTTTGCAAATATAAAACATTTATTAATTATTATTATTATTTTGGTTTTTCGAGGTAGGGTTTCACTCTTAGCTCAGCCTGACCTGGAATTCACTACGCAGTCTCAGGGTGGCCTCCAACTCATGGTAATCCACCTACCTCTGCCTCCCAAGTGCTGGGATTAAAGGCGTGCACCACCACGCCTGGCATATAAAACATTTTTTTTAAAAATTGTGTTTTTTTCCAGTGTTAAGGATGGAATCCAGGGCCTTGCACATGCCAGGCAGGCATTCTACCACTGAGCTTCATCTGCATATTTGAGAACTGAGGTAAGACCCAGCCAAAGTAAACTGCCCAGGCCTCACTACTGCTGACCTGGGCTGATGGCTGGGATCAGAGGGTGTTCTTTCCATTGTAACCCTGAGCCCTCCAACCCACTCAGGATAGCTTCCAGTCAGCCCACACTCGCAGACGATCTCTACACAACCCGAGGGACCTGATTCACTGGGCCTTGTGAAGCTGGCGCTTGTGCCAGTCTCTAAGAGGCCAGAGGGTCCTGGTGGGCTCCATTCAGGACAGGGAGGTAGTCGCTCTGAGCTCTGTTCATGTTCCTACCATCTCTGACAAGTCACTTTATCTCAAATTCTCTCCTGGAAAGATGGGGATAAGGTGACAATATTAAGTTTCTGTGAATTCAATGGAACTAGGAGAGCAGGACGTAGAGTTAAAAAAAAAAGAAGAAGAAAAAGAAACAGCAGCAGCAGCAGCTGAGTGTGGCAGCGCACGCCTTTAATCCCAGCAGAGGTAGGAGGATGGCAGTGAGTTCAAGGCCACCCTGAGACTACATGGTGAATTCCAGGTCTGTTTGGGCTAGAGTGAAAACAACAACAAAGAGGTGTGGTGGCTACGGTCTTTAACCCCAGCACTTGGGAGCCCGAGGTAGGAGTCCCATGAATTGAAAAGGCTCACTTGGAGCCGGGCGTGGTGGCGCACGCCTTTAATCCTAGCACTCGGGAGGCAGAGGTAGGAGGATCGCCGTGAGTTCGAGGCCACCCTGAGACTCCATAGTGAATTCCAGGTCAGCCTGGGCTAGAGTGAAACCCTACCTCGAAAAACCAAAAAAAAAAAAAAAAAAAAAAAAAAAAGAAAAGGCTCACTTGGGCTACGGAGTGAGACTCCATTTCAAACCAACTGCTACAGTAACATTTATACCACAGGTTTCTTCAGCATGGGGAAACCTTCACAAGTTCATTATGTTTTATGACACTGGGAGTGGGCAGGAAGCTGGCAAGTCTTTACTTTGTGCTGCTGACAGGGAAACTGAGGCAGAACTGGAGCAAGTGAATGTCTACAAAGGAATAAAATATTCCCACAACCTCACCCTCAAACCACCAAACTATCTCATCATCTCCCAGACAAGCTGTCCTCCTCATCCCAGGCAAAGGCAAAGACCCTTCCTTTGGGTGTGTTCCTCCAGAATGGGGCACCGGAAGATTCCCCCTAGGGGTCCCCTGTGGCTGGTCTGGTCTCTCTCTCTCTCCTCTCTCTCTCTCTCTCTCTCTTTAAATATTTTTATTTATTTATCTGAGAGAGAGGAGGCGGCAGACAGAGAGAATGGGTGTTTCAGGGCTTCCAGCTGCTGCAAATGAACTCCAGACGCACACTCCACCTTGTGCATCTGGCTTACATGGGTCCTGGGGAACTGAACCGAGGTCCTTTGGCTTTGCAGGCCAGCGCCTTAATCGCTAAGCCATCTCTCCAGCCCTAGTCTCTCTTTATTCCAGAAGAAATACAGCTCAAACATGCTGAAGCAAGCTTCCAGATGTCAGCTTCATAAACAGCCCATTTTGTGCCTCCCAGCTCAAGAAAAGCTTAAAACTCTTGTCCCAAAAGGTAAATCACTTAGAGCAACTGCTTGCCAAAGGACAGCTTTCCACGGGCATATACACATGCATATACCACACACACCATGTTACACACATGCGCCCAAAAAAACCAAAAAACCCACATAGCCTCCTAGCTGGGTGTGGTGGCGCACGCCTTTAATCCCAGCCCTCGGGAGGCAGAGGTAGGAAGATTATCGTGAATTCGAGGCCACACTGAGACTACATAGTGAATTCCAGGTCAGCCTGGACTAGAGTGAGACCCTACCTTGGGGAAAAAAAAAAAAAAAAAAAAAACCCACAAAAAACAGCCTCCTAAAGAAAATGAATCAGGGCTGCAGCAATGGCACAGCACTTAGGGCGCTTGCCTGAAAAGCCTAACGACTCTGGTTCAATTCCCCAGTACCCATGTAAAGCCAGATGCACAAGGTGGCCCATTTGCAGTGGCTGGAGACTCTGGTGTGCCCATTCTCTCTGTCTGTCTCTCTTTGATTTCCCTCTACTCACAAAATAAATAATATATAAAGAAAGAAAGGCCGCCGGCATGGTGGCACATGCCTTTAACAGCACTCGGGAGGTAGAGGTAGGGGTTCGCTTTGAGCTCGAGGCCACCAGAGACTACATAGTGAATTCCAGGTCAGCCTGGGCTTAGAGCGAGACCCTACCTCAAAACTTCCCCTCCCCCCCCCAAAAAAAAAGAAAAGAAAAGAAAGAAAGACTGAGCTGGAGAGATTGGTTTAGCAGTTAAGGCACTTGCATGCAAAGCCAAAGGACCCAGGTTCAATTCCCCAGACCCCACATAAGCCAGATACTCAAGGTGGTGCATGCATCTGATGTTTGCTGCCACTGGAGGCCCTAACGTGCCCATTCTCTCTCTCTCTGTCTGTCTCTCTCTCTCTCTATATATATATATATATCTGCCTCCTTCTCTCTCAAATAAATAAATTTTAAAATTAAAAACAAAAAGGAAAGAAAGAGAATCAAATGGCCCTCACGTTAGATCAGACAGGCAGTACGGCCACAATTCTGACATCAATCTAAATACTGAATACCTCCTGCACTCCACATCTGCTCTAGCTTCTGCCACTAGACTGGTCCCAGAAAAACTATATAGGAAGCCTGATTTTGCCTCTACCCTACACGAATGACCTTACATGTAGAATGTCACCTCCCTGTACCTCAGTGTCCTCGTGGAATTAAAAAAAAACAACTGGGTAAGGGGGTAACAAGCAAGCTACCTTACATGAAGGGCTGCTGTCAGGTTGCAACGTGACTTTGTATGCCAAGGGCTTAGCGCGCTCCTGTTATTTTAGCAATATTCCAGGTGTCCCTATGCCATCAACTTGTCCCTGAGGGACTTAAGAGGACGCGAAACCACGCAGCCGGAGCCTATCCGGGAGCTGGGAAGTCGCCCCGGGGACCATTTCTGTCTGGAACGGGGGCCAAGAAGAGGTAAGGAGGCCCTGGGCGAGAAGACGGCCTGGGAAGGTCCATGGAGGAGCAGGGAAGCGGGAAGCAGAGCCGGAAGAAGGGGAGGCCAAGAGGCCCGGGCTCGACGAGGTCGGGACGCGGCCCTGAATGAATGAATGGACCCGCACTCCGCAGCCCTCCAGGCTGGCGCCCCCTCCGTGACCTCTGACCCCGCAGGACCCCCCCCCCCGCCTCGCCCCGCCCGCTCACCTCAGACCCTCCGCTTTGTCGTCCCCAACCCCCCCCCCCAGACACCCCGACCTCGGCTACCCTCCCCTGCTTCTCTCCTCACCCGCAAGTCCCAAACGCCACGGCCCGGTTCGCTTCGGCAGGGAAAAAAAAAAAAAAAAAAAAAATGTCCGCGGCTTCCACCTCGCGGCTCTCCGTCCTCCCCGTGCGTCCCTGCAGGCGGCCGCTCCGAGCCCCGCGGCTGTCACCTGCCCGGCGGAAGTGAGCGGCCCCGCGCGCGCGGACACTTCCGGTGGACGCACAGCCCGGGGGGGCGGGGTCAAAACCACCCGGGGAGGGGGTGTGGCTTGGTGGCGGGTGGGGTGGGGGCGAGGCGAGAAGGAGGCGTGGCCGAGCGCGGTTACCCGCGAGGCGCTTAGGGCAACTGCAGGGGAAACTGAGGCCTTGAGAGAACCTGGCTTTTCACTCAAGGTCATGGGCCTTGGTGGAAAAGGGAATCAAAACTGGGTTCCCAAAAATGGGAATCGGGGCTGGAGAGACGGCTCAGCGGGCAAGGAGCTTGCCTGCCAAGCCTAAGGACCTAGGTTCGATTCTCCAGCTCCCACGTAAAGCCCACGTGCACAAGGTGGCGCGTGCGTCTGGAGTTCCTTTGCAGAGTGGCTTTAGAGGCCCTGGTGCAAACATTCTCTCTCCTTCTTTCACTGTCTCTCAAATAAATAAATAGCCAGTGTGATCAGACGTAGGACAGCAATGGTCTGCTAGCCTTGAAGTGAGACTTTCTCTGCAGTTCTTGAAAAATTCATTGTTTTAGGAGAAACATCAGGTCCTCCGAGGCACTTTTATCCAAGGGGAACTTCATAGTGTGCACACATTCACAAATAAAATAAATGAAAAGGGGGGCTGGAGAAATGGTTTAGCAGTTAGGGCGCTTGCCTGCAAAGCCAAAGGACCCAGGTTTAGTTCCCCAGGACCCACATAAAGCTAGATGCATATGGTGGCGCATGCATCTGGAGTTTGTTTGTGGCACCCACTCTCTTTCTGTCTATCTGCCTCTCTCTACTCACTCTCTCTCAAATAAATAAATAAATAAATGTTTAAAAAACTTTTAATGTTGAAATAAGCTTGCAGAACCAAATCTGAATGTCCCATGACTGAACGAATGTCCCAGGCAGACTTCAAACTCTATGTTGCCAGGATGACCTTGAACTTCTGACCCATCTGATTCAAGCTCCTACATTCTGAGAGCACACATGTGGACTACCACAAGAAGCTTATGCAGTGACACCGAGGGCCTCATGAATGTTAGGCAAGCACACCACCATGTTGTTTTAATATTTAATACAAGTGAATAAGTCATTCATTTACCTACAATAATACATTTGTCACTCCTACTTGAGTATGCCACAATTGGGATTATAAAAGTGAGTAAGGCATTGTAAAGTCTCTCCTTGAGGCTCACTGTTGAGTGTGGGATAAAGATAAATGGACAGTTATAACAGCTATAACTGTGAGTAATGGGCAGGACATGTAAGAGCCACAAGGTGGATAGAAATATACTGAGTCAAGACCCCCCCCCGCCCGCCAGAGACTGATGAGGTCCTAATTACGCAGCAATGAACACCAATAACCCTACTGAGGAGGGCCCTCAGGGAAATGGGAACCAGAGTATAACCTATGTTTAAAAACAAAAAAGGCCAACCATGGTGGTGCACACCTTTAATTCCAGAACTCAGGAGGCAGAGGTAGGAGGATCACCATGAGTTCAAGGCCATCCAGAGACTACATAGTGTATTCCAGGTCAGCCTGGGCTAGACTGAGATCCTACCTCAAGAAACCAAAAAAAAAAAAAAAAAAAAAAAAAAAGCCCAGGTGGCGCAGGCCTTTTATCCCAGCACTCCTGAGGATCACCATGAGTTCCAGGCCACCCTGAAAAAAAGGGCTGGAGAGATTAAGGTGTGGACCCAGGTTCAATTCCCCAGGACCCATGTAAGCCAGATGTACATGGTGGTACAAGTGTGTGGAGGTTTTTTTTTTTTTTTGATTGCAGTGGCAGGAGGCCATGGCACACCCATTCCCCCTTCTCTCTACCTCTTTCTCTCTCTCTCTGTCAAATAAATAAATATATTTTTTAAAGGACTAGAGAGATAGGTTAGCGGTTATGCTGCTTCCCTATGAAGCCTAATGATCCATGCTCGACTCTTCATATCCCATGTAAGCCAGATGCACAAGGTGACTCAAGCAAACAAGGTTGTGCATGTGCACAAGGTGGCACACATATCTGCAATTCAAATGCAGTGGCTAGAGGCCCTGGCATGCCAATTCTCTCTCTCATAAAAGAAACTGCAAAGAAAGAAAGAAAGGAAGGAAGAAAGAAAGAAAGAAAGAAAGAAAAGAAAAGAAAAGAAAGAAAGAATTCAAAGTATTTTTAAGAAGCTGGGCATGGTGGCACAAGCCTTTAATCCCAGCACTTGGGAGGCAGAGGTAGGGTTGCTATGAATTCCAGGCCAGCTGAGACTGCATAGGGAATTCCAGGTCAGCCTCCGCTAAAGCAAGACCCTACCTCGAAAAAAAAGGGGGGCTGGAGAGATGGTTTAGTGGTTAAGGCACTTGACTGCAGAGCCAAAGGACCCAGGTTTAATTCCCTAGGACCCACGAAAGCCAGCTGCACAAGGTGGTGCATGTGTCTAGAGTTCAATTGCAGCAGCTAGAGGCCCTGGTATGTTCATTCTCTTCCACCTTTATCTGTCCCTCTCTCTAAATAAAAATAAATAAGTAAATATTATTTATTTATTTATTTGAGAGTGACAGAGAGAGAGAGAAAGAGGCAGAGAGAGAGAATGGGCACGCCAGGACGTCCAGCTACTGCAAACGAACTCCAGCGCCCCCTTGTGCATCTGGCTAACGTGGGTCCTGGAGAGTCGAGCCTTGAACCGGAGTCCTTAGGCTTCACAGGCAAGTGCTTAACCGCTAAGCCATCTCTCCAGCCCGTAAATACTTTTTAAATGGACAGGACAATGTATGCCCACAAGGAGACTTGGGGGCATCAAATCTGGCTGGGAAAATGACAGCAGTCTTCCTGAAGAAGGTGACAGCCTAAACCACGAAGATTGAACACATGAAGCTACAACAGCACGATCCAGTCTCCATGCAGTCACCTTCTAAATGGCTAAATGATAAGTCATTGAATTCTCCCAGTAACTCAAGCCTGCCTGACTGTCCCCAGGTAGAGATGAGAAAATAAGTCAGTGGCAGAGCTGAGTTCTCTTGTACTTCACTGCAGGCACAGAGCCTCTTTCCCACAGCCGGACAAGAGAAAGAAAACTGTAATAGGAGGAATATCTCAGCGCCAGAGGCTGGGTAACGACAGCTTGCACAGTTGGGAGACAGAAGTGAGCAAGACCAAGCTGATGCCAGGGAGAGCCATGCTTTCCCCTCCACCCACCCTTTTTTTCTGCTTTATGAAGCTTCATCCAATTAGAGGAAGGTTGGGAGTTCCAAGCTGGTGCTGTGTGACTTTCAGCAAGTCCTTCCCTCCCTTCCCTCCTTTTCCCTTTTCCATCTTTTTGAAAAATTTTATTTGTAGCCGGGCGTGGTGGCACACGCCTTTAATCCCAGCACCCAGGGTGGGGGGGGTGGGGAGGGCAGAGGTAGGAGGATTGCCATGAGTTTAAGGCCACCCTGAGACTGCATAGTGAATTCCAGGTCAGTCTGGGCTAGAGTGAGAAAAAAAAAAAAAAGAAAAAAAAATTATTTATTAATTTAATTCCAAGAGAGAGAGAAAAGATACAGAGAGAGAGAATGGGCGCACCAGGGCCTCCAGCCACTGCAAATGAACTCCAGTCGCACGTGCCACCTTGTGCATCTGGCTTCTGTGGGTCTTGGGGAATGGAACCGGGGTCCGTAGGCTTCACAGGCAAGCGCCTTAACCACTAAGCCATCTCTCCAGCCCTCCTTTTTTTTTCTTTTTTTCTGGCTACAAATTTATTCAACACAAAATAATCCCCTTCCAGCTTTACTGAGGTGGCTGAGCACTTCCACGACCAGATCCGCCTCTAAACTGGAACTCGATTGCTGAGCCAGCGCCAGGCCCTGCTTCCTGGTCAGCACCAGAGGGCACCGCGCTCGGCCTGTAGGTGTCCCTGTCTGCTCCCGCTCACCCTCCGGGCCTTTGGGCAGAGGCCTGCCAGGCTCCGGATGGCTGCGGTGCAGGGTGGTAGGCACGCTCTCAGGAGGCAGGTGGAGGGAATCCCTGAGATCCTAGATACCAGCAGAAACGCCTTCATGCAAACTGTTCCTTCACGTAGCCTTAAAGGAGAGACTGCCGGGCTTCGTGAGGGTTGGGTATATTCTCGTCTGCCAGCTCGGGGTGCTGGGGTGTACTGACATCCTTCTTTGGTGACCATCCCCAACTCCTTAAACAGGAGTTCATAAATCGCAATCCGGTGCTTCTTGGACATGAACATCGCTGGGGCTGCCTTTTTTTTCTTTCTTTCTTTCTTTCTTTCTTTTTTTTGGTTTGTTTTTGTTTTTGTTTTTTCGAGGTAGGTTTTCATTCTGGTCCAGGCTGACCTGGAATTAACTATGTAGTCTCCGGGTGACCTCGAACTCACGGCAATCCTCCTACCTCTGCCTCCCAAGTGCTGGAATTAAAGGTGTGCGCCAACACACCCGGCTCTTTTTTAAAATATTTGTTTATTTTTATTTATTTTTTGGAGGGGGAGGTTGAGGTAAGGTCTCACTCTAGCCCAGGCTGACCTGGAATTCACTATGCAGTCTCAGGGTGACCTCGAACTCATGGAGATCCTCCTATCTCTGTCTCCTGAGTGCTGGGATTAAAGGTGTGGAACACCACGCCCAGCTAATATTTGTTTATTTTTATTTAGAGAGAGAAGGGCAGATGAGAGAGAAAAGGCGCCAGGGCCTCAGCCACTGATATTGAACCCCAGACGCTTGCGCCACCTAGTGGGCACGTGCGACCTTGCGCTTGTCTCACCTTTGTACATCCGGCTAAGGTGGGATCTGAAGGGACATTGATCATGGGTCCTGTGCTGGAGAGATAGTTTAGCGGTTAAGGCATTTGCCTGCAAAGCCAAAGGATTCTGGTTCAATTCCCCAGGACCCACATAAGCCAGATGCACAAGGGGGTGCATGCGTTTGGAGTTCGTTTGCAGTGGCTGGAGGCCCTGGCACGCCTCTCTCTCTGCCTCTCACTCTCTCAAATAAATAAATAATAAATAAATAAAACAAATGATGAACATGGGTTCTTAGGCTTCACAGGCAAGCACCTTAACCACTAAGCCATCTCTCCAGTCCTGCCTTTCTTTCTTTTTTAAATTAATTAATTAATTTTTAAAAATATTTAATCTAATTAATTTATTTGAGACAGTGAGAGAGAGACAGAGAGAATGGGTGTGCCAGGGCTTCCAGCCACTGCAAATGAACTCCAGATGCATGCACCACCTTGTGCATCTGGCTTACGTGGGTCCTGGGGAATTGAACCGAGGTCCTTTGGCTTTGCAGGCAAGCGCCTTAGCTGCTAAGCCATCTCTCTAGCCCCTTGCCTTTCTTTTTATATATAATGTGCACCTGGCTTTACATGGGTGCTGGGCAATCAAACCTGGGTCCTTAGACTTTGCAGGCAAGCGCCTTAACCACTAGGCCATTGCTACAGCCCCCTTTTCTGTCTTTCTGACAGGGTCTCTTGCAGGTGGCCTTGAACCATGTACTTCTCATCCCTCCAGCCTCCACTATCTGAATACTGGCATTTTTAGCCATGCATCACCCTTCTAGTTTGCATGGTTGCAGATCGAACTCAGGGCCTCGTGCATGTTGGATAGTCTGCCCATGCCCAACCCCCAATATAACAACAATCATTTACATAGCACCTACATTTTGTTAGGTTACTTATTTAATAAATGTTATTTTTTATTTAAGAGAGAGGGAGAGGAGGAGAGAGAGAGGAAAAGAAAGTGTGTGGGCACACCAGGGCCTCATGCCACTGCAAACAAACTGTAGATGATTGTGCCACATTGTGCATCTGGCTTTATGTGGGTACTGGGGAATTGAAACTGGGCCAGCAGGCTTTGCATACAAATGCCTTGAACTGCTCAGCCATCTCCCCAGCCTTGTGTTAGGTAATTTATTGTTTTGTTTTCTCAAGGTAGGGTCTCACACTAGCCCCCTGGAATTCACTATGTAGTCCCAGGTTGGCCTTGAACTCACAACGATCCTTCTTACCTCTGCTGGGATTAAATGTGTGTGCCACCATGCCCAGCAATTTTAAGTAATTTTGTTGTTGTTGTTTTTACATTTTTAAATATTTTATTTATTTATTTGAGAGAGAAGGAAGCAGATAGAAAGAGAATGGGCACACTAGGCCCCCAGCCACTGCAAATGAACTTCAGATGCATGTGCCCCCTTGTGCATCTGGCTTACGTGGGTCTTGGGGAAGTGAACTGGGGTCGTTAGGCTTTGCAGGCAAGTGCCTTAACTGCTAAGCCATTTCCTCAGCACTTTTTTGATTGTTTTTTTGAGGTAGGGTCTCACTTTAGCTCAGGCTGACCTGGAATTCACTATGTAATCCCAGGGTGTCCTCGAACTCATGGTGATGCTTCTACCTCTGCCTCCATAAATGCTGGGATTAAAGGCATGTGCCACCACGCCCGGCCCGGCTCAATTTTAAGTAATTTAAAGATGATTTAAAGTATAAAGGACTATATGTTTAGGTTCTAGACATATATCACAGTATTTTATGCAAGGGTGTAACAGTCCGTAGATTTTGGCATTCACAGAAGTAGTGGGAGCAAACCCTAAGGGATTCTATAAATTGAACAAATTTGTTGTTTTGTTTTCTTCCCACTAGATGGCGCACAGATACCACTAACTGCTTACCTTCCCCTTTCTGTAGCCATTCATTACACCGCCCTGCTTTTTGCTCCAAGTTTCTAGACTCTTCTTCCTGTGTAATTACAAATCTTCTATCCCAGTCTATTCTTGCTTCTCTTCATTGTTTTTATTCATCACAGCGTTTTATTTAAAATATTTTATTTATTTGTGTGCAAGGAGAGAGAGAAAATGGGCACACCAGGGCCTCTAGACACGGCAAATGAACTCCAGACACATGCACCACCTTGTGCATCTGGCTTTACATGGGAACTGGAGAATCAAACCCAGGCCGTTAGGCTTTTCAGGCAAATGCTTTGGCCCCTAAGGGATCTCTCCAGCCCTATTCATCAAATCTTTAAACAGTTGCCAAAAGGCCAGGGAGGTCCCTGATGCCTCCAAAACATTATAGGCCATTGCTGAGGCCCTTGGTTTCCCACCAGGAATAAATCATAAGACCCTATTGCTGAAGACTGCACATACTTGGGCTGCAAGGCCACTGAGAAATCCTGCTGGAACTGAGCTGATAACCTCCTCCATGTAGACCAGCTGACAGAAAGCTGGAAGAAGCCATTCTACATGCAGTTCAATGGGAGAGAGAGAAATCACCAGTGCAGATAATCAACACTGGACACTGCAAGCCTTATATTTGGCCAGCCAGGCCTAATGAGCCAACGGGTGCAATAGTGGCACATCTATCATGGTGGAAACCAACTGCCCTCTAATTGGACTGGAGGCCTGCTCCATGGGAGGGAATACATCCCTGATACTGAAAACTTAAAACAGGGGTAGTCATGAGCCCTAGGGGGGTAATGTCTGCTGATGTCTGGATAAATGTATATACTATGCTTATCAAACTGCCCAGTAAGCACTTCTCTTAATATTCATACCCTTATATTAATGCTACTCTCACTTTTGGTAGAGAATCTTCTCTTTTCAGATGGCAGTGACCTTGGGAGGACTCAGAAGGTATCATGGTACTGGAAAGAGGCGACTGGAGTACTGAGTAATATCTCGATCACACCTTCCAAGGCTCAGGGTCTATCTATGGCAGAAGAGGTGGCGGAAAGAATGTAAGAGCCAAAGGAAGGGTAGGACTCCTTACAAAGTGCTCCTTCCAGACATAAAATGGCCTGGATATCCATGACCTCACAATGCCTGACACTACCTACACAAGACCATCATAAGAGGAGGAAAAGATCATGACATCAAAATAAAAGAGAGACTGATTGAGATGGGGAGGGGATATGATGGAGAATGGAATTTCAAAGGGGAAAGTGGGGGAGGGAGGGTATTACCACGGGATATTTTTTATAATCATGGAAGATGTTAATAAAAATTGAGAGAAAAACAAGTTGCCAAAAGTTCTGGAAGGAAGTGAGTTGTTGGCCAGAGAGGTCAGGTCATTGATGCCCCCAAAACATTATAGGCCATTGTCAAAGCTCTTGGTTTTCCACCAGGAATAGATGGTAAAACCCTACTGCTGAAGACTCCACACACGTGGGCTGCAAGGTCACTAAGACATCCTGCTAGAGCTGAACTGAAAACCTCCTCCATATATACCAGCTGACAGAAAGCAGGAAGAAGCCATTCTGGATGCAGTTCAATGGAAGAGAGAGAAATAACCAGTGCCAGCCAGGCCAAATGAGCCAACCAGTGCAATGACTTCTGTCATGGTGGAAACCAACCACCCTCGAATTGGACTGGAGGCCCGCTCCATGGGAGGGAACACATCCCTGATACTGAAAACGTACAACAGGGTTAGTCATGAGCCCTAGGGGTGTAACGTCTGCTGGTGTCTGGCTAAATGTATATACTATGCTCACCAAACTGCCTGGTAAGCACTTCTCTTAATGTTCATACCCATATATTAATGCTACTGTCACTTTTGGTTAGAGAACCTTCTCTTTTCAGATGGTGTTGACCTTGGGATAACTAGAAGGCACCATGATGCTGAGAAGAAGTGACAGAAGAGCACTCAGCACTGAAACATCTCTATCACCTTTTCCAAGGCTCAGGGTCCAACGCAGAAGAGGTGGCAGAAAGAATGTAAGAGCCAAAGGAAGGGTCGGACTCCTTACAATGTGCTCCTCCAGACACAAAATGGCCTGGATATCCATGACCTCACAGTACTGATACTACCTACACAAGACCATCATAATAGGAGGAAAAGATCACAACATCAAAATAAAAGAGAGACTGATTGAGAGGGGGAGAGGATATGATGAAGAGTGGAGTTTCAAAGGGTAAAGGAGGGCTGGAGAGATGGCTTAGTGATTAAGCGCTTGCCTGTGAAGTCTAAGGACCCAGGTTCGAGGTTTGATTCCCTAGTACCTACGTAAGCGAGATGCACAAGGCAGCACATGAATCTGAAGTTCATTTGCAGTGGCTGGAGACCCTGGTGTGTCCATTCTCTCTCTCTCTCTGCCTCTTTGTCTCTCTGTCTGTCACTCTCAAATAAATGAATAAAAATAAACAAATCAAAGGGTAAAATGGAGGGGGGGAGGGAGGGAATTAATATGGGTTATTGTCTACAATTATGGAAATTGTCAATAAAAAAAATTAAAAAAAAAAACTTCTGGAAGGAGCTGGGAGGTAACTTTGTGGACAGCCACACTAACAGCACTGGCCCTCTATCTGCCATCTGCCATTTGCCATTTGCCAGCTAGGATGGCCAGGGTTTTTTTTTTTTTTTCTTTTGGTTTTTCGAGGTAGGGTCTCACTCTGGTCCAGGCTGACCTGGAATTAACTATGTAGTCTCAGGGCGGCCTCGAATTCATGGCTATCCTCCTACCTCTGCCTCATGAGTGCTGGGATTAAAGGCGTGCTCCACCATGCCCTGCAGGATGGGCAGTTTTACAACCTTCTCATCCATACCAGGCTGGGCAAAGCCCCAGAGCAAAGAATCCTGGGGGCTTCCACTCCCTGCCCCCTTGTTTTCCCTTTTGTCTCCCTGTTGCCTATAATATCCTCAGCACAACATCCTTGCTTTTCCCAGGAGCCAAATTCTGCTCAGCCCTCCTGGTACTAGTCTTTTATTTTTATTTATTTTATATAATTAACAACTTCCATGATTGTAAACTCTACTCTGGTACTAGTCTTACAAGCTGTCTTTTCAGCAGGCTGTGCTTGCTACAGTGTCTGTGGGCTAACCTAGGCTCTGCTGGTACAATTTAGAAAGCATGGTGGGGGCTGGATGGCTTAACGGTTAAGGTGCTCGCCTGTGAAGCCAAATGACCCAGGTTTGATTCCCAGTACCCATGTAAGCCGGATGCACAAGGTGGTGCATGCATCTGGAGTTCGTTTGCAGTGGCTGGAGGCCCTAGCGCACCTATTCTCTCTCTGTCTGTCTCCTATCTCTGTCTCTCTGGTTGCAAATAAATAAAATTTAAAAAAACAAAGCATGGTGGGGGGGTGCAGAGAGATGGCTCAGCAGTCAAGATGCCTGCAAAACCTAACAATCAAGTTCAATTCCCCCACAATATCCACATAAAGCCAGATACACAACGTGGCATATTCATCAGGAGTTTGTTTGGAGTGGCTGGAGGCCCTGGTGCACCCATTCTGTCTGAACGAAGAGGAACATTCTCTTCTATCTCTCTCTGCTTGCAAATAAATAAATAAAGATTTTTTTTTAAGGCCCAGGGGGATACCTTCCAGGGAGTTGTTGGCCAGGGAAGTCCCTGATGCCCCCAAAACATTACAGGCCATTGCCAAGGCTCTTGGTTTCCCACCAGGAGTAGATAGTAAGACCCTATTGCTGAAGACTCCACACGCTTGGGCTGCAAGGTCACTGAGAAATCCTGCTGGAGCTGAGCTGAAAAGCCTCCTCTGTGTAGACCAGCTGACAGAAAGCTGGAAGAAGCTATGCTGCATGTAGCCTTATGGAAGAGAGAGAAGTCATCAGTGGTGATAAACAACAGTGGACACTGCAAGCCTTAAATTTGACCAGCCAGGCCAAATGAGCCAATAGATGCAATAGGGGCATGTTTGTTATGAGGGAAAACAACTGCTCTCTAAGTGGACTGGAGGCCTGTTCTATGGGAGGGAATACATGCTTGGAACTGAAAACCTAGTCAAAAACCTATGGCAGGGGAGATCATGAGCCCTAGGAGTTTAACACCTGCTTACTTCCCTGTAAGCACTTCTCTTAATGTTCATACCCATATATTAGTGCTACTCTCACCTTTGGGTTAGAGAAGCTTCTCTTTTCAGACAGGCTAGGGCTGGAGGAATGGCTTAGTGGTTAAGGCGTTTGCCTGCAAAGCCAAAGGACCCAGGTTCGATTCCCCAGGACCCACATTAGCCAGATGCACAAGGGAGGCGCACACACCTGGAGTTTGTTTGCAGTGGCTGGAGGCCCTGGTGTGCCCATTCTCTCCCCCCCTCCCTCTTTCTCTGTCAAATAAATAAATAAATAAAATATTTTTAAAATTAAAAATAAATAAAAGAGGGCTGGAGAAATGCCTTAGCGGTTAAGATGCTTGCCTATGAAGCCTAAGGACCAAAGTTCAATCTTCCAGGTCCCACGTTAGCCAGATGCATATTGTGGCGCATGCATCTGCAGTTTGTTTGCAGTGGCTGGAGGCCCTGGTGCACCCATTCTCCCCCCCCCCATATCTAATAAATAAATAAATAAAGCAATTTAAAAAATTCAAAAAACTAAAAGAGAGAATACTTGAAAGGGGGAGGGGATAAGATGGAAAGTGGATTTGTGAAGGGGAAAGTGGGGGAGGGAATTATCATGGTTTATTGTCTATAATTCTGGAAATTGTCAATTAAAAAACAAGGTCCAGGGGGGCGGACATGGTGGCGCACGCCTTTAATACCAGCACTTGGGAGCAGAGGCAGGAGGATCACTGTGAGTTTGAGGCCACCCTGAGACTACATAAAGAATTCCAGGTCAACCTGGGCTAGAGTGAGACCCTGCCTTGAAATGCCGAAAAACAAGTTGATATGGTGGCACACGCCTTTAATCCCAGCACTCTGGAGACACAGGTAGGAGGATCGCCATGAGTTAGAGGCCAGCCTGAGACTACATAGTGAATTCCAGGTCAGCCTGGGTTAGAGTGACACTTTACCTCAAAAAACCAACCAACCAATCAACCAAACAGGGCTGGAGAGATGGTTCAGTGGTTAAGGCGCTTGTCTGCAAAGCCAAAGGACCCAGGTTCAATTCTCCAGGTCCCACATAAGTCAGATGCACAAAGGGGCACATGCATCTGGAGTTTGTTTACAGCGGCTGGAGGCCCTGGAGTGCCCATTCTCTCTATATATATATCTGCCTCTTTTTCTCTCTCTCTCAAATAAATAAATAAAAATACTTTAAAAACAAACAGGGCTGGAAAGATGGCTTAGTGCTTAAGTGCTTGCCTGTGAAGTCTAAGGACCCCGGTTAGAGGGGTCCCAGGACCCACGTAGGCCAGATGCACAAAGTGATGTAGTTCGTTTGCAGTGGCTGGAGGCCCTGGTGTGCCCATTCTCTCTCTGTCTGTCCCTCTCAAATAAATAAATAAAAATTATATTTAAAAAAAAAAAACAGCCAAAGTAACACAGGAGTGGCCAGGGTCCTATGCTCAGGCGTGGCTGGTAGGGCCAGGCCTGCTGCAGGCACTGCAAAGCTCTACTGTACTGTACCTAGCCCTTTCTCTATAACCTTCCTAAGCTCTTGGTGGCTATAAATCTTCTCTTAGCAGAGACTGAAGAGGCCCAGCCTGGCTGCTGATTCTCTCACCCTCTTCCCGGATCTGCAAGACGCAGCTCCTCACTGAGGCCAAGGCAGGATACCCAGGGCCAGGTAACTGCAGCGTGCTCCTCCTCATCCCAAAGCCATCCGAGGATCTAGGTTCCTCATTCCCTTCTCCTGGGTCCCTCCCCACCGCGGCTTTACTTTCCCAATATAGAAAACAAGGAGCTTGGGTCTGGGTCTCTTTTATTTTTTTAATTTATTTATATATTTACGAGAGAAGGAGAGAGAGAGAGAGAATGGGCACACCAGGGCCTCCAGCCACTGTGAATGAACTCCAGATGCATGTGCCACCATGTGCATCTGGCTTACATGGGTTCTGGGGAATTGAACTTGGGTCCTTAGGTTTCACAGGCAAGCACCTTACTATTAAGCCAGCCCTCTTTTTTTTTTTTTTTTTTTTTTTTTTTCTGAGGAAGGGTCTCACTCTAGCTCAGGCTGACCTGGAATTCACTATGTAGTTTCAGGGTGGCCTCAAACTCTTGGCGATCCTCCTGCCTCTGCCTCTGCCTCCAGAGTGCTGGGATTAAAGGTGTGCGCCACCATGCCCGGCTCTCTCCTTTTTTTTTTTTTTTTTTTTTCTTTTGGAGGCAGGGTCTCACTCTAGCGGAGGCTGACCTGGAATTCACTCTGTAGACTCAGAGTGGCCTCGAACACACAGCAATCCTATCTTTGCCTGCCAAGTGCTGAGTGCTGGGATTAAAGACATGCACCACCATGCCCATGCAGCCCTATATCTATTTTATTATTATTATTATTATTATTATTTTAAGAGAGAGAGAGAATTGGCACTCCAGGGCCTCCGCCAATGAAATCACACTCCAGACGTTTGCACCACCTAGTGGGCATGTGTGACCTTGCGCCTGCCTCACCTTTGTGCATTTGGCTTACATGGGACATGGAGAGTCCAACATGGGTCCTTAGGCTTCGCAGGCAAGCTGGAGTTCGTTTGCAACAGCTAGAGGCCCGAGTGCATCCATTCTCTCTCTCTTTCTCTGCTCTCTCAATAAATAAATAAATAGTATATATATATATATTTTTTTTTAACAAATTATTTTTTTAATTTTTATTTATTTGAAAGTGACAGAGAGAGAGATAAAGAGAGAGAGAATGAGCTCGCCAGGGCCTCCAGCCACTGCAAAAAAACTCCAGACACGTGCGCCCCCTTGTGCATCTGGCTAACGTGGGTCCTGGGGAATCAAGCCTTGAACTGGGGTCCTTAGGCATCACAGGCAAGCACTTAACCACTAAGCCATCTCTCCAGCCCTATTTTTGTTTTTTGAGGTAGGGTTTCACTCTAGCCCAGGCTGATCTGGGATTCACTATGTAGTCTCAGGTTGGCCTCGAACTCATGTGATCCTCCTACCTCTGCCACCTGAGTGCTGGGATTAAAGGCAGGTGCCACCATGCCCGACTCCCTTCTTTTTATTTTTTATCACTTTTTTATATTTTTGTATTTATTTATTTATTTGACAGAGAAAGAAGAAGAGAGAAAGAGAGAGAGAGAGAGAGAATGGGTGTGCCAGGGCTTCCAGCCACTGTAAACGAACTCCAGACGCATGCGCCCCCTTGTTCATCTGGCTAACGTGGATCCTGGGGAATTGAACCTGGGTCCTTTGGCTTTGCAGGCAAATGCCTTAACTGCTAAGCCATCCCTCCAGCCCTTTTTTTTTTTTTTAATTTTTAAAGACAGGTCATATAGCCCAATCTAACCTTTTCAAACCCACTATGCAAGAAGAGGACCTTGAACTTCTAATGCTTCTGCCTCTACCTGCCAAATGCTGGGATGGCATGAATGCGTCATTGTGCCGTTTTTGAGGCAGTGCAGATGGAACTGAGGGGTTCCTGCATTTCTAGACAAGCTCGCTGCAGGCTGAGCCACATGCCCAGTCCTAAAGACATATGTTCTGGGCTGGAGAGATGGCTTAGCGGTTAAGGAGTTTGCCTGCGAAGCCTAAGGACCAAGGTTCGATTCTCTAGGTCCCATGTAAACCAGATGCACAAGGTGGCGCATGCATCTAGAGTTCGGTTGCAGTGGCTGAAGGCCCTGGTGCACCCCTTCTCTCTCTCCCTCCCTCTCTCTCTTCCTCCCTCTTTCTGTCTCAAATAAATAAATAAAATAGATAAATAAAATGTTAAAAAACAAACCCTAAAGACATATGTTCTAACATCTACTTGTAAATGCAAAGAAAACCTAGAGGAATCTATACAACACCTGGCTCCTAATTTATCTTTGAGACAAGGCCACAAAGGATGGACACCTCAGGCATTTCTGTAACAGAAGTTTTCTTTTAACAAGTGCCTGTATCTTTTAGGGATTTTTTTTTTTTTTCCGAGGTAGGGTCTCACTCTAGCCCAGGCTGACCTGGAAGTCACTATGTAGTCTCAGGGTGGCGTCAAACTCACAGCGATCCTCCTACCTCTGCTTCCCGAGTGCTGGGATCAAAGGCGGGCGCCACCACGCCCGGCATCTTTCAGGGATTTTTTTCCCATGTAAAATATGATCTTAAGCCAGGAATGATGGTGCATACCTTCCTGTAATCCCAGCACTCTGGAGGCTGAAGTAAGAGGAACATGAGTTCAAGGCCAGCGTGGGCTACATTGCAAGATCCTATCTCAAAATAATAATAATAAAGTAAAATAAAACTAAGTGATTCTATAATATTATCAATGACAGTTTCATGTTCTCTAGAGCATTAATCCTTTTGTTGAGGAAACTGACTCACCCAGGGACCCAGAATAGTAGTGAGAACTCAAGCTCTCAAAGTCTGACCCACAGTCCACCAACAGGAGGGAGCCATGACTTGACAGTTAGTTCTGCTGTCCCTGTGGGCAAGGCAATAACCCTACCTGGGCCTTGGTTTACCCTCCAAAATGGAGTAAGTGCCACAGCTTATACCTCAAAGGGTTTCTGTTTTTGGTAAGAAGTGATAATTTTTGGCTTTTGAAGAAAAGACTCACCAGGTAGGGTGTGCATCCCTGTAATCCCCCACACTTGGGAGGTAGAGGCAAGAGGATCAGGAGTCCATGGTCATCCTCAACTACATAGTGAATTCAAAGCCCACCTGAGCTACATGAAACTCTGTCTTAAAAGACCAAAAAGAGACAGAAAAAAGAGGTGGCACAAGCCTTTAATCTCAGCACTTGGGAGGCAGAGGTAGGAGAATTGTCATGAGTTCGAGGCCACCCTGAGCCTATGTAGTGAATAATTCCAGATCAGCCTGGGCTAGAGTGAGACCCTACCTTGAAAAAAAAAAAAGAAAAGAAAAGAAAAGAAAAGAAAGAAAGAAAGAAAGAAAAGGACTCAAGGATCTTGCCTAGGTCCCCATGGGAGGTGGTAGATCTTGGAACTAATTCAGTTGCCCAAGCAACTTCTCTTCAATTGGTGGGTCTCAAAGTAAATCCCTGAAAATTCCCCCTACAGCCCAGAGGACAAATGTGGCTCCTGGGATCTGGCTTGGACTCTGGTAGCTGGCACCAGTTCAGCAATGGGGATATTAAAAAACCCAGACATCACCTCATCGCTGCTGTCTCATCAAATAGGAGACTCTTTATGCATCTGCCCCGCCCCCACTCCCTACCTTAGAGGACAAATTCTTGCTTGTGTGCTGCGTGGGAGGGAGCAGGGGGAGCCTAGTGGGAGAGTTATGTAGTTCTCCCCCTCTTGTGGGGGCAAAGGGAAGTCCCAGCCATCACAACAGCCTCGGGACTCCCTCACTCCCAGACAACATGGGTGCACCTGACAAGTGAGGGCCCCTCCACTCCTTCCCCAGCCCCAGGACCCTGTGGCCCTCCCCTCATTCCAAAAATTGTATAAAATAGCTAGGTACGGTGGCACATGCCTTTAGCCCCAGCACTTGGGAGGCTGAGGTAGGAGGATCACTGCAAGTTCAAGACCACCCTGAGACTACATAGTGAATTCCAGGTCAGCCTGGGCTACAGTAAGACCCTGCCTCGGAAAAAATAAAAAAGTTGGACATTGTGCACACTTGTAATTGAACACTTTGGACTGAGGTGGTTGTGAGTTTAGGCTACATAGAGACACTGTGAAGAAGGAGGAGGGGAAGGAAGAGAAAGGAGAGGAGGAAGAGAAAAGGGAGGAGCAAGAGAAGGAGAAGAATAGAAGAAATAACTGTACTTTTTTTTTTTTTCCAGGTAGGGTCTCACTGTAGCCCAGGATGAAATGTTGTGTTTTATTTATTTATTTATTTATTTATGTATTTATTGAGAGTGACAGAAGAGAAAGACAGACAGAGAGAGAATGGGCGCACCAGGGCCTCCAGCCACTGAAAACAAAGTCCAGATACACGTGCCACTTTGCACATCTGGCTTACATGGGTACTGGGGAATCCAGCCTTGAACCAGGGTCCTTAGGCTTCACAGGCAAGTGCTTAACCACTAAGCCATCTCTCCAGCCCCATTTTTACTAGTTTTTTGTTTGTTTGTTTGTTTGTTTGCTTTTGTTTTTTCGAGGTAGGGTCTCACTCTAGTCCAGGCTGACCTGGAATTCACTCTGTATTCTCAGGGTGGCCTCGAACTCACAGTGATCCTCCTACCTCTGCCTTCCAAGTGCTGGGATTAAAGGCATGTGCCACCACGCCTGGCCATTCTTACTAGTTTTTCAGTGTGACCTTGCACATGTTTTCACACTGTTGTTCCACCATTTACTACTGTTGATTTCCGAATCACATCCTTTCACTGATCTCGGAGGGGCAGCATCAAGCATGTTCCCAGACCACATTAGTCGCATTGCTTGTGACTTTTGCTTTGCAGGCGTGGCAAATACCCTTTCATCCATTCCCTTCCCCGACCATCCTAAATCCCATGCGGTTAATGGAAGAAGGAAGACCATGCCCAATCCACTGAGGGAGAAACTGAGGCTCAAGCAGGCTCTTAAGTAAGCAATAAGGGCACCCAGGAGCCCGACTTCCAGCCCCGTGATACCTGTAACCTCTGCTTCCATTTCGTGTTAGCTGTCCCCTTTGCTCCCTCCAAACCATTGCTGCCCCATCCCTGAGTGGGACTAAATTGCTGTCACTGGGTGTCTGCTGCAGTCAGGTTCACATTGCTGGTAGAAGTCACCCAACAAAGAGCAGTTTGTGGGAAAAAAGAGTTTTTTTTAAAAAAAAATTTATTTATTTATTTATTTATTTGAGAGGCAGTGAGTGTGAGAGGCAGACAGACAGAAAGAGAATGGGAACGCCAGGGCCTCCAGCCACTGCAAACGAACTCTAGATGCCTGCGCCACCATGTGCACCTGGCTTTACGTGGGTCCTGGAGAATTGATCCTGGGTCCTTCGGCTTTGCAGGCAAATGCCTTAACCGCTAAGCCATTTCTCCAACCGCCCAAAAAGAGTTTTATTACAGACTCAAGGGGAAGCTCTATGATGGCAGGGGAAAACAATGGCATGAGCAGAGGGTAGATATCACCCCCTGGCCAACATAAGGTGGACAATAGCAACAGGAGAGTGTGCCAAACACTGGCAAGGAGAAGCTGCCTATAACACCCCCAACAATACACTGCCTCCAGGAGATGTTGATTCCCAAATCTCCACCAGCTGGGAACCTAGCATTCAGAACACTAAGTTTATGGGGGACACCTGAATCCAACCACCACAGTGTCATGGATACTCCATGGGGTGTCATCAGGAGGGAAGGTAAAGGTGCGTGTGGTGGGAGAAAGAGTTCCTGGGTCTCTGCTGGTTACATGTTCAAGGACACCAAAAACCTGGGTGCCAAGACTATAGCAATAATGAGGGGCTGGAGAGATGGTGTTAGTGGTTAAGGCACTTGCCTGCGAAGCCTAACGACCCATGTTCAATTCTCCAGGTCCCTGGGTCCTTAGGCACAGGCAAGTGCCTTAACTGCTAAGCCATTCTCTCCAGCCTGAGGCAGATACACTTAACAGATACTTGCACAAGAATTAATGCATACAGCCAGATGTGGTGGCACATGCCTTTAATCCCAGCACTTGGGAGGCAAAGGTAGGAGGATCGCTGTCAGTTCAAGGCCAGCCTGAGACTACATAGTGAATTCCAGGACTAGAGCAAGACCATACCTTGAAGAAAGAAAGAAAGAAAGAGAGAAAGAAAAACTAAAGAACACAAGGAGGGAGGGAGGGAAGAAGGAAGGAAGGAAGGAAGGAAGGAAGGAAGGAAGGAAGGAAGGAAGGAAGGAAGGAAAAAGAAAGATAAACAAGTGTGGCATGAGGGAAGGAGGCTCAGACAGGGTCTCATATAGTTTAGGCTTGCCTGGAATTTGCTATGTAGTTGAGGATGACCTTGAACTGATTCTTCTGCCTCCACCTCCCTAGTTAATGGCTCACGTTGAAGGAGAAAGGGAAGGAAGGTAGCTTTGTAGAGACAAATAGAGATAGGGGACCAAGGAGAACAAAGACCCCCTCTACCCCCTTCCCCACCTGCTTGACAGAACTGGAATTCAGCATCCGATCCAGTCCCCACAATGGCTTCAGCGCCCCCAGCTTCTTCCCCAACCTAGCATACCTGGGTGGGCTGGCCTCTGACTCAGCCCCCTGAATCCACGAACCAATCAGGTCTCTCCCTTCCATACCTGCCTCTGACCACCAAATCCATCCTAATTAAACTACAAAGAGCTTGTCATGTGCTAACCTCTCTCTCTTCCATTTTGACAACCAGCCTGACTAACAGTATATAAGTGTGTCTCACCTCCTGGGCGCTCCTCACCTGTGTGGGCACTTTTCTGTCCATTCCTCAGATGTAGTCTACCTCTGGACACTTTTTTTTTTCCACTTTGTTGTATGTATGGTTTTCCTCTAAACGCTGGGTCTACCACGTGTGTAATAACGCTCTTGACTCGCTTTATTTTTGGTTTTTCGAGGTAGGGTCTCACTCTAGCCCAGGCTGACCTGGAATTCACTGTGTAGTCTCAGGGTGGCCTCGAACTCACGGTGATCCTCCTTCCGTCTGCTTCCCAAGTGCTCCGACTAAAGGTGTGCTATTTTTATTTATTTTCAAGCAGAGAAACACACACACACACACAGAGAATGAATGAATGAATGAATGAATGAGAATGGTCACATCAAGGCTGCTAGCTGCTGCAGAGGATCTCTAGATGCATGTACCACTTTGTATATCTGGCTTTACATGAGTCCTGGGGAATTGAACCTGGGTTGTTAGGCTTTGGAGGCAAACACCTTAACTGCTGAGCCATCTCTCCAGCCTGTGAGTATTTCTTCTAAATCTTTTGGCATGGGCTTCTAGGTCCTGTCTTCCTCCCACATGTTCTAGCCTTTCCCTAAACAACCTTCCAAATTCATAATTTCTCCCTGTATTCAGTAATTCACAACTTGTCCTTCGCAGTCTGTTTTTCAATTCTTTGTTAAATAGACAACAGCCTGAGCATTCACAAACCCTCCCTGAACTCCAAAATCCTGCATCAACATTATAGTTTCGGAGGATGCCTAGCAGTGGACCAATGAAGGGCGAGAGGGAGGACAGAGAGGGCAGAGCAGCGATAACCAAGAGGCGTGCGATTGTTCAACAAGCAGGAAGTTGGTGTAGAGAATAGTTGGAAGCGAAGGAAAGGCTTTGGCTATGGGTTTGAGACTCTGGCTGTGCCATTGTGATCGGTGACCTTGGGCAAGTTACTTCTCTGTCCAATGGGCCAAACAGTGCTTCCCCTGTGTCCCCTGTGCACTGTCACTGTAATCAGGGAAGTAAGTTATTCCATGGAATGTGTCTTAGGAGCCCCTTCACAGGTGCACAGCTGCCGTCCAGTCCCAGATACTAACTCCAGCAAGTGAGCAGGCAGCTCTTTTTTAAAAATTTTTTTTTGTTTATTTTTATTTATTTATTTGAGAGTGACAGAGAGAGAGAGAGAGAGAGAGAATGGGCGCACCAGGGCCTCCAGCCACTGCAAATGAACTCCAGATGCTTGCGCCCCCTTGTGCATCTGGCTAACATGAGTCCTGGGGAATCGAGCCTTGAAGGCGGGGGGGCTTAGGCTTCACAGGCAAGCGCTTAACCGCTAAGCCATCTCTCCAGCCCGCAGGCAGCTCTTGATAGTCTTGATCCCGGCGCTTGCTCTGACCTCCCGTATCCCTGCTTACTACAGCTGGGCTCACACAGAACCCTTGGAGGCACCACCTACCCAAGTGCTGTCTCACCACTATTTTGGCCACCAACAGCTCATTCCCCATCTTTGCACTGTCTTCTGGGGCCTGGACCCGAAACCCAAGAACCAGTCTTAGGGATCCTGGGCTGGGCGTTGATGGGTCAGGACACCCATGTTTACTGTCACCTGTTAGCTCCTCCTATGATAAGAATGAAGCTCAGAAGCCAGGCGTGGTGGTGCACGCCTTTAATCCCTGCGCTCGGGAGGCAGAGGTAGGAGGATCGCTGTGAGTTTGAGGCCTACCCTGAGATTACATAGTGAATTCCAGGTCAGCCTGGGCTAGAGTGAGACCCTAACTCAAAAAGCCACACACAAAAAAGTGCTTGCTAGCAAAGCCTAAAGGTCCATTTTCAATTCCCCTGTATTTACATAAAGTCAAATGCACAAACTGGCACTTGTGTCTGGAGTTTGCAGCTGTGGGAGGCTGTGGCATGCCCATTCTCTCTCTTCCTCCTCCACCTGCCCCAAATCAATCAAAAAAATATATTTTTTAAATAAAGCTCAGGGGCTGGAGAAATGACTTAGTGGTTAAGCACTTGCCTGCGAAGCCTAAGGACCCTGGTTTGAGGCTCGATTCCCCAGGACCCACGTAAGCCAGATGCGCAAGGTGGCGCATGCATCTGGAGTTCGTCTGCAGTGGACGGAAGCCCTGGTGCGCCCATTCTCTCTGCCTCTTTCTCTCTCTGTCTGTCTCTCTCAAATAAATAAATAAATAAAATTTTTAAAATAAAATAAAATAAAGCTCAGGGCTGGAGAAATGGCTCTGCAGTCAAGGTGCTTGCATGCAAACCCTAATGATCCAGGTTCAATTCCCCAGGACCCACATAAAGCCAGATGCAAAGTGGCACGTGCATCTGGAGTTCATTTGTGGTGGCTGGAGGCCCTTGAGTACCCATATTTTTTTTACTTACTAAAATATTTTTAATTTTTGTTTTTGGTTTTTTGTTGAGGTAGGGTCTCACTCTGGCCCAGGCTGACCTGGAATTCACTATGTAGTTTCAGGGGGGGCTTGAACTCACAGCGATCCTCCTACCTCTGCCTCCTGAGTGCTGGGATTAAAGGCATGTGCCACCATGGGCGGCTAAAATTTTTAATTATTTATTTGAGAGAGCAATAGAGGGAAAGAGGCACACACACACACACAGAGAGAGAGAGAGAGAGAGAGAGAGAGAGAGAGAGACTGGCCTACTTAGGAACCCCCCCCCCCAAAAAAAAAAAAAACAGAAAAAAGAACGAGGCTCACAGACTGGGCAGTTGTGCTGGGGGAAGCAGAAGTCCTGCTATGGTTAACTCCCAAGACTGGGCTTCTCTATAGCAGCCGTCGTCCACACCATCCTTGTCAGCTTCCAATGGCTTGCGTGGTCGCCAAGACTCCATGTGGACAGATGGGAGATTCATCCCCAAGGATGGGAGGGAGGGAGGGAGGGAAGATATGAAGGGGAGTCAGAAGCATGGATATCAGTAGATACCTTCCACATCACTCATTTGGGGCAAATGGGGAAACTGAGGCATGAAGAATTTTATTTTACTTTTTCTCTCTTAAGCCACTCCAACCCAACATTACAAGGCCAGTCAGCTTGCCCTTGGAAGGGAAATTAACCCACATGTTCGCCATGCCATCTGCAGCTACTGTAGAGCCGGGATTACTCAGGCGCATGCGTCAGCCCGGCCTCTTCCCTTCCGGATGCTGCGCCCGGGTGTACTGACTTCTTCCACATTGAGCCCTGGACCCAAAATAAAAAGGCTGACTGCTCATGATGCTTGTGGTGGGCTTTCTCCTCTCTTCCGGCTCCTGGGCTGTTCATCTCAGCATCTGAGATTTTTGCCACGGGTAAGGTTTTGGCCTTCCCACACTGGTAGCCTAGCTGCTGCCAAGGAGGGAAAGGGTATATATGGGCCCTTAGACCATGTGGCTGTTTCCACTCCTCATGGTTTGGTTCTCAGAATAACCTCCCCTGCCATTCCTCCTCCTTTAGTCTCTCCCTCACCCCTCCTGACTTCTGAATAAATATTAAATATTAATTAAATATTTTATTGACAACTTCCAGAATTATAAATAATATTCCATAGTAATTCCTTCCGTCCCTCCACTTTCCCCTTTGATATTCCATTCTCCATCATATCCCCTCCCCCTCTCAATCAGTCTCTCTTTTATTTTTTTTTACAACTTTTTTGTTTTTATTTTTATTTATTTGAGAGCAATAGAGAGAGAAAGAGGCAGAGAGAGAGAGAGAGAGAGAGAGAGAGAGAGAAAATGGGTGCATTAGGGCCTCCAGCCACTGCAAACGAACTCCAGATGCATGCACCACTTTGTGCATCTGGCTTACATGGGTCCTGGGGAATCGAGCCTTGAACCAGGATCCTTAGGCTTCACAGGCAATCGCTTAACCACTAAACCATCTCTCCAGCCCAGTCTTTTTTATTTTGTTGTCATCATCTTTTCCTCATATTATGATGGTCTTGTGTAGGTAGTGCCAGGCATTGTAGGTCATGGATATCCAGGCCATTTTGTGTCTGGAGGAGCACATTGTAAGGAGTCCTACCCATCCTTTGGCTCTTACATTCTTTCTGCCACCTCTTCTGCAGTGGACCCTGAGCCCTGGAAGATGCGATAGAGATATTTCAGTGCTGAGCACTCCTCTGTTACTTCTCAGCACCATGGTGCCTTCTGAGTCATCCCAAGGTCACTGCCATTTGAAAAGAGAAGTTTCTCTAACCAAAAGTGAGAGTAGCATTAATATATGGGTATGAACATTAAGAGAAGTGCTTACTGGGCAGTTTGGTGAGCATAGTACATATAGTTAGTCAGATACCAGCAGACATTACACCCCTAGGGCTCATGACTAACCCTGTTGTACATTTTCAGTATCAGGGATGTATTCCCTCCCATGGAACGGGCTTCCAGTCAGTTTAGAGGGCAGTTGGTTTTCCTCATAACAGTTGTGCCACTATTGCACCCGTTGGCTCATTTGGCCTGGCTGGCCAAATATAAGGCTTGCAGTGTCCACTGTTGGGTATCTTCACTGGTGATTTCTCTCTCTCTCCCATTGAACTGCATGCAGAATGGCTTCTTCCAGCTTTCTGTCAGCTGGTCTACATGGAGGAGGTTTTCAGCTCAGTTCCAACAGGGTTTCTCAGTGACCTTGCAGCCCAAGTGTGTGGAGTCTTCAGTAATAGGGTCTTACCATCTATTCCTGGTGGGAAACCAAGGGCCTCAGCAATGGCCTGTAATGTTTTGGGGGCATCAGGGGCCTCCCTGGCCAACAACTCACAGGAAGGTATCCCATCCCTGGCACTGAAAATTTTCTAGTAACAATCTATGGCTCCTGAGTGTTTTATTGTCCAAAAATGTAGGTTTCCATGACTTATTTATATCCTCTTAAATTTTGATTAGTCCTCCCTACACCTTTCCTTTACTCAATCTGACCTCACTTAGGCCTTTTCACCCTCATTAATCTGTTCTTCTACTTACCTATATACAATACCATCCTATTAAGTCCCCCCTCTCTCCCTTTCTATTCCCTTTATATCTCCTTTCTAGCTTACTGGCCTCTGCTATTGAGTTTTCTTCCTACTCACATAGAAGTCCAATCATTTGTATCATGTGAGAGAGAACATATGATGTTTGGCCTTCTCAGTCTTGTTTTTATTTATTCATTAATTATTTGAAAGAGAGAGGCAGGTAGAAAGCAAGAGAGAGAGAGAGAGAGAGAGAGAGAGCGAGCAAGTGAGAATGGGTGCACCAGGGCCTCCAGCCACTGCAAATGAACTCTAGACACATGCACCACCTTGTGCATCTGGCTTACATGGGTCCTGGAGAATCAAACTGGGGTCCTTTGGCTTTGCAGGCAAGCACCTTAACTGCTAAACCATTTCTCCAGCCCTCAGTCTTGTTTTATTTCAGTTCTTTTTATTTTTTTTTTTTTGAGGTAGGGTCTCACTCTAGCTCAGGCTGACCTGGAATTCACTCTGTAGTCTCAGGGTGGCCTCCAACTCATGGCGATCCTCCTACCTCTGCCTCCCGAGTGCTGGGATTAAAGGCGTGAGCCACCACACCCGGTTTATTTCAGTTCTTTAAGTAAAACAGACATGAGCCCTGCGTTTGGGGTTCATGTTTGAACCCCGTAAAATAAGTCCTGTCTCACCCTGACATCCTAGGAGCCTACTGGGAGGGTCCCAGGCTATGACTGTGAGAACCCTCACTGTCTGCAAACAGGGACAGAACAGTCCAAGAGGAGCAGCCTTTCTGGAGAGGGCCCAGGTGGAGCCGTCAATCAGGCACTGCGGCTGCTGGAGCGAAGCAGGGAGCAAGCCCGAGTGCTGGCTGGGGGAAGCAGAGCCCCAGTGAGGCCGTCATAGCCCTGGCCGGGTTCCTGGGTCAGTCTCATTGCAGCTCTGCAGAGGGTGTGAGGGCGGGAGGGAGGGAAGAGAGGCGATGCTGAGTTGAGTTCAGCTGCCTCCAGCCGCAGTGAGAGCCGAAGCCCAGAGAGGCCCCTTGGGGGCAGCCTGGTGACTTTCTCTGCAGCTGGGTGGAAGGAGGGGCCAGAGGGGGTCCTCATCTGACAGGGCAGTTGGGGGTGGGTTCTTAAAAGGCAGCTGATTGCTTTAATGCCACTTGAGAAATGCAGACACCTTCAGTGGCTGTGAGCCCCCTCCCTACAACATACAACCCCATGGGGGGGGGTCCTATGTTTCACAGCTCCCATTTTACATTTAACAGATGAGGGGGCTGGAGAGATGCCTTAGCAGTTAAGGCGTTTGTCTGCAAAGCCAAAGGACCTAGGTTTGATTCCCCAGTACCCACGTAAGCCAGATGTATAGGGGGCCGCATGTATCTGGAGTTCGTCTGCAGTGGCTGGAGGCCCTGGCACGCCCATTCTCTCCCTCTCTCTTTCTCTCTCTCTGTGCCTTTTTCTCTCTCTCAAATAAATAAATAAAATATATTTTAAAAAGAAGAAGACGACAAATAGATGAGATAGGTGAGGCCCAGGTTGATGACATAATGGTGTGCACAGCTGCAGTGAGAGGGTCTTTGTCCCAGCATCTGGGAAACCTTGCCCTGGCCTTTAACTCAGGCTCCCAGTTCCAGGGTGGCAAGCCCACTGTTGAAGTCCCTGTCCTGTGCCCTACAGTGCCTTGAAAGGCATCTGTACCCAGGACACAGCTATGAGGGAGATGCAGGAAGCCACTTCCCATGGGGCAGATGGAAGAAAACCCAACCCCTCTCCCACGCCCAGCCTGGGATCTAATCCTGGCAGAGCCGTTGGTCTGGCTGAGCTTGTCTCAGGAGGTGGTCAAGGTCTGATCAAACCAGCCCCATTCACAGATGCACCTTGCTTGGGGCCCAGTCAGCTAATGGCAAGCCAGGCCTCTCCACTCCTCAGACCTCCCTGGGAGAGAGGGGTGGACTGCTTACAAGAGTAGATGACACCAGGGGCAGCAAATATCTGGGGTGTGCTTATGATAGACCAGGTATGCAGAAACTCATCTAGTCTTCCTGACAATGTTTTTATAACATTTCAAAAACTTTTTTTTTTTTTTTTTTGAGATAAGGTCTTGCTTTCTAGTCCAGGATAACCTGGAATTCACTATGTAGTCTCAGGGTGGCCTTGAACTCACAGCAGTCCACCTACCTGTGCCTCCTGAGTGCTGGGATTAAAGGCGTGCACCACCATGCCTGGCCATAATTTCATTCTTTACAGTTGAAAAAAATAAAAATCCACTCTGTGTGTGTGTGTGTGTGGCACATTTTCTCTATCATTCATCTGTTAATGGTACCTGTGCTGGTTCCATATTTTGGCTGTCGTGAATAGTGCTACAATAAAGACGTTTATGCAAGCATCCCTGTGCTATGTTCACTCAGATTCCTTTGGGCACATAGTCAGGAGTAGTACAGCTGGATCATATGGTAGTTGCATTTTTAGGTTTTTGAGAAATCTTGGTACTGCTTTCCATAGTGATTGCATTTATTTAGGTTTTTAGGTTTTTTTTTGTTGTTTTTTTTTTTTTTTTTGGTAACAGCTTTATCGAGACACAATTGATTTTATACAATCCAAACATTTAACGTATATATTTCCATGGAGTTTTGTATGTTCAATCACTGCAACAGATTTTAAAATATTTTCCTCACCCTCAAAAGACACTTGACACTCTTCAACAGTTGTCTCCCAATTCTCCCATCTGTCCAATTCTAGATAACTACATTTACTTCGTATCCCTCTAGACTTGGTTATTGTGGGTATTTCATATAAATGTAGTCATAAAAAAATCTAACAACTGGGGCTGCTGAGATGGCTTAGCAGTTAAGGCACTTGCCTGTGAAGCCTAAGGACCCAGATTTGATTTCTCCAGTACCCCCATGTAAGCTAGATGTATACGGTGGTGCATGTGTCTGGAGCTCATTTGCAGTGGTTAGAGGCCCTGACACACCCATTCTCTATCTGCCTTTCTCTCTCGATCTCTCTCTCAAGTAAATAAATAAAATAAAAATAAATCTAATGTGCTCGCTTCGGCAGCACATATACTAAAATTGGAACGATACAGAGAAGATTAGCATGGCCCCTGCGCAAGATGACACGCAAATTCGTGAAGCATTCCATATTTGTACCCATGGAAGCCAGATGCACCAGGGGGTGCATGTGTCTAGAGTTCATTTGCAGTGGCTGAAGGCACTGGCGCTTAAAAAATAATAATAAATAAATCTAACAACCTTTTTTGTTTTGAGGTAGGGTTTCACTCTAGCCAGGCTGACCTGGAATTCACTGTGTAGTCTCAGTCTAGCCTGGAACTCACAGCAATTCTCCTACCTCTGCCTCCCAAGAGCTGGGATTAAAGGTGTGTGCTACCATGACCAGCAAGAAATATTTATTATTATTATTATTATTTTGGGTTTTTTTTTTTGAAGTAGGGTCTTGTAGTGAAAAAGAAGTGAAAGCTGGGCTGATGCACTAAGTCACTGAGTTAACTGCTGAGGAGCTGAACTTATCTGTCAGCAGCTGAAGGAATCCCAAAGAGAGAACTGTTTCTGGGGGACCCAGAGGGACAAGAGGGAAGGACAGTTTAGACTGAAATACAGTAAAACAGAGCTCATGGTTATGGTGACCCGACTACATGATTCATATGCACGTTGATTCACATGCATGTTTTGAACCACACAGACTGCACAAGCTAACTGTCACGTCTGCTTCTGTAACCCAGCTGCCCGCCTGCTCGCTCACCCCTCCCCTCGGTTGTGAACACTACAAAATGAAAGTAAAATCTCAGCTTAACACCGAAGTTACTTTGGGGAGCGTCCCCAACTTCTGTCCCCGGGAAATAAACTCCTCTGCTTTCACTCGTGCTGGCGTTGGAATGATCTTTTCAGAAAGGTTCTGCGATAGCCTCAGACTCACGGCGACCTTCCTACTCTGCTTCCGAGTTCTGGGATCTAAGGTGTGCACCACCACACCAGGTTTATGAAATGTTTATTGAGAGAACTGACCACAAGAATGGAGGAAGGGAGAAATGAGGTTTAGGACCAGTGCTTTGGACTTCTAAATCAAGAACTCTTTTGAGGGCCAAGGCTGCAGCTCAGTGGTAGAGCCCTTCCTCAGCATGCTTAAGGCCCTAAGTTCTATCACCAGCAACAAGCGTGCTAGCACACACACATACACACACACACACACAATAAGCCAGAAAAGGGGGCTGGAGGGATGGCTTAGTGGTTAAGGTGTTTGCCTGCAAAGTCAAAGGACCCAGGTTCGATTCCCCAGGACCCACATAAGCCAGATGCACAGGGGGGTGCATGCATCTGGAGTTCCTTTGCAGTGGCTGGAGGCCCTGGCGTGTCCATTGTCTCTCTCCCTCTTTCTATGTCAAATAACTAAATAAATAAAAATAAAAATATTAAAAAAATAAACCAGAAAATTAATTTGTTGCCCCCAAGAAGCTGAGGCAGGAGGATCATGAGTTTAAGGCCAGCCTGGGCTACATTGTAAGACTATTTCTCAAGAAACAAAGCTCTTAACTGGGTATGGTGGTTCACACCTTTAACCCCAGCACTTGGGAGGCTGAGGTAGGAGGAGCACCATGAGTTTGAGGTCAGTCTGGGCTAGAGTGAGATCCTGCTTCAAAAGACCAAGAAGGAGCCAGGCATGGTGGTGCACGCCTGTAATTCCAGCACTCCGGAGGCAGAGGTAGGAGGATCACCATGAGTTCGAGGCCACCCTGAGAATACAGAGTGAATTCCAGGTTAGCCTGGACTAGAGTGAAACCCTACCTCAAAAAACAAACCAAAAAAAAAAGACAGTAAGAGCTGGAGGGTCACTTCCATTCCTGCGAAAGTCCCCAGTATATTCACAACGGAGGAAACGAGGGCAATCATGGCTGCAGTCATCTTTCCATATTCGCCAGAAATTACCAAATCCAGTCTAAGGGTCGAAATCTGGGGATTTCGGGATGCCTTTGGCAATCTTCGGAGGCCAGAGGGCGCCTTTGGCCATTGGTGGGGCGCGAGGGGTGGAGCTACCTACAGGGGGCGCTGGCGCTCCGTCCGGCTGAGAAATGGGCTCTGCAGTTCTGGAGACTTAGTGACTTTTTTTTTTCCCCCTGGTTTTTCGAGTTAGGGTCTCGCTACCTCTGCCTCTGGAGTGCTGGGATTAAAAGTGTGCACCACCGTCCCCAGAGGGAGCTGGTTTCCTCCACTGCAAAGTGGGTTTAAACGACAACCTTGCTGGGCTCCAAAGTGTGACAGGAAGCAAAGACACGTATAAGTAACTCATTAACTCCTTTATCCCTCAATTAATCTGTAAATGTATCTAACTTCCTTGTGGGTATGCAAATGTGTGGGAAAATTACATATAAAGGGTCTTGGACCTTGAAAGTACCAGTAGATGGTGATAATGGGCAAAGTGCCCTGTCAGGTCACAAATAACGTTTGCATTTTAGTTCTTGCTGAATCAGAAGGCAAGTAGCTGCAAACTGCAGAGGAAACACTGGCTTTGGGTCAGACTTGCCACTATCTCTACAACTCATGTCTCGGGACAGTGCTCTGAGCTGGCTTCCTTCAAGTCTGGCCTGTGCTGTGCCGCTGGAGATGGTGTGTCATCAGACATACAATATGGAATGGGAGGTGATAGGAAGTCACCACTGACTGCTATGTATTCACTCAACAAACTTTGCCAACACTCTAGAATAAGCCTTGGGCATACAACATTAACTAAAAGGTCCCTACCCTTGTAGAACTCACAGCCCAGTTAGAAGACAAATAGCCCTTTAGAATACAGTGTCAGGAGCCAATGTGGTGGCACCAGGAGTTGAAGGCCACCCTGAGACTACATAGTGAATTCCAGGTCAGCCTGAGTTAGAGAGAAACCCTGCCTCATAAAAAAAAAAAAAAGATACAAAAAATAGAATATAGTGTCACACTGGAAGGAAGGGGAAGGCCCTGAGGAATTACCATCTGAAGAATCCTAGTTCTGTATTTAGCAATTTAACAACAGAAATCTCCTCTACCATTGAGCTACACTCCCATACTCCCATCCTGTGCTTGACAAGTGACTTAAGTACTTCAGACCTCAATTTGTTCACCAAAGCTTGTGTTGTTGAAGGGTCTGAACAAGATAATATATGCACAAGACTTGACAGGAAGACTCAGTTGGTGGGCCTGGAAGGGTAGTTGAGGCTAGATGGGGAGGTCATTTTCCTGATTTAGGGAGACTGGCTCAGAAGGCATGTTCCCAGGAATGCCTAACAGAGATTCTGACTCAGAGGACCTGGGACTCTGCATTGATGACTAGTACTGAAGTAAGATTTTTTTTCTTTTTTCCTTTTCTTTTCTCTCTTTCTGTAAATATTTACTTGAGAGAGAAAGAGAGGGAGAGAGAGAATGGGTGGGTCAGGGCCTCTAACACTGGAAGCAAACTCCAGATGCATGTGCCACCTTGTGCACCTGGCTTATATGGGTTCTGGGGAATTAAACCTGGGTCCTTAGGCTTCTCAGGCAAGTGCCTTAACTGCTAAGCCATCTCTCCAGCCTGGATTTTCTTTTCATGCATGTATGTGAAGTGTGCATAAGCCAGAGGTCAATGTCAGGTGTCTCTTCAATCACACTCCACCTTTTTATTTTGTGGGGCTGTATGATGTGTGTGTGCATGCATACAAGTGCATAGCATGTCTTTGCAGGCAGGTGTATGTCATGGTGCTGCATGGAGGTCAGATAACTTCAGGTGTCAGTTCTCACCATGCACCTTGAGGCAGGGTCTCTTGTTTTGCTGGCCACTGCTGTGCTTTCTAGGTTAGCTGGACCATGAGCTTCCAGGTGCTTCTCCTGTCTCCACCTTCCTGGTCACCACACAGATGCTGGAATTACACACACTATTGCAGCGGCCAGCTTCATGTGGGTGCTGGGGATTCCAACTTGGGTCCTCATGCTTGTGCAGCAAGGACTTTATCCACTGAGCCATCTCTCCAGCCTTCTTCCTCTTCCTCCTTTTTTTTGGCTGACCTGGAATTCACTACGTAGTCTCAGGGTGGCCTCAAACTCACAGTGATCCTCCTACCTCTGCCTCCCGAGTACTGGGAATAAAGGCATGCACCACCATGCCTGGCTAACATTTTTAAATTTATTTATGAGAGTGAGCGAGCAAGAATTGGCATGCCAGGACCTCTAGCCACTGTGATTGGATGCACGCACCATCTTGTGTGCATGCACGACCTTGTGCATCTGGCTTAACGTGGGTTCCGTTAGGCTTTGTGGGCAAGAGCCTTAAACGCTGAGCCATCTCTCAAGCCCTATTTTATTATTATTTTTATTTGAGAGGAGGGGGTGAGTGAGTGTATGTGTGTGTCATGGCTTCTTGCTGCTACAAACTGCAGACTCATGCACCACTTTGTGCATCTGGATTTACGTGGGTACTGGGGAACTGAACCTGGGCCATCCGGCTTCGCGCAAGTGCCTTTGACCACTGAACCATCTCTCCAGGTCCAGAAATGAATTTTTTTAAATACATATTTTTTATTTTGAGAGAGAGAGAGAGAATGGGTGCACCAGGGCCTCCAGTCATTGCAAACGAACTCCAGACGCAAGTGCCCCCTTGTGCATCTGGCTTATGTGGGTCTTGGGGAAATGAAACCGAGGTTCTTTGGCTTTGCAGACAAATGCGTTAACCACTAAGCCGTCTCTCCAGCCCCAGAAATGAATTTTTAAGCCAACTATTAATTATTTCAAGTTTTAACATCCCATTTTAAGTCTGCAGAGAACCCAGAATCTTCCTGGAGTGGACTGTGGCTTCCTCTTCCTCCTGCAGACATAAGACATGAGACATCAGAGAAATGAATCCATAGCCCCTTGGGCCCTTCACCCTGCGACCTTGCAGGCACTTTCTTTCTCTGGTCTCAACGTCCTGCTCCACAGAGGGCGATCCTGCACCCCTTGAAGAGCTGCTGCCCATACCGCACGTCAGCAGCCGGAACACAGCAGGCCGCCGTTCCTGTGCTGAGGCTGCCCAAACGGTTTCCTTGATGACTCAGATTTCTACTGCGGATATCAATCATTGATTCAAAACTGCTTTCTACTTATGCATCTCCACAGCCAGAGAGGACCATCGCTTCAACTTCCTGACTATGCTGTCTGGGAATTCTCCACCCCCAATACCACCACAGCCACCCCCATCAGCAAGACAACCCAGAGAAAATTAAAACTTGAAACAACCCCCACAGTTGATTCTAAACTCTCCTTCCTTCCACCACAGCGCCAGAAGGAACCCAGACAGCAAAACCTCCAGCCAGCTGTAATGGAACTAGAAAAGTATGAGGTCTTGTGAGCACAATGCATGATGGCAGTCTTACAGTTGAGCCTACCCGGTGCAGAGCCCAGCAAAACTGAATCCCAGATGCGTTACTTACTAGTTGTGTGACCTGGAGCAAGTTACTCAACTCTAAGCCTTCATTTTCTAAACCTGAAAGAAGGCATAGAAGCAGTCTCTACTTCATAGAGGTGGAGGGATAAGAAGCCAGGCATAAAAGCAAAGGCCAGTGCCAGGAGTGGTGGTGCAGTGCATGCCTGAAATCCTAGCACTTTAGAGGGCAGAGACAGGAGGATCATGACTTTGAGGTCAGCCTGGGTTATATACAGAGCACAAGGCCAGTCTGAGTAACATAGTAAGGACTTTTCTCAAAAAAAAAAAAAAAAAAAGCTAGCAGGGTGTGGTGGCGCCTTTAATTCCAGCACTCGGGAAGCAGAGGTAGGAGGAGTGCCATGAGTTCAAGGCCACCCTGAGAATACAGAGTGAATTCCAGGTCAGACTGGACTAGAGTGAAACCCTACCTCAAAAAAAAAAAAAAAAAAAAAAAAAAAAAAAGCTATCCGGGCACAGTGGCACATGCCTTTAATCCCAGCACTTAGGAGGCAGAGGTAGGAGGATCACCATGTGTTCCAGGCTACCCCGAGACTACACAGTGAACTTCAGGTTAGCCTGGACTAGAGGGAGACCTTACCTCAAAAACAAAAATAAACAAAGAAAGCTAGGGGCTTAGCTTAGTGGCACAAGCACCTGTCTAGCTAGCACGCATAAGTCCAGTAGGTTTGAGCTCCAACACTTAAAAAAACAAAAACCTATACACACACACAAAAAAAAGGTTGGGAATGACTGTTTCACTCCCCACCTCTGGAACCACGGTCAGAATCACAATTGCTCAGAGCAGGTGGCAGAGCCGGGGAGATGGGCCAGTCTTAGGAATCCACCCACCGGGGCCTGGCTTTGGGGGCAGAATTCAGGTTCCCCTCCACTGAATCCCAGGGCAACAGATGTGTGGGCGAGCGGGCCAGGCTGCTGCTCAGGCCTAGGCTGCGGAGGCTTTCATCAGCTTCAGGAAGTCCCTTGGTGGTTAGGGCTGTGGGTGGAGCCAGGAAGAGGAGACATGCAAAATTGCACATGTGTCTGCTGCCCGCCTCCTGAAGGGGGTAGAAGTGGTGGGGCTCCCTCCTCTTTGCAATAAACCAGATTCAGGGCAGCCAAAAAGAGAGCGTATCTTAGGAGGGGGAGGAGGAAAGATGAGGAAGGAGAGGGGAGAAGGGAAGAAGGAAGACAGAAAATGAGGAGTGGAGAAAGGAGGGGCAAGAAAAGCCCCTCCGAGAATGCTCAGTACCTTGGCCACTATAGGGAAAGAGGAAAAAAAAAAAAAAAGACGCTCAGTGTCTATCATGCAGACAGACACACCATCTGAAGGTAATGGAGTGGGCAAGACCTGCGCCTTGGTGAAGGTAAGCACACAGCTGGAACCGTAGGCTTTCAGCATCAGGCAGCAAAGTTGCTTCCTTCCAAAGCTGTGCTGACCTGAACTGTCCACATCCGCGGTGCTGAAGTGTGTTGGCAGGATGCTGGCCTCTCAGGCAGAGCCTCGCAGTTATCTCACCACCACTTACTAAGCATTTACCTCACGTAGCCTCTATTCCAAATAATAGGGAAATCAGCAGTGGACAAAATGGATTAAAAAATCTTTAATTTTTTAAAAAGACAGTATTTACTTGCATGGAAGATACAAAGAGAGACAAAGTAAGTATGGGCAAACCAGGGCCTCTAGCCACTGAAACTGAACTTCAGATCCATGTGCTACATTGTACATTTGGCTTTATGTGTGTATTGGGGAATCAAACCCAGGCACTTGTCTGCAAAGCCAAAGGACCCAAGTTTGATTCCCCAGGACCCATGTAAAGCCAGATGCACAAGGTGACACATGCGTCTGGAGTGCATTTGCAGAGGCTATAGGTCCTGGTGTGCTCATTCTCTCTCTGTCTCTCTCTTTCAAGTAAATAAATGAAAATTGAAACATTAAAAGAATAAGTAAAATAAATTTTAAAGGAATCGGGGGGGGGGAGAAGGGACGGAGGGGGAAGGGAAAGGAAGAGAAAGAAGAAAAAGTATGAAGAGCGAATGCCGGGCGTGATGGCGCATGCCTTTAATCCCAGCACTCGGGAGGTAGAGGTAGGAGGATCATCATGAGTTCGAGGCCACCCTGAGGCTACATAGTGAATTCCAGATCTGCCTGAGCTAGAGTGAGACCCTACGTCGAAAAACCAAAAAAAAAAAAAAAAGAGAGTAAATGAAATTTAACAAATTCACCCCAAAAGGTGGTCATGCTGTTTCTCAAAAAGGCGACAAAGTATTAGTGTGTCCAGGTTAGGGCGTGGGCTCTCACATAAAGGGTATGTTGATGGAGGTGCAGCTCAGTGGTAGAGAGTACTTGACACGTGTGACGCCCTGGGTTCAATCCTCAGCACTGAAAACAAAAGAAAACAAAAACCAAGATGCGTTGATACTGGGTGATGGGCTCACAAAGACTCTCATCTGTCAGAGGTTAGACTCTTCACCCCATCCCAACCCCATAAAGCTGCCTACTCCCTCCCTGGGGACTTCTCAGTCCTTCACTTTCAGATGACTTGGACCTTTACTGTGGAAGAGCAATAGTTTTCTACCTTGTGTGTCCAGTACTGGCTCAGAATTAGATGACTTAAGACCCTGGACTGTGCTCAGTCATTGTGTTACCTCAGACAACCCACCTCCTCATTCTGACTTCAGTTTACTTCTCTGTAAAAACTAAGTAAGTAAAGAGGGATGAAGAGATGGCTTAGCAGTTAAGGCATTTGCCTGCAAAGCCAAAGGATCCTGGTTCAATTCTCCAGGACCCACGTAAGCCAAATGCACAAGATGGTACACGCATCTGGAATTTGTTTGCGGTGGCTGGAGGCCCTGGCACACCCATTCTCTCTCTTTCTCTCTCAAACAAACAAATAAATAAAATATATTTTTAAAAAATGGAGCTGGGCGTGATGGTGCATGCCTTTAATCCCATCACTCGGGAGGCAGAGGTAGAAGGATCACCTTGAGTTCGAGCCCACCCTGAGACAACATAGTGAATTCCAGGTTAGCCTGGGCCAGAGTGAGACCCTACCTCAAAAAATAAACAAAATACAAACAAACGAACACGAATCCCTGCGCAATGAGCAGGATTTGAGGAGGTGCCAAGGACAATGTGGTGTGAATTCTCTAGGCTGTACAGATAGGATGGCAGGGGTCCACTTTCACTGGAGTGTCATTTTCTGAGTTGTCAGGCTAACCATCAATGTAGGGTAAATGAAGTGGGTAGTGACAGTACTGGTTGGGCACTACACAGAACTTTATGACTTTATCCTTCACTCTGAAAATATGTTCCTGAACAGCAAGATCTCGCCATGAAATCCCAAGATCCCAGGTGGCAGCCTATGGAGGACAGAGGCTGAGGCCCAATTCTGAGTGCTTAGGTATCAGCCACTGGAACCTTATCCTGGAAACACCTGGGGGAAGTTAGGGCCCAAGGGCAAATACACTTGGGAAACTATTTGCTACTGAAGTTCCCAGCACTCATCACCAAGCCTAGGCTCTGGGAAAATCTGCTCTAGTAACCCTGGTTAGTTCCTTTGGCTATGACACCTTTTCTTTTCCTCTTTGTCTTGAGACACAGTCTTCACTCTGTAGCTTATGCTGGCCTAAAACTTACTATGTAACCCAGGCTAGCCTCAAATTCACAGCAATCCTCCTACTTCATCCTCCCAAGTATTGGAATTACAGAAGTGAGGGCTGGAGAGAGATCAGTGGTTAGGGCACTTGCCTGCAAAGCCTAATGACCCAGGTTGGATTCCCCAGTACCCACATAAGGCCAGATGCATGGACTGGTGCATGCGTCTGGAGTTTGTTTGCAGTAGCTAGAGGCCTTGATGTGCCCATTCTCTCCACTACCCCTTTTTCTTGTATCTGCCTCTCTCTTTGCAAATATATATATATAATCTGATGAAGCCGGGCATGCTGGTGCAAGCCTTAATCCCAGCACTCAGGAGGCAGAGGTGGGAGGACCACCATGAGTTCAAGGTCACCCTGAGACTACATAGCAAACTCCAGGTCAGTCTGGGCTAGAGAGACTCTATCCAATGTATAGATGGAGATGATGATCCACTTACTGCCAAACGTTAAGAATGCAGGAAGGGGAGCTGGGGAGCTGGCTCAGCAGTTAAAGGCACTTGCTTGCCAGGCCTGCAGGCCTAGGTGTGATTCCCCAGTACCCACATAAAACAGATGCACAAAGTGGTGTATGTGTTTGGAGTTCGTTTGCAGAGGCAGGCAGTCCTGGTGTGCCTGCCCATTCATTCATTCATTCTCTCACTTCTCTCTGTCAAATAAGTAAATATTTAAAAAAAGAAGAATGCAGGGAGGAAGGTGAGTAATTTGAGCTCCAAGGACTCAGGACAGGCTAATTTTTTTTCAAGGTAGGGTCTCACTCTAGCCCAGGCTGGCCTGGAATTCACTATGTAGTCTCAGAGTGGCCTTGAACTCACAGCAATGCTCCTGAGTGCTGGGATAAAAGGTGTGTGCCAACACGTCCGGCTAAAGACAGGTTCATTCTTAGTTCCCTCTGGGTCACGAGTTTGGCTACAGAATGGACAGAATTTATACCTTAATTCACTTACCCAATGACAGCCTGGTATGCAGTCTGACAGGGATTAGCACCTGGGAGCATAGAAACCAGGAGGGGATAACAAACTAAACATGGGGTGAAGGAGGCTAAGAATGAATGTCAGGAGGTGAGCCTGAAGGACCTTGTGGTGACTGACCTGAGGGTCTAGTCCTCATGCCAATTTTACAGCCAAAAAGTCATGCCTGGCACCTCCCGGCATCCACACACAACTGCAATCTGCCGCAGTTAGCTGCACTCCCCTGTCCCCTCTTTTTATCCAACTGTCCCCATTATTCTTCCACACTGTCAGATATTTGTCAGCCTTCCTGTGCCCAGGGAAAGCTGTCTGCAGACAACTAAGGAGACCCAAAGGAATAAGGATGTAATAGCAAAATTCCAAGCAGGATGAAAAGTAAATTGAGAGCCATGTGAGAGCAAGGGGGCCCTACTCAAGACCCCCACCCTGTCCCCTCCCACTTTCTCCAGTACCTCAGATCAGCCACTCACGTATCCCCCTAGCAACACTTGCCAACCAAGCCTCTCGGCTCCCGGCAAACGGCAGCATGACTGGACCTTTAAGTGAGGAAAAGTGCTTCATCATGCAAAACCAGAAACTACCCGCCCCCCAATACACACTCCAGCACACTCTCCTTCCAGTAAAACATGGTTAAAGGGACAGTGTCATCATTTCCCTAGTTCTGAGGGTGGGCTTGCAACCAGGGCCTGGGAATGAGGCAAAAAGCAGAGTCCGGTGTGGTGGCACACGCCTTTAATCCCAGCAGTAGGGAAGCAGAGGTAGGAGGATCGCTGATGAGGCCAGCCTGAGACTACATCGTGAATTCCAGGTCATCCTGGGCTAGAGTGAGACCCCACACCCCCCAAAAAAAGAGACTGGTGACCGGTGAGGTCCTACTCAGCCATCTGTCTCTGTCCTAGGGATCCCAACAGAAAGAAAACCAGGGCAAACTGGGGATGTAGTGGTGCTTGAGGCTAAGTGCCTTGTAGAGGTTAGCCTTGGAGGAGAGTCTACACTGACTCCCAGAGGGTGTCAGGGATTCTGGCATTGTAGAGGGCTCCTTTCTGTTACCTCTGGAACAGGCTCACATGGAGAACTTCACAGAAAGTAGGGAACTGGACAGGACACTCAGGGGTGGGTCCCTAGATCACTGGTGGCCTGGTCAGATAGGTGACTTACCCACCCCCCTCCTCAGTTCTCATCTGCATTGCACAGGGGTGGGGCTAGAAAGAGCTGGTGCCACTCCCTTCCTACACCCTAAAAAAAAAAAAAAAAAAAGAAACCAGAGTTAACCCTTGCCTCTCCAACAAGGAGAAAGATCTGTCCGCGGTGCTGAAGACTGAAGTGCTAGCACCTAAGACATTTGACTCAAATCAGAAACAAGAAAAGAGCCACATAAGAAAGCAGGTCCCTCTTCTACCTTTGTCCTCGGTAGGGCTCGTGGGGGTGTGGAACTTTGGCACTGAGAAAGTACCCCACTGCTTCCTTTGGAACATCAAGGTATGACATCTATGGCAGTGTTAGCTCGTCTGCTGCGAGGATGCGGGTGAGATGACCTGTTCACACTGAGGAAACTGGGGGTGGGGCAGGGACAGGAACGAAGGTAGAGTCCCAAATTGTGGGGAAGCATGTGCCATACCCACTCAGTTCAAGTAGAGATTCTGCATATGAGTTTTGTCTTGGCCCTAAAAGCAAGACCCCCCAGTGTATACACAGCAAAGTCAAGCGTGGGAGGACACAATTTGTTCAAGGTCATGCATCCAACAAACCACAGAGCTGACCCCTGAAATCAGAACCTGGCCTGGGTGTTCTCAGTCCAGCGTCTTGCTGCCTACTCAGGGGATCCTCTGCTTCTTCATCGAGAGTCCCCCTTCCTGGGGCCAGCTGCAGTTTCTACTTCCAGTGTGTGGGGGGCCACTGTAGACTTTGTGTGTCTCCTTCCCATCCGGGTTCCCCTCTTTCTTCTGCAGTGTCTCGCATTCCCCCATTCTGGGTAGTTTGGACATCATCCTCATCTCCAGGTCCCTCTGCCCCTATTCCGGAACCGGTGGCAGAGTTCCTTAAGACTTCTTGCACTGGCCTTTCTTTAACTATCAGAGGAACACTGTACTTTCGTCTAGGGGTCCGTGTAGCGTCCACTGTGGACCCTCTTCGTCCCCCACTGAGGATCCCCTATAGGCTAGCTGCAGTCTCTGCACACACACACACACACCCCTTATTCCAAGGTCCACTCTATTAGGACACTTTGTGTAGCATTTCATGCAGGGGTCTTCTCATCCTGACGACTGCAGTCTCCCCAATCTCTTCAACCTGAACTCACTTTTGCGTCCCCTATTCCCATCAGGTCTCCTGTCCCCTCTTTATTTAGGGTCCCCTCCTCCCTTATTCTGAACACACCAGCAGAGGTCTTCAGATCTGCACCAGGAGGCCTGCACTCTCGTCCACTCTGGAAGTCCTCTCCTTCTTACCCTGACCTCGGGAGGCTCCTCTTGCCAATGCGACGGTTCCCCTTCACTCCTTGATTTCACCGCGCCCCACCCCCCTCACTGCGGCTGGAGCCGGTCGGGGCCCGGGTGCGGTGCAGTGGGGGGGAGGGAGAGGAGGTGGAGGTGGAGAGGGCGGGGCCCTCCCCCCCCCAACACACACACACTGCCAAGGGGCTGGACCCGGCCACGGATCTGCGGCTATAAAAGAGCCCGTGAGTCCCGGAGCTGCCGCAGTGCCGCCCTCCCCGTGCCGGTTGTCCCCACGCCTCCCCGGCGGCGGCCCGCACCACCTTGCTTGCAAGCATGATGAGCTTCGGCGGCGGCGCGGATGCGCTGCTGGGCTCCCCGTTCGGCGCTCTGCTGCACGGCGGCGGCGGCGGCAGCATGCACTACGCGCTGTCCCGCAAGGGCGGCTCTCGCTCCGCGACCGGTTCGTCCAGCGGCTTCCACTCGTGGTCTCGGACGTCGGCGAGCACGGCGTCGGCGTCTCCCAGCCGCTACCGCGGGTCTGGCGCCGCCGCCGCCTCGAGCACCGACTCTCTGGAGACGCTGAGCAACGGGCCGGCGATGGAGGGCTGCGTGGTGGCGGCGCGCAGCGAGAAGGAGCAGCTGCAGGCGCTGAACGACCGCTTCGCGGGCTACATCGACAAGGTGCGGCAGCTGGAGGCGCACAACCGCAGCCTGGAGGGCGAGGCGGCCGCGCTGAGGCAGCAGCAGGCCGGCCGCGCCGCCATGGGCGAGCTGTACGAGCGCGAGGTGCGCGAGATGCGCGGCGCCGTGCTGCGCCTGGGCGCGGCGCGCGGCCAGCTGCGCCTGGAGCAGGAGCACCTGCTGGAGGACATCGCGCACGCGCGCCAGCGCCTCGACGACGAGGCCCGGATGCGCGAGGAGGCCGAGGCGGCCGCGCGCGCCCTCGCGCGCTTCGCCCAGGAGGCCGAGGCCGCGCGCGCCGAGCTGCAGAAGAAAGCGCAGGCCCTGCAGGACGAGTGCGGCTACCTGCGGCGTCACCACCGCGAGGAAGTCGGCGAGCTGCTGGGGCAGATCCAGGGCTGCGGGGCCGCGCAGGCGCAGGCGCAGGCCGAGGCGCGCGACGCCCTCAAGTGCGACGTGACGTCGGCGCTGCGGGAAATCCGCGCGCAGCTCGAAGGCCACACGGTGCAGAGCACGCTGCAGTCCGAGGAGTGGTTCCGAGGTGCGCAGGCGCGCGGGGCGGGGCGGGGCGGGGCGGGGGAGGGGGGACCCCTTTGCTGACCAAGGGGGGAGGCTTGACTGCGAGGGAGCACTCTTAGGCATCCCTGGGCAAAGTGCATGTCACCTAAAAGTGTAGCAGTTTTACTCCCGGCGCTCCTGTGGGACGTCCTCAGACCCTTGAGTTTTCCTTCAGTTACCGGCCTCCACAGGGTTGATGTCTCTCGACTTCATTTCTGGGGTCAGCCTCCTGCACTCCTCCCCAAACTAGGCGGCCCTAGTTTAAGATTTGGTCACCCCAGTGGTGGCGCACACCTTTGATCCCATCACTCTGGAGGCAGAGGTAGGAGGATCGCCGTGAGTTCGAGGCCACCCTGAGACTACATAGTGAATTCCAGGTCAGCCTGGGCTAGAGCGAGACCCTACCTTGGAAAAACAAAAACAAAAACAGAAGACTGGTCACCCTTAGGAAACAGACATCCAAGACATCCTAGTGCATACCTTCCCTGTCAAGGGGACCCTTCTCCCTTTCCCCCACCCTGAAGGCGAGAGGGGCGTTTTTCTAACCCTTACCAGACCCCTCCCCGTTGCTCAAGGCAGTAATCTGCTGAGATGAAAGGGGCGAGGCGTTTGCCCATCCCTTCCGCCTAATATAGTATGTGCATCATAACTAATGGCGGCAGGTTCTCATATTTAGAAAAGCTCTGGCCTCCCAAGCGCCCCCTTCTTTCCCAGTTCCCTGCAGCCCTGAGTCAGCTACTCTACAGTTGTCCTGAAGCTGTGCCCGGTAGTTGCACGGTGACCTTGACTATCTCTGACCCTCTCTGGTTTTCTTTTCTTTTTTTTTTTTTCTGGAGGTTGAAAGACTGTGGAGCAACTGGACTTTCTCAAACTTGGGAGTCCCAGGTTCCCTCCTGCGCCATTGCTCTGGGGAGCACAGACAAGCTTCATTGATTTTATTATCTCTTTCCTTTTTGTTTTGTTTTTCGAGGGGAAGGGTCTTGCTCTAGCCCAGGCTGACCTGGAATTCACTATGTAGTCTCAGGGTGACTTACAGCGATCCTCCTACCTCTGCCTCCCCAGTGCTGGGGTCAAAGGCGTGCGCCACCACGCCCTGCTGCTCCAGTGATTTTCAAAAGAGCCTGTGATCCACAAGAACTGAGAATCCTCACCTGGATGGTTTCTCAGTCTGCTAGCACAGCAGGGAAAGGCAGAGATGCCTGCCATTTGGATGCTTGGAACTTCCTCTTTCCTGTTCCGTGCAGAGGCAGTCAGTGGTCCCTTCCCCCATTTCTGCGGCAAGGCCCCTCCCAGAGGGACTCCTCTTGAGTTTGTCCTTCACCCACGAAGACCATCCCAGGACTTGTGACCCCACCGACTGGTTTCTTTCTACTAAGACTCTGGGTGCAGCTACCAGAGGATTTGGGATGTTCCCTTTAGGAGATCTAGATGGAACTTCTGATCTCCTCTGGCTTCTACAAGGTCTTCTGAGAACCAGTAGTCAGTTGCCTAGTGGTATGGATGCCATTGGCTTTTCTGCAACAGAATGCTAAAACCAGATAGTGGAAGGGACAGAGGACTGCCATACAGGCCTTGGGTTTTCCAATGACCTTGAACTCTTTGCAGAAACCTGCAAGGAAGGTACCATGGTGACCTGATTGCTCCCAAAGCTTTCATACGTAGAGGTTACTTGCTTATTAAGTTGTTCTGCCACAGGATCCCAGACCCCAGCTCGGAGTTAAACATCATGGCTAGGTTTCACATCTGAACCCCCATTGTGCCACCTTCTTGCTAGGGAGCTAGCCCACGTATTGGGACCAGAAATGGGTCTTCCCTTTCCATTGAAGGGTTTATGGATCAAGTTCAGGGAGACAGGCTGATCTAAATAGACACTAAATTTGAATCCTGCTGTTTCCTAGCAGGGTGGCCTTGAGCAACAGTCACGTGGCTATCATAGGATAGGGCGAGTAAGCATCTTGGCACCCAGTAGGTCCTCAACCCATGTGTATCACCTTCCAGATCTGGGCACTGGAACCCAAGTTCAGGTGTGTCTAATCCTATACCCTGCTTCCTTTTCCACTCAGTGAGGCTGGACCGACTGTCGGAGGCAGCTAAGGTGAACACAGATGCCATGCGCACAGCGCAGGAGGAGATAAGTGAGTACCGGCGCCAGCTGCAGGCCAGGACCACAGAACTGGAGGCACTGAAAAGTACCAAGGATTCACTGGAGAGGCAGCGGTGTGAGCTAGAGGACCGTCACCAGGCTGATATTGCATCCTACCAGGTAGGCAGGGGAGGGGCATCTAGTCACTGCTCTTCTCCGAACAGACTGTGGTGTTTAAGACCACGCTTCTCTGAGTCAGCCATGCTAATACTTTCTAGCTGTGTGACCCCAGCACACAGCCTACGTCTGCCTGTCTGCTTTAGAAAAGTGGTAGCCTCCCAAGTCCCCTCTTTTTTTTTAAAGATTTATTTTTATTTATTTATTAGAGACAGACAGAAAGGGAGAGAGAGAGAGTGAGAATGGGCACGCCAGGGCCGCTAGCCACTGCAGACAAACTCCAGACGCATGTACCACCATGTGCGTCTGGCTTAAGTGGGACATAGAGAATCGAACCTGGGTCCTTTGGCTTTGCAGGGAAGCGCCTTAACCGCTAAGCCATTTCTCCACCCCCCAAGTCCCCTCTTTGTCCGGACAGAGTGGCTTTTGGTTTACACAGCCATTCCCAGCTTCCCCTGGAACTGAGGACCAGGCACTAGCTGATGAGTGGCTCTTTGACCTTTATCCCCAGGAAGCCATTCAGCAGCTGGACAACGAGCTGAGGAACACAAAATGGGAAATGGCAGCCCAGCTCCGAGAGTACCAGGACCTGCTCAATGTCAAGATGGCTCTGGATATTGAGATTGCTGCCTACAGGTGAGCACCCCACAAGCCTTGAGGGGGCCAGAGGGCCCTTGTGCTCTGATGAGGTAGTAAGCCTTGGGTTTCAAGTCCCATTAAGTCAGCCTGCTTATTTTAGATTAGAAACAAAAGTTTCCTGTTTTATTTCTTCTTTTGTTTTTTGAGGTAGGGTCTTGCTCTAGCCCAGGCCGACCTGGAATTCACTATGTAGTCTTAGGGTGGCCTCGAACTCACAGTGATCTTCCTACCTCTGCTTCCCTAGTGCTGGGATTAAAGGTGTGCGCCACCAGGCCTAGTACACCAGTGTTGTGTTTTTTTTTTTTTTAATTGTGGTAAAATATCAAACATAAAATTTTCCATTTAACCATCTTAAGTAAACAGTTCAGTGGTGTTAAGTACATTGGTATTATAGTGAAACCCTCACCCCTACATCTATCTCCAAAACTGTCCTCACCATCCAAAATTCAAACTCCAAACCCCTTAAGCAGTAACTCCCCATTCTCCTTTTCCCTTAGCCCCTGGCAACCATTCTCCTGACAGATAGAACTCTTGAAAATGACTTACTGCTAAAAGCTCTTTAACAGGGCTGTCGAAGGTGGGTTAGTGGTTAAAAGCTCTTTCTATGCACTATCTCCCTGAAACAGCTCTCTGAGATCAGGTCTCTGATGACCCTCTTTTTGTCAATGAGGAAACTGAGGCCTTAATTACTGGGCATGGTGGCGCATGCCTTTAATCCTAGCACTTCGGAAGGCAGAGATAAGAGGATCACTGTGTTTGAGGCCAGCTTGAGACTCTAAAGTGAATTCCAAGTCAGCCTTAGCTGGAGGGAGACCCTACCTTGAACCCCACCCCCCTCAAAAAAAGTTGGAATCACTTGACTAAAGTCATCACCTAGTAGTACACCAAGAGGATAAACAGGCACCATTACCTAGTTCTAGAGGATAAGAAGTGACAGGGACAAATTAAAATGACAATATTTTGAAGCCTTTTTAATTAATTAATTAATTATTATTTTATTTTATTTGGCTTTTCAAGTTAGGGTCTCACTCTAGCTCAGGATAACCTGGAATTCACTGTGTAGTCTCAGGATGGCCTCAAACTCATGGTAATCCTCCTACATCTGCCTCCCGAATGCTGGGATTAAAGCCATGCGCCACCACGCCCGGCTTTGAAGTCTCTTAAAAGTAAATGTTTAGGGACTGGAGCGATGGCTTAGTGGTTAAGGCACTTGCCTGTGAAGCCTAAGGACCCAGGTTCAATTCTTCAATACCTATGTAAGCCAAATGTACAAGGTGACACATGCTTCTGGAGTTTGTTTGTAGTGGCTAGAGGCCCTGATGTGCCCATTCTCTCTCTCTCTACTCTCTCCCTCTCTCTCAAATAACAAAAAATAAAAATTAAAAAAATTAGGAAAAAAAGTAAATGTATAATTATTTATTCCCAGCTTTCTCTTTTATTTTTTATTAATTTTTCAATATTTTATTTTTACTTATTTATTTATTTGAGAAAGAGAAGGAGGGGAGAGAGAGAGAAAGAGGCAGAGAGAGAGAATGGGCACATCAGGGCCTCCAGCCGCTGCAAACGAACTCCAGATGTATGTGTCACCTTGTGCATCTATCTTACATGGGTCCTGTGAGTTGAACCTAGGTCCTTTGCCTTTGCAGGCAAGTGCCTTAACTGCTAAGCCATCTCTCCAGCCCCAATTTATATTTTTTATTGACAGCTTCCATAATTGTAGACAATAACCCATGGTAATTCCCTCCTTCCCCCCACTTTCCCCTTTGAAACTCTACTCTCCATCATATCCCCTTCCCCTCTCAATCAGTCTCTCTTTTATTTTGATGTCATCATCTTTTCCTCCTATTATAATGGTCTTGTGTAGGTAGTGGCCAGGCACTGTGAGGTCATTGATATCCAGTCATTTTGTGTCTGGAGGAGCACATTGTAAGGACTCCTACACTTCTTTGGCTCTTACATTCTTTCTGTCACCTCTTCCGCAATGGACCTGTGAGCCATGGAATGTGTGATTGAGATATTTTAGTGCTAAGCACTCCTGTCACTTCTTCGCAGCACCATGATGCCTTCTGAATCATCCCAAGGTCAAAGCCATCTGAAAAGAGAAGGTTCTCTAACCAAAAGTGAGAGTAGCATTAATATATGGGTGCAAACATTAAGAGAAGTGCTTACTGGGCAGTTTGACAAGCATAGTATATACATTTAGCCAGACAGCAGCAGATGTTACATCCCTAGGGTTCATGACTACCCCTGCTTTAGGTTTTCAGTGTCAGGGATGTATTCCCTCCCATGGAGCAGGCCTCCAGTCAAATTAGAGGGCAGTTGGTTTCCCCCATAACAGACATGCCACTATTGCACCCGTTGGCTCATTTGGCCTGGCTGGCCAAATATAAGGCTTGTAGTGTCCACAGTTGAATTTTTCTACTGGTGATTTCTCTCTCTCCCATTGAACTGCATGCCCCAGCTCTCTCTTTTCTTTCTTTTAGTCCTGGGCAGCCTCAGGCAGTCTAGACAAGTATGTTACAACTAACGAACACCCCTGATGCTCTTGAACAATGTTTTGGGTGAGGCACAGTAAATGTGACTTCTGTGAATCTAAGCATTCTCTACTGAGGACAGTTCTTCAGGGAGGAACAAAGTTTCTTTTTGTAAGCAGCAGCATTAGCTATGTTCAGCAAGAGCAGGCCCAGGGGGGTATGGCTTTCTGGGTGGTCACTGGGACAGTTTGCTAAGTACCTTTCTCCATTCTCAAAGTGCCTACTGCTGAGGCTGTTGACTCAGTGGTCCAGCGTGTGCTCAGCACGCTTCAGTCCCCAGCGCCTGAATGAATAAAGAAGTTGAAAGTACCTACCAATTGTAAAAAAAAAAGAGGGGAAAATAGCCAGGCATGGTGGCATACACCTTTAATCCAAGCACTCTGGAGGCTGAGGTAGGAGGATTGCTGTGAGCTTTGAGTCTGAGGCTAGCCTAAGACTACAGAGTGAGTTCCAGGTCATCCTGGACTAGAGTGAGACCCTACCTTGAGAAAACAACAAAAAAGAGTGTGTGTGTTGGGGGGGGGGGTAAACCTGAAGGAAAAAAAAGGGAGGGAAGGAAAAGAAATGACCTACCTACCATATTCATTCACACTCCTTCATTCACCAAAGTACCTGTCACTAGATTCATGGAGCTTCAGAAAAATCTAGAAGACCAGAAGCCTCCAGATATGCTGTGAGTTAACAGTAATGTGTTTCCTTATCTGTTCTGCAGAAAACTCCTGGAAGGTGAAGAATGCCGGATTGGCTTTGGCCCAAGCCCTTTCTCTCTTCCAGAGGGACTCCCGAAAATCCCCTGCCACGTCCACTCACATCAGAGTCAAAAGTGAAGAGAAGATCAAAGGTGGTCGAAAAATCAGAGAAGGAAACTGTGATTGTGGAGGAGCAGACAGAAGAGATCCAAGTGACTGAAGAAGTGACTGAAGAAGAGGAGAAAGAGACCAAAGAAGAGGAAGGAGGAGAAGAGGAGGCAGAAGAGGGAGGAGAAGAAGCAACATCTCCGCCAGCAGAAGCGGCCACATCTCCAGAAAAGGAAGCCAAGTCCCCAGAGAAAGAGGAGGTCAAGTCACCAGCTGAGGTCAAGTCTCCAGAGAAGGTCAAGTCCCCTGTGAAGGAAGAGGCCAAGTCACCAGCTGAGGTGAAGTCACCGGCTGGGACCAAGTCACCAGCTGAGGCCAAATCCCCACCCACTGAAGCAAAGTCACCTGCTGAGGCCAAGTCACCAGCTGAGGCCAAATCTCCACCCACTGAAGCAAAGTCACCTGCTGAGGCCAAGTCACCAGCCGAGGCCAAGTCACCACCTGCTGAAACAAAGTCACCAGCTGAGGCCAAGTCACCGGCTGAGGTGAAGTCACCAGCTGAGGCCAAGTCACCGGCTGAGGTGAAGTCACCTGCTGAGGCCAAGTCACCAGCCGAGGCCAAGTCACCACCTGCTGAAACAAAGTCACCAGCTGAGGCCAAGTCACCGGCTGAGGCCAAATCACCAGCTGAAGCAAAGTCACCAACTGATGCCAAGTCTCCAGAGAAGGCCAAGTCACCAGTTGAGGTGAAGTCACCAGCTGAAGCGAAGTCTCCAGAGAAGGCCAAGTCCCCTGTGAAGGAAGAGGCAAAATCACCAGTTGAGGTCAAGTCTCCAGAGAAGGCCAAGTCCCCAGAGAAGGCTAAATCCCCTGTGAAAGAAGAGGTCAAGTCTCCAGCTGAGGTGAAGTCACCTGAGAAGGCCAAGAGCCCAGTGAAGGAGGACACTAAGTCCCCAGAGAAGGCCAAGACTCTAGATGTGAAGTCTCCGGAATCCAAGACTCCAGTGAAGGATGGAGCAAAGTCACCTGCAGACATCAAATCCCCTGAGAAGGCCAAAAGCCCTGCCAAGGAGGAGGTGGCCAAGTCCCCAGAGAAGGCCAAATCCCCTGAGAAGGAGCTCTCCAAAAAGGAAGAGGTGAAGCCCCCCATGAAGGAGGAGGTGAAAGCCAAAGAGCCCCCAAGGAAGGTGGAGGAAGAGAAAGCCCCGGCCACACCGAAAACAGAGGAGAAGAAGGAGAGCAGGAAAGATGAGGCCCCAAAGCCTGAGGTGGCAGAGAAGAAGGAAGCTGCTGTAGAGAAACCCAAGGACTCCGAAGTGGAAGCCAAGAAGGAAGAGGCCGGAGATAAGAAGCAAGCGGCGGCTCCGGGGAAGGAAGCCCCAGCTAAGGCAGGCGGTGAAGGAGGAGGCCAAGCCCAAAGAGAAGACGGAGGCGGCCAAGACGGAACCACCCAGCAAACCAGCAGAGAAGGAGCCAGAGAAGCCAAAGAAAGAAGAGACGCCAGCAGCACCGGAGAAGAAAGAGGCCAAGAAACCCGAGGAGAAACCCAAAGCGGAGGCCAAGGCCAAAGAGGATGACAAGGGCCTTTCCAAGGAGCCCAGCAAACCCAAGACGGAAAAGGCTGAAAAATCCTCCAGCACAGACCAAAAAGACAGCCGGCCTCCGGAGAAGGCCACAGAGGACAAGGCCACCAAGGGGGAGAAGTAAGGCAAGGACAAGGGAACATCCAGAGCAGCCAAAGAAACTCAGGAGGGTCCCAGAAGTCGAGGGCCAGTGTAACAAATTCTCCTCTCCCCCACCCTTCCTTTTCTTTCTGTAAGAAGAAACTCTGTGTAGACGATGGATTCGCCTTCACCAGACAGGAGTTTCTGTTAGCAATACGTTAGCAAGAGAGGGCACTCCCCAGCCCCCCTCCCACTCCACACCCTCCCCAGGCGATGGAAATTATGTTATGATAGCTTACATAGCTGAGCGTGATGTATGCCGAATGCCACACGTAAAACACTTGACAACAAATCTGCCCCCTCCTTTCCAAATAAGTGCATTTATTTCCTGTATGTACAACCGACAGACGACCACAATAATGAATGAGCAGTTAGAAATGCATTATGCTTGAGATGTCTTAACCTATTCCTGAATGCCTTCTGTTTTCCAAAGGAGTGATCAAGCCCTTGCCCTGTGCTCTGTCCTGGAAGAGCTGCCAGGTAGGGCAAGGCACTGGCCAATGAATCACGCCAGGGCGCACTTTCCACTGGAGTCCACTTTCAATTGCTTCTGTGCAATAAAACCAAGTGCTTCTGAAATAAGTGTGTGCCTACTGTTTGTTCTCTTCCCCTGAGAAGGCTTAGAGCAGGGCGGGTTGGCGCCGTCTAGATGTCATACTCGAGACTGCACAGAGCCAAGCAAACATCAGGGTTTTCTGTGGGTCTCTGTATAAGCTGCACGTTCTGGGTACAGACTAGGTGCTAGCCAATATACAAGGTGCTTTAGTTTTTTAGAGAGAGAGAATGAGCATGCCAGGACCTCTAGCCACTGCAAACGAACTCCAGACACATGTACCATCATGAGCATCTGGCTTAAATGGGTTCTGGGGAAGTGAACCTGTGTACTTAGGCTTCGCAAGCAAGTGCCTTAACCATTGAGCCATGTCTCCAACCCCTTTATTTTTATGGTCTATGGGAGGTGACCTGAGGCATTGTTTCTTAGGATGGTCCATGGACCACCTTCATCAATGTCACTCAGGAGCCTTCTAAAGTGGCAAACTCCTAGATTCTGCATCACGAGCTAAGAGGAAGGTCTGGGAAAGTGCACGTTGTACTAAATCTCAGTTGATCTTTGTTGTTGTTGCTGTTCAAGATAGGGTCTCACTGTAGCCTAGGCTGACCTGGAATTCACTATGTAGTCTCAGGCTGGCCTCAAACTCACAGCGGTCCTCCTACCTCTGCCTCTCAAGTGCTGGGACTAAAGGCGTGCGCCACCACACTGCTGATGTCTGGAATGGGAGAGCTGCAGGAGAATGCTGAACGGTCCTGGGGGTCTGCATGTTAAATGGGAGGAACCTTAGGCAGAAGGTGACATGTGTAGCAAATTCACTTGTGAAGATTAGAGTGAACACATTGTTAGGAACAATTTATTTTTTTATTATTCTTATTTTGGTTTTTCAAGGTAGGGTCTTGCTCTAGCCCAGACTGACCTAGAATTCACCATGTAGTCTCAGGGTGGTCTCAAATTCACGGTGATCCTCCTACCTCTGCCTTCCGAGTGCTGGGATTAAAGGCATGTGCCACCATGCCAGGCTAGTTTATTTTACTTTGGTTTTTTATTTTTGGTTTTCTGAGGTAGTGTCTCAATCTAGCTCAGGCTGACCTGGAATTCACTATGGAGTCTCAGGGTGGCCTCAAACTCAAGGCGATCCTCCTACCTCTGCCTCCCGAGTGCTGGGATTAAAAGCGTGCGCCACCACGCCTGGCTATTTTACTTTTAAAAAGTATTTTTATTGGGCTGTAGAGATGGTTCAGCAGTCAAGGGGCTTGCTTGCAACTCTTTCCTCAGCACAGACAGTTTGCCCGGGGCATGGGGGTTCTGAGCTTCCCGTGTGGAAGGTCAGGGTAAGAGGGGAGAGGAGCCAACTCACTTCTAGAAGTTTCAGCTCCTGCCCGCAGCTGTGCAGCAGCTCCAGGGCCGCAGGAAGAGGAGCAAGGTGCTCTGGCGTGACAGTAGGTAGCTGCTTGCCTCTGTATCAGTTCCCGCTTCTCCATATCTATGGGCTTGCCGAGCACCAGTCCATTCCAGCTCTTCACTGGCTGGCAGAAAAAAGTCAGCCAAGCCAGGTGTGGTGGCACACGCCTTTAATCCCAGCGTTCGGGAGGCAGAGGTAGGAGGATCGCTGTGAGTTCGAGGTCACCCTGAGACTACAGAGTGAATTCCAGGTCAGCCTGAGCTAGAGGGAGACCTTACCTCGAAAAACCAGAAGAAGAAAAAAAAGCCAGTTGGCACCATTGCGAGAACAGGGCATCCAGCCCGTCGTACTGCACCAGGACATCTTCAAACTGCTGGAGCATGTCAGACAAGGGGAGCTCCTCCTGAACCGCGGAGTATTCACGGAAGCTCCAGCCTCGTTCCGTCCTCTTCTCTCTCAAGGTCCGCATGTCATCTTCAAACTTGCAGAGAGTCTTGGTAAAAGACACGAGCAATAGTGTCCTGAGCTTGGGCAAGAAGGCATTCCAAGATTCCTGAGTTCAACAAGAGTCCTTTAGGGGGCCCAGAGAGCAAAACACACCTGAGCTGCCAACCGACGGCAAATGAACCCACGCATCCACCAAAGAGATCAGGTGCACACTGGCAGTGTTTATTACAACAGTCATTTCTTATTTTGTCCACAATAGAAGTTCGGGGAAGAATGTTGGGTTTAAAAAAAATTTTTTTTCTTAGCATCATTTTCAACTACCACTGTGAGCCAGTCCACAGAGCTATGAGCTTTCAGAACATTCTGCCACTTGGTGAGGTCGTCTTTCGCCGTAGCTTTGTACACTTCAGTATCACAGCACTCCGTCCAGTAGACGTGAAGGAAAGGGAAGGTGAGCAGAGCTTTGCTTCTTTCTTTGGGCAGCAGCTCCTCTTTGCACTGAACAAAGTTTGATTCTAGGTGAATCATCTTTGGAGCCCCGCCATAGGACCTTCTCCTTTCCATCGGTTCCAAGGAAGCTGCTGGGAAAGTGTTGGGTAAACAGAGGTAAATAAATTCTGATCTCCAGCGCAGGTGAAGATGGGCTTGTTCTCTATGGTGTAGATCACCGGCGGCAGCGGCTCCTCTGGAGTGTCCATGGGCGCCCAGCGTCACCCTTCAGGTCCCCCCCCCCACGGCCCCCGCCGCACCCCATGGGTACCCAGGCTGAGCCCGGGCCAGCCTAGCCCGCGTCTCCACGCCGCCGGCCCCGGGCAGCTCCCCTGGCCCCTTGTTTCTGTTTTTGTTTTTGTTTTGAGGTAGGGTCTCGCTCGAATCCAGGCTGACCTGGAATTCACTCTGTATTCTCAGGGTGGCCTTGAACTCACAGGGATCCTCCTACCTCTGCCTCCCGAGTGCTGGGATTAAAGGCCTGTGCCACCATGCCTGGTTTGTATTTGTTGTTGCTAAGAATCGGGCTCCCTTAAAAAATTTATATATAGTGGTGGTTTGATTCAGGTGTTCCCCATAAACAGGTGTTCTGAATGCTAGGTTCCCAGCTGATGGAGATTTGGGAATTAATGAAAGTCTCCTGGAGGCGGTGTATTGTTGGGGGCGGGCTTATAAGTGTTATAGGCAGTTTCCCCCTTGCCAGTGTTTGACACACTCTCCTGTTGTTATTGTCCACCTTATGTTGGCCAGGGGGTGATGTCCACCCTCTGCTGATGTCGTCATTTTCCCCTGTCATCATGGAGCTTCCCCCTCGAGCCTGTAAGCCAAAATAAACCTCTTTTTTCCCACAAGCTGCTCTTGGTTGGGTGATTTCTACCAGCAATGCGAACCTGACTGCAATATCTCTATCTATCTATATAGATATATGTATATATATATAGAGAGAGAAGGGAGATTTTTGTTTATTTTAAGGTAGTATCTCTCTCTAGCCCAGGCTGACCTGGAATTCACTACATAGTCTCAGGCTGGCCTTGGGCTCACAATCATCCTCCTATCTCAGCCTGCTGGGATTAAAGGCATGTGCCATCACATCTGGCCCAGCTCTGTCTATTGCAACCAGAAGAGTTCTGAAAAATAGAGTGACTAAAGAGATAGTTACTGTGCTTGAAACCAAATGAGCAAGTGTCCCTCTACCCCAACTCCTCAGGCCACATGTCACCTTTGGCCATCCATTCTCCATCTGTCAAAAGGTCTAATTAAAAAAACAAACAAACATATTTTATTTATTAGAGAGAGAGAGAGAGAGAGAGAGAGAGAGAGTGGGTAGGTGCACCAGGGCTTCTAACCACTGCAAACAAACTCCAGATGCATGGACCTCCTTGCGGATCTGGTTTACATGGGTCCTGGGGAATTGAACTAGTGTCCTTTGGCTTTGTAGGCAACTGCCTTAACTGCTAAGCCATCTTCTCCAGCCCTATTTTTGTTTTTCAACCAAAAGAAAAAAAAGGTAAATTGGACTTCATGAAGATGTAAAAGTTTAGTGCACAAATTGTTTTGTTAATAAATTAAAAAGACCTATAGAATAAGAGAAAATCTTTTCAAGTCATACATATATCAAATAAACTCTAGCATCCAGAATATTTAAAGAATACTGATGACTCAACAACAAAAGAACATGGGGCGGGGGTGGCGAGGAATCAGGTGGGTAGTTCACACCCGTAATCCTAGTACTTGCGAAGCGGAGGCCAGAGGATTGGTAAGAGTTTGAGGCCAGCCTGGGACTACAATGAGTTCTAGATTAACCTGGACTAGAGTGAGACCTTACCTCGATAAAACAAAACAAAACAAATGAAACCTCCCCAAAGTGAATATATATATTTGTATAGAATTTTAATTTGCTATGAGTTCAAGGCCATCCTGAGGCTACAGAGTGAGTTCCAGGTCAACCTGGGCTACAGTGAGAGACCCTGCCTCAAAAAAAAAAAAAAAAAAAAAAAAAAAGGTTAAGCCAGGTGTGGTGGCACATACCTTTAATCCCAGCACTTGGGAGGTAGAAGTAGGAGGAACAGTGAGTTTGAGGCCAGCCTGGGGCGACATAATGAATTCCAGGTTATCTTGAGCTACAGCAAGACCCTACCTTGAAAAAAATCCACCCCCTAAAAAGATAGAATATTTATTATGCTGTAGAGACGGCTCAGCAGTTAAGGCACTTGTTTGCATGGCCTGATGTCCTGGTTTCAATTCCTCAGTAACCATATAAAGCCAGATGCACAAAGTGGTCCTCGCATGCCCATTTTCTGTCTCTATCAAATGAAAATAAAGTATATACATCACAAAATTTACTGTTAATGGCATTTTAGTACATTCACAACCAGTATGCAACCATCACCAGCAGATTGGTTCCTAAACATTTTCGTCACCCCAAACAGAAACCCCATGCCCGTTAGCAGTTATTGTCCATTCTCCCTCTCTCAGCTGCTTGAAACCATACCTCCTTTTGCTTCCTATGTCTGCGATTTTCCCTATTCTTGACATTTCTATAACGATAAATGACCTTTTAATGCCTGTCTTCTTTCTTGGAATAGTCATTTTGTTACTTTTTTGTTGTTGTTGTTTTTGAGGTAGGGTATCACTCTAGCCCAGGCTGTTCTGGAATTCACTATGTAGTCTCAGGGCATCCTTGAACTCATGGCCATCTTCCTACCTCAGCCTCCCATGTTCTGGGATTAAAGGCATGCACAACCACGCCCAGCTTAACTCTTAATCTTCTAATATGCATTATGAATTTATTTAAGAGATACTCAGTGAGCTCTTATTATATACCAACCTTGTGGAAGGTCCTGGGTTTTAGAACCTGTGGTAATGTCACCATATGTGGCATAAAGGACTTTGCAGGTGTGGTTAGGTTAGATTAGGGTCTCAAGATGAGGAGATTGTCCTAGATAATTTACTGGTTGGGCCCAATGCCATCAGAAGAGTCCTTGAAAAGAGGAGGCCAGATGATCAGAGCTAGAACAGGTGATGATGGCCACAGAAATTAGAGAGAGGTACTTCAAAATGGAGAGGCCAAGAGCCAAGATCAACAGGAGACCTCTAGAAATGAAGAAAGCAAGGAAGACACCCTTGGAGCTTCTAGAAGGAATCAGTCATACCTAGAGCTTGATATTAGCCCAGTGAATCCAATTTTAAAGTTATGGTCCCCAGAACTGTAAACGAATAATCTGTGCTAGGTCACCAAATAGGCCATGTACACTACCTTGAAAAACCAAAGAGAAAGAGAGAGAGAGAGAGAGGGACAGAATGGGTGTGCCAGGGTCTCTAGCTGCTGCAAACTCCAGGTGCATGCACCACATTGTGCATCTGGCTTACATGGATCATGGGGAATTGAACCTGGGTCTTTCAGCTTTGAAGGCAAGTACCCTAACTGCTAAGCCATCTCTCTAGCCCAGTAAGCAACTTCTAATTCAAATAAGTATGGGAAGAGCAATGAAGCAGGACACCCACCATTCTACTCCAATCACATGCAGGTGACCCCACACAGTGCAGCATGGTCACATTCATATGCATACACTCCCCCCCCGCACCCACACGACAAGAAAAGAAAAAAGATACAAATGCAACCTGGAATATGGAGGGCAGCTTTAAAAAGTGAAGATGGACTGCAGGCACAGCTCAGGGTTAAGAGCTTGTCTAGCATGGGCAAGGCGCTGGATTCTATCCCCAGCACCACAATAAATGAAAAGGCAAAGGGCTGGAGAGATGGCTTAGCGGTTACGGCACTTGCCTGCAAAGCCTAAGGACCCAGGTTCGATTCCCCAGGACCCACGTAAGCCAGATGCACAAAGTGGCACATGCATCTGGAGCTCCTTTGCAGGGGCTGGAGGCCCTGATGCGCCCATTTTCTCCCTCTTTCTGCCCCCCCTCAAATAGATAAAGTATATATTTAAAGAAAAAAAAGGCAAGGAAGCAGGGTATAGTGGTGTATACCTTTAATCCCACTCGGGAGGCAGAAGTAGGAGGATTGTTTGTGAGTTCAAGGTTGTTTTAGACGTTTGGCAAAGGGGTTGGCGACAAAGAGGAGCTGCAGCCTGAGATGTGTCTCAGTGTAGAAACTGCAGAAGACCACAGACAATTCAGCCAGGACCCTTTCCTCGAATCTGCCCACCTTTGGTATGGATGGCTCAGCTAAGCAGCTCAAAGGGGCTGAATGGTCCTGGGTTTCTCTTTAAGGCCAAGAGATTCCTCTTTTTTTTTTTCAAGGTAGGGTCTCACTCTGGTCCAGGCTAACCTGAAATTAACTCTGTAGTCTCAGGGTGGCCTTGAACTCATGGCAATCCTCCTACCTCTGCCTCCCTAGTGCTGGGATTAAAGGCGTGCGCCACCACGCCAGGCTCTTTTTCTGTTTTTTTTTGAGGTACAGTCTCACTGTAGCTCAGGCTGACCTGGAATTCGCTATGTAGTCTCAGGGTGGCCTTGAACTCATGGCTATCCTTCTACTTTTGCCTCCCAATTGCTGGGATTAACAGCGTGTACCACCACGCCTGGCCCAAGGGATTTCTTTGCTCATCTTCTCTTTGGGAAAAGAAGGATAAAAATCTCTTGTGGTGGGGACAGAGCTGCTAGAGCCCTCTTTGTAATCCTGACCCTGCTTCCTTCTGGAGCAGAGCTTTTGTGCTGAGTCAGTTTGACAGTCTTCCAGCAAGAGCAAAAGTAGCGGAGGCTGCAATGCAGGGGCCATTAAAGGAACTATTTTTAGGTTATGTTTTAATCTTCATAGGCACAGGAAGTGAGATACAAAGCTTGAAAGTAGCTAGACCCAGAAGATGCCAGCAGGGACAAAAAATCCCAGGCAAGTAGGTCAAGAAAAAGACAAGACCTCGCTATGCGGAGAGAAAACAGCGCCCAGATGCACAGGCAGCGGAAGGCAGGGGAGGGGGAGCTGCTCAGATTCCGGCTCTCCAGTGGTACTTGCCACCCAGGAAGCGGAGGGAAGCAAAAGGAAGGCACAGTGCCTTCCAAAGAGTAGGACGAACCAGACTTGGGGAGTTTGTTCAAAATACATTTTCAGCACTGGAGTGGTGGTTCAGTGATTAAGGCACTTGCCTGCAAAATCTAACAACCCCTGGGTTTAATTCCCTAGTACCCACGTAAAGCCAGAGTGGCACATGTTTGAAGTTTGCAGTGGCTGGAAGCACTGGTGCACCCATTCATTCCCTGTCTCTCTCTGTGCAAATAATACACACACACACACACACACACACACACACACACACACACACTTTCATGGGACAGGCATGGGGGCACATGCCTTTAATCCCAGTACTTGAGAGGCTGGGGTAGGAGGGTTGCCCTGAATTCCATGCCAGCCTTAGGGCAACAAAATGAGTTCCAGGTCATCCTGGGCTAGAGTGAGACCCTGCCTCGAAAACAACAAAATACATTTCCTTGGGCTTTCTTAGGTCAACTGAGTCAGAATGCTGGAGCTGGGCTTGAGAATGAGCTTTTCTGATGAAGTCCCAGGACAGGTACCTCATGTAAGCGCAGTTTGAGACTCTCTAGGCTGAAGAGCCTCTACATCTGAAAGCCAAAGAAAGGATGTAACTCTGAGGTGAAGGAGAAGGGGGAGGGTGGTAGACATTCAAGGGCAACTTAAAGTGACATTCTTCTCTTGCTGGACTTCTGCTTTCCATGCAAAGGGTGCTGGCACAGTGAGCCCCTTTCCCAGGTCTCCTTCAGAAAATTCTTATCTTGGGCTGGAGAGATGGCTTAGCGGTTAAGCGCTTGCCTGTGAAGCCTAAGGACCCCTGTTCAAGGCTCGATTCCCCAGGACCCATTCAAGATGCACAAGGTGGCACATGCATCTGGAGTTCGTTTGCAGTAGCTAGAGGCCCCGACACACCCATTCTCTCTCTGCCCGTCACTCTCAAATAAATAAAGCTAAGTGATTAGCTGAGTGAGGCAGCACCTTTTACAACGCAGGTACACGCTACAAAGGAGAATCAGTTACAGTGCACTTAGAGTAGACATGCTTGTATTGGAGTGTAAACTTCACTAATGTTAATAAAAAGCTTGAAAAGCCGGGCGTGGTGGCGCACACCTTTAATCCCAGCACTCAGGAGGCAGAGGTAGGAGGATTGCTGAGAGTTCGAGCCCACCCTGAGACTACAGAGTGAATTCCAGGTCAGCCTGGACCAGAGTGAGACCCTACCTCAAAAAAACAAACAAACAAAAAAAAAATAGGAAAACTCGTTTCAAAAATGGACTGATTTGCACGTGTGTTTTGAGTGTGCCAAGTTCTCTTGCTGCTGCAAACACCTGTTCAGCTTTATGTGGGTGGGCTGAGGAACTGCATTCAGGTTAGCAGGCTTTACATGAAAGCTCCTTTAACTGTTGAGCCATCTCCCTGGGCCCTAATTAATTATTTTTTTCCTTTTCCTTAAGAGAATTAGTGCACCAGGGCCTCAGCCATTGCACTACAACTCCAGATCCTTGTGCCACCTAGTGGGCATGTGCGATCTTGCGCTTGCCTCACCTTTGTGCATCTAGCTTACATGGGGATATGGAGAGATTGAACATGGGTTCTTAGGCTTTGCAGGCAAGGGCCTTAACCGCTAAGCCATCTCTTCAGCCCCTAATTTTTAAATAATATTTTATTTTTACTTATTTGAGAGAGATACAGAAATAGGCAGGTAGAGAGAAAGAGAATGGGTGTGCCAGGGCCTCTTAACCACTACAAACGAACTCCAGATGTGTGCACCCCTTGTGCATTTGCCTTACATGGGTCCTGGGGAGTTGAACCTGGGTCCTTTGACTTTGCAGGCTAAGTGCCTTAACCACTAAGCCATCTCTCCAGCCCAACCCCTAATTTTTAAAAATATATTTTATTAATTTGAGAGAAAGAGGGAGAGAGAGAATGGGCACACCAGGGCCTCCAGCCACTGCAAAACAACTCCAGATGCATGTGACCCCTTGTGCATCTGGCTTATGTGGGTCCTGGAGAATCAAACTGGCATCCTTTGGCTTTGCAGGCAAACGCCTTAACCACTAAGCCATCTCTCCAGAACCTAATTTTTTTTTTTTTTTTTTTTTGAGGTAGTGTCTTGCTTTAGTCCAGGCTGACCTGGAACTCACTATGTAGTCTCAGGGTGGCCTTGAACTCACAGTGATCCTCCTGCTTCTGCCTCCCAGGTGTTTGGATTAAAGGTGTGTATCATCATGCCCAGCCTAATTTATTTATTTATTTTGGTTTTCCAAGGTAGGGTCTTGCTCTATCCTAGGCTGACCTGGAATTCACTTATGTAGTCTTAAACTGGCCTCGACCTCACAGCGATCCTCCTACCTCTGCCTCCAGAGTGCTGGGATTAAAGGCGTGCGCCACCATGCCCGGCCTAATTAAAAAAAAAAAAAAAAGTTGGGTGTGGTGGGAGCATGTCACTTGGTCTCACCTTCCTACCCAAGTGCTAACCAGGCCTGACTGCTTAGCTTCTAAAAACAGATTAGATTAGTCTCATTCTTGGGCTGTGGCTGTATTATTCACTGGCAAGTAGCTCTGTATATGATTCTCCAACATTAATCTCACCGGCCATGAAAACACACAAGATTTAGAACTACCCTCTGTATTTGTCTTCTAACAGTGGATGCCTGTTAAGGTATTGGAAACATGCAATGATCAATGTCTGGCTATCAAAAGACAATGACAGGTCTAGTGGAAAGAATGAACGGGGAGAGAGAGGAGATTGGGAATCTGTTGCCGGACTTCTCTGTGACCCGGTAATAGAAACCTAGGATAATAAATACCAAGATGAGGACCACCCCCTCCTCCAATAAAACAAACAAGTCCTGCATGGACAAGCGGGTGGCATCTGGGCAATCAGAATCCTTTCGTACCCTCTTTTCTTGGCCACCTTAAAAAACCCCATACACAAATGTTCTTGATACTGTCCATGGCTCCCCCTGCCCTCCCAGACTGCCCAAGAAGTCACAGCCAAAGGACATTTGGTCAAGTAACACTTTAATTAGCTAGTGTCTTTGGAGAATAACAAGAACATGTGGCCAGAGCAGAAAGCATAGACTGGGAACTCAGGACAAGGTCTTGATGGGACAACAGGCTAAGAGGGAGGTCAGCGATGGCTGAAGAATCCCTGAGGATGGTTATATTTAAATGGCTTCATCCTGCTTGGACCCCTAGAGAAACAAGATGAAAGAGAGCAGTTAATAACATGCCAGCTGGACTGATAAAATAAATCACAGTTCATTTACACAAGAGAATAACAAGTAGCGGTTATGGGGAGAGGTCAGAATTACATGGCCCAGGACATTGTGAGAAAATCAGACTGCAATACAGTAAAGGTGTCACACCATTCTTGTTAAAATTGTCTCTCTGTGTTCAGAAATGTGCGAACAGAAACCTAGAAGGACCCTCAATGTAGTAAGCATTTTGGGACACGGCCTGGACACTCTCAATTTTTCAATTTTATATGTATATATAATTTTTTTTCTTTTTCTTGGAGGTAGGGTCTCACTCTGGCCCAGGCTGACCTGGAATTAACTATGTAGTCTCAGGGTGGTCTCGAATTCACTGCGATCCTCCTACCACTGCTTCCCGAGTGCTGGGATTAAAGGCGTGTACCAACATAACCGACTCATCATTTACATTTTTAACAAACATGCTGTACTTCAATAACTGTAGAAGTGAAAGAAAAAAATGTAAAAAGCAGCTGGGTGTGGTGACGCATGCCTTTAACCCCAGCACTTGGGAGGCAGAGGTAGGAGGGATCACCATGAGTTCAGCCTGGGCTAGAGAGAGACCCTACTGTGAACCCTCCCCCCCAAAAAACCCCCAAAACAGTAAAAAGCCCCTCTCTCACAAAGATTCCCATACAGATAGGAGGAGTCCGGGAGTAAAAAGAATCTCACCAGCCCAAGAACTGGGATGTGTACCTCTCAGATGTCATGCCCAGCATTTTATAGGTTTTACAGATGAAGAAACAGGTTTACGAAGCAAAAGAGGCAAATTTCAGAGCATGTCTGAACTAAAGCCTGTTTGCTCCAGGAAGGCTGAAAGTCACAGCAGGGCAAGACCATGCCAAAGCCTCCTTTCTATGGAACTGTTTCTGCTGCCATTCTGGGCCCCAAGCAAAACCTCAACAGAGGTACCTCTGCGGCAGTGATTACAAGGCAGGAAAGTCTATTTCCCACTAGTATCTGAGGAGTACAAAACCCTCTTTTCCATCGGTGGCTGAGGGCTTGCCCAGCCTGTGTTGTGCCTGACATTTTTATTTATTTGCAAGCAGAAAGAGACACAGAAGGGAAGAGACAAACATGAGAGAATGGGCGCAGCAGGGTCTGGTGTTTTACGCACTCCATGTCATTTAATGTAATCTTCCCAACAGCACATGAGGGAGGTACTGCTTGGAGGGGCGGCGTACAGATCCCTCATCTCAACAGAGAGGAGGTGGAATTCAAACCTCAGCCCTGGTTCATATCCAAGATGTCACAGGCCATTCAGCACCAGAAGGGCACAGAGCTACTTGGCACATCTAGGTAGAGTGCTGATGGAGAAGTCTCAGCCTGACACTATGAGCTGCATCTCACTCAGGTCTACTGCTACTCACACCACCGCTTTGCACCTTAGCCCCTGGGTGAGAGCCCAGAGCCACGGTTTACCCGTTGTGGTGTTAACTCAGTCTTCCCAGACTACCAACAGGACTCAACACTTCAGGAAATGGATCTTCTGGGAATCACTTGAGAAGCCATGTAGGGGCTCCCACTCTGGGAATGTGCTATTTGTGGGCTGAGGTGGGAAGAGCTGCGGTTTCACACAAGCCCATTTGAGGACAGCAAGACTGGCCTCTGGCAGCCAGCTCTACTCCCCTGCAGCCACCTGAGGCTGAAGCTGGTTATCATCAGACAGCACCATGAACCAGGCCAGCAGAGGTGCAGACAAGGAAGGGGGATGCTGGGACAGCTCCCAGGGCCTGGACTGGCCATGCAGGAATGAGGTGAGGCACTCTTCAGACTGAGGTTTTATTTTGTTTATTTCTGAGACAGAAACTTCCTATGTAGCCCAGACTGGCCTTAAAATCAGAGCAATCCGGCTGCCTTTGCCTCCCTAGTATTGTGATTAGAGGTATATGCCACTATGCCAAATATTTCCTCACCCCGTCAAAAGGGGAGTGAAGCCGGGTGTGGTGGCGCACACCTTTAGTCCTAGCATTTGGGAGGCAGAGGTAGGAGGATCGCTGTGAGTCAAGGACATCCTTAGACTACAGAGTGAATTCCAGGTCAACAAGGGTGAGAGTGAGACCCTACCTCGAAAAACAAACAAACAAAAAAAAGGGGTGTGTGTGTGGGGAGTGAGACCAAGCAGTAGCTCTAGGTTTTGAGGGAGTCAGCACATGGGTTACGGATAAAGGGGAACAAATGATCTAATACCAAAGATGGGAAAGTATCCTGTGAGGCCAGACACTCCCAACAGGAAGTCACCAGTACGCACAGGCTTATTCTTTCTATTTTGAATGAGGCTAAGGAGATTTATTGAGAAAATAGTGGGAAAGGCCCTAAGTCTCAGGGCAAACAAAGCTTAGGATTTTGGTCAGCATCTAAAAAGAGGAAAAAAAAGATTCTTAACTCCTGACTTGTAACAGAATCATTTGTGAGCTTTATGTGAATTATCTCTGATTCACTGTGGGCTCTACAGAAGGTCTCACCCCCACTTCTTCAGCCCTAGGATTTGGGCTCAGTGCCAAGCAGAATGGACTGCCTTATGGCCACCAAACTCACCTGTCTGGCATGACTGTCCATGGTGACATGGGGGAACACCCAACAAACAGAACAACAGACTCACCAGAACTTGGGGATGCAGTATCTTCACTCACGTGGGTAGTCAAAAGCAAATGGGCCCTATTATTTCTCACTGAAACTACTATTGAAGGTTTAGTAAAATTTCCTTGGTCAGATGGCCTACTCCAAGGGTGTTTAGGAAGAACGCATGCACCAGGCTGCACAGGTTTCAGAAAGGAGGAAGCAAGTTCTTCCTAGGAATCTGGAAGCAGGGTTTTAATTTTTTTTTTAATTATTTTTTAGCCAGGCATGGTGGCGCATGCCTTTAATCCCAGCACTTGGGAGGCAGAGGTAGGAGGATCGCTGTGAGTTCAGGGCCACCCTGAGACTGAGACTGAATTCCAGGTCAGCCTGGGATAGAGTGAGACCCTACCTCAAAAAAAAAAAAAAAAAAAAAAAAAAAAAAAAAAAAAAATCTTATTAGAGAGAGAAAGAGGCAGATAAATAGAGGGAGAGAATGGGCATACCAGGGCTTCCAGCCACTGCAAATGAACTCCAGACTCATGTGCCACCTTGTGCATATGGCTTATGTGGGTCCTGGGGATTCAAACCTGGGTCTTTTGGCTTTGCTGGCAAGTGCCTTAACTACTAAGCCATCTCTCCAGCCCTTTTGTTTTCTTTTTCTTTTCTTTTCTTTTTTTCTGAGGTAGGGTCTCTCTCTAGCCCAGGCTGACTTGGAATTCACTCTGTAGTATCAGGGCAGCCTTGAACTCATGGCAATCCTTCTAACCTCTGCCTCCCGAGTACTGGGATAAAGGTGTGCGCCACCACGCCCGGCTGGATTTTAATTTTGGCTGTGAACAAACACAAGGGCATCTGGAAAGGCACATGCCCTCTGTGCCAGGCTATATCTAATGAGACCTAGCCTCTTGTAGGTCTCTGAACTTTGCCTATGTCCCTGTAAGAAGTCACCAGTGGGCTGGAGAGATAGCTTAGCGGTTAAGCGCTTGCCTGTGAAGTCTAAGGACCCCAGTTCCAGGCTCAATTCCCCAGGACCCACGTTAGCCAGATCCACAAGGGGATGCATACGTCTGGAGTTCGTTTACAGTGGCTGGAGGCCCTGGCATGCCCATTCTCTCTCTCTGCTTCCTCCTCTGTCTGTCCTCTCAAATAAATAAATAAAAATAAACAAAAAAATTAAATTAAATTAAAATTAAAAAAAAAAAAGAGGTCACCAGAGCCCAGCCCTACCTGAAAAGCCGCAGGCACATCTTCTCCTGGGGAAACTCCCTGGGCCCCTCCACGCTGTCATCATGGCTCTCGGTTTCCAGGTAGACGTCCAGCAGCACACACAGCCGCTGCAGCTGGTTGGTCAAGAGCTGGTAGCTGGGCCGGGGGCCGCAAAGCTCCTTATAGCACACATTGACCTCACTCTCCATAGCCTGTGTGGATGGAAGGGCAGCACCTCAGCACTGCCTTCCTGAGCATGGCTGATTGCACTGGCTGGGCTTCTGTCCCCATCTGGGCCTGAGGCCACCATAAGAATTGTAGTTGGTGCCTATATAGAAGCTAGGCCTACTGCCTTGTCCTGAACTCCCCTTTCCTCAAGACAATGGCGTCTTCCCAATTCTTACCCCTCCCCCCTCAAATGCCCAGTCATTTATAGAGAACCTGGGTCAATCTGCAGAGAAAGCCCTCCCAGTCATTTGTAAGGAACCTGCAGTCAATCTGTAGAAAAAGCCCTCCAGTCATTTGTAGGGAACCTGTGGTCAATCTATAGAGAAAGCCCTCCAGTCATTTGTAGGGAACCTGTGGTCAATCTGTAGAGAAAGCCCTCCAGTCATTTGTAGGGAACCTGTGGTCAATCTGTAGAGAAAGCCCTCCAATCATTTGTAGGGAACCTGTGGTCAATCTGTAGAGAAAGCCCTCCAGTCATTTGTAAGGAACCTGCAGTCAATCTGTAGAGAAAGCCCTCCAGTCATTTGTAGGGAACCTGTGGTCAGTCTGTAGAGAAAGCCCTCCCAGGCACATGTCAGAAGGCGCTGCACCAAGAGGCAAGACCTTATCTACGAGCAGCTGCAGCTACCTCACTGACATCTCATTCAGGAGTTTCTACGATGCAATGCGTCGTCTCAGCTGACCTCACTCACACCAACGCCCAGGGCAAACACGGCTATTCTATAAATGGGAAAAGGCTGTAGGTCTCAAGTGGGTGAGATGGGATGACCCCTATTTCTGCTACACCACAGCACATTTTCAAGCCCTAGTAAGCCCTGTTTTGGTAACTGAGGTAGTGGCCATGCCCTCAGCTGGGGCACATTCTGCTAAAGCTCACACCCTGTTCTTCCCAATACCCACTGTTTACAGTACCCGAATATTATCATCGTTGCTGTTGGTTTTCTCCCCTTTCCAATTCAGACAGAGCCGGAAAATGGGTGGGATAGATGAGTAGCCAGGGTTCAACACCACAGCAGCCTGGAGTTTGGCTGGAAGGAGAGAGAGGAGGAAAAGCCAGTTGTCACCATGTGTTCCATGGTGGCTGCCCACTAAACGCAAGGCTAACTCAGGTGTCTCTGATGGCTTGACACTTGCTTCCAAATGTCTCTGATTAACTGAAGTGCTGCAGAGTACACTAGTACTAACTGTTCTAGAATCGAAATGGAAGTGTCAAGTAACAATTCTGGTTACAAAAAAGATCTTGTTCTATTTGCTGTGTCATGACATTGGTCCATCTTGGGTTTGCCCATGGATTCAATATAGTACCTTAAAAAAAGTTTGCAGCCAGGTATGGCGGCACACACCTTTAATCTCAGCACTAGGGAAACAGAGATAGGAGGATTACAGTGAGTTCGAGGCCAGCCTGACACTATGTAGTGAATTCCAGGTCAGCCTGGGCTAGAGCGACCCTATCTCAAAAAAAAAAAAAAACAAGTTCTCCACGTGTTTTCTTTTGAGACAGCATCTCATGTGACTCACTCTTAGCCTCAAACTCAGGATGCAGCCTGAACTTCAATATGAGACCCTATCTAAATAAACAAAACCACAACTATGTGAGCTAAATGAACTCTTCTTTACATAAAATATCTATAGGGCTAAGGAGATGGCTCAGTGGTTAAAGGCACTTGCTTGCAAAGCTTTATGGCCTAGTTTTAATTCCCCAGTACCTATACAAAGCCAGATGCTAGCCTGAGCTAGAGTGCAATCCTACCTTGAAAAAACAGAAACAAAAAAGGTTAGTACAGAACCACAGACAACTTTCTCAGCAGCTCGGCAGCACAGCAGCAAGGCTGCGGGGGGGATGGTAAGAGCCTATGGGCAGCGCTAGGCTTGCTGAGGCTAGGACAGGACAACACAACAACCCAGGCAAAGCGTCTGGGTGGCTCCAGCGGGAGGCCCTGGCGAAGTCAGACGGCAGAAGAGATCTGAGGAATCAAGCTTCCAACGTTTCTACAGGGAGCGCAGGAACTGCGGAAGGGAGAGGGCGGTCCTGTTGCCTTGCCCTTTACAACCACAGAACAACCCATCTGTCCTGCAGTGAGGGGACAGACAGGTTTAATGCTAAAGCACAACAGCAAAAGGCAAAAATAAGCTGAGGTCAGACTAGGCCTGTGATTAGGCCATAATTTCCTCAGCTATAAAATGGGACGAGACCATTACTCTAGTGACTTGAGGACTAAGTGACATGAAGCATGTTTGTGGCAGACTGCACTGAATGGCGGCTCCCTGTCACTACTGTCCCTGGGATGGGACACCAGGAGCTTCATCTTCTTTTGGACAACGCCCAGGCATGGGTGATGCTTAACGAGTATCCCTGTAACGAGAGCCCTTGTCATCAATCCAGTGGTTACCTACCTGTGCCCCTTTCAATGAGTGCTAAGTAGTAGAGATTGGTGTCGCCAGCCAGTCCTGCCTCCACGATGTCCTTGGTGAAATGCAGCTCCTAGAACAAGCACCACAGATGAGACAGGTGAGCTGTCGATGCTCCAATAAAATCCTTTCTCTTCTGGTGGGGGTGGGAGACAGGAGCAGAGGAGACACAGTCCTGTGGTCCCTAGGACAGCAAGGGTGACTTGCCCTTCTTTTACCTACCGTGTAATCCTCATGGGGAATTGTCACCCACTTTACAAGACGAGAGACCACCTTGGCAGGGAAGAGGTACTGGCAGTCACTGGTAACCGGTACAATGCCATGTTCTGAGAGAGAATGAGACAGGTAGTCACAGGCAGAAATCAGGTGCCAAAAGTTCTGTAATTAGCATCCACCTGGGGCTCTCTGAAGGGCTAAAGTGGCCCTGCCCCTGTTCAGGTACGTCTGGTACTCAAGAGGTACCAGGTCACCACATGCCAGGAATAGAGGCCCATCAACCTGACCTTCGCTTCATGCAGGGATACATGCCTATGGCTAGACTGAGCCCCTGGATCCATGGTGCCTTATCCTTAATACAGAAGACATCCAGCAAACAAAAACCCTGTGGTCCTAAGCGCCAGAGCCTCTGCAGCAGGAACTGTTAATTAGATCAAATAGCCCAGAGGGCTGGGTTTGCTCAGCTGACCTTGACAGAAGAACAAACTGCAGTATTCTGTGTCAGTTCCTCTAAGGAAGAGGAGCTGGCAAAGTCTCCTGGGTAAGTTCCTGCTAGCATCGCGAAAGCAAATATGCCAATGCAAGAAATGCTGTCTGCATGACAAACATTCAACCTTGGGACAAAAAAAAAAAAAAAAAAAAAAAGCTGACAATTATGATGGGGAACGAGGCCTGATGGACAGGTGACTGCTGCCTTGGAGAGCTCAGCATCCACGTGGAGCCAAGGACTTGAGGAGAGCAGGGGAAGGGCACTCAGATACTGGGAAACCCATCTAGCCTGACAGAGACCTTTTTTTTCCCCCTTGAGGTAGGGTCTCGCTCTAGCCCAGGCTGACCTGGAATTCATTATGTAGTCTCAGAGTGTCCTCGAACTCATGGCGATCCTTCTACCTCTGCCTCTCGAGTGCTGGGATTAAAGGTATGTGCCACCACACACAGCAACCTTCATATTCTTTTTGTTTTGGGACAAAAAATAGCCTAGGCTGAGATCAAACTTGGAGTCCTCCTGCTCCAGCCTCCTTAATGCTAGGATATTCTTTTTTTTTTTTTTTCCCTGAGGAAGGGTCTCACTCTAGTCCAGGCTGACCTGGAATTCACTATGTGGTCTCAGTGTGGCCTCGAACTCACAGGGATTCTCCTACCTCTGCCTGCCTGCTGGGGCTGAAGGTGTGTTCAACCACTCCTAGCTGTCCCCCCCCCACCCTTTTGAGGCATGGTCTCACTCTAACCTAGGCTGCTGGGAAACTCACTCTGTAGCCCAGGGTGTCTTGACCTCATAGCAGTCCTAATTCACCACCACACCCAGTTACCAGATCTGACTTCCCTCATCCCAAGTGTCTTGTAAACACTTGTCAAGTTTTTACAGAATAAAAGTCCCCTATGGTCACCACCTAGGTAGGTGACTCACTATACTCACCTAGGGGCTTAGGAGCAAACCCAGGGGGCTGAGCCTCACCCCAGGGAGCACCACTTCAGTAGGCCTTGGGTGATGAGGCATGAGGGGTGGTCTTGGTATGGCTGCATTCAATGGGCCGACTGTGAGCTCAGTGAATGCAGAATGTCCCACTGTTCCCTCCCCCATGCTCTGCTGGGTGCCTGGCGTGAATTGGGTTTTCACTGAATCCTTGCAGAGTACATACTGAATTGGTTGTACAGACCTAGGATGTGCTGCCTCATGGAACCTGTGAACTTACACCACCAAAAGGCTTTGTCTTCCTTTGGGAGGGCCAGCTTAGAACCTCTGCTGAATGGACGACTCGACCAAGCCCTGCTCAGTAAACCCAGTAACCCAGGCCCTCATCAGGTTTTATGAGTTCTGAGGGAAAGGCTGTTGCTTTTGCCTCTATGTTGTCTCAGTGGCTGTCAGGTCCCGGCCCCAGCTTACCCAGAGATGCAAACTGTTTGTGGAGAGCCAGACGGGACTGCACCCTGGTCTTTAACAGTTTCATGGTGGTCTCCATGTGGCTGGCGCTCTGCGAGTGGTCGGCCATCACCATGTGCTGAATGGCAATGAGAGTACAGACCTGAGTGGTCCCCGTCTCTTCCCCCAGGACACCCCTCTCCTGGGAACTACCACCATGCTCCAAGGTGGGCACTGTATAGTAATGGCAGTGTTTAGCCACACTGACAGGCCAGATCCTGAGTCCTGACAGGAACACAAGGAAGGCTTTGGCTAAAATGCCTGACGTCTTGGGATTCCAACCATTCTCATTTGTGGCATCCTTGTACATACAAACAAGAGTGGTAGACCTGCAGTTGTGCCATACCTAGAGCCAGGACTAAGTTCCCTTTGGTCTAGAAGGCTACCAGGCTCACAGAGAGGGCAAAAGCACCGCAATACTTGTAGGCTGGGACATTTGTGACCTGAGTAGATGGACAGATCACAGCTCCAAGGACAGGCATTTTGCTAGATAAAAGGCCCACCAAGCTACCAGAGGCTTTTCTGCCATCTCTCCAGGAGCAGAGGAGATACAGTGCCTCCACCAAGGAGGTAAAGGCAGAGCACATACACACCTGGGGCTGCTCTTTGGGGAAGTGGAGGCCGCCCAGCTTCTGTACCCACAAATATGGGTGACCTAGCTCAAGTACGTAATCTCTCAAAGTCAGAATGCTGCAGAAAAGAAGAAAGAATAAAAATAACTTTATAGGGTCTTGAGAGATGCCTTAGGTTAACACACAGTTAAGGTGCTTGCCTGCAAAACCAAAGGACTCCGGTTTGACTCCCCATTACCACGTAAAGCCAGATGCAGGAGGTGGAACATGCATCTGCAGTTCGGTTGCAGTGGCTGGAGGCCCTGGCACACCATTCTCTCTGTCTCTTCTCTCTCTCTGGTTGTAGATAAATAAATAAAAATATTTTTAATACTTTATTTTTATTTATTTGCAAGCAGAGAGAGAGAGAGAAGAGACACAGAATGGGCACACCACAGCCTATAGCCACTGCAAACCAACACCAGACGCATGCGCTCCTTGTGCATCTGGCTTACATGGGTCCTGGGGAATCGAACCTGGGTCCTTAGGCTTTCCCAGGCATATGCCTCAACTGCTAAGACATCTTTCCAGCCCCATCAATAAAAATATTTTAAAAAATAATTTCATAGACTGAGGATCTAGCTCAATGGTAGAAAACTTGCGCAGTATGCACAGCCCTAATTTCAATCCCCAGTATTAGGGGGAAAAACACTAAGTTTTTTGCTGTAGTACCTGGATATAGTGCTACTTTCATTCTCTCATGCCCTAGAGACAAGTCAGTCCCACTGAGTTAAAACCCCTCACCTTCATCAGCTCTCTACTAGCAACTTCATCTCTACCTTTGAAGCCTTCAACTCAAGCAAGTCTCAACGAGGCAGTGATCTCTTCACTGCTTACTCAATTTATAAAAGCTTTAAAAAATTCTGAAGCCAGGTGTGATGGCACATGCTTTTAATCACAGCACTTGGGAGGCAGAGGTAGGAGGATCGCCATAGTTCGAGGCCACCCTGAGACTACATAGTGAATTCCAAGTCAGCCTAAGCTAGAATGAGAGCCTACCTTGGAACCTCCCCCACCAAAAATTCTGATTATTTAGGGCTGGAGAGATGGCTTAGTGGTTAAGGCGCTTGCCTGCAAAGCCAAAGGACCCAGGTTTGATTGCCCAACACCCATGTAAGCCAGATGCACAAGGTGGCAAATGCGTCTGGAGTTCGTTGCAGTGGCTGAAGGTCCTGGTGTGCCCAATCTCTCTCTCTCTCTCAAGTAAATTTAAAAAAAAATTCTGAATACTTGGCCAGATGTGGTGGTGCATGCAACTTAATCCCAGCACTTGGGAACAGAAGTAGGAGGATCACTATGAGTTCAAAGCCAGCCAGGGAATATAGAGTCACAGGTCAACCTGGGTTATGGTGAGACCTTACTTTGGAAAAAAATTAAAAAAAAATCACTGATACTAAAAAAATTGCCAGGCATGGTAGTGCACACCTTTAATCCCAGCAATTGGGAGGCAGAGGAAGGAGGATTGCCTTGCGTTCGAGGCCACCCTGAGACTACATAGTGAATTCCAGGTCAGCCTGGGATAGAGTGAGACCCTACCTCGAGAAAAAAAACAAAAAAAACTACTACTCGGGGAACTATAATGTTACACATTTTCTTGTTATTATTATTATTATTATTATTATTATTATTATTTGAGGTAGGGTCTCTCTACCCCAGGCTGACCTGGAATTCACTATGTAGTCTCAGGGTGGCTGCAAACTCATGGTGATCCTCTTACCTCTGCCTTCCGCATGGCATGCTGCGATCAAAGGTGTGCGCCACCACGCTGGGCTGTTTTTTGATACAGATTTATTGCAGTACTAGAAAACCCAGGGCACTAACACTGAGTCATATCCCTGGCCATCATCATGTGTTCATATGCTCCCCAAGTTTCTACCCTTCTATCTGTTTCCACCTTCCTGTGATATCCCTTTGTCTTGTATACAAGGGCAGATGTCCCCTGCAATCCCAAGGTCCTCTGGGTGACTTCTGGTCCTTAATAGGTCCCTAGCTTGGGCCTGAGCCACCAGAGACACTCAGAAGCTAGGGAGGTCAAAACACTGCTGACTCACCCAACTTTATCAAACTGATACTGGTTGGCTGGATTTGGAGTTTTCTTTCCATGATCCCCAGGGTACAAGCAGCTCAGGACCAAGTCAGGAGACAGCAAGTCTCTGTGGAAGGAAGAAGAGACTACAGTGGGCATGCCAGCCAACATCACGCTTCAAGGTGGAACTGGGCATTTGGGCTGGTAATGCCACCACTCTGCTCTCATGTTGGCCATCATCCTTTACTGAATGTGTCCTGTGGGCCAGACCTGTTATGTGCTTCGAACAAGTACTCACTCACAACCCTACAAGAAGGGAGGACTGATATTCCCATTTTCTAGAAGATAAACTCAAGTCTTTTAAAGACCATTCTAAGGCCATGCTGCTAGTCAGTACAGGGGCCAAAGCTCATACTATCTGATCAGAGAAGTATTCTTTTTTTTTTTTTTTTGGTTTTTCGAGGTAGGGTCTCACTCTGGTCCAGGCTGACCTGGAATTAACTATGTAATCTCAGGGTAGCCTCGAACTCTTGGCTATCCTACCTCTGCCTCCCAAGTGCTGGGATTAAAGGTGTGCGCCACCACACCCAGCTTATGTATTCTTTTTTTGTTTGTTTGTTTTGTCGAGGTAATGTTTCACTCTAGTCCAGGCTGACCTGAAAATCACTATGTAGTTTCAGGGTGGCCTTGAACTCAGTGATCCTCCTACCTCGGAATCCCAAATGCTGGGATTAAAGGCATGTGCCACCATGCCCGGCTCAGAGAAATATTCTTCACTATCCATTTTTTTTTTTAAAAATTTCCCTCAACCATTCCTTTAAGAGTTATGTGGACCCAAGAACTTGGGAGGCAGAGGTAGAAGGACGGCTGTGAGTTTGAGGCTAGCCTGAGACTACATAGTAAATTCCTGGTCAGCCTGGGCTAGAACAAGACCCTACCTGAAAAAAAAAAACTCAAAAAACAAAACAAAACAAAAAGAAAAAAAAGGGCTGGGGAAGATGGCTCAGTGATTAAACGTGCTTGCTTGCAAAGCCTGCCAGCCTGATTTTAATTCTCCAGTACCCATGTAAAACCAATGTGCAAAGTGGCACATGTATCTGGAGTTCATTTACAGTGGCAAAAGGCCCTTGCATGGCCATACTCTTTCTTCTCTCTTCCATTCTGTGCTCTCTTTTCCTCACAAACAAAAATATTAAAATAATTACCATAAATAAGGCCCAACTTTGAAAAATAAGAATGAAAAGTCATTATTTAAAAGGCTGGACATGTAACTCAGTGGTAGAGTATGGGCTTAGCATGATCAATCCATTGCATCAAGAAAAAGAAAAGGGCTGGAGAGATGGCTTCCCTGTTAAGGCACTTGCCTGTAAAGTCTAACCACCTGGGTTTGATTCCCCAGTACCCATGTAAAGCCAAATGCACAAAGTGGCACAAGCATCTGAGGTTCCATGTGCAGGGTCTAGAAGCCCTGGTGTACCCATTCTCTTTGTTTGCAAATAAATAAATAATATAATTTTTTTAAAAAAAAGGAGTACTGGAGAGATGGCTTAGCAGTTAAGGCACTTGCCCATGAAGCCTAAGTTTGATAACCCAGTACCCACATAAAGCCAGACAAACAAGGTGACACATGAGTCTGGAGTTCCTTTGCGGTGGCTGGAGGCCCTGGCATGCCCATTCTCTATCTGCCTCTTCCTCTCTCCCAATCCCTCTCAAATTAATAAAGAAAACTAAAAAGAAGAAGAGTGGACAATGATAGACCATCTGTTATTTTCCAAATGTCTTGTCTGTGGTAAGCACACACCCTGCCTCTTTACAAGTGTCCTGGGGGAAGATGATAGAATTAATGACCACAGAGAAAACAGACTCTTGAGTCCAAGCATTCAGGGCACCTAAGAAGTGAGCAAGTGGAATGCTCGTGATAAAATGCCTCTCCTGCATCAGGAGGGCCGAGCAGCATAAACTCAGCATGGGGAAGAAGCAAGCTCTGAGCTCCCTCTGCTGGGAACAGGTCAGTTTCATCCAACATGCATCTGCTGCGGCCTAAAGGGAGTGTGGACTCTTCAGAGTGGCTCTAAGCCAGAAGATATCTTCCATCTGGCAGACTGGGAAGGGGCGGGAAGAATCGCTACTCTACTAGATACAGGATCTGTGCCTTTCTGAGCCTAAGGGAACTTTCTCCAGCTGACAGTAGGACCAAGGCAGGACAGGACCAGGATGCTAGACCACTGAAGTATTCTTGAGTTTACCTTCAGGCCCTTTCTGTCCTCTTCTTTCCCTGGCTGAAGAACAAGACTGCCAAAGTCAGGGACTTCCTGGAGATGCTGTGGTTGTCATTACTGTGTCTCTACTCACCTTCCTTAAAACCTCTACAGAAAGCAGGGTGTCATGGCTCACACCTCGAATCTCAGCACTCAGAAGGCTGAGTTAAAAAAGAGGGTGTTATAGTCAGCTCTGCCTTGCTGGAAGGAAACACCCAACCAAGAGCAGCTTGTGGCAGGAAAGGGTTTATTTTGGCATACAGACTTGAGGGGAACCTCCATGATGGCAGGGGAAAACAATGGCATGAGCATAAGGTGGACATCACCTCCTGGCCAACACCAGGTGGACCACAGCAACAGGAGAGTGTGCCAAACATTTGGCAATGGGAAGCTGGCTATAACACCCATAAGCCCATCCCCAACAATACACTGCCTCCAGGATGTTCCAGTTCCCAAAGTGCCACCAGCTGGGGACCTAAGCATTCAGAACATGTAAGTTTATGGGGGAACACCTGATCAAGGGTCATTGTGAGTTAAGAGGCCAGCCTGGGCTAGAGTGGGACCTTGCCTCAAGTGAAAGCCAAAATAAGCGACCAAACAACAAAAAAACTGCACAGGGAGGGATACCCCATGGTTACAAGTGTTCCTCACACTACTTAGGAAAAGGACAAAGCTGGGGAAGAAAAATCCTAGAACTTTGAGACAAAAATGGAAAAGACCAGCTAGGCATGGTAACTCACACCTTTAATCCCAGCACTCGGGAGGCAGATGTGGGAGGATCGCCATGAGTTCAAGACCATCCTGAGACTACAGAGTGAGTTCCAGGTCAGCCTGGGCTAGAGTGAGAACCTACCTCAAAAAACCAAAAGCAGGGCTGGAGAGATGGCTTAGCGGTTAAGCGCTTGCCTGTGAAGCCTAAGGACCCCGGTTCAAGGCTCGATTCCCCAGGACCCACGTTAGCCAGCTGCACAAGGGGCGCACATGTCTGGAGTTTGTTTGCAGTGGCTGGAAGCCCTGGTGTGCCTATTCTGTCTATTGCTCTCAAATAAATAAATAAAAATGACACACACACACACACAAAAAAAAAAAAAACAAAAAAAACAAAAAAAAAAAAACCCAAAACCAAACAAAAGCCTAAATCTTTTTTTTTTTTTTGGCCCTGAGGTAGGGTCAAACTCTAGCTCAGGCTGACCTGGAATTCACTATGTAGTCTCAGGGTGGCCTTGAACTCATGGAGATCCTCCCATCTCTGCCTCCCAAGTGATGATTAAAGGCATGCAGCGCCATGCACGGCTCAAACCTTATTTTTGAATTCACATGCTTTCCATTGGCTGAAAAAAAGCTGGTATCTCTGCCCTACCCAGCAAATACATGGCCACTTCCTCAATCTACTATATAGTAAAAGGGCTGCACAAACAGAAGTCAGTGAGTGCATTATAAATCCCAGTGATGTGCCAGAATATAACAGAAGTCAACATGCAAGGTGTGGTAGCTTGATTCAGGTGTCCCCCATAAACTTAGGTGTTCTGAATGCTAGGTTCCCAGCTGATGGAGATTTGTGAATTAACACCTCTTGGAGGCCGTGTATTGTTGGGGGCAGGCTTAAGGGTGTTATAACCAGCTCCCCCTTACACAATCTCATACTGCTGTTGTCTACCTGATGCTGGTGAGGGGGTGATGTCCACCCTCTGCCTGCCATCGTGGAGCTTCCCCCTAGAACCTGCAAGAAAAAATAAACTTCTTTTTCCCAGAAGCTGCTCTTGTTGAGTGATTTCTACCAACAATGCGAACCTGACTGCAACATAAGGGACCCTAACCTCTCCCTGAGCCAGGGGAGGAATGGGCAGCAAGGGCTCTCACCACCCGGCTCTTCCCATGCCCCATCCATCATGCCTGCTCCATACCCCGCACTGATGGGGGTGATCAGCTCTGTGGCAGTTGTCACTTTGGCTTTCACGGTCACGATGTTGAGGTTCATGAGGTAGTAGAACGTCAAGTGAAGCACGCTACTGTCTGGAAGAGAAGGGGACATTTAGAAATCAAACACTCAGAATGGAGTCAGAACTAGAATAGAAATTCAGGGCTGGAGAGATGGCTTAGTGGTTAAGGTACTTACCTAAGAAGCCTAAGGACCCAGGGTTGACTCCCCATGTAAGCCAGATGCACAAAGTGGCACATGTATCTGGAGTTTGCTTGCAATGGCTAAGACCCTGGAGTGCTAATTATTTTTTTCTCTATCATTAAAAAAAAAAAAAAAAAAAAAAAAAGAGGCTGGAGAGATGGCTTAGTGGTTAAGCGCTTGCCTGTGAAGCCTAAGGACCTCGGTTCAAGGCTCAAATTCCCCAGGACCCACATTAGCCAGATGCACAAGGGGCACACGCGTCTGGAGTTCGTTTGCAGTGGCTGGAGGTCCTGGCGTGCCCATTCTTTGTCTTTCTCTATCTGCCTCTTTTTCTCTGTCTGTCGGTCTCAAATAAATAAAGAAAGAAAGAAAGAAAGAAAAAAAAAAGAAATTCAAAGATGCTTCATAGCCATGTACTATGAAAACAAAAATGTACTGGCAAGCTGGGCATGGTGGCACACACTTTTAATCCCAGCACTCAGAAGGCTCAGGAAAACTGCCATGAGTTTGAGGCCACCAAGATTACAGAGTGAATTCCTGGTCAGCCTGGGCTACAGTGAAACCCTACCTCAAAAAACCAAAAAAGAAAAGGGAGGTCATCAATCAAGATTAACACCAGTAAGAAGGCAGTGATACCATGTACCCCGTATGATGTGACCATGAACATCTTTGCTCTTTCCCAGCATCATAACCTCCATCTACTCAAGTCGCAAAAGGAAAGTTAAAACTGAGGAGCTGTCATTGTCTGGAGGAGGCTAAGGAGTAAGAAATAAATGCAAGGTGAGAACCTGTTTTGCATCCTGGAGGAGAAAAAAGACACTGGTAGAAAAATGGGGGAAAGCTGGAGAGATGGCTTAGTGGTTAAGGTGTTTGCCTACAAAGCCAAAGGTTTCCGGTTCAATTCTCCAGGACCCATGTAAGCCAGATGCACAAGGGAGCGTGTGTATCTGGAGTTTGTTTGCAATGGCTGAAGGCCCTGGCATACCCAATCTCTCTCTCTCTCTCTAATAAATAAATAAATAAATATTTAAAAAAAAAAAAAAAAAAGAAAGAAAAATGAGGGAACCCTCAGTAATCCTGTGACTTGTTTAATAGAACTGGGCCAATGAAATGCACACTGGTTTTAATCACAGGACTGTGAGTAAGGTGCTAATGGCAGGGATGCTGCATGAACAGCGAATGAGGGCTAGTGGTAGAGTGCTTGCCTAGCAGGCATGAAGCCTGCAGATTCTAACCCCAGAGAGAGAAATGAGTATGAACTTATCTCTATGATTCTTTTCTTTTTAAAAGAGAAGCTTTTCCTTTCATTTTATTATTATTATTTTTTTATAAGAGACAGAGCGAGAGCAAGAGAGAGAAAGAACTGGTGTGCCAGGGCCTCCATCCACTGCAATCGAATTCCAAACGCACGTGCTACCTTGTGCGTATGCATCACCTTGTGTTTCTGGCTTACATGGGATCTGAGGAGTTTTGCACACAAGCATCTTAACTGCTAACCCATCTCTCCAGCCCCATTTTTATTTATTTACTTGAGAGAAAGTGGAGAAAGAGGCAAATACAGAGAAAGAGAGAATGGGTGTGTGCCAGGACCTTCAACTGCTGCAAACCAACCCCAGGTGCATAAGCCACCTTGTGCATCTGGCTTACATGGGTCTTGGGGAATCAAACCTGGGTCCATTGGCTTTGCAGGCGAGCGCCATAACCACTAAGCCATTCTCTAGCCCATCTTTATGATTCTTTAAGTCTAAAATTATCTTAAAACAGAAAGTTTAAAATTCAAAAAAGGGCTAAGAAAGGATTAGTATGTGTAACATGTTCCATTTGCGTAAAATTAGAGGGGTAGGAGATAAACACATATTTACAAAAAAAGCTAGAATGTAGGCTGGAGATATTGTTCTGTGGTAAAGGCATTTGCTTGCAACACCTGAAAGCCCTGGTCCAATTCACAGCCATCCATGTAAAGCCAGACACAAAAAGTGGCATAAGTATCTGGTGTCTATTTGTAGGGGCAAGAGATCCTGGTGTGCTCATACATGCACAGATGTACACATGCACACACACACATGCATGCATGTGCACAAATAAATGAAGAACAACAAAACTTAAAAAAAAAAATCAAAACTTGGCGTGGTGGTGCATGCCTTTAATGCCAGCAGTTGGGAGAGAGGCTGAGGTAGGAGGACTGCTGTGAGTTCAAGGCCACCCTGAGACTTCAGAGAGTGAATTCCAGGTCAGCCTGGGCTAGACTGAGACTCTACCTTGCAAAACTAAAACTAAAACAAAAACAAAAACAAAAACAAAACACTCCATAAAAAAAAACAAGAAAAACAGTACTGCAATATCTCTATTACACCTTCCAAGGCTCAGGGTCTATTGCGCGGAAGAGGTGGTGCAAAGAATGTAAGAGCCAAAGGAAGGGTAGGACTCCTTACAATGTGCTCCCCTCAGACATAAAATGGCCTGGATACCTATGACCTCACAGTGCCTGACATTACCTACATAAGACCATCATAATAGGAGGAAAAGATCATGACATCAAAATAAAAGAGAGATTGATTGAGAGGCGGAGGGGATATGATGGAGAATGGAGTTTCAAAGGGGAAAGTGGGGGGAGGGAGGGCATTACCATGGGATATTTTTATAATCATGGACGTTTTTAATAAAAAAAATTTTGGAAAAAAAAAAGATATCTGAATTTAAAAAAATGAACAAACAAACAAAAGAAAAAAGAAAAAAAGCAGAGAACAGATGACTGAAATATTTTAGGGGCAAAGTGTCTACAGCTTGCTGGCTAAACTCTAGCTCCTGTACCAACACCTGAGCAAACTCAGGTAGGACCCCCGAATGAAGTGATGATAGCCAGACCTTTACACTTCAGGTCAAGCAAGACAGACAGTGGGTGTCTCTTCAGCATTTCTTTGCGCTTGTCATCCAGCTGAACTCCCAGAGTGGGTCGCCGCCGTTTCTGGATAAAGCAAAGACCCAAGCCAATAAGCAGCAGCCATATGACTCCCCTTCATACTGCCACCCCACCAGGGCTTCAGCACTGCTGCCTGGGACCATCTACACCAGCTAGCCAGCTGCCAGTCTCCTGCCCCAGCAGCCTCTTCCTCCATCTTCTTTCTTCGGCTCCTAGGGAGGTGGCTCCTGTAAGCCCTGGCCCAGCTGCACAGTACCCCCACACCAGGACATGGAACTCACTGTGGTCTGCTCCTCCTCAGCATCGGAGTCGCTCTCATCATCTGAAGCCACACAGAGAAAGCAGTGAGCTGAGAGAGTTCAGACGCTCCACCCCTAACCCCCAGGGACGCGCGTATTTGCCTGTATTTGGTTAAGTGAGTTTCCTTAGGATAAATAATGAGTTCATTCGCTGCTTTTTACTCAGCACAGAAAACACAGTGAGCAGAATGACTTGTAATCCCACCAGCCCTGGCTGTTCTACCAAGCACAAGACCCTCCAGAGAGGGTGTGGCTCTGACAGTAGCGTAAATGAAAGACTGGTAGCTGCCTGCATAATGAAGGTTGTATGGAGGAGGGTGTTAAGACCTTCTTCCAGCTAATCCATACAATGATCCTACAGGAGGCATTACTTTGTTTCATTTTTTTGGCTTTTTGAGACAAGGTCTCACTATGTCACCTTGGCTGGCCTCAAAGGCAGTATGTAGACCAGGCTGGCTTCAGTTCTATGGCAAGTCTTCTGCCTCAGCCTCCCAGGTGCAATGATTACAGATGTGAACCACCATGCCTAGCTCCCAATTACTTTTTTTTTTTTGGTTTTTCAAGGTAGGTGTCACTGTGGTCCAGGTTGACCTGGAATTAACTATGTAGTTTCAGGGTGGCCTCGAACTCAACAGTGATCCTCCTACCTCTGCCTCCAGAGTGCTGGCATTAAAGGTGTGTGTCACCACGCCCAGCTTTTTTTTTTTTTTTTTTTTTGAGGTTGGGTCTCTAGCCCAGGCTGATCTGGAATTCACTTTGTAGATCTACACTGGCCTCGAACTTGCAGCGATCCTACCACTGCCTTCCAAAGGGTGGGATTAAAGGCGTGTGCCACCACACGGGGCTCCCAATTACCTTTTACAGATGACTAAATCAGGCCTCAAAACATAATTGCCTTCCCCAGGGTCAGACACTACTGAGGGCAGAGTTGAAATCCAAAGGCAGCACTCTGGCTCCAGGAACAGAGTTCTCCCCAGTCTCCCTGACACTGAGGTCAAGCTTCCTGCTACACAACACCAGTCCAGTCCACAGCAACTTCTCAAAGGACCAGGACTACCCTAAGGGGTGACGTGGTGTTCCTGGGGAAGGTATCCCAATTACCATGTTACCTTGAGAGTCTTCGGGAGGCTTAAAGAGAGCCTTGGCTTCATCCACACTGCCCTCAATCGCCACGGACAGCGTCTTATCTGGGGGTGAGGAAAAGCTGCATGTGAAGGCTGCGTGATGCAGGCGTCAGCTTCCTTCTGTTTCTGCCACTGCTCCTCACTAAGAAGAGGGCAAAACCCCTTTCTCCACAGAAGGAGCAAAGTAGAAAACTTTAAATCTTTCCCCCAGGATATGCTAAGAATAAGCAACCCAAAGTACAGGGTCCCCGACAAGCAGGAATCTAGTGCTGAATGCCTCTCTCCATACACACTGCAAAGCCCACAAGTTCAAACCCGGGGCTTGCCACTCCATGGCATCCTTCTGCCAGCTGGCCTAAAAGTTCACATCTGTCCATGTCCCAGAAAGGATAGGCCATTCCCTGTAACAAGTGTTTATTCACTATTCTGTGTGACACCAAGCACGTAGCTGGCACTGTGATGCACTGGGTGGAAAAGAAAAATGGTAGGAACAAGGACACTGCAGGCCAGTCCCAGACCTGAGTCCTTATCCCACCAACTACTAAAATCAGGACCTGGAGCCGGGCATGGTGGTGCACATCTTTAATCCCAGCACTGGGGAGGCAGAGGTAGGAAGATCGCCGTGAGTTCGAGGCCACCCTGAGACTCCATAGTGAATTCCAGGGCAGCCTGGGCTAGAGTGAGACCCTACCTTGGAAAAAAAAAAAACATGACCTGGAAAGTGAAGTTACTGCTCTGACCCTCACTTTTCACATCTATGAAATGGGGAGTTGGCCAACAGCAGCTACCTTGCTGAATGCTGGGACTGGATGAATTGGTATCTATAATTTTAATTACTTCTGTTTGTTTTTTTCGAGGTAGGGTCTCACACCTGGAACTCATTAGGTAGTCCTGGGCTGGCTTTCTACTCACCAGTATCATCCTATCTCAGTATTCCCAGTGCTGGGATTATAGGTGTAAGGTACCATAACTGGCTTTACAAAATTCTTTTTAAAAATTGGTTTTTGGTAGAAGGGATGCAGCTCATAAGTAGAGCACATGGTTAGCATGCAGGAGGCCCTGGGTTGGATCTGCAGGCCTACAAAATATGGAAACAGTTCATTTTTAATCTTCTCAACAATCCTGTAAGGACTATATTTAGAGATGAGAAACTTAGGCCTTAGGGAAATTAGAAACTACACTCACAAAACAGATAAGCCAGGACTTAACATTAGGTCTGCTCAACCAGAGGTTGGCTTCTCAAGCATTCAGTTAACTGCCTGTCCACACACAGCTTCCTGTTGCACTGAGGACTGCTCTAGCACCCCTCTGTAGAACTCTGGGGTCCTAGTGCTGTGAAGTCAAATGGGCCACCGCTTCACTTCATTCTTCTGTTGTTGTTCTGGTGATCCTGGGGACGGAACGTGGGCCTTAAGCTAAACCCCAACTCCTCCTCGATATTAAGGACGCAGACTGTCAGAGATATTTCACACCACTTGCCCAGCTGCACTAAAGGACAAACTTCTAACAGACAACCTCTGACAACAATACACAAAGCATTCCTTCACCTTAAATACCATGGTTACCCCTAAGTGAGCACAAGTGCCCAGCTATTGTCTGTCTTTTCTTTTGTAGTGGGGATCAAAACCAGGGTCTTGCACATGCCAGGATGTGCTCTGCCACAGAGCTGTATCACGAACCCAAGAGTAGGCCTTTCAGTCACTTATTCTTGAATTCTACAGGAAACAAGTAGAATTTGAAACACAAATGAAAATTACTCACCCTGTCTAGGGGGTTGAGAGGAAGATTTCATATGAGCTGATGATGGCAACGGAAGAGAACAAAGGGGAGGAAGAAGACGAGATGGACCAAGAAGACACAAGAGAGAGAGACACAGTAATGTGTTGGTGCTGTGACCGGGAGGAGAGGCATGCACAGGAGCAGCACATGTCTGTCTGAGGCGATGGGGGGGGGGGGTGGGGGTGCAAAGAAAGCTCTGGTGCTAGGTGGAAGAGAGCTGTATTAGAGGAAGAGCAAAGACTTCAAAACACCCTCAGCAGAGCCTCGGGCTAACTTAAGCAGACGGAGGACGCATCCTTCCTCCTGGTATTCATCAGAAGACATGCAGCCCCTTCTGGACACAGGAAAGCTGAGGAGCATTGGCTGGAACCAGTAGTCACCAAGCATCCCACCCCCAGAGCAAAAGATGGGGCACTGGTCCACCTGGCAAGCGTGCCTTGATGGAGTGGGCACCTGAACAGGCTGGCTTGGCACTGTATCCAAGGGCCGTCCACCCAGGCTCATGAAAGATTCAAAGCTATCCATTCTAAAACATCCATCAGGTTAGTCCAGCCTCAGGCAGCTGGTTGGAGCAGCCATGCTGAACAGTGTGGAGGGGAGCAGCACTGTCACCTGAGGGCTCTGGGGCAAGGCCGGGAACTCTTCTGAGCAGGCAGTGCTTGCACATGGCTCAGTGGCCATGGCTGCTGTTCCCACAGCCCTCCTCCCTCGCCCAGGCCCCACACTCACCACAGGCCTGCCCATACGCAGTGGCCTGGACAAAGAGCACGTAGAGAGGAGGTGGCAGGTGCCTGGCCGTCTCATACTGCTTGTGGGCCTGGTCAAACGGCATGAAGAGGTACTCCTGCACAGGGAGGGAAGCCTGCAAACAGGAGGGTTTCTGTTGTTCCTTTCTCAGTCCACTGACATGGAAACGTGTTTGTTCTGTTTTCTTCTTTCTTTTCTGCACAGGGGATTCAACCTAGGGCCTTTGAATGCTAGGCAAGCACTCTATCACTGAGCTAAATTTCAGTTCAAAGACCTTTTTGTTGTTGTTTGTTTTTTGTTTTGGTTTTTCAAGGAATTGTAGTCCAGGCGGACCTGGAATTCACTATGTAGTCTCAGGGTGGCCTTGAACTCATGGTGATCCTCCTATGTCTGCCTCCTTAGTGCTGGGATTAAAGGCATGTGTCATCATGCCTGGTTCCCTTTTACATTATATATATATATATATATATATATATATATATATATATATATATATGTGTATGTATACACACACACACACACACACTTATATATTTTTTTATTGACAACTTCCATACTTACAGACAACAAACCATGGTATTTTCCTCCCCTCCCCCACTTTCCCCTTCATAACTCTGCTCTCTGTCGTATCCCCTCTTTATTTATTTATTTTTTTAAATAAAACACACCTGAGGTTGTCCTCTGACCTCCACAAATACCTTATGACACTGCACACCAGCACACACACAGGAATACCACATACACACACAAATGATATACTGGGGATGGGGAGATGTCTCAGTGGTTAAAGGCACTTGCCTGCAAAGTCTGACAGCATAGGTTCAATTCCTCAGTACCCACATAAAGACATATACTAGGTGCTTTATGCAACTGGGAAACATCTGCAGTGGCATGAGGATATGGCATGTCCATATTATCTCTATCTGCCTTTCTTTCTCTCTATCTCAAATAAATAATTAAAAAAAAAACACTAATATACCCAACTAGAGAGATGGCTTAGTGGTTAAGACACTTTTCTGAGAAACCTAAGGACCTAGGTTGGATTCATCAGTACCCACGTGAAGCCAGATGCATATGGTGGCACATACATCTGGAGTTCATTTGCAGTGGCTAGAGGCCCTGGCGTGCCCATCTGACTTAGGTGGGTCATGGGGAATTGAACCAAGGTCCTTTGGCTTTGCAGGCAACAACTTTTTTTTTTCTTTCCCAAGGTAGAGTTTCGCTCTAGCCCAGGCTGACCTGGAATTCACTATATAGTCTCACAGTGGCCTCAAACTCAAAGTGTATGTATGTATGTATGTATGTATGTATGTATGTATGTATGTATATGTTTGTTTGCTTTTTTCAAGGTAGGGTCTCACTCTAGTCCAGGCTGACTTGGAACTCACTATGTAGTCTTAGGGTGGCCTTGAACTCACGGCAATATTCCTACCTCTGCCTCCCAAGTGCTGGGATTAAAGGCATGTGCCACCACGACCAGCTTAAAAAATATTTTTGTAATGGGCTAGAGAGATAGCTTAGGGGTTAAGGTGCTTGCTTGCAAAGCCAAAGGACCTAGGTTCGATTCCCCAGGACCCATGTAAGCCAGATGCACAATGTGACACATGTATCTGAGGTTCATTTGCAGCAGCTGTTGGCCCTGGCACACTCATCCTCTATCTGCCTCTCTCCCTGCTTCTCTGTCTCTCTCTCAAATAAATAAATGAAAAAACTAAAATATTAAAATATAAAAAAAATATTTTATAGGGCTAGAGAGATGGCTTAGCAGTTAAGGCGCTTGCCTGAAAAGCCTAAGGACCCAGGTTGGATTCTCCAGTACCCACATAAGCCAGATACACAAAGTGATGCACGCGTATGGACTTCACTTGCAGTGGCTAGAGGCCCTGGTGCACCCATTCTCTTCCTAGCTCCTTGTTTTTCTCTCTAATAAATAAATTAAATATTTAAAAAAAAATTTATAGTCAGGTGTGGTGGCACATGCCTTTAATCCCAGCCCTTTGGAGGCAGAAGTAGCATCATCATGAACTCAAGAACAGCCTGGGACTACAGAGTGAGTTTCAGGTCAGCCTTGGATAGAGGAAGACCCTACCTTGAAAAACCAAAGGAAAAAAAAAAAAACAAGGGCCAGGAGTAGAAGCATGCCTTTAAAACCAGCAGCACTTGGGAGGCAGAGGTAGGAGGATTGCTGTGAGTTCGAGGTCACCCTGAGACTACATAGTAAATTCCAGGTCAGCCTGGGCTAGATCAAGACCCTACCTTGAAAAACCTGCTATGTAGCCTAGATGGTCTAGAAGTTGCCTGTAATATAGCCCAGACTAGCCTCAAATTCAAATCCTCCTGCCACAGCCTCCCAAGTGTGCCAACACCTATTATGAAGTGTTACTGGAGAATAATTCTATACCTAGAGTTTGAAGGGAGGCTGTATAGACCTTGCAAAATCCTAGACAAATGAATTTGTAATTTATCCAGAGTTCTTTTACAAAGTTCCTCCATATTAGCCATTTTCCCTACTTCCTAAAAATGTAAGAATTTAGATGAAATGTGGCTTCACAGGGCAACAAAAATCAGGTCACTTATATAAAGAGATTCTATTTTATAGCTAAAGTGAGAACTTTTCCTAAGGCACATGATGGCTTTCAAATGAGTCAAGTTCTTTTCAGAGAGATCGGCAGCATGGGCAGACGCTGAGGTGTGTTCAATGTCGTGACCCTGAAGACTGAGTGGTTGGGGAAGACCATACAGAGGGTAAACTGAACATATACAGTCTGAAGAGGCGCTACCCAGAGGATATGGATAAAAGCAAAGACCAGGCAGGCAGGCAGGCATGGTGGTGCACCCCTTTAATCCCAGCACTCGGAAGGCAGATATAGAAGAATCACTGTGAGTTCAAGACTAGCCTGGGCTAGAGTGAGACCTTGCTTTGCAAAAAAGGGGGGGAAAAAGTGCTTTAGATACAGGTGTGTATATGTTCCTGACTCGGCTGGCCAGCGCTTGTTCACAAGCAAGCTTCTTCTAGATGCTGGGTAGGACTACAGACACGACAGCTCTTTTGGCATACTCCACTGACAGTCACAGACTTTGCAAAGTCCAACAGCTGCGGTGGTGCCTGGCACTACCTGGTCAGTGCTGATGGCAAAGCCAAAGGCCGGTGTGCTGGTCTTACCTGCATGATGCTGTTGAGGCGAGGCTGCAGGCTGCTCAGGTACTCCTTCTTCACCTCAATCTCTTTCAGGATCTTCTCCTTGTTGGACTGACATTCTCGGTACTTCTCTGCCAGCCTGAAGGGGTGCACAGGGCACTGTTGCTGATGCCTCACAGGGACACCTCAACATCCCTGTCCATTGTCCCACCCCATCTATGGTGGCAGCTATGACCAGTTCTAATGGCTGCCAGTACTTGCTATGCTCCAGGGCTTTAGAAAGTAACTTAGAACATCACATGTAATAATTATTAAAACTCCAGAATATAGCCGGGCGTGGTGGCGCACGCCTTTAATCCCAGCACTTGGGAGGCAGAGGTAAGAGGATCGCCATGAGTTCAAGGCCACCCTGAGACTACATAGTGAATTCCAGGTCAGCCTGGACTAGAGTGAGACCTTACCTCGAAAAACTTAAAAAAAAAAAAAAGAAAACTCCGGAATATACTGACTGGGGTTTTTTGTTTTGTTTTTTAAAGCATGCACCACCACTCTCAGCTATTTTATTTATTGATTTATTTATTTGAGAAAGAAAGAGATAGAGAGAATGGGCATGCCAGGGCCTCTAGGCACTGCAAATGAACTCCACCTTGTGCATCTGGCTTTATGTGGGTTTTGGGGAGGGTCCTTTGGTCCCTGGCAAGCATCTTACCTGCTAAGCCATCTCTACAACCCAACTACTTTTTTCAAGGTACAGTCTCATTCTAGCCCAGGCTGACCTGGAATCAACTATGTAGTCTCAGGGTGGTCTTGAACTCACAGCAATCCTCCTACCTCTGCCTCCTGAGTGCTGGGATTAAAGGCGTGCACCACCACGCCTGGCTCTTTTTTTTTTTTTTGAGAGATAGGGTCTTTATATATAACCCAGGTGGCCTCACGCTACTGGCATTCCTCAGCCTCCTGAATGACATGATTACAAATATGTCCCACCACACCCAGCTACACTTTTTCTTTTCTCGTGTGTGTGTGTGTATGTGGTGCACACGCATGTGTGTGGAGGCTAGTGGTCCACACTGGGTGTTTCCCTCAATCTTTGCTTTTTCAAAAAAAAAAAAATTCATTTGCATTGAGTGCATGCGCGCGTATTGTGTGGTATAGATAAACCAGGACTTCTTGCCACTGCAAATGAACACCAGAAGCTTGTACCACATTTGGCATCTGGCTTATGTGGATGGCTTGGTAACTGAAGCCAGGCCAGCAGGCTTTACAAGCTTTTAACCACTGTGTCACTTTTCCAGCTCCCTTTTAAGAAAACTACTATTTGCATATGTGTGTGTCTGTGTGTTTATGAATATTCTAGAGTCTATCGCTACTGTAAACAAACTCCAGACATAGGTGCCACTTTGTGTCTGGCTTTATGTGGCTGCTGGAGGCTTTGTAAACAAGCACCTTTCGACTCAGCATCTCTCACTGAAGCTAGAACTCACCAATTCAGCTAGAGCAGCTAGCCAGGGAGCCCCAGGGATTCTCATCTCCCCTTTCCCAGGACTGGGATTATAGGAATGCACTGCCACACCTGACTTTTATGTGGTGCTAAGGATCTGAACTCAGGTTCCCATGCTTGTAAAGCAAGCACTTTACCAACTGAGCTACCTTGCCAGGATATGTCCCCCCACCCTCTTTTCTGTGGTACTGTGATTGAACCCAAGGCTTCATGCAGGCTAACAAGCAGTTTCCACAGGCTTCCTTTTATCTGTTTTCATTTTGAGACAGGGTCTTACTAACTTACTCACACTGGCTTTGAACTCACTTTATACCACAGGCTGGCTCTAAACTTGGTATTATCCTTGTCTCAACCGCCCACGTAACTACAGCTGGACTGTACCACCAGACTCAGCAAGGAAAGAAAGAATAGAGTTTAATTTAGATTTCAGCAAGGGTATTTGGAGAGGCTTAAAGAAAGGACAATATAACCAATCAACAGGGTAGGTGTGGGCTTTCTTAGAGAGTAGCCTGGATTTTTCTTTTTCTATAACTTGCCCAAAGTGAAGCATGTTGCTAAGAGCAAAACACATGCATCTGTGTCTGTATCTCTCCAGATGCTTCATCCATAACCATAGGGAACACTATTTCTGTGTTGGCTTCTGTTCCGCAAGAGGCTAGACCCCAAACTTCTACAAAGAGAAACCAAACAGCTGTATGACTTCAATGAGGTCCACAGACTACCTGAGTCAGCTGGGCAGGAATGAACTCTGAACCAGTACCACAGGAACACAGTATTCACAGCTCAGCTGGTACCCAGAGAAAGTGGACTAGACAGAGCAGTGACAGGACAAGCCCACCTGCTAAAACATGGATATGGATTCCCTGAGAACCATACTCAGTGCTTATTCAATTCATAATACAGGTCAAAGCACAAAATATGTTCTGTAACAGAAAAGGCAAGAATATAAACAGGTGCTTTTCCAATGAAAGCCAGAGCACATATGTCAACTAAAAGCCCTAGAAATCTTGTAAATATAAGAAGAAAGTTATCATAAAAAAAGGAGTGCTTCTGGCCATTGTGGCACGTGCCTTTAATCCCAGTACTCAAAGGCAGAGGTAGAAGGATCATGGTGAGTTCGAGGCCACCCTGAGACTGTATAGTGAATTCCAGGTCAGCCTGGGCTAGAGCGAGACTCTACCTCAAAAAACAACAACACAAAAAATTCTGTTGGTCAGCATACAAAGAAGTCGGTTTCACTTTGATAGCTTCATACTTACATATCATCACATTCTGTTATCCACACCCCACCTGTCTTCTCCCATGTTCCCTCCCTCTAATTTCTTAGCCACCTCTATGTGGTTTTTCATTTCCTGTGGCTCTGGGATTGAACCCAGAGCTTTATGCATGGTGGGCAAACACTACCATTGAGCTAAATCCCTGTCACCTTCAATATTCAATTAGTAACTTAAAGCAACTCTAAGCCCCCATGAAGATGATGGTGAATTACGAGAAGTAGAATCCAGTCTTGGGTCATGACAAAGTCATGACGCCGCCGAGTGGTTGACAAGGCCAGGAAGAAGGCAACACTACCTTTTCCGCTGCTCCAGCTCCCAGTCCAGACGAGCCAGGGTCTGCTGGTGAGGGTCTGACATGGTGACTTCAGCCTTGCTGATGTCTGGTGGAGCCTCCGTATAAAACTCTTCTAAACTGACCAGATCAATTTCTTCATGCTTGGACCTAAGAAACAAAAACTAGACGTCAAACTGCCATCTCAGGAACCCAGACTGGCATAAACGGGGACAAAATTGTTCCATCTATGCCTCCTCAGTCCTGGCCTACAAAGAGTCAAGACGCTGGAGCCCAGTCCCAGCAAGTACTCACTGGCAAACATTTCAGTGTGATAAAGGGTTATTAGTGACATGCTACTGGGTCAGCTGAAGGCCTGCAAAGGCTGCTTTCTGGATTTATAAATGTCTCCCAGCTGAGCAGGAATAGTGAAAGCTAAAAGACAGAATTCCTATGGCCTAGACCGACACTGTTAGGATGCCATGTCACCAAACAAGAGTCTGCACCTGCATTCTTGGTATGTCTGTTATAGGGGCAACCAACTGCTCTGACTGGATTTGAGGCCCACTCCACAAGAGGGAATTCCTGCCTGGTACTGGAAACCTAATCAAAACCCTATTGCTGGGGAGGTCATAAGATCTAAGAGGGAAAACTACTACTGTTGTCTAAATGGATACATTAGGCCCACCAAACTACTATCTAAATACTTACGTTTATTCCCATATATTAAGCTACTCTTACTTTTGGTTAGAGAAGCTTGTTTTTTTTCAGAGGGCGGAGACTACTGGGGTGGTTCAAAACTCACCAAAGTGCTAAGAAGTTTCAATGGAGTATTCAGCACTAAGTGAAACATCTTTATTATACTCTCCAAGATTACAGAAGTAGTGGAAAGAATGTAAGAGCCAAAGGAAGGGGAGGAGTGCTTACAGTACTGCCTTCCAGACACAAAATGGCCTTGATATCCATGACCACACAGTGACTGACGTTACCGACATCAAGGCCCTCACAACAGGAGGTTAAGGAAAACATCAAAGTACGAGAGAAACTAGTTGGAAAGGGATTCAGTGGAGAGAGAGAGAAAGAGAGAGAGGACTTGAGGGGGAAATGCAAAACAGAGGGCGGTAGGAGATAATTATGATCATGGTATACTGTCTATATGTATGGAAGGTGTCAATGAAAAGTTTTAGAACAACAACAAAAAAAGCCAGGCGTGGTGGTGCATATCTTTAATCCCAGCACTCAGGAGGCAGAGGTAGGAGTTCAAGGCCACCCTGAGACTACAGAGGGAATTCCAGGTCAGCCTGAGCTAGAGTGAGACCCTACCTCAGGCTGACCTGGAATTCACTGTGTAGTCTCGGGGTGGCTTCGAACTCAAGGCGATCCTCCTACCTCTGCCTCCTGAGGGCTGGGATTAATTTTTTTTTTTTTTTTTTTTTTGAGGTAGGGTCTCATTCTAGCCCAGGCTGACCTGGAATTCACTCTGTAGTCTAAAATTACTACTTGTGATTCTCCCACTCAGTGTGATCTATTGATGCCTCTGCCAGATCCCACCATCTTCCACACACAATGAATTTCTTTAAAAGACACTGGATCATATTGAGCTTGTGGAAAAAAAAAGCCGAAACCTGCTCCTCCCAAACTCACTTAAACTCCAGGCACTTGGTGATCTCCTTCTGCAGGTGCATCACCTCATACAGCAGGTTCTGTAGCTGCAGGTGGTAGGCATCGACTTTCTGCTTAGCCTGAAGGGAAAAGCCAGAGGTGAGCAAGGCAAGTTGGGATGGGGCAGAGCTGCCCCAGCCAGAGAAGGCGGAAAAGGTTAAGGAACGGGACGGGGCAGAAGAGTGAGAAGTCGTGTTCTCAGGGTGACAAGCCCTTTCCACTCCTACCTCGTGTGTCTGATCTCTTCCTTTCTTCAACCTGATGTGGGCTAAACGGTTAAGCTTCTTTAGGGTCATGAAATGAACACAGCTCTGGATCCTCCGTTCTTCAATCTCAATTGCCTGCAGACAAAGAAAATGGTAAAGCCCACTAACAATATGTGCTGGTTGAGTTTCCTTCAGCTGCTAAGCTAACCCCATCCAGGCCCATAAACAGACACCAGAGTACTTCAGAACCACGAGAAATGTCATGAAAGAAACAGAAGACTGACTGGATAACAGAAGTACTCAATGTTAGCAGGAAAAAGAAGCAATTTACGTTTAGACTGACATAGTGTGCAGCAGCAGCAAGTGCAGCCAACGTGCAATTCACAACTGTCTCTGCGGATCTTACAGAGAACCTTGTAATACCAGCATCATGCCACAAAGTTTAATACTTAGGGCTGGAGAGATGGCTCGGAGGTTATGGCACCTGCCACTGGGGTTCGATTCCTTAGTACCCAAGTAAAGCCAGATGCATAAAGTAGTGAATGCACCTGTAGTTTGTTTGCAGTGATAGGAGACCCTGGTGTGCCCATTCTGTCTGTCTCTCAGGAGGCAGAGGTAGGAGGACTGCCATGAGCTTGAGGCCACCATGAGACTATATAGTTAATTCCAGATCAGCCTGGGCTAGAGTAAGATACTACCTCGAAAAACCAAATATTAATAATCCATATAAAATAACAAAATTATAGCCATGAAGTTTTTCTATAATAAGACTGATGTGAAAAGGCAATAGAATGTCATAATCTTAACAATATCGGTCAGCATGCACGCAAGTAAGAAAGATTGCTGCAGGAAGCTGGGCGTGATTGCACACACCTTTAATCCCAGCACTCGGGAGGCAGAAGGAGGTGAATTGCTGTGAGTTCAAGACCACCCTGAGACTACATAGTGAATTCCAGGTCATGGGCTGGAGAGATGGCTTAGTGGTTAAGGCATTTGCCTATGAAGCCAAAGGACCCAGGTTCAATTCACTAGGACCCACGTAAGCCAGATGCACTAGGCAGCACATGCGTCTGGAGTTCATCTACAGTGGCTGAAGGCCCTGGCACACCCATTCTCTCTCTCTCTCTCTCTCTATCACTCTCAAATAAATAAAATAAAAAATAAATATAAATTTTAAAAAAGATTTAAAAATGAATTCCAGGTCAGCCTGGGCTAGACCCTACCTTGAAAAACAAAAAACAAACAAAAAAGATATCAAATTATAGTCAGAAAAAAAAAAAAATCTTGTACTTTCATTACTGTACTGGGAGACTGAGTAGTGATGACAAGTTGCAATACATTAATCGGCAGGGCTCTGGAGTCTCTATGTTCCAACCTAGTTATAACTAGGACAAGAAGACCGAGATTGAAAGGGCCTGGTGAGAGCACAAGTAGCCCCATCTATGCAGATGTACCAGGCTCCTGGCTGGCTGGCTGGCCTCCCCCTTACCACATCCTTGCCGCTCCTGCTCTTCAGGTCCTGGATTTCAGCCATCAGCCTCTGTAGCTCCTGGCAAGTGAACTTGTACAGATCATAGTCTCGGCCAGGATCTCGCAGGTCCACTTCAGCCTCCTCACTGTAGTATTTCCCTTCCTGTAAAGGGAAGAGGAGAGGCCATATGCAGAGGGTGAATGTCTCCCTGCTGGGATCAGAGACAATGTAAAGAACATTATAAGTCCCAAATCAGATCACTAAAGGAACTGGTCCTCAAATCAAATGTTTTCGTGGAGGGTCTCACTCTAGCCTAAGCTTACCTGGAATTCACTATGCAGTCTCAGGGTGGCCTTGAACTCATGGGAATCCTCCTACCTCTAGCTCAGGCTGACCTGGAATTCACTATGTAGTCTCAGGGTGGCCTCAAGGCGATCCTCCTACCTCTGCCTCCCCAGTGCTGGGATTAAAGGCGTGCACCACCGCGCCCGTCCAAATGTTTTTATTTTCAAAACAGAAACCTCTCTCTCTCTCTTTGTTTACAGAGTAACAACTGCCAACATGGTGTCAAGGGTTCAGAACAGAGCAGACTATGAAAAAGAAGTGAAAAAGGCAGGCGTGGTGGCACATGCCTTTAATACCAGCACTTCAGAGGCAGAGGTAGGAGGACTGCTGAGTTTGAGGCCAGCCTGGGACTACATAGGGAATTCCAGGTCAGCCTGAACTAGACAGAGACCCAATACGGGGGGGGGGGGGGGGGGAGAGAAAATCACTGCAATTTCATTTCCCATGTCAAAACAGTTCCCTTGTGAATAACACACACTTTATATTCAGGCAAGGTAGAATCACATTGTCCATGCTATTCAGGGAAACTTCTCATCTAAATAAACAGAGATCTCTACTAAAAAGGCTGTATGACAGTGTATGTAGTGATGCACACAGGCTCACTAAACCATCCTGACGGGCATTTAGACGGTCAAGTTTAGCATCCTGCCGGGCGTGGTGGCGCATGCCTTTAATCCCAGCACTTGGGAGGCAGAGGTGGAAAGATCACTGTGAGTTTGAGGACAGCCTGAGACTACATAGTGAATTCCAGGTCTGCCTGGGCTAGAGTGAGACCCTATCTTGAAGAAAAAAAAAAAAAAGGTTTGATTCCCCAGGACCTACATAAGGCAGATGCACAAGGTGACACAAGTGTCTCAATTACAGTGGCTGGAAGCCCTGGCATGCCAATTCTCTCTCACACACATTAAAAAAAAAAAAAAAAAAAAAACACCAAGTACATCTTCATGAATTAGATAAAAAGAATAGACAAATATATTGCTGCTGCTGAGAGCTCTTAGGCCACCCAGGATGTCAGTGTGTGGGAGCATGGTTCTGGCCCTCTCTAAGGAGCAGACTCAGGGATGAAATATTTCTGAGGCTCTAGTGCTGTGCAGCAGACACAAATCTTTATAGAGCCATCCAAAAAACTGGAGCTGCTCAGCCTGCTGGAACATGTTCTCTGTGCAGGTTCTGATCATGTCTAATACAAATTTGCTGGTTTTTTGGATGCTGCATACCAACCTAGTGGGGATACTCAGCTTTTGTGAAGCCATGGGGGTTCTAGTCAACTGGACAAACAGAGGCAATCAGGAGACTGCTCCCAATAGATGTGACCCTGCATTCTTGAATACCCACAGGCAGGTGTTTGGCCAGGAGCTACAATTTCCCAGCAGCAGGACAACACTGCCAATCTCACCTGCTCAGTATCAGATCGATTCCTCTTTCCTTCAGATGGAGCCCCGTCACTTCGGATCACTTTGGGTTTCCGTTTTTTGCTAGATTCGGATGACATGGTTGCTCCTTGAGGGCAGAAAGTAACAGCACAGAACTGTTTAGAAAACGTCTGAGATTTCCTGAAATCAGAAAACTCAAGTCTCTTACTAGCAATCGTGGCCATTTATAGACCTGGCAACTCAAGAAAAGTCACTTAACCCTTCCAACCCTGAGTTTGATCATCTGTAAATAGTGGATTACCAGGCACGGTGGTACACGCCTTTAACACCAGCACTAGGGAAGCAGAAGTAGGAGGATCACAGTGAGTTCGAGGCCACCCTGAGACTCCATAGTAAATTCCAGGTCAGCCTGGGCTAGAGTGAGACCCTACCTCAGAAAAACAAACAAAAAAACAAATAATGAACTGCTAAAAATCCAACCTTTTTGTTACAGTTAGGTAAGGATTCCTTTGCTTCCCCCCCCCCCCCCCTCGAGGTAGGATCTTCCTCTAGCCCAGGCTGACCTGGACTTCATTATGTATTCTCAGGGTGGCCTCAAACTCACAGTAATCCTTTCTACCTCTGCCTCCCGAGTGTGAGATTAAAGGCATGTGCCGCCATGCCCGGCTCCTTTGACTTTAAAAAAAAATTTTTTTTAAATTTATTTGAGAGAGAGGAGACAGACAGAGAATGGGTGCACCAGGGCCTCTATCCTCTACCAATCAACTTCAGATGCATGTGTCACCTTGTACATCAGGTTTTCGAAGGTACTGGTAGAATTGAACCTTGGATCCTTAGGCTTTGCATGCAAGCTCCTTAATGGCTAAGCCATCAGTCCAGTCCTTCCTTTGACATTTTGTCTCTACTAGCACTCACATCTCCACCTAAAAATGATCTCTCCAAGGACAAAAAAATATACATGCCAGAACAGTTTCACTAAAGTACCTTCAAAGGCCCCCAAATCACATATCCAGCTGCTGCTGAGGCCGTCAGGTGCGCTCCTCTCCTACCTTGAGCACTTGACCTTTTCTGCTCATCTCTACACCCACTAACTCAGCTTCATCCTCACTCCTCCTCCTCCTCGAGTTCTCTCAGAAAGGAGCTACAGGCCGGCGTGGTGGCGCACGCCTTTAATCCCAGCACTCGGGAGGCAGAGGCAGGGAGATCGCCGTGAGTTCGAGGCCAGCCTGAGACTACATAGTGAATTCCAAGTCACCCTGGACTACAGCGAGACTCTACCATGCAAAACGAGAGAGAGAGAGAGAGAGAGAGAGAGGAGCTGCATCTGAGGAGAGGACCTTGAAGTTTCACAGGAGACATTCTCCTTCTGCCCAGCGGCTGGGGACAGTGACACAAGAGCCCCCCTGCGCCCCCGAAACGCTCAGGTCTGGGAAATGCCAGCCCGGCCCGGGTCCTCCAGCCCCACCTACGCGCATCATGCGCGCCAAGAAACCGGAAGGACCCCCGGGCCGTCCAGAGGCTCGCGGCCGCTCGGGCCCGAAGCACCCGGCCCCGTCGGGCCCCCACCAGAACCCTCAGCTCACCTCCACGCCGACGCTCTCCAGACCAGCCTCGGTCTGGGACCCACTTCCGCCCGCCGCCCGCACACACCATAGAGAACCGGAAGGAGGGCACGGCGGGCCGGAAGTGAGGCGCGCGCGCCGGAAGCGACACGCTAAGCCCTGGGGCCGGCGTGTACCCGCGCGCGGGGCGTGCTGAGCAATGGAGGGGCAGGGAAACGGAGGCTGTGAAGGATAAGACTTTATGTTTAAAAACATTTGTTTTTTTCTGTAGCCGGGCATGGTGGCGCACTCCTTTAATCCCAGCACTCGGGAGACAGGTAGGAGGATCGCCGTGAGTTCGAGGCCACCCTGAGACTACATGGTGAATTCCAGGTCAGCCTGGGCCAGAGCGAGACCTTACCTCGAACTTTTTGTTTTGTTTTTTTTGAGATAGGGTCTCGCTGTGGCCCAGGCTGACCTGGAATTCACTATGTAGTCTCAAGCTGGTCTCGAACTCACAGCAGCTCTCCTACCTCTGCCCCCTGAGTGCTGGGATTAAAGGCGTGGCCCTACGACTTTATTTTCTTAAAGACTTCCGGAATTCTATTATTTATTTGAGAGAGACAGAGACCATAGGCGCGCCTGGGCCTCTTGTCACTGCAAATGAACCGCGCAGGTGCTTGTGCCACTTTGTGTATCTGGGTTTAAATGGATACCGAAGTCTCAAAGCTGAGTGGGCAGGCTTCCTAAGTAAATAAATGTCTCTTGCCGGGCGTGGTGGCGCACGCCTTTAATCCCAGCACTCGGGAGGCAGAGGTAGGAGGATCGCCTTGAGTTCGAGGCCACCCTGAGACTCCATAGTGAATTCCAGGTCAGCCTGGGCTGGAGTGAGACCCCACCTCGAAAAACCAAAAACAAAACAACAACAACAAAAAAAAATGTCACTAACCAAAGAGCCATCTCCCCAGCTCAAGACCAAGATTTTTCTTGTGCTCCGTTCTCCTTCTTCAGCACATATAGTAGTGCCCAACAACTATTGGGCACTCCCATCAAATGAGTTTGTGATATCCTGAAGGCAGTAAGACTGGCAGCGCTTGTAACTGGAACTTAAGTGGCCCTGCTTTAATAGCTTGGTTTATCACTATTATAGTCACCCGCGAAGACAATGAGTCAGGCAGGTATATCCCCATTTTCCACTTGTTTTCTCCCACAGTGCATCCCCCAGTTTTTTTTTTTTTTTCTTTTTCTTTCTGTTCTTCAGGTATTTCCTGCCCTTATCAGGAATTGTTAAGTTAGGTCCCAGAATTTTTCTTTCTTTCTTCTCTCTTTTTTTTTTTTTTTTTTTGGTTTGCCGAGGTAGGGTCTCACTGTAGCCTGTAGCGCTGTAGCTCAGGCTGACCTGGAATTCACTATGTAGTGTCAAGATGGCCTCGAACTCATAGAGATCCTCCTACCTCTGCCTCCTGAGTGCTGAGATTAAAGGCGTGTACCACCACGCTCACACCCAGCCTCTTTTTTAGTGTTTTGTTGTTGTTGTTTTTTAGGGTCCCAGGATTTCTGCAGGAAATTCTGCTCAGCTGGAACTAGAAACATTCCTGGGGAAATACCTGTTTGTGCAGACAGTACCTTCTCTTACCCCAAGATGAGGATAAAGATGTCCTTCCTGAGAGTAGATCAGGCACACAATACCCCCGAGCAGGCGCTGGTCAGCCAAGTGGAACTGGAAAATGGACACATGTGCTCTGCCCTGCCTTGGACACCTACGGAAGTTTCTTGCAGATGAAGAGCACACTGCAGTTTTTAGTAAATGTTTTAATTGGTTCCATCAGCAATTCCAGTACACTTTTCATGTATGGAAGCATTATCAAGCTACCCAGGGGGTTCATGAGATGTGGGGGTCATTCAAGAGACACCCAGATTCACAGCCCACTCCACAGACCAGGTGGCTTCTTGAAAAATAAGGGTTTGCCTGATCGTGTCAAGCGGGGAAAATAGAATGCAAGGTAAGGGAGGAACAGACCTCAGCCTACATTTTTGGCTACAGGAAGGAGGAAAGGCAGGAGATATCTAGAAGTACATATTCGAGTTGATAAGGGTCTCCATCTGTCTAGTATGAGGGAGCTCCCCCTCCCCAAGGAGTCTTCTCTCATCTTTTTATCTTCATAATTCATATTTCTGTAGTTCAAACCCAAGTTTTGAATTCTAAGTTCCAGCTTCTAGGTTCCAGGTTCCTGTTGCATTTCTGTCTTCTGCGACTAGGTAGAATTCTGTATCTTCGAACCTGGCTGTTTTGAGGCTTTATGGCAGTTCCAGGTTTTTAGTGGCTGGACGGACTTGCCTCCCACTTCCTGGTCTATCAAGTGGAGACCAGGGGAATTCCTGATGGCCAGGCCTAGTCTGACTTCCTCCTTTCCTATCCCACCTCTAACTTCTGATCATGTCCCATGGCTTTGTGCCACTAAGCCATGTCCATAATGATATGTGGCGACTGGTGGCCTTGAGATGAGGAATCGTAGGGGGAAATGAAAGCCTAAGGTCGCTATTCTTCATTCAGGGAAATTAGAAACGTCTTCCAGCACGGCGTAAGGAAATGTTTAGGGTATGGACAGGGCTGTAAGTACTCAGAAGGCATCATCTTGGCACTGAGCACTTCCCTTGAGAGTTCTTCCAGTGCCGAGAGCAAGCCACGCCAGCAGGCCTAGAAGTTCCTCTGTCCCTGGTTGTCCTGAGGGAGAAGAGGGAGGAGGTGGAGGCAGCAACAGCATCACTGGAGAGGAGAAATCTTCAAAGGGATCATGATTCGTGACTCCATGTGTCGTACCAAGGGGACTGTGGAGAGAAAGGCAGAAGTCACAGAGGGCCAGAAGCAAGGCAGCTCCCTGACTAGAACTCGCACACTCACAGGAAGGGAAAAGAGGCCTCCCAACATTGAAAGAGGAAAGCCCCATTGCCCTTCTAATAGGGCCCATGCACTGGAGAGGTGGCTTAGCAGTTAAGGTGCTTGCCTACAAAGCCAAATGACCCAGGTACGATTCCCCTGGACCCACATAGATGCACAAGGTGGCACGTGCATCTAGTGCTTGTTTACAGTGGCTAGAAGCCCTCGCATCCCCATTCTTTCTCTTGCTCTCAAATAAATAAATAAAATATTTAAAAAAATTAAAAGGGTCTATGCAAAGTATCAGCTCTCCACAATTACAGAATAAGACACAATTTAGGCAGTGTTAAAATGAACACTTAAAAAAAAAAACTATAGCCGGGCGTGGTGGCACACGCTTTTAATCCCAGCACTCGGGAGGCAGAGGTAGGAGGATTGCCATGAGTTCAAGGCAACCCTGAGACTCCATGGTAAATTCCAGGTCAGCCTGAGCTAGAGTGAGACCCTACCTCGAAAAACCAAAAAAAAAAAAAAAAAAAAAAAAAAAACTAGGGCTGGAGAGATGACTTAGCAGTTAAGGCATTTGCCTGTGAAGCCAAAGAACCCAGGTTCAATTCCCCAGGACCCATGTAAGACAGATGCACAATGGGCACATGTATCTGGAGTTTGTTTCCAGTGGCTAAAGGCCCTGGCATGTTCTCTCTCTCTTCTCTCTCTCTGCTTGCAAATAAATAAATTTAATTAAAGGGGCTGGAGAGATGTATTAGTGGTTAAGGTGTTTGCCTGCAAAGTCAAAGGACCACAGTTTGATTCCCCAGGACCCATGTAAGCCATATGCATAAGGTGGTACATGTGTCTGGAGTTCATTCGCAGTGGCTGGAGGCCCTGGTGCGCCCATTCTCTCTCTTGTGTCTGCCTCTTTCCCTCTCTCGCTCTCTCAAATAAATAAATAAAGTAAAATTTAAATTTAAAAAAAGCTAGGCGGGGCTGGAGAGATGGTTTAGCTGTTAAGGCGTTTGCCTGCAAAGCCAAAGGATCCCAGTTTGATGTTCCAGGACCCACGTAAGCCAGATGCACAAGGGGGCGCATGTATCTAGAGTTCATCTGCAGTGGCTCGAGGCCCCGGCACGCCCATTTTTTCTCTCTCTCTCAAATAAAAAAATAAAAAAATTGGATGGCTTAGTGGTTAAAACACTTGCCTGCAAAACCAAAGGACCCAGGTTCCATTCACCAGGACCCACATAATCCAGATGCACAAAGTGGCACATATGTCTAGTTTGTTTGCAGCAGCTGGAGGCCCTGGCACGCCTGTTTTCTCTCTCTCTCTCAAATAAATAAATGAAAAAAATTTTTAATTAAAAAAAAAATCGCCATGTGTGGTAGCTCACACCTTTAATCTCAGCACTCGGGAGGCAGAGGTAGGAGGATTGCCATGAGTTCAAGACCACCCTGAGACTACATAGTAAATTCCAGGTCAGCTTGGACTAGAATAAAACTCTACCTCAAAAATACCAAAAAAAAAAAAAAAAAAAAAAAATCTAGCCAGGCATGGTGGCACATGCCTAGTGATTAAAAGTGCTTGCTTCTGGGCTGGAGAGATGGCTTAGCGGTTAAGCGCTTGCCTGTGAAGCCCAAGGACCCTGGTTCGAGGCTCGATTCTCCAGGACCCACGTTAGCCAGATGCACAAGGGGGCGCACACGTCTGGAGTTCGTTTGCAGTGGCTGGAAGCCCTGGCGAGCCCATTCTCTCTCTTTCTATCTGCCTCTTTCTCTCTCTCTCTCTCTGTCACTCTCAAATAAATAAATAAAAATGAACAAAAAAAATTAAAAAAAAAAAAGTGCTTGCTTACAAAGTCTCAAGGCCTGGGTTCAATTCTCCAGTATCCACATAATGCCAAGTGCACAAAGTGGCATGTATCTGGAGTTTGCATTGGCAGGAAGCCCTGGTGCACCCATACTTACTCATTTTGTCTTTCTCTCTCAAATAAATAAAAAGTTTAAAAAATTGTAATAAGGGCCAAGTGTGGTGTCTCATGTCTTTAATCCCAGCCTCAGAAGGCCAAGGTAGGAGGATCTCTATGAGTTCCAGGCCAACCTGAGACTACAAAGTGAATTCCAGGTCAGTCCCGGCAAGAGGAAGACCCTACCTCAAGAAAACAGAAGACAAGCCGGGCGTGGTGGCGCACGCCTTTAATCCCAGCACTTGGGAGGCAGAGGTAGGAGGATCGCCATGAGTTTGCGGCCACCCTGAGACTACGTAGTGAATTCCAGGTCAGCCTGAGCTAGAGTGAAACCTCTACCTCGAAAAACCAAAAAAAAAAAAAAAAACAGAAGATAAAGAAATTGTAGTAAGGCCTGGGGACATGGCTCAGCAGTTAAGGCGCTTGCCTGAAGAGCCTAACGACCTGGGTTCAGTTCTCCAGCACCCATGTAAAGACAGATACACAAAGTGGCACATGTGTCTTTTTTGTTTGCAGTGGCTGAAGGCCCTGGCATGCCCATTCTTGGTCTCTCTTTCTCTGCTTGCAAATAAATGAATAAATAAATATTTTTGAAAGGTTAAAAAAGAAAAGCAGGGGCTGGAGAGATGGCTCAGTAGTTAAAGCCCTTGCTTGCAAAGCCTGACAACTGTGGTTTGATTCCCCAGTACTCATGCAAAGCCAGATGCACAAAGTGGTACATGCATGTAGAGTTTTTTTTTTTTCCCCCCCAGTGGCTAGAGGCCCTGGTGTGCCCATTCTCTGTCTCTGCTTGCAAATAAATAAATAATAATTTTTTCCTCTCAGTCTGCTGCTTTCTCTGTTTCTTTCAATTAAATTAAAAAAAATTTGTTTTTGGTTTTGGTTTTTCAAGGTAGGGTCTCACTGTAGCCCAGGCTGACCTGGAATTCACTATATAATCTCAGGGTGGCCTCAAACTCACAGTGATCCTCCTCCCTGTGCCTCTCGAGTGCTGGGATTAAAGGCGTGTGCCACCGCACCTTGCCAAAAAAAAAGAAAGAAAGAAAAATTTTTTTAAAGTGAGTTCTCAAGGGAAACAGAGATGGCTCAGCAGTTAAGGCACTTGCCCACAAAACCTAATGACTCGGGTTCAATTCTCTAGTACCTACATAACACCAAATGTACTAAGTGGTGCATATATCTGGAGCTCGTTTGAAGTGGCTAGAGGCCCTGGTGTGCCCATTCTCTCTCTCTGTTTGCAAATAAATAAATAAATAAATAAATAAATAAATATTTCCAAAAGAAAAGTCAGTTCTTGGGCTGAAGAGATGGCTTAGTGGTTAAGGTGTTTGCCTGCAAAGCCAAAGGACCCAGGTTCAATTCCCCTGGACCCACATAAGCCAGATGCACAAGGTGGCACATGCATCTGGAGTTTGTTTGCAGTGGCCAGTGGCCCTGGTGTGCCCATTTTTTCTCTCTCTCTTTCCCTCTCTCAAATAAATAAATACTTAAAAAAAGAAAAGAAAAAGAAAAGATAGTTCTCCATCACTGGAGCTAATGAAGTGAGGCTAACTCTCCTTGTAGAAGGGATTCTATCCTTGGGACTCCCAGAAGATGACTTGCAAAGGCCCCACTGCCTGCTGCTCTGGGGAAGTACTCACCAGTATAGTAAACGTTCTCATCCCAGCCCCTCTTCCTCCAGGCCGCGTTTCGAGTCTCCTCCCGAGACTGCAGGTCTTTGTAAGCTGTGAGAGAGGCACAGGTTCATTCCTCAGCTCCTCAGCACAGGGCCCCTTCCACTGCCCTGCTGTCTCTTCCTCCACAGATGCCTCCCTTCCCACTATCAGCAAACATTGCTTTGTCAATCTTATCACATGTATAAAAAAGATTCATTTCCGGGGCTGGAGAGATAGCTTAGTGGTTAAGCGCTTGCCTGTGAAGCCTAAGGACCCCGGTTCGAGGCTCGATTCCCCAGGACCCACGTTAGCCAGATGCACAAGGGGGCGTATGCATCTGGAGTTCGTTTGCAGTGGCTGATAGCCCTGGCGCGCCCAATCTCTCTCCCTCCCTCTCTCTCTCTCTCTCTGCCTCTTTGTCTGTCACTCTCAAATAAATAAATAAAAATAAACCAAAAAAAAAGACTGTAAAGAGAATATTAGCTTAAAAAAAAGATTCATTTCCAACGATTACAGATAATATTTATAGAAACAAGGCAAGGAGAGAAGTCAGAAAAGAGCTTAGGGGAGCTTTCTGGGGGGGGGGGGTGCAATGTAAAGCTCAGAGCTAGAGCATCCTAGCTCTAGGAGGCAGCAGTGCAAAGGCCCTGTGGTGGGGAAAGGCCCACAGGGGTCTGACACATGTACACATGTTGACAGCTCTTGACTACATTTCCACCCCCAAACTCTCCGGTGGACTTAAAACTCCTTATGCCAGTGCTCACAGGACCTCTCTACTTGGATGCAGCTGCAGCCTTGACGTCATACTACCTCCAAGGGCCCAACTTACACACTCCAGTCCCTCCACCCTGCTCCTTCTTAGGGGGGAGCCTGGGAGAGCTCTTCTGGAATATTCTCTTCCCCTTGTGTGCTCCCCCCAACTCTAGGCAATTCATGCTGAAGTTCCATTGGCTCAACCTCTAAACTAGTGAATTTGTCTCAGCTCACACTATCACTCCCTGAGGTCAGGCCGGGTCCTCGCCTGAACTCATGTGAGCGAGCATCCTCTGGTGCCAAGTTGCTTCTCTTGCTCCCCTAGCAGGCACTCTGGGCACAGCCCACGACAGCCGTAGGAATCATGGGACGCCACTACAGACAGCATCCCACAGCAGTCGTGACAAACCCCAGCTCATCCCCACGGCCTGATCTGATGGCTGTCCTCTTCCTCTACCCCATCCATCTCCTCATACTCTTCTCCACTCCCTCCACACCAGCCTCCCTTCCACACATCAAAAGCCTTTTCCCACCACAGAGCCTTTACACATGCTATTCCCTCTGCTTGCAATGCTGTCCCCAGCAATCTACGCCTGGTTCTTTCTCACCCTTTAGCTCAGGACTTGTATTTTATTCCTCATGGAAACCTTCCCCCCCCCCCCCTCAGTGTTTCAAGATAGGGTCTCAGCCAGGCATAGTGGTGCACGCCTTTAATCTCAGCACCTGGGAGGCAGAGGTAGGAGGATCGCTGTGAGTTCGAGGCCACCCTGAGACTACATAGTGAATTCCAGGTCAGCCTGGGCTAGAGTGAGACCCTACCTTGGAAGGAAAAAAAAAAGAAAGAAAGATAGGGACTCACTCTTTCTTTGTTGACCCAAGCCTAGGTACGGCCCCCACATCTTTTAATGCTGTCTTTGCTTCTTCAGACATCTGTGCTAGTTTGTGTGTGAGGTAGCATCCCCTGCTTAAACATAAGTACTGGGATGACGCTGCGGTATCCTCGTGGTTTAGACGGACACAAACACAGGCTCCTTGAAGGTCCCCAACCTACCCCAGAGGTGGTGCACCACATAGAGCTCTCCTATTTGCGAGAAGAAGCCACCCACTGCCTCCTGGTTCTCCTGCCGGTACTTGATGGCTCGGGCCCTGGAGATAGCAAAGAATGTGAACCAGAGGCCAGGCTGTCACCAAGGGCACCACGGTGGGGCCCAGGCTGATTCCTTGGTCATATGTGATGGGAGAAGTCTGAGGCAGGGCCTGGGACAGCTCTCAAAGATGCAGGGGAATGGATTCTGAAGTGGATCCGCCAGCTGGTGTCCTACCAAGGAAGCCACCTCATGTTCTATGAGCTCTGAATCTCCTGGTGGACCTTTCTTTGGGATCCAGGAGGGACAGAGGATGCTAGGTTCCCTAGGATATGGCCCTGGAAAACTGGCCCCCCAGGAACCTTATGGGACAGAAGAGCATGGGGCCCACAACACTTGCAACCAGAATGCTGCCACTCACCAGTTATTCCCCCACTCGATCATGGTTCCCGGCTGAAAGAGACCCAGAGGGAAGACGGAGTGAGTCCCATCTTGGACTTCCAGCATCACAGAGGGGTCAGGGGTGGGAAACCATTGTCTTCCCCAGATCCAGGGTCCTCATTCATGGGTCTGACTCACACTTAGTGAACCCACAGGGAGGGAGAGAAGCGGAGGCCTAGCACAGGTTAAGTGCTGGGGTATCAGGCCCACCCCTCTTGGGCAGCAACAGAGCAGCAGGGAAGGTGGTAGGCAAGAGGGGCTCTGTTGGGAGGAGGCACCTTGAGTTTGTACGTTCTCAGCTCATAGATGTTGGGGCCAGCTCTGGGCTGTGGCTCATTCCAAAAGCTGAACTCCAGAAGCAACTGGTTTCTCCTGGACAGCAGCATCCGGCTCCGCTCCTTCCGGAACTCCAGGTACTCCTGCGGGCAGGGCAGTATGGGCACGACAGCCAGGAGATGTGCTCTTCCCTGGCAGTGTGTCCCGTGGGTGGAAGAGGCCCACACAGACCTGGGCCGGAAGCAACATGCAGAGTGGATGCTGACCTACCTTGTTGTTTTTGAGCTTGTTCATACAGTCCATAAGGGCTGGGTAGCCACCAGAGAACCGCCACAAGTGCACTGTTAGGGGGACAGTGCAGGTTAGGAGCGCATGGGGGGAGGGGAGACGCTGCCTGACTTAGCCCAAGGCCAGCTAAGAATATATATGTGGGCCAGGCATGGTGGTGCACGCCTTTAATGCCAGCACTCGGGAGGCAGAGGTAGGAGGACTGTGAGTTTGAGGCCATCCTGAGGCTACATTAGTGAATTCCAGGTCAGCCTGGACCAGAGTGAAACCCTACCTCAACCCCCCACACACAAAAAAGAATATATGTGTGTGTGTCAATTGGGGGGGTGCCTAGTACCAGGTCTTCTGCATTCCCTTTGCCTTGAGACAGCAGTATAGTATGTGTGGCAATAACCATACATGCAAGCCCAGGAGACCTGGGTTTGAGATCTAGCTCTGACAGGTAGCCTTGGACCCCTCTAGGGTTCAGCATCCTCAAAATGGGGCTAAGGCTCCAACAAGTCTTCCTTAACTAGCAGGAAGCGGTGGGGCCGGGGTGCAGCTAGCGGCAGAGCATGCGCGGCGAGGGCACAGAAGCCTGGGTTTCACCCTCATCCAGCACCACAAAGCAAACAAGAGCCAATCGGGGCTGCCCCCATGCCAGGAGCAGCAGCAGGCACGGGAGGGGCAGCACAGACCCAAGGAGGAGGTCAGGGGAGCTGATCCCTAACATTCCAGCAGGACTGGGCTGTAATGCACTGGTAGACATGGCTCAGCGGCTACAGGCACTTCCTGGCAAAGTCTGCCCACCTGGGCTCGATTCCGCAGTACCCACATAAAGCCAGCTGTACAAAGTGGTGCATAGAGCGGGAGTTTGTTTGCAGTGGTGAGAAGCCCTGGTGCGCCCATGCATTCATTCACATTCATTCTCTCTCTCAAGCGCTCTGTCAAATAAATGTATTTTATGATTTATTTATTTGTAAGCACAGAGAGACAGAAGGAAGAGAGACAGAGAAAGAGATACAGAGAATGGGCATGCCAGGGTATCTAGCCACTGCAAATGAACTCCAGACACATGCACCACTTTGTGCATCTGAAGAAATACATATATTTTAGAAAACACACAACAAGAGCAAAAATATTTTGCTGGGGGCTGGAGAGATGGCTTAGTGGTTAAGTGCTTGCCTGTGAAGCCTCAGGACCCCGGTTCGAGGCTCGACTCCCCAGGACCCTCGTTAGCCAGATGCACAAGGGGGCACACGCATCTGGAGTTCGTTTGCAGTGGCTGAAGGCCCTGGCATGCCCATTCTCTCTCCCTCTGTCTATCTGCCTCTTTCTCTCTCTGTCTGTTGCTCTCAAATTAAATAAATAAAAATAACAAAAAAATAATAATAATAAAATATTTTGCTGAGAGTGGTAGTGCATGCCTTTAATCCCAGCACTCACGAGGCTGAGATAAGAGGATCACTGTGTTTTCAAAGCCAGCCTAAGACTACACAGTGAATTCCAGGTCAGCCTAGGCTACAGCGAGACCCCATCTCAAACCAACCAACCAAGCAACCACAGGGACTAGCGAAGCAGCTCAGTACAGGGCTTGCCGAGCATGCATACAGCCCTGCATAGCAAAACACCATATGCCGCCATGCCCTAAGCCCAGCATTCCATGGGGTTGGGAGGAGTGCAGGCTGGAAGATGAGAAGTTCAGGCCAGCCTAGGCTACATTGTTTCATAAAAAGGAAATGAGGGGAAAAGAAACATGGAACAGACAAGTAAAGAATGTTACAAAGTATATGTAGGGGTCTGAGGCACAGTGGTTAAAAACGCTTGCTTGCTGCCAGGCATGGTGGCTCATGCCTTTAATCCCAGCACTTGGGAGGCAGAGGTAGGAGGATCGCCGTGAGTTCGAGGCCACCCTGAGACTACGCCATGAGTTCGAGGCCACCCTGAGATTACGTAGTGAATCCCAGGTCAGCCTGGGCCAAAGCAACACTACCTCAAAAAACAAACAAAAAAACAAACAAACAAAAAAGAAAACACGCTTGCTTGCAAAGCCTATGGCCCAGTTTATTCCCCAGTACCCAGGTAAAGCCAGATGTACAAAGTGACAGGTGTATCTGGAGTTGGTTTGCAGTGGCAAGAGGCCCTGGTGCACCCATTGTCTCTCAAAAGTGAGGCAGGGTAGAGTTGAGGGTTGTTGGTTGACCAGTGGTTTGAAAGCACAGACTCTATGACTTCTCATCCCAACCTATCTCTCATTTGCAGTTAAAAGGCACTTGCCCTTTTGGTAGCACACACCTTTAATCCCAACACTCAGGAGGCAGAGGTAGGAGGATCACCATGAGTTCGAGGCTACCCTGAGACTACATCATGAATTCCAGATCAACCTGGGCTAGAGTGAGATCTTACCTTGAAAAAAAATAAAAAATAAAAAAAAATAAAAATAAAGTAAAAGGCACTTGCTCACAAAGCCTGTAGTCCTGGGCTCGATTCCTCAAGTACCCACATAAAGCCAAATGCACAACATGGCACATGTGTCTGGAGTTGGTTTGCAGCAGCAAGAGACTCTGATGTGCCCATTCTTATTCTCTCTCTCTCTTTCTCTCACAAATAGAAATATTTTTAAATCGGGCATGGTTGTGCATGCCTTTAATCCTAGCACTTGGGAGGCAGAGGTAGGAGATTGGTATGAGTTTCCAGGCCAGCCTGAGACTTTAATCCCAGCACTCAGGAGGCTGAGATAGGAGGATCACTGTGAGTTCAAGGCCAACCTAAGACTACATAGTAAATTCCAGGTCAGCCTGGGCTAGAGCTAAACCCTACCTCAAAAAAACAAAAAATAAAAATTAAATTAAAAAAAAATTTTTTTGAGGGGTTCTGGAGAAATGGCTTAGCAGTTAAGGCATTTGCCTATGAAGACAAAGGACCAAGGTTCAATTCCCCAGAACCCATGTAAGCCAGATGCTCAAGGTGGCACATGCAGCGGCTGGAGGGCCTGGTATGCCCATTCTCTATATATCTATCTGCCTCTCTCTCTCAAATAAATAAATTAAAATTAAAAAAAAAATATTTTTAGGGTTGGAGAGATGGCTTAGCCCTTAAGGCACATGCCTGAGAAGCCTAAGGACCCAGGTTCGATTCTCCAGGTCCCACATAAGCCAGATACACATGGTGGCGCATGGGCACATGTGTCTGGAGTTCGTCTGCAGTGGCTAGAGGTCCTGGCATGTCCATTCTCACTCCCCCTCTCTCTTTCTCCTTATCTCTAATAAGTAAATAAATAAAAATAAGTCTTAAGGGCTGGAGAGATGGCTTAGTGGTAAGGCATTTGCCTGCAAAGCCAAAGGACCCAGGTTTGATTCCCCAGGACCCACGTAAGCCAGATGCACAAGGGGCACCTGCACCTGGAGTTCATTTGCAGTGGCTACAGGCCCTGGCATGCCCATTCCCTCTCTGTCTGTCTCTCTTCTCTCTCTCTCTCTCTCTCTCTCTGTGCTTGCAAATAAAAATAAATAAATATTTAAAAATAAATCTTAAAAAATGTATTTTTAAAAGAAAGGCCGATGAACCACTCCAACATTCAGGAGGCTAAGACAGGAAGATCTATGTAGGCTAGGCTACATAGTGAGACCCTGTCTCAAATAGAAAGGAAAGACAGAGCCAGGCATGGTAGCACATGCCTTTAATCCAAGCACTTGGGAGGCAGAGGTAGGAGGATTGCCGTGAGTTCAAAGCCATCCTGAGACTACATAGTGAATTCCAGGTCAGCCTGGACCAGAGTGAAACCCTACCTCAAAAAAAAAAAAAAAAAGAAAGAAAGGAGGGGAGGGGAGAGGAGAGGAGAAGAGAGGAGAGGAGAGGACAGGACAGGACAGGAAAGGAAAGGAAAGGAAAAACAGTTCACGTGAAGCAGGCCAGGAAGAAAGAATGTTTCTGGTACAGGGATGGCATGAATGTCCACTTAGAAGTAGAAACAGCAATGGTCCACGTAGGCTCTGATGAATCCCTGGCAAGGCAGCACAGTGAGCACAGGATGTGGTCAAGTGAGGCTGGAGACTGGGCAGGGAAGGACTCACAGGTCTCATGGGCTGCCTGAGAGTGTTAGGGAGCCATGAGAGGTGTGTGGCAAGGAAGTGAGGCAACAAGGTGTGCATTTAGAAACACACTACTTGGTAGCCGGGTGTGGTGGCGCACGCCTTTAATCCCAGCACTCGGGAGGCAGAGGTAGGAGGATTGCTGTGAGTTCAAGGCCACCCTGAGACTACATAGTTAATTTCAGGTCAGCCTGGACCAGAGTGAGACCCTACCTCGAAAAACCAAAAAAAAAAAAAAAAAAAAAAAAAAAAGAAGAAGAAGAAAAGAAACACACTACTTGGGCTGGAGAGATGGCTTAGCGGTTAAGGCGTTTTCCTGCAAAGCCAAAGGACCCAGTTCGATTCCCCAGGACCCACGTAAGCAAGATGCACAAGGGGGCGCACGTGTCTGGAGTTCGTTTGTAGTGGCTGGAGGCCCTGGTGCACCCATTCTCTCTCTCTCTCTCTCTCTCTCTCTCTCTCTCTCTCTCTCTCTTTCTCTCTGCCTCTTTCTTTCTCTCTCTCTTTCTCTCTCAAACAAATAAATTATATTAAATTAAAAATTTTTTAGAAACATGCTACTCCCCACATGCCCTGGAACTACTGTAGAAAGAGAAGGCAGCCGGATGTGAGAAGTCTGGGGGTCTGGGCTGGGCAGCCACAGTGCCCTTACCTGCCTGGTCCTGCTCCCCATACCATGTGTTCCAGTTGCCCACAAGCGAGCAAGGGTAGTCCTCATCCAGGTGCAGCTTGGGCAGAACAGCCTCCCTGCAAGAGGGACATAGAGAGGGGGCTTGCAACGGCTACCAGGACCCCTGAAGTAAGGGTTCTGACCCAGGACTCCAGGGCTGGGCCTGTCTACTCATCTCTGTGATAAAAACACTCTTACAGCTGGGCGTGGTGGTGCACGCCCTTAATCCCAGCACTCGGGAGGCAGAGGTAGGAGGACTGCTGTGAGTTCGAGGCTACCCTGAGACTACATAGTGAGTTCCAGGTCAGCCTGGACTACAGCGAAACCCTACCTCAAAAAACAAAACAAAACAAAAAAACAAAAAACAAAAACAAAAAAAAACCTTAGGACTTCCAGATCCCCTTGGATTTCAACAAGAATGAGGCAGAGGATGTTGTAAAGATTTGCTGGCATAGAAGGTAGAGGGAACCTTCCCCCCACCAGCCCCCCACAGGAGCTGGGAACAGTGGATGGAGAAGGAAGGATGCTCACGTTAGACTGTTGTAGGCATCCAGACATTCAGGCTTCACATTGTGAACTGCAACAGAGGATAGAGACAAAGGTGAAACAGGATGGATATGTGGGGTGTGTGTGTGTATATGTGTGTGTGTGTTCACAGTGGGCAAACCCCATCAGGGTCAGGGCTCCCCGGACAACAAGAGATGTTCCCAGGCTGGAGTGTCTCAGGTCCTCAAAGGCCTGAGAAGGCAGGGCTGGCCAGCTCAGCAGCTACTCACACTGGATCTTGTAGAGGTTACTGGTCTCCTTCTTGGACAGCAGAGTGGAGTGGGCATCCTTCCGGGGATCCACTTTGTGCACAAAGAGGGAACGGAACCAGCTGCCTTCATTGTCCTTTGAATAGAAACTGCAGGACAGAAGAATTCAGTGGGGCGTTCTAGCAATTCTATAGACTCAAATGTTTCATATACCCATAGCCCAATTAAACATGTCCTTGAGTCGTTGGCCTTCCTAAAAACCATTTGGCTTCCAACCCACATGGCCATTATTAGCTGCAAGGCACAGCAGAAAGACCATTCCTGGTCTGGGGAGATGGCTAAATGGTTAAAAGTGCTGGCTTACAAAGCCTAGTAGCCCAGGTTTGAGTCCCCAATACCCACGTAAAACGAGGTGCACAAAGTGGTGCATGAATCATTAACAGTGGCAAGAGGCCCTGCTGCACTCATTCATTCTCTCCTCTCAGTCTCCCTTTCTCCCTCAAATAAATAAATAAATAAATTCTGTTGGTTTTTTTGAAGTAGGGTCTCACTGTAGGTGTGTGCCACCACGACCAGCAAAAATAGTTTTTAAAAGACCATTCCCTGACCCGGGAGTGTTGGCGCACGCCTTTAATCCCAGCACTCGGGAGGCACAGGTAGGAGGATCACCGTGAGTTTGAGGCCAGCCTCAGACTACATAGTAAATTCCAGGTCAGCCTGGACTAGAGCGAGACCCTACCTTGAAAAACCAAAAAAAAAAAAAAAAAAAAAAAAAAAAGGAGACCATTCCGGGGCTGGAGAGATGAAGCCAAACGACCCAGGTTCAATTCCCCAGGACCCACATAAGCCAGATGCATAAGGTGGCACACGCATCTAGAGTTTGTTTACAGTGGCTAAAGGTCCTGGTGCGCCCATTCATTCTCATTCTCTCTCTCTCTGCCTCTATCTTTCTCAAATAAATGAAATAAAATAAAAATATAGGGGACTGGAGAGATGGCTTCACGGTTAAGGCACCAGCCTGCAAAGCCA